>JBAWJQ010006683.1:0-1332195 GCA_037783105.1 Bactrocera zonata
CTTTTTATACAAAATTATTTATTATCTACTATAAACTAATATGTACAAATTATTATTTACTAGTACTTATTACAATATACTTAGTTATGATAACGTAAGCAATAATCATTGCAAACCTCAGTTTGGTCAAGAAACGGTTTACATAACGGCAACAAGGCTACCGCTCTTCTTTAGTGCCGACGGCATGTGTTGTTGTTGTAATTTTTGGAAGTGAATTATTATTGAGCAACAATGATATTGGGGGTATTTGCTTGCTCTTGCAAAACCCTTGGACGGTGCACGAATTGCAGAATTTGCAACGGAAGTGTTGAGGAAGGTTTTAAATAGATTTTATAATTTCTACTTAAATTATAAAGATTTGATACAGTTTTTTTTTGTTAAGAATGAATGCAGAAGGAGCGCCAATTCACAATAGTCAATTACACTAAATTGACTGAATCAGCCGTTCATATATTACTAGATTCTGTAATAGGTGCTCTCGTGCCCTTGTATATTTCGGTATAGGATTTTCGCAATCTGCAATCCTGCAAGAGCAAGAGAATCCCCCTATTGTTTATTTGCAGAATATTGCTGAATTGAATTTCTGATATATTTTGTTAGCTATGCTAACTGTGATAACTTGCATACATACAAAGTGCGTTCCAAAAAAAACAGCGCCCCCTGGTGGCGCCATCTATGTGACGACTGGTGCGTTAGAATCTGCTATCCTTATCGATTGTCCAGTGAGAATTTCATGACATTTCATCGATTGGTCAATATGTTTGTGTTATCGGTGCGAAAATGAGCTTCGAACAAATAACCAACATTGAATTTGGGCTTACGAAAAGTGTGTGCACGGTTTGTTCCGCACAAATTGACTGACGAACAAAAAATGCTCAGAATCCAACATTCGAAGGCTTATTTGACCAAAAATCACATTTTAACCATTAACCATTCCCCGTATTCGGCTGATATGGCAAAATGTTATGCAGACGTAGCGGCCATTCAAAAGGCTTGCACCGGCATACTGGCGGCCATACTCATTTTCACTTCCAGGCCTTTTTTGAGCCGATGTCAAAATTTAACAATAGCCATGCCACCGATCACCTTGATATTTATGAAATCACATATCTCCGGACCTGTTTTAATATCTTCAGCAAAATTTGGTATTAATATCACATTGTTAAGCTACAGAGCGAAAGTAGGCAAATCGAATAAGAACCACGCCTACTTTTCATATGTTACAATTCCAACACAACAAAATTCCATTTGACTCATTTAGTTTCTATTATCCAAATCAATAACCAACCAATATGTCCAGAAAAAATTTTGTTCAAAAGCTATCTTTGCGGTGTGCCACCTTATGACTAATAATTGTCTGAATCGTACAATAACCATTTAAGCCCCATGTAACGGAAATTTGGAAACACAGTTGACGAAGAAAAACCAAGAATCTGCTGTCGACAAACAAAACTCGAAAATTTTTGCTTGTGAATATACGAAGAATACTACAGGGTCTTAGTGTACATTCCTCTGTTGGATACAATTGGCGAAGATTTGAAAACGCGCTTTTCTTCAGAAGTATTGGATAAATATCAACAGAGTTTGCTGCTTCCAGAAAAAATATGTGATTGGAAAACCAAAGAAATGGAAAATATTATTGACAGCATGATAGATACAAGTAGATTCAAAGGCCTTTTGAATTATGACAACGTCGTGCGACGTTTGAAGCTTAAAGGCGAACTTATTACTGGCATTGCCATTGGGGACAGAAGCAAAAGTCAAATGACAACATGTTACCGACTACTGTATTGAACAATGTCGAACAATAATTCATAGTCTTACTCGCATATTCTGCAAACTTTTTGTGACGTAAGCCAGGAATGGGCACATTTTTAGCCCAGTTTACGGAGGGAAGGACATAAGAGTTGCGAAAAAAATCAATTACATTCCTCCGCAGCTTAACGTTCATCGCAGAATGGTTGCGGCCAGAGATAAAGAGATCCCCAATTCTCCTGTCACTGGAAATGTGAGAGCCGCTCACCTACCGAACTTTGACAGTTGACTGGATTGGGTAGGTTTTGACGTTTTGCAATTGGAATGACTGGAACGGCTAGTTTGAAATTATACCAAAAATATGTGTGAACGGAAGAATTTGTTGCCGCCGTTCAAGATCGCTAATAAAAATATAAAACAATGAAAATCAAAGAAAATGCGAAATTTAAATATATTTCATGAAACATTTTGTAATTTGATGCATAATAGAATTAATTTTCTATTACAAATGATTAAAAACATTTATTAATTGAGAACTAACAGTCTTAATTCACCTTATTAAAAATTGAAAGATCGAAAGTCAGTTGTTTTAAAACACCATAAAATCATAAAAAAGGAATTAAGTAGTTTCGCCATATATTAAAAGTCCAATATATTATATAATAATTTGCAATCGTAATAAATGTTGGGTATTTTAATTTAAAATGCCCAAAAATTCTTATTTTGTTCGATCTGGCCATAATGGAAAATATTATAAAAAAACGCTTATTTTGAGGTGCTCTCACACTGGAATAAGTTGGGTATCCCATTATCCCTGGTTGCGGCAATACTGACATTGTACACAAATTTAAGAGCGGAAGTTTACTTCATATCGGAATTGTATAGTTGTGTGAACAAAAGAGGTAAACATAATTTGCAGGTTTTAGAGGTTCGCATTAATATCTGTTTTAATTTACCCTTGCATGCTGGAAATTTTAATCACTTTTAGGAAAAAAATATATAATATATGTTACACTTGTATCTAAAAACAATTTTATTTAATAAGAAAACAGCATATTTTAAAACTTCACAACACCTTATGGTTTTTTCTATTTTGCTCACACCTCTGTACATGTGATAGAACAGTTAATGGTGGTGATGATGGATGATTAATGGTGGTGATGGAGTCGTAAAAATACATTCTAGCTACAATTAGGAAAACTTCTCAAGTTGTGGGCTTTTATACGTACATATGCAAGGCAGTTTTATATAATATATCTGCACATATAAAAAAGAAAAGATACTTGTAACCATAATATATATTTTGTTTAAACATATTGCAGTTCCATTTAATGAAAATGCTTATATAAAAATATGATATGTGATATTTTCAGTTTGGTTGTTTTACCAAAATTTTCAAAGGATTGAGGTTTTTTTCTATAATTGTTTTGATAAATTTAAATATCTTAGTTGCTTCTGGAAATGTATTATAATAATAATTCGCGCTATAGAAAGGGAACACATATTTTCAAAAATTTATAAGAAATCATCAAATAAAAATATATTTGCGCGGTATGGCATTATTGATTGAGAGTGGCTAGCCACACAAATAGAATACAAACACTAATAGCAGAAACAGTCAAAAACGCTACTGCCTTCCTTCCTTTTCCTTCCTTATCGGCAAAATGTGTGCACAGTGGAGAACGTAGGAAAAACGCAGAAATCAGCCATCTTTGTTTGTTTTCATTTGAACAATGTTGCCATTTCTCAATACGCATATGTAGTTTTGTACACATCTATGTTTTGAATTACAATTTTTTACAATATAAAATATCAAAACTGAAAACAAACTACTAAAAATAGTTTATATCCTTATAAATAATGGCATTCGACTCTGATTTTGAGTTATTTTAAGAAAATTTCAAACATATTGAACAGATTGAATTATAAAAGTTGATAATTACTGCAGTATATCGATATTGGCAACCCTGCGTTGCGAGAGAGCAATCAGCTGCCACGTTATCTGCGGCAAAATCCAAATGTCTTGGATTCTCACGGCATCTACTTCAAAGAGAGAAGGGAGTAGCGTCTTTCACTGTCCACTTACATTGCGCGCCCATAAGATAGGTCGTATAAGGAAGAGAGTAGCGTTTTTGACTGTTTCTGCTATAATGGCAGAAACATCTTTCCCTTCGCTATGAGCGGAAAGCGTTTTGTTCTCGTTTTCATTCGAACAGTGTTGCCATTACTCAATACGCATATGTAGTTTTATACAAATCTAAGTTTTCTATTATAATTTTTCATAATATAAAATATCAAAACTGAAAACAAACTATTAATATATATATATTATATGTATATATTATATATACAGTATATCGAGACTGACAACTCTGCGTTGTGAGAGAGCAATCAGCTGAGTCGTTTCTACGGGGAAAACCCCTCTACGGTAAGCGGGCGGTAGAAGAAGGTAGTATTGCGCTCTCATAAGATTAATTTGTGTATATGCGTTTGAAGAAACAGTGGTTCAGAAACTGAAATTATTATAATTTAAATGTGCCGAAATGTTATCAGCGAGAGAAAGCAGTGACCAAAATTTAAAAAGAAAAATTAATCCATTTAATGTGGAATGGGAAGGAAAGTATTTAAGTCAGGAAAGCTCTGCTGTGCATTTGTATATAATGTATAATAGATCTGCAGTGCTCTATTCTTTTAAAAAATAAGTTTGCGCAAATTTCAGACAGAATTATTTTTTATAAAGATTTTTGTTTAAAGAAATATTCTTGTTTGAAACTTTTTTCTTCGAAAATTATATCTATGTTTGGAAGCACCTACACTTGTGAACAATTTTTTTCAATAATGAAATTAAACAAACATACAGTCTGGTTCACTTGATCAGAGGCAACAATTTTTGAGAAAGAAAATGTTGATTAAAGTTTCTATATTTGATCTTTCAACAAATAGTTTTCTGCTAACTCAAGCTAAGACTATACTGGTTTAAAAATACAAACACATCGAAATATTATTTCAGCTAACAGTATTTCGTAGCGGTAAAAGTTCGGCAGCTGCAATATTCTGCTTGATTTATTGGTTCACTTGAATAGTGGCACTTAGTTTGCTTACATCATTTGCGCAATAAAGGTGTGAAACTAAATATTTTTTTTAAGCATTCATTGTGTTAAGTCGTAAACTTGTAAATTCGAATAAAATGGGAAAGCGGAAAAGTTTATCAGACCGACAAAAAGGACAAATTTATATATTGACCTCTGAAGGACTTTCGAATCGCCAAATTGCCTAAAAGATTGGTCGAAGTCCAAATGTGTTTGATCATTATGTTAAAAATGAGTGCCTCCTACGGTAAGAACTACAAAGGTAGGACTGCGATGGCTTTAATACCAAAGGAAACCCGGAAAGTCCTTAGGATTGCATCCAATTCCGCACTTTCAACATCAAAAATTATAAAATTAGCTGATGTTGCAGCTAGCAAATCCACAGTTAGAAGGGCTATTCTGAAAGCACCACATCTGAAATATAAAAAATTACAAAAAAAACGCCTTTGAATAAACTTCGCAAGCAACGTCGCTTCGATTTTGCAAGAGACCACGTGGCTTGGAATTCTGTCACAAATAACGACCCTGGTGAATGGAAAAAAGTTGTATTTAGTGATGAAAAGAAATTTAATCTGGATGGATACAATTACTATTTCCATGATTTAAGAAAGGAGGAGAAGTACTTGAGTCGCCATCACAGCCGTGAAAGTGGAGTTATGGTATGGGGAGCAATATCGTACTATGGCGCGTTCGAGCTGAGAATTGTAGACTCCAGAATTACGGGAAACAGCTATAAAACGATGTTGGAATCATCCTTTCCAGAGATTCGGGAAACATTTGGACCAATTCCATGGATCTTTCAACAAGATAATGCTCCTGTTCACATTGCAAGATTGGTCAAAGCTTGGATGGCGTCCCAAAACATTGAAACCTTAGCATGGCCCCCGTATTCCCCAGATTTCAACATTATAGAAAATGTATGGGGATGGCTAACTCGTAAGGTTCATGAGAACGGAAAACAATTTGAATACAAAACTGATTTAATTCGAAGCATTAAAGCGGCCTGGTCTGAAATTTCCTTAGTCTATCTCAAGAGTTTGTACAAATCCATTCCCCAACGTGTTTATGAAGTAATTTACAAACAAGGTGGCAGCACAAAATATTAATCTTTAAAAAATAATGGTTAAAAAACTTTGTTCTTGTATCTATTTAAATATTTTTTCTAAATTTGTAAGTGCCTCTATTCAAGTGAACCAATAAATCAAGCAGAATATTGCAGCTGCCGAACTTTTACCGCTACGAAATACCGTTAGCTGAAATAATATTTCGATGTGTTTGTATTTTTAAACCAGTATAGTCTTAGCTTGAGTTAGCAGAAAACTATTTGTTGAAAGATCAAATATAGAAACTTTAATCAACATTTTCTTTCTCAAAAATTGTTGCCTTTAATCAAGTGAACCAGACTGTATAATAAGAAGTAGGTTATCTACTTTAAATTTTGGTACAATAAACTAAATTAAATGCTGTTATAAGCACATATTAAAAAAATTATTACTAAAATAAAATATTCATTATACTTTTTGCTATTTGTCTTACATTTTAAAAATGTATAGTAGTTACAAAGAAACTTAGAATTGTTAGGCAATTTTACAGTTATTACCCAAAGGGTTAATTCCCATATATACGCGCGTTCTCATTTGTAAACATAGTGTGGTAAAATACGTTTCTCTCATTTGTAAATATGGAGTGGTAAAATACGTCGCTTTCACTTCCCTCTTCATATTTGCCCTCGATGATCCCCTCACCTAGCCCTCAAAATGTGCACTCGTGCCCGAACTGGCAAAATGCCACTGAGGGCTAATATGCCCACCCCTGACACAAGCGAACTCTGAACGCTCTTTTGCGACACTTTGCCGCATGAAAACGTGGCTAAGGACGAAAATTCTTCAATAAATTGATCGGCCTAGCGTTGCTGTACACGCATCATGACAATAAAGTCACTGTAGAAGAAGCTCTGGAAAGATTCTCAAAACTTGACCCACATCGTTTTCTTTTGTCAAAATTTTCTATTCAACACACGAACTGACAACAGTGTTATACCTTGCAATAATGGATGTCACCTGCACGTCTACGCTGGCGTAGAATACGGTTAGGCGGTTATAGCCGAGTTAACAACAGTGCGCAGTCGTTTCTTCTTTCAGCTACGTGGCGCCAATTGGAGGTTCCAAGTGAAGCTAGGTCCTTCTCTACCTGGTCCTTTCAACGGAGTAAAGGTCTTTCTCTTCCTCTGCTTCCACCGGCCGAAACTGAGCGAATACTTTCAGAGCTGGAGTGTTTTCGTCCATTCGGACGATATGACCTAGCCAGCGTAGGCTCTGTCTTTTAATATGCTGAACTATGTCAATGTCGTCCTATATCTCATACAGCTCATCGTTCCATCGAATGCGATATTCGCCGTTGCCAATCTCTCCACCAAATAGCAGGTCGGGAGTTATTAGCGACATTTAAGGTTTGGTTTTGTTTGTCGGGAGACGACTTTTTTTGTCAATTTCCTACTTAGCCCGAAGTAGCACCTGTTTGCCAAAAGATATTCTGACGTTGTTGTTGGTGTTGATACTGGTTCCAAGAGGGACGAAATTGTCTACAACTTCCAAGTTATGACTGTCAACTGTGACATGGGTGCCTAGTCACGAGTGCGAGGACTGTCTGTTTGAAGACAGTAGTTATTTCGTCTTGCTCTCCTTCACCACCAGACCGATTTGCTTCGCTGCCTTATCCATTCTAAAGTAAGCAGAACTAACTGCGCGGTTGTTAAGGCCAATGAAATTAATATCATCAGCATACGCAAGCAGCTGTACATTCTTATAGAAGATTGTACGTTCTTTTTTAGTTCTGCAGCTCGAATTATTTTCTCCAGCAGCAGATTAAAGATGTCGCACTATAGGGAGTCGCCTGGTCTGATACCTCGTTTGGCATCGAACGGCTCGGAGAGGTCTTTCCAGATTCTGACAAAGCTTTTGGTGTTGCTTAACGTCAGTTTATAAGTTTTGCGGGGATACCAAATTCAGACATCGCGGCATAAAAGCAGCTCCTTTTCGTGCTGTCGAAAGCAGCTTTGAAGTCGACGAAAAGGTGGTGTGTGTCGATTCTCCTTGCACACTTAAATTCCAATCGTTCCGCATACTTTCGTCCGACCATATTTTACAAAGAAGCTGATGCATGCTCCTTATCAATTCCTCGCCGCCGTGTTTGAATAGCTCCGCTGGCAATCTATGGGCCACCGCCGCTTTGTTGTTCTTAAGGCGGGTAATTGCTATTCGAACTTTCTCATGGTCGGGCAATGGAACTTCTACTTCATCGTCATCAATCGAGGAATCGGGTTCGTCTTCTCCTGGCGTTGTACTATACATTCGCTGCCATTCAAAAGGCTGGATAAGTGTTCCCTCCATAATTTAAGCATGCTCTGGGCATCGGTGACTAGATCATCTTTGGGGGTTCTACAAGAGTATGCTCCGGTCTTGTAAGCCGCCGCATCTTTTCGTAGAATTTTCGAGCATTACCCCTACCGGCCAGCTTATCAAGCTCTTCATTCTCAAGCATTTCGGAATCACTCTTTTTCTGTCTGCAAATGCGTCTCGCTTCCTGAAAGCCAATGATTTCGTTGCAGCTGTACGTTAGGAGCTTGAAATGCCGTCCAACAGTTCACTTATACCGAGTTGTTGACGAGTGCTCTCAGAGAGCAGGAGTGCAAGCCAAATAGAAAATCGTTCGGCTCTGTGTTGTAATTGCAACGTCGAACCTCCCTTGTGGTTGTTGATGGGCGTTTTTGCTGCACAGAGGAGAGTGCGAAACTTGGCTGCAAGAAGATAGTGACCTCGGAGCGAATTAGGGAACGTATTCCTTGTAATAGTAACAAACATCAAAACAACCTTTTGTTTCAGTAAGCAGAATGCAAACAACCTTGAGTTAGAACAATTTAAATGCACTATCACTACAACAAACAATCCTAAACAAACAAGTATCAAAACAACATTGAGTTTGTATACCACAACAACTTTATCTTAAAATAAAACAAATGTATCTAAGCAAACAATATATATGTAAACAAACCTAAACAAATAATATAATCTGTATCTAAACAAACTATCAACTAGTAATAAGTAAAGGTTCTAGTTAGTATAAATAGAAGTAAGAACCATGTAATAAGTTAGTCTTAAGAGTATAAATAAAGTGTACACATTTCGGTTTAGCTCAAAGTATATTCTTTTGACTAATTCTTACTCAATGTAAAAATTAACTGGGGGCTCAACCGGGATAGCAAATTTATTTGCTATCTAAGGAGCCAGATTTTATTCCGAAATTACTAAATCAAAAAATTCTACAGGAAGTATGACTTCCAGCACTAAAATTCTGAAATAAGTGCAGAAACAAATGACAATGGCATTCCAGAATGAATCAACAGCAGATCCTGAAAAAACGGACAGCGATGATTTTAGCAAGATTCGCAACATACCCTGGAACAGCGGACAGCGACAATTCCTGAAAAAGTGAAACAAGGTACAAACGTATAGGTCCTGAAATAGTGGATAATACTTTCATCAAGATTCACAATAGACCCTGAAACAGCGGACAACGTTGAATTATGGAAAAGATAAAGCAGAACAACTACATTCCCACCAAGAGGAGACACCAGCATCACGGCATACAAAATTAAACTATGGGAAAGAGTAAACAATACCAACGAAGAAATCTTTGGGATCAATCTCAACAACGACAACCTCCATCAGTCCCAATGGACGTGGATCGACTTTGTCAAACAAAAAATTCAGCAATTGTTAAATGACGGAATAACACAGCCAATAATTCCAAAAGAAGGCACCGAAAACAAGCAAGCCAAAAAGGAAAATTGTTGCTGAATTGTAGAAAATTGAAGCTAATTAAAAACTATATTATAAGGGAAAAGAAAGCATCATTAGAAATATGCAAAAATAAAAATTTAATAATACAAAAAGGTATAAATTATAGACATAAAAGTTAATCAAACACATACAATAATTAATTATTATTAGCCGACTCCAAGCCTAGATGTTTTTCATTTTAACAAAGGGGAGAGTTAAGGAACGTATTCCTTATAATAGTAACAAACATCAAAACAATCTTTTGTTTCAGTAAGCAGAATGCAAACAACTTTGAGTTGGAACAATTGAAATGCACTATCACTACAACAAACAATCCTAAACAAACAAGTATCAAAACAACATTGAGTTTGAATACCACAACAACCTTATCTTAAAACAAAACAAATGTATCTAAGCAAACAATTGGGGTACTCACAACGTGTCATAAAGTTATAAGTCATAAGCAAAAATTAAGACAAAATTGTTGTGAACACGTCGTTATAAATTTGTTGTCGTAAATCACTTATCAATCAGCTGATTGAAAAAACCTAAATTACAATAATTGCAAACATAAGTATTTCGCAGTCAAAATGCCAAGGAGAGGTGAAACTTTTAAAATAATGGATGCGCTGTGCAAGAATCAGGCATTAAACCTGATGATACTTGACTCAAGTGAGTTTTACCATTACCATAAGCAAGTCTCACTTTGATATTTTCTTACGTAAAAATTAATTTCCAGGCGACGACGAAGATGCGGACGAAATGTTTGATAATTTTTCATTGAGTGTACTTTGTTTATTAAACACTAGTAGAAGTGTTCATCTCGGAATACCAAAGTCATCCCAATGGCGACATAATGTACTTAGGAACTTTGATGACAGCCGTTTCAACGATATGATTCGTGTTCGCCCGGACGGATTTCGCCGCATACTAGATTATGTCAAGGACGATAGTGTATTTAACACAAATTCTAGTGGAGCGCAACTTCCTTTAGACTTACAATTAAAAATAGTGCTATTTAGGTTGGGATCTTCCGGAGATGGATTATCTATACGAAAGGTTACTTCATTGTTTGGCGTGGGTGATGGGGGCACTATTTAAATTATAACTAAGCGCGTATTTAAAGCAATATTGGAATTAAAAGAGAAGTTTCTGTTTTGGCCAAATGAAAATGAACGGTTGGAAATTGTTACTGCAACGCGGAAAGAGATGCCAGGTGTTATAGGATATATTGATGGATCCGAATTAAAGTTGGCTGAAGCGCCAGCCAAAAAACATTAACTTTTTTATTCACGAAAACGCCAACATGCTATTAAAATGCAAGCTGTTTGTGACTATAGGCTACGAATAAGACAAGTCACAATAGGATACCCTGGAAGTGTTCATGACGCCAAAATCTTCTTGAATAGCCCTCTTGCAAAACATCCTCAACGATTTTTATCTGATTCTCAGTGGATTGCTGGAGATAGCGCCTATCCACTCAAGGACTTTTTTTTGACACCGTTCAGGCAAAATAGTACGGAATACATTACGGAAGAAAGAGAAAGTTTCAATAAGTAATTTTTAAAATATCGTGTGCGAATTGAGAATTGTTTTGGCACTTTAAAAGAAAAATTCGGTAGCTTGAAGGAATTGAAGCTTAGAATGATAAAAGAGCAAATTAAAAATAATGCAATAAGTGGATCATGGTATGCTGCATTCTCCATAACATGCTAATCAATTTCCAAACTGAAAACGAAGAAAGCGTTGAAATTAACCCAACTCAATATAGCTTACCACCTGGAAGTAACACAAGATCTAGCCTTCTTGAGTTCATACAAAATCATAGACTAACTTAAAATACATCATTTTTTAAACGTATATTTACTATTCATTAGTATTAGTATTCATATATAAAAATGTTTTTTTTTTTTATTTAAAAATTAACATAAAAAGTAATTATTAAAAATAAACTTCAGGTACATTAATTCATTTCAGGTAATTTAAAATTCTCTTGCACCACTTCTTCCAATTCTTTTACTTATTTGTATTTGTTTTTCAATTATTCCGTTCCCAATTTTTTTTTTTTCATTTGTATTTCCAGTATTTTTAACTTTTCATTACTTTCCAATTCTTTAAGTTTCATCTCCATTTCTTTGTCTTTTAGTAATAATTCTTGCTTTTCCCTTAACTCCACTTCTTTTTCTTTAATCCTCAATTCCCTTTTCCTTAATTCCAACTCTTTCCCCTTAAAACTCATTTCTTGCTCCATTTTCAGCTTTTTCAGCTGTATCATTTCAGACTGAAATTGCAGAATACTTTATGCCGCAGTTCTGGAATATATTCCTTTACGAATTGTCTTATCTATGCATTCGCCTTCGCATACAGCCGAATAGTTTTCGTTGTTCTCCAAACTGTCGTTTATTACTGCTAACTCAACCACTCTACTGCCGAAATTTTCTTCCATTTCATAAAAAACGTACACATTTTAAGTAAAGTGGCTGAAATAAAAATGTCTAGTTATTCTAAGTATCACTAGAAGAATGAATAACATTTAAATTCTCAAGTTCTGATGCGATTTACTAGTCGTTCCGCTTCATTTTATGGTTTGAACCAATTACACAAATTCGCAATTGTCCTCAATACTAGTTGCTTCACTTCTATACGCACGCAGAAACCGTGAAAATTTTGTCTTATTCACAAAACAAAATCTTACCCTTCATAGTTTCGCCTTCCATACTCCCTGCACCCGTCGAGCCTTCCCATGCCTTTGCTTTGTTATACGAGTATTTTGTTCGCATATAACGAACCTTCGAGCGTGTCAGCTTCCAGTCCACCGCAATGTTTCTCTCTTTAAAAATCGTCTATAATACATTTGAGACGTTGGCTTCTATAATTAAAATTATAATAGATTACTTCTAAGTTGTATTTTAATTAATAGATTTACCTCAAAATCCCTGTTTTGTGCCAAAAACTCAATCAACGCCTTTTCTTCTTCAAACAGCCACTTTCTGGTTGGGTTGGAACGCACCCGCTTTGCTCTTGTCTAAAAGCGCATTTAATTTGTTAAATTGTATTTATTATGCATTTTTATATTACCTGTATAACATTATATTGCTCCATTGTTCCGAAAACCTTCGACAAAAGAAATTTTAAAGAAATTTAAATTTAAACACAAATGTAACCACAACACAAAAGCAAACTGATGTAAACAGAAATAAGCTGATCAGTTATGGCGAACCGAATACATTGCGTTCAGAGTTGTATTTGTGTAAACTTACTTTAGTATGCAATCCAACAACAATTTTTTTACACTAGCATAAAAACTTATGATTTTATGATTTTACGATGCTTTAAGACACGTTGTGAGTACCCCAAATATATATGTAAACAAACCTAAACACATAATATAATCTGTATCTAAACAAACTATCAACTAGTAATAAGTAAACATACTAGTTAGTATAAATAGTAGTAAGAACCATGTAACAAGTTAGTCTTAAGAGTATAAATAAAGAGTACACATTTCGGTGCAGCTCAAAATATATTCTTTTGACTCATTTTTACTTATGGTAAAAATTAACTAGCGCACGCACTAAATATAACATGAACGATTTGATTGGTAGTTTTTCGATCCAGAGACAGCCAGGTTGCTTGATGTATTTTATTTTGCTTGAATCTAGTACTAAAGATAACCATATTTCGGGCCCCGGCGAAGTCGATTAGCTTCAACTCAATTGGGAATGTTTTCTCGTGGAGGCTGAGTTGACAGACTGTTGCGCCAAATATACCTTCTTTGACCACCTTTGGCGTTAAACTCGCCAAGCACGATTTTGACATCATGGCGGAGGCAGCTCTCATAGGTGCGCTCCAAGCGCTCTTAGAAGGCGTCTTTGGTCACAAAATCCTTCTCTTTCCACCACGAATCCCACACCAAACATGCGCTCCTTTATATGGCCACTACAATAAATGCCACAAGGACTTCCTCGCCGCAGTTCTTGTCCCGTCCATCGCATTTGTTGGACGGCGGTGATGTCAGCCTTTATTTTTACGAGGACGAAGGCACCAACAACTTCCCAATTAAGGGGCCGGACATTTCAAATCGTAATCCATCCAGCTTGCCATGATCATAATCAAAAGGGGACCTCTCATCCGAGGCTGGTTTTTATTTTTCATTAGAACTGTTTTTTACGTTGCGGGTCCCAAACGCAGCGCACAAATCTGTGGATGGGATGTTTCGCCTTCTCACTTTAGCTCGCCTTTAAACGGATGTTCTTAGACTACCCAGAGGATAAATCATGCATAGAAAATTATAGACAAATTTCGAGTATTTTTGGATTACAAACACAAATTAAAATCACTATTTGCGCTACGTTTTATTCTGGTAACTTCATTGATGCTTAGTTAATCTAGTTCTAAGATCATTAGTAGAGTGGACAAAAATAGTTAACGTGCTTCGATTCGATGAAGAATATTAAAGAATGGTTAAGTTTGACATCCCTTCGGTCCCGCCGCTTTATTGTTCTTCAGATGGGTGGTTGCTATTCGAACTTCTTCATGTTCGTGCTATGGAACACGCTCTTCATTTTCATCGGTTGGGGAATCGGGTGCACCATTTTTTGATAGTATGCTTACAGTGCCATTCAGCAGGTTCGAGAAGTATTCACTTCGTAACTTTAGTATGCTCTGGCATCATCACTGATCATTTCTTAGGTTTCTACAAGAGTATGATCCGGTCTTGAAATCTTCTGTTTGTTGCCGAATCTTTTCTTAAAATTTTCAAGCATTATCCCTGTCGGCCAGCTTGTCAAGTTCTTCGCATTCACGCATTTCGGCCTCTCTCTTTTTGGTCTGCAAATACGTCTGGCTTACCTCTTCAGCTCTCGGTATCTATCCCATCCTTCACTTGAATGTAACGTTGCGTTGATAGGCAGTCGGTTTTCTCTCACTCTGGTGTCACTTGCCAACGTGTTCCGACCTGCGCACCACTCGTGAGTGGAGGGAGTCGTATGTTGCCCCATTCTGCAGAAGTCTGCCCCCGCAACACACAACAGTGGCATCGCCAACCAACACCACCGTGCGACTACCACCCCTGCGAGTTACCACATAGCAAGACCGAAAAGATAGTGGCCCTTATGAGCTATGAAAACCAAGTTAAACAGGTGCTCAGATCTTATGAGTTGTTCAGGTTTCAACGTAATACATAACGATCGCGTGCTAGATAATGGTGGAGGCCTAACCTTCAGCACTGTGCAGTATGGACTTATCGACAGCGACATCGAGCTCGAAATATTTAATTTATATGTACATCCCAGAGTTTCATGATGCACAACAGGATGTCAGCCGAAGATTGGTGCGTTACTTCGTGGTGAAATTCGAAATTGTGGGCACCTGTATTAGCTTGCCCGATATTACCATTGCTAGTGGTGGTCTGATAGGCAGCATAACCTGGCGACCTATCCTGATTCTCGCATCGAGCCATCTCCTTTTAATTATCTCGATCGAGAAACCTCCCGACTTTATTTCTGTGGACAACCGCACCTTCGTCAACTTTAACAAAGCTAACTGGATCGGCTTCACAGAATTTACCGAGAGCACCTTCCCCGCTTTATCTATTCATACGGTCGTAATAGTTGGCGAACGTCAGCTACCTATCGCTTCATCCCGTCTGTAAGAATCGCCAAACTCCGCCCTAATTTCCCAGCCGAAACAGTTATTTGAGCAAAGGAGCCCAACAACTTATGCCATGCTGATCCCTGTGATTTCCGAATAAGGGATCTCAATTTGGTGGTCCGGCAAGCCCACATAAGGGGGGAAAATGGATAGAGCATCTAAAACCATACAATCCCCCCACCGGTGTGAGTAAGCTTTGGATTACTCTCAAGGCTTTGTCTAATCCGAAGGGACGTGATAACAGAGTTGAAATCCAATTCAAAGGCTTGGCCTCTTCGGGCCCGAAAAAGTGCGCCAGCTAATTTAGCAGCAGTTTATACTGCACCTTTCGGAAGACAAAGTTAAACGAAGTGTTACCCGAAGGGTGCGCTAAAAGCCAAAAGACTTCGCATCACTTACTTTCAGCGATGAGGAGGCTTAGAGCGTCATCAACAAGGCAAAATTGTTCAAGTGCATTGGCCCTGATGGAATTAATATGCTGTTACTAAAGAACATAGGCTCGACGGGAGTAAGCTACTTCACCAAGATCCTCAACCTGTCGATGTGCCAAACGATATGTTGCCCGCCGGCTGCGTAAAATGTCAAAAGGCTGCGCACCACAAGCCAAATCGTCCATGTCCATTGGTCCTGATGGAGTTAATGTGTTGATGCCAGAGAACCTTGGCTCAACGGGTGTACCTCACCAAGGTCCACAACCCGTCGCTGACCAATTTTCAAATACCCGATGTGTGAAAAACCGGAAGAGGGGTCCCTCTACTGAAACCTAGGAAATCCGACAGCAAAATGATCCGACTATCGTCCGACAACTCTCCTCTCCCCAGCAGTTAAGACACTTAGGCCTTGCTGCTACCGACCTTCACGCACCTTCATAAGCCACCAGCATGGCTTCCTTTGCCACCGTGAATCAAAAAATGCTACTTGAGGACATCGAAGAGTCTGTGGTCCCTCTAGGACTGAAGAGGTGGTCTGTGAACTACCTGTGCGGTCGTAATTATCCGAGACGTAATTGAGAATAGTTTAAAAGATAGATGCGCAGGGTGGTGTCCTCTCCCCGTTGCTGTTTAACTTCTACATCTCCAGACTCCCGCAATCACCAGAACGAATTTCTATCACCTCGTACGCTGATAATTGGACGATAATGAAGTCGGGCATAGATGACTTGTGCTCAAACGGCTATCTTTTCGCCCTTTCTCGCTTCCTCGCTGCACGGAACGTAACAAAATCCATAGCGACCATGTTCACAAACTGGACGAGGGAGTACAATGTTGGCCTTAATACTATAGTCTAGCGTTAAGATTCCGACTGTCAATAACGCTAGGATTTTCGCTGTGACTTTCGACAGAATGTGCTCCTCCACTCCGGCTGGTCCTTAACTACGCCGCACCAATATGGTCGCCTGGATGCAGTGAACCGCAGACGAGGAAGCTACAAATATGCACTCCGGATTACGACAGGATGCCTCCCATTGAACACCTGGACAGTGAGGCCCATATGCTCCCAGTTAAGGGCAAAATTAACTCCCATTGCAGTCGAAGAGCTTGAAAGGGAGAGTAAGGCTTTGATGGCAAAAAAATTATTTTTTTTGCGAATTTAAGTAATTAAGTAATTTTATTCGGAACTTTGTACATTATTGAGCACACTTTTGAAAATATGGGGTAATTTTTTCGTCAGTTATTTAGGTTAAAAATTATAAACGTCTTTTTCTCAAAACTACTTTTTCAAAGTCCGTGTTCACTGTCATTTCAAAACTACTTCACCGGTTTGTTTCAAACTTCATACAAAAAATGGTGACATATAAAATAACTCCTCCTATTGTTTAATAAATGTTCTTTTTATACCCTGAACAGGGTATATTTTTTCATGAAGCTTGTAACACCCAGAAGGAAGCGTCGGAGACCTATAAAGTATGTATATAAATGATCAGTATGTTGAGCTGAGTCGATTTAGCCATGTCCGTCTGTCTGTCCGTCTGTCCGTCTGTCTGTATATATACGAATTAGTCCCTCGGTTTTTAAGATATCGTTTTGAAATTTTGCAAACATCATTTTCTCGTCAAGAAGCTGCTCATTTGTCGGAACTGCCGATATCGGACCACTATTACATATAGCTGCCATACAAACTGAATGATCGGAATCAAATTCTTGCATTAAAAACTTCCTCATTTGACTGTATTATCTTCACGAAATTTGGGATAAGTTATTGTTCATAGAAATAATATAATATCGTGAGAAATTGTTTAAATCGGCTCACTATAGCATATAGCTGCCATACAAACCGAACGATCGGCATCAAGGGCTTGTATGGAAAACTTTCGCATTTGACGTGGTATCTTCACGAAATTTGACATGGATTACAACATAATCTCCGGAAAAATTGTTCAGATCGAAGATTAGTGGAAAATAGCAGTTTTTATTTTAAATGGCCACCAAAAAATTTTTATTGAAAAAAATTATCGGAGAACGATGGGGGGAATGATTATAATTTGACTAATTTTTCTAGGTTTTTTATTTTCGGATAATTTCTAGCCGAATTATGGTGAACACCGTAAACTTTTTTTTTCTCAAAACGTTCTGGGAGAAGCTCTGTTACTGGTTTATGCTTCAATATTTCTGCATGAAAAAACTACCCTAGATTGTCAAAATTATAGTGAAAATAATGTTCAAAAGGTCCGAACAAAATTACTCAACCTGTATTTAAGAAATAAATACGCAAAAAAAGTATTTTTGTTTTACCTTAAAACCCTTATTTGAAGGTCTGTAAAGATTACAGCTTTTATTTTCGACGTTGACAGCTTTGGAAAACGATTCTTCATATATGTAAATGCTACGGACTCATGATTAAGAGCCCTCATAAATTGTTGAATAAGAGCCAATTTAATAAGCAATGGCGTCATTTATATAGTTTTGGGATTGATAATTGCTTCCCCTTTAATATTGCACTTCGTAACCGTATATTATTTATTTGAATGTCAGCAAAAGTGAAAACGAATCAGCAGAAACTTCGTAATAAGAAGCAAGAGAATGTTGAAAAGCAAAAACGACCGTTCACGTTATACTATATACAGTCAATCCCGTTTAAGCCTCAGTCTGCTGAAACTCCAAACTCTCTTATCTGCTTGTATCTAAACTAATTTAGTAAATAATAAAAACTATTTTTTTAAGTTATGTTTTGTTTCATGGAAACATATGCAGCCTATCCCTGTGTTAACCAAATTAAATTTGTAAACAATATTCATATTGCGTATAACGGAAAAAACTGTTTAGTACTACATAGCTTTTTAATTAATATGCCTAAAAACTACATACGACATTTTCATTAATTAAAACTTTATTAAAAAAGGTTAAATCTTTATATTTTTAACAAACGTAAGTATTATAAGGTTCTTAAGCGGAATTCTTTTAAGTGCCAATCCCTCTTAAGAACTCCAAAAAATTGGTATACTTCGTTGTGGCATTTAACCGGTATTATCATTGTATTATCATTGTTGCTGTTGTCGTTGCTTAAATAATACCTGTAGGGAATTTGTCCCGATTTAGAGATGTGGGTATTTACTATTAAATAAATATTTATAAAAAGCTTGCTCGACAATTTAATTTTTTTTTCAAAAAGAAAAAAAAAAATATATTATTGGCATGACGAGATCAGTCGATTTCGCCATGACAAAATGTCAGTACACCAGTTTTGAGATATTGATTTGAAATTTTGCACACGTCCTTTCTCTCCGAACCCGTGCTCATCTGTCCAAACCGATGATATCGGACCACTATGGCATATAACTGCCAAAAAACGTTTTTATTTTACGAGATATCTTCACGAAATTTTGCATGAAGTATTGAATTATTCTAGGAGGCGGTAATAATATCCGAATTAATTTTTTGTATTAGATCACTAAATCATAAAGCCGCGATAGAAATTAAACAATTAAGGTCAAATTCTTGTATGTCAAACTTTAACAAGATATCTTCACAAAATATAGCAAGGATTATTGTCCGATAAATTCTTCACATCGAATATATAGCTGCCATAGGAACTGACCGATCAAGTTCAAGATAAAGATCTTTTTATACCCTTTTATGTTATAAGAAATATACCTGTGAAAGGTATTAAGGTTTTTCGCAGCCGAAGGTAACGTTTTTTCTTGTTTTATCTAGTATTAGCTGCTCTAGTTGATTTGACGGACTCATTTGACCGGTTCACATTTCCATGAAGGGACTATGTAGAACATGTAGCCTGTTTGTTTTGTGTGTAGTGTTTGCTTTGCTGTATTTGGAGTAAAAATTTTCTGTACATACCGTGGAAGTTATTATTGCTGCTTCTGTTGCTGTTTTGTCATTTCTATTATTATATGTAGCCGATGTTTTTGCTATTGCTGTGTATTTGGTTACGGTGGTTGTGCTTAATTCATATTTACATATACATATGTATGTATATTTTTGTTCAATGTAAGGGTATGACTTGTAATCCTTTCTTCCACTTATACTTCCTGCTTATTGTCATTAGGCGATATATTTTGTGCAGAATAACCATTGACTTTAGATGTGGCTATGGTTTGTACGTCGCTATTAGGGGTTACGTATACGTTGTGTCGGCTGCTCTTTGTATTACTTTTACACTGTAGCAGTGTTGCCGACGTCGCTGTTGCTGATTGCAATGTTGTGTTCTGTTGTGTTGCTAACTTGTGTAGTAAATGGTTGATCTCTTTTTACAACATTTACCAGTAAAATTTCGAAGATGATCGAAGATGGAAGGAAAAGTTTTGACAACCCTGTTTAATTGTTGACAACAAATAATTTATCTATACATATATTTTATAAAATATAAATGATATTTATTAAATACAGTTTTGCAATTAAAATGAAGTCATTAAGAAATAAGTGATAGTTTGCATACTCAAAGCTGTTTGGATTGCATATGCGCAAGTACCCGCACGGAAGTAAAGTTTTCATATTTTCTAATGCTGTCGATAAATACTTGCACATGTTCAAAAATTAATTTAAGGAGTATTAAATATTAAACATTTTGCCACACTTATTACATAAATAATAGCAGCACATGTGATGGCTTTTAAGAACACATTGCATTTTTTGCGTAATAAATCGTTTTTTTATTTTTAATATAAAAACTGCTCTATCGAGCTTCATTGGATGCACTCGTATTGATTTAATGTGAAAAGCTGATAGGCGCATGCTTGATAAATGGTATCTATTGAAATATCAAATAATACACACCTATTTCTTTAGGGGATGTAACATTACATGTACATATACACATACACACTTGTCCATAAAGTTGCAGTTCGTGTACATATAGTAGTTGGAATGCACTCGAATAGAAATGAAAATCACATACATACAAACAGCCATGCGACAAAAAATAAGGAAAGCCCTAATTCCACAACTGCCCGTTGGATACCATCGGAGGCTGTGAAAACGTGAATAGTCTGAAATAATACGAAATGTTCGCAAAATCTTTTAAAAAAGAAGCTGCGGCTCAAGTACATCCGTTATATGAGTATAAAATTAAGTTAACTACGAAAAAACAATTAATAATACAACTTTTTTTATTTACGGGAAAACTGTGAACCGATTTTATTAATTTCTTTTCATTTTATTTGTACAAGAATTTTAAAAGTGCGTTGCTGTGGCTATAATTAATATAATTTCTAAATTATACTATTCAATATGTTGTTAATGGCGGCTAATGACCAATTTTACAGCGAAGTATAACATGGTGTTATCAATAAAATATTATTACCGAGCTTAGCTTAGTTAGCTTAATTAGTTTCTGATGTAAGTATACGAATTGCCTATCCTAAATAATTATATATATTTTTAATATCAATATCTAAGTTATATCAAATAAATATATTCTTCTTCTTTAATGGCGTAGACACCGCTTACGAGGTTATAGTCGAGTTAATAACAACACGACAGTCATTTCATCCAATGTGGCGCCAATTGGAGATTCCAAGAGAAGTCAGGTCTTTCTCCCCCTGGTTTTTCCTACGAAGTGGAGGTCTCCTCCTCTGCTTTCCCCGAGGTTACTGCATCGAATACTTTCAAAACTGCAATAATTTTGTCCATTCGGATAACATGACCTAGCCAGTGCAGTCTGTATTTTAATTCGCTGAACCATGTCAATGTCGCCGCACTTATATCTCATACAACTCATTGTTCCATCAAATGCGGTATCCGCCGTGGCCCATGCGCAAAGGATCATAAGTTTTCCCCAGAACTTTTCTCCAGAAAACTTGTAACGTCGACTCATCAGATGTTTTCATCATCCATGCCTCTGCAACATATAGCAGGACAGGAATATTAAGTGACTTATAGAGTTTGGTTTTTGTTCGTCTACGACTTCGAAGTTATTACTGTTAACATTGATTTACATAAACTAGGTACATAAATTTTTATAACCTGAACAAATTTTAACCTGCTTATAGCATTTAATCGTTCTCCTTTGTCTGTAACAGGTCAATTGTAAAGACCCCGGCCTATCATAGCTAGGCAAATTTTAAAAAAATTAGTATTTTTTAGTTCTCTTCAATTTATGCAATTTTTCCAATAGTAGTAGTTTTTAGTACGATTTGTCCTTTGCGTGAAAATAGGCCTGAGTTTCGAAGACCATCTCTTCAATCGCTGAAAAATTCTACCAAGCGAGCATTCTTTTCAAATCAAAAGCAACTCTAAACTCAGTTCATGGATTTTTGACATCCTTTTCACTGACTTGCCTCGCGGGGATTGACTTAGTGAACCAGCACTTTCTTTCTATTAATGCGGCCGTTTTCCGGTGATTTCGTGCTTCAAATGGTCTAATAATATTATGTAATAGTCGCTGTTGATAGTCCTTCCGGACGCCATAACCTTGCCAGCCGACTGTTGCGTTTTCTCGCACTTTTGAGCGGGTAGTATAACAAGATAATACATTTTTTTTGACGAACCACATTTTCCATTATGGACAGTTTTTATGTGTTACTCAAAGTTAGGCTTTACTGCCATGATCCAACAGTCCTTGTTTATTGCTTATTTTGCATGAATTCTTGAAGAAAGTCATTCCATATTTGCCTGACTTCCACGTTTTTGTTTTCCATAAATATAATAGTCTCATAAAATAACAAATAATAGACAAATTAGAAACCAAAGATAACCTAGATAAGGGGTTAGGTATAGTCGAAGATATGAAAACGTTACAATTTTAAATATTTTTTTTCTTTTTGCCAGTAAATTATTTAATTTTATAAAAGTTGAAATATAGCTTCATTAAACAAAGTTTTGACTTGACTTAACAGAAATAAAAAAATGTATATATTGTTTATCCCATTCCACGGTTGCTACTACTAATCTTTGGAGATTTATCTTAAAATTGGACATAAAACAAATTATAAATAAACAAATCATTGCTGGATTGTAGATTTTTTTAATTAACAAAACAGGGGTTTGAGGTTTTCGAGAAAAAAACTTATAGTTACTTGTTTGTAAAGAATGAGAATTAAAAAAGTCCTTCGATATAATGCCTTACGTGTTTCTTTATATTTTTATATTTTCGTAGCTACAATCTTCATTGAAGTCTACAGAGCGGGTTTCGAGCTATAGTGGTAAGCAACTCAAAGAGAAAATACACGAAAACTATCTGTCGGATTTATTTAAAAAATGCAGAGAACATTTCTAAGATATATGTATATTGTCGAACGATGCGATAAAAAACTTCGTTTTTTCTATCTCTAACTGTTTAACACAAATTTGGAATACTCACCCATATACGAGGATATATACGAGGATATATAACTCCGTGCAAACATTTTTGAATACTTAACGGTGTTTATTATTTAACCTGATTGAGTCTATCAGAACTTGGTCAATTTCAATTAAACAATTTTACTTCTTTTTCATTATTTTGACAAACTCTCGGTGCATAACTACATTTTTTAGCCGTATATTTCAGGTAACATTTTTGGAGTTATTAGTATTTTGCTTTTGCGCTAGACGTTGCAGTTTAGATCTTGACAAGAAGTTATTTTCAAAACTCAGGTGTTCAATCGCGATCATACATCACGGAGTGGGCATCTGAGAAAGTGTAACTGGCATAAATAATTTATTTTGTGTCAAAGCGTCACCTATCTTGTTTTGATTTATAAAGATATAACCACTGTTAGATTTTTAAACTGCATGCAAAACTGCACCAACACACTTGATATTATTATGAATAGAAAACGAATTTATTATAACAGCTTTTTTAATTTTGCATATCTACAAATGTGTAAAATTAATTGGCAACTTTGCCAGTTTTTGCTTGAGCTGGTTTTTTCCACCAAAAAAAAATCCGCAATTTTGTGTGTGGAAATCAAAAATTACTAAACGATGTGGCGAGGTATTTTGTATGTGAAATATGTGTATAAAGTTCGTAATGAACCGGTCAAGCAGATTTGAAATGACTATGAACTCGGACTTTGAAAAAGTAGTTTTGAGAAAAACGCGTCTAAAATTTACACACTAAAAAAGTGGACAAAAAAATTACCCTACATTGTCAAAAGTAAGTTCAATAATGTACAGAAGTCCGAATAAAATTACTCAATCCATATCCAGTGGCAATATTGAATTTAGTGCTTCCCACTTTAATGAAACTATTTTATTGAAAAATATGTTCCGAAGTGTATTGTTACTCAAAAAAGGAGTTCTAATTTATGGTTTTCGAAAGAATTATGTAAATTAAAAAATAGAAAATCTCGTGCTTTTAAACTTTTTAAAAAAAACTGGTTTAGTTGCTGACTATTCAAAATATTCTAAATTGCGTCGACAATTTGCTGAACTTAACAAAATATGTTATAATAATTATATAAATAAAGCCAAAAATAATATTATACGTAATCCAAAATTGTTCTATGGTTTCGTCAACTCCAAACGCAGGAGTTCTAACTTTCCGTCCGCTATGAAATATAAGTCTAGTATGTCTAGTGACAATCACACCATTTCTAATATGTTCGCTGAATTCTTTAAGTCCAATTACTCTCCAAAATCTCCAAAAAATGTTCCGCATCAGCACAAGTTATGTCCGATTTCTGTCATTAATGCGCCTACCATTTCCGAAGAAGACGTCTTATATCAGTTGAACATGTTAGAACAATCATACAATTATGGCCCAGATATGATTCCCTCATGCTTTCTTAAGAAATGTGCCAAATATATATACCAACCCCTAACAAAACTATTTAACTCATCTCTTATGCAAGGCTTATTTCCACCCATATGGAAAAAGTCATTTATAATTCCTTTACATAAGAGTGGATTTAGGTCATCTATTGAAAACTATAGGGGAATAGCAAAGTTGTCTGCAATACCTAAACTTTTTGAAGCAATTATAACAGACGACATAACCTTCCGGATCTCTCCACTAATTTCTTGTTCTCAGCACGGTTTTCGTAAAGGGAAATCTACAATAACTAACTTGCTTGAATTTGTATCACATGTATCAGCTGCCTTTAGGGAGAATAAGAATACTGATGTTATATACACAGATTTCAGTAAAACTTTTGATAAAGTAAACCATTCAATTCTTTTGAATAAACTTGATCTTCTTGGTTTTCAACCAGTATTTCTAAAATGGGTTGCTTCTTATCTTAGCAATAGAATTCAACAAGTTTTATTTAACGATACTTTTTCTGACATAATCAATGTTCCTTCAGGCGTTCCACAAGGTAGCCATCTTGGTTCAATTCTGTTCTTGTTATTTATTAATGATATATCATCTGTTGTTAAGTTTTCAAAAGTCTTATTATATGCTGACGATGTAAAACTTTTTAAAACGTATGCTTCAAACAACGAAAGATGCCAGTTGCAAAAAGACTTAAACAACCTAGTTTCTTGTGTGTTCTTAAAAAATGTAAAACAATGTGCTTTTCACGTAGATCTGTAGACCCAACTTCATACACAATACAAAACTTTAGGTTGGAGCAAGTATGCAGTTTTGTTGATCTGGGAGTAACTATGGACCCCAAACTCAATTTTAATCTTCACGTATCTTCCACGGTTTTTAAAGCTAAAGGCGCTCTTAGTTTTGTTAAACGTTGGTCTAAAGAATTTAGAGATCCGCTTGCCACAAAAACTCTTTTTACATCTCTGGTGAGGCCTATATTAGAGTATGCTTCTGTGGTATGGAACCCTAGTTACCAAGTCCATTCGGATAAGTTAGAGTCCGTTCAAAAACAATTCTTAATTTTTGCCTTAAATCATTTGCATTGGGATTCCAGTTTAAATCTTCCCCCTTACACTAACCGTTTAAAACTTATAAATCTCCCGACACTCGCTAGTCGTAGGGAGATGCTTGGTCTAATATTTCTTGTAAAACTCATGAATGGGTCAGTCTGTAGCCCATCTCTCTTATCTGATATTAATTTTAACGTCCCCGCTCGCTCTAACAGGCAGTTTAGACCCTTACTTTTGAAATTTTCTAGAACAAATTTTGAGTTAAACGAACCATTCTGCCGTATATGTCATGATTTCAATTTTCATTCCAGCACATTTGATTTAACAGACTCACTTTTTACAATTAAAAAAATTATTTTATCTACTCTTAACAAGTAAAATTATAAACTTTAATTTAATTCTTAATTTTGGCTGTAGAAATTTTTGTTTCTGTAGCTGAGCAGCTTAAGATCGCAACGCTTAAAACTCTCTTGCCTTTTATGACTCGGCTAATTCCGCTCGTTCGCGGATTGCGCCCCTCGCGTCGGTTGGGCGGGAGGAGGGTAACCGTTGAGTATTATTATTATTATATTTAAGAAATAAATTCGCAAAAAAAGTCAGTTTTTTACCATGACATCCTTACCCCCCTCTTAATTTATCGGAATAGATGGATGGATGGACTAATGGATTTTATCGATATTTTTACTATGTCCCAAAATTTCCTGTGGTTAGAGAAACATACTTGTGTTCATGCTGTTGCGTGAAATCTTCAATATAATTGATGAGCAGAAAACAATTATAAAAAAGTCAGGAAGGACTTAGTTCGGGTGAAACCGAACATTTTATACTTTTGCAACTTGCAAAAATCAAAGCCATGGAAATACTTTAAGGTGTAAACGCAATCATATAGAGTAAAGTCAGCCGGATATTCGAAAATCCTGATATAAGTTATGTTGGGGCTAGGCCAAATCTTCGCTCAAATTTATCTATTATGATCTTGCTGATAATTCTGCTTGTTAAAAGAGTGAGTAATTGGGCGTGTCAAAACAAAATAAATAATTTTGGTGAAAAAAGGCAGAGAATTAACAAAATCTGTTCATCAATCCGGAGAATCCAAAGCGCGGTCAAGGATAAAAGGATGCCCAACTTTTTCCAGTGGGAAAGCGCCTCAAAACTAGCGATTTTTATAACATTTTCCATTATAGCCAGATCGGACAAAATAATAATT
Organism: Bactrocera zonata; assembly: GCA_037783105.1. Taxonomy (NCBI): domain Eukaryota; kingdom Metazoa; phylum Arthropoda; class Insecta; order Diptera; family Tephritidae; genus Bactrocera; species Bactrocera zonata. Next base: position 26,741 of record JBAWJQ010006683.1, read on the forward strand.
TTTGAGCATTTAAATTAAAACATCCAACACTTAGTACGAAAAGTTTCCTTAAATCCATTTAAAATTCACAATTTTTTTTAGTTTTCATTCTTTTACATTGTTTATAAGTGGTCTTGAACAATGCAATAAATCCCTCAGTTTACATATTTTTTTGGTAAGACTTAAATCTGGCCATCGCTCGTTTGCTAAACGCCAAAACCATGGTACAAGTGAAAGTGACTATTCACAGTACTTAATCTACCCCCCAAGTGTACGTTCACAATAAAAACGTCGTGGCCACCTCTGGTGAATAAGAGTGGTGAGAGGTCAAAACGGGTTGCATAAAACGAAAATGCTATAATAATTATTTATATATTATACTAACATATATGTACATACATTTATATATTATATTTTTTAATATTGGTTATAAAATGAAGTTTAATGATGTTATCAAAAAATTTAATTACATCTTCTTGAAATAAATAAATATTCTATATATTTTTCAGCGTTTTAGTTAACTTATTCATGGACAAGTTGGAAATTATATTTGATAATGACTGGACCAAAACACAAAAATTTTTCATTGTAAGATAAATCAAGAGATAATTCCCACGTTCCTATATAAAAAGTATATATGTCAGAATTTAGCTATACGTCGGCGATCAAGAATCCTACCCGTTCCCAAATGGGGTGTTTGTCTAGGAATGTGAGTATGATTTTGTTTACTCTAAGCGATTTAGTCAGTTTTTCAGCAACTCTGTGCATAAAACAAATACCATATTAATTATTTTTTAGTTCTAAACTAAGTTTTTACATTAATAGGCTCCTTAAAGAAATTATTTTTGAATTTGCAATATTCTTATAGTTCATAAAAAATAGTTTAAATTAGCTTACTCAACATTATTTCGCCATTCTCAATAGCAATACTGGCAAGATACCCGTATATGAATATTGTCTGGATTTTGATGGGTCGGCATCTTGAGGTTCGGTATTTAAATGTATCTCCATACGTGTAGGTAATTTATGTAGCTTGCAGATTAAAATAATTAAATAAAAACCAACAAATTGTCTTGCAAAAATATAAATTTGGCTGCGAATAAGCATATTCTGTCCCCACTATTTGACATGGTTGCTTATTTACACCTAACATTTTTGTTAACTTACCACAGTTAAAAAGGGGCCTGAATAGAAAACTTAATTACTCATGTATTTGCTCATAATACCTCTTCTTTTTGAATATATATTAAAATAAAACGATTTTATTTTGAAAATATATTAAAGTTTTATATATAACCAATATATTGGGGCAACTTTTCCATACATTTTAAGAAAGTTACACAATGCAACCATTTGTGTAAACCGTGTAAAAGTCGGCCATGTTGGATACCAATAGAAACTCAACCCCGGACTCACCTTGACGTTTCTACAAGGGCACCTCTCAGTTGTGCCTTTGTTTACATAGCATCAGCTGATTCTTTCTCTACTCCTCTTTTACGATGGTCAAAACCTCCAGAACTCGATCAGCTAACAAAGTTCAAGACATTTTGACGTTTAGCAATTTCTCTCTCACTTCCAATGAGAGATGAGTTGAGGCATCTCTTTATCTCTGGCGCGGTATTCAGGTGCATAGGGGTGCACAAGTGGCGACTTACAACCACTGACTAATTTGGATTGGAAAGTTTGTTATTTTGCTGATATCACTTTTTATTGGACACAGAGGAGAAAAACTTCAGTTGTTTTGGAGACTTTTTTGGCGCCACAAAAGTTACTTATATTATTACAAGGCATAGGGTTGCCAAGTACTGTTTATTTTATTTTTAATTGTTTGTATGAATATAATTATAAGCGAATTTTAAAAGCAATGCCAATTATCAAGACACCGCCTCCAGGAGGGGGTAAATTAAATAAAACTGCCAAAGAAGAAGTCATAATCGAAGAACTAACAAAAAATGTGGAGGAAATGAAACAAATGTGTAAAAACTCTCACTGGAAGTAAATACTTTAAAAGCCAAAATAATTATAAAGGTTAAGTCCATTGATGCAAAAAAAATTCCGAATTTGAAAAATATGGTTGAATTCTCAATTAATGAGAAAGAACTAGCTAGACGGAATGGATCCTAAAAAAATATCAGCTAAAAAACGAAAAGCAGGGTATTCTCCTGATCTTCAGGAATAAACGAAAAACGCCATACTGAAACCGCTTACTCAAAAACATAGTTCGCGGCCTCCACCAAATTTTGGTGTCCGGAGATGCCAACGGCAGTAATTATAAAAAACTATATGCTATTGCAAAATTGGAAGAAAAAACAATTTTACCATTAAACTTTTAAATAATGGAATACTTTCTCCATAGAGGACTACAGATGCATATCAAAAGCACTTTCGTGTTTAAATATATTATTAATGACTTAAAAGAGCAAGACAAAAAATTCCGAATTTGGAAAATAAGGTTGAATTCTCAATTAATGAGGAAGAACTAGCTAGACGGAATGGATTATAAAAAAAGACCTGCTAAAAAACGAAAAGCAGGGTATTCTCCTGATCTTCAGGAATAAGCAGATAATGCCATATTGAAATCGTTTACCCAAAAACATAGTTCGCGGCCTCCACCAATTATGGAGTCCGGAGATGCCAACGGTAGTAATTATAAAAAGCTATATGCTATTGCAAAATCGGAAGAAAAAACAATTTTAACATTAAACTTTAAAATAATGGAATATATAAAGTAAATACTTTCTCCATAGAGGACTACAGATGCATATCAAAATTACTTTCGTGTTGAAATATATTATTAATGACTTAAAAGAGCAAGGATGTACTGAGTGCTGTCAATCGTCTTCAATTGGAAACTAAAACTCCCCTCGAAATATATTGGGTAACATCGATCCCACAGAAAAAAGATTTGTGAAACCAAGATTATATTAAACTCAATTGTTTCTATTGAACCGTTAAAACTGCCTAAGATGATACCGCAATGCAAACATTGCCAGTCACACACAAAACTATTGTGACAAACAACCAAGATGCGTTAAGTGCGCCGGGAAGCATAAAACGTCTGAATATCCGAAACCAGAGAAACAGCAGTCTAAATGCTGTAACTGTGGCGAAGCACATTCAGCCAACTATCGAGGGTGCCTTGTTGCCAAAGAATTACAGAAATTGGGAGCTAACAAAATTAACTATAAAAAAGCTGATGGTCTAGTCCAAAAAGTAGAAGGTTCTGTAGACATCAGAACAAAAAACAATGAACATCAACAACAAGAATCCTAAAATTACAGCTAAAGCATCATAAAAAATTTATTTTTGCTCATGTTTTAAAAGCAAATAATAATGATAATACTATTATATACACATATCCAATGACAGCATTTTATCACAGATCTTACAAAAACTCAACAAACAAGAAGAATTCAACACTTCCTCACAAAATCGCTTATGCAAGCTTGAAAAATATCTTTTTAACACCAAAGATATATAAATATATAAAAATTCTTCTATGGAACTCAAATGAGTTATTCAACCATAAAAATGAAATCGAAATTGTTCTGAACTTGGAAAATGTTGACGTAAGAATGACATCGGAGACACATTTTACGTCACAAACCTATTTTAAAATGAAAAACTATGAAACTTGCCTTACAATTCTTCCTAGCAATTGCGCCCGGGGTGGAAGTGCAATATAAATTAAAAATACGATTAAACATTTTGAGGAAGAAAAACTTTCAACTGATAAGTTTCAGGCTGCAACAGTGACTATTTACGGAGTTAAAAGTCCACTCTCACTTACCTCTCTGCACAATCCTCCAAGGCATCAAAACTAATTTGAACATTACCAACGCTTAATAAAAAAACACAGGTATAGATTCGTAATGGGTGGAGAAAAGATCAGTTGAAATCTGAAAATTTACTCCTTACAATAACTATGCAACACGAAGCTTCGAACAGTACACCATAATTAAGGAAAATTACTATAAACTCTAAATATCTTAATGTTATAAGAGAAATAATTAAATTAAAAAGAAAGCTACGACTTAAATGGCATCATACTCATTGCCCAGCTGATAAATCTATTTTAAATAAAATTTCTAAAGATCTTAGTCAGAAAATAAAGAGGTTTAAAAACGAAAGTTTCGCAAAATATCTTCGGTCCCTAAGCAATGGAAGAAATTTCTACTACTCTCTTCGGAAAAGCTGTAAAAGACTACAAACACCAGAAACTCAAGTATGTCTCATTAAAATAATTGCCGATAGCTGGGCTAGAGACGATTGAAAAGAAGCAGAAGTATTTTCGGATTATTTAGACATAGTATTCTCCCCATTGTCCTACTGCTTCCAGTCAAGAAAGAGAAGAAGTCTCAAGTTGCACAAGCAGTGAGCTAAGTGAGGAAATCAAAAATCTGGAAAACAAAAAGTCCACCGGTTACAACCCGATTACTGCCGAGGTTCTAAAACAGCTTCCTCCAATAAGTGTAGTAAAAATTGTCAACATTATTAACGCGGCTTTTCATCTTTAATAAGTGCCAACTTATTGGAAAATTGCTGAAGTTATGATTATTCAAAAGCCAGGAAAACCAGGATATGTATCTTCCCACGGGCTCATGTCAATTTTACCAATAATATCGGAGCTTTTTGAGAGAATTCTCATAAAACGTCTCAATAAAATCATAAAACGAAAAATCATAATTCCAGCGCATCAGTTTGGGTTTCGAGTCCACCATTCTACGATTGATCAAACCCACAGGATTACACACGTTATTGAAAAAGCCTTTGGGGGAAAAAAATTCTGTTCTACCGTGTTTCTGGATGTTGTAAAAGCGTTCTATAAAGTTTGTCACAAAGAACTGCTTTCGAAACTAAAACTGATTTTACCGATAATGTCAAAATTATAAAATCGTATTTATGAGATCACTACTTCCGCGTTAAAGCTGTAAATAAAGTCTTCCAATGGGCAAAGAAATCGCAGACAAAACTGAAACTAAATGAAGCTAAGTTTTTACATACAACAAAATACAGCACTTACCAATTTTCATAGACGGTGTACGAATATCATACTTTAATACTGCTAAGTACTTAGGAATGACGCTTGACTCTAAGCTACGGTGGAATGTTACGTAAAAAATAAACGTAAGGAGCTGGACATGCGACTCAAAAATTATAATTACTTAATCGGTAACAAATCAGTGTTATCCATCGGAAATAAGTTACTTATCTATAAACAATTACTCCGGCCGATATGGAGCTATGGTGGACAGCTCTGGGGAAGAACTAACGCAAGCAATAAGAAAGTCATCCAACAATTTCAAAACAAAGTACTAAGACTAATTGTCAAAGCGCCTTGGTATTGTAGATGTGCTAATATACATAGAGCGTGATCTAGGCGTAAACTCGGTTAAGGCAGATATATTTAAAATTTCAACAGCATATAGTGCAAGATTGCTACAGCATTGTAACGAAGAAATAGCTATGTTAACTTCTAGAGATGGACCACCAAGTCGACTCAAACGCTCTCATAGCAGTTTTGTAATTTTGTAATTATATGCTTAAATCATATTCAAATTGCTTGTAAATCCTTTCTTTTATTTGGAACTAGTTGCAATGTATACACAATATACAAAAAAAAAATATATATTTATATTTTATACTATGTTCCCACTAAAAATTTTAAGTGATTATATTACATTTAACCTCTTTACTAATCTAGCCCGTTCTCACTACTGTTGGCCAGATGATAAAACAGATGTTTTTGCCATTTACGAATTCACATCGCTTAATATTCATTAAAAGAAAACATTGTTATATAGTAGTTTGTTTTGAATATTTCCGTAAAATGGAAATAAGGGACTTTTTTTGATTAGGGAAATTGATTTTCAGGTGAATTCAGATTCATTGCGTTTAATTAATTTGTTTGTTTACATTTTTTTCTCTTTGTAGTGTCTAAATCAGCTGTGATAATGTAATAGATTTCCAATGCTGACAAGTAGATGGTGCTAAATCAGAGTAGCACTGAGAGTTTTCGCGTAGATTAGATTCAAATCACCTCGGAGATGAGATAAAGAACTGTCTTTTTTGTATGGCGAAATCTTGTTAAATTTATAAGATTTGTGGGATAAACTACTCAACAGCCAAAACCTTGTGATTAAGTGTCAGCCTGAGCATGGTATTAGGCACAAAGCTACACTGTTATAAGTAAAACATGCTCTCTTATTTTCATTTTAATAACTCACATATTGGCCAATATATGCGGAACTAAGTCACCGGAAGTTCGAAAATATTTATATTAAGTATATGAGGGCTAAAGAAAGTATTGGTCCGATTAAACCCATTTTTGACATACAGACCTACCATTATAAAAAAAAGGGATTATCTTTTCATTTCAGTTATATCTACTGTGCCCAAAATATAATAATGACATTTGAATTTAAACTGCGCGCGTCGAAGGATTTGGGGAATTATTTTTTTTTTAGGTTAGTAGTACTGTCAGTCACATTTATGCCAAATTTCATGTCAAAGTATACATTAGTGTTTGAGATACGTGGCGTTTTGTGAGCTGCTAAAAGTGAGTTTTTCGTTTTCTGCGATGTCGAAATTTGTTGAGCAAAGAATTTGCATTAAATTTTCTGCTGCGGATACGTTGAGGATAGTGCAGAAGGCCTTTGGTGATGAGGCTGTGTCTAAAAAAAAATGTTTACAAGTGGTATAGTGAGTTCCAAGCCGGCCGTGAACGTGTCGAAGACGAAGAGCGTCCAGGGCGACCATCAACCTCCACCGACGAAGCTCACATTCAACAAATCAAAGATTTGGTGTTGAAAAACCGTCAATTAATAATTAAAGACCTTGCTGATGAAGTTGGCATATCGAAAGGCTCATCCAATACCATTTTGAAGGATGTTTTGTGCCTCAAGCGCGTCAAATCTCGACTGGTAGCGAAAACATTGAATTTTTTGGAAAAAAGGCGTCGCGTTGAAGTGTGTGAAACGATGCTTTCTGACTACCAGGGTGTCATGAAACGCATTATAACTGGCGATGAGACTTGGATTTATGCTTATGACCCCGAAACAACCGATCAATCGAGCGAATATCGTGCCAAAAGAGAGCCGAGACCAAAAAAATCACGCCAAAGTCGCTCAAAAATCAAGGTCATGTTGACTGTTTTCTTCGATTATCGTGGTGTTGTGCATTATGAATTCCTTTCAACCGGTCAAACAGTCAACAAGGAATATTATTTGAACGTTATGCGTCGTTTGCGTAACGCTATCCGCCAAAAAAGGCCGGAATTGTGGAAAGACAATTCTTGGTTTTTACACCACGATAATGCACCATCCCATACTGCCCTCGTAATTCGTGATCATACTTAATTTTGTCGAAATCGGTTGGTAGGGTCCCGGGACTTGGGTTTCACCAAAAAGTGGTAGGTCCACGCGGATCGTCCAATTTCCACGCAGACTCCCATAAAACCCTCTCATATACGTATCATCTCGGGGGTAAAATTTAATGCCTCTGGCGTATTTAGTTATTGTTTTATCGCGCTTTTAGCAATTTTAACAGTACCGTTATATGGGGGGGTGAGTGGGTTTATCCTCCGATTTCCTACATTTTCACAGTGCTATTAGGAGTTCTTAAAGGATTTGTACTCAGCAAATTTGGATTTTGTAGCTTAAGTGGTTTAGGAGATATGTACATTAAACTTATTAGAGAGCAGGACCACGATTATTTTACGAGAAAACTCGATTCTCGAGTAGAACCGGAATCGATTTTACCATCCCTACTGGCCGCCGCTGCGTGCACATTAAAACCTCCGCACAATAACCACCACAAAAAAAAAATATTTTTTTTCCATGTAATTTATATGGAAAACAGAAAATTTGAAATAGCCACCTCTTAATATTAATACTAAGAGCTCATCTTTTGAGTGACTTTTTTTTACACATTTTCGAAAGTTTTGAGCTTGTTTTCCAGTTGAAAAAAAAAGGTTGCCTCAGAATGACACACCCTAATACATATATTATATAACCTTAAATTTATATCGCTTAGTTTTAGGTGATACATACAACCGTTAGGTGAACAAAACTATAATGCTCTCTAGCATCTGCTTGCAAGAGTATAAAAATTGGAACTGATGATATGAGTTTTCCTTAAACATTTCACAAAGTCGAACAGATAAACTGAATAAGAAACAAGTAAAGAAGACCTAAGTTCGGGTACAACCGAACATTTTATGCCGTTGCATCATGCAAGAATCAAAGCCACGGAAATACCTCAGGGTGCAAAGCGTCAACCAGAGGATCGAAATATATGTATAGTACTACTGTGAACCTTCAAAGTAATCCCCTACCGCTGCAATACACTTATGGCAACGAATTTTTCAGTCATCACAGCACTTAGATTGGAGTTTTTATTCAAGTTACAGTTTGCACAGCTGACGAACTCGTCTCTTCATCCCGATAATTTATATACATATATTATATATTATATATAATCATATATCTAGTTACCTCGATTAGTTTTAGGTGATATAAACAACACGTTAGATGAACAAAACTATTATCCTCTATAAAAACCCGTTGTAAGAGTTTACAAATTGTTTTTATAATCTGTAATTATTTAATTGACACATTTTTTTTGCATTACTTTTTTAAATTTTTTACTTTTTTTTATTTCGTATCCGAACTAGTGATTTTCACTCACAATGTTACACCTGATATTATGATATATTTGGAATTAGGGTATACAGTAGTTGAAAATTTGTGTACAATTTGTTTTTTTCACCAATACATTTCAGGCTGTATTTTAATTCGCGTAATGAAAGAAACCAACACAACAAATAGAAAACTACGTCAGTTTCGGAAAAAGACAGGAAATGCCGATAATCAACCTTTATCGATAAGCATCTACAAGAATATTGCAAATACAAATTCAAACTGGCAAAGAAAACAATCTTTAAGAACTAAAAATCAACTGAAGCATTCAGCTCAAAAAACTCGGGAGATTCTCAACAATCACAAAAGTTGTCAGTCTTTAAATAAAAGTGAAACAAAGTCATGGACAGCAAGAAACTTAACACCGAATAATTTAAATAAACCAAATGAAGATATAGTGGAACGGAACGTCCCGTTCGTACCAGCGAGAAGGGTCTCAAATGAGGGAGTAGAGCTCGATAATGAAGCTAGTGATAATTCGACTCTCATTCAACTAAAATTTAAACAAAAAGAAAAATCAATTGAAATCGTTTCAGATAAGAAACGCATAGCCTTTGAAGGTGTATTGGAAGACGAAGACTTACGAAATTACAATGCAATGCCCAGAACTAAGCATAGGCCTAAGAGTATACATTTCTGTGCACAAAACTGTATGTGCGGTAATAGTGATGTTTGCATTCGCACATCCAAAAGCTCTGCAAGCTTTGACGTCCGCAATAAACAAAATTCTTTTGACGTGCCAAGCTCAAAGAAAATATATCGCCATGATCATCACCAGACCTTTCTAAGCAACAAGACTCAACTTTTAAGGGAAACGCTTTCTACTATGCAACTGCAACACCATTTGAGCGTACAACAACAAGAACTAATACAACAACTACAATTAGTACAACGACAATATCTGATCCATCAAGGTATGTTATTTATTGCTTTCTAGCCTTAGAGATCTGTCAGTAGTGAATTGTTCCAAATGCCAGTAATTATGCAAATTTGCTTAGTGGGATTGAGTTATTCTGCATTTGTATTGCATAGGAAATGTATCAACTCTTTAAGTTCAAAATACTTCCCACGGTCTCTTAATTTTATTTTTACTGTTTCTTAATTGTAGTTTGCCTTGTTCACTTTCGGTACGAGCTGAACAAATTTTTTGCCATTTTATGAAATTGTGTAAATAAAAAGTTTTAAATTAAATAATTTTTTAATCCATTTTCCGTTCTCTATTAATACTCGTATGATTGCAAATAAACGCAATAATATTGCTACAAAGCAGTTGCACGTTTTGATGTTCTAGTTAAACGCACTTTCACAGAGTTGAAGGCCCAAATATCATAAAAAAGGTGAAGTTTGGCAACACTTCAAGTGAAATTTGTTTGGACGAATGGAAATAATATCGGTAATACCGAAGTTATCTCCCAGTCACCCAAAATACAGTTGAGTTGAAAGCCAAAATACATAATTTAATTGTACCTAAATAATCTTAGTCGTAACGGACGTTTCTGATCTACTAAGCTTTGAAAGAGACATTCAGCATATTAATTATAGAACCAGTGATTCTTGGTATCTATTGAAATTAATAGGAAATAAATAATTAACAATCACGAAAACAAGAGTTTTTGGATAGTGAAAACTAAGATATGAGCAAGAAGAAGTCTTATAAATTGCTCAATTAACGAAGATATTATGCGCCTATATTTTTCATTTAGAGTTAATTTACTTTTTTATTTTGAATTCCACCATCCAAAGAACTTAACCAACGAACTAACCAAAGTTTATAAATTATATTCTATTCAAAACTTAGTTGTATCGATTGTACTTCACATTAAATGAAAAGCATTTGAATTTCCTTAATAATTAACGTGTTTTTTTTCAACGAATCATATCTCTCTTATTGGAAAACCTTGTATTATGCCTTAAGCAGTTAGGAGTAGTTACAGGCACGAAATAATTTTAAATATTTTTTGGTTTGAAAGTATGGTATATTATTCTATTTTACAAAAGTCATCATTAAATCAGCTTGATTTTACAGAAATTTTAATAATACAAATGAATAATAAAAACAAATGAAACGTAATTTCTGCTTGAGTTGATCCAGTTTCAACCAAAGCTCTTGCTGTGACCATCACTAATCCTTCATCTAAAATCAATGGAACAAAAAAAGTAATGTATTATTAATAAATAATCTTCTTCCCTTTTCTAAGGTTTAAATTTTTCTCCATTTCAGTTTGTCTTCATATATGTCGCAATTAAAACAATATTCCGACCATATTTTATATGAAATTTTCAAACTTTAATTATTTTTTAAATATCGTTCAATAATAAAAAAACGTTGTTCTATCATGCAACGCTCCATTTTCACTAAGCTTAAACGGTGTTAGGTATCGCTTTGTTTCTTTTTTTTATATCCTGAACAGGGTATATTAAGTTTGTCACGAAGTTTGTAACACCCAGAAGGGAGCGTCGGAGACCCTATAAAGTATATGTATATACAAATAACCAGTATGTTGAGCTGAGTCGATTTAGCCATGTCCGTCTGTCTGTCTCTCCGTCTGTATATGTACGAACTAGTGCCTCAGTTTTTAAGATATCGTTTTCAAATTTTGCAAACGTCATTTTCTCTCCACGCTGCTCATTTTTCGGAACTGCCGATATCCGATCACTATAACATATAGCTGCCATACAATCTGAATGATCGGAAACAAATACTTGTATGGAAAACTTCCTCATTTGACGATATACCTTCACGAAATTCGGTATGAGTTATTGCTCATAGAAATAATATAATATCGGAAGAAATTGTTCAGATCGGCTAAATATAGCATATAGCTGCCATACAAGCCAAACGATCGGAATCAAAAGCTTCTATAGAAAACTTTCGCATTTGACGTGGTATCTTCAAGAAATTTGGTATATATTACTTTCTAAGGCAACAATGTAATCTTGAAGACATTGTTCAAATCGGATTACTATAGCATATAGCTTTCATACAAACTGAACACATAGTTACTGAAAGAATTTCACCTGTGAAGGGTATATTAGCTTCGGTGCAACCAAAGTTATGGTTTTTTGTGGTTTTAAGTTGTCAAAACTTAACTACGTAAAGGCAGCAAATTTAAATCTAGCGTTAATTATGGGATTTCTTTTACGCGTCCGAACTGTAACACGGAAAGATGTGAAAATTTGCACAATTATTCGTTTATTACGGCAAAAGGTCCACGGAGTCTTACATTCGATAAAATAAATTTCAAAGTTGAAAAATTAATTTCGGTAGATATTACCCAGCGGGATAATGATTCACCGCTTACATTTTTGTTTGAAGAATGCTCCGAAGAAAATTCTATGTAGAATTCTTCGATACTAGGTAATGCATAAAAGTAAGCAATGCGGTTAAATTCTACTGCGCTCATATTTATAATCAAGTAAGTACATGAAAAACGTTACAATACAATATGTAAACAACAAATACAAGTTGATGAAATAAAATTTATAAGTAAATATTTTCATTATTTCGTCAAATCGTCAAGCATTTGAAGAAAATTTTCAGAAAGTGGTTGTGTTTAGGTGAGCTGCTATTTTAATTAAACATCTTGTTTAATTTTGTGTTTAAACTTTGAATAACAAAATAATATTAATATTCTCGAAAAGGCATATGAGAAGACCAATTAAAAATTAAGAAAGTGCAGCACTTTAATACGTTACTATTTGGTCAGTTTTTCGTATTTTTATCATTGATGGAAATTTGTAATTACCGGTTTCATCTTTTTTTGTAGAATGTGTAAAAGTAGAAGGCTTCACCGAATCGGATGTGTTCACCAAACTCAAAAATGCATCAGACTCGCCAAAGGCTTTCTTTAAGTCTCGTTGCTCGGAAAAAACGAAAAGAGACTCAACCACAAAATTAAAAGAAAACCATTCCTTTTTAAACATAAATACTTATTTTCATACCGAATTTCACACATGTATTTTCATAAATAAAGCAAAATTAATATGCAATTTTTTCTATACTACTATTGACCTTGACACAAAAGTATTCTCCGTTAACTTCGGCATCGAAGAATTCTTAGTCCCCATGATAAGCGAAAGGGGTGATCTGTTACTTTCGGTCAGAGTAAGCGATACAATCATGCTGCATCGTTTACCTTGCTCGCTTACCAGTGTCTACCATATCCTGCTGGGTATTGTTTGTCGAAAAATTTCAAAATCTGGCAAAACAAAAATGCATCAAAAGCACTAATCAGAAAAAAATTGGATTAACATCACCACCATGAAGATGATCATTGTATATTATTCATACACATACTAATGTTCATAACCCTTCGTAAATTCATAAACTCCTAAATTTTTATTTTGTTGTTGGGTTTACGCAATTACAATTCTCACCGCTATGTTTTCGGTTCGTTATAACATATAACTTTATGAGACTATATTAAAATCTAACTATATATTTAGTTTTTTGGTATTGTTAATAATATTTGATATTTAAGTATTTGAGGGATTCAATGCGAGCGAAGCTGCGGGAAAAGCCATTTGATTGAAAAAAATTGAATTTAAAAAACTCTTTTTTATGTTTTCAAAAAGCTGTATTAATTTCATTGAAATCAACCGAGCCACTGGTTTTGAGAAAAACGTATTTAAAGTTGCCGCTTTTACTACAACAAATACCTGTTCCCTAACGTTTAAGAGCGCTCGAGAACGCTTTGCTAATTATCGAATAACTTCAAAAATATTTGACGGATTTACTTCCTATTTGCAGAGACTATTTCTAAGGTATTACACTTTATTTTACTACCCCTTAAACCAATGGAACATATTTTTAGTATTATCCTTTCTTCATCACGATAATGCACAATGTCACTGATTTGTCGCGACCTTCTTGAAAAAATCTCAACTCAACCACCATTTTCGCCTAACATGCCTTCGCATTGAAGAGTATCAAACTATCTTGGAAAAATAAATGAAGAATTTACATTTTATGAACAAATTTACTTTACTTTTTAACCACAGTGCCTTAATTGGTTTTCATGAAAATGTTCTCAATGTGTTAGTCTGGACTTGGGAAAGCTTTCATATATATTCGCCGAAGGAATCAGCTCTAGTGTTGAGTATTAATTTAGACATTGTTAAAATTAACAGTAGAATTTAATGGTGTTGGCTTATTTTTAATAATTAAATAATTATCATGACACTTATAAAAAATATATACTTATCAAATATGTGTGTTACAGGCTTTGTCAAACCTTTGCAATTGGACTTTCAAACGCAGCTTGATAGATCATCGTCACCTTTTAGTAATTTGTTCAGTCACGCGCACCAGCAATTACACTTGCAAAATCAGGTTTCGAATGCATTGACCAAATGTAATGAAACGTATTATGAAACAAATTATTTATTACAACAGCATCAGCAGCAACAACAAATATATATGCCGCACCAAGCTAATTCGACAAAACCACATAATGAATATCGGCTACGACAAAGCCCACAACAAAATGACGACGAGGATATTGATAACGAAAACAAGAACACTCGCTTGAATATCAGTAATAACAACATAATTAACCACAATGTTGTACTCGATGTTTGCGAAAACAAGCAATTTATTAAGATTATTAATACATCTTTACAGGAAGAGCAGAATAATAAGGAAGAGCATACTTATAAGTTAGATGTAGAGTGCAATTCTACAATAAGTAACCCAACACATAGGGAGAGCAATGACAGTAGTTTGTGTGGGGACTTTAAGCCTTCAATTATGCAATGCATGGAAGGAGACGGGCCGTTATTACAGGAGCCAACTACACATTATTCCTCTTCTACACATATTTACGGTGCTACTACTAGTTGTAATAGCTTTAAGCAATATCAGCGCAAAGCTAGAACCGAGGATGATGGAAACAACAACAGTAATAACAAAAACTTCCATAATCATAGATGCATTGCATGGCAGCATCAACGTGACAAAGAGCAACACGAAAATACAATGAATATTATATTAGAAAACGATGACGACAATGATAGTTCTCAGCACACCAGCAACGCTTTTCCAGAGGATGTGTCAATGCTACCCGCAACTGAAGATGATACAAATTTCGTGTCCCGCATACATAATCGCAATAATGACAAAATATGCAGCAGTACACAAGCTCATCAAAATACACTAACCTTACATTCACAGCAAATGCAGCGCAGTACAGAATGTACGCGGCCTTCGTCGCCGCCTTCATCCACTGATGAACACCACAATGACAATGAATGCCAAAATTCGGTTGCTAATGAATTGGATGAATTCACAACTTGGGTGAATCCTGTGGAACAAGGCAACAATATAACTGATGATATACATGGTGATTTTATTGAAATCCAGTGCATATTGTACATATGAATATATGTTGTTTATTTACACCTTTTTTATGATATTTTCATAAGTACAGATGATGTTACCTATAGATGTATGTGTGCTTTTTTGTTTTCGCAGCATATATGCATTACCAACATCGCGTCACGGGTGCAAGAAGTGGAAGTCCCAGTCGAAGTAGATGTAGCAGTAATAGCAATCAAAATAGCAGCACTGACAATTGCAGTGAAATCCGTGATAATGTCAAACATTATACTTGCCCCAATGATAGTGCTGGCACGCATATGGACGACGTCGTAACTACGCCATCTTCGCCGACTGTCAATGTACAACACCACAGGCTCCAGTCAGGGCAAAAGTTGGAAACAAGACAGGCATCTACCACATGCAATATGGCTGATTCAAAAGTGCACCATGGCATGTCGCCGTTATTACGGCTGGATCAGCAAACGCAGGAACAGTTGCAGCAACAAGAACATGCAACACGAAATGTTGCAACACGTGACCCTTTGTTAACATTGCCTCCGCCACCATTAATATTGTCGCCAGTAACGACTCTGTCGCCTACAGCAGCTCCTTCAAAGGTTTTACCATCGACTATGCATGCAGCAGCAGCAGTAGCAGCGGCTGCATCGCATACGCAAGCACCACATCATAATGCAGCAGCAGCTGTAGCAGTGGCAGCTGCCGCAGCAGCTGCCGCAGCGGCTGCAAATAGTCGCTGCATACGTGGTGCACAGATGACGCCAAATTATGGTGGCCTGTTGGATGCAGTAAGTGGTAGCAATGGCGGCAGCAACGAAACTCATTGCATCAACTACAATGACACAAACGCCACAGAGGCAAGCCATGATACAAACGTCAATAACAACAAGCACACCAATAGCCCAAAGAAGTACTACCACCCGCTATATGCACACGGAATATGTCGTTGGCCGGGCTGTGAGCTAGCGCTTAATGACTTCGTCGCCTTCGTAAAGTAAGTGAAAGTTTAAAAGTAATACTGCAGTTACTTGTATAAACATCATACTTTAAATTAGTTGGACGAATGTTCAGATATAATTGTATATATAATATAATGCAGGCTGTGGTTTTAAAACCATTGAGATTTGCGATATGTTTTGCATAATTTATAAATTATTGGATTAATTTAAAACTAATATACATAAATATTTCTGAAATTTGAACACAACTTCATATAAACTACAACCCTGAGATATATTTTCAAATTTGTTTCAATTCCTATATATACAAGTAGTTACTCAGTATCCCCGAAGCAGTGATCGGCATTTCATAGAACAATAATGCAACGTAACTTCACACATAAGAAACAACATCACACATGGTCGTGCCGTTGAATGCTTTATGATGCTATGACATATTTCTTGTGTTTTATGTTATTTAAAGACAATAAAATGAAAGCTTTTAGGGTCCATTACATTTATTCAAACGTACAATATATAAAATATATCAGGAAGCACGAACGTATTTGTGTAAACAAATAATAAAACGGATTAAGAAAATTTAACAGGGTCACTGGGTGTTTTTATTTTTGTGCTCATTCATACAGTCGCAGGTTCCTCTTATGCCGAACACTGCCTTAAAGTGTCATTCATAGAATGCATACAATGCATAAGTAAGTCGACGGGTACGTTCTCTCATTCTAATAATAGTATTCTGCTCGCTAAAGGCTTGAGTCATAATAAAATAAATTACTCAGAGGTGTTAAAAATTTGAAACGAAAAACAAAAACAGAGTGACGAACGCTGATAGACTGCATTCGGCGTCTATAACCAATAAATCAGTCATTTCGTTTATAAATTGTAAATTTACATACAGTAGAACTCCAATTATCCGAATTAATGGGGACCGGGACCCATTCGGATAATCAAATATTCGGATAATCGGATTTTTTTTTTTTTTTAATTGCCATTGAAGAGAATAAAAGCTACGTTTTGATATTGCACTATTTTTTTATTGAATTAAATGAAAGAAACATGAAATTTTCACATGTTTTAAATATAAATAAAATGTACTTATGTACAAGTTTAGAAATAAAAATCATTGTTTTTTAAACATCTCCGTCAATGTAAGCTGTTTTGCGGTCTTCAACCGTTTTCGGGCAGCCAGGTCACGCATTCGCTTGACGGTGAGCAGTTGCAAGTGGTCACACTCGGGCTGACGCTCCATCCACTTCAAAGCAGTCTCGAGGCCGGCAAATGCTTCACCAGCTGATGGTCCAGCGTCTACTTCAACATCAGCAGAAACATCTTCTTCCACTTCCACTTCAACATCTTCTCTCACACTTACAACAATATCATCGTCAGCGGGGGGAAGTCAGTGTAGGCACAACGGCAAGTTAAGACAAGTCAAGTCAAGACTTGATGCGCAAACACTGGCTTCGCGGGGGGAAGAATAATAGCGCACTTAGACTTTTTTTGGACAATTTTTTGTGATTCGGATAATCGGCGATTCGGATAGTCGGAGTTCGGATAATTGGAGTTCTACTGTAACAGTTTTGTTTTTCAATTATTACTGTCTGTTCGTTCGACCACGCATCTCAGTACGTTAACTGTATGAAAAATAGAAAAAACGTAAACCTCGGTTGTACTAAAGCTAGAAAACGTCTTTATCTTGATTTTAATTCGATCAATTTGCATGTCAGCTACATATATGCTATAGTGGTCCAATCTGAAAAATTTATTGGGAGACTTTACCGTTGTCTTGGAAAAATTCGTAAAGATATGTTATCAAATAAGAAAGCTTTCCATAAAATGCTTATTGATCCGATTACGGGTTTTCCGATAAATGAGTATCTCCTTAGAAATAAAAGAAAGTTTCACATCGATATCTCAAAAACGAAGGTCTAGCTCACTATATACAAACAGACAAACGGATATAGCTAATGCGACTCAGCTGGTCACGCTGATCATTTATATGTTGTGTAAGACAAGACAAGACTGTAGACATAGAATCAGCCAATGTAGATGGCGATGCCAAGAAATTAATGAAGAAATGTATTTAGTAATTACTATAACAAAAGAAACGCTTAAACAAATAACATCACAATATAAACAAGTAATCTAGGTTCACTTATTAATACTTATGTATACATAAATATGTATCTATTAAAAATGGTTACTGTTAAAATACATTGCTCCATATTATTATTTTTTTTTATATAAAATAAATATGTATATTAGTCGAATTTTCATTTAATCATAGTAGTTGTTTCTACAGACTGGATACATACATATGTCTATATTTCAATACATTCGTTAAAAAAATTTTAAAATAATATTAAATTTTATATACTTATTTAACATAAACAAAAAATTAAGTTCATATGTCAATATGTAGGTGCGAAGCACTTAACTACTGTGGGCAAAAAATAGTAAGACTTTTTAATTTAAATTTCTCGCGAAACCCATTCGGCGAAATCTTTTTTTCTAGGTTGGTATGATTGTCAGTGAAATCTGTGCCAAATGTCATATCAAAATAATAATAAATAATAACACTGGCCTACATCAAAATTTCCTTCTACATGAAAATATACTATATTGATTGTATTTCACTCGTTGAACATAAATATACAAGTTAAAATTCATAATTAGCTCTTATTGTGCATTTATGTCTTATAAATATAATAGAGGGTAGCGCGACGGATTTATCACATTAATGATGATAACTCAAAATATTTACTGATTACCCGCGGAAAATTTATTATTTCACATTTGTTTGTTGTGTTTAACGTTGACTGTGTTTTGTTCAACAGTTAAAACGTGAAATTGTTACCGTTTTTTTGTAATTTTTAGTAAATAATCTACAGTTTTCGTTATGTCGCGTAAATGTGTTAATAGTGCAGACATTTTTTGCTACATTTTTGGTAAGGTGACCCTTACTAACCAAAGATTCTCAATAACACAACGTCTAGAAACTGCCTACTTCCATTATTTTGGAATTAAAATTAAAAACCAAGACAAATCGTGCCAGATTTTAGTTGCACAACTTGCTCCACAAATCTGATTAAGTGGCTAAACAAAAAGAAACGTTCATTGCCTTTTGGTGTACCAATGATGTGGAGGGAACCTACTAATCATGCGAATGACTGTTACTTTTGCTAGACTCCACCTATCCATCACGGTATATCACGAAAAAAGAAACGAAGCGTAGTAAGATTCTGAAGAAGCGATTAATTCAATGAAAGTTGACTACAATGAGCCTACAACCTCACAATCGCCACAGTTTGTGGGTGACAATATTTTTTGTGACGAACCTCATAGAATTTCGCAAGATGAACTCAGCGACCTTATGCGAGATTTAAATTTGCCAAAAGATAAAGCGGAATTACTAGGATCGAGACTTAAGCAGTTTATACAGATATCGTCAGAAGAACTTGATGCCCTATTTCAAATCCGAAAACCAGCTTGCATTCTGTAATGACGTAAATGGCTTGATGAACGCTTTGAACATTGAATACCATCCACAGGAATGGCGGCTGTTCATAGACTCCTCAAAATTAAGTTTAAAAGCTGTTCTTCTCCATAATGGTAACACACAACCATCCATTCCGTTATGCCACGCTGTGCATACTAAAGAAACATACGAAAATATGAAATTAATATTAGATGCTATATCATACTCACAGCACGAATGGCAGATTTGTGGTGATCTAAAAGTCATAGCAATGGTGTTGGGTTTACAAATGGGCTATACCAAGTACTGTTGTTTTTTGGGTGAGTGGGATAGTCGGGCTAGATCTTTACATTACATAAAAAAAGATTGGAATGCTAGAGTAAGCCTGAATCCTGGAGAAGAACGTCCAGCACCTTCCTCTAGTTAATTCCCAAAAAATTCTTCTACCACCTTTACATATCAAATTGGAACTAATGAAAAATTTTGTGAAGGCTCTCAACAAGGATGGACCAGCATTCAAATACCTGCGATTAAATTTCCACTTATAAGCGACACCAAAATTAAAGAGGGAATCTTTATCGGATTCAGTTTTACAGGGCTTTCGTTCATGGTTTTTTGGGCAATAAGAGAAATGAAAATTATGTTGAACTTGTGAACAATCTCCTTCAAAAGTATCAACAATTGGGCTGCAATATGTCCCTAAAAATTCATTTTCTTCCCTCTCATCTTGATTTTTTCCCTTCTAACTGCGGTGATGTAAGTGACGAACATGGTGAACGATTCCACCAAGATATCTCGACAATGGAAAAGAGATACCAGGGCCGATGGGATGCGTCAATGTTAGCGGACTACTACTGGAATTTGAAAAGAGATATCTCTAACAGTGATTACAAAAAACAAACGAAAAAGAAGAGAAAATCTTAATCAAATACGTTATTTTTTTTTAAATTGTAATATTTCCAATTTTATATGAGTAAAAAGCAAATCATAATAGTAAATAATTATACAGTTTTTTTTATAAAATGTTTTGGCTTTAACGTGTTACTAAAAGCCAAATTTTGTATATTAGGTATATTTCCAAAATAAGAGCTAATTCAAAAAACATATTCTTGTTTTCCTATTCAGTAACCTCAAAGCAATATAAAAGTAAAGTATTCAATTGAAAGGCACACAAAAAGTTACATTTTGTAGACCAGTGTAATTAGTGTTAGTAACCGCTTGTCTTTCTGAAGTACATAAAATGCATTCGGCGATTTTTACGATGAGTGAAATCATTCAACGAAAAAGTTAAATTAAGATTTGTGAGCGGAATCAAATCTCTTGTGCCGAAACATTCAGATAATTTGAAAAGACCTTCGATGATAATTGTTTGTCGCGAGCAAGTGTTTTTGATTGGTGCAAATTATTCAAAGAGGGTCGAGAATGCGTTGACGGTAATAAACATCAACTGATGATCAGTACGTCAATAAAATTAAGGAATTGGTGCTTGAGAATGGACGACCATCAGTCATTTTACTGGCATCGTTGGAATATCGCCAGAAAAAAACATTTTGAATTATTTGGGCCTAAGAGCTAAGCTTTCACTTGCACGATTGGTTACAAAATCACTCAATTTTTACGAGAAATAGCATGGCGTTAACATCTGTGAAACAATGCTTTCCGAAAGTTTCTTTCGATTATCGGGATGTGGTGCCGAAATAATGGGCCGACAACTCGTGCTTTTTGCACCACGATAATTCACCGCCGCATACTAAATTGAATCTTGAGAGTTTTTTGCAAAATTATCAACCCGTATCGTGCCGCAACCACCGTATTCGTCTGGTGTGGCTCCGTGTGACTTCTGGCTATTCAGCAAACTCAAGCGATCGCTCTGGGGAAACCGTTTTGAGTTATATGAAAACATTGAGCATGAATCGCGCGAAAGCTTTTCCGAAAATTGACTTTAACAGCTGTCTCGAGGATTGAAAAAAGCGATGGCGAGGACCAAAGGGGATTACTTTGAAGGGGGACGATATAGATTTTGAAGAATAAATTCTTTTTCTTCTTTACTGGCATGGAAATCGCTTACGCGTTTATAGCCGAGTTAACAACACCGCGCCAGTCGTTTTTTCTTTTCGCAAGGTGGCGCCACTTGGAGATTTCAAGCGAATTTAGGTCCTTCTCTACCTGGTCCTTCCAACGGAATAGAGGTCTTCCTCTTCCTCAGCTTCCGCCCGCGGGTGCTGCGCCGAATATTTTCAGAGCTGGAGTGTTTTCGTCCATTCGGACGACGTGACCTAGCCAGTCGTAGTATATCTCATACAGCTCATCGTGTCATTGAATGCAACATTCGCCGTGGCCAAGGCACAAAGGACCATAAATCTTTCGCAGAACTTTTCTCTCAAAAACTCGCAACGTCGACTCATCAGTTGTTGTCATCGTCCATGCCTCTCCACCATGTAGCAGGACGGGAACATTGAGTGACTTACTCGCTTCCCTCTCCAACTCTCGGTATTTATCCCATCCCGCACGTGTTGTGGTCGATCGGAACGTTGCGCGGAGGGCAGCCAATAGTTTCGGTTGCAGCTGTACGTAAGGAATTTGAAATGACGAGTTGTTGACGAGTGCCCTCAGAGAGCAGGAGTGCAAGCCAAGTAGAAAATCGTTCGGCTGTCTGTTCTGATTGCAGCTTCTCGACGTCGAAGTTTCCTTGTGTTTGTTGGCGTGCGTTTTTGCTGCAAAGAGGCGGGTGCGAATCTTGGCTGCAACAAGAGAGTGGTTCGAGACAATGTTAGGACCTCATAGCGTACGCACGCCAGAACAATGGAGACATGTCTTCCCACATGTGTCCCACAAAATGATCGATATGGTTGGTAAATTTTCGATCCGGATACAGCCAGGTAGCTTCATGTATTTTCTTGTGCTAGAATCTAGTTCTACAGGTAACCATATTTCGGGCACCGGCGAAGTCGATCAGCTTCAACCCATTTGGGGGTTGCGCCAAAGATACCTTTCTTACCACTCTGACGTTAAAGTCGCCAACGATTTTAATATCGTGGCGGGGGCAGCTCTCATAGGTGCACTCCAAGCGCTCATAGAAGATATCTTTGGTCGCATCGTCCTTCTCTTCTGTCGGGGCGTGGGCACAAATCAGTGATATGGTGAAGAGCCTAGACGTTCATACACCAGGATGAATGATAGTACTCGGTGACGGAATCTCTCTCCCACCACGAATCCCATACCAAACTTGCGCTCTTTCGTATGACCAATGTAGTAAATGCCACAAAGACCTACACGCCTCAGTCCTTGTCCGTCCATCGCATTTCTTGGACGGCGGTGATGTCAACCTTTATTTTCACGGGGACATCAACCAGCTGGGCAGCTTCCCAATTAAGGGACCGGACATTCCAAGTACATGTCCCCAAATCGTAATCCTTATTTCGTTTGCTGTGGTCGTCATCAAAAGAGATGGTCTCTCATCTGAGACAGTTGGTACCTTTTCATTGCGTTTTTTACGTGGCGGGTCCCAAACCCAGCGCACAACTCTTTGTAGTAAAGAATAAATTATGAATTTTAAAACAATGAAAAAAGTCTCACTATTTTTTGCTCATAATGGTACTTATGTACATTCATATGTATCTATGAAGAAGCCTGCGGACAAAATTATACTTATCTAATTTTCGTTTGTTAAAATATATCTTTTATATTTAAAATTTTAGAGCATTATCACAATAGGTGATTTATTACTAGCCCATTGCATAATCCCATAGAATTTATAACAATTAAAATGTGACACCATGGTTTTAAAAATAAATTTACAAAAATTATATTTTGGCAGCGCAAACAAAGTCTGCATACAAGTAACAAAAAGAAAATTTTCCGCGAAACAACCAAATGTAAAAGTGACGGAAAGTTACAGTTTTACTTGTTTTCGTAAAAGCAGCAAATTTCAAAAGGCTTTGTTTTATTCAGTCTGTTATTAAATTTTAAATTACGAATATCTCTTAAAATAAAAATTCAGATGGGCTGAAAGGAAAATAATAGTTAAAATTTCCGAAGAGAGCAAAACAAACTACCCTGAAACTCTAGTCAATAGTGCATAATGCTTACGCAATCTCCGGAAGTTTTGGCAGAACATTACTGTTTTAGTGGGTTAGTTTCTAAGCACTTTAAGCGACACTTACCTTGCACGGGAATAACTGAAATTAAAAAAGGCGGAACGAAAAAGGCAATTAATTTAGCGGAGAAACGTGGCGATACTTGCGCGTTCGTAGCGATCATGCGAAAGAGGCTGGTGCCTTGTCCGTCCGACCCTTTTGTTCTTTATTTTTTGGTATGTTGAAATGGTGATGTGTAGTATTTGTGTGCGTGTGATGTGGAATGTAATGATGATGTGGTGTGTAGGTAAGATGTGATGGTGAATGATGATGATGTATGTATGTAATGTGTGTGGTGTAGGAGTGTAATGTTGTGAGGGGGGTCTGAGACTCATTTAACCATCCCGGCCCCCTAGGCAACTGATTAGCCTAGGAGTCGCTGCAGCTGTTGCAGCGTTGCCACGACGCTGCTAAGACCCGCGGATCGCCGTGGCTGGGGCCTAGGCTGTCGACGCCGAATTGATATTCCAACCCGCTGATGCACTGCTCGACTTCCGGGTTGATGCCTTGTTGCGTGGCTGCGAGGTATCGGTGACCGATTTACATCGCGCATCGTGGTGCGATGAAGCAACGTGCGATGTGGTCTGTGGCAGATTTGGCACAAACCCCTCGACTCACCCTCTAGAAGCCTATGCGTCTGCGATAGACAGTTTAAACAGTGCCTATGTACCTGTGCCACTTGCTGACGCTGTAATGGTCGCATCCCTCTGAAGATCTCACAGTGGTGCAGGTGATGTGGGCGGCGGCATAGGGGGCATCTTATACGATGCCCGTCCGAGACCCATGATAAACGATTACCTGTTGCCGGTGCTGTTGCAACTACAGCTCGGGGCGCTGGGGTAGGCCCGGTGTGTTGCACGCTGGTAGCCGACCGAACGGTTGGCGTGGCTAACACTGGCGTATCCAGGTCCATGGTAATCTACTATGTATAAAGGAGATTATTAATTATAAATCTGTCATGATTAGATATGAGCAATCGTGCCACGATATGTGGCATGAATGAGTCGTCGTATTGATCGACCATTGGGATTAGTTTTCTTTGTTAATTACTTACGGAATATTAATTTTAACGGTTGGTATTAGCGTGTTTCTCGTTTTTTAACGTTTTATTTAATTAGTTAATTGTATAGCGGGAACATCGGCTTGTTGTTTGCGGTTTATTTCGGTTTTGTTCATTAGACAGATTTTTCAATTTCTGCGTGTCGGTATTATTGTACGGATTCTTTATTATGTGTATTTTCGGTGTTATCTGCGGTTGGTAAGAAGCATAGTTTAACGAGCAGTCTCGTTTGAATTCCGTTTTGAGTACGGAGGTCAACTACTCGTATGTGACCGTCGGAGCCGTGATGTAGCTTCTCTATGCGACCAAGTCGCCATTCTGTAAAGGGGAGACAATCGTCATGTATTAGGACAAAATCTCCAAGCATTGGCGCCTTTTCAGGAGTTTTCCAACGGTACCTTTTATAAAGGGCCTTTATGTACTCCTCCTTCCATCGGCGGCTGAAATTATGATGGAGAACTTTAATTCTTTCCCGTCTATTTAGTAAGGAAAGCGACTCCACGCCTGGCTCAGGTATGGCCAGAATGGGTGCTCCTTTGAGAAAGTGCCCTGGTGTAAGAGCTGTTAGGTCTGACGGATCTTGCGAGAGTGTCGTCAATGGCCGTGAATTGAGAACGGCTTCGATACGAATTAATAATGTGGTAAATTCTTCAAAGTTAAATTTGTAGTTTCTAGCTACTTTTTAAAGTGGGATTTAAAGCTTTTTACCGCTGATTCCCATTAACCACCCATATGAGGAGCGCTTGGAGGGATGAACTGCCAGTTAATGCCTTGGGGAGCGTACTTTTGTACAATCTCAGGTGAAACTTGTTTGATAAAGTCCACAAACTGTTTTTTTAGTGGCTCTTTGAGCTCCTATAAATGTCTTGCCATGGTCGCTCATGAGTTTTGACGGGAAACCACGTCGTCCGAAGAAGCGATCAAATGCCGCGAGAAAAGCCTCTTCTGTCAGATTTGTACATAGCTCGAGGTGTACTGCTTTTGTTGTAAAACAGACAAAGACAGCCACGTGGCCTTTCAGCAGTGTGGGAGACCTTAGCATGGATGCCTTTATTTGAAAAGGCCCAGCAAAATCGACACCTGTGATAGTGAAGGGCGGAGCAAAGTTGCAGCGTTCCGGTGGAAGTGCTGCCATAATCTGTGTTCGCATCTTTTACTTATGCACAGTGCATATCTTGGACGAAAAAATGCATTTCTTTAATTTTGGCTTGAGACTTGGGACTTAAAACTCTTGGCGGACTATTTGTTGCATGAGGCGGTGTTCAGCGTGTACGTGGACATAACTGAGATATAATGTGGCAAGTTGCGATCTCTCTGGTATAACAATGGGATGACGTTCGTTGTACGTTAGGCACGAAGTAGACCCTTCGTATCTATGAATGGATTTAGTACTAGGAGTGAGCTCTTTTTATCAATCGGCTTCGATTCTCTCAGTACTGATATCTCTTGGCTGAAGTAGCGCGCTTTAGTAGATGCGATAAGAGCGACCTTTGCTTTTTGTAAGTCTAGGTGCGTCACTGTATCGGCTTGGGGATATACTTTTAGTATTCCTTTAATGCTAAGTGTGAGTCGCTCTATGAATTTGAGCATGTAAACGATTACCCTGAGGGCTCGGGGGTAAGATGAAAATATCTCCAGGATGTCAGTATCATCCAATGTTGCGTGAAAGGAGTTGATCTTTCGACTTTCTGGGGCAATAATATTGCGCATGGGCGATTGAGGCCAAGAATCGGGAGATTCTGCTAACCATCGGGGGCCATTCCACCAGAGGGTGGTGGTTGCAAGGTGCAGAGGTTTGCACCCTCTTGTACCTAAATCAGCAGGATTGTCAGCATTGGCTACGTGTCGCTAAGTGGCTGATCCCACTAGGTCAAGAATTTGAGACGTTCGATTGGAAATATACGTCTTCCATGCATGTGGTGGTTTTTCCAATCAGGCTAATACAATCTCGGAATCAGATCAGAGATATAATTTATATTTTGCCATATCCAGATGCGTTTGCAATATGGATGCTAGTTTGGCAAGTAGTAGTGCACCACATAGTTCCAGTCGTGGGAGACTTATTGTTTTTAGAGGAGCCATTTTTGCTTTTGTAACTAGTAAGTGGCTTGTGGTCGCCTTGTTGCTTTGTGTGCGAGCATATATAGTGGCGCAATATGCCTTTTCAGAGGCGTCACAGAAGCCGTGTAGTTCGTCTTTGTGCTCTGGGATATAATTTACCCATCGTGGGATTTGTATTTGTGTGATGTCGTTTAGATTGCTCGCGAACTGGGACCACTTTTCTAAACGAAGTGGCTTTACTTGCTCGTCCCAGTCGGTACCATCTAGCCATAATTCTTGTTTTAGAATTTTTGCTGTATTATAATTGGCGAAAGCCATCCTGCGGGGTCGAAAAGTTTTGCCACCGAGGATAAAATTTGCCTCTTTGTAATAGCTGATAGTGCGGATATTGACTCATTAGTGTATAAAAACTGGTCAGATATCGCATTCCATTGTATCCCCAAAGTTTTTGTTGTGCTTTTCTTTTCGAATTTAAGGAAATTAGTGTCTAATAGATTTTCTTTAGGTATGTCTTTTAAAATATTTGGGTGGTTCGCCGTTATCTTTTTCAACGAAAACCCTGCTGTATTGAGCGCTTGTGTCACTTGTGCTAGTGACTCGTATGCCTGTGGAAGATTGTGGCTTCCAGACAGAATGTCGTCTACATACGTTTGTGTTTTCAACACTTGTGTTGCCAGAGGAAATTCTGACTTTGTGTCCTCTGTCAGTTCGTGGAGTATACGAATGACGAGGTATGGGGCACAGCTTACGCCAAAGGTAACTGTTTTTAATTTAAAGTCGCGTAGTGGACTATTAGAGTTTTTTGGAAAATAATTCGCTGAAAATCTTGATCCTCTTTATGTACGACTATTTGTCGATACATTTTCTCAACATCCCCATTGAAAACGTATTTGTATATACGCCAATTTAGTATGAGGAGCATTAAATCTAGCTGAAGCGTGGGTCCCGTAAATAAAATGTCATTTAGGGAATTCCCCGAACGTGATGGTTTTGATGCATTAAAGACATCTCTTACCTTTGTGGTTTTTTTGTCTGGCTTTATTACTGCAAGATGCGGCAGGTAAAATGAATAGTATTTACCTTTTATAATTTTTTCGCCAGGGCTGACTTCCTCCATGTGGTTTAATTGGAGGTATTCTTCTAAAACCCTATCGTATTCTGGTTTTAACTCGCCTTTTTTACCATACTTAAAAACTGTTGAATAGCAGAGGTGCGAGAATGACCTAAGGCGAGTGTGTGGGGAAACTCTGGCTTTAGTGGTAGTGGTACGACGTACCGGCCATTATCTAATCGAGTAGTTGTGGATTTGTAAAAATCCTCACAATATCGATCTTCTGGGGTTGTGATTGATACGGGGGGAGTTCTTCTAACTCCCAAAATTTCTTTAGTTGTGTATTGAGGTACTCGTTTGTGATTTCCTCAACTTGAGTTAATGGTGAGAAAATGGTATTTTGCGCCAGAAGTGTTTTTGTAATTTTCTCAACACCTTCGGGAATAATTTGGAGACGTGTCCACAAATTGCCTAGATTTTCTTTTTTGATTTCTAATACCGATTCAGAATTATCTTGAATCGGTGAAGTTGAAAATCGAGTGCAGTATCGAATTAGACTGTCACTCTCAGCAATAAACATAGTATATGAAATATCTTTCAGCTTTTTTTGCTTTGTAGCACATTGCTTTGAGCGTGTAGCATCAGCAGGTGTACATGGGCTCTTTTCTTCTGAAATCATTTTTGGAACTTTCAGTGACAGTATTGCTTTAGATTCTTTTGAATCTGAGCTCATTTAGAAAATGTTTTAAAATAATTAAAAATGTCTAAGTGTAAACTAGACTGGTAGATGTACAGAAATAGCTTTGTATAGTAATATAGAGAATAGAAAACTCTTTTGTGCACAAGAGTTTCAAAGAGAATCAATAAAACCACTGGCTTTTTGATAACCAAGCTTTCAAAATATTTTCATGTATAATTGTATATGCACTTATGTGTTTGGACGCGAACTCTTTTGCGTAAATAAGAGTTTTGAAGGAATTTTAATTTAACGATAACGCGTTCAATTGTACGTGAAGCCGAAAACCGAAACTCTTGTAGGTTAATAAGAGTTTTTCAAATGAAATACGTAAATTACGCGTTTACTTCAATTAGGTTTAATTTCGTTGTAATTACCGCAGCAGAAAATGTTTCCTATATGCGCATATGAATATATACGTATATATATATTTTTTTGTAAGTATACTATATGTATATATATATATATATTTTTTTTTTTTTTGTAAGTATCTATGTATATATATAATATTTATTTATTATTTTTGTTTATCTTTTATATATAATGTATATTGTGCCCGTAATTCTTATAGGGTATGCCTATAAGCGGATCTTTCGTAATTATCTAATGTGCTAGTGAGAGCTCGAGCAGAAATCACTGCACTTTGTACATGCATATATGTATGTATGTATGTATTATGCTTTTACATATGTATATGCAAACCTCTTTGTTTTTGACGGTCAAAGAACAAGGGGTATTGCGAGATGGATGCCAATGTGGACTTTGAAGCGATATTTATGTAATGTGGTGAATTTTATTTAACCCGCGTAATTTTTGTTGGTTTTCTAATATAGCGCAGGTATTTTTGCCGTCTGCGCTTATGCTTACGGCTTTTATATAGATATATAGTATATGTAAATGTATATGTAAATAATCAAATTTTTATCAATTTGTATGTACCAATGGAACGTGTATATATGTATGTTTTTATTATATTAATTTCCTTCTCTTTTTTTTTATTATTTTTCGCTTTTGTTATAGATCTGCCTTAGCTTGCGTTTTTATAAGCAATCCTGCTTACTGCTTTAGGAAGCAGAAGGGGTATTGCGGGAGAATAGTGCAAGTAGATACTTGAATTTGTATATTTGTAGTGTGTTATGTGTGTATATGTACACAAATGTATAATCGCATGAAAAGGCAGCAATAATATTAGTAAAGTGATATGTACATATGTTTTAATGTTTTAATCTTTTTTTGGCGTGGGTATAAGCGTATTTGCTCTGTTGTCTGGTGTCCGTGGCCTTCTCTTCTAACGGCGGTCATCTGTTATAATTTTGTTTTCCTGTGCTCGTCTCCTTTGTTGGTAGTGTGCAGGTCTCTGTGATGTCCAGATGTTCAGGTGCGTTGTTAGTTTTCTTCCCGCGTTGATAATTGTTGTTTGTATGTTTTATGTTGGTTTAGTTCCGCACCCGTTTTCTTTTATTATTATTATTATTTTTTTTTGTTTATCGCGACCGTTTTAACTCTTTGCTTTAATTTTTCTAACCCGTTTGTTATTACTTGTATATATGTACATATTTTTTATTCTGTAAATTTGCGCACTCAAATTTCACCTCACTTTACTTGGTTTTTAGATCACTTCACTATGTACATATATGTGCTTGTGTGTTATTTTTCGCAAATTTTTTTTTCTTCCTTTTTCTTTTTGTACTTTTGTTCACTTTTATTGCGATGTGTAAGATTTTACATATATGTTTCTTCTTCCGAGTTTATTGTCAATTCACTTTAATGATTTTGTCACCGATTTTTTTTCCACTATATTTGGTAATGTACGAGATTTTTTGTACATACCCATACGCATATACATACACATATGTATATATATATTTTTTTTTGCTTTTGGCACTACCGGTACCTTGGTTTTGCCACCAACGGCTTTTGGTTTTGTTTTACAAAATTTTTTTTTTTCTTTTCACTAACGGCCTTGTTTGTTCACTTTGCCACAACCATTGTTTTATATTTTTTCCAAACAAATTTTTTTACATTTTATATTTTATTTTGTTTTTTTCCTTGTCACAAACGGCTTTTTTTTTTTGTTTTTTCCTGATTTTGTTCACTTAGTCACCTCCTGTTTTGTTTTTTCTTCACGATTTTTTTTTTTTTTTATTTATTTTATTAATTTGTATCCCCACTTGTGCCGTCCGTTACGGCTCGAAGCACCATGTTTTAGTGGGTTAGTTTCTAAGCACTTTAAGCGAACTTACCTTGCACGGGAGTAATTGAAATTAGAAAAGGCGGAACGAAAAAGGTGATTAATTCAGCGGAGAAACGTGGCGATGCTGGTGCCTTGTCCTTCCGTCCGTTTTGTTCCTTATTTTTTGGTATGTTGAAATGGTGAAGTTGTAGTATTTGTGTGCGTGTGATGTGGAATGTAATGATGATGTGGTGTGTATGTAAGATGTGATGGTGAATGATGAGGTGGTGTATGTAATGTGTGTGGTGTGGGAGTGTAATGTTGTGAGGGGGGTCTGAGACTCATCTAACCAATTACTTTTTTCCGATGGTAATAAGGTCTTTGCATCTTTAGAATCATGGAGCGCAATATTTTATGGCAAAGAACGTTCACTGCACTCGATAAGGATATCTTGATGCTTAGTTGGTGGAAAAGGGGAAGCGTGCTCCCGGATAGTAACCAAATTAAGCTTTATCCATCAACTACCTGAATTTGTTAAAATACCTGATATTTTTCAGCATAAAGCGTCATAGAATATGTCGGAAAGGTAGTTTTGAAGCATTTGATTATCCTTCGCATTCTGCATGTCGCAGAATCTGCTTCGTAAAGGTGAGGTTTCAATATTAGTAAACTCATTTTCACTTAGAAGTAGGAGCTTTTTGGTATGTCCACCATCAACACTACAACAAGGCCTGAGGTGTTCAAACAAACCTTGAAGAAGCTGAATGACATACGAGGTGTGTTCGAAAAGTATCGCAAATTTTGTGTTTTTTCAAAAATTATTTATTTATTCATGAATATCTATATTGTCCCCTTCAAAGTAATCCCCATAAGATATTATACACTTGTGCCAACGGTTTTTCCAATCTTCGAAGCACTTCAAAAAATCATTTTTTTCATCTTCTTCAGTTCCTCCTTCGATGCCGTCTTTATCTCGTCAAGAGAAGCGTAACGTCGTCCTTTCATGGGCCTCTTCAGTTTAGGGAACAAGAAAAAGTCACAGGGGGCCAGATCTGGGGAATACGCTGGCTGCGGCTTCATTAATGTGTTGTTTTTGGCCAAAAAGTCGCGCACAAGCAACGATGTGTGTGAGCAGGGGCGTTATCGTGGTGCAAAAGCCAATTTTTGTTCTTTCACAAATCCGGGCGTTTCTGGCGGACTGCTTCGCGCAAATTGCGCATTACTTGCAGGTAATATTCCTTATTGACCGTTCTTTCCTGTGGCAAGAACTCATGATGCACCACGCCCCTGCAATCGAAGAAAACTGTCAGTTACGATTCGCGATACTTTTTAAACACACCTCGTGGTGCAGATTAGTGGATTTGTGTCTTCCGCTGCTTTCGATCGGGCCAGTTTCTTTGCTTTTTCATTTCCTTTTATTCCTATATGGGCCAGATGATGTTAACAGAGTTACCTACTGATAAACTAGTTGTAGTCGCATAAAATACGCAAAGAGACTTAGTATTAAGCTTTTGTTACGTCCACAATTACGGCCTAAAAGGTTGAATTGTAGTCATGTGGGTGGAAGCTACCATTGTGTTTACTTCCGCATGGGTCTCCCTTACCCGGTCGCATTGCCCATTTAGCCCACATTCGTTAGCAAGGTCGAGTATGATATTATGCGCGTAATGGCATCGAATCTGATTCCGATGGCCTAAAGTCATTAGTCTACTGGTCGTAAGCATTGTTTCATATTTTACCAGTGTCAAAGATAACCTCCAGAACCGTAGTTACCTTATTTTTTATTGCGACAGTAATCCTTAGTAATCAGGAGATTAATGTGTCACTTTTTCGATTGTACATCTTATGTTAGTATGTGTGTAGAGTCAATACACTATGTTGGGTCATAGACTCTACTTTCGCGCTTCTTCTGTAAGATATCCAGACTGAGCTCTGTCAGATATCTTGAAGTCATCCTAGATAACAAATCCGGAGATAAAGGCAGATTTCTGTAAAATCCGCCAACATACAATTACCTCAAGGATAAGCTGCACAGTGAAGGCTCAGGTCCCTTCGACAGAAACCTTCAAGCCAGCTTCCTATTAAATGTTAAGAGGAATTCAGAAGAATAATAACTTTTTTTGAGTTGTGTACCTTGTGCGCAGACTTTTTCTAATGGACTATGTATTTGTCTGCATGTTTTCTTTTGTTTATATTTTATTGCCGGTAATTTAGTCACTTTTTTTCATAAAACTATATATTTTATTCCCCTAAATGAATATCAAAAAATTTTGTTTTATAAAAATTAAATAAAGATATTTTTGGCGAGTGTATATGCACACTTCGTTTTCTTAGTAGTCAAAATAATTAATTGAATATTATACGCGTTTTCTCCAAGCAAATTGTTTAAAATTTTAAACTTTAGAGCAATTAAGTAGCGGCCCAAAATAGTCAACAATATTATTTGTATATTCATAAAATAAATAAATTCTGGATCATTACGTAGATAAATAACTCAAATTTTACATAAATCATTTAACATAACAAAATAATGCTATATAAATAAAAGAAAATTATAACAAATAAACAATGTAACTCATTATACTATAAAATATCATGATTTTAAAAAAGTTTTTAGTTGCGTAGAATTCAATACCAATTGTGTCGTTCTTTTTGTAAGTGACTTTTAACATGTTTATTTTTGGCATCTCGTTTTTGTTTTGATATCAACTGCTCCAAATTTCCTAATTTTCATAATCAGAGAGAGAGAATGATAGAGAAACGAGAGTCTCGTATCAAGTTATCATTGTGTCAGAGTCTTATCAGGAAAAAAGGGATGCCCAACTTATTCCAGTGTGAGAGCTGCTCAAAATAAGCGTTTTTATATAATTTTCCATTATAACCAGATCGGACAAAATAATATTTTTGAGCATTTAAATTAAAATACATACCCAACATTTGTTATGATCAATAATTACTATATATCAGACTTTTAATATATGACGAAACTATTTAAATATTTTTTTATGATTTTACTAGTCTAAACCCAAGGATATCATTAATTATGATAACAATATAATGGAATAGTAAAATCGGCAATTTACATTTTTTGTTAACTTCGTAAGTTACTGAAGGAATAGTACATACTTAAATACGTACTATGATGTAACAACATAGTATTAAAAGATGTCTTCACAGTCTTTGCAACTGTATCGTATAACATTACACATACATATATGTGCTTCCTGTTATATTGCATAACAGTGCAGGAGTCGAGCAGAAGAAGGCCCGTCTTACGCCCTGTATCTAATCATATGGTATTGTTTTGTTCAACATTATTCATCGAATGCAATTGCAAAATCGACGGCTAAAACCTACAAAGTGGTACATGTAAGAAAACACAAACTTGATTGTTCTTCTTCAATATTGCATTGTTCTGTGCAATGCTTCAGAAATATTTGTGAGCTATTATGCACTCATCTCAAATTATGCTTCATTTTTTTCTTGCTAAGTAACGATCGGTAAAATTCATATAACCTCGTGGCGACGCAAACCTTACCATCTCTGTTTTTTGCAGTATTGCAATTACCGCGATTTAGCTTACCAAATGTTTCTAAAAATTAAAATATATGCAGCCCGCCCCGGCTTCACACGGGTATTAAACAATCATTTCAAAAGTTCAATTTTTGTAAAAGAGCCTTTACTACATATGCTACTTTCTGGAAATTGAAGCCGTATAAATGGGATTGACAGATTACTTGGGGTCATCGGAGTCCTAGTTCTTAATAAACAGCCTCCTCCCGTTGCATATGCTTGGTGGACTTAAATTCCACAAAAGCCAATTCATGTGGGGGCAGTCCAGAAAGTTTTTTTGAATTTAAAAACTGCTAGGGATAATGGACTGTGTCTTCGATATTAGTCACGGTGTCTATCGATTTGTAATTTTTTATTTCTCCGGGAACTTTTTGAATAAATAGATATTTTAGTTTATTTCGTTGACACTATCATTCCTGGGTGACACTATTGCCCAATTTTAAGCAGTTGTTGTGGAAAATCACCACCAGTGATTCCATGAAAATGAGCTCTCATATTAGCCCGTAATTTTACATTTTGAATCCAAGCCCATAAGGGCGACAGTACTAAGCTTGCTTTGATGATATGTGCTCTTGTACCTCCGTTAATCACAGGAAAAGTCTGTCGGAAATCTCCAGCAAATACAACTGTCCATGAGAGCATGCAATACTTAACCAAGAGGCCCATTTTTGCGGATAGAACATATTGATTGTTGCTCAATGGATAACGGAAGTTTAAAAGATTAATGAGTAGTTTTTCCATTCTTTAGAATAGTTGCAGCAATTCCTGACGAAGAAACTGCCATTGCTATCTTCCCTGATTATCTTATTTTAGCAAGTATTAAATTTGCAAAAACGGCTTGCCAGTGCCCTGGCGCATGTTGTAGTTTTTGTTATTATTCACGCTATAACTCGCCCTTATCAGTGATTTTCAGCTTAGCTAAATGTTAAATAACATTCTCTGCCTAAATTTAACATTGCCTGTTATAAATAAATAATGAACTTTTTTTTTTAATTTACGCTGGGTAAAAAATTAACATTTTCGGATTTTTTTTTATAAACCATCCCCATTCGATTCCCTTCAAAGTGACTTAGGCCATTTTTCATTTCTTTCAACAGTTTAGTCAGCTAAGGCGAACAGACAAAACCCCAACTTATTTTTATATACAATATAGGATATAATTCTCAATAAATGAGTAGTTTCGTGAGGAAATTATTTTAATTGTTACGATATACTATTTGTTTTAAGGAAACTATGAAAATATTTTTTCTATTATATTTAAATAAGAATCCTTATTTTGTACTCTATTTTGTTATCGGCGATATCCCAAGGTCTGCAAACATTTTCTGAACCTGCAAAAAAGAAAATGTAGACAGATGACATTGTTTTTATATATAAATATGAGGATATATCGGTGATTAAATAGCATATACAACTTACAGATTTAGCCCGATGACACGGAGTGAAGAAGTTTTGGAAGACGGCCTCAGAAGTATTGTTCTTCTACGACGATAAAATGGGATGCAACTTCTCCATACTTCTGAACGTTCATCATTCCATCAATAAAAAGTAAAAGAGCTCGGATATAAAAAAAAAGCACGCCTAGACCTAGTTTAGTCACACAATTTTCGACGAAACATACGGTAAATGTACGTTGCAGTGCAAACTAAAACTGCTTTCATCCGACCATGTTACGGTTTTCCATTGCTTCAAGGATCAGTTACGGTACATTTTCACCCATTCAAAATGAGAAAGCGTCAATTTTTTGGTTAAAAATGGTTTAGCCGCTGGTTTCCGCGCAATCAAACCATACTCCTACAACCCCCTCCGTATTGTTCTCGCACTTATTGTATTGTTCCTCTAAGTCCCGTTTTACCTCTGTAGAGTTTCTAAAGTGATATTTTAAAGATATTCTTAGGATAACACCATCTGTTTTAGGAGATGTCTTCTTCCTAGACCCAACTCTACTGTAACGCTCCAAACGATTGTCTAGATTCATTTTTTTAATCAATTGATTATTGTGTGGATGGATACACCCTTTTTTACTCGCTATCTCGCGAACAGATATTCCTTCCTTCTTTAACGTAAAAATAATTAATTTTCTATCACGCGTTAATTGCTCATATTTAGCGCACATTTTGAAAGACGTTGTACAAGGTGCTTTCCAAAGTAAACAGGACTTTTTTAATCTAGTACTCCCTGGTGACCCCATCTATATGTCCACTGGTGCGTTAGAATCTGCTATCTTTATCAATTGTCCTGCGAAATTTTCATGACATTTCATTGATTGGAAGTGAAGTTATTGCGTTTTAAGTGTCAGTATGTTTGTGTTATCGGTGCGAAAATGAGCTTGGAACAAAGAGCCAAAATTAATTTTCTTTTTAATTGGTAAAACTTTTACCGAAACGTTTCAATTGATGAAACAAGTTTATAGCGATGATTGCCCATCCCGTAGCAGAGTGCACGAGTGGTTTCAACGTTTTCAAAGTGGTCTTGAGAACATAAATAACGATCAACATGTGGGACAATCGAAATCCGTGATCACCAGAACGAAACTGGGCGTGAATTCATCAAAAATCAGCCGAAATCAACATTGAAATTCATGGAAATGGAATTGAACATCTCCAAAACATCGATTTATCGCATTTTGGCGGAACATTTGGGCTTACGAAAGGTGTGTGCACGGTTTGTTCCGCACAAATTGACTGAGGACCAGAATCCAACATTCGAAGGACATAATTAAAGAGGTCAAAAATCACATTTTAACCATTAACCACAACCTCTGTTCACCGGATATGGCACCGTGCAACTTTTTCCTTTTCGGAGAAATGCATTTGCCCATGAAAGGAAAACGTTATGCAGACTTAGAGTTCATTCAAAAGGCTTGCACCGCCATACTGGCGGCCATACCGGCCAACGAGCTAAAACACACGTTCGAAATGCTTTTTGACTATGCATAAAGCAGTATTGAAAAAGAAGGAGACTATTTTGAATAGAATAAATTAATTTTGCAGAAAAAGATATTTGTTCTATTTTTTTTTAAAGTCCTGTTTATTTTGGAATGCACCTTGTACTTAATGTACGATTTATCACAAACTATTCTAATATATTTTTAAACATTTCACACTTCAGTGTCAAATAACGGTTCTGCACAGATCACAACAAAAATTTATTCAATTTTCAACATAACCCTTACAATTACAGCTAAAGTGCATATCGTGTATTTCAAATGTAACATTTTATTTATAACACAATATTAATATCTCACAGCATCGGGTAGGTATTTTGAATTTTTCGATTGCTTTGGATAAATATTAGATATGTACTATACATATCAATGGTTTCACTCATATATTTGTTTACAATCTTAATTAATGTAAACTTGTAATATGCTAACTAGATATTCAAATAAAAACAAGAGAAATGGTCGAATAATTTGGTATTTGTCGTTTTACTAACACCTTTACACACATTAAACAAGTCTTCCCCCACACTGTTTAATAGTGGTTAGAATCTAACGCAATATTTTAAAAGATGGTAAAACAGAGATTATGTAATGGGTATTGCCGGAGCTCAGGAATTTTTTTCAACAAATAAACAACTATAACCCACGTTTTAGAAGCATTACAAAAAGAGCGTGTGCTTTCATGAAACCACAAAGATAATTGAACTTGACATAAAAGATAAATGTCTCGAATCTCTCTCAACCATAACCGGGAATTTCCATCACCTTATGCGGACGTTATGGACGTCGTTAATGGAATACATGGTATGTGTTCAAAAGTACACAACTATCCTACCGATCTTTCTCGCTTCTTCTCTGCAAGGAGCTTAACACC
This sequence comes from Bactrocera zonata, assembly GCA_037783105.1. Lineage (NCBI taxonomy): Eukaryota > Metazoa > Arthropoda > Insecta > Diptera > Tephritidae > Bactrocera > Bactrocera zonata. The sequence goes on from JBAWJQ010006683.1 coordinate 64,795, forward strand.
CACCCCAATTAAATACCCAGCGACCGTATTTCTGAACTGCACGATGGAAGGAATGGAATATTACAGTCGATGGCATTAAAACCCCGACAGCCAACAATCCTAAGATTTTAGCGATTACACTTGACAGCCTATGCTCTTCCCTCCACATACCAACGCGATTATTGGCAAAGCACAGAGTCGCACCCTAATCCCTAGTCCTCAGAGCCTGTGGAAAAGAAAAAGAAATGTTTTTGGCATCATACAAAGAAATCAACCATAAACTACGCAGCACGAAAAAGAAATCATACAAAGAAATCAACCATAAACTACGCAGCACGAAAAAGTTTCACACGTGTCAGAACACAGCAGTCCTCATAATATGCTCCTAATGTCTCCCATCGAACACCAGCATGCTTCCGGGTAAGGAATACAAATGCCCATCTCCAAGCAGTTTCCGCTCGGATATTTTCGCAGAACTTTACGCTAACTTAACGCTTAAATTATGGAGAACATTTTTGTAGAGAAGTAAGTTAACGAGACACACACAAAGTGTACGTTAAACTAAATATAACTTGAAATGTTTATCCTTGGGGATATCTTTCACTAAATTTAATACTATATCCGAAGATAATCCCAAACCATAAGAAAAACAAGTGCCTTTGTCGGCAGATAGCGAAAATCGTAAACAAATCCCGATGTTCTAGGATTAACGGACTCGGTTGTAATATAATTGAATTCTGTATTTAACTAATTTGATTATTTAACCTAAATCTTTACGCAATGACCTTATCTATTTGTAGTAATAAACAATTAATAAGCTTCATAGGATCATGATCATGTGCTGCTTGTTATATACCGCCACTGTGCGCGGAAAATTTTTTGGCAATACTAGAACTGCAATCTAATCGATTTTTTATCGTATCACGGAGGATATTGAGGTTGAGACAGAAGGGTAATGAAAAGTGATGCTATAAGATGGCTTTACCTCTAGCTATGAAGTGCTTCATGTGTCCTCTTATATATATCACTCAAAGTGCTCAAAGTTACTTCAAGAGGGCCAAACGATCAAACAGGTTGCGTTTTTATATTGATCACCTAATGGGATTTTGTAGCTGTAAAAATTGAGATCTCTTTTTAAAACTTGGTTTACATATTTCTTGGCATCATGAGAAGGTGGGCATAGCAGAGGGGGGGAATTGGATCATTGCCACGCTCACAAAAGTGCAAAGTTCTGAAATAAGGCATGAAAATATAAGACCGTAATTTGGTACAACGTATTACATTTGGCAGGGGCATCTTGTAATATTCTCCAGTGAATGGAACTCAGAAAACGTTCCTCACTTTCGTGAACTTCTACTCAAGACTCTAACTTCCCATATTATGATGTGAAAATTAGCGAAACTAAACAAATACCGCATATACTCCCTACGTTTACTTGAGACAAAAATGAATTCAATCTGATTATTACAATTTCCAGTAAATAAATAAAGCACAAATGAATATATAGGGATAACACTTTTTACAAATAGTGCTTTAAAATATGCCAACTCATGACTCAAAACTCGTGGAAACATCCCGTTGAGTATGTATACTTGAGTAACGCCAAACTGTAATAAGATTAGACCTGGCCTTCTGTAATTTTCTCTTGTATATACAAATACATACATATGTATATGTATTTGTTTATTGTATACTTTGTCACTTTCATTCAACCGAAAGCCGAATTTCGAAAACAAGAACCACTCAGGTAATATTTTTTTTTTAATTCTAAGCCACGTCTAGATCCTTGCTCGGACATTATTGAAATTCTCAAGATGCTTTGAGAAAAAATATATATATTTATTTGGGAAACTTGACATGAAAAAAAATTGCATGAACCGCGGAATATTATTTATAAAAGCGTGAAGAGATTTACAAAAAAAGGGAAAGTTTATTTATTTATATAATAATTTTTTTTTAATAGATTAAGGTAAGTATTTTAAATGGTCCAATTAGGGTAAGAATTCCTAATTTAGGTTACACTTTAAAATATATTATAATTTAATTAATATAATAATAAATGTATAACAATTTCAAACATTTTTCTTTAGATGATTTTGAACGTTAATATAGATTTAATACAAGCAATAAAATTTGTACTCTTACAAAATGTTGCTACAAGTATAACAGCTTCGTTCACCTAACGTTTTGCACATGTGTTGATATCCTAGTGAATGTCCGTGCAAGCTGTAACTTGAGTAAAAATTGAGATGTTGTAATTGATACTCGTGTTCCTTGGTAAAAAATCACCATATAACGGATTTGTTAAAAACTACTAAAAGTATGATATATGTATTATATTAATAACTAAATAAGCCATAGACATGAAATTTCACACCCAGGATGATACAAAAGGGCTTTATAATAGCTCATGTAAAAAATTGACAATGGGCGTGGCAGGGTCCATATTTATGTGAAATCACATATCTCCGAATCTACTTTACGAATTTCAACCAAATTTGGTGTTATTTTCACATGTCAAAAAGCGAAAATGGGCGAAATCGGATAAGAACCACGCCTACTTCTCATATATCCAAATTTTAATTTATACTTGATTCATTTTTTTAGTATACTTATCAAGAATCGATCAATATATCCAGATAAACCTTTGTGCAAATATTGCCTTTGATGTGTGCCACCTTATGAATAAAAATAGTCTAAATGAAACTATAACTATTCAAGCTGACTTTTTGTTGAAAATATAGGTCAGTGTGTGGAATATATAACTGAAATTAGTAGAGAATCCTTTCCTGCTAATGGTATGTTCCTATGTAAAAATCATCTTGATTATATGACGTATTTTTCTGTTAACGAAGCATATCTGTGCTTAAATCGGATGAAATCGGGTGAAAAATTGCCCTAGCTCCTATATAACTAATATCAGGACTTTCAAACATCTTTGGTGATTGTCTGTGATTCACCTTACTGAAACTGATCTGTTTTTGTTCATAATATGTAAAAATGTCACAAATTGATACAATTTAGTCAATACTACAACTATCACCCATATACTTATGTATTACAATAGCTAACCCAGCGAACTTCGTACCGTCCTATAATCAATAGATATCTGTTTCCTTTTTGTCCGAATGAAGTTAATTTCTTAATAAAGTATAGTAGACCCAACAGACAATGTTCTGTCTTCTTAACTGTGATTATTGAATTCTAATTGGTATATTAATAGATCAAAATTATTCCAAAAACAAAGTGTTTATTATTCTAATGCTTTATGATACACAATATTCTTGGTTTTATTTTCTGACGCGTATACAAATAGTGTGGTTGGTATTCCGACTTGGGAACAGGCGACATAACTGGCCATGTCAAAAACATGAATTTTTGAGATTAATGCCACAAACACTTAGCGACTGCCCTTGTGATTTATTGATCGACATTGCAAATGCTAACCGCACTGGAAATTGTAATCGCTTAAAGTCGAACATGTCTTTTGGAATTAGAAGAATCCGTAGAATTAAAACGTCTTCGCCTTTGTACTTCCCTTTCAAAATTGTGGCTTTTATCACGTTATTCATTAATCTCTTCACCGGAAGTTGGGTGTCATTGCAATGACGTGACTGGTTTATATTCCGCAACATGATTATTACCGATCCGATTTTTAATTGCAGATTATGAGACGATAATCCGGGTAATTCCAGCGAATTTAAGAATTCCGTTGGATAGTTAACAATGTCATCTTAGTTAGTGACTGAATCAAGCGATTTGTATGTAACCAATTCACCGGTTATCTTATTTTGAATTTGTAAATTCATTTCATTGACATCAATGTTTTTTGCAGCCAATATAAGTCGATCGCTCATCCAAACATGATCTTTATAATTTTGTGCAGTATTTGGGAAAACCATATCAATCAGTTCTGTCTTAGATATCATAAAGTGAAAGAAGTTGGTAGGGAACGTAATGTATCCAGACGATGAACCAACAGGTACTTTTCCATTACCAATATCGAGCAATTGCTTTGAAAAAGTTTCTCCAGATTGGACATTCTGCAGTTCGACTCCCATGTTCATACTTAATTTGAGCGTTTTAACATATTTCCATAAAATGGATGACTTTAAGCATGATCTAAGGTCGTCGGCTGGCGTTGATCGTGGTATTACTGGTAATGTTTGTCGAAAACCACCTGCCAATAATAACACTGCACTACCAAACTGGTTTTGGTTCTTTCGCAAATCTTGCAAAGTGCGGTCTAATGCTTCTAAAGATTTTTTGTGTGCCATTGTGCACTCATCCCAAACTATTAATCTGCATTGCTGCAACACTTTGGCCATTGCTGAATTTCTCGAAAGGTCGCAGGTTGGAGTGTCATTTATTTGCATGTTCAAGGGCAACTTGAGTGCGGAATGAGCAGTCCGATCGCCTTCCAACAACGTGGCTGCAATACCTGACAAAGCAAGTGCAAGTGCAATACCATTTTGAAATCTAATTGTTGCCAAAATCAGTGATATCAAAAATGTTTTTCCAGTCCCACCAGGAGCATCTATGAAAAAAAAATCCACCTGTTCCAATGTTCACTACTTTCATAGAATTATCGTGGGCATATTTTTGTTCCTCATTTAAAAGAGGAACGTTTCTTTGAACGGTTTCTTTTAATGCCTCGGAATCATATTGAGTTTCGCGTCTCAATTCTACATTAAATACCTCTTCTTTAAGGGTGTGGACCCAATGAGCGTCATTCTCTAGCAATCTCAAACGTTGACAGGCTTCTCTGTATGTGCCACACAATACATCATTAACAGTTCGCAGATGTTGAGCCACGAACGTTGACTTATAGTAAGCGCAAATAAAAACACTCGTTTTATTAAAAAAGTGAAATGTTCTTGTTTCCTGCGCAACTTTCGTAAGTTTTTCTTATATAAGAACCTTTTCCTAATAATAACAAATACAATAAAAAAAGAATTAGTGAAATCGGTCCAGCCATTCACGCGTGATGCCGTGATTAAGGAAAAAAGGGATTCATATTTATGTATAGTATATAAATTAAAAGATTTCAGTCTTCCAGTTAGTCTTGTGTCATTAAATCGGAAGGTTGACGTTTTGCACTTGAACTCAATATATTAAATTTAGCCTTTTAGGTTATGTCAGATACATCTCATTTTAGGATGATTTTAGTTTATATAGTTTTTGCTGACGGGTAGTAAAATACAGTTATTAGATTAAATGACATATGTATATCATAATTTAATACAATACAAAATTTGATTGTAATTCATTCCCAATTTCGTCAAATAATAAATGTTGAATGCTTCCGCAATATTTTTTAATCCCTGGATTTGAACCTTTCAAGATGTAAGAGCTTGAAATGTCGGTTACATCCGCGCTTACACGTTCTTTACCAGATTCTTAGAAGGCTCTTGTTTTGAAACGAGTCTGATTACACAATTGTATCAAGATATCCGCAAATGGATATAAATATTCCTGGAGTTTAAGCTCGTATTGCTTTCATCGGTCCTTTAATATTCTGCTTTCTGTACCAATAATGTGAATTTTTTCATTTCGAATGTACCACGGTTAAGTCGTTATCGCTCTAAGGAATTTTGATTGGAACCTTCGTATCATGTCAATGTTAGTTGCACATATCGTACCCCTTAGTTGAATACCATATGTCCAAATTGGCTTTATAACCGCTCTGTATAGTATAGTTGATCTCGTTGCCAAGGCTATATTTTGAGTTTTTATTTAAAAGCCAGTTTAAATTTCCTGGTCTTCCTTTCAAGCTAGTTATTTTGCTTGATATGTTTTCTCTCAGTAAACGCTTAGATAAAGATTTCATTTTCTTGTGGTACTAAGATATTATAAATTTTAACCGGATGACAAATTTTTAATGAAAATAAACATATTAGGTTGTCAAAAAAGTATTGTGGTATTTTCGCTAGTTGGCGCTGAAAGCGCGTAGTTCTAGTTTTATTCGTCGCATCGGGTCATGCTATACCTTTGGAAAGCTCATTTCACGCGCTAACACGTGTTTGATTGATTGTCGTTTCTTTTAAGTCTTTCGTGAGTTATCGTCGCAAACATGGAGCAAAATAAAGAGAAAATACGGAATATTTTACAGTTTTACTACGATAAAGGCAAAAATGCATCTCAAGCCGCCAATAAAATTTGTGCAGTTTATGGACCCGATACAGTTTCCATTTCCACCGCACAACGATGGTTTCAACGTTTTCGTTCTGGTGTAGAGGTGGTCGAAGATGCGCCACGCTCCGGAAGGCCTGTCATCGAAAATTGCGATAAAATCGCTGAATTGGTCGAAAGAGACCGGCATAGTAGTCATCAAACCGTTATAAACCATTTGAAAAAGCTTGGAGTCACTAAGAAACTCGCAAGACTTTTTTGACAACTTGACCGCTTGACTGTCTGTCTGTCCATCCGTGCGTCCATCAGTGCAAGGTGTAACTTGAGTAAAAATTTACAGAACTTGATGAAACTTAATATGCTCATTACATTACAATAACATTTCGCAGATGTGGACTATTAGAAGAATTCCCACCGACAGTTTGAAAATAGATGAAATCGGGAGATAAGCCCGCTCATTCCCCACATAAAGGTACTACTAAAAGCGTCATAAATTAATACGCTAGAGACATTTAATGAGAGTCGTTTTGAGGAGCCGGTTTGAAAATTTTACGGCTGGTGTGGCACCGCCCACTTTTTGGTAAAATCCCATGCCTCGGGACTCGACCAACCGATTTCGACTAAACTGAGTACTTGGCATTCTTCTAATAGTATGTCACAGTGTGTAAATTGGCAAAATCGAACTACAACCATTCCTACATGGAAAGCACAGTTTTAATTTGCACTTGATTCTTTCCATTTCCCGTACACAAATCATTAAGCAATTAATATAGCGGAATACAACTTCGGACAAATAATGCCTTCAGTATATGCCACCATATGAACAAGAAATTTTAAAGTCAATAGGTGCCGAACATTTGGATCCCAGCACCTCTAGTTAACTTTTGATCGAAAATATCGATTAATGTGTGTGATATATAATTGAAAATCAGGGATAATCTTTTGCTGACAATGGTATGTTTTTATGTCAAAAATGGGTGGAATCGGATCAATACTTCTCTTAGCTCACATATACCTAATAATATATAAAGATTTTCGAACTTCTGGGAGACTTTGTACCGCATGTTTAATATAATAATATAATAGTCAAATTTGATCGAAAACTTGACCTAGTCCATATACGAGTATAACTAATATTAGGTTTTCCGAACATCCGCCAATGTTTACTCTGCAAGTATATGATTGGTTTTTTAGTATGTGGCATGTTAATAGTATGTGGTGTTGGGAAAATAGACAAAATCTGGTCGATACTATCCCAAATTCCATACACCACATATAATGGTTTTTGCTTTTCTAACAATCCTTATGTGTCTGTCAGTGTACGAGTTATATAAAGTATACATATGTAAGTATATATAAAATTGCTTTTATTTCGATCCTTTGGTTTACGTTTTATACCTTAAAGGGTTTACCGGGCTTTGTTTGTTTCATATTGCTGGGTTGCACCCGAACTTACCCGTTGCTTACTTCTTGTTTTTATTTTTTTTTTTATTATTATTTTTTATTTTGACTACAAAAATTTGGTTTGGCTTTAGAGGATGATGTTTGCTGCTGGAAAGAGTTGTCCAAAAAATGCGTCCGCAATCGGATGGGGCATAAGGAGAAAGAAAATAATTTATGCAAAGCGGGAAACGGTTACAACGTTCTGCCATTTGGCCAAGAAGCATTAATGAAGGAACATATTGAGGTACCAAAAGTTCCCACCAAGTCAATTTAACTCGGTAACTTTCAAAGGTTGAGAATTTCGTGTGGCTGTAATGGAACATATAGTATGTTCAGTATTGAAACATATAGTATGTTCAATATTTTCAATATTTCTTTTTCTTTCTCTGAATTCTTTTCAACTTCGTTATACTTAACGTGCAGCAGATATGGAGTGGATATAACTACTAATATGGCATAGCAAGAATATGAAAAAGGGGTTTGGCCGAGTTTGTAGCTTCCATCACTTAAAATTTTGGTGTCCTCAACTTTTAACTCAGGAAGCTCTGGAAAATTTATAATGGAGTACTGAATACGACAAAACGATTAGTTCAGAACCGGGGTCAGATCGCAAGTGGAAATGATGTGCACATATTTAAAAAGTTTCCCCCAGCCAACACTAGAAAAAATAACAAAGAACGCATTAAACGGATAGCAAAAGTCCGAAAAAAATATATCCGAAACATTGAATGTAAATTAACTTAAAACACTCGAAAGCGATGATTTAACGGTGCGAAACGTGGTATAAGGGAGTAGCGAAAGTGACCATTCACAGTACGTTCCTATCTCCCAAGTGTACGTACAGTTTATAATGTATAAAACCATCACGACCGCATCTGGAGAGTAAGGTAGGCTAGAGGCCAAAACGTGTTGCGCAAAACAAAAAATGCTATAATAATTATTTACATATAAAGTACATATGTACAAAGTAATCCTCCTATCAGAAGATGCTATAAATTTTGCATTTGACCTCTAATGTCAGTTCTGATTTGACATTTGTGTAGTAAAGAAGCCTCGACTAGCTCAACACGAGATGCTGCCAGGCGTGGTAGACCCCGGAGTTCTGCAGAGAATATTGCTGCTGTTGCCGAGGATGTCATGGAAGCGCTGTCGACATCGACCAGAAGACGTGCCACCCAAATGGGTATCAGTCGACGGTGTTTTCAGCAAATTTTGGTACAAGATTTGAAGATGTTTCCATACAAGGTCCAGACGGTGCATCAGCTGTTAGCGACTGACCGCTAATTGCGTCTAACATACGCTCTAGTCATCCTTAATCACTACCAAGAGGAAAATGATTTTTCATCAAACATAATCATGAGTGATGAGGCCCATTTCCATCCTAGCGGGTACTTAAATAAGCAAAATTTTCGCTTCTGGGGCACTGAAAATCCGCGTGTAACCCACGAAGGGCCATTACACCCGCTCAAATCACTGTATAGTGTGCTGCTTACGCTGGAGGAGTCATCAGACCTTTCTTCTTCGAAGACGACGCGACCCAAACGGTTACAGTGAGTGGCCAGCGCTACAGAGCAATGATCAACGGGATCTTTTTGCCACAACTTGATGAATTGAGTTTGGAAAATATGTAGTTCTAACAGGACGGTACAACGGCACACACTGCACGTGTCACAACCGATATGCTGAAGGATGCATTTTCCGGGCGCCTAATCTCCCGTTTTGGCGATTTGCCCTGGCCAGCAAGATCGCCTGATTTGACCACTCCAGACTTCTTTTTGTGGGGCTTTTTGAAGTAACGGGTTTATGTCAACAAGCCTCAGACTCTTGCAGCTCATAAAAACAATATCTGTCAAGAATGTGAGGACCTATCGCAGGAAGTTCTGGCCAAAGTGATGGAAAATGCCATAAAAAGTGCTCAAATGACAATCAACTGTGGCGGCGGCCATTTACATGATACTTGATGTAAAAAAAAGTTAAAAGCCCAAATAAAAATAATCCACAATTAGAATCAAAGTTTTTCATTTTTTAAAAAAAGTACAGCCAAAAAACTTCGGAAGATAATTTTTGCGCCACCTTGTACTACTGTATATGCAGAACGGAACACTGCGGCCGTGCGGGCTGAGCGTTTTTAACACACGACAACACTGACTGAACGAAAGGGACGCGAACAGAATAGACGAGAAACGGACACTTCACTTGAATAACGGACGTCGAGCAAAAAGGTAAAAAAATATTGTAACTGTGAACAAGTAAAAAGATAAGTTGAATAAAATAAGGATATACCGTTAATATAAGGTTTGAAATATAATAAGTAAAAATCAAAGAACGTGTGTTTTTCTACAAATTGGGGGCTCGTCCAATTTTCTATGCCGAGTACAGTGCGCTGTAAGAGAAAACCTGATGGCAGCACCATTTGGCACCAGATCGAGAACTCCGTGGACAGTGCAGTGGAGCAGCGAGACACATCCAAGTTTTGGAGGCCGTTCTGAGCTGGCATCGTGAAGTACATTAAAAACAACAAGCTGGAAGAACAGGTGAGCATGTGCACAAGCGTTAAAGTCAGCGAAACTGTTGCACCGCAATAGCGTAGCAGAATCGGCATTAAATAGGTTGCGGTTGACTCGTGTTTTCGAACGAGCAGTGTACGGAAACGGTTGCGCCGCAACAGCGCAACAGAGTGGACAACGAACGAGTTGAAGCTGATTATGTTGACGAACGATATAGAATAACGACAGTACAGCAAAGTCGGTGAAGCGGCGAAAAAGTATGTTTGAGACGACAGCAAACGTTCATCAACAGCAACAAATTTCGAAGGTCTGGTTTGACTGAGGCAGTTCCTAGTACAGCAAGGATTACAGGTTTCTTTTATATTAAATGAATTTTTTAGTAAATTCACATCTTAATATATAAAAATCACGTGTCACGTTGTTTGATTTCGATGGACTCCTAAACTACTGAACCGATTTTAATGAAATTTTTAACACTGTGTGCTGTTTGGTCCAACTTGAAAGATAGGATAGTTTATAACTCTCCTTATACTTATATTATTTATTTATTGCAAATTATTTGTTTATTATTAGCAAAGAGCTATCCACCAGTTGGTGGCGCTACAGCGGTATTGAGTAAGGGCGGTATGTTACAGTAGATGGCGCTACATTTCTAGCAGCTGGCGGTGTTTTATCAATTTCAACAATAAATTTTCATGGATTTAGGCTGTCATAACAAAAGCTGCCACTTGCTAAAAACATTAAATGAAAATGCGTTGTTTGAAGTTTATATTATTTGTGGTAAAGTTATACGAGTCTATGACTTCCAATATTCTAAATTTAAGAAAAAATCACATACAATCCGTGAAATAAATAAAGTTATGTACATATGTATGGTCAGACAAATAAGTGTCATATTGCTATCTGGTGATTTCCGACAGACGTTGCGGTCATACCTCGCTCTACTTTCGCCGATGAGATTGACGCATATTTAAAACAATAATTTTTATGGAGAAATGTTAAAACACTTCGATTGACTATAAACATGCGCGTACATTTACTAAATGATCCATTAGCACATATATTTTCGGAACAATTGCTAGATATTGGGAACGGTACAATAGAACGGCAGCCAAACACGCAATGCATTAAACTGCCAGACAATTTCTGCACTGTTGTTCACACAAAAATTTAATTGATTGAAAGTATTTTCCCGGATATACAAAATAATTATTTATATCATAACTGGCTCAGTGGGCGGGCTATTTTGGCAGCCAAAAATGTTGATGTTGATGAAATTAACTTCCAGATACAACAGTTGTTGCCAGGCGATCTGATGTCTTTTAAATCAATCGATACTGTTGTTGATGAAAATGAAAGTGTAAATTTTCCGACTGAATTTTTAAACTCTCTAGATATACCCGGAATGCCACCACATATTCTTCGGTTGAAGATTGGTTCAATTATTATTCTTCTGCGTAATTTGAATCCACCTCGGTTATGCAACGGTACACGTTTGGTCATCAAAAAGTTAACAGGGAATATTCTTGAAGCAACCATTTTGACTGGAAAGTTTAAAGGAGAAGTGGTCCTGTGGCCCGTATTCCAATGATACCGTCAGAATCTACGATACCATTCAGAAGACTACAGTTTCCTATTCGTTTAGCTTTTGCCATGTCCATTAATAAGTCTCAAGGCCAAACAATGTCCATTTGTGGGTTAGATTTGGATAATCCATGTTTTTTCCATGGGCAATTATATGTTGCATGCTCACGTGTAGGAAAACCATCAAATCTATTTGTGTTAGCTCGAGACAGGTTAACCAAAAATATTGTGCACCGATTAGTGCTAAGTTAAATTAAAATGTTTATAATTCAAAAAAATAAATACTACTATTAAAAATTAAGAATTATCTATCCTAAGATTATAAAATTAAATGTTACATGTTATCAACTAACAATTTTGTAATTAACTTATTTGTTAAAAACTTGAATATAAAATAAAAAGTTCATTTTATGAAAATTTGTGCTTATTATCAACTCTACGAAAATTTTCATCAATAATTTTAAAAATTTTGACCTCAAGTTCAAATCTCAATCCCGTGGATTTTTATTCCAGATATATACTAAGGTTTCCGTCTTTATTCATAAATAATAATTTCACTGTAGTGAATAGTTTACTTCAACACAGCAAATCTAAAAGTGAGGAAATGTTCATTCTGAGAATTCGAATGATTGAAACCGATTTATCGTTTAAGTTCAAAATTTTGCAGTTTCATATGTACATACATAGGTATGTATGTGGCATGTTAGCGTGTTGGGGAACCATCTTCTTTATTTGTTTACACGCTACACAACAAAACAAAAAACGAACTTCGCCAAAAATATTTAAATTGATCAGAGACGTTATTTCCTGAATATATTAACATTCCGTACAAATAAATGGCCTTGAACAGAATTCAAAAAGCGTTTTAACTATTTCAAATAAAAATTGGGCGGGGCGAAGATCGCCGGGTCAGCTAGTTATCATATAAGATTATAAATACTTATACCTTGTATTGTATATACAATTGTAAAAGAGTACTCAAAATGGAGGCTCAGACTACATTGAACTTGTCGATGACAATGTTAAAAAAAGCAGGGCTTCCGATAAATGGACGCAAGAAGGAGTTACGAGACAGACTTCTGACACACTACAGCCTTTTTAAGTGGTTATATACCTCATTTGTTGAAGAAGAAAAGGAAAGTTTGGATTTTTTTTTTAGGTATGTAGCAATTACTTCATTACACGAATGTTTTTATTTACTACTTATTATTTTGCGCGATAATTTTCCAATGACTTTAATTGACGAGGTAGTTGGAAAGCTCTAGAGATATAATGTTTTTTCCACATTAGATTTGGCTAACGGATTTTTGCATATTCCTGTCGAAGAAAGTTCCAGAAAAGAGACAAAGTTTGTAACAACGAAAAGTCAATTTGAATTTAAATTTGTGCCGTTTGGTATCTCAAATTCACCAGCAGTATTCTGTAGATTTATCCATTCGATTTTTAAAGACTTAAAAGATGAGGGAAGTGTAGTCACTTATATGGATGATTTAATTACTACATCTATATACAAGGAGGAGGGGTTAATGAAACTAAAGAAAGTTCTTACAGTAGGAGCAGATGCTGGATTACAAATTAAGTGGAAAAAGTGTAATTTTTTGAAGCGCAAAGTAAATTTATTGGGGTATACAATTGAAGATAGCACAATTCGTCAGTCGGTTGAGAAAACCAGAGCAGTTAAAGCTTTTAAGCCACCTATTGACAAGAGAGCCATACAACAGTTTTCAGGGTTAACATCCTACTTTCAAAGGTTTATTCTAAACTAGGCGCTAGTGGCTAAGACATTATGAGATCTTCTGAGAAAAGATCAACATTTTAAGTGGGAGGAAGAGCAGGCGTTTGCTTTCGAGCAACTTAAATCCTCGCTATCACAATATTCAGTTTTGGAATTATACTCGTATAACCCAAAAGCAATAAGGGAAGTTCATTCAGAGGCATGGGTATGGCGCGGTAATGTTGCAAAGAAAGGCTGTAGCATATCATCCATTGCAAATCATGAGCCAGAAAACAAGTTCATTCTTATGAACTTGAAGTACTCGCCATCGTCAAAGCATTAAAGAAATGGAGAGTGTATTTATTAGGTCTGGAATTCAAAATTGTAACGGATTGCAACGCATTTGCTATGCCATTAAGGAAGAAGATGTTCCGCCGTAGCTAGATGTGCAATGTTCTTACAATAATTGAATTATACTATAGAACATAGGTAAGAATCTAAAATGAAGCATGTCGATGCTTTTAGTAGACTAGCGTGTATGTTAGTAGACGAATCGTTACAGCACAGATTAAAAGGGAACAAGAAAAGGATGAATGGGCGCCAGCAATTCGTGAAATACTGGAAAAAAATTCTTACGAAGATTTTTTTATCTCTCATGATATAATATGTTATACAAAGATCCGGCAAAGGAACTAATTGTGGTACCAAAACAAATGGATAATGAGATAATATTGATAGCACATAAGCAAGAACATTTTTCAATTAAAAAGACTTGTGATTGTGTAGGAAAATACTACTACATTCCAATTGGAAACATTACAAATATATCCGAGTTGTGATCGATGCTTTTGTGTGGCTCTACCCAACAAAAGATAAAAGCGCGGAGGTGGTTATAGATCGGCTTTCGAAGCAAGCTGTCATTCTCGGCAAATCGCGTAGAATTATATTCGATAGGGGATCTGCGTTCGCTTCAAAAGTTTTTATAATTTTTTGTGATAATAATTGTATGTGGCATCTACTCATTATGACGGGGTTGCCAAGAGAGAGTGGAACGAATACATAGGATAGTAATCCCAATGTTAGCTATGTTATCTCATCCAAATACCTCATAGTGGTACAAGTATGTCGGGAAGGTTCAACAATTTATAAATAATTCTCCAAATCGAAGTACAAAAAAGGTCCCATTTCAGATTTTAACATATTGCGACGTGCGGGTAAAAGAGGACCTTGCTTAAGGGGTCAGTAAGGTAATCTTTAACAAATTTGTTTCCTTTGTTTTCGCATTTTCTGTTTCCTTTTACTCTTGGAAATAATATACAAACTCACTTTACCATTGGAAGGTTTCGAAAGAGGCCCGGAGTGCACACCGGGCACTTTAAACGCGTTTTTCTGAAAACACACTGGCGGACATGCTTTCGGTCGAACTACTCAACCAATTTGCTTATTTTTTTTTTTTATGTTCACAAAACTCCTGGCTATCGACCATACTAGATTCATAATTTTTTATATTTTATTGACATTATGACAAAATTTATGTGAAAAAACATGGGGAAAAGTTAAAAAAAAAACATGATTACTTATTTATTTAACAATATTTTTTTTTGACACTACTGGGGACGATAACCATTCACGTACTTTTTAAGAATAAATTGGGTTTTTGTGTTTCATCCAAATATGAGAAATCGTGTCCGCCAGTGCAAAAACGCATCTCATTTACCCAGCCATTTCTCTGACAGATGTCATCAAAAAATTGCGAACAAATTTTTATACACTCCACGAAACCTCAGGTTATGAGAAAAAGGTTCAAGTGAAGAAGTTAGGGAGTTAAACGATGGGAATGATAAGTTACGTGAAATAGCTAAAGAAAACATACAGAAAATTCAAGAATAAAATAGGAAGTCATTTAATAGGAAACGTAAAAGGGCAATCGAATATAACATAAATGATGGTTGCAATCAAACGGACACAAAAACGGAATGAAGTTACGACCTAAATTCTTAGGACCATACAAAGTAACTAAACGATTGAAACTCGGTCGATATGAAGTAGAGAGGGTGGGAAATAATGTAAGACCTAAGGCAACATCGACCGTCAGTCAGGAATGGACGAGTTGTAGAACGAAAAAATGCGACCGTGCGGACAGAATGCTTTTGACACACGACAAGACTGACAGAATGAAAAGGACGCGAATAGAACAGATGAGAAACGGAAACTTCACTTGAATAACGGACGTCGAGCGAAAAAGTCTAACACCAAAATTATAAGCGAAAATATTGTCACTGTGAACAAGTAAAAAGATAAGTTGGATAAAATTAAGATAAACCGTTAATATACGGTTTGAAATATAATAAGTAAAAATCAAAGCACGTGTGTTTTTCTACATATATATATGTTCAATTCAAAATAAATGCTATTTTCAATTTTGGTTATACAATGATGTTTAATGCTGTTAATAAAAAATTAAATTATTACTAACTTGATATAGATATGAATTAATATGCTGTATATTTGCCTGCACTTCGATTAACTTATTCATGGACAAATTTTAAATTCAGTTTTACAAAGAATCGACCAGAAAAAATAACTATTCTAACTGAATTTGGTATTATTTGTCATAATAGTTCTTTTGAGTATTAAACTGTAAGAGATGTGACGATATAATTACAGCACCGAACTTTCCTTTAATTTAAATATACATTTTTTTTAATTAAATTTTATTTACGTTTTATATTTAAGCATTTAGCGATGGAAATAAGTACAATATTCCATTAACATTCTTTACATAAAAAATTACCTTCTTATTATATAGTTCTCTGTTTCGTTTTAAATGTTGTCTGCATACTTACTAAATAATAATTAATTAATTATTATATTATGACTGCGAAATCTACAAATTGGGTAGGTATATCCGGCAAGTGACAACTACCGAAACTATTGAAAAACAAGCAAGGAAGGGTTAAGTTCAGGTGCAACCGAACTTTTCATACTCTTGAAACTTACAAGAATCAAATCTAAGGAAATACTTTATGGTTAAAACGTCAACCTGAGGATCAAAATCCAAGCAAATTTATATAAAAATATAATATACTTATATAACTCCTATACTAACAGACACATAAAGTTTGTAAGAAAAACGAGAACCATTATATGTAGTATATGGAAGTTGGGGTAGTATCGACCAGATTTTATCTATTTTCCTAATACATGTACCACATACTACTGTGCCCAAAAAAGGTGACATTGTTTTTATTTTGAAAATTCTTTATTTATTCTTCCAAATCAATTTCATCCCCTTCAAAGTAATTCCCTTCCGATGCAATGCACTTATGCCAACGGATTTTCCAATCTTCGAAACACTGGTTGTAGTCACTTTCCGGGATGGCCTTCAGTTCCGTCTTCGCTGCGGTTTGAATCTCCTCTATCGTATCCGGTGTCCCCGGAGCGGTCTTTTGAGCTATGTACTATTATGTGTATACAAAAGTCAAGTTTTCACTCAAATATATCTATTTTATACACAAAAATACTCTGAATAAAACATGCTAGCTCAGTTTCATTGAGATAACTCACATATTGGCCGATGTATGCGGTACAAAGACACCCGGAAGTTCGATTATCTGTATATTAGGTATATGGGGGCTAAGAGTAGTATAAATCCAATTCAACCCATTTTTGATATACAGACATACCATTATAAAAGAACAATTATCCCTTAATTTCAGTCATATATATCACACATTGACCGACAATTTCGATCGAAAGTCAAATACAGGTATCAAAGTATAAATATTCGGCAGCAAGTCGACTACAGTTTCATCAAAACTACCCTTTTGTTCTTAAATTTATTTATATATTTTTTCTAAAATTGTGTGAGAAAAACGACAGTCTTCACAATAAATATAATAAACTTTGGCAGAAATAACTAAAGAAATCAGTTTTAGCGGTCTTATAGAAGCTGAAAAAACTCAAAATTTGTTTATAGAGACTCCACTGTCAACTGTTTTTGAAAATTTTGGATATAGACATTGTTAGTTCTCGCCTTATTGCTAATTTCCTAATACCCATAATGTAAGTATGTTTGAGATATTCAGAGTTCATCATATTAAATTTGTACTGGCGAGATTTTAAAGGGACTTTCATAGATAGCTGATGCAATAGGGAGTACCTTACCCAATTTTTTAATTTATTTTATTAACTTCTATCCACGGGTGCCTATAATACTGTCAAGTTTCCCTTTGAACTCAAAATATTGTAATTTGCTATCAATGCGACTTTCGACAATCATCAAATCACAATGACCAATTTTAAGCAAAGCTAGTATAGATTTAATAGATAATCTAGTGACTGATCGAAGTTTTATATAATTAATAAAACGACGGGCTCAGGAAAGCTTTTTCTTTATATTAGACACTCATTTTTCATGTTTTCAAAAATGAGCTGTATGAATTTCAATGAAATTTATCGTTCGAGCTACAACCAGTAAAAAAAACATAAATTTGAGAAAAGCGCATTTGAAGTTTTATACGTACATTCTATAGCGCCCGAGAACCCTTTGCTAATTATCGTCTAACGCGAAAAGTATATGTCGGATTTACTTCAATTTTTAAGAAATCTGAAACATTATGGTAGGTAGGTAGGTAGGAGTGCTGCCCTATCGGGCTCAATTAGCACTTGATGTGCCTTTTGGATACACTATTCGTAGAACCTCCTGTATCTGCTATTACGTTTCACCTTCTCTTTCAAACCATTTTGAGGTTTCGATGAAACTACTTATGTCTGATATGCTGTCAGTGGAAATCCATTCAAGGTTTGGTGCTTGATGGATTCCAAGTGTTTTGTGTCGGATCTATGCTAGAGCTGGGCATTCGCAAAAAAAGTGGAAGATTGTTTCCTTGTTCCCTGCTACTCCGCAGCTTCGGCAGATGTCGTTGTAGGGCATACCCATTTTGGGCGCATGTTCCACAAATGGCTAGTGCCCTGTTGTGGTAGCTGTTACTCTGTAGATACTTTTTCTTGACCTATTTAATAAGTCGTTGGTTCTTTTCCTGTAATATGTTGGCCATAATTGTTTATTTATGACGAATTTTGTAATGTTTTTCCACCTGTTATTTGCAACTTGTTGAAATTGGCTATTGATCTCTCCTTTGATCGATCCTAGCGGGCTTGGTATTAGCTCCGCTTCGGATTCGTTAAGGAAAGCTCCTACCTTTGCCAACTCGTCTGCTTTTTCGTTACCGAAGATGTTCCTGTGGCCGGGAACCCAGATCAAGTCTAGTTGGAGCTTGTCTTTTATTGAGCTTAGTGCTCTCTTGCAGTTGTCAACTATGCTGGAATTTTTCATGGGTGAAGACAAGGCCAGGAGCGCCGCCTGGCTATCCGTAAATATAGTTGCTTTATGTATATTCCCGTGGTTTTCTAACAGAACTTCGGAGGCTTTTTCTATGCCTATTATTTCTGCTTGGAAGATGCTAGCCGAGTTCGGTTGACGTATTGAGAGAGATATGTCTAGATCAGCGGAGAATACCCCCGTACCTACTCTGCAGTCCATTTTGGACCCGTCCATATAGACTGAGATGGTATCCTCCTCTCCTATTGAACCTCTTCTCCATTCTCATCTAGATCGTATCCTCACCTGGAAGTGTCTATTGAAATCCAGCTTTGGGAGAATGTAGTCTGATTTATTAATGGTGAGCTTGTTTGGGAGTACACTATGTCCGTAGTTTTGCTGATTCCAAGCTCCCAATTCTTTTATTCTTATCGCCGCAATAGCTGCTGTTTTGTGAATAAAAATGTCCAATGGTAGTTGATGCAGGATCACTTTTGAGCGCATCAGTCGGACATGACCTGATTGCACCAGTAACACCCGCACATGCTGCTCTTTATATTCCATTTAATTTTTTGATGTTGTATTTTTGGTTTAGCGCTGGTCACCATACCAGAGCTCCATATATAAGTATAGGTCTTATGACAGCCGTATACATCCACATGATTATACTTGTTTTGAGGCCCCAGTTCTTGTTGACGATTCTCTTACAAGTATAGTAGGCCATGTATGCTTTGTTTATTCTTTTTTCTATATTTATTTTCCAGGACAATTTGGTGTCAATTTAGCTGTGGGGAATAGAGTGAGTGTTGTACCGTTTAGTACCGGAAGTTGAAACTGAGGTATTTTGGTTTTGCTTGTGAATAGCATCAGTTCTGTTTTGTTCGGGTTAACTCCTAGTCCATTGTTTTTAGCCCATAGATTTAACCTTCGAACTGCTCTTTCTATAATCTCGCTGACTGTTGAAGGAAACATGCCTGATACCAATAACACTATATCGTCAGCATGCGCTACTGCTTTCACTCCTCCACTGTTTGAAGCTATAATCTTCCTATTCTCAAGCATCGATAGTATTCATCTGCGCACAGTGTCATCTATGACACCATGTGCCAGAAAATTAATTATAGCATTTACTTCTATGTTATTAAAGGCGCCCTCTATGTCTAGAAAAGCAGCCATGGTGTATTGTTTGTGGTGTAGTGATTTTTCGATTACGTTTACCACCACGTGAAGGGCCGTTTCGGTTGATCGGCCTTTCATGTACACATGTTGGGACTTCTTCTCCGCCATTATTGTTCTTACGTGTAAATCTATTAGCCTTTCTAGTACCTTCAGCATAAAGGAGGTAAGGCTTATAGGTCTAAAATCCTTGGCATTCTCTTGTGTTCTTCTGCCTGGTTTTGGAAGAAACACAACTTTACTTCTTTTTCAACTTCTTGGGATGTAAGATATTTGAATGCTAGCTTTGTATATATTTTCAAGCCTCTGAACTATTGGTTCTATCAGTTTTAGCAGCATTATGGGCATAATCCCGTCAAGACCTGCCGCTTTAAATGGTGCAAAACTATTTATGGCATATTTGATTTTGCTTTTCTCTACAGTTTGGCTTCGATAATCAGCTGCGTTCAACGGTGGTTCTGGTTGAAAGTGTTTGCTGACTCCCGGGGAAGTGCGTTGTAATTAATACCTCCAGAGACTCTTTTGCCGAGGAGGTCCAATCACTTCCCTTCGCCCTAATGTAGGCAGTATTAATATGATCTTTGGATAGCATTTTGCTCAGCCTAGCGGTTTCTCTACAACTTTCTATCGATGTGCAGAAAGATCGCTATGAGTCGTTATTAGCTTTCCTGACTGCTTTTTTGTATTCTTTCATAACACATATTTTTATATGGCTGCAAGATTTTGGTTCTAAAACTCTCATTAAAAGCTTTCCTTAGTTGCGTTCTCAAATTCTTGAGTTCACTGTTCCACCAAGGAAGAGACTTTCTCTTTTTCAAAACTGTTAGCGGAGTGGATTTGTTGAAAGTTGTGGTTAAGATTTTTTCCAATTTCTCTACTTCTGAATCTAGTTCCTGAGGATTTCTAATACTCTTATTGGGTCCCTTTTCAAGGCATATTGTTGCTATACTGGTAAATTTTTCCCAAGCTGTTCTTCTAGGGTTCCGATATGTGTGAGGACAACTGTATTTCTCGCGGATGCCGAAGAGTATCCAGGAGTGATCCGACATGAAAGGCTCATCGGATACCCTCCAGTTATCCACAACGAGACTGTGTGTGTCTGCTGATAGCGTGAGGTCAAGCACTTTCTCCCACCCCGGAAACCTATCAGAGCTTGGGAAAAAAGGTTGGCTTATTGCTCTTGTTGCATATACTTAGATTACTATTCAGAATATACTGCAAGAGTGACTCACCTCTGGTGTTTATACTGGAGCTACCCCAAACGCTGTGCCTTGCGTTTGCATCACACCACTCTATTAGGACATCTTCCTTTCTGTTCTCCTCTACTAGTCTCGTTAGCAGGGACGGTGGTATGTTTTCGTCATGGGCCAAGTAGACCCAGACCATGAAGAAGGGCTTCTCCTTCTGTTCCACCTGTAGTGGTGATATCTGCTGTGCTGTAATTAGGACAAAGAAATGCATTTATACTTTTATTGATAAGAATGCATGCCCTAGGTTTATCTTTGTTCCATGTGTAAAACAGGTTATAGTTGCTGCTGTTTAGCCCTTTAATGATGTCTTCTTTGACCCAGGGCTCTTGTACTAGGCCCCCTCGTTCATGAGGGTTATCAGATTCGCTGTAGCACTCTTCGAGTGCTGCAGGTTTATCTGTGTGCATCTTAAGTTATTGGGCGTCTCGGATTTCTTCGATGCCCACATTCCTTAGCAACTGGCTGGCGTCGTCGACCTCTTCCGTGTCTTCGTCAGCCGCTTTGTCGCCTTGGAAGATTTTTAGTCTGGCCTTGCGAATTCCGAAGGCCATTCAGCCCTCGGCACGGGTACCTCGACACCTTGGCTTAGGATGGTGTTGGTGCGGGTATTCTCATACCTCCACAAAAGGAGATGGGCGTAAAACCGAGGGTTTATTCATACTATTTTGTTAATTATGAGGTGTTCCTCTTAGTTCGTAAGATTAGAGTTTTTCTTTGGGATGCACACTTTACTCTTATTTAAGCCCCTTCGCAACGACAAGGCGACCAACTTCAAGGAGGAAAACATTACAATTTAAGAAAATATAAAAAAAAATTGTTTTGACAAAACAGTTCGATGTACGCTTTTGCATGTTCACATAAAAAATGTCTTCTGCTTGATCTAAAAAATTCACCGAAAATCTTTTCGATGTGGACGAAACAATGTACAGTTCAAGAATCCAGAAAAAATTTTATTAAAATTAATTTTCTAAACCAGGTTTTTTAAAAACTATCGCTAAAATAAGGCGGTCTTTACGAATGTCCTTGGCATTATAGAGAGGAATACAGTAATCCTAAATAAATATTAACACAAAATACTTAAACAGTTTTAATTAAGTGTTTATTTATTTAATTATTTTGTGATATTATTTTTCTTCTTCCACTTCCAACATTTGCTGTTTTAATTCAATTCCTAGCAGCAATCAAATTCTCTACAGCTATATTGTGCCTTCCAATACCTTTCACTTCTGTTTTCTTCAAGTCATTTTTGATTTTGATTTTAAAATGCTCTGCCCAATCGTCGCATACCTGAGTAAAGATCGGATGTACAAGTATCGAGTCGCTAACAAAACGTCTTGGCAGTGCTGGACTGCAGGTCACTGATGGCATTGATACGACGACGGTTGCCATAGGTAAGCCTATGCTCACTGTCTTCTCAATTCTATTGGTGCTCGTGTTATCACAGCTTCCTCCAATTCATTGAAATGGTGCTGTTTTTTTCTGCCGCCACCATTAGCTGACTGTTCCTTTTTATTATAACTTTTAATGTAGACCTTCCAATCTAGCCTTACCTAATAAAAAAATAAATCAAATAAGCTTTAAATTATCCTGTTACAACAATAAAAACTATACCTTTAATAGAATACCTCCTTCCAGCTGGAATTTTCCTTGATAATCGGACCATTTTTCCAAAAAGCTGCTTCTTCTTTAGAGCACCTGGCAAACCCTACGCTATTTCAGGCTGTAACAGTTCAATCATTAGTGCATATTGCTTCTTGGTGGTAATTACTTTAGATCCTGCGTAAATCACTTTAAAGATTATTTTACTCACAAATTTTACAAATAAGTTTTAGTTTGAATTTAATAAAAACTAAATTTTATTTTCAAATTTATTTCTCCTCTAGCAAAGGCTTGTTGTACAAAAATTCCGAGAAAATTCAAAATTTAACGTTTCGAGTGTATTCAGGGAACGCCACTCTACGAATTTCGAACCTGCGGTCGGAATTGTTCGATTTGTATAAGAACAACATCGAATCTTTCCCGAAAAAACAATATAAGATAGCGTGATAGAGTCTAGTAGGAACTGTTTCCCAAAGCGAGGAAAGTTGTATGTAGAAGGGCTTTTATTACTCAGTAAACATCAGAAGCATATAAAGCTTATCAAATTTAGCTTACATAACATGGTTCAACCAAAAATTTTAAGTGATTCGATTAGATTTATTCTATTCACTAATCTAGATAATATGTGTTAAAAGAACATTACAATGCTATGGTGGATTTTGTTTTACAAGTCGTCTTGTTATACTCTTGCAATATACCAGAATGCTACAGAGTATATAGTTTTGTTCAAATACAACTAATCGTGTGATTCAGTACTGTGATGCAGTCCCGTCTCTAAATTTGAGATTTCAAGTTAGAGACAATTTTTGAGACTTGAGACGATTTTGCTTTTCTGTAAGTGACAGTAACAAAATCTATTACATTTCATTATTCAGAGATGTCTTTACACTTGAATGAAAATAAATATGTCGATAACAAATATTAAATTTTCTATAACATAGTCAAAAACATAATTATCAATAAAAATAAAAATATATCTTCACTTTTTTTCATAATATTTACGAAATTTATGTAAAATTGATTTATTTTTAACCTTTTCGTGTTTTAGCTGCTTACAAAATATAAAAAAACAACAATCGATTAATATCTATGATGAACGCTATTCAGTATATTCAAAATGGCAGACAAGAGTTATTTTTAGTTTTGTGACATTCTAACTATCAGGTCTCAAATTTGAGGCAATGTTTTGAGACTAACGCTAGAGACTGTTTAGTGAATAGTAACTAGTCACAAATTGAGAATTTACTTCAAAATAACTCAAATAGAGACTAGAGACTGGTTACAGAATCCCGCTATAAGGGTGGCCATACACGACATACATGTGTGTTCGGTCGGTATGTGTTCAATTGCAATCTACTCGTGTATATGCTTGTGTACACATGTAAGTTATTGACAGCTTCCGCATAGCAACCTTACCATAACTGGATATAAAATTTAATCTTTGCATTTTGCAATTACATTGTCTCATAAATTAAAAATCTTTATTTAATGTTTCTGATTATTTAAGAATTCGATATGCTTTTTCCGTTCTGAATCCAATAATCCATTCTTATCCAAACAATATCGCTCGCCTTCATAAGAAAGCATAACAATAATAACTGTAAAGTTTGCCGAAATATGCTGAAACAGCTAATATTTTAATTGACACTTTCTTTGTTCTGGATTCAATCACTAGCTGATGCTTACACTTCAGCTTTAGCTTTAACTTTAAGTAAATAAGACCAAAATGTATAAATATTAGTATTTTGTAAATAAAAATTTGATTAGTATCTGGCAATCCACTAGAACCACACGTGTTCTTATTTCATCCGCGCGTTTGCGGATCATAAACAGAGATCAACCAAAAGCTGCGATTCAGCACCCTCGCAGGAACCCTCCAGCTTATAACAATTTAAAATTCTCTGCGATTCACCTCCCAAGAGACCCTCCAGAGAATTATACAAAATTAAGACCTATCCGGCCAATTTAAATAAATAAAATAATAATTAAAGGCTCGATCAGCCACATAACAAAATATATTGAAACCGCGATTCACCACCGCAAGGGGGACCCTCCGGTTTATAATACAAGCTCAGCTCTGCGATTCTGAACTCCAGACCCTACAGAATAGACGAGCCTCCTTTCTTAAGGAAGGGATCACAAAAAACGTATCTCAAATTGTTTTGGTTGTGGTGAAAATAACTTAAAAAAAAAATTAGAAACACTGAAAATAAGGCAAAATGGCTAACGGTGACGCTTTGACCGTAGACTTAATAACTCGCCTTATTGCTGACAGTAATATAGCTTTACGTGAGGAAGTAGAGCAACTACTTTCACAAATAGTAGTGAATACTAATACTGCAACCGATTTTCTAACACAAACAATAGACGATAATATAGTATGTCAAGAATCATTAGACGTAGTTAAATCCTGAATTTACTGATAGGATGAATTTATGTATATGTTAGTTGGAGAAAGCCAGCGTTTAACGCTATGAGCATATACGTGAAAGGTAGTAGAAAATACTTTGCTGCACTCACAATACTTCGAAATAAAACATCGCATGATGCAAACGATGCATTAATAAACTATGGAAAAGTACTCAATTTCGATGCAATTCTACCTCGTTTAGACTTTGCATATGCGGACAAACGTGCTATACATATATTTCGAACAGGAACTAAGTATCCTAAGGCAGGGTGTAATGTCGGTTATAGAATATTACAACTTCGTCAACAAAAAATGTACCCTATTAATAAATAAAACAATTATGACACACGAAAATAACGCAGACCTAACAAAAGAATTGAACAAAACGGATAGGGAACATGCCTTAATTTTTATAACAGGACTAAATACCCCACTAAGAGACATAATATTTTCTCTAAACCCACAAGATTTATCTGATGATTTAGCAAAAGCTCAGGAACTAGAATGAAATAACCAAAGAGCCCGGTTTGCACAAAATTTCATGTATGATAGAAACAAGTCAAAGCCAATCTATACAAACAATAATTTAAGATTTTCTCAAAGAAACAACCCTTCAAATAGTAATATGCATTATAATTTCCCCAAACCAAATTCTATGAATATAGATGCATCTGTATCCAGACTTTATAATAGAGATTTTAATGTGAGGGGACAACAAGGCAATAGCAATTTTAATCAAAATATAAAACATATACAAACGAATGCAACCGTTCAGGTTAATAGGGGTAAAAATCCGGAAACACATGGTGTAAAGCATACATGGGCGTTTTGACTCACATGAGCAGTTACTCTCAGCACACGTATTCTTACGCTCTTATTTCAGTCGCTATTGAGAGCGAAAAAACCAGCTTTGAACTGTGGGATAATTAATTGATTTTCCTGCCAGTTGCGCTGCAGACAGCAACGAGGTAACATAGGTAGTCGGTATGTTGATGTTTTTTTATGCCTTAGTATAGTGTAAAGCAACATAGAGAAATTAATCATAGCTTTCGCCCGCAAGAGAAAAGTCAAAGAATTATTAATATGAACGACAGCCATTTTTTAGTTAAAGAGTGGACGAACTCCCCAAACTAACTTGCAAACTACATGACTTCAAATTAGATAAAAACTTTAAGGCTCTAGTCGAAACGGGAGCAACCACACGCTACATTAAGCCTGGGGTTTGCAATAATAAGAACAAAATGGACATTTATAACCGCATAAAAACCGTGAATGGCTGTTCCATTATCAAATTTTACGACATAATAACCTTACTTGGAGTCGAAGATATCTTCTATGAAATAGAGGGATTAGAATCGGATCTCCTTTTGGGATACAATTTCATTAAAAATATTGAGGCACTTATCGATGTGACCAATGGGAAAATTAATTACAGGGTAAAGAATAACATAGAAAACGGAAATAGAAGTATGAACATTTATTTTGAAAACAAAACTAGGGAACAAGAAGCTTCCAAAAAACTAGCCGAGAAAAGTACCTGTAATATTAAAAATGAAAGAAATATTAAAATTGTGGAACAAACAAGTTCTACACCGCTAGCCGAAGATTTTACCGGCAATATTTTATTTAAAGAAATTATTTCGTGACAAAAAGGTCCTGAAACGCCACCTGAGGATTTATACCAATATTATGAAAATAGTAATTATAAAGAAAATATTGTGAAACGAAAATGTTCTACAACGCCAGCCGATGAATTTGCCAGCAGCATGAATGATAACTATTCGATGTTGGGTGAAAGAGGCTCAGAAATGAATGACGATAATGATTATTATTCGGAAAAAAATTCCAAAAAGTTAAATACTGAAAATCAGGATGAAAAATTAACTGAATTTAAAACAAAAATAAAAGAAAAAATTATTCAAATGAATTCTAATATTAATTAAAGTTTTCCCTTCATGACAGATGTAAAAGAGAGAATAAGAATGAAAACTGAGGATCTGATGTGGAGCTACAATATCCATATCCCATATCTGTAAACTCGTTTGTTAATGAAGAAATAAATAAAATGATTAACGATAATATAATAAGACCTAGTAAAAGTCCATATAACTCACCAATTTGGGTGGTACCAAAAAAGGGTACAGATGACAATGGAACACCAAAACTTAGAGTGAACTATCAAAAAATAAATGAGCATACGATTTCAGATCGTTATCCGATTTCGGATACAAACATAATACTGTCTAATCTAGACAAAGCAAAATATTTTTCAACCATTGATCTAGATTCAGGATTTTATCAAATTTTAATGACAGAAAATGATATTGAGAAAACAGATTTTTCCGGTAATAATGGAAAATATGAATTTTTGTAGATGCCTTTTGGGTTTAAAAATGCTCCTAGAATTTTTCATAGAGCAATGGACGATATATTGCGAGAACATATAGGAAAAATCTGTCATCTGTTATATGGATGATATAATTATTTTTTCAAAAAATGTAACTCAACACTTGAAGGATTTGGAAACAATTACAAAAATATTGAAAAATGCTAATATGAAAATTTCATTAGAAAAATTAAAATTTTTCGCTGAAGAAATAGAGTTCTTGGGTTATATAATAGCTCAAAATGTCATCAAAACAGACCCAAATAAAATAAAATTAATCTTAAACCATCCAATACCAAAAAGTTTGCGAGCATTAAGAGGATTCTTGGGAATTGCAGGATATTATCGTAAGTTTGTTAAAAACTATGCTGCGATAGCCAAATCTTTGACAAAATACCTGTCAGGAGAAAACGGTAGGATTCCTAAAAATTAATCAAAAAAATTTTAAACAACTCTAGATGAGGAAGGAATACCTACATTGAATAAATTAAAAAAACTGTTGGCTTCAGAAATGGAATTGGTACAGCCTGACTACTCAAAAACATTTGTATTACCTACCGATGCATCTAACGCTGTGCTATAGGGTGCAGAGGCTTGGACGATGACAACAACTGATGAGTTGACGTTGCCAGTTTTCGAGAGAAAAGTTCTGCGAAAGATTTACGGCCCTTTTCGCGTTGGCCACGGCGAATATCGCATTCGATGGAACGATTAGCTGTACGAGATATACGACGACATTGATATAGTACAGCGAATTAAAAGACAGCGGCTACGCTGGGTAGGTCATGTTGTCCGGATGGACGAAAACATTCCAGCTCTGAAAGTATTCGACGCAGTACCCGCCGGGGGAAGCAGAGGAGGAGGTAGACCTCCACTCCGTTGGAAGGACCAAGTGGAGAAGGACCTGGCTTCGCTTGGAATATCCAATTGGCTCCACGTAGCGAAAAAAAGAAACGACTGGCGCGCGGTTGTTAACTCGACTATAATCGCGTAAGCGGTGTCTACGCCAATTAAGAAGACGAAGAAGAAGTCGTATAACTTTCACACCTCCTAAGTACTCTACCATTTAACCCCTAAACTACCCCACATAGACGAGCAATTTGCTCGTCCATCCCCATCTCTTCAAACTCTCTAAGCGGTATACTAGATACCGCTTTCCTAACCGAGAGTACATATTGGTTCCACGTCACTGTTGACAGTTATAACTTTGATGTCGTAGATAATTTCGTCTATCTTGGAACCAATATTACTTCCGACAACAATGTCAGCCTCGAAATTCAGAGCATAATAACGTTTGCCAACAGGTGATTCTTCGAACTGAGTAGGCAAAGACTAAACTCTATAAGTCACTCTTTATTCCCATTCTGCTGTTTGGTGCAGAAATATGGACGATGACAACATCTGATGAATCGACGTTACAAAATTTCGAGAGAAAGACTCTGCGGAAGATTAATGGTCCTTTGCGGTTTGGCCAAGGCGACTATCGTATGCGATGGGCTGTACGAGATTTACAACGACATTGACATAGTTCAGCAAATTTAGAGACAGCGGCTTCGCTGGCTAGGTCATGTTGTCCGAATGGACGAAAACACTCCAGCTCTAAAAGTAAGAAAAGAAGAAACAACTGGCGCGCTGTTGTTAACTCGGCTATAGCTGAAACTATACATGAAGACCAGAAAAAAACAATGGTTTAGTGTGGTTGTGGGTGCCGGTGAGAACGTTACCGTCAATAACTAATATCAGAAATTTACAAGAACCAGCTGACTTTACTTCATATGATTGGTGACTGTATGTGAGGTACCTTAATGAAGTCCAAGGAACTTTTTTTGTATGTGGCTTGTTAATGGTATGTGTTACTGACAAAAATGGATAAAAGCGGATCAATACTACCCTCAAGGAATTTTGTACTTTGATTCGTGCAAGTTGCAAGAGTATAAAATATTCAGTTGCACCATTCCCTATTCAGATGCATTGCTGAATATGCTTATTATTATCAATGAAACAGTTGAAACTATTCGAAACATTCATACTTACATAACAAATTACATAAATTTATATGCATTTACACGCAATACGCATGCATACATAAACAAACGTATGTATTGATAAAATGGTTTTTCTAAGCATCCTTTAGGCATTACGCTTGAAAATAATTTATGTAACACAAATACATACAAATATACACACGCACATTCATTGAGTTGTACAATCAAAAACAACTCCATGTCGTGTTACACAATATTATATGCAAACATAAACTTAGTCAGACACATTTAATTAGAAAAGCTAGATTTCAAAATAAAAAATTTCTCACTCAATGAAATGTCTTTATTTTCCTCCACCAGCGGTAAGACTTTAAAGAATCTGTTTTGAGTTTTAAAAATTGCTTTTAATTTGTTTTGTTTGCCTACATTTTTTTCTGTTTGTAGCGTCTAAATCGACTGTGATAATGTGATAAATTTCCTTACTGACATATAGATAGAGCTTAGTCAGAGCCGCACAGGGAGATTTCGAGTAGGTTAGCTTCAAATCTCCTCGATGACGATGTCAACAAATGTCATTTTTGTACACCGAAGAGGGATATGTGAGATAATCTACTCAAAAGAATAAATCCCGTGATTGAAAGTCGGTCGAAACATGGGTTCGGAAAAAAGTACTAAGTACTCAAAGAGCAGTTTTAATTATACAGCTAATATAACATTTTATTATTTTATAAAATTACTTTTAGATATTTTGAAAGCATGTAAAATAAATAATAATAAAACTACAACCCAGTGGAAACTGTCATTAACATCTTTTTTGATATTTAACTATTTTTAAGATAATATTTATTGTTATTTACCTTTTAACATGTTATTTATTTTAATATACTTAATAATAGACATTTAAACTCCGAACATAATTTGGACGATCGGTCCACAGCACAAGCGCGAGTTCAAATGCAAGTCGTATCACAGCTGGAAGTTCACTTACAGAAGGAGCGCGATCGATTACAGGCTATGATGCATCATCTTTATTTAACAAAACAATTTTTAAATACTGAAAAAATCGAGTCGAAGGTGAGTTGAAAACAGCTTCATTAAAAAATTTTAACGAAGAAGGAACTTATACCTTGAGATGACTATACAATACCGTTTCTTATCAAGGAACCATTGGAATCACCTTACAGCAATATCTCAGCCAGTCTGAGCCCAACGACTATGGGGTCGGTAATGCCAATGGCGGTACCGCAAGTAACTAACTTACAAGGAGTAACTAATTTGAACATGTCGATGAATGTGAATAGCACTCGTACCATACCAGTCACGATTAGCTCACCCATTCTGACCACGGCTAACATATCTGCGATTAGAAAGCGAATCAGCGATAAAACCCCCATTTCCCTAACGGGTGGTAAGTTTCCAAATTAACAACCATTTTTGATTGATGTTGTCTACATAATAGATAGTTGAAAATGTGTGAACAACATTCTCCCATAAATATTAAAAGACATTTTTAATCAGTTATAAAACATATGAAAAACTATATTATTTTCAATCGCCAGCATAAATTAAGTCGACTATTAAAACCTTATATACTTGCATATGGAACCGAAACAAATAGTACCACTCCATCTCAGAAAGTGATAACTTCGTCCTCACTTCCATTAGTTGATCACGAATCCGTTTGCGATATGGATAATGATTTTAGTTTCTCAATTTTACAAAATTGTAAAATTTTTTTATACGTAGTGAATAAGAAGTCTGCCTTTTTTGAAATTTTAAGTTTTTAATTGGAACTTTTGTAAAGAACGCGATTTTTTTGTCAAAATAACTCTTCGTCCTTACCTCATAAATTATATACAAAAAAGTGCGTGTGTGTCTCTAAAACGATTGGTGCAGTAGTTTTAAAGTTATGAAGAGTGCTGACTCTGTAAACATGAATTTTGGGGAACATTTTTGGGCTCTAAAAAATTTTTTCTAAAACAATCATAAAACAGGTACAAAAATGCTCATAGTTTCATCAAAATTATATTCAGTCAAAAAAAAATTTAAATAATTGTTTTTGTCTGAAAATTATTTTATTTTATAAAAGTAAAAACATAGAATCATTAAATGAGGTTTCGACTTGACTTGATAAAAATTCGAAGAAATAAAAATGAATTGAAAACGGAGTGGCTGTTTGTGTTGATCCACCGAACAGTTTCAAACTACTGTGATTTGCGAAAAACTTATTTTAAGTTTAACGATTCACTTCGTCGGTCTCGAACGTACCAGAGCGACCAAGAACCCTTTGCTAATTAACGAATAACTTGAAAAGTATTTGTCGAGTTTACTTCAAATTTTCACAGAAAATTACTTTCAATGAAAAAAAAACGTTTTTTCGAAAATTCTGACTACCCCTCAACTTTAATTAAACATGTTCAAATACATTTTCTTTCTTAAAGATACTATAATTTCATATTAAAAATAAGTGAAACCTTACTAGCTGAGAAACTAGTAAAAGTGCGCAAAATTCTAACATAATGGGAACCAAATTCAAAGCTGAGTCAAATATCTCAAATTGTGTCTCAAGGTGCTTTAGTTGAAAGTTGGGACTTCAAATATAACTTGCCTCTTAAAGGGAAAAGCCACAAAATTTGTGCATCAGTTTGGATTAAATAATTTTACTCAAAGATTGGGTATATGCAGATTACTATTCTAACTTTCAGATTCTTTTTATTATTATTTTTTTTTAAACAAACATTTTTTTTTTGTTGAGTGAACAAAAACTAAAATCTATAAAATTACAATGCCTTGCAGGTTTGCCTTATATGTTGGAAAGAGCCGGTTTGGATGTCCAACAAGGTAACAATACTTTGTACATTCGAAGAGACCGGATTTTCTAGTTTATTCGTAATTAATTTTACACATTTTATAAATTCTTTCAGAAATACACCGAAATCGAGAGTTTTATAAAAATGCTGATGTACGACCTCCTTTCACATATGCTTCACTGATACGGCAGGTAACTTATGTATACATAATTATGTAACTGTAAATACCGAAAACACGAAAGAAATCAACAGAAATTAGAATCTGATTCTACCAACTATGCGTTAAGTCGCCGATTAATTACAAAACAGCTCTACCATAGATTTTTGTTAAAGTTTCTAAGAATTTATTAAGGCCTAATCCACAATTCTAACTGAAACTCTTGCTCCTTACGCAACTCCTTAAGATTGAAGAAATCCGAAATCAATTCTGTATTTATTTTATCCGAAAACAAATTGTGCTACTGAAACGTACTTACATACTCGTATCTGTAGTTGATTGTACAGTCGTAGTCGTAGGAAGAAAAACACACATTTAACAAATTTTTTCCAGCTACTTATACATGCACGATGACCAACATAAATCGGCTATGTTTTTGTAATATGTAAAACTAGATATTGAATCAGCTTGACTACACTTCCTAGTTCATATTACCCTTTATAACAAAGCTTTTGGAATTGATAATTATTTCCTTTTTTGTGGCACTGTATTCGAGTATTCAGTTTCGACGTGCAATAAAAGCGTATTAGTCGTTTCTTTCCTTCGCCCCTTTTGTAGTTAGGGTTATTTCAAGGTGGAGCCAAATACTTTCTTGCTAAAAAGAGGAGGCCACACTCTAATAAATACACTCACTTGTTGGTACGGCATTATCATGCCTTTGCGAACCAGGCGAATTTACCATAATTTACATTGGTCGCCGCCTTAACAAATTTGTGATAGGCTGAAAGCACTTCTTCGACACATGAGAATCTTTTGATCCACACTTAGGAGGATCAGTGATCGCAGCCTTTATCACTATGATAAGCTTGTTTCAATTGAGCCCATTTTAAATATATAAATTACTTCAGTGCTTTTTTGCTATATTATTACACTGTTTCTTTAATATATTTCAAGTCTATTATAGAATCACCTGACAAGCAGTTAACTTTAAACGAAATTTATAACTGGTTTCAAAACACATTCTGCTATTTTCGGCGCAATGCTGCAACTTGGAAAGTAAGTAAGAAAATGTTGTAATTTATGCATATAAATTTTGGAACCATATGTTCGAGCCCTGATTCATGTTAAACATGCATATTGTGACATAACATAAAACTCTATGTAATGAAATTCAACAGACCAACGAGGTGATACTTTTTAAGTAATAAAACGTTTTCGTTATACAGAGGGAAGGCATATTCAAGAAAGAAGTACTTTAGTTTAATTTATTTCAAAAACGTTATACATACGATTTTAAAAAGTCAAAATAAGTTATTTTTGCTTGACGTTTTTTATTTTGCCAATAACATATTTTAACTGATTAACTTCAGATTTTTTTTTTTAACAAACTTCCCGTCTCTGAAGAAAATTCGTAGTGAACTCTTTCACTGATGGGGAGGGAAGGTTGGAGGGAAAGTTTTCTGTAAGAAGCTTTCCGTCAATTTAAGCTTTAGTCTACTGGACTACTGTACAGAAGTGGCTGCTATTAAGGCAGCAGTAGACGTACTGCTACGAAGTGCAGCCTCTTTTATGGAAGTGAGTATTCCTTTCGACAGCAGTAGCGATAACAGCTACCGGTAATACCAACGCTGAGTTCGCTAAGTGTACAGTCAAAGCTGGTCAAGGAATGTCTGTCCGGATTAGAAATAAATCAAGCTCGTTTGAGTGCCTGGTGATATAGGAATCGCTGGTAACTGCATAGCGGATGAGCTAGCAACGGGGATATTACATCGCTGCCTTGGATATTAATGCGTCAAATTTCCAAGATCCTTGGACAATAATTCGTGATGTCAATTTTGTGCAGATAACTTATGAAATAAAAAAAGTTTCCCTTACAAAGACTTTATTTTGATCAATTAGCAGCGTAGTGGTATAGAAAAGGACGTGTTCAAAATTTCAGATCGATATCTCAAAAGCTGAGGGACTAGTTTGCGTTTAAACAAACATATAGACAAACGCATAGAGCGAAAAAACCTTGGTCGCCATCATGAGCTGAATGATGTATTGTGTGAAAAGCAGAGACGGTCGCTTCGCAAAGCTGAAGCAAAGCAAACAAATTTTGATATTTTGTTCGATATAACGAGTTTATCGATGGAGTTTCGTTATGTAGAGTTTTCACTGTATGTACATATTATACGCAGTACATAAATCACTTATTTATATTGTATTTATAAATATTTAAATATCATGTTAATGAACATGCAAAACTGTATCATTATTCATTGCAAGCAATTTATGTTAATAGTTGGCACGATTAAATGACAAATATAACTATGTGTATGTGTACATATATATTTGGAGCATAAATTAGTACAACTTTGTGCTTATTTTTACATTCTCGCAAAGTGTTTGTACAGATATTAAAAGTTTTGTTCACATAACCTATTTCAGTTTTTTTTTTTTTTAAACTCTAATGGAATTATGTAATGTGCATATCTCCCAAATCGTTAGGGCTATTTCAACCACACTTGCTGAGAAAAAGTATTTCCACTCACTTTGAGTATGGATGAAATCATATGATTGCCACGCCTACTCTCCATTTAACAGTTGTGTTAAAAACTACTTTGAGCGACGACTGTCTAAATTAGTCCAACAGATACCCTAAGTTTCACAACAGAGATGGTACGAAAGAGCGGAACCGGTATGAGAATTGGAGGCTAGGCATAGCACCGTAGTATCCTATTTTTCAGGAACAACTTTACCAATTTCCACCATAACATTTCTTCGACATTGTAACATAAAGCATTCTAAAAATGCACAAAACAACTTCGTCTACTTCCCATGTATCAAAATGTTACATTTAATACAGACTGTCAATGAAACCTTAAGGAATGCCATTCCATGTACAAAAATAGTCGAAATCGAACTATAACTTTTCAAGTCCCCAGTTACGGAATAGTGGTACACAGTACAGATTTTCGCCAAACATATTGGTACAAATCCGAAAAATATTATTGAAATTAAGAAAGAATGTTTTTCTGATAAAATTGTGCCTTTGTGCCGAAAATGGGTAAAATCAAATCAATGCTTCCCCTAGCCCCGGTATACCTAACCAAAAAACTGTCGAGCCTACGATGGGCCGTATATATAGGTCTATAAGTGAGATATCTTAAAGAAATTAGGAAAGCGTCTCTCTCTAATTACTGTATGTTCTTGTGACTAAAATCAGATCAATACTAGTGATGGGCGATGTTGTGACTTTTAAGGAACACTGCTACTTGTGACTATGACTTTGTAGTAGGAGTGATTTTAAATTGTGACTGTAATTAAAATTGTAACAGACAAAGGTCAAGAAAGTAACAAAATTGTTTCCTTTTTTCATTTACATACGCACAATGTACATATAGTAAATTCATTTTTAGAAAATCAGCAAATATAAAATATCTACATAAAAGCTAAAATTAAATCTTCTTCTTAATTGGCGTAGACAACGCTTACGCGATTATAGTCGAGTTAACAACCGCGCGCCAGTCGTTTCTTTTTTTCGCTACGTGGAGCCAATTGGATATTCTAAGCGAAGCCAGGTCCTTCTCCACTTGGTCCTTCCAACGGAGTGGAGGTCTACCTCTTCCTCTGCTTCCCCCGGCGGGTACTGCGTCGAATACTTTCAGAGCTGGAATGTTTTCGTCCATCCAGGCAACATGACCTAGCCAGCGTAGCCGCTGTCTTTTAATTCGCTGTACTATGCCAATGTCGTCGTATATCTCGTACAGCTCATCGTTCCATCGAATGCGATATTCGCCGTGGCCAACGCGCAAAAGACCATAAATCTTTCGCAGAACTTTTCTCTCGAAAACTGGCAACGTCGACTCATCTGTTGTTGACATCGTCCAAGCCTCTGCACCATATAGCAGGACGGGAATTATGAGCGACTTATAGAGTTTGGTTTTTGTTTGTCGAGAGAGAACTTTGCTTCCCAATTGCCTACTCAGTCCGAAGTAGCACCTGTTGGCAAGAGTCTGTTGTTGCTTTTTCATTGGAGTGTTTTTTTTACGTGGCGGGTCCCAAACCCAGCGCACAACCCTATACAGGGGGTTCTTTCGCCTGCTCACTTTAGCTCGCCTTCAAACGAATGTTCTTAGGCTACCCAGAGGATACTTGGTCAAAGACCGCAAGTCGTTAGCTGCTTGAGTCATATGTAAAAGAATAGTTTCTGGCCACTACCAAGTGAATGGCGATCAAAGAACTTTCCTCGCTTGCGTGTACACATTACTCCATCCTCCAAAATTAAATAGTGTTAAAAATAATTACGTTAAATGAGGAAGAAGGCTAAAATATTATGTTTATAAATATTTTCCATTTGTATTCAAAAACAACAATATATCAGTATTCCTTTCGCTTAATCTTGACCGACGATCACTTACAATTTGCCCCGCTTTGGAAAAAATTCTCTCTCAAAGAACGGAGGAGGCTAAAACAAATAAATACTTTTTTGCTAATTCTGCCATTTTAAGATATCTGTATTTATTTTCAAGCCACCAATGAAATGGATCGCAACCACGCCAAACCAGCCCATCTTTCAAATAGCGCTGAATTTCAATAATAGCTTTTGCTTTTACGCTACTATGTGGCTTATGATCATCGTATTTATCGAAAGAACTCCATATTGATACTGATTGTTCTACATTTTTTTCTGTTCTTTCAATCTGAAACTCTGTTTCTTCCCTTTGCATTTCTATTATAAATATAACGTTTTATAATTTTTTTGTGTAATGTGCTGCCGATCCATCAGACAACGCCACTAATTTGAATCTGGGGTCGAGAAAAGTAGCTACCATAAGTGTATTGCTGTGTTGTAAGATGCTAAAACGTTCTCTAATTCCATTTAAGAAAATTTCATTCACTTTTTTTATGGTGTTTGAAAATATTTCAGTTCGCAAGTGTCAAAACACATCTAATACCCCACTTGCGATTGGTATTACCAGCGAACCTGTGCAATACGTTTCACCACTTATGCTTACTGTAGCATCTCTAAATACTTCAGGAATACGCAATCCTTCTTTTACAATTAAATTAATTATGTGAGCCATACATCCAAAACGCTTCCAATCTAACTTATTAATTATGGCACTTTTTGTGTTACTAGCATTATCCGAAACAGCTAGAAATATTTTGTCGTTAATTTTCCAATCACTTATGATTTGTTGTATCGCCTCACCTAAGTTTTCAGCTGTATGATTTTGCTTTAGTTGGGATGATGATAAAAGTATTGACGTTAATTCAAAATTTTCGGAGACATAATGAGCCGTTACAGCAATGAAACTAGATGTGTTGCGCGATGTCCAACAATTAGTGGTGATGCAAAACTTTTCCCCGCACCTTATGTTTACATCCCTCATACAATTGCAAGAATTTAGGAATCACACGTCTGCTAGGAATTTCATAAGATGCACTTATTGCTGTTACAAATTCCCGAAAACCTTTGTCTTCAACTATAGAGAAAGGTTGCAAAACCACCGTAAAGAGCTGCAATAATTTGTAATTTCACTTTCTTACTTTAGCCGCGTGACATTTAAAAGCTTTGTTTGGGTTAAAGGCTTTGGTAATGCAGTCGAAGTTGATGGAATATCCTCTTCAAAAGTAACAGGGGCATTTTGCGGCACTCGCTTAATTTCCGACTGCAAAAACATTTTCACAATACCAATTTGATATAATTTAAAAAATTATATTACCATTTCCAATTGAACAGTAAGATGTCTCTCTTCCATATGTTTTTTTTTTTTAATTAGATGTCAACGTTTTATATGATATTTTGGATTGACAAATATTACATTTTGCGAAAACAGTATCCACCTCTTTAAAAAATTTCCACACATAACTCATTTTGGTTCTTTTTTATACAGACATCTTTAATTTTTATGAAGTATAAGCAAAATGATTTGTAACCGTTTCGTACAAAAGTTAATGTAAATGATCCGTTATTTTTTAAGAAACACATTTCTTAAGTCCCAATAAATATAATCTCTGAAGGTTTGGTTCAATATGAAGACACCCAATAGAAACTTATTAAAGTAAACGAAAACATACTTTTAAAAATATTTCGTTTCTTATATTTACAGTACCAATATATATGTATATAAAATTTATGCAATTTTAAGATTGAAAGTTTTATAATTGGCTTTATTACCGCATTGAGGTTTCTGTAATCAATTTAATTTGTACATGAGTATTACCCGTTTAAAGCTAAATTAACTTATTTATATGTCAACCAATTTTAACTTATCT
This sequence comes from Bactrocera zonata, assembly GCA_037783105.1. Lineage (NCBI taxonomy): Eukaryota > Metazoa > Arthropoda > Insecta > Diptera > Tephritidae > Bactrocera > Bactrocera zonata. Next base: position 103,514 of record JBAWJQ010006683.1, read on the forward strand.
AAAATTAAAGAGAATTCATAGCTTTAATGAATATGAATTCATCACAGCCGCAATTTTTCATGTTACATTGGGAATGCTACTTTGCAACAGTCACAATCTTTCATGTTTCACTGTGAATGCTACTTTGTTGAAGCTTCCCATGTGTTCGTTAATTCCAGTTACTGCTACTTTAGGAAACTTGTCACATCTGTGACCAGTGATTTTTAAGTAGCTGTGACAAAATCACAGGTAGTGAAATATTTGCTATCTTTAGTCAATACTACTCCAAACCCCATATGCCTAAACTGCGAATTTCAAATTTCCGGTTGAATACATAGCAAATGTAAATTATTTTCACAGCACTATGTGATTTTATTAAAATCCAAGTTGAACAAATTATTTACTTAGCACTATATGCTTTTATTGAAATACAAATTGTACAAATTATTTAATCAACACTATGCGCTGTTGCTGAAATCCAAATTAGAACTGAAACATTTAGCATTACTGCCGCTACTGCACCAACAGGTGAATCGCTGTTACGGTGCTTATGTTGTAGCGAAGAATTTGCAAGTTGATGGGAAAACGTTGATGTGGACTATTCCCGCGCTTACTGGCTGTCGTGGAGTAGTTCTAAGAACAGTACAGTGGGCAGACTTACGAGTATGCTGCACCCATAATGATAGCAACGGACAATTTCACTAGCATGCATAGGGTAGTGCGGTTATGGACTATTCCATGCAGCATTTGAAAAGCTACGCTACTCCCGTAGCATTTCATTTTGCTATTGCTACCGCTCTCACTTTGACGGGAGCCATAGCAAAATAATGTAAAAGTATGCTCTCTCCTCTGCTCGGAGTTTTGTTAGTTAAAAAACTATAGCTGGAGCAATAGCCAAAAATTAAGTGCTGTGCTCTGCTCTGGCGTAGCGGTAGCAAAAAATTGAGAGCGGTAGTAGAGCAGAGCTAATTAAAATTTTTATGTGCTACAGCTCTCGTATGTGTTTGTTGTTTTATTTTTATTTTTTGCTATAAAGAACTCCGAACAGAGCAAAACACATACTTTTACATTGTTCTGCTATGGTTCTGCCAGAGATAAAGAGATGTCCAACTCCTCTCACTGGAAGTGAGTGAGCAATTGCTAAACGTCAAAACCTACTGAACTTTGTCAGCTTATCGAGTTCAGTAGGTTTTGACGTTTATCAGTCGGAAACGGGCGATGGCCAAATTGAAATCTTACCAAAAAAATATGTAAACGGAGGGATTTGTTGCATCGTTCACGAACACTTACAAAAAAAGTAAAACAATGAAAATTAGATAAATTTGTAAAATTAAAAGGCATTTGATGAAACATTTTGTGATTTGAAGCATCATAGTATTATTTTCAATGGAAAATGATTAAAAACATTTAATGATTGAGGGCTAACAAGCTTAAATCCTTTTACTGGGTATTGAAAGGTCAAATGTCAGTTGTTCTAATATACTTTAAAGTGGTTTAAATAGTTTCTCCATATAATAAATAACCACCATTTAGTAATTTTTATTCGTACTATATGTTGGGTGTTGGGTTGATAAATGCCCAAAAATTATTATTTTGTCCAATCTGGCCATAATGGAAAATGTTATAAAAAAACGCTAATTTTGAAGCGCTCTCACACTGGAATAAGTGCGATATCCCTTTATTCCTGGTTCTGCTATGGCTCGACTATGGCTCCCGACAAAGTGAGAGTGAAAGATATAGCATAACAATAGTTCTAGAAATTTTGCTGCTACGAAGTAGTAAATGAAAACCCTGATTCCATGTAGGTTTTCTATGTGTCCAAGGTTCCTCAAATTAATTTTGCGCAAATAAGGGGGTTTAATATAATATTTCCAAATGTTCGGTCAAGTGCGTTGAACGAATCTCAGGCCGGAGCGTTGCCTTCACTTTTTGAAAAAAAGTTGTACCATTAATGCAAACTTCTCCCTCGAATGTCACTAAATAAGTGCCGGATATTGTAACCGATGATGTTTCCTCTTCCCGAACTTCGACTGTTTGGTCGTTTATGATAATTAAGCCACTGTCAACTTTGATAGTTAGGTCAAGGTTATTGTAGGTAGTTTTGAATGTCGCCTTATTATTGTTGAATCGTTGTCTCACACATGTAGCATCCGTTTTTATTTTACATAAACTTGCAGATGCTGCCGTACAGTTTTTAACTGGCATTGTTGAATTACCATTGAATTATTTTGGCGCCGGAAAAGCCTAAACTGCATACTTTTTGTATTCTTGGAAACTTAACAATAAAGCATATTACATCGCTATTTTGAAAATTTTTTTACTTAGAATTACTTACCATATCGCTTATAATTGCATATAAAGTGTACTCAGTGATCAATATTTTTTAAATTTTGTCTGTATCCAAAATTATAGAATTTACAACATATAATTTACCCAAAACTATATTCCATACTAAATAAATTATGTTGTCCAAATATGTTATAACTGCCTTATTTCTGGCCATTAGTAATTCGAAAAGATGACCAGTGTCAATTTGCTGTTGTACTTGAGTGTGTATGAAAAATTACTGTCATTGGATTCCATAAGTTCTTGTGCTTTAAATTTAAGTTCATTAAAATCGTCGAAATCTGAAGTTCCGGCTATGTATTATAGCGCAATGCCAATCATATTTTTGCATCGCATTTGTCAGAATTTTTACCGTGTCAATCAATCGATAAATTTGATGGCACAATTCCGATTTTTTTGGTGTTCTCCTGATTAAAAAATATACAGGGTTATATGTACCGCAAACGCTTAGTTTACGGGGTATTCGACCTTGAAGTTCAAAAACTCCCAAAACATAATAGGGAAATTCGCTGAAATTTCTTTTTTCCCAAAAATTTCTCTATCCATTCATATGGATATGTTCTTTATTCAATTTAATAAACAAATAAGTAATATTATATAGTAATATTATCACCTAAAATACAAAAAAAAAAACGAATTATCAAAAATAAATGGAAATCACTGATAGATATAATAACCAGTGTATATTTAAATATACAGAGTGAAAAATGTGAAAAAATTTGGTGAAACATAGAGAAATACCATTTACTATTAGTGCAAATTTGTAAACTTTTAATCGTGAATATTTAAAAAAATAAAAGCTAATTTTATATTATTTTTGGATATTCCTCTTCTGGAGAATCTCCCCTATCCGCACATATTTCATTTATACGAAAATTCGGTTTTTTTACCCCTCTGCCAAAGTAATCGGAATCGTGCTAATTTGATTAATGCCTGCCTGAAGAATTTTGGTCATGTGTGATTGGGGAAAAACGTGAAATACATACATACTATATATTTTCTTTCTCCCGCAAAACGATGAGGTAATTCATCAAATTCGTTCGATGAGTTAAGTAGCCTTATTTGTCCCAAACTGCTACATTTCCGTCAATATCTGGTGTGGAGTGGGATTTTGCAAAATTAATAATTTTGCTGTGGGATCCCTGAGTAAGTGGTAAAATAAATATGTAAAGGTGAGAAAAAAAAAACAAAAATTATTACCTAAAGTTACTCTTGTGAACCTTCCTATTATCTATTAAAACTGTGGATCCTAGATCCTTTTGAATCGTTTTTTCCAAAAAAAAACTTTTGTAAATTTATTGCCAATTATTTTATTGGTCCTAACATAAACTTTATCTCCTTGATTGAAAAACCTCGTAAGTTTACCGCTATTACCATTTGGAAAACTGTGAAACATTTTTCTGTCCGAAAGAAAGTCTACGAAATTGGTATTTCCTCTTTTTTACAGAGTAGACAGTATTTCCCCCGTCCTTCTCCCCCAACTTAATTTGGTGAAAGCCTGACTTTATGTCTAGTATTGTGCAAAGTTCCGATTTCCTCATGTTACATAAAATAATCGAAATATCTGGAATAGCATACCCGCTAAAAACTGTTTTGACTATCAACTATCATCCATGAGAATCTTCCTCCCGTTCTCGTCTATCCGTTTCCGTTTGTCGACAACCCATATAGCATTATTATATGGAGATCGAGAAGAACGAATTATTCTATCTCGTAGTAAATCATTAATTTACAGATGTATAAATTCTGAAGTGGCTACTGGGTAAGGGTATGACTTTGAATAAATTGGTTAGTTATCAACTGTCCTAATGGTAAATACCACATTGATGTGAAACGGCAAAGCCTCATCTGGATTTGCGAAAACTTTTGAATATTTTTCCAATATAACAGAAATCTTTTCCGTATTCCCTGGTTCTTTAGGAGAATTTCCATTTCCAACTATTTTATTGACATCTTAACAGTCATAATAAAATAATTTCTCTTCATCACTAATATAGTGAAGGATTTCTTTTTGTAAATCTATTTTTGCGTCAACGTCTTTAAAAAACTGAAACCTAATTGTTAATAAAAATGCGAGAAATTTTTTGCAATTAACTGAAATAATATTTAATACTGAATTCAAATGTTAATTTAAAGAATAACTCAAATGTTAAATAAAAGGTTAAATTTAAAGGTTAATTAAAAAATTTAGTCTCAACTGCACCCTCTGAACGTTATCGACGGTATTATCGTTTTTTCCATTGCCTACTTTGCTAAATAGACTAATTGATCCCGGTTTCCCAATTGGACCAATCACAACGCGACACGTCAGTTTATATGTAAGCAAGTAGGACTTACGAGGATTACGTGAGTCATGCTGCCAGATCGTTCGGTAACACTAACCCCCGGTAAATTCTGCTGATTAGGGTGTACCGAATTAATCACATCAAGAACGGCTATTTTGGCGGCAGGTCTCTTAAAAATGCCACAGGCTATCTTCAGAGTGGCTTGGATCAATTTGCCTTTAGACCACCAGTTCCGGGGGTTACTATGATCAACTATGTACGCTATATCACCGACTTCGATTACCTTTACATCTGTAAACCATTTGCTTCGCTTGGTTATGGTGGGCGAGTACTCCACTATCCAACGTCTCCAGAAGGCGCTTGCTAGTTGCTGCGATGTTTGCCAGTTACGACGCAATAAAATGTTCTCAGTAACTGGTTCAGCGATTGGCTTAACTCCACTCGAGCTACCTAACAAGAAGTGATTAGGAGTGAGTGATTCTTCCTCTTCGTGGTCGATGGGGATATAAATTAATGGCCGAGAGTTAACCGTCTCTTCCGCTTCCATTAAGACTGCACGAAGAAGTTCATCATTGGGGCGTCTAGTTGTCAAAATTTGTTTAAGCACTTGCTTTACTGACCGAACTAACCGTTCCCACGCTCCGCCCATATGTGGCGAAGCGGGTGGTATAAAACGCCAGTTGGTTGCAGCAAAAGTATAGGTTCTTGTGATATGAATTTTATCTATCAGTTCAAATGCTAACTTCAACTCCTTCTCAGCACCTTTAAAGTTTGTACCATTATCACTTCATATTTCTACCCGACTGCCTCGGCGAGACATAAAATTAGGTACAGCTAGAATGCAGTAGTCTGTCGAGAGAGAGTATGCGATTTCGAGATGCACTGCTCTGGTTTTAGGCAGGTAAATAATACTCCGTAACTCTTCTCGGTACTTCTTTTGACCGTAACCAGGAGTGGACCAAAGTAGTCAACGCCTACGTAGGAGAACGGGCGACCAAATACTGAGGTCCGGCATGCGGGCAGAGAGGCCATCATAGGTGGCCGAGGTTGAGATGTTCTGTTTTTACAATGCTGACAAATACGTCGAATCTTATTAGCCACTGTTCGTAGTTTTATAATCCAATAGAATTACCTTATCTCTTTCACCACTGTTTCCAAATTCCCATGATGATACTTTACATGGAAGTGGTTAATGATAAGGTACGTAACATGATGATTTGAAGGCAATAATACTTGATCTGGTCCCCTTGTTATCTTAACTCGACCATTTATCCTCAAGACGCCGTGATCATGCAGATAAGGTGATAGCTTCAGAATATTGCTGGATTTGTCAACTGGCTTTCCGGCTTCTAGAAATGCGATAGAGTTCCGAAGTTGTCGTGTTGAGCCTTTCTCCAAAGATAACATTGCGCTTTACGAAAATATGAAACCGTTGGTCCATTACCAACAGGTTGACTATCTCGAATTATGCTTAGCCAGTCCCGCACACAATATATTGTCATAGCTGTTGCACGATTCCATGTTGATAATCTCAGTGCTTCTGGTACTACCTGATGTTGTTTTGAAGTTGGATGATGAAATCCAGTAAACTGTGGACGGAGTTCTACAGTTGCAATGCATTGCAATTTGTCAGTCATAAGCCACTTGTCAGGCGAAAGGCACAAGAATGATGGCCCTCTAATCCATCGACTGTCGTTAGAAAAGTCTGGATCACCATTCCATTTGGTTACTTCGTCGGAAACGTTTTCCTCTGATGAAATTCAATGCCATTCCTTGACGTCGGTCAGCTCTAAAATTTTACTCACCCGGAAGGCAACGAATTCTTTGTAGCGCCGATATTCGGATCGTACCCACGCTAATGGTAACAAACTGCTGCGTAACTGGTTTCACTTGCATCAACGAATGTGTGTAATTCGATTTGTGGAACTCCGCCAAACACAGTTCCCATATAGCATCTTGGAAATCTTATACTCTCTACTTTAGAAATTAGCTTGAGCCATCTTAGCTACTTGGCAAATTGGTCATCAGGGATTGGAACATCCCAGTCGCATCCAGCTCTCCATATCTCTTGTAGGATAACCTTGGCATATATTACGTAAAAACTGATGAGTCCAAGAGGCCGCCTTTGATGAAGAAATATGTCAGAATCTCTATACTTAGCGGACACACGAAATGCGAATTAGTCACTGGACGTAATTAACCACATGCCTAAAACCTTTTCAGTAGGCAGTTCACAGTCAAGATCGGGAAATAGCTCATCGAGCGGATCCCCCTTTAGGGCAAATAATACCCGACTCGAATTGGAGAAAATATTTCTTAAATGAAAGCCTCCAAGTGCATGGACATGACGAGCGTCTTGAGCTAATTTAATAACTTTTTTTTTCAGTGTCCACACTTACCAACATATCGTCTACTTAGTGATTTTCGGTAATGCACTTTGAAGCAAGAGGAAATTTCTCTTGAAATTCTTTTGCATTCTTATTTTTTGAATATTGCACGCAGCTCGGTGATCATGTGGCCCCAAACGTCGTCACTGTCATTGCAAATGTAGTCGGCTCATACCAAAGAAAACGTAGGAAGTTTTGGTCTTCTTGTCGTACACGAACTTAGTGAAACATTTCAGTTATACCGGCTGTCACAACAATTCTCTTTCATCGAAACTTAAAGAGCACCGAGTGTAGAGGAGTTGTTAAGTCTGGACCTTTTAGTAGCATGTTGTTTAGGGACACTCCATTTACCTTAGCAGCTGCGTCCCAGACTAGTCTAACCTTTCCTGGTTTATTGGGATTGGTAACTGCGAAAATCGACAAATACCAATATTTTTTGATGGCGGAGTCGGGGGTCCTAAACGCCTGATATACCCTTTTTGAATATAATCGCGAATATTTGTGTGAAGAGTTTCAGCCAGACCGTTGCATCCTTTTCCGTAGAAAATTCGCCCTAAATAAGGCCATTGATAAGCTATCGGGAATTTCAATGTCCGGGTGCTTCCACAATAAGCTGGTCTCGAAACGGCTCCCAGTGCCAACGGTGAATTTTTGTAGTTGCTCCAAAGCAACCTCATCCTCCTTAAGCATTGAGGCAACAGTTTTGGTTGACACACCTAAGTTATCGAGGCAAATGTACGCTTTGGTGATTTCAAGCATCCTCCTTAAGCATTGAGGCAACAGTTTTGGTTGACACACCTAAGTTATCGAGGCAAATGTACGCTTTGGTGATTTCAAGCAGTTCAGCTTGCTCAGAGTAATCACAGATATGATAAACGTGGTGTATAGGATCGGTACCGGCTTTATGCATCAACCCTTTCAAGGCTCAACCTAATTAAGACTTTTCTGCAATTGGCCCATTTTCTCCCTCATACATGGATTTTATTGGAGATCCAAGAGCCTACCAGCAGTTGTGGAGTGGCGTTTGAATAGGAGTGCAATGACAATCCTTTCAAATGTTTGAACTGTAATCGTAGTTTGTTAGCGTCGAGCGATTGAGTAGGCAACTGAAGTTTCTTGACAGAGTGAGAAAATTGCCTATACCCATTTAGAGCGATATGGTCAGGTCCGCTACGACAGATTCGTTCTCGTACCGATGTGTGTCGCCAGTCCAACGTAGGCAGAGTGGTTGTGATGTTCCTCTTACATTCAGCTGTTTTAAAAGCTCTTCGTCGGTGAGTGTAAGAGATGAGCCATCAACTATGAAGGCGTACGTTGATATATTTTCCTCACCAGAATGTATGACTACTGGTAGTATTCGAAACAGTGTGCTTGCCCCAGTTGCCATATGCGCATTAACGTTGGCAGAATGCTCTCTGGCTATCATTTTGACATTATTTGACGCTTTCGTAACTACAGTTTGATCGAATTCCGAGTTGTGTAAAAGTGGATGATGACTGCGTGTGCATCCGTTATCGCCGCAAGGTTTGACCCAATTACACCTATTCATCGAATGTGTTTTCAAACATCAACGACATAATTTTAGTTTACGAACAACTTGCCACCTTTAACTTCGTGGCATTACCTTGAAAGAGGCACAATTAAAAACTTCACTACAACTTCCATTGCAAACGATACATCTTAATGATGATTAGGTGCCCCTGTTTTGCGCTCACATATTGGATCCTTTGGAACGAGAACGCAGTTAGCACCTTGATTCAACTGAACGAGCCAATCACTGATTTTTTTGTAGATTGCATGCTGTTAGGCTCCGTTTATGCATTCCCCAATACGCTGGTAAAAGCCCAGGTAATTTCAAAACCAACCGCTGTTCAAATTCGGGATTGTTCAGATGACCAGTCAGACCTGATACTGACATCGTTGTACAGATATTTTACACTTCTACGGCGAAATCGACTGTAGATTCCAAATGGCTCTCCGATGGTGGCGGTAGTTAACAAATTTGGCGTTGCAGAATACTGATGACCAGTTCTGGTCTACCAAATCTCATTTGAAGAGTGGCCATAACTTGATTGACGCATGAAGAATGCAATAGCAGATTTTTAATAGCCTTTAGCGCTGGACCTTCCAAGGCCTGTTGCAGTCTTAGCAGATTCTCTTCGTCAGAGAATCCGCAAACTTCTGTAGTTTCATTGTAAGCGGCATAAATCATCGGCCACTCGCTGGGTTTACCATCATATTTGGGTAATTCTTTAGCAAAGCTGTTACAAAAAGCAACTTGATCCCTAGTCAGTCGGCGACAAGTTGAAGAACCAAAGGACAAGCTGTTAACGCGGTCAGCTGCCGGAAAAGTTCGCCTCAACATGGTTGAGATCCTAGGTATTGAATATTACCTTTCGTCAAAGTCGTTATCAAAACCCTTTGGATCTATGCGATCCAAAAGCTGTGCTGTTCTCTTAATTAAGCCTCCCTCTGTCGTAAGATTCTGCTTTGCTCTTGTAGCAACTTTGCGCGACGACGAAGGCCGAGTGAACCAAAAGAATTTGAGGAGTGAACAGGAGTTATGAGTTGACTTTCTTGTAGATGCGCTTGTTGGAGTGATACCGTATACACCCGACTCCCATTTGCAGGAGCTGCATTTGATACACCTGCGATCGAACTCTCAGCGTGTGTCACAGGAATGCGCTGACTAGCAGCCCGGTCAGTACCGCTATTATCCTCCAGGTTGCTCACAATTGGAAATCTTGTTGAGGTAGTGAGGTTGGCGGCTGCAGCACAATTAGGACCAAGAACGAAATTGGCAGGTGCAGCAGACGATTTTGAATTATTTGCGCGCGTCATTTACGTTAAATGTAGTGCTCAATAAGGGTGAAATAAATTTTTTAAGATGTTAATAAAAATGCACGAAATTTTTTGCAATTAACTGAAATAATATTTAATACTGAATTCAAATGTTAAATAAAGGTTAAATTTAAAAGTTAATTAAAAAATTTAGTCTCAACTGCACCCTCTGAACGTTATCGACGGCATAGTCGTTTTTCCCATTGCCTACTTTGCTGAATAGACTAATTGCTCCCGGTTTCCTAATTGGGCAAATCAGAATGCGCCACGTCAGTTCATGCGTAAGCAAGTAGAACTTAAAATAATTGCTCCCGCTGTGCTTATTAGACCAATCACAATTCGCCACGTCAGTTAATACGTAAAGGCCCGTATCCAGCTCTCAAGTAATAGCTCAAGAAAAAAAAAATACATTATTTCTTCAAGTAGTTCTGACAGCTGGTTACGCATTGTGAATGATCCACTTTAGGAGAGCAAGAGAGAATAAACAAAGAAAATAAACTTTATGCGTAATATGTATACATATATGTATGTGTGCAGTAACATAAATATTTTCCTGGCGATTTTAGGAATGTTGTTGATGATTGGTAAGTTTTACACAACATTTCAAATTGAAGTGTACTTCATGATAATGATTTTAACTAATTTAGGACCAATTTAACGATTACTTTGAATTTTCTTCAAGAAACAATTGTTGATTTGATGTTTCTTCGCAAAACCAGGTTTGCCATATTCGCATTTTATTGAAATAAAGTATTAAAAATTAGTACAGGATTACTTTGTATCTGCACAAGTAAATTTATCGCAGGAAAGTTTCTTATCCGTTTCTTAAGCGTTTTTTTTATATGAAGTTCTCTTTCTTGAAAACTGGATGCTAAGCTTAAGCAAGTAGGACTTACGAGGATTGCGTGAGTCATGCTTCCAGATCGTTCGTAACACTAATAATCCCAGCATCGTCTAAAAAATTTATTTCTTCCAAAAAGTCACATCGTGACGCATTATCATTTATTTCTAGAGATTCCTCACATTGGGTCTACAGTCACTTCTTCATATTCTTCCACTTCTAATGGAGTCTCTAAAGCTTCTAGTCCTTCTGTCAGCTGTCCTATTGTCCTCTCGAAGGAGGCACTAGTACTTACCGTAGCTGCAATGACGGCAGCTGTCACTATTACCATTAATGTCTCCTCATTCATTTTGATGTCACTTATAAATTGACTGCTTTTTTCATCCTTTACTATTTATTTCCTATTGTATCAACGAATTTATTTTACTTAATTCTTTAGCGCACTTCTTTTATGGCTATTGAAATACACTTAAACAATTCAGCCTTCGGGCTACTTTAAAAATTTTGTTTACACTTTAGAAGATTTAATAATTTAGCGCTAAACTAAAACTAAAACTCGTATTATATATACTACTGTGCCCAAGAAATAAGGGGACATTTGAATTTAAACTGCGCGCATCGAAGGATTTGGAGAATTATTTTTTTTTTTTAGGTTGATAGTACTGTCAGTCACATTTATGTCAAATTTCATGTCAAAATATTCATTAGTGTTTGAGATACGTGTCGTTTTGTGAGCTGCTAAAAGTGAGTTTTTCGTTTTTTGCGATGTCAAAATTTGTTGAGCGAACAATTTGCATTAAATTTTGCTTACGGAATCAATTTTCTGCTGCGGATACGTTGAGGATGGTGCAAAAAGCCTTTGGTGATGAGACTATGTCTAAGAAAAATGTTTACAAGTGGTATAGTGAGTTCCAAGCCGGCCGTGAACGTGTCGAAGACGAAGAGCGTCCAGGACGACCATCAACCTCCACCGACGAAGCTCACATTCAACAAATCAAAGATTTGGTGTTGAAAAACCGTCAATTAACAATTAAAGTCCTTGCTGATGAAGTTGGCATATTGAAAGGCTCATCCAATACCATTTTGAAGGATGTTTTGTGGCTCAAGCGCGTCAAATCTGGACTGGTACCGAAAACATTGAATTTTTTGGAAAAAAGGCGTCGCGTTGAAGTGTGTGAAACGATGCTTTCCGACTACCAGGGTGTCATGAAACGCATTATAACTGGCTATGAGACTTGGATCTATGCTTACGACCCCGAAACAACCGATCAATCGAGCGAATATCGTGCCAAAAGAGAGCCGAGACCAAAAAAATCGCGCCAAAGTCGCTCAAAAATCAAGGTCGTGTTGACTGTTTTCTTCGATTATCGTGGTGTTGTGCATTATGAATTCCTTCCAACCGGTCAAACAGTCAACAAGGAATATTATTTGAACGTTATGCGTCGTTTGCGTAACGCTATCCGCCTAAAACGGCCGGAATTGTGGAAAGACAATTCTTGGCTTTTACACCACGATAATGCACCATCCTATACTGCCCTCGTAATTCGTGATCATTTCGCCAAAAACTCAACCCATATCGTTCCGCAACCACCGTATTCACCTGATCTGGCGCCGTGCGACTTCTGGCTGTTCACCAAGCTCAAAAGACCGCTCCGGGGACATCGTTTTTATACGATAGAGGAGATTCAAGCCGCAGCGAAGACGGAGCTGAAGGCCATCCCGGAAAGGGACTACAACCAGTGTTTCGAAGAATGAAAAATCCGTTGGAATAAGTGCAATGCATCGGGAAGGGATTACTTTGAAGGGGATGAAATTGATTTGGAAGAATAAATAATGAATTTTCAAAATAAATACAATGCCACCTTATTTTTTGGGCACAGCCTCTGGTTGAATTTATGTTACCTACATATGTACCATTTATTTAATTTGTTGAGCTAATTAGGTTGATTTTTATATCAATATCTCGGATACAAAAATATGTAGCAATGCAACTAAGTGACTGCCTATAATACACAATACAATAAGAGACCAAATTTGATTGCAATCCATTAGGTTCTTCGTATAATGCAAATTTAATTACTACGGTACACTTCATACATATGTACATCTGGGGTATTCCATACCAAATCGACCACTTTTGAGCCCGACCCCTCTAGACTTTCCTGAAAGTTATCCATCCTTTTCTACCCTTTTTTTTTTAGAATTTTTTCATAATTTTTTGTCCAACTTCAAAAAAGTTATGAATTTTTCAAAAGTATTTTTTTTTTATTTTCAAATACCCCTAACTTTTTTAGAAATTGACCTTTGGGGACCTGTTTTTGTTAAAATTTTTGTTTTTGAATGATATTTTCGAAAAAATAAACAAAAAAATTTGACACTATCAATTATATAAAATAATCGTTTTTTTTTAAGTAAAACCGTAATTTTTTGGAAATTCGCCATTTTTTCCCTCAAAACAAACTTCAATTAATTTGACAACTATTCCTGCCAATCCCGGAGTGGGCCGATTTTTTAAAATATTTTTTTATTTATTTAAAAAAAATTGTAAAATTTTCAAAAATGAAGAAACTAAAAAAAAATATATAAAAATCGACCCACTCCGGGATTAGCAGGGATAGTTGTCAATTTAATTAAAGTTTTTTTGAGGAAAAAAAATGGCGAACTTCCAAAAAATGACGATTTTATTAAAAAAAAAAACGATTATTTTATATAATTGATCGTGTTAAATTTTTTTCGTGTATTTTTTCGAAAAGTTCGTTCAAACACAAAAATTTAAAAATGAAGGTCCCCAAAAGTAAATTTCTACAAAAGTTATGGCTATTTGAAAATAAAAAAGCAATTTTTTTGTAAAATTCATAACTTTTTTGAAGTTGGACAAAAAATTTTGAAAAAATTCTCAAAAATGTTTTTCAAAGGGTAGAAAAGGATGGAAAAGTTTCAGCAAAATCTAAAGGGGTCGGGTTCAAAAGTGGTCGATTTGGTATGAATACCCTATATGTATGTATGTATCATTCTACCAAAATAACCACGCTTGTTGCAACTGTACGTATAGTTGGTGAAACATATGTAATTTTGTGTTCCTTTTCCTTCGCCGGTTAATTGAACTATCGAAATACCATCGGCGACCAGCGATAAAAAAAAAATCTTTTAATTATTTTAATTTTTTCATTAAATCAATAAAGTTTAATGGGGCATATTAATTTTCTATAAATTGATTAAGTCGTTTTGATTTTTTGGTATGACCGTGTATTATAATCTTATCGCTTAAAAAGTGGAATGAGAGAAAAACAGGATTTGTAAAAAGCATATAAACTGAGCTCAAACAAAAAACGTCGTGTTAAAATATAGCAGTATAAAATTTTTCACAACGTTGGCTTTGCTATTGATAAACTATTGCTAAACAGGGAACCAAGCTTTCTTCACTGCCGTCCCATTCCTCATCGTCTCCGCTGACATCTGTGAATGTACATACATATCTCTTTTTGCAATTAAACTTTCATCAAATATCGTTAAATGGTTAGGTGTAGACAGAGACATAGAAAAATTACAATTTAAAACAATTTCTTTTGCAAGTAAGTTGTTTTATTTTATAAAAATAAAACTACATATAGTAATATTAATTTAGGTTTCAACTTGACTAGGCATAAAATAAAAAAATTATAACTTTAAAAATAAAGGCTGTTTGTGTTGACGCAGTTCCAACTGAAGCTCCTTGCGGTGACCATAACTAGTCCTTGGAGATTCATATCAAATCAATCGATAAAAAAATATTTTTTTAATAGATAAACCACCTTTTTTTAATTAACAAAATGACGGTCTGAGGAAAAATGTTTAAAACTTTCGGGAAAATCACAATAGTTTTATTAATTTTAAAAATAGAAATGTAAGGCATTAGTTTCACCTGTTTTCAAAAATAATCTGTATATATTGGGTAGTCGAAAAAGTCTTTTCGTATTTTGTCAATAGATGTCGTTGTAGTCGTATATTCCCAATGCTACCAATCACATTGTGTCATGCCATATAGGGTTAGAAAGGTGAGATTTTGAGCTTCATTTAACAACAAAAAATTAAATTCGGGGAAGTTGAAAAAATATTACGAAAAGACTTTTTCGACTACCCAATATTTCATTGAAATCCACCGAGCCGTTTCCGAGCTACAGTGGTCACTAGTTCAAAAACATGACGGGAATTCTCTTACTCTTGCAAAACCCTTGCACCGTGCACGTATTGCACGAATTTTAATGTTTATTTTCGTGCATTTTACAAGAAAGATATATTTCGTCGTTCAATTGTTGAGAAAGGTAAGTTTTAAATAGATGTTATTATTTCTATTTAAATTATAAAGATTTGTTACAGTAGTTTTAAAAATGAATGCAGAAGGTGCGCCAATTCACAATAGTCATTCACGAATAAATTGACCGAATCAGCTGTTCATATGTCACTAGATTTTGCAATGGGTGCTTTCATAACCTTACATATTTAAGAAAATGTTATGCAAAATTCTGCCTTTCACTAACACCTTAAAAAAACTTGAGTTGTAAAATGGTGTTCTTTATTTAAAGCTGCATTAAGGCATTGTTGTTAGTCTCTCATACATAGAAATCAATTAAGCTCGTTGTCAATAGCTCTATCATTTACAATTACATTTATATTCTCAGCTTTTGTGTGTTACTCCATATCAAAATTTTAACAGAGTCAATAGACAGTAAATATTAGTGCATGCTTCCTAATACATATAATATTATGCCGCCTATAATGCTGTATAAAAGAGTTTCATTGTCACATCAAAACATATATTTTCTTAAAAAGTACAAACATCAGCTACATTTCGAGAAATTTTACTTAATATTAATAATGATATTTGATAGTTATTGGCGTTTGGAAGGTCTATTTTAAGCTGAAGAAGTGCTATCTTCTCCAATAGGAAAATGTCCTGACCCCCTCGCCTTGTTTTTCTTTCATAGCAAATTTGGAAAAAAATCCAGATGAGAGTTCAGTCTTTGTAATTTTCCAATTTATCATTTCCCAAAAAATTACGTAAGTCAAATATAGACGAGTTTTTGCCGATCATTCAAATTTTTTTCAAAACTCTATCCTTTATCAAATGCCGTATTTGTGGATCTATAAATACACTCTCTTTTTAAATTACGACGCTGTGGTTTAAAAGTCAATTCTCCACACATATAAAAAATCGGTCGGGGTTGTTAGAACACTTTCGTAGCATGTTTACTATGTAATGAACGTGTATACGAAGTACATACGTTAGTCGAATGCAATAGTTATACAGGCGTATAATAAAGTTACTTAAAAAAGACACATATATGAGATCAGAAAAGAATACATACATAGCTGTCACACAAAATTGTTAATGAGAGTGCTCCAATATAAATAAAAATCATCGGAAAGTTCCCGTGACAAACACAGTGTTTACCAGTGCTATGAGAGATAGAAAGTATGAAGAAAGATAAAGTACAGAAAAAGCCAATATTAAAACGTATTCACTATTCAGCATATAAGGAAAATTTCTAAATCTAATTTCATTTCAATATATCACTTCCGATGAGGTGCCTAACCTTACCTCATAGGAAGGTGAAAGAATTTAGCCTTTCGCTATTTAAAGGGGCATCTCGACAGGCTAAAGTTTCTGGCATACTAACTGTCAAATCTATTGCCATTGCCGTTGCCAAAACTGTATGTGGGCATTTGTTATCATAACACAATAGGGCGATTTTCTTGCTCTTGAAAAACACTTGCACGTCGCACGAATTGCAGATTTTTCCACTTGGTGCAACTGCACAACAACAAACACACGCAGAAAATTATTTGCTATGGGTGTAAAATACCCATTTTTATTTTCGTGCAATGACACGTAAAAATATAATTGCAAACCTGTGCCACCTGTCATTTTACATAAAAACATATTACGCCGTTAAATTGTTGAGGAAGGTAAGCTTTAAAATGATTTTCAATTTCTATTTAAATTATAAAGATTTGTTACCGTTTTTTGTAAAGAATGAATGCAGAAGGTGCGCTAATTCACAATAGTCATGCACAATTGTCACTTTCAATAAATTGACCGAATCAGCCGTTCATATATCACTAGATTCTGTAATGGGTGCTATCTTGGCCTTGCGTATTTCGGTATAGGATTTTTGTATTTTGAGTCATCGTGCAATCTTGCAAGAGCAAGAGAATTCCTCTAATCTTTTGCGAAAAGGCGTCGGGTAGGTAGGTTCGAGCTGATGTAGCGCACGTTTTGAGCTTGAACTGTTTAAAGTTTTATATGGATGGAAAAAATTGATGTGGAAAATAAAAAAAGAAATATACTTTTGTCTCCAAATGTATTTCTTGAAAAAATAGATTTCATATTTTCGGACTATAATAATTGTAGCATAAATTTTATATACTAATTAAAATTATAAATTTAATAGGAGCAATGATATTTTGATTTATGCTTGTATAATTTTATTAAATTTTAGACTTCGCTCATTTCCCAATCCATTTTGTATAATTTTGCCGCAAATTAACAATATTAAACTAAATATTAATTTTTTGGGAAAGTGTATTAAATTATTTTGACAACCGTCTTAATACTCACTCTACTAAATTAAATATTACCGAAATGAAAGGGCCCCTGGTCTATATGTGTAAATGGGATGTGTTGCGTCTTCGAAATTTTCATAGAAAACTGATGAAGTGACAGTTCATTGCTTTCAATATATGACCTACTAATTAGTATTCCATATATTGTATTCCATAAGCAATATACAAAAAAATTTTTGCCTGTTGAGATGATCCGTAAAGTCCGTCAATTCTCCCAGTATTGGTCGCAGTACACTGCAAGTCAGGGATAGGGTTGCCCAACTTATTCCAGTGTGAAAGCGCCTCAAAATAAGCGTTTTTTATAACATTTTCCATTATGGCCAGATCGAACAAAATAGGAATTTTTCATGAAATATATTTAAATTTCCCATTTTATTTGATTTTCATTGTTTTACATTTTTATTAGCGATCTTGAACGGCGGCAACAAATTCCTCCGTTCACATATATTTTTGGTATAATTTCAATCTGGCCGTTCCAGTCATTCCAATTACAAAACGTCAAAACCTCCCCAATCCAGTCAACTGTCAAAGTTTAGGTGGTTTTGACGTTTAGCAATTGTTCTCTCACTTCCAGTGAGAGAAGAGTTGGACATCTCTTTATCTCTGCAGCAAGTGAATTCAATTGAAGAGTAGCGCTGATGACGTGATGTTTCAATAATCCACCTGTATTATGTGATATTGAGTTAAATAACTTCTGATGCTGTTTGATTTTTATCCAATATATATATATATATATATACATACATATACATATAGAAGAGAGTCGTGTTAGTTACACTATTTATAACTAAAGAATGGCTAACCCAATTTGGGTGAAAACGGTGGGGAGGTAGCTTAGCTTCAAATCATACGAATTTGTTATACATTCATGTTTGTAAAAATCATTTGAATATTTTATTACTTCAAAAAAGTAATAATAATAAAAATAACATATAGCTATTGCAAAAGTACAGAAATTTTCTTACAAATGGGTTAAATTTTTTCTATGCACAACGCGGTTTTTTAGGACGTACCATATAAAACCGGTAAGACATTTTTAATATCCCGACAGAAAATCGCATTAAAAGTTTCATCGCCAAGGCATACTTTGCTAAATTATAGACGAACGACGCACAGGCATTCATAATAAACTAAACGCAACGCATAATAAATAGCGGAATAGCTGCAGTGTTGATAAAAAAGTTCAATTATAATTTGAGATGAATGCATAACGGCTCACAAATATTCTCGAAGTATTGCACAGAACATATAAGATTTATATGACAACCATGGAGTTTCGGTGGTGATGTCTTACCAATGTCTGGGATTGCCGACAGCCCGGCCATTCTTCGATTATCTTAAGGCATTATATTAACGAATGTTTAAGCAATCGTTCTTATAATGCAATGTTGAAACATTTCTTTTGACCATAAATATGTGCGAACAATTGCAAACTTTTCCATCCTCAAAAAGAATACAATTTCTAGATAATGGTAGAATAGAACTGCAAACGGAATACGCAGTGCATCACGAAAAAATATTGATTAATTGAGAGTAAATTCCTGAAAGTAAAAATTAATTGTTTAGATGGTTCAGTAATCGGGCTACATTAGCGGCTAAAAATGTAGAAGTTGACGCAATTAATTTCCAAGTACAAAAGTTGTTATCAGTCCATCAGACGTATTTTAAATCGTTCGTTACTGCTGTTTAACTTTCATTATAACTATTTCAATACACATCAATGAAGCAACAGTACACATCTTCTAATCAAAAAGATTACAGGAGATATTAATATAGCATCCATTTCGACTGGAAAATGTAATGCCAAAATGGTCCTAAATGGCCCTTGCTGAATTAAATTGAATTTGAAAATTTTTAGAATTAAAAACTATAAATAATATTTAAAAAATAAGAATGATATACCCTCTTTCATTATCTCAAATGTTATCAACAAACAACTTTGAAAATTACTCTTCAATCATTTTCAAATTTGGAAGTTATGTTAAAATTTTAACCGCGTGAATTATTGCACCGGAAATAAGGTTTTTGTGTATATACTGTAACGAAGCTTTTTGCTGCCCCGGCTTCTTACAAGTATAAATTGCTGAGGTATACTCGCCGTGTCCAAGGTTCGTTACAATAAATTTGTAAACATTGGGGCTCTTCTGCGAATCGTACTTTATTTTATTTAACTAACATATATTTTAGTTAAAGTTACAAAATTGTCTCCCGCGTTGTAATGTCGTCGCCCGAGGGAAGTGATGTCAGGGTAACGGTTCAGTGTGGTCCGTTAGGACAATACCGTTTCCCGCTTTGCTGCGCTCCTGGATGCTAGATGATTTGCTGCTCGATCACGCTCGGCTACTTCTGCCGGTGCTCGCGTAGGCTTCGCTGACAATATCCTTCGGCGAGCGTTGACGCTCCCGTGCTAAGACAACCACGCTCGACTATTTCTTCCGGCGCTCGTACACGTTGACGCTCCTCTGCTACGACGACTGCGCCCGGCAATATCTGCCGGCGCTCCTGTAAGCTTTAATAATGCTGTCCTGGTATACACGTTTACACTCACGTGCTACAACGCATGGCTACTTTTGCCGACGCTCGTGTAGGCTTCAATAACGCTGTCCTGGTATACACGTTTACACTCGCGTTCCACGCTGGTGATGTCCTGTTTGATTAAAATGCTGACCCAATTTATGGGGCAATACAAACCACTGTATCTTGAAGCTTAAATTTGCACTCACACTCGGCCGAGTCTTTTAAAAGGAAAAGATGTATTTGTGAATTTACAAGATATATAATTTATTTAAAATGAGCTTTTGTTTACACAACAATGGTTTAATTAGTTTATGTCGTCGAACTGTGTGGTATCGCTGTAGGTCGGCGCGGGTGGAACGATGTCGATCGTATCTAATCGAATGTCCCAAATGGATGTTTATGTGCGAAATGGAGCAAACAAAACGTATATATAAATAACGAATGCAGCCCGGTGGCTGCTGATGTATCGATGACTTGAAATATCGTGGACGATTCGAATCAACGTAGCACACAGGATCGGTGGATAATCGAAACTTATGTTGACGCGGCGCAGTGCTGAAACGAATGTATGAAAGTTGTGGCTGGGCGGCTTGTCTATAACGAATTGTGTCAAACGAAAGTTGACGTTCGAATCTTGGTAGCGAATAGAGTCTCCTTTCCTGTTGTTTATCCTTTTTGTTTAGTGGATAAGAGCACAGGTGTGGTGAGTTGCATTGAAGTGTCATCAGTTGGGGTGAATTGCGCTGTTGCATTAGGATGCGCCAGTTTTACCGGGTAGAAGGGGTGGATGCTTTACTCATTTAAACATCCTGGGCCCCCTAGGCGAATATTTTGCCTAGTATAACGCATTGTTACATGTATTTCGGCGTACTGCCTGTAGAGTTGCCGAGGGCTCAGAATACATGCTGTAAATCCTGAAAATGCCTTTGGTTTTAAACATAATTTTTGGTATTTATTTACCTTTAGGTGCGTATGGCAAGGAACTATATTTTGCGGGTTTATCCGACTTATTATGGAGAACATGTGTATGCGTTGTTTGCCCTTATTAATTTTCTTTGCGGTTATTTACAATTTCTTATTTTATTGATTTGGTATATCGGTTATATATTCTTTGCTTTTTTTGAAATGGTTTTCATTTATTTTTATTTTTATGAAATATAGCGACGCCACGTCTGACTCAGATATGGCCAGAAAGCGTAGTCTTTAGCCTTGAGTTTTGAGCTGTGGAATTAGAGGGTTCTTGCAAGAGAGTGGCCGGTTATTGCGAACGGCTTCATTAGAATAATAATTTTTTAAGTGGTATGTTCAAGTTGTACAACAGATTCTTACCAACTACCCTTTTGAGAAGCGCTAATGTAGGTGCGATAAGAGCTACCTTTGCTTTTGTTAAGTCTAGGTGCGTCACAGTATCGCATTGGGAGTATGTTGATCCCTTGACTTCCTTTTGATATTGTATGTATTTTGAAAACTTATGAAAATGTCGATTTTTCGACCTTTTGATAATATTGTGTATATTTTATTTTTAGTACGCACTAATTTGGCGTTTAGTAGCCCGCCACCGCTCTAGGATTTGTTCAGAATTATTTTTTCATTATTGGCGAAAGCCATCCTGCGGGGCCGAAAAGTAGTATGTTCTTTTAATATAGGGACTGTCAAAGGTAACTCGAACTTTATTTTTTATACCAATTTGTGGAGTGTTGGAATATTGAGGCTCTAGTGGTAGTCGTACGACGTACCGGCCATTATTTGATCGAGTAGTTGCGGCTTTAGAGAAGTGCTCACAATACCGATCTTTTATAGTTTTGTTTGTTAATGGAAGTTTCTTTAACTTTTGCGACTTACTTAATTGTGAATTAAGGTTTTTGTTCTCAACTTGAGTTGGTATGGTGGTAACTGGTTCGGTAACTAGTCCACCTTGTGTTTCGCTGTGCAGCGTTTGAACTTTTTGTGCCTTTGAGCAACATGGTGTCTCTTGGCAATTTTTAGTATTTTGGCTTTCGGGATTTGCTTTTGTATTTAAACTGTAATTATTTGTATATGCGCTGCTTCGAGGTGAGATGGGATATGTGCTGTAATGAAGCATTGTATGATGTCTTTTGTGACAATGTGAGCAGTTAAATTTGCTTTTGCAATTTTTAAGATTGTGTGTATAGGACAAGCAGTTTGTACAGAGTCTTTTTGATCTGACAAAGTTGCTCCTTTCGTTAGTGTTTAATTTTTTAAACTTCTCGCAAGATGTAAGTTTATGCCCTCTTTTACATAGTTCGCATGACGTATGTTTTTTCTGTTCGGATGTGAACGATTGTGTTTTGTTAGAAATTCTGTTTGATTTTGTTTTGCTTCTAGCTTGGGGTCTATTTAAGCTTCCATTTTGGTCGTGTTTAGTGTTCTTACTTTTGATTATTTTTTCTTCTAACCTTTCCGCAATTTCATATTGGGTGGTGAGAAAATCTTTCATTTTTTGCCACGTTGGGCACTTTTTTCTTGATGAGAGCGATTGCTCCCATAGAAGTAACGACTTTTCTGGTAATGCGGCAGTGCAAATGTTTACCAGAATAGGATCCCAGCTGTCTGTGGGGATATTAAGTGTCGATAGAACCGACAAACAATTAGAAACAGTGGATTGTAGTTTAATGAATTCTACACTTGTTTCTTTCTTAATTTTAGGCAGGTGTAATAGTGCCGTTACTTGCTTATCGACCAGTATTCTTTCGTTTTCAAATCTAGCTTTTAGAGCTTCCCAAGCCAAATTGAAATTGTCGTCATTTAATGCGAACTGTTTAACTATTTCGCCTGCTTGACCTTTTGTTTTGTATCGGAGGTGATACAGTTTTTGTGCCTTTGATAGTTGTGGATGGTTGATGTAAACGGCTGTGAACATGTCCTGGAAGGACGGCCATTCTTCATAACCTCCGTAAAACGTTTCAGTATCACATGCAAGCAACTCGAGTTGGATGCCTGAACTTGCCTCTTGATTGTCTATTTGGGGCAGCTCTACTCTACTGTGGAGAGTAGGTGCAATTGCCTTTATTAGCTTTAATTGATCGGAGATCATAGCTTTTGTTTCTTCATATTAGTCTAAGCAGTTTTCATATATTGCGTAAGCCGATTGTTTTAAATTTTGTGGTAGGTCTGAATCGTCAGATTCTACTACGGCGTCATGAGCCGTTTGGAGACGAGTCCAGAAATTTTCAAGATTTTGGCTTTTTATTTCTAATAACGATTCAGAGTTTTCGTGAATCGGTGAAGAGGCAAATCTAGTGCAGTATCTTGTTAAACTGTCACTTACTGAAATAAATTTAGCTGCCTGTTTTGGGCGAGTAGCTCCAGCAGGTGCATTTTGATTTTTAATATTATTCATTATTTTTACTGTATAGTAAAATATTTGTCAAAATTAGTTAAATTTGTCTCTGTGTAAAACTAATTCTCTTTCCAATAAATAAAAGTTTATTTCGTACTTGCTAAACGATTTTGGTTTGAATTTTGAAAATATCCGCACTTTAAATTTATTAACACTTTTTACGTTAAGTTTAGTATTTAGGTACACCCTAATACTTGGACTTGTATGTATGTATATATTTGCTTATTAAGGTACTTATGTTTTGTGCGATTGAGAGCTCGCTGAGGAGATCAATGCGCTATTTACATAAGTATGCACGAATTGTTTGTGTTTTTATGAATATGCTTTGTTCGTAAGCGATTGAGAGCTCGTTGGAGAGATCAATTCGCTTTTTGAATGCAATCCCGCTTGTTTTTGTTTGCCAAAGAACAAGAGGTATTGCCGGATAATTACCAATGTGGACTTTGAATATGAAAATATGTGTATACGAATATGTATGTATATGTTCGAATATGCTGCGTTTCTTGTGGTAGATTTTAATGTATTATGTATGTATGTCGTTTATTTAATTTCACAATTAAAAATTACTTTTTTAATAATTTTGTAATAATTAATTGACCCAATGTATGTAGGGTATAGAATAGGCAGATTTGTATTGCCGTATGCTTATATTATTTCGCGATAAAGAGAGAACGCGAAAACGGAATAGAAAGAAGATATTTTCTCTTTGTACATATGTCTCTATTAGAACGGCGGTCTGATCTACTTTATAGGTATATGTATGTGAATATATAAATATATATGTATGTATATTGCTTCAATTTTTCTTTGTTTTTTAAGCCTCAATAATTTTGTATATAAATATTTTAATATATTTTACCGTGTTTGGTAGTTTTTTTTTTTTAGCCGTTGAAGCGGATTTTAATTACAGGTATAATAAGCGCGACTGTAATTTTAGGCATATACATACATACTTAGTTGCATATATTAAATATGTAAATACAGGACATAATACGCTCACTTGGTATTTTGGAATATGATTTGCTGGGTATATGTTCATATGTAAATATGTTGCGCTAATGCGTTTTGTTCCTTTTTCTTGGCTCCAGCTGGCTGCCTCCTTCTGTTTTTGCCTTGTTCTATGTATGTATATTTGTTGTAATGTTCGCGCCCGTTTGTTTCGTTTTTGTTTGTTTTATTTGTGTTTTAGTTTTTTGCGCCCAAATTGTGTTTTAGCTTATGGTTTAATTTTACCTTTCGCGCACGATTGTTTGAGTTTTTGTTTGTATAAAACTTTTAATATATGTCTTTGGTTTTTTCTTCCAGTCCTATACTGTGCTTGTTGTTGTTTGATGTTTTTAGAGTCTGTTTGGTTAATTCGTGCGCTTTTTGTAGTTATGTATTTTGTTGGTTATTATTATTTTAGTTTTGTATTTTGCCCCCGCTCTTTTATTTCAGTTTTATTGTTTTGCGCTGTATTTTTTTTGTTTTATGTATATTTGTCTCAGTTCTTTTTCATCGAATTGAACCTCTTTTTTCCGTTGTTAGTTATTATGTTTCGCACTGCACTTTTATGTTTATATTTTTGTAATAGTAACAAATTGTCACCTCAGTTTTTGTTTTCGCAGATTTTATTGGGATATATTTATGTATACATATCTTTTGGGAGCCGTTTCACTTTATATTATTTAACTTTTTTTTTTTTTATTTTAGCCCAATGTGGTCTTTTGATTTGGTTTTTTTTTTTCTTTGTTATATACGTATGTATGTACGTACATATAGTTTTCTTGTTTTGTGTCCCTGCACTTTGTTACCGAATTTAGGTTTGTGTTCTAGTATAAATGTACATATATATGTATTTTTATTTTGAATTTTGTACCGCACTTTTTGTCATCACTTTTATATGTATTTATTTTGATTTTAGTTTTCCAATAGTGCCTTTCTGTAAGGCTCGAAGGACCATGATTAAAATGCTGACCCAATTTATGGGGCAATACAAACCACTCTATCTTGAAGCTTAAATTTGCACTCACACTCGGCCGAGTCTTTAAAAAGGAAAAGATGTATTTGTGAATTTACAATATATATAATTTATTTAAAATGAGCTTTTGTTTACACAACAATGGTTTAATTAGTTTATGTCGTCGAACTGTGTGGGATCGCTGTAGGTCGGCGCGGGTGGAACGATGTCGATCGTATCTAATCGAATGTCCCAAATGGATGTTTATGTGCGAAATGGAGCAAACAAAACGTATATATAAATAACGAATGCAGCCCGGTGGCTGCTGATGTATCGATGACTTGAAATATCGTGGACGACTCGAATCAACGTAGCACACAGGATCGGTGGATAATCGAAACTTATGTTGACGCGGCGCAGTGCTGAAACGAATGTATGAAAGTTGTGGCTGGGCGGCTTGTCTACAACGAATTGTGTCAAACGAAAGTTGACGTTCGAATCTTGGTAGCGAATAGAGTCTCCTTTCCTGTTGTTTATCCTTTTTGTTTAGTGGATAAGAGCACAGGTGTGGTGAGTTGCATTGAAGTGTCATCAGTTGGGGTGAATTGCGCTGTTGCATTAGGATGCGCCAGTTTTACCGGGTAGAAGGGGTGGATGCTTTACTCATTTAAACACTGTTCAACCACTTTAGCCGTGAAAAGATACCGAACAACGGAAGACTGCATTAGCGACTGCAATGTTAAAGGTTGAGTTGGTCAGAGGATAAACTCACTACCAAGCTCACCCTTTACAGACGGCGTTCACAATTCAGGGTACCAAGACTAGCCAGAGGATAAACTCACTGCGTAGTCCGCTAAACCTAACCTACTCCCACCTCATGTCTCTCCCACGGGACCACTGGACAAAGTATTACTTCATGGGAGAGAAGAAGACGTTTAAGTCTTTAGCTTTCCACTTTACAGAGGACTCGCACATATGTGCAGTCAAATTTTCCACCGTGATACTGTCTCCCAGGGTGGTTTTCAACATTTCCCTTATACTTGAAAACCGTGGTCAGTAAAAGAACACGTGTTCAGAATTTTCTATACACTCTGTACACGTCGGACAGTATTGACTAAAGTCATGACGATATTTGAATAGATAGCTTCTGAAGCAACCATGCCCACTGAGTATTTGGGTAAGGTGGAAATCCAGGTTTCCATGTTTTCTACCTATTCACGAGTGTATGTCCGAAATCAGTCGGTAGGTCCACCGTCCTTTGCATGAAGTTTGTCACCACTGCTGCCACATTGCTATGCTTTTTATTCTCTCTTCTCTCTTTGCTGTAGTAGACGTCTCTGATAGGTTATATATTCGCGCGAATTCGTCTCCCTGGATGTCAATCGGTGCCATACTGACTAATACCTCAGCAACGTCATTTGAAATGGTTCGGAAAGCACTTATCACTCGTATTGCTGAAAGCCTATGCACTGTGTTAATTGGTCTAGCATATGATTTTGTTTCTAGCGGCTGTATCCATATTGGAGCCGTATACAGGATCACTGAACTTATTGCCCTAGCTATTAAACATCGTCGGCTGGAACGCACACAGCCTTTATTTGCCATCATTCTAGACAACGCATTATATATTTTATTTGCTTTACTTGTCGCATTTTCCAAGTGTTCTTTGAACTTGAGTCTTGAGTCCACTATTACCCCGAGATACTTCAACTGCGGCTGTGAAGTAATCTCACATTCTCCGATGGTCAGCGATATTTTCTCCTCAATTTTTTTTGAGCTTATGATCAGGACTTCTGTTTTCTGCTCAGCCAGCTCTAGACTCATGGCAGTAAACCCACGACGCAGACCATTTATTCTGTCATTGCATGTGATCCGGAGGTCATCCAGATGTTTAGCTACAGCTACCACTATGAGGTCATCCGCATAAGCGATTGTTTTCATATTTTTTGATTGCGGTATTCTTAACACCCCGTCGTACATCAGGTTCCATAGCAGCGGTCCTAAAACTGAGCCTTGCGGTACTCCACTGGAGATAGTGTAGCTCTGAGTTCCCTCGTCCGTCTCGTATAGCAATCTCCTATTTTGAAAATAACTCATTATAATATTTATCAGATACTGAGGAGCGTGTATATCGTGTAGAGCTTTTATTATATTTGCCCACTTTGCGGAGTTGAACGCATTCTTCACATCCAGGGTTATTAGCCCACAGTATTTTTTCCTACCACCTTTCCATCTTTTTCCGCTTTTTGCACATTTTGCAGTATCAACTATTTCTCTTAGAGCGTCAATAGTGGACCTCTTTTTTATAAAGCCGTATTGTCTCTCTGATAATCCGCCGGCTTTTTGGATTGCTAACTCCAAGCGGTTTCTTACAATGCTTTCGTACACTTTCCCAATGGTGTCGAGCATGCAAAGAGGTCGATAAGATGAAGGTTCTTCTGGTGGCTTTTTTGGCTTTGGGATTAGAACCAGACGCTGTATCTTCCACGGATCAGGGAACACCTCTTCTAATATACACGCATTGTATATATTGACAAATAAGCTGGACCTTAGAGTTATGGCTTCCTTAAGGGCTCTATTTGGTATTCCATCTATTCCAGGCGCTTTAGAGTTTTTTATTTTTTTCGCAATAGCCAATAGTTCGTCTTCTGTGACTAAAAGGGGTGGCTCTGCAGCTTCGTTTCGTTTAATAGAGGAAATGGAGGCATGTGTCGGGAATAACGCTTCGACAACATTTTTCATAAAGAATGCGTTCCTAGGTTGCTGAGATTTATTTTTAAACTTCGACATACAAAATTTGTATGCCGTTCTCCAGGGGTATATGTTCGCTTCTTCACAGAGCTTTTCGAAACAGGATCTCTTACTACGGATAATGGCTGACTTTAGGAGCTTTTTCTGATGTTTAAATGATTCTCTGAGGCTGATTTCGTTATCACCTCCCTGGTTACGCTGGTGGCGGCGTCTAGCTGAGTGACAGAGCTTCCTTAGCTTGGCGATTTCGTCGTTCCACCAGTATACTGGCTTCCTATTTATATTGTATCTCGTCCTGCGCATAGTTGCATCGCATGCTGCAACTAGCTCCTTACGCACAGCGGATACTAAGTGGGCGGCATCTTCGCCTGCTGCCTTTGCCGCACTCCAGACGCTCTCAAAAACGTCAGTACCAAATTCCTTTTGCCGCCAATTTCGCCTTCGAGAGGTATTTCCCGTACAGTATTCCGTTTCTTGGGAGAACGAAACTTCAGCAAATATAGCCATATGGTCACTATTTGTGTACATATCTGACACTTTCCACTTAGTATGCCTGCTAAGTGCGTCGTTAGCAAACATTAAGTCTATTATTGAACCTTTACTTCCCTTTAGAAAGGTATTTTGTGTGCCACTGTTTGAAATTGTAAGGTTTGCTTGACTCAAAAATTCTAGAATGAGGCGACCACGATGATAAGTAATTCTGCTACCCCAAGCAGTAAACCATGCGTTAAAATCTCCCGCTATTATTATTGGCGATTTGCTTCTGATTTCTAGAGATAACTCCAGGAGAAAATCTTCAAACTCGCTAATTGTTGCGCTAGGACGAGCATACCAGCTTACAAAACGAATTCCTTCTATATTCGCCCATGTAAAGCCGTTATGGGATTCGTTGGAACGTGATGTGAAGGCTTGACCTTTGCAGGCCCATATTGCCGCCTTGCCACTTATATCTTTACTCCAAGTGCTTTCCGAACGTTGAGAGTATTGTTCGCTTAATAGGGGGACATCTATGTTTTCATCCAGCACCGTCTGTTTTAGAAGGTCTTGTGCTACAGCGCAATGGTTCAGATTTAGTTGCAATATCTTCATTTTTTCGTTGTCTTCAACATATCTGCGTATTTAGGACAGACCGTACTTAAAACGGAGTGCTCTCCTTTGCAGAGCATACAACATGGGGAATTTGTGCATGTCTTTGCCACGTGATCTGGGGTTCTGCAACGTATCAATGGGGCTGCAACATTTGTGCGCTATATGTCCTAGTTGGAAGCGCCTAAAACAACGAGTAATAGGTGAAAATTCTCTGAGGCGGCATACAGACCACCCGATCTTTACTTTGCCAGACTTGAGTAAGGTTTTGGCATCCTCAGTTCGTAGGCATATAAGAGCTATTTGAGTGCCACTTCGAGTTTTCCGCAAATTTTTTATATTTTGCTTCCCCAGGTTTTGGATCCCACACTCCTTTTGTAATGCCTCACAGATTTCTTCAGGGGTGGTTATCTCCCTATCTGCATAGTCTGATGCTGTACGTGCGTACGCTGTCACTGTCCCGTGCTGACTCCTGATCATCGGCCATCTAACTCCCCACCAAGACTGCACTGCGTGCTAGCACATTCGCAACATGTTGCGTTGGAATGGCGTGTGTTGCAGGGACTGCGTATGTTTCTGGCAGTGGCGTGGTTTTACCGCTGCGTATGCATGCTTGTTGTTGTTCCGTTTGCTTGTCTGATTTCTCCGTCTCCCTGGTTATCCCGCTGAATTGTTTGCGTGGCGTGTTTTTACTGCTGTGTATGCATTCTGGTTGTCATTTCTTTTGCATGTCTGTTTCTCAATCTACTTGTGTTTCTAGAAGTGGCGTGGTTTTCCCGTTGTGTTCTGAACAATAGGGTTTGCCTTTATGGATTGTGTAGACTAAATTCTGTGTAGATATTTAGTTCTCAGTTTTATAATAAAATTTAATTAAAGTATAAAAGTGAAAAGAAAAAATTTTTCCCCCTTAGGGTCCTTCAATTGTCGTGGTTGTTGTTGTGGCCTTTGCTTTAATGTGGACGCCCTACCGGTACATGACCACTTTGTACTTGTTTGTAACGAATTTTAGACGTCTGAGAGGTCCTTGAGGCTTCTGCGTATTCTATCCGCGATTTCCGGGAAGACCTCTAGTGCTGTTCCGTTTTGCGTCGGCGGTGGAAATTTTTATACCTTCAGATGGCTTTATGGTCGGTGGTGTGCGCAGTGGTGGCGGCGTTGGGTACGTTGGCCGTGCAAGCGTTGGCTCCGTGGCTCGCTCTTGCTAGCCC
This sequence comes from Bactrocera zonata, assembly GCA_037783105.1. Classification (NCBI taxonomy): domain Eukaryota; kingdom Metazoa; phylum Arthropoda; class Insecta; order Diptera; family Tephritidae; genus Bactrocera; species Bactrocera zonata. The sequence goes on from JBAWJQ010006683.1 coordinate 133,658, forward strand.
TGTGCGTCGCGCAAGATGTTGCGTCGTTACCTGCAAGGTGTCTGCCCGTGCCGATTTGTGAAAGCATCTTCCCTACTGGTCTTTACTGTCCTTCCTTGTATTTCTGGCAGGACTCACACTGGCGTACGTAATGGCTAATGTCGCGGTACATTCCTGGCTAGTAATATCGGTTGGCGACTCGGACTACTGTTCGGCGTATGCCCATGTGTCCGGCGCTAGGTATGTCGTGATTCTCTTGTAGCACTCTTATGCGGAGGGGTTTAGGCACACATAGCTTCTAGGCTACAACCTCTTTATCCTGAGATCGACACGGAACGTGGCGATAAAGTTGGCCATCCTTTTCCATGTAATCCGCGTACTTCTATGGGTTTGTGTGAACTTCTTCTACTCGCTTTCGCCACCATTTGCATTGTGGAGACATCGTCGTCGCGTGCCTTATAGTCTCCAGCGACTGTCGGGACAGTGCGTCTGCTACTTGGTTGAGTTTCCCTTTCCAATATTCGATGCAGAAGTTATGCTGCTGTAATTCTAAAGCCCATCGTGCTATACGACCGGAAGGGCTCTCTATGGAATTCAACCACTTCAGTGACATATGATCGGTTATTACCTTAACCCATTTTGACCTGAAACTATTTTTTTTAATTGAAGTGTTTTTTGTCTATTTTTATTAGTCCTAGGGTATCACAGAACGTAAAAAAAATGTTTAAAAAAATTACATTTCTACAGGTTAGGTAGAAAGAGCCGTATCGTATGTGATACAGTAGACTCATATATATGCAATAATACCAAAGTTAGCAAAGAAGTTATTTATTGTTAAAATTATAATTATATGTTATGTTACATGTTATTTTTTAGTATGATAAGCTAGAAAACCGTTGACATGTAAACCAACATCGCACTTGATGCATCTTGCAGAACACAATCGATGACATAACCCACAGCTAGTCCTTTTATTTTCTGGCTGATTGATTGCATAGTGACCTATATTATCAAACCTGGCATCAATAGTAAGTGATGATGGTCTACTCGGCCCTGGTTTACTTCTCAGCCTATTAGACTCTATAAGTGCAATTGCTACACGGCGTCTGAATGTTAACATATCCATGCCACCTCTATTGTATCTGAGTAGAAGCCAGGCGTTTTGGAGTGACATATCAACACACTGCAAGATGAGGGGCATATATCACTTCTTACCACGAATACTTGTTCTGAGTGATGATATGTTTTGGTCTGACAGATCTACACCTCCCATGTTCTGATTGTACTGGTGTATCAAATGTGGCTGAGAAACGGTTATTTTCTTTTTCTCTTTTTGAGAATACCGATCTGTTTTGTGCAACAGGGTTATACCAACCGCATTTGAGCAAACTGTCACCATGCTTTTATCATGCCATTTACAAATTATAATATCATCGCATACACGACAGTCGAAAAATCCCCTATCCTTCTTTTTCAGCTCTTTATTTCCTAATAAAGGGCAATTACTGGACCTATTTTCTCTTATAGTCCCGGTTACTCGTATGTTTCTCTTTGTTAGTTCTGCAATCAATGGCAGTCCAGTAAAAAAATTATCTATAAACAAATGGTAATTTCCTCCGAGATTTAGTTTGCTAAGTATATCAGTATAAGTGAGGACTACACTGGCACCAAGACCCAATTCCGCGTACTGAGAGTTCAAATTAGTGGTTGCACCTTGATATGGCTCAAACCATACTATATAGCCAGTTGATTTCGCGCCCACCCAAAGTTTGAAACCATACCTTATCGGTTTCCCACGTATAAATTGCTTGCATCCATGTCGTCCAAAGTATGGCACCATAGCCTCATCAACACTATGATTTTCATTGTGTGGACAATGTCTCAAAAATTCTTCGGATAATTTTTTCATAAGTGGACGTGCTTTAGCAAATTTGTCAGATTTATTTAACTGTAAATTATCAGCACAGTGCATATTTGAAAATATGACTTAAAATCTGTCAGGAGATAATGCACTGACAATAAGATCATTTTTCGTATCAGGTGAATTTTCCCAGTACATGCGTCTTCTATTCACTTGACAGTGGCCACTGACTAACATAATTCCGATAGCACACTTCATTTCCTCTATTTTGATATCAGCAGGAAGATTCTTTCTTCCTAAGAATTTGTTAGTCTCAGAAGTAAGTAATTGATACACTTCTTCCGAAAAAAATAACGAAAACCAATCAATTGGCGATCTGTCTTGACGCACATATATTATGGGCTTCCATGTTGGGGTAACTGCAGTGTAATTTTTTTTTTGCCAGTTATACTTTTTAGCTATTTTACGTAAGGGCTCGTAAACTTTTGCTTCTTCCTTGTTTGCGCAAGAGTGACTTTCAGAAACATCTTCCAATGTTTCTGTACTTACTTCTTGCAGCTCTGCATGTGTTCTCAACAAACTGCGCGGAAGGTTGTTGATTTGGACGTTGTCCTCATCCCCAGAATCTTCATCCGTCAAGTCTTAATTTGCATTTACAGGTGGAAGTAGATAAATATCATTGCATGTTCCAGAATTCTCAATTTCGTCATCCTCCAAAAGCGTAAAAATTTCATTCAGTGACACAGATCTGAAAGGGAAAACGCAATGTGTATAAGCCTACTGTATCAAATACGATACACTACTTTTAAAGAGAAAAAAAATATACTAAAATAATTGAAACAACAAAAACTATAAATATATCAAAGTATGTGATAGTTATGATAAAATAATGAATTTTTCCCGTTTTGATAACATGTTGAAATTCTTATTCTCAAATCACATTCAACTCGCATAGGTACACACCTGATGATGCCAACTATTACACGAAAGTTTTTTTTGTAGTATTGTTTGGACCGTGCACGTGACACCAACACAAGATGTAAACAATTTCTCATCAACGGTTCTTCAAAATAATTTATTACATGTGGTGTGTCGTATATGAGACGGTAGGTCTAAATGGGTTAAATCGATGTCCTTCCAGGTAGGGTCCCATTTTTCGAACTCCTTAGACTATGGCGAGGCACTCCTTTTCGGTAGCTGAATAGTTTTTCTCCGCCTCATTTAATTTTCGGCTGGCGTAGGCTATTACGCGTTCGCCTCCTTCCAGATTCTGTGTCAGCACAGCACCAAGGCCGATGTTGCTGACGTCCGTCTGCAAAGTGAATGTCTGGCTGAAATCCGGACATGCGAGGACGGGACCTTCCGTTAACTTTCGCTTGATACTTTCGAATGCTGATTGTTGCTCAGATCCCCATTTCCAGTGTTTCCCTTTCTTCAAGAGAGCTGTGAGTGGCTGGTTCATGGTCCCGAAGTTGGGTACAAAGCGGCGATACCAGGAGGCTATCCCAAGATATTGACGTACTTCTTTTACGTTAGTTGGGGGCTTCAGCTCCTGGATTGCTGCAACTTTCTCGGGATCGGTGTGGATGCCTTTGTCACTGATCACGTAACCTAAGTATCGGAGTTCCTTCATGAAAAACTTGCACTTTTCAGGGTTAATTCGAAGGTTGTTCTGCTGTAGTCTCTGCAGTACCTTTCGTAAATTTCGTATAAGTTCCTCGAATGTAGAGCCTATGACGATTATATCGTCAAGATAGACGAAGGCGTGTGGTTCCATCTCAGGGCCTATGACCTGGTCGAGTACTCTCTGGAACGTCACTGGTGCCGAATGGCATGACGCGCCATTGAAATAGGCCACGCCCAGGTACGGTAAAGGCTGTATGTGGGCGGTTGCCTTGCTCCAAAGGTATCTGCCAGTAGCCGTTCTTGAGATCCAGACTACTAATGTACCTTGCTCTTCGTAACTTGTCAAGTATGTTTTGTATCCTAGGTAAGGGGTCTGCGTCGGGTACAGATCGGGCGTTGAGTTGCCGATAATCCACGCATAAACGCCACTTACCGTTCTTCTTCCGTGCCAATACAATCGGCGCGCTGTGTGGGCTGTGAGATTGTGTGTGTATTGCTGGATTTCGCGGAAAATATCGTTGCTTGATGGGTTGGTCGTCGGTCATCGTGATTTTATGCTCCGCCACAGTCGTCACTCCATTCATGCTTTCGAATTTTCGAAGTTCCACGTCTAAGAAGTTACGTATGCGAGCCGCTTCGTTTCTCTGGTTGGCGGTCGATGAAGTCTCAAATCCACTGATCCTCCTACACTTAAGCTTACGCCTTCTTTTTCTCTTCATTCTGCGCTTTAGCAGGCGTTTACGGCTTCAGATGACATGGTGCAGGAGGCTGTAGATTGCTGAGCATCTGACGCTTTCAGCACTACCTGGTGACCTCCGCAGGATACTATAGCTCCCATGTTCCCCAGTGTATCCAATCCGAGTATGACGTCATCAATCGCTCCGGGCATCACTTGTAACACTGCCTTTACCGATGTCTGTCCGAGTTGAATGTTGGCGTCGAAAATCTTGCTGATGGTGCCACCGGCCATTTGTAATTCGATAGCTAAGGTCACCTTCTTACCTTTCCCGGTTGCGTCCATACGTTCTGCAACTCGTGGTGATATAAAACTTTTCAAGGCGCCAGTGTCAATGACGGCTTCCTCTGGTTCTCCGCCAAGCATGATTAAGCCGTATAGCCGGCTGCGTTCCTGATGCATAATTATTGATGGTTCGGCGCTGAGTTCCGTGGGTTCGCCGCGCCTTGTCTTTGGCGAAACCCTTGGTAGTTTCCCTGTTGTTGATGAGAACATTCTTTGGTTAGCACATCCGCTCGCCCACACTCCCTGCAAAATAACTTCTTGGGATTACGGCATCTCCTGGCATAGTGACCTTCCTGGCCACACCTCAGGCATATCTTTCCCGGCCTAAAGGCTCTGCTCGTAGATGGTTGCTGGTGATGGGCATCTATCGTCGCGTGGTGTTGTGGTGGACGTGGTAACGGCCTACTTGCATTTCTCACCTCGTGGTCACCTACGATGTGTCACGTCATCTCGCGTCTAGGTGGCTCTACTCCTCGTCGTTGTACTTCATATATCCCTTCGTACTCTTCCGCCAGCGTGATGAGTTCGGCTAGCGTCTCTAAATCCCGCCGCCGAATGTAGAGCAGATATTCGGTGTGACTATTTCGAAAAATCCTTTCCAGTCGCTCCTCCAGATTAAACCCAGCGTGTCTCATTAAGTTCTGCATAGCCAGAACGTTGTCTTTGTATTTTTCTCGCACGTGTTGTCGTCGTTGCCTTATATTATCTTCCAGGCGTTCGAAGTAACGTGCTGGTAAGAAGAAGCGCAGAAAGTTCTTTTTGAAAGTTGTCCAACTCTCTCAATGTTTGTTATTGTTGCGATACCATTGGAGAGCGGTACCGCACAATAATTCGGGCATGGTTCTTAGAAGGATGTCCACATTTATCATGTACGCTTTGGAGAGCTCTTCCAATCGCTCAACGAACGCTAATGGATCTCACCCACCGTCGTATTTCACGGACCACTTCCTCACCTGGTCGATGATGGGTGCGAATGTGACCATGTGGTTCTGTTGAAGTAACCTGCTTTTGGTGGCGGCTGAAGCCGTGATGATTCCGCGAAAGTGCTCGCTGTCCCTCTGTCTTGCTCTGGTGGGAATGTTGTCTTCCGATCGCCTTCCTCTCGTGAAGCTTGTTTTGGATGCGGCTTCCATTTTCAAAATTTTTTCCTCTATTTCGGGGTCTTCGTGCACCTTGGCTGCTAGTGTAGTTATGCGCTTATGAATCTCCCGCGTGGTGCCTATGTGGTCAACTCCCAGACCCTGCGCGAAGGAGATTAGTTGCTCCTTGAACACGTTGTCTAACCACATGAGATCTGCCATTTCTGTGTTAAACGTTTTACTGATATTATACGATTCGCAGGGTCCCTGCTCGGGCGCCAATTGTAATGAAGCTTTTTGCTGTCCCGGCTTCTTACAAGTATAAATTGCTGAGGTATACTCGCCGTGTCCAGGGTTCGTTACAATAAATTTGTAAACATTGGGGCTCTTCTGTGAATCGTACTTTATTTTATTTAACTCACATATAGTTTAGTTAAAGTTACAAAATTGTCTCCCGCGTTGTAATGTCGTCGCCCGAGGGAAGTGATGTCAGGGTAACGGTTCAGTGTGGTTCGTTAGGATAATACCGTTTCCCGCTTTGTTGCGCTCCTGGGTGCAAGATGATTCGCTGCTCGATCACGCTCGGCTACTTCTGCCGGTGCTCGCGAAGGCTTCCCTGACAGTATCCTTCGGCGTGCGTTGACGCTTCCGTGCTACGACGACAACGCTCGACTATTTCTTCCGGCGCTCGTGTAGGCTTCAATGAAGGTGTCCTGGCGTACACGTTGACGCTCCTCTGCTGCGACGACTGCGCCCGGCAATATCTGCCAGAGCTCCTGTAAGCTTCAATAACGCTATCCTGGTATACACGTTTACACTCGCGTGCTACAACGACTACGCTACTTCTGCCGACGCTCGTGTAGGCTTCAATAACGCTGTCCTGGTATACACGTTTACACTCGCGTTCCACGCTGGTGATGCCCTGTTCAACCACTTTAGCCGTGTAAAGATACCGGACCACGGAAGACTGCGTTAGCGACCGCAATGTTAAAGGTTGAGTTGGTCAGAGGATAAACTCACTACCACGCTCACCCTTAACAGACGGCGTTCACAAGTCAGGGTACCAAGACTAGCCAGAGGAGAAACTCACTGCGTAGTCTAATGCTGAACGTGCGTCCGCTGTCACTGTCCCGTGCTGACTCACTGATCATCGGCCATCTAACTCCCCACCAAGCCTGTGCTGCGTGCTAACACATTCGCAACATGTTGCGTTGAGATGGCGTGTGTTGCTGGCAGTGGCGTGGTTTTACCGCTGCGTATGCATGCTTGTTGTTGTTTCGTCTGCTTGTCTGATTTCTCCGTCTCCGTGGTTATCCCGCTGAATTGTTTGCGTGTTTTTACCACTGCGTATGCATTCTTGTTGTCATTTCTTCTGCATGTCTGTTTCTCAATCTTCTTGTGTTTCTAGAAGTGGCGTGGTTTTCCCGTTGTGTTGTGAACAAAAGGGTGTGCTTTTATGGGTTGTGTGGACTAAATTCTGTGTAAATATTTAGTTCTCACAAGACTTACATACTGTAAAGAAGAGTTTATGTATAAGTAATATGTACCTTAGCCACAGCATGTCGTGGACGTGGTCCACTAGTACATATCTATATAAAATACAATACATAAAACGAGCCCTCGGTACATGCTTCGCTACGTATAAAGTGAAATAGTAAAAAAAAATATTTCAACATATTCAATCAAAAAAATATTTTATTAATTGCTAGCTGTTTTAAAACTGAATCCAAAAAATTTGGATAAACACTTTTGTGTTTTCCCATTTTGAGCATGTATGATCAAACTGTTGGGGTACCGATTTTGGAACAGGCAACATAAAGTTGGCCATGTGAAAAATATGATTTCCCTAAATTCACACCACAAACGTTAAGTTTTTTGCAGTGTTTCCGTGTTTAGGTCTAGTTGAGGGACATCGCAAATGATAAACGCACAGGATATTGCAATCGTTTGAGCAATTTTAACCATTGAACTAACGCATTATGCTGATGGAAAAGCCTTTGTAGCTCTCAAATGATTTCTCGTCTTGTATTTAAAACAATTGCACAACGTTGATCTAATTCACGACTTTCATCACCAATACAATAAATTTGAAAGATTTATGATCAGCGTCGGAGTATGGCAACAGCGAATCAGCTCGATGAGATAAATCTGGCCCTGAATTTGTACATTTTTTTTACATTAATTTAATTTTTAAAACTATCGAATATTTTATGATTCAGGTTGGAATATATATGGCACAATCCTGTTGAAGTATATACCTTAAACGTCGTCATAAAATTATCTCTAAAAATTTTTGTAGCACCTAATGATGTCATTTGAACTGACGAATTGTATTATTGAATATTTTTTTTTTTTTATTCAAGTTAAATTTACAATCTGTCTTAATGTTAATAGACAATAAGTAAATGTGCTGTTAAAGTACAAACAAATTGTGAGTGTTACTTCATTAAGTGACCCTCCGTTTAGTGACAGGATAATAAAAATAAAAATCCAAACTACATACATACTAATTTACATAATTATTTGCTATTTTTTTCATGTTAAAATAACAAAATCATACACTAGTTTGTGCTAAAGTTATGTATTAACATTACGTGCATGCGTGCTGGTTTAATATGTCTTTTCTTTTTAACCTTGTTGTAGTGGGTGCCTGTAGTAATGCCACTGCTTAAGGATTGGGATGGATCTCTAACCTGATTTTGTATCTTTCACTAAACTTTTTTATTTCATCTTTCACTTTGCATATTTTTAAATCTCTGTGAATAGTATGATTTGAAACATACCATGGAGCTTTTGTAATTGACCTGAGAGTTTTTGATTGAACGCGCTGTGTTATTACAATATTTGAATTGCTTGCCGTGCCCCATATTTGTATCGCATAAGTCCAAATAGGTTTGATGATGGTTTTATAAATTAGCCGTTTATTTTCAAGAGAAAGAACAGATTTTTCACCAGAAGCCAATAAAGACTTGTCAATTTTATATTAATTTGTTCTTTTTTCGCTTTTACATGATATTTCCAGGTAAGCCTTCTATCTATGTGTAACCCCAGGTATTTCACATGATCACTAACAGGTATGGCTGTATTAAAAATATTGATTGAAGGACAATCACCTTTTCTTAGGGCAAAAGTAACATGGATAGATTTATCTGAATTGACTTTAATGTTCCACATCTTGAGCCAGTCTTCTAGTTGGAATAAGTAATTTTGTAGTATGTCAGAAGACTCTGAAGGCACTTTATTTGAAGTTAGGACTGCAGTGTCATCAGCGGATATTGCTATCGTAACATCGTTGTTTTTTGAGATATCCGCTGTGAATATCGAATAAAGAATTGGCCCTAAAACACTTCCCTGTGGTACGCCTGATTTTATTTTATACATACTTGAGTACTCATTTCCAACCCTAACATAAAATTGTCTATCTTTTAAATAAGATTTAATAAGAAAGAAAAAGGGAGCAGGTAAATTTTTCTTTAATTTGTAAAGCAGTCCGGGGTGCCAGACTTTATCGAATGCTTGTTGCACATCAAGGAATACACCTGAACAATATTCTTTTTGCTCTAAAGCTGACCTTATTTTATTAAACACTCTATGGCATTGTTCAGGAGTTCCGTGGTGTCTGCGAAACCCGTACTGTTGGTCCGGAATTATATTTAAATTTTCCAATACCGGTATCAGTCTTCGTAAGAGAATTCTTTCGAATACCTTTGAGAAAGCGACCAGTAGACTTATGGAGCGATACGAACTTACTAAGTTTTCGGGTTTTTTTGGTTTAACAATCATAATTATTTCTGCACATTTCCAGGCTGTAGAAAAGTACTGAAGCCTTAGCATGGCATTGAATATAATTCTAAGAGCTCGCATGGACTTCTCAGTTAGGTGCTTTAGTACTGCGTGGTCTATCTGATCGTAGCCTGGGCTTTTTCTGTTGCTACATTTTGCCAGTTCCTCTTTCACTTCTGCTAAAACAATACGCCTTACTGGAAAATCCATTTGGCATGGAGTATCCAAAAAGTGCATCACTTCCCTTTCATCAGAAGCATTAATAAAATTAAATGGTGTGAATACTTCATTTAAGTACTTAGCAAACGCCTCTGCTTTATCCTCATCTGACCGATACCATGAATTGCTGGAGTCTTTTATTGGAACCTTTCTGACTTTTGGGCGTTTGAGAAATTTTATGGCATTCCACAGACATTTAGAGCGAGTTGCGTTAGGGCTAAGGTTGGTTAAAAAGGTTTCAAGGGAATTGTTTTTTAACTGTTTAAGCCTTGTTTATAAATATTTAGTAGCTCTGTTTAAAATTAATTTGTCACTTGGATTCTGGGTCCTTTGTCATATTTTCCTCAACGATCGTGTTTCCTTTATTAGGGTTTTGATTTCCGCAGGGATAAAGGTACTGTTTACTACAAAAGTATCTTGTGGAGTTGAGATAAAACCTGCTTCCACAATGGCGTTGTTAAATTTTTCAACAAAGCCGTCTAATTGGTCAGTGGTTCTTAAGTTAACACTAAGATCAATATTATTGTCTAACCAGTAAGAAAATGATGGAATATTAGTACGTGGAGTCACAATTTTTGGTTTACTTTGAAAAATTATAGGCGATGATTGGAGTACCGCAATTAAGGGTGAGTGATCAGAGCTTAGTTCAAAGTTTTCTTCAATTTTTAGCAAATTACTAGAGAGGCCTGAGTACACAACAAAATCTAATAGATCCGGAACTTTAGTGGGATCCAATGGCCAGTAGGTAGGCATACCGGTCGAGAGAACTGATAAATTCCTATTCATAATGCATTTAAATAGTTCGTTACCTTTCGGATTATTTAAGGGAGAGCCCCACCAAGGGTGCTTGGCGTTAAAGTCTCCTCCGAGTAAGAATGTCGAGCCGAATTCGCTAAACATATTTTCATATTCTATGCAACTGATTGTGTGCCTGGGTGGAAAGTATCCAGCACCAATAGCTATTGATCGTGTGTTTGTTTTGATTTTTATGCGTGAAATTTGCATCGAAGGTGAACAAATTTCTTTCAATGGTTCATATTTAATTTTTGAGTTGATAATCACCGCCGACCCGCCTCGGGCTCTACCCCCAGGGTGGTTACAATGTCGTATCCTCTAATTTTAAAAAATGATCTTTGTGAAAAATGAATTTCGGAAACTAAAAATACATCTATACAATTTTTGTTAAGGAATGTTTCGATTTCGTTAATAAGGTTGACAATACCGTTGGCATTCCAAATTGCTATTCTTAAGTTTAAATTGATTATTGCTAATAAATTATTTATCTGAGCAGTCTGTGCGTTAATTATTTTCTAAATTTTTTCTAAAAATTGATCGAGGTTAGTTGTTTTTACAGCATCAGCATACGAGGCCATGTTGTTTGTTTTGCTGTTGAAAAATGAATTTTGTTTTTGCAAATTTGTGGATTCTGTGGCATTGTAAACAAGCGGACTCTCCATCGTGCTTGCTTTGCTAGCATTATATTTGGTTTTCAGTGACTGGTGTACTTGACACCCGCGATAGTTTTCTGGATGTTCGTGCTGGCAGTTTGCACATTTGGCAGGAGCATTTCTGTCTTTGGTACATTCGGTAGTGTTGTAATTAGAGCCGCATTTAACGCAAACATAGGATTTGTTACAATAACTTTTCGTGTGCCCAAACACTTGACATCTGTGACATTGGACAATGGAATTAGTTTGCTTTGGTGGTAGCACCTGAACGACTGCATTAACTAAGTATCTGATGTCATAAATGTTTTTGTTGTTCTTAGCTGGTTCAATATCGACGAAAAATAAGGGGAGTGGGCGTTTGTCTGCACGGCTTGTAATGTTGCTGACTCTTCTTACACGATGACCAAAATTTTCAATTTCTTTCTTAATGTCAGATGTAGGGTGAAGATTTTTAATCACCACCCGAAAAGATCGCTCTTGCTTGATATGGTATGTGTGAAATTCCATATTCTTTTCATTCAAATATTTAACAAGAGAGCGATAAGCTTCAATTGTTTTTGTAGTTATTCTTGTTTGTCCATCTGCTTGTGTTTTGTAGTAGAAATTAGCTTTGTTTATGACTTTGGAGAAAGCAAGTACCATTCCACTAATATTTGACACATTTGGTAATATGATTGGCGGTGGTCTGTTTGCTGATTCAACGCTCACTTCTTCGTTACTAGTGGTTACATTGTTGTCATTGTTGTTGTCGTTTTCCTTATTACTAAGTATCTCAAACCGGTTTTCGTTGTTGTTGTCAGTATGATATCGATACACTCTGGCTAGTTTTCGTGAAGATGAAAGAGGGGAGTTAGGGGCTGCTCTTCGTTTACTGTTCACTGTCTGCCATCCAGTGTCAATTTTCAACATGGTTAAGCTAATTGCACTGCTTATGCACTCAGTCATTTTTTTTTTTCACCTTCTCTCCTGTTTTTTTTTTTTTTGCTCTTCAAACCGCAGTCTCAGTCAATAAGAAAAATTCACTATGCGCGCACTTCTTATTCGACCCGCTGACAATACTGTCAGAGATAAAGAGATGTCCAACTCTTCTCTCACTGGAAGTGAGAGAACAATTGCTAAACGTCAAAACCACCTAAACTTTGACAGTTGACTGGATTGAGGAGGTTTTGACGTTTGTAATTGGAATGACTGGAACGGCCAGATTGAAATTGTACCAAAAATATATGTGAACGGAGGAATTTGTTGCCGCCGTTCAAGATCGCTAATAAAAATTTATAACAATGAAAATCAAAGAAAATACGAAATTTAAATATATTTCTTGAAGCGTTTTGTAATTTGATGCACTTTAGAATTAATTTTCAATTAGAAATGATTAAAAACAAGCTTAATTCACCTTATTAAGTACTGAAAGATCGAAAAACAGTTGTTTTAATATACCATAAAATCATAAAAAAAGATTTAAGTAGTTTCGCCATATATTAGAAATTCAATTTATAATATGTTAGCGGCATCACAATGTAGACTTATTACGTCCATCATTCCAATGTATCCGTACATATTGTTATCAACCCGACAGTTGTAATTAAAAACAACACGCATCTTTTCAGACAGAACAGCACGACGTATTCGTGATTGCCTTCCAAGATACAGTACAAGTCAGGGTTAACAACAGATCCATTTCGTCCATTACGTTCACGTCGTTATGCGTTAATTTGTTCGTGTTCATCTGCAGTCTGTGATCGGCTTAGTAATGCCACATCATTTACATTACGCGCCAGCCGACATTTTTCCTTCATATAAAAAAGAATAAATCAAATAAAAAAATGCACCCGTATGCACACAATATGTTTTTTTTTTTCAAATAAAGAAACTTATGTGCACACATGTATTTCACATCAACAGTTCAAAACTTAACGTTGTTCAACAATTCAATTCAAATCAATCCTGTAAACGATATTATAAACCGACTACTCCTTAAAAAACTGAGAAAAGTCCGCCCACACAAATACATATGCACATTAGGGTGTGTCATTCTGACTCGATTAGCTGTCAAAGTTCAGTAGGTTTTGACGTTTAGCAATTGCTCTCTTACTTCCAGTGAGAGATTAGTTGGATATCTCTTTATCTCTGTCGAAGCCGTCCGAAATGCAATGATCGCATTAATGAAGAATCATACGCATCAGGGATAAAGGAATGCCCATCTTATTCCAGTGTGAGAGCGCCTCAAAATTAGCGTTTTTATAAAATTTTCCATTATGGCCAGATTGGAAAAAATAATTAAAAGAACCAACATTTATAACGATTAAAAACTACTAAAGAGGTCGTATAATATACATATGGAGAGTCAATTTAAATATTTGTATGGTATCTTAAAACAACTGAATTTTGACATTTCAATACCCAATAAAAGGATTTATGCTCGTTAGCTCTCAATCAATAAATGTTTTCAATAATTTTCCATTGAAAATTTATCTTGTGATGCTTCAGATTACAAAACGTTTCATCAAATATATTGAAGTTTCACAAATTTGTTAAATTTTTATTGTTATACATTTTTTATCAGCGGTCAGGAACAAAGTAACTAGGCATAATGGGATGCCCAACTTATTCCATTGTGAGAGCGCCTCAAAATAAGCGTTTTTATAACATTTTCCATTTTGGCCAGATCGAACAAAATAAGAATTTTTGAACATTTAAAATAAAACACTCAATTGATTTCGAATTCAAATTATTACATATTGGAGTTTTAATATATAGCAAAACTACTTAAATCCTTTTTTATAATTTTATGGTATATTAAAACAACTGACTTTTGATCTTTCAATACTTAATAAGGTGAATTAAGCATCTTAGTTTTCAAATAATAAATGTTTTTAATCATTTGTACGAGAAAATTTATTCTACTATGCATCAAATTACAAAACGTTTCGTGAAATATATTTAAATTTCGCATTTTCTTTGATTTTCATTATTCTACATATTTTATTAGCGATCTTGAACGGCGGCAACAAATTTCTCCGTTCACATATATTTTTGGTATAATTTCAATCTTGCCGTTTCATTTATTCTAATTGCAAAGCGTCAAAGCCAACCCAATCCAATCAACTGTCAAATTTCGGTAGGTGATCGGTTCTCACATTTCCAGTGACAGAAGAGTTGGGCATCTCTTTATCTCTGGATGTAACAAATCCCTCTGTTTACATGTTTTTTGGTAACATTTTAATCTGGCCATCGCTCGTTTCTAATTGCTAAACGTCAAGACCTCCTGAACTCGATCAGCTCCAGAGTTCAGGAGGGTTTGGGTTTAGCAATTGCTCTCTTACTTACAATAAGAGATGAGTTACCATCCCTTTATTTCTGAGAGCGACACGACATGACTGCACGACTGTGAACTGTAAAGAGCTACAACTGAAAACCTACTGTCGTGCAGCTGTCTAAATAACTCTTTCCATAAGAACGTGTGTATGTTAATATTTGAGAGATGTCGCTTGAAGTCTGTCGATTTCTATGTGTTCAGCACATGATACGCATAATGTTTGTAAATTTGTCTCTACTCAACTTTTAATACAAATACAGTGAGCTCTCGTTAATTTTAAACTAGAGTGACTTTTAAAATACTATGAATTGTCAAGTTTTTAAAATATCAAATGGTTCGAAATTTGTGAGAGAAAATAAAGAATACTTCGAATTATTAAGTGCTGATCAATTATTATTTATTAACTGCTATTCTATAACAATGTCAAAAGTGTAGAGGTACATTCGTGTACATACTTACATACAAGGTATGTTGTAAAGTACGAGTAAACAGGACTTTTTGAATCTAGCACCCCCTGATGACGCCATCTATATATCGACTGGTGCGTTACAATCACCTATCTGTATCGATTATCCAATGAGCATTTTAAAACATTTAATAGATGGGAAGTGAAGTTATTGGGTTTTAAGTGTCAGTATGTTTGTGTTATCGGTGCGAAAATGAGCTTCGAATGAAGAGCCAACATTAAATTTTGTTTTAAAACTGGTAAAACTTTTACCGAAACGTTTCAATTGATGAAACAATATTAGGGCGATGATTGCCTATCCCGTAGCAGAGTGCACGAGTGGTTTCAACGCTTTCAAAGTGGTCGTGAGAACATAAATGACGATCAACATCTGGGCCAATAAAAATCCGTGATCACCGGAAATTCCATCGACACGGTGCTTGAATTCATCAAACATCAGCCGAAATTATCATTGAAATTCATGGAAATGGAATTGAACATCTCCAAAACATCGATTTATCGCACTTTGACCGAACGTTTGGGCTTGCGAAAGGTGTCTGCACGCTTTGTTCCGCACAAATTGATTGACGACCAAAATTACTCAAAATCCAACATTCAAAGGATGATTATTTGACCAAAATTTAACCATTGACCACTACCCGTATTCACCTGATATGAGACCGTGCGACTTCGAAAGCGTTATGCAGACGTAGAGGCCATTCAAAAAGTTTGCGGCCATACTGGCGACCATACCGGCCAACGAGCTTAAAACACTCGTTCGACATGCTTTTGGACCGTGCAAAATGCTCTGTTGAAACAGAAGGAGACTATTTTGAATAAAATAAATTGATTTTATCGAAAAACCATTTGTTCTGTTGTTTTTTTAAGTCCTGTTTACTTTGGAACGCACCTTGTATGTATTCATAATGTGAATTAATTAATATTTCGAAAGAAGTCTGTTATACTGGCTAGTGAACCTGAGACAGCAACATCTTCATCCACTTGAACAAAGCCAAAAAAACTCAAACAGCTGATGTCAACTAATGGTTCTATTTCTGGTTCTTTATCATCCATAGGTATTAGAAAATCTTCTTTTAAGAAACTGGATTTCTTAGAAAAATCGCTGTTTCATTGCTTTTCCTTTTTCAAAAAGTTTCCACTAATAGACACTTTTTTAACCTTTACACGTCTTAATGACCAGGCGTTTTTCCAGACGAGGAAATTTACCTTCAGTAGTTCTTTTTCGTACTCCCGCAGGTTGAGCAGTATTTTCTCCTTGTGCCTTATTATGGTTGAGAGAGTACTCAGAGAAATCTTAAATTCTTTTGCAACATCACTTTCACCTTCCTCTACTTTTTAAATTAACTTTTTCTTTTCAGCAATCGTCAAACATTTATTCTTTCTAGGGCGCATAAAGAAGACAAACTTTTAATCTGTATACCAACGAAAGAGTAACTGAATGATAACTAAACAAACCCGTTTGTGAAAAGTGTGTGTCAAATAGTGAAACTAACCATAACAAAAACAAAGGCTCATATATGTACGTTGATACATGTTTGAACTTTTTGCAAAATGTACTTACAATCTTTCTGCCTCTTTCTCTATGCAACGTTGAATTGTCGAGTGTTGGACGCCTATGAGTTCGAATTAACGCGTCGCTTTGCTACGTAGTAATGATTTCTTCGTTCAAATTACTAAATGCATAAAAATTTATTGATTTAGTTCGAAATATAAAGATATCCTTTAGGGAACTCGTGAATAATTTCGAATTATCGCAGGTTTGAATTAACGAGAACCGACTGTATGCACGTTTATTGTTTCATGCGAAATCTCGGCTGCCACCAACAACCAATGACCGAAGTTCACGTTGTTTCAAAGAGTCGAAGGACTAACGCGACGACTAATCGTCACAACATTATGTTGTTGGTAGAAAACCCGAGCTTTGCCGACACAAACAAACGAACGCCGATTGTTACCTCTTATCTTGTCGCTGTAACAGCTTTGGCTACAAACCAGCGAAAATATAGTATATGCTTATGTGTGAGCTTGCATTAATTTCGACGCAAATTTTGCATGTCGCGGAAAAATATTTATTTCCTGTTATTCTGTAATAATTTTAGAATTGTAAAATATTTTAAATCGGCCAGAGCGGAAAAATATATATTTTGGATTTGTAAAATTATCTCTAATAATTTTAGATATGTTAAATATTTTATATCGACCAGAGCTATGTTGCAACATTTGACATTTTTTCTCTGTTTTGCGGTTTGAGATTTGACACTTTTCCCTTCTGGAAGTAACATCAGAAATTTTTCAATTTATGATTTTATTTGAGACGATTGCTGTTTTTTTAGAAGAATGTTTGTAGTTTTTGTGGGCGACATATTTATTATATGTGTACGCATATGTGCATGTAGGTTTGTGTACACATTATTTGTTCTGCAGTAGCTTACATACATACAATATGTACATCCATAGAGCAATACGCGCATATTTCATTACTGGTAATTGAGAATATCTTGATTTAAATTTTAATTTGAATCGTACGCACATATGTATGTGTGTGCACCAATATCTTAAAAAATTTCGACACAAAAATCCCCATTAACATTTATTTAATTCATTTGATACAAAAATGTGACAAATGAAGAACCGCTCTTCAGACTTTGAGCAAACTTCACATAAACTAAGGTTTTGGATAAGTGAGCCTGTCCTTAAGTTATAAAATTACAACGAAAAGCGGGATTGCATTTTATATATGTAGTAGAGCAGAAAGGCATATTTAGCCTTATGTTTCTTTGTATTTATATATGTTATATACATATGTACATAAATATTATAGTATTTTCACAAGTTTCTTTCTTTTTTCTGAACCGTTCACCGAAGTTTTCGTTTTTGCTTTAAAACAAGGATCCAAACTAAAAACCTATTTATTTTCAATTTAAGTCATGCTTACATCAATTAACTTTTCCCGTATATTTTACATAGGACTTTTTATCTTTTGTTATAATTTTAATCTTCAAAGCAAATAATTTTCTAAAACAAAATTTCCCGCTCTACAAAAAAGGTATTAGAATTTCTGTTATAGTTAAATTAAAGATTCAAATGTACTGTATTCACAATGTTTTATGAGTAAGACAGAATATACGTACATATTGGGTAGTCGAAAAATATTTTCGCATTTTGTCAATAGATGTCGTTGCAGTCGTATAACTCCAGTGCTATCAATCACACTGTGTCAGACCATAAAGTGTTGGAAATGGGAATTTCTAAGCTTCATTTAACCAAAATAAAATTCGGGGAAGTTGAAAAAGTTACAGCTGTTCAAAAATGAGTGAAAATTATGAAGAAATTCGTAATATTTTGATATTTTTGTATAAAAAAGTGAAGAATGTCACGCAAGCCACCAGCTGTATCAGTTCATGTAGCACAACAATGATTCGCTTGCTTCCATTCAGGAAATTTCGACGTGAATGATGCACCTCGCTCTGTTCGACCTATCGTTGAAAACGTCGATGACCAGAGCCGTCACATAAGCAGCCATGACATCGTTAAGGACCTTAACATTTATCATCAAATGGTTTTGAACCACTTAAAAAAGACTGGCTACAAAAAGAAGCCCAATGTTTGGGTACCGCACGAAAAATTTAATGGGCCGAATTAATAACTGCGATTTATTTGCTGAAACGGAATGAAATCGATCCATTTATGAAGCGAGATGAAACAACAATAATGTGTGAAAAAGAAGCGTGGTTAAGCTTAGCAAAAGGTCGCAAAGACAGGATTTATGCCTCGAAAGGTTATGGTGAGTACTTGGTGGGATTGGAAAGGAATCATGCACTATGAGCTGCTCCAGCCTGGTCGATCGATTGATTCTACATTTTACTGTCAACAACTGATAAGATTGAAGCAAGCAATCGAGAAAACGGCCAGAACAGATCAACAGAAAGTATTTCGTCTTTCGTCACGTCAACGCTAGACCACGCACATCTTTGATGACTCGATACCATACAGCCCTGACCTCGCACCATCAGACTACCATTTGTTTCAATCAATGCAGAACTCCCTTAATGGAGTAAAGTTGGCTTCAAGAGAAGCCGGTGGAAATTATTTGTCGCAGTGGCAAAAAGCGGTCGACCAAAATGTTAGATATTTGGTTCAATAAAGTTCATTATAAATAAAACCAAAGAAATAAAATAAGTCAAAGTTTGATTAGAAATACGAAGAGACTTTTCGACTATCCTATATACAAATAACCTCTATGAATGCTCAGTACATTTGATGTATAAGTTTAACTGCATATAACTTTTAAAGAATTGTTTTTTTTTTAATCTTTGAGATATTTTTGTAGTGCAAAATATTTTGTATATCACTTTTAAATATTATAGATTTACTTGCTTAATGCAGGATATCAAAATAATTTCATCAAAAAACAAATATCATTAGACACGGTTTAAATTGAAAATAAAGAACCTGTTTGCGTTGAATTCTTATTTTATGGCAAAAACTGAATTTTAAGGGGGCGTTTGCCAAAAAGCAATTAGGGCAATAACTAACGCCCTAGAAATATATAGTAGTTTTATAAATTACGGTATTTATTGCTATTATTGGCCAAGAAAAGCTGCTTTAAATAATAATTTGTTAGGTTTAGCTTCTGTACATTATCCCTATGTTCTTGCTTATCGATTACAATACACTTATACGTTACGCTTTCAAACCACATGAATAAACACAACAACTGTATATCGAAATAACCACTACCACCCACAGAATGCTGTGAGGCATAACTTATCGCTGCATAAATGCTTTATGCGAGTTGAGAACGTGAAAGGGGCCGTTTGGACAGTAGATGAGATTGAGTTTTACAAACGACGACCACAGCGTACAACTGCTGCAGCAGCAGTGGCTGCAGCAGCAGCTGCAGCGGTAATGTCGACAACAGTTGCTGACAATGCTGCCGATGGCGGCGCTTGTAGCAAGAACGTTTTCAGTGTCCGTAATAATGGGGGCAGTGGCAGCGTTACCAGTAATAGCAGTAGCAATGACAATGTGGGTGATAATAACGATTTCAATAATAGCGCTGGTGTCCGTATTTCTGCTGCAATGGACAATAGCTCACTGACGTTGGGCTATGGGTACGTGCGAAAACACAACCATGTCATATAAACCCTGCTCCTGAATCCTATCCCTTGGTCTACAATTTCGGCTTTCTTAATATGTCAATGCATATTTTCAGCTCTTCTACGCAGTCAAACTCATATTCTCGATCTTGTTCCCTAATTATTTTATTAATTGCCTATGTAATAATTCAGTTAATTATGGTAAACTTTTTATATTCATGAAATGCATCAATTTTTTTGGCATAATCTAATTCACACACATATTCATATACACGCATATGCTTTTCACTTTCTTATTAATGTTGAATTATACCGGTTGAATATAACTCGCAGAATATATCAAAATCTGTAAAAAATTAGTTACCAAGCAGCACAGCAAAAATCTGTCTTATGTGATTTTTAAGCAAATTGCGTACGTAGGTTGCCTTTATATCTCGGGATTGTAGAACAAAAACAAATATTAATCATCGAAAATTACTCTATTATTTTTCAAAATAACCAATTTGTCAAAGCACTTTTCTACTCTGATAAAGGTATCTCTAAAACATTCGTACTGAACACAACCGCGTCTTCAGGTGTTTAAAAACGTAGACCTCTAGTTTATTATTTACATACAGGAATAAAAAACTCAATGGGTGAAAAATCAGGACAACACGGTGGACGAATCTTTAAATCGATGTTTTGAGTGCTCAGAAATACAATTGAAATAACTGAACGACATGTGAGAGCTCGAATTGTCGTGGAGAAGAGTGATACGTCTTCGGACGTTGGTTTTCCTGATTTCTTGAAAGACAATTGGCAAACAAATGGTTGTGTACCACTCAAGTTTTACTGTTCTGCGTTGTTCTAGTGGTATGGTTGCGACATGTCAAGTTTTTCCAGAAAAGCAACCATTTGCTAGAAAATGCGTCGTGCGTAAATATCATTTGTAAATTCGACTCATATAGATGCACCTATACATTCGACCGCTCTTTACTTTCGGGGTCATACGCGTAAACCCACGATTTATCACCTGTCACGACATTGGCAAACGAGAGAGGTAAACAATGTAAGCTACCTCACCTGCCAACAAAGGCGAGTCCTATCATCCGATAACTCTCCTCTCGCCAGTAGTGAACACACTTGAGGCCTTGCTACTCCTGACCTTCGCTCACCAGCTGAGATTAGCAAACCACCAGCATGGATTCTGAAAAGTGCACCGCCACAGCACTTAGCGTCAAAAAAGACCAGATAGTTCGTGGCCTTAACCAGAAACTACCATGTGAGAGTATTATGAACTCCTTTCTAAGCAGTTCCTGCTGGGATGCTTTTGCAGCGGAACCGTCTCCTAGGAAAATCAAGAAATCATTCATACTTACATAGTACCTCGACCAGACTTCGGACGGACCACTGACCGCCATTCACAGTGGTCCGACACCGTCGAATCAGCACGCTTCTTAGGGCTCCGTTAGATGATGTCGACGACAACTTGGCTAACCTTTTCCATCCTAACTGGGACTAGGTACCCTTTAGAACAAAAACAAAATGCAGTATGATGATATCGCTTAATCCGATCGAAGAAAATTAACACAGCGATGTCCTATCAAAAGTAACACATCATCCCTTTCGCTTACCATAGCGACGAAGAATTGTATTGTATGTATTTCGCTATAAAAAGGAATGGTTTTCATTTAATTTTGTGACAGAGTCTCTTTTCGTTTTTTTCCAAGCTACGAGACTTGAAGAAACTACCTTTAGCGATTTTTGAATTTGGTGAGCATACTTCGATTCGGTGAAGCCTTCTACTTTTACACATTTTTCAAAAAAAGTTGAAACGTATGTAGTTACAAATTTGAAGCTATGTCCTTCAATGATAAAAACACGAACAACTTATCACATAGTAACACATTGAAGTGCTTAATTTCCTTTAACGATTTTTTGCCCTTCACACCCAAGTAAATATATTCCAGCAACAATTCGAGTGATTTTTCAATTCCATTGTGACCTAGCAGATCTTGTATTATAGGCATCTGCATATAAATAAAAAATTTTGATTTTTGAATTAAAATTTTACACTGAAGTGTAGTATTTTTAAATCAATTCTGATATTTCTCATTGTTGCTTTCCAATTCTTTGTCAAGTTCTTTCGAGGCATCGTCAGTTTTCAATGGAAATTTGTTGGTAATTTTACGATTGGAACTCATTACATTTATGAGGGCATTGTTTGTTGACTGCGCAGTGGTTAGTTTTGGGAACAGCTCAGTTGTGGTCAACTTATTGTGTAAAATTTTCTATATTTTTATAATAATAATACCCGACGATTACCCTCCTCCCGCCTAACCGACGCGAGGGGCGCAATCCGCGAACGAGCGGGATTAGCCGAGTCATAAAAGACAAGAGAGTTTTAAGCGTTGCGATCTTAACCTGCTCAGCTATAGGAACAAAAATTTCAACAGCCAAAATTAAGAATTAGATTAATGTTTATTATTTTTAAATGTTACTTGTTAAGAGTAGATAAAATAATTTTTTTCAATGGTAAAGAGTGAGTCTGTTAGATCAAATGTTTGTTGCATTCTTCAATTTTTTTTCCAAACTTGCGATATTGCATGACAAGAGTCTAAAAGCATAAATTAAACATGTTATGTAGTGAAATATCTGCTTTTCGTATTAAAAGAAGTTACATTCGTTTTTGTTCTTTTCCACAACCGATTTCTAATTAAAAGACTTCAGTTCTAGGTCATAGATTTGATCCGCTTCTTCGGTGTCAATGTTAACAATAAATATGCCCAGGTCTGCCATCGATTTCAAAGGTTCCGTAAATAGATTGCAGTAGTCTTTCAAAACTTTTCCATGTAAATAATAATTTCTATTGTCATTCCTGATTTGAGGTAGTAAAAATTATCTGCTAATTTATCGTTGATATAAAAGTTGTTTCCATAAAATCGAGTAACCTTTGGACATCTATTGATTTTTGGACCCACAAATCTGTCTTTTGCACAATGTGCAGTATGTTATTGTATTGTTTTTTTTTTACCCACTTTTGTGCACTTGTTGCATCCTTGAAAAGAGTTTTGACCCACCGTTTGGCAGAAAAATGCTTTTTCAGGGGCATCTCAAAAAAAACACCGCACTTTTACTTTGATTCTTTTTCTATTGACTTCCACTCCATATTGCATTAAGATTTTTAGATCATAAGCAAAATCGTGTAAATAATTATTCACGTCTGCCGGTTTCTGTTTACCTTCAAACACGCCAATCAACATCTCCTTCGTATTTCTTTTTGGAAGCAATTTTGCCAATATAGGTCACAAGCTTATATTTGAGCTTTTGTACAAAGGTAAACCGTCAATACCGATATCGATTTCAAATTTATCAACGACACTCAACGTTATCGCGGTACTCCTTAGTTGCTTCTCTAGGTCTATGTGCAAATAATTTCCTGGCGTAAAAGTTTTCAATATGCAGGTCGCTTGTCGTATAGAAGTATTCTCCGACTGCAATATTTTTAACAAATCATCGAAGCTGTTCCTTGTGATCTTATGACGCACAGTCTACATTTTCAATTTTTCAATTAATTTGTCAAAATTGGTTTTTTGTGAACTTTTTCTTTTTCAATAAATTCCACTCAGACAATATTGACGTCAAAACTACAATTCACCGCATCCTTTTTAGAATCACTTGCAACATTTATATTTTTAGCCATTCCGTAAAAATCACTTTCTTCGTTTTTAATTAGTCTTCCCATATGCCTTTTCGAGAACATTTTTTATTTTTTTATTCAAAGTTTTAACACAATAACAAACGAATTTTTTTCAGCCTGGAGAAAGCAGAACTAACGGCGCGGGTGTTGAAGCCGGCATACGCCAGCAGCTATACACTCTTATAAAAGATTGTACCTGCTCGATTAAGTTCTGCAGCTCGAATAATTTTCTCCAGCAGCAAATTGAAGAAGTCGCATGATAGGGAGTCGCCTTTTCTGAAACCTCTTTTGATATCGAACGGCTCAGAGAGGTCCTTCCCGATCCTGATGAGGCTTTTGATGCTGCTCAACCTCAGTTTACACAGCCGTATTAGTTTTGCGGGGATACCAAATTCAGACATCGCGGCATAGAGACAGCTCCTTTTTGTGCTGTCGAAAGCAGCTTTTAAATCGACGAATAGGTGGTGCGTGTCGATTCTCCCTTCACGGGTCTTTTCCAAAATTTGGCGCATGGTGAATATCTGGTCGGTTGTTGATTTTCCAAGTCTAAAGCCACACTGATAAGGTCCAATCAGTTTGTTGACGGAGGGCTTCAATCTTTCACACAGTACGCTCGAAAGGACCATGTACGCGATGTTGAGGAGGCTTATCCACGGTAGTTGGCGCAGATTGCGGGGTCTCCCTTTTTATGGATTGGGCATAGCACACTTAAATTCCAATCGTTGGGCATGCTTTCGTCCGACCATATTTTGCAAAGAAGCTGATGCATGCTCCTTATCAGTTCTTCGCCACCGTGTTTGAATAGCTCGGCCGGCAATCCATCGGCCCCCGCCGCTTTGTTGTTCTTCAGGCGGGTAATTGCTATTCGAACCTCTTCATGGTCGGGAAATGGAACGTCTGCTCCATCGTCATCGATTGGGGAATCGGGTTCGCCTTCTCCATAATTTAAGTATGCTTTGGGCATCGGTGACTAGATTACCTTTGGGGGTTCTACAAGTGTATGCTCCGGTCTTGAAACCTTCTGTAAGTCGCCGCATCTTTTCGTAGAATTTTCGAGCATTACCCCTGTCGGCCAGCTTATCAAGCTCTTCGTACTCACGCATTTCGGCCTCTTTCTTTTTCTGTCTACAAATGCGTCTCGCTTCCCTCTTCAACTCTCGGTATCTATCCCATCCCGCACGTGTTATGGTCGACCGTAACGTTGCGAGGTAGGCAGCCTGTTTTCTCTCCGCTGCAACACGGCAATCCTCGTCGTACCAACTGTTCTTTTGCACTTTCCGAAAACCAATGGTTTCGGTTGAAGCTGTACGTAAGGAGTTTGAAATGCCGTCCCACAGTTCCCTTATACCGAGTTGTTGACGAGTGCTCTCAGAGAGCAGGTGTGCAAGCCGAGTAGAAAACCGTTCAGCTGTATATTGTGATTGCAGCTTCTCGACGTCGAACCTTCATTGTGTTTGTTGGCGTGCGTTTTTTGCTGCACAGAGGCGGGTGCGAATCTTGGCTACAACAATGTAGTAGTCCGAGTCGATGTTAGGACCTCGGAGCGCACGCACATCTAAAACACTGGAGACGTGTCTTCCGTCTATCACAACATGATCGATCTGGTTGGTGGTTTTTCAATCCGGAGACTGCCATGTAGCTTGATGAATTTTCTTATGCTGGAATCTAGTACTACAGATAACTACATTTCGGGCCCCGGCGAAGTCGATCAGCCTAAACCAATTCGGGGATGTTTCCTCGTGGAGGCTGAATTTACCGACCGTCGTACCAAAGATACCTTTTTTGCCCACCCTGGCGTTAAAGTCGCCAAGCACGATTTTGACATCGTGGCGGGGGCATCTCTCATAAGTGCGCTCCAAGCACTCATAAAAGGCATCTTTGGTCACATCGTCCTTCTCGTCCGTCGGGGTATGGGCGCAAATCTGCGATATGTTGAAAAACCTCGCTTTGATGCGGGTTGTGGCTAGACGTTCATTCTCCGGAGTGAATGATAGTACTCGGCGACGGAGTCTCTCTCCCACCGCGAATCCAACACCAAACTTGCGCACCTTTATATGGCCACTGTAGTAAATGCCACAAGGACCTATTTGTCTCTGTCCTTATCCCGTCCATTGCATTTCTTGGACGGCGGTGATGTCAGCCTTTATTTTTGCGAGGACATCAACCAGCTGGGCAGCGGCACCTTCCCAATTAAGGGACCGGACATTCCAGGTGCATGCCCTCAAATTATAATCCTTAATTCGTTTGCCATGGTCGTCATCAAAATAGGGGTCACTCATCCGAGGCTTGTTGTTTCCTTTCATTGGGGGTGTCTTTTTACGTGGCGGGTCCCAAACGCAGCGCACAACCCTAAGTAGGGAATATTTCGCCTTCTCACTTTAGCTTGCGTTCAAACGGATGTTCTTAGGCTACCCAGAGGATACTCTGTCAAAGACCGAAAGTCGTGAGCTGCTCTAGTCATATGTAAAAAATCGTTTCTGGCCACTCCCAAGTGAATGGCGATCAGAGAACTTTCCTCCAATTTACATATTACATATTGTATGTACATGAAAATATGAACGCAGTAGAATTTATCTGCATAGCTTAGATTTATGCATTATCTGGTATCGAAGAATTTTACATAGATTTGTCTTCGAAGTAGGGACGGCAAAATTGGTTACAGAATCGATTCTCGATTCTGACTATTTTTCTATATTTTTTGATTCTAAGAATCGATTATTCGGGGGCAAAAATCGTGAAATTAATTGTCAGTTTAAGATCGGGTTCGAAATATCGATATTCTCAATATTCGAGTCTGAAAGAGAATTGGTAAAAATGAGAAATACATAGAAAAATAATAATAATTGGAAAAATAACAATAAATTAAAATATCGATACTCTCGATATTCGAGTCTGAAAGAGAATTGGTAAAAATGAGAAATACATAGAAAAATAATAATAATTGGAAAAATAAAAATAAATTAAAATATCGATACTCTCCACATTCGAGACTGATCGAGAATTGGTAAAAATGAGAAATACATAATAGGAAAATTTATAATTAATTATTATTGCAGAAAGAAGAAGAATTTGGACACAGAAGAATTATGAACACCGGGGCTTTGGACCGACCAGGGATATTTTTTTTCGAGCGCTCGAAATATTATTTTTCTATTATATGTATATCTCTCATGTTTATCAATTCTTGATTAGTCTCGAATATTGAGAGTATCGATATTTCGAAAACGATCAGTGCATGAATCAATAGTTGCCATTCGAATTTACAACAGTGATACCATAATTTCGAACATAACCTTGCCATTTTTGTTAAAGTGAAGTGATTGTGAAGTTTATAAAAATAACATAAAAACCAATTTCTGTTATTATTTAACTAAACAACATCAATAATTACGCGTATATAACTTATAGAAAGTATAATTTTAACATCTAAAGACGTGTAAAGTGTAAAAGTGAATTTGTCATTTCGGGATATACGATGTTTTTTGATAGAAACAAAGAAAATATTGATTTTAAAGGCACGCGCCATACATATTCGTAAAGTAGAACTAAAAACGAGTATTTTAAGACATTTTCCGTGAAAATTGGTGCACGTTTTCGGAAAAGCCGCTCTCCTGAACATTTACCAGTAAATTTATCGTAGGAAAGTTTCTTGACCGTTTCTTAAGCGTTTTTTTATATGAAGTTTTTACATTTCTTGAGAGCTGGATACTAAGCTTATAACTTGAAACTGGTCACTTAATTAATAGTAAAGTCGAATGTCAAGAATCAATTCTTAATCGACTCTGACTACTGAAGATCGATTCCGAAAACTCGAGTATTTTACGAGAAAACTCGATTCTCGAGTAGAATCGGAATCGAGTTTGCCATCCCTACTTCGAAGCAATGCTTCCAAGAAAAATATAAGCGGTGAACCATTATCCCGCTGGAATTTTTTAATGTTTCTCTCGTCCAATCGACTCGAACCTTTTTAGCGATCGACAAATACAAAGCAAATGTGGGATCCAGCCTTAACAATTTTTATACTCTTGCAACCAGTTGATACAGAGTATTATAGTTTTGTTCAACTAACGGTTGTACGTATCATCTAAAACTAATCGAAATAGATATAGAGTTATGTATATACAAATAATCATGGTAACGTGAAAAGTTGAAGTCCGTTCTTCCGTCCGTGCAAGCTGTAACTTGAGTAAAAACTGTGATATCTTGATAAAGCTTGGTATGCAGCTTAGTAGAAAAAATCGGACCATTGCCACGCCCACAAATCGCCACTAACCGAAAACCGATAAAGTGCCATAACTAAGCAGTAAATTAAGATATAAAACTGTAATTTGGCACAGGATCGTAGCAGCCGGGGGCTCCTGCGGGCAAAAAATTTTAAGAAGTGGCCGAGGTCTCGCCCTCTAAAAAGTTTAATGTATGTATCTTCTAAGCCTCTAAAGCTACAACAACGAAATTCGCCCAACACGAATATTACAAGATCTTTTAGCGCTAGTGTTAAATAACGGTGTGAATAGTACTGTTCAAAACTACTAAAAGCGTGATAAATCAAAAATAGCCGCCGGAATGGTATGACAAGGCTTTATAGTGGCCGGTGTAAAAACTGGACGATAGGCGTGGCTACGCCCACTCTTTGGTGAAATCCCACATCTCAGATCACATCACGACCTATTTCGATAAAATTTGGTATGTGACATTATTTTCATATTCTTATGTCATGTTGTGAAAATGAGTGAAATCGGACAATAACCAAGCCTACTTCCCATATAGCACAGTTTTAAATTCTACTTGATTCTTCATTTTTTCCAGTACACAAATCAAGAAGCAATTAATATAACGGGATTAAACTTTGCACGAATAATGCTTTTAGTGTATAGTATGCTACCTTACGACCAAACATTGTTTACATCCAAACTGTTCAAGATCTTAGGTACCGAATATTTTTACTACGGTACCTATAGTTTACCTTTATTCAAAAATGTCGGTCAATGTGTGATACATAATGAAATTAAGAGATAATCCTTATGGTATGCCTGTATGTCCCCCATATACCTAATACGAGTATACAGATAATCGAACTTCCGGGTGACTTTGTACCGCATATATCGGCCAATATGTGAGATATCTCAATGACTGCGCTAGCGTGTTTTATTCAGAACAGTGTATCTTTGTGCCTAAAATAGATAAATTTGAGGGAAAACTTGACTTATGTGTACACATAATAGTATGTAGTATTGGGTAAAATAGATAAAATCTTGTTGATACTACCCCAACTTTTATCTACTACATATAATGGTTTTCGTTTTTCTAACAAACCTTATACGTCTGTCAGTATAAGATGTATGTATGTATATAGTATATGTTTATATAAAATTGATTTCGATCCCCAGGTTGACATTTTACACCATAAAGCATTTTCCTGGCTTTGATTCTTGTAAGTTTCAAGAGTTTGAAATGTTCGGTTGCTGAACTTAGCCCTTCCTTACTTGTTTTTATATGTTCCTTGTTGTTGAGTTAATCCACGTCAAAAGTTGTAAAAAATAATCGCATCAAATTTTTCGAGATTTTTATAAATTTTCTTACTGAGACGAATATTTTAAAATATATATTAAATATTTTTCGAACCGTTCTGGGTATGTATACCATCAGAAATGTCAAACTATAAAGTTATAAGTTATCAGAGTGCAACACCAGGATTTCAAAATCCCGAAGTATTAAAGACATCCTACATATGCTGTGGCATTATTTTGCCACTAAAACTACGAGTTTGTTCGGTAGGGTAAATAAGGTCTTGAGTGTAAGCGTGTATATGAGTAAAGATATTATAATAATATACTATATAATAAAAAAGTTCTTTATATTATTTACCTTGCATAATTTTTCTATTTCATAACAAACATATTCATAAACTTTTTCATATAATTTTAATAATAATAAATAACAAAAATAAAAATACTCTTTTTATTCTGTTATTTTGACATGCGATATTTTATTTATTTTAATATGTGTTCTACATTTTCTTGAGACGAAATGAAATGTGTTAACTGCATATATATATGTATGCCCTTTACAAACTTTACTTTATGTAGAAATAAAATGTATGCTTATAATAACATACGATACTACTAATATTATTCTATTATAAATTTGTTAAAAATATAATTCAACTTTTTTAAAATTTGCTTACAATTTGAGCATGCTATCTCGCATATAGATACTTTCCTTACTGGAAATAAACAATAAAATGACAACTTCCGTTTTAATAAAAACAGTTTTTTATTAATATCAAAAAACAATTATTTACTTAATTGCATATTTAAATAAATATTTGTGCGCCAAATTCTTAATATATCTACTTTTCAAATTACTGTATATGGTTTTTATTTACTTAGTCAAAATAAAACTTTTTTCTTAATAATAGTTAATACGTATTAAACACATACACATAATTTATTAATAATATATTTCAAAATATCTTGGTATATACTTAAACTGTTACCTTTACGAGTATACACTTAACATTATGGCTAACGTGAAAATTTCTTATTTCTTTTTATTTCTACATCACCAAATGTTTAAATTATTTGCAAACAAAAAATTGTTAATAATAAAACACATAACGTCCGCGGCATCATCACCAATTTGTTATTACAAAATTTAATTGTTTACTGAAATTTTTAAAATATCTGTAACACAATTTAAAAAATTCAAACACGTCATATATGAATATAAACGCATTTTTATTATATTCAATAAATGAATACATTCCAGAATGCCATACGCACGAATCTGTCGCTGCATAAATGCTTTGTGCGCTATGAAGATGACTTTGGCTCCTTTTGGATGGTAGACGACAATGAATTCGTGAAACGACGTCATTTATCGCGCGGCCGTCCGCGCAAATATGAACCGTCGTCATCGCCTAAGACCAATTCGCAAACGTCCGTTAATGCTACTGTCGACAATGGCAACAGCACTAGCCGAGAAGCAAGTGGCAACAGTGATTCACAACAATTATTGAATAGGCAACAAAAGCAGAAACAGCGCAATATGCACAGTTTCGGTGGTAGTCAGGTGGCTGGCCACTGCATCAATGTAGATTGTGATAGTGTCGGCCGTAGCGTTCAAGGTTACCATGCTGCAACGGATACTGCTACTCCAGTAATGACAGCTGCAATTGATATTTACTCTAATAACAACAGTAGCAACGGTATTAAAATTAAGAGTAGAAATAATAATAATAACAGCAACAAAAATAACAACCACAGTAATATGGATATTAATAATGGCGATCATGACGGCATTGATATCTGCGAAGGTAGCCAAAGGCATATAAGCGATTTTTGTAGCAATAAAAAAATAGCGAAATTTGATTCTCATAAAAATTATAAAATGCCCAATGATAGTAATCTACTTTGCATCAACAATACTTTAATTGGTATTAACACATTTGAAAATTTAAGTATGCTTGCAACGACTGGCAACAAAGTCGCTAGTGCTAGTGGTATCAACATCGTCAGTGATGGCGTCGCCGCTGTCGATATTGATGCCATATTTGCGGTGAACAACAGTGGCGATGGCATAATTGGAAGCAATCGTATCGGTGCTAGTATCTATGGTGATGTCGGTGTCGTTACTGTTGATGCTGTAAATAATTTAAATGATGTTGCCGTAGGTGTTGGTGATAACGGTACCGACGGAATTTTCTCTTGCAACTTTCAACCGCAGTAAGAGTATTAATCAAATAAAACAATAAAAACCAAACATTTTCATGTTCGATAGTTCATATCATTTATTACATCCAGTTCTAATGAGCCATGTACATACATGCATACACAAATACTTACGGGAATAAGTACATATATAACATATATATATTGGCATAACTGTATGTATATGTGTACATATGTAAGGTGTACATTAAACGGTAAGTAACATGCATGCGCAGTGTATATCGTACACATCTATAAATATCAGTATTGTTATGTAAAGCTTAATGAACAAAATATAGCCAACACAAAAAGAAACGTTAACTTTAGTTGCACTGAGAATGCTATTGCACAAATAAAAAATTCCATACAAGAACGTAACTTTGGCCAGTCAGTTTGTATGGCAGCTATATGCTATACGCATTTCCGACAAATGAGCAGTTTCTTGGAAGGAAAAGGGCGTGAAGTAGATCGATTTCTCAAAAACCCAGCGACTAGTTCGCTAGATGGCTAAATCGACTCAGCTCGTTCCGGTAATCACTTACATAAGTATATACATATACATTTTATAGAAGCTCCTACGTTTCCTCGGGCCAGTACTAATTTTTGATTTTAGTACTACTTTACTTCTATCAATAGGGTATACATATGTACTTATATATAATATTTAATTGCTCAAGATGGAAAGAAGAGTTGGCTGTCAGACCGTCTGAATATTCGTGCAATGGATATTTTAAGTAAAAGTTAATATATCTTAATGAAATTTGGTGCACGTATGCCTTGATACTTTTGGAAGGTTGGTATTGCCGATGAAAAAATGGACTTTTACCACACCAGTGTCATTAATCGAAAACCTAGAAAGCCCTAAAAGTAATCAAAGATACAAAAAGATCAAAATACAAATCTGTAATTTGGTGCAGAGCATCGAAGTTGAAATGATATCTGTGGCTTACATTTTTTAAAAGTGGGCGTAATCCGTCCATCTAATTGATTTAATGTACTTGCTTATATTTTTCAATCAAACAAGCTCGTCAATAACAAGTCCCTGTAGAATCTCCTCTTTTTATACAGTATTAAATCAGATGAATATCACGCTTTCTGCACATTTCACACATTTTATACAACTTTATCCATCTCATCAGAATCTTTCACTTTACCGTATAGAAATCAAACACCATACAACAATGTCCCCTAACCTTCATGAACCTATTATATGGATTTTACAATTATGGTGTGACTTTATTGCATATATAATGTATCGGTCAATATGTGAGGTATGTGAATGAAATTCAAGAATAGACTTTTTTTTCATAATAGTGTGTCGTGTCTTCTGGTGTTAAAATCGGTTAAATTATCAGTTAAATATCTCATACAAATAATTATATGTACATAACTAGGTTCCTTGTTTTTTCGCCATATATGAAAAGCTATCCCGTTTCTGAAATTGAGCAATTCTTTGGTGATATTCTGTTGTTGTGAATTGACCAAAATTTTTGCTTTCTCCTCTCATTCGTTGTACCGTTGCTTTCAAAATGTGCGTGATATGCTGAATACAATGCTTGCGACACAACATGGCATCACGACAGTGAACTGAAAACGGCGTTGTGCATCCTACTACATGAACGCATGTACACAAGACAACACAGCTCTCCATTTTGCATGTACACAATTTCATTGTGGCCATACTAATACCTTGCACTTCAATGAAATTTTAATATTTTGTTCAAAGTGAAATTTTTATGCAAAAAATAAGTAAATAGGTATATATTTTTGTTTTAAATTATCAATTGTTATTACATATGATATAATAGAGCTATTTTATGCTTTTATTTGTAAAATAACGTCAAGTTTGTAAGAGCTGTGAATAATTTTACATTTTACATATTAGTGGCATCACCACTCTTCCTCATCTCTCTATCTTCCATTCTACTGTCAACTCTACTGTCGTCCTACTGTCGTTGGCAAATATAGGAGAATATTGAAGTTAGCGAGAACGACAACTGTCGGCCTACCGTCGTGTAGCCGTGCAACTGTCAAAATAACAGTGTCCATAAGAACGTGTGTATTTTAATATTTGACAGATGTCGTTTGTCGTCTGTCGCAACCATTGTGTTCAGCGTATCAGATTTCGGTGCTGCGTAGTAAATAATTATATGAGCACATCAGCGCGAAATGATCGAAACTGCTGCTAATAGCGTTTTCGGAAGTTAAGTTGCAAAAATTAGTTTGAGATACTTATTGTAAATATGTAATTGTTCAAAATAATGAAATTAATTTAAATATTTTGACATTGGTTAGTTAAAATGCCTAATGAAACCAGTTTGACAACGCCATGAACAAGGTATCATAAAAGGAATGCATAATAGCGGTGCAAATATCACCAATATCGCATAAAAAGTAAACCGACACCGGAACTGCATCACTAATTACCTGAAAAATTTAAGTAAATATGGTACAATTCGACGATGTGAGCGGAAAAGCAACATTGATTTGCGTTGCAAACAGCAAATACAAGTACTTGCTGTGGTGGATTTAATCAATGTTTAAATGAAAAAATTTAAGGTCCTATTTGTCTCCAAATAACTTACAGTCGAATAGTGCAAAGAATCCATAAAAATCCATTACTGAACACTTGAAGGTTCGCATGGAGTTTGCAAATAAGTACCGTTTTTTATGCTAAGAATGGCATAACGCAATTTTTAGTAATGAAAAGAAGTTCAATCTAGATGGCCCTGATAGTTGCAAAAGACATTGGAGAGATATGCGTCAGGATCGGCGATCCTGTTTTAAGCGAGGGTTTGGCGGTAGCAGTGGGATGGTATGGGCTGCGTTCTGCTATAGGGGAAAGCCATATATGTGCTATGTCTCTACCCTAATGAATACTCAAATGTATGTGGGTCTCCTGGAGAGTGAGTTAACAGGTGGCAATTTATATGGTGACGACAGGATTTTCAGTAGGACAATGCTTCAATACACACAGTTTAGGTTACCAAATCCTTCTTTAGAGGGCAAAAAATACCTGTATTGGACTGGTCCGCCTTAAGTCCTGGGCTAAATTCGATTGAGATACTCTGGGTTATCGTCTCTGACAAAGTGTTCAAGAACGGTATACAGTTTGAGACCTCAAGGACCTTAAAAAGGCAATAGACCAAAAATGGGTCACTATTGACCCAGCCAACTTTAATTTTTTGGTGAAATAGATACCATCCCGACTTCATTCCGTAATACTGAATAATATTGACTATTAATATCATATATGCATAATGTATACATATAAAACAAAGACGGGTTTGTTCGAACACTTAGATCTGCTGAACCCATTTCCATGGTTATTGATTCGTTGGATTTGTCTCCACTCCGAATAGCAGAATACATATTAAAAACAATGGAAACTCGATATGTGTAATGAATACTTAATCTATCTTATATATAAAAATGAATCGCAAAATGTGTTGGTATGCGCATAACTCAACAACGCCTGGACCAATTTGACCAATTCTTTTTTCTAAATATTCGTTGAGGTTCAAAGATGGTTTTTGCAGCAAGAAAAAATCGAATAACTGCCGAAAACCCCCTGAAAACAGCCCTTTTCTTTTTTCCATACAAACGAATGAATGTTGGTTTATTAGTAACGCTATGGGAACGACTGAACCAATCTTGATGAAATTTTCAGAGAACGTTCTGTGTGGATCGGGGAAGGTTGAGAAATAAAAAAAAATCTGTATGCTTTTCGTAAGGAAAAGTCGAAAAATTGGAAAATTCCAAAAAGTTAATTTTTTCCATACAATTTTTTTTTTTAATTTTTTTGCTTTGTTTTCAATTATTTGAATCGTTCAAATTTGTCGTTTGCTTCAATAATTTTTGAAAATTATTCTGTGAAAACGTTATGTATGTTGCACACAAAGTGATCAATTACAGATTGAAATTTCTTACGATGCCACGAACAGGTCGCGCTATTATCGGTCGGCGTTCTTTTTGGCATCAACATACATTAGCAGCCCAAGGCACGTGACCGAGTACTCCCAGGATGCGATGACATACGTGCGGTATTATGGATCGCGGTCAATCATCAAGCGATCGTCCTGTTGTCACAGCAAGACTTTTCAAGCAACAGCTTCGATGGACTTTATCTTGAAGCAACGTATATATGGCGCTGTTAGATGCTAGATGTACTCTCTTGAGTGGCAAAAGAGAGGTTTGCCGCACGCACACATTATTTATTGGATGGTGGATGGTGGTTACACCAGATCAAATTGATGAAATCATTCAGTCACGCGGAAATTCCTGATGAAGAGAAAGGTGCAGGTTGCGGACACCACAATCCCACTTCGTTTTGTATGTCTGACAATAAATGCACGAAACAGTATCCACGTTTCTTTCGGAAACACAAACTAGAAATGAGGGATATCCACTCTATCGGCGTCGCTCACCAGACGACAATGGCAGAACATTCAGCATTCAATTTAGAAGAGTGAATATCGAAGTTGACAACACATGGATCTTACTATATTCACTATTATTGTCTATTTCATACTAAAACTCATATCAGTGTTTAGTATTGCAGTTTGGTGTAATCGATAAAATACGTTTGAAAGTACGCCACCATAGGAAGCAACGTGAGTGTTATTGGACTTGAACGATACGGTTAATACATAAACTGCAATAAAGCGCTTTGCAGGATATTTACTTTTGCAATTCATAAACGTTCTCCGACTTTTGTGCGCCTCGCAGTTAATTTGGAGAATGGCCAAAGAGTGTATTTCAACCCAGAGAATGCAGTATAGCCAGTGGAATCATCGTCAGCAACAAAATAACATTGACGAGTTTTTTCTCAACTTTCGTCAATGATCCGTTTGTGAGAACATTGCTCTATTCGAAAGTATCTTGATATTATGCATGGAATGCATCGTCGATTAAATAGTTACGCAGAAAGCAAGGCCAACCAGTGGATTGACATCCAGGTGTCTTATCAACTAATCCATTAAGACGAATTTACTTAATCCACCCGAAAATCGATGATTGTTTCTACCTCCGGTTGCTATTGATTAATGTACGCGGTTCAACTTTATTTGAGTCATTGCTTACTGTGAATGGTTCAATGTGTGCAAGTTTTGGAGAAGTAAGCCAGCAATTACAATTGCTGGAACACGTTAATCACTGGAATGAAAATGAAGTTCGCATACTTTTCGATATAGACATCGACATTGCCAAAGATATTTTACATCGTCTTCGCAAAAAATTGGAAATGGTACAATTTCGGTTGATACTTCCGGTGGTTCGATTCAATTCCATCTTCTCTTTATCAATTCACGAAAAATTAACTCATCACAAATGTTCGGACATTGGCCAAATTAACGTAACTACGATTTCTTAAGTGCACGCGCAATGTTAGCTGACTTCAACTGGAAGATTCAAAGTCAAATTCCGGGAGACTTGCACTCATACAAATTGATCGATCGTCTTGACAGAGGCTTGGTATGCCATCGCATCATTTGCGTCTCAAAGTTGGATCTGTCGTTATTATGTTTCGCAATCTTCATGCGCCGAAACTGTGTAATGGAACCCGACTGATTGTGACGCACCTATCGAATACAAGGAGAGAATACATGATTCTACGAGTTCCTTTCAGTTCAAACGTATTCCGTTTCCAGTGAAAATTGCATTTGAGATGGCAATCAACAGGACCTAAAGATAGTCGCATAGTGTGAGGCATAAATTTAGAAATGCTATGTTTTTCACAAGGCCAGATATACATGGCGTGCTCACGAGTTGGAAAACCATCTTTTCTGTACACCGGAACATAAACCAAAAAATGTTGTTTATAAAGCTGCGTTATGCACATATAAATATTTAGTACTAGGACTATTTTTGATTTAACTTCCTTATTACATATATTTAAAATTTGTTACCACTTTATGATTTTATTTTGTAAACTTTATCTGCAAATAAAACTACATACCCAAAATTTCGATATCAGCTTTTGTACTTTTTTAATCAAGAAAATACATGATGCACATATAATTCTTTGTATGAGGTAGTTCAGAATTTGAAATTAAAATAATTTTAATAAAGACATAACACCTAAATTTATTTCTGTTGTGCTTAAGCTTTTCATAAAATCCATCAGTCGTTTCGAGGCATGTTAATGCAAGATCATTAAACAATCATAATTATAAATATTAGGGTAAAGTACTGAATAATTTGGGAGTGCCACAAAATCCCCAGCTGAAAAAAAAATCCCCAAACACATAACCCCCAAAATCAAAATCCCCAAAATTAAAATCCCCTCACACGAAATCCCCACCTTTTTTTTTGAGGCAGTGTCACAAAATCCCCAAACACAAAATTTCCATTTTTTTTTATTTTTATTAAATATTATTAGAGATCATATAAAAAATAGTAAAACCGCTCTTTAGTTGAGTTTTAATTCGTAGTTACATATATATACCCATATATGACAATATATAGATATAGACGAGAACGCATGACGGATTTAGAGGAAAAAAATAATTATTTCATCAATTTAGCGACTAAAAAGCTAAAAAAAAAATAGTATTTGAAAAAGCGGCCCAGACCCGGATTTGAACCCA
This sequence comes from Bactrocera zonata, assembly GCA_037783105.1. Lineage (NCBI taxonomy): Eukaryota > Metazoa > Arthropoda > Insecta > Diptera > Tephritidae > Bactrocera > Bactrocera zonata. The sequence goes on from JBAWJQ010006683.1 coordinate 171,530, forward strand.
AAACCCTTGCATGACAGCTGCAGACTCTAACCTAACTGAGCTATTGCTGCATGTATCAAAAGTTGGCAAAGTTAACAATATATGCAAGCGACAAGAAAACTTTGGTTTTCAGCAGCATTGTTATCGAGTAGAAAACAAAAGAATATAGAAAATCAAAGCATAATATAACATTGTCATTCATTAACCAATATATGTACATACATATGTATGACTTAAAATACAAAAATAGTACCGTTTCCTTTTCTACAATTATTTTACCATATGCATTTTTTCATATTATTTATCACATTACGTGTAATTAATTGTGATAAAAATTGTATAGTTATATTTTTGATTAAATTTCGTGTTAAATGATCGTCGTTACTGTGTCAAACAAAGGAAGTAATAAAATATTTTTGGATGGTTTTGATTACCATTTTCATTCCAAAAATGAAAAGAAAAAATAGTTCCGCTGGTCTTATGCGCAAAGAAAATCCCTAATGTGTAAAAGTGTTCTTGTGACAAAAGAAAATAGTGGCGATCATGTAATACAACGCGCTCCTACTGCCAATAATCATGATCCAAAGGCCCATCAAGTATCTGTGGCACAGGCGAACAACAAATTTGAGTATATCATCTTCACTGGCGCCTTCCCAAATTATTAGGGAAGCAGTTGTAGATTGCCAACCAGACCGCCGGGTGTACTTACCATCGAAACAAGCCCAAAAAATGAAAGTGAGCCGACTTCGAAAGGGTACATATACCAACGAACCAGGAAATGTACAGGAAATTAATATACCGGAGCATTTGAAATACCTGGAAGGAGAATTATTTGTGTTGAGTGATTGGAATTTCGATGGTGAAAAGAACATTATTATGGGCACAACGAGTTCCCTAAAGGAATTGGAGAGGTCACACTGCTAGGTGATGGATGGGACGTTTTTTGTTGTACCGAAAGTTTTTCGCCAACTGTTCACCATACAAGGGCTGATTGATGGTCAATTTGTGCCTCTAGTTTTTTGCCTGATGAGCAAAAAATCCAAGCGGCGTACACTGAATTTTTTTAGGAACTATTTAATTTGGCTTTAGCACAGAATATTAATCTTAATCCGCAAAGAATAATTACTGATTTTGAGCGAACCGTCTTGTCTGCGGCAAAAGAGTATTTTCCTGAAGCCCGATATAAAGGGTGTCTATTTCACTTTGGCCAGATCATTTGGAGACGAGTTCAGAAAGAAAGGTTTTCTCAAAAATATGGTAATGATGAAAGTTTCAGCATAGCTGTTCGTATGCTGAAAAGTTTATCATTTGTTCCCCCAAAATGTGTGTCAGATTATTTCAGTGAACTGAAGAGTAGCTCGACAGACAGAAATTTTAAAAAATTGTGTGCTTGGTTTAAAAACCAATACATTAGTGAAAATATGAAGGCGGATGCTATGATATATAATCCAAATTTTTGGTGCGTTTCAGATTCTTTCAAGGATAATTTTCCACGCACTCAAAATTCAATCGAGGTTTGGCACCGTAGGTTTAAAGTAATTGTAAATGTGGTGTATATGAAATCATAAAACATTTAAAAAAAGAAATGATTGAAGTTAAATCAACCATAGAAAAAATACACTCAGGGATCGGTGTGCGAAAAAATAAAAAGAATGTCGAGCGTGTAAAGAAAATTAAAAAAGTTGTTAAACGTCGTTTAGATTTAGATTAACTTTTTTATTTATAATCGATAGCACACAGTATTTCATTATGTAATTAGAATTTCCATACATGGTTTATTTACATAAATGTTTTGAATTTATTGCTTTTTTGTTTATTTACATCACTAAAGATTGGTCTACATATGTATGTATATAAATATATGTTTATGTTAATGTATAAAAGCTATTCGAAAAATTGTGAAGTTTGTATTTATTTATGTTGTACAAATATGTTAAACTGATTGATATAACATGTATTGCATTTTCTTTAATTTACCAATTAAATATTCGTGATACCATTAAACATAAAATATCTAGTGAACTTCAACTTTAGATTTAATATTGAGTATAGAATTCCCTTTTTCTGTGTGAAATACATTGAAATTAGGTTTAAAATCGCCGCGATTTTGATTTGGGGATTTTGATATTGGCGATTATGTGGTACACCCGAATAATTTAACCATCCTTAGGTCTTAATAAAAAACAAGTAAAAACTAAACCTAGAAGATTTACGTTACCGTGCCACTTCATTAATGTACAAATCAGACTCCAAGGGTAAAATGTAAGTCAAAACCAGTTAACAGAACTTCCAATTACTAAATAAAAAATCGCGATGGAAGAATCTCTTTCGTTTTCGTTTAAGCCAAAGGCAAACAAATCAGGCAGACTTATCTATTTATAGTTATAAGCTCGATAGATACTCAGCATTTTTCCCGCAGCGTTACCTAAATAAGATAAAGTAGTGGAATAGAATATTCGAATGATCAGCATAGTACTATCTCATAGTCTAGACTTTAGACCTTTCCGCAAAAGTGTTCATTATTAATTCAATCTGTTACTGATTGTCAACCCAATAGAAACTTTATTTGATTTTGTCCAAAGTATTCGTTATACCTAGGTGCCCTGAATTAGAACCATTGCTGAACTCTCCTACTTATTATCTTAGCAGTTGCGACCAGATTGCAGTTACATAAAATGTTTGCCAATAAATATATATTAAATTTAAAACTTCCAACACTCAAGCACTCATCAAAGTTATCTACTTATTTATTGTAAACTATGCAACTAAAATTTTCTTAGTACTCAATCATTAACATTTTGCATATTTTTATAGCAAGTAAGGAACTGAATTCGCTTATGTAAACAGTTTACTCTTTATGGAACCGACTTCACTTTCACCCACAACATTCTCGCCACATATCTATTATACGTAAATATAGAAAAGTTCTGGGTAAGGGTTTTGTAATAATTACAAAGGAAGTTTTGAAAAACTCATTAAAATTAAAGTTATCCCAAAATCTTGTTCCTCCTATGTTTACCATTGAAAATATATGGGAAATGGATGGTTATCAATATTCATTATATTGTATAAAGCTTCATTGCGAAAGCACAATTAATGATTAGGATTAATCGAAATTCGCCACATTAAGATTTTTAATACTAAACTGGAAAAATGGAAGGGGGGTCCGAGAAATGAACTACGCAATTATCTGAAAGGAAGAGTTGTAGCCACAAATTTTAAATGCTTGAACAAATTAAAACTTAGCTTTTTATTTTATTCTCTTTTGCTAAAGGGTCCTTTTACTAAGCTCTTAGAGGGTTAAAAGCAATGGGTATTTGTGTTGATCCTGTTCCCGCCCAAGCTCCTTGCAGTAACAATATGTAACCCATGGAGATTCATCCAAAATCAGTAGGAAAAACTAGTTTTATTAAGAGATAATCTTATACTTGATCAAAGTTTTTTTGTTTTTAAAACTTTTCCAGACTTTAGGAAAACTCCAAAAGTAATTATTCAAAAAAACTCAAAATTAGAAACAAATTCTTCTCAAGTACTAGTTTTAAAAAGCTGAATAAATTTCACTGAAATCTACTGCATTGTAAAACTCGCTTTTGATGTTTTACACGTCACTTCGCCGATCACTTACAGCCGCTACTAGCCACCTGCTCGCAAAAGTTTTAGAGCGGCTGAGATCCCTTGCTAATTATAGAATAACTCGAAAAGTATTTGTTGGATGAAAGACGAAATTCTGACAGTTCCTAACCCCATTATAGATTTTTCATACATTATTTTGCAAACAAAGTTACAATTTGACTAAATTAAGAAGGTTGGATCATTTAGAAGCCAGAAAAAGCAGATTTTTTTGAATTTTTAGCATAAAAACGCTAAAGAAAATTCGATCAAAAATAGTATTTTAGTGCATATTTTAATGTTTCTTTAATGGTTGAACCACTCAAAAGTATTAGAAAATAACGGAAGAATCCAAGTTTCAGTGGAACTTGCCACAGCTGATAACGTCCATTGGCGGGCAAAGTCTGTAATTGTTATCTTTAACAGTGAATATAAATATCTCTTTAATTTTTATACTTTTTGACTCTATGTGAACCTCAGAATGCCAATAAAAATTTAAAACTAAAATTTTTCCTAATGTTCGAACTTTTAAATCGATTTTAAGTGTAAAATTTGTCATTTTTTACATATAAAATTTCAGAAATCAAAATATTTAGTAATATCTTTGGTTCACATAGAACAGGTTTTTATACAAGGTGCGTTCCGAAGTAAACAGGACTTTGAAAAAAGTTCATGGCCATGATTGCCTATCCCGTAGCAGAGTGCACGAGTGGTTTCAACGTTTTCAAAGTGTCATAAGAATATAAATGACCATCAACATGTGGGCCAATCAAAATCCGCGATGGCCGGAAATCCCATCGAAACTGTGCGTGAATTCATCTAAAATCAGCCAAAATCTTCATTGAAATTCTTGGAAGTGGAATTGAACATCTCCAAAACATCGAGTTATCGCATTTTGACCGAACATTTGGACTTAAGAAAGGTGTGTGCACGGTTTGTTCCACACAAATTGACTGACGACCAAAAATTGCTGAGAATCCAACATTCGAAGGACATCATTGTGACAGATTATTTGACCAAAAATAACATTTTAGTCATTATCCACTCCCTGTATTCACCTGATATGGCACCGTGCGGCTTCTTCCTTTTCGGAAAAATGTATTTGCCCAAGAAAAGTGTTAAGCTTTTGGACCATGTAAGAAGCTGTATTGAAGCAGAAGGAGTCTATTTGGAATAAAATAAATTGAGTTTGCCAAAAAAGCCATTTGTTCTGTTTTTTTTAAGTCCTGTTTACTTTGGAACCCACCTTGTACTCTACCAAATAAAAAGTTGAATCAGATTGCTAGGTGAGATGTGTTTTCGCAATCATGCTCACCAAATGTAAGAACATTGCTTTCAGAAAACACTGCTCAAAGTTTTAATAAGCGACTAACACGTGTTCGACGCGCTTGTCTATTACCTGAATATTTTTGAACCACTTCGAAATCAAAGCTAATATTTATGTTTTTAGTTCGTTTTAGAAGAGATTAAGCTTAAAAAGAATTGGATTTTTTCGATTGCATTTTTTAAAATGATCCGACACTGAATAATATGTAAACATGGATGTAACATATAGATTCCATTAAAACAAGAAAATCAATACATTTTTTTTGTAATACGGTAGGTATCTTTAATTTACTTAATTCATAAAAACATGTTTTAATTTATTTATATTCGTAAATAGAAAAATATATGCTATTTTCAAACCATTTGTGTTTGTTCTGTATATTAACTCTTTAATACAAAATATGTGAAATGATTTATTTTCGCTTTTATAAGAAATATTCATATGTTATTTTTTGTCAACGTTCTGGCTTGCACTCTTTTTTCCTAATTAGTGATTTTTGCCTTCTATCAACTTTTTTAACAAGTCTTTTTTTTATAAATGTTACAGCAACATACTTTAAAAACTTAACATTAAATAATAACACTTTAACGGCATTTTGAAACCAAAATGTCAATTAATAAAGATAACTGACATTGTTTCAAACAAATATGCATACAGGAACGCAATCCACGATTCTCGGCCGACTTCACCACCTTATGGCAAACACGATTATTTAACTAATTTACAGGTATGTAATTTCTTTAAACATATGCAGATATATGTACATACATATATTGTATCATAATCCAGAAATATATTCATAGGTCCGGTAAAAAGAAATCCATTATTTCTTCTACAAATTGAATGTTTTAATTAGCATAGTGAGATTGATCCGACTAAAATGTGTATGTACTGTTTTTCAATAAGTTAAAAATATATTTGTTGCTATTTTGAAGGTAATTTCCTAATGCCACTCTTATAAAACCCCTCTCACTCACTTTCAAACATTGGGAAGATCGATTTTCACAAGCTTATCTTGAGACCAATTTTTCACCAAAATCATTCGCCATAGACAGGCACAGACAGTAATCGTTTGGTGGCATTGGAGTCACTACCGTTCAGCAATCACATTCAGCCTTATCGAAAACTTCGCGTGAATGATATTCCCCATGGAAAAATTCACAAATTTGTATTTTTCTTATCGTGAAGTTCACATGGGAATTGAATGAATTTTTTTTTAACCGAATCCATGCAATTCTTTCACAAAATTGTTAGTTGGGAACAAATTTCAATAAAATTTTAGCTTACTCTTGTAACTATTTATTTAATTTTAAAAACATTTTTATATGAACTAAGGCCTATTAACAAAATTCATTTGACGTTTTTGGCGAGCAGTGAGGCCGAAAATCATGATAAAGGAAAGAGTTTAAAAAAATAAAAGAACGAGAAAGTGTATGTATTTTGAATAACGTTACGTGATTATTCTAATAGCAAACATTCGAAATCAATTTCAGAATGAAAAAAGAGAACCATTGATTTTCAGGTTGCCAGTGTGAGTACATTCAATTTTTGTTTATCCTTTATTCCTTAAAATATACCAATACATTCGAAAATTGTTATCTGCATAATTTATGTAGGTAATACTAACTCAATCAAAAAATATATGCGATATATAATTAAAAATAAAAACACTTGTTTAAGTTAAAACAGTCGCATAATTGGCTTTATAAGTTTACAAAGTTTTTTCAATGCCACTAACAGCCCTATTCTCATGCCCTCACAAAAGTAACCAACCTTACCACAGTGATGTTTCTCACTATAATGAGGGTTACCTTATTCTGGCGAAAATTCAAAAGCTCAAATGCTCACTATTGTCACAAATATCTGTGACGTGTGAAAGCAGCCATCATAATAGAAAACATCCGTGTTTGTTTTGTTTTCTTCACAACATTTTACTGAAGCATGGTGTGGCTGCAGACCTTGGCTTCGAATAAGTTTTAGAAAAATCACAAAACACCGAAATTGTTTTCGAAAACCTCAATTTTAGGGAGGGTGCTAGAGTAAGAGAACGTTACATCATGTCTTTATAATATACATACATATGTTTGTATATATATAAATATATATACATATATGTAAGTTACTAACTGTCTCTGTACATTTTACTTCCTCTAAGAATGAATAAAAAGACATATGTTTAAATAATTCATTTTATTTTATTTAATTTTTTTACATTTTTGTTTAATTTTTTTTATTTTTTTACATTGCAAAACATTATGTAATGTTGCAGCTGCTCCTGAGTTGTCCTTTCCGTTTTTGTACGCCTAGGAATATATGAAATTATTCTATATATATATATATTTAAAATTTGCAAAATTACTTACATATGCTGATTATCCATTCTTGTGTACTTTTTTGTTTGCTTATATTTCTTAAAACAGCTATTTGACAGCTAAAAGCTTTTTACCTCACGTGGTGACATTTTTAAGCTTTTTACTTATGAGGTTTGAGCAAGAATCGCCTCACAAAATATGCCTCACAAGAAATCTCTCAAATTTTTCTTCTCAACTCAGTTGAGAGGTTTTTTCAGAATAGAGCTGTAAATCAAAACTAATAGCGGGATTCTGTAACCAGTCTCTAGTCTCTATTTGAGACATTTTGAGGTAAAGTCTCAATTTGTGACTAGTTACTATTCACTAAACAGTCTCTAGCGTTAGTCTCAAAATATTGCCTCAAATTTGTATCCTAGAAGTTAGCAGGTCACAAAACCAAAAAGAACTCTTATCTGCCATTCTGATTATACTGAATAGAGATCATCATAGATATCAATCGATTCTCGTTTTTTTTATATTTTGTAAGCAACTCAAACACGGAAAGGTTAAAATTTTACATAAATTTCGTAAATATTATGAAACAAAGTCCCCATATATTTTTATTTTTTTTGATAATTATGTTTTTTGACTATGTTATAGAAAATTAATTATTTGTTATCGATGTATTTATTTTCATTCAAGTTCAAAGACATCTCTGAATAATGAAATGTAATAGATTTTGTGACTGTCACTTACAGAATAGCAAAATCGTCTCAAGTCTCAAAAATTGTCTCTAACTCAAAATCTCAAATTTAAAGACTTGAGACTGTATCACAGTACAGAATCTCACTGTAAATCATAAGTGATGGTTTGCCGAAGTTCACAATAACATAATTGAAATTCGAACACTTCACACGAAATTCGCGATACGAATTTTTGTTCGCGTGAAAATAATAATACATGGGAATGATTTATTCAATCGAAGTTTACGATGAGACTGATTATTTAAAACAAAATTTATCTGTCTAACGCCATATTGCATTTACAGAACGCGAGAAAAAGATTACCAAGCCCGTTTGATAGAAAAATTATGGATTTCATCGTTTGAATAAAATTATTTAAGAACCATAAATTTTGATCAACTGAACTTTTTTAAATAAAACACCTCACAAAAGCTTTCAAAACAAAATTAAAGTTTTGTGGAAACTGTTATTGATTAGAAAATGATACGAATTTACGTCTATATATATTTGATGAAAATATGAAAATAGTCTCAAAAGGATTTTCGATCTACCCATATATGTATCTCATTTTTATACTCTTGCAACCTGTTGTTACAGAGTATAATAGTTTTGTTCACCTAACGGTTGTATGTATCATTTAAAACTAATCGAATTAGATATAGGACTATATATGTATATATAGGTGATCAGGATGACTAGACGACTTCAAATCCGTATGACTCTCTGCCTACCCATCCGTCCGTGCAAGCTGTTATTTGAATAAAAATTGAGACACCATAATAAAATTTTGAATAAATGGACATGGCATGACCAAAAACTATTTAAGCCTCTATGTACCGAATATTTGGATCCCAGTATTTATAGTTGATTGTTTACCACAAATATCAGACAATGTGTGAGAAATGTAATTAAAATTCAGGGATAATGCTCTCCTGATAATAGTATCTCTATGTTCAATACTGAGTCCCCATTTACCTAAAATAAAGATTTTCGAACTTCCGGATGACTTCATTCCGCATATATTGGCCAATATGCGAGTGATATCAAAGAAAATCAGACAGTTCTACTCACAACAGGGTATCTCTGTGCCTGAAACGGATAAAAATTAATAATAATTAATATAACTAGCTTCAGGATTTTCGAATACCCGGCTTACTTTACTGGTAATGGTAAGTGAGGTACTTTTATTATTTCATTTGATTGGTGTGTTTGAGCTATACGTTTATAATTGCTTAAATTCTTATCCTCTGGTTAACGTTTTGCAACTTAAGGCTTTAATTCTTGCAAGTTGCAAGAGTATAACATGTTCGGTTACACCCGAACTTAGCTCTTCCTTACTATTTCTTTTATGTCTTTTTCAGGTTAGATAGTTTTGAATTCAGCAAAAGGCATCCCAAAAATTATGATTATATGAAAGGTTGCAATATACTACCACAGCTTGGATCAATGAGTTTATTTTCGTGTTCTTATTTATAATTTTCTTAGAAAAAATATATATTTCACTATCTTTAAAGATAAGTTTTATATTTTTAGTTTTATGCTATGATTTTAAAATTATTTCTTAATGAAGAACTAAAATTAACTAATAGATAAAAATATAATAAAACTATATTTCTTTAAATTAAAAAAACAATCAGATTATTTTTTCAGTCTTTTCAAGTTTATCTTCTTTTTCGTTGAATGAATTTTTCAAAAATGTATTTATAGTACTCTTTGTTTTAAATATGCATATGTTTACTAAACATTAACGGTTTATAAGCTTTGCTATATTAATTAAAAAACGGAGAACATCTAAAATAGCGGTGTATGTATCTGTACCACCCATATAAGCATTGATAATAGATATTTTAATAACACCTAATTTCAAATATCTGAACTATTTTGCAGAACATGTGGACTTCCATATCTGAAGATCCCACAACAACAAGTATGGATCCAACATTAACAAAGCAAATGCATGAAAGCTATCGACAATTTGCTGCAGCTACTGAATTACATTTAACCCACCTACCGCATAAACTGCAAATGAATTCTCCAAATCATCCTGATATTCGGTGAGATCTACTTTAAATAAAGTAGGCAGTATTTGTGCCTATCATATATACATACTTATACATAAGTATCTATGTCATTTTTATTAGCTGGTTTAATTAAAATATTCTGTACAGATTGCACGAACATCAGCAGACGACATATCACGCTTATCCACAGAAAGATTATATTACTCAACAGCACCACAGCCATTTATATCGTCGACAACATAGCTATAGACACAATCACCATCATCATTTGTCATATACGACGCGACAGTTAGATGTTAGAAATTGTGATAGTAACAGCACTCTACCAATGACGACTCCTTTTATGACCCGCACCGAAAAGTACTTTCTAAATAACATTGATAAACATTGTCGCAATCTGCTAAAAGTCGATCAAATACGAGATCAAACTTATCATATTCCGCACGAAATTACAACAGAGCGGGCACAGTCCCTTTCCCCTGAATATGGAACCTGTGAGAATGTGTTGAAAGATATTGCAATAATTAAAGAGACACATGTGTACAATAAATCAAAAGAGATATCAAACAGCGTTAGAAAAGCAAATTCTATCATCCATGGCGATGGGAAGAAATGCAAACACCTCATCGAAAGCAAAGATAAACAAATCAATAAAGAATTGATATGAAAAGAGCAAAGTGGACATTGTAGTATACATATTTTCGAATTTATATATATATATATATATATATATAATCGTATCAATATCGCTGTTATGTCAGTTTCATTTGAAGCAATATGAGAACATTCATATATAATGTAATGCTCGTATAAAATACTTTTATATCACTAATACACATAATTTTAAATTCACATATTATAGCTTATAAAATAAATAAACGAAAACTAACATATCAAGAGTAAACTAGTTTTATCTTCGAATCGATAAAACTTGAAAAGCGGATACACATATAAGGAACCAATTAGTTATAAATCGTAATACGACCTGTATTCCATTCAATGGGATAATTTATTTTTAAGTTTCAAGGGGGATACTCTTGCTCTTGCAAGATTGCACGATGAAGCAAAATGCAAAAATCCTACACCAAATTATGCAAGGCCTTTAGAGCACCCATTGCAGAATATACTTATATATGAAAAGCTGATTCGGTCCATTTATTGTGAATGACTATTGTAAATTGCCGCATTTAAAAAATTATAAAATCTATTTAAAACTTAACTTCCTCAACAATTTAACGGCGAAATATATCTTTATTAAAAATGACTGCGTAGACGAAAATAAACATGGGGTTTGGTCTGACATATTTTACGGCCATTGAAAATATTTTTCTGCGTGTGTTTCGTTGCTGTGTCGTTGCACCAATTGGATAATTCTAAAATTCGTGCAATACGGTCAACGTGCAAGGGTTTTGCAAGAGCAACAGAATCTCTCTATAATATGAAGACAAGTTTGCTCAAATATAGCGAACTGAAATATGTCTCGTATTTAAGTTGCTGGTTTCTTACGTACGCACACCAAGTTTCGATGTTGATACAACAGAAACTCCTCATGACAGCTGATACATAATCAATTTCTAAACCCTATAAGTTTTTCTTCAATTTATATACTGAGAAACGCCTATGTACATAGTCCTGCCATAAATTCTTTACCAGTTCTGACCGTTACAAAAATGAAACTATGAACAAATTTAAAATGCATAAAAATGCATTCGCGAAGTTTTTATAACTGAATTGTTTCTAACCACGCGAGGTTGACCACTTCTCTATCTGTCATCAACTCCAGACGTTCAATAAATTTCACTTGTGCTCCTTGTAATTGTATATAAACCAATCACCGCAATCTTTTATCTCCACACTCCATAGTAAATAAGCCAAGGAGAACTCTTAACTCATTTTTATATGTGAGTGGACACTGCATACCAATTATAATTAAAACGCGGTTGCACGGAAATTATAATGCCGTTCACAAATATACTTCTTCTTTACTGGCGTAGACACCGCTTACACGATTATAGCCGAGTTATCAACAGCGCGACAGTCATTTCTTCTTTTCTCTACATGGCGCCAATTGGATATTCCAAGCGAAGCCAGGTCCTTCTCCACTTGATCCTTCCAACGGAGTGGAGGTCTTCCTCTTCCTGTGCTCTGTTTCCCCCGGCGGGTTTCAGGGATGGAGTGTTTTCGTCCATTCGAAAAACATGACCTAGCTGTTTGTAGCCGCTGTCGCTGATTCGCTGAACTATATCAATGTCGTCGTATATTTCATACAGCTCATCGTTCCATCGAATGCGATATTCGCCGTGGCCAACGCGCAAAGGATCACAAATGTTTCGCAGAACTTTTCTCTCAACAACTCGCAACGTCGACTCATCACTTCTCATCGTCCAAGCCTCTGCACCATATAGCAGGACGAGAATTATGAGCGACTTATGGAGTTTAGTTTTTGTTTGTCGAGAGAGGACTTTACTTCTCAGTTGCTTACTCAGTCCGAAGTAGCACCTGTTGGCAAGAGTTATTCTGCGTTTCCAGACTGATATTGTTGGTGATGTTTATACAGGTTCCAAGATAAGCGAAATTATCTACAACTTCAAAGTTATGACTGTCAACAGTGACGTGAGAGCCTAGACGACTGTTTGTTTGATGACAGGAGATATTTCGTCTTATACTCGTTCACTGCCAGACCCATTTGCTTTGCTTCCTTATATAGTCTGGAGAAATCAGAATTAACGGCGCGGGTATTAAGGCGGATGATATCAATATCATCGGCACACGCCAGCAGCTGTACACTCTTATTAAAGATTGTACCTGCTTGGATAAGTTTTGCAGCTCGAATTCTTTTCTTCACCAGCAGATTGAAAAAGTCGCACGATAAGGAGTCGCCTTGTCTTAAACCTCGTTTGGTATCGAACGGCTCGGAGATGTCTTTCCCGATCCTGACGGAGATTTTGGTGTGTCTCAACGTCAGTTTACACAGCCGTATTAGTTTCGCGTGGATACCTAATTCAGACATCGTGACATAAAGGCTTTTTTCGTGCTGTCGAAAGCAGCTTTGAAATCGACGAATAGGTGGTGTGTGTCGATTCTCCTTTCACAGGTCTTTTCCAAGATTTGGCGCATGGTGAATATCTGGTCGGTTGTATATTTGCCAGCTCTAAAGCCACACTGACGAGTTCTAATCAGTTTGTTGACGGTGGGCTTTAATCTTTCACACAATACGCTCGATAGAACCTCATACGCGATGTTGAGGAGGCTTCTCCCACGGTAGTTGGCGCAGATTGTGGGGTATCCCTTTATGCCCCTGATTGGGCAGAGCACACCTAAATTCCAATCGTTGGACATGCTTTCGTCTTACCATATTTCAAGAAAGAAGCTGATGCATGCTGCTTATCAGTTTTTCGCCACCGTGTTTGAATAGCTCGGCTGGCTATCCATCGGCCATCCAGACGGGTAATTGCTATTCGAACTTCTTCACGGTCGGCCAATGAAACGGCTGCTCCATCGTGCTCCATCGTCGTCGATTCCCTCCATAATTTTAGTATGCTTTGCGCAGTGGTCGCTAGATCACCTTTGGGGGTTCTAAAAGAGTATGCTCCGATCTTGAAACCTTCTGTTAGCCGCCGTATCTTTTCGTAGAAGTTTCGAGCATTACCCCTGTGGGTCAGCTTGTCAAGCTCTTCATACTCACGCATGTCAGCCTCTTTTTTTTCTGCCTACAAATACGTATCACTACCCTATGTTTTCGCCATTGGCAAGCCATTTTGTAATATTTCCAATAAGTATTGAAACGTATGCCTATTAATTCAATATAACTGTTTGAAACTATACATTTTTTGAGAAATGTTTATACATTTCACTTTGCTACCCATAGCAATAATTCTTTAAATTTCGCCGCTACGGAGTAGTAAGCGAAAACCCTGGTTCGTAGTACTATTTGTTACTCTTGAAGTGAACAAGCCCTTAACTTTATTTTTCTCTTCTCTTTTACTGCTATTGGTTGTTTCCAGTGGGCATAATTTGTTTAAGTATCCCATTTTGTTATTTTAGAGTTACAACTTTTATTTTTTCATCACTTTTTGGAAGAGTGTTAATAATTTTGGCGAATAGCCATTTGCTGGGTGAGTCTCTTCATCTTTTATATTTACTATTTTACCTTCTGCTAAATTGGTTGATTGCTTTTCCATTTCATATGTAGTTGCAATATTACAACATATTCGCTTTCCCACCGTTTCCAAAAGTCTTTTTTCATTTTTTGTATGCGTTTCCATCTATTTAACGATCCATTTCGTAAATCATCAATTGCTTCAGGACAATCTATCATTGGGTATCCTATTAAAATATGTCCACGTGTTAAGACTATATCTTCTTGAATTCAGCATTGCTTTAATCTGTGTTAGTAAAGTTGTAACATATTCAAATATTAATTTACTTTCTCCTATCACTCCTTCTAAATGATATTTGATCCATTGCCCGAGTTAATATGTTGACTTTTTAATTGAATAGCTTTTATTGTCATACATACAAATACAACTATACATCCTTTAAATGTGAAATGCTCTTCGTTTCGAACATTTCATATGAATGGGTCCTGCATGGAATGGACACCGATACTCAGAATTCTTCGGAAAGATATCACATAATTTGTTTTGCTACTTCTTTGCGCTAACGAAATTGTCTTTTTTAAAGAATTCTTCAATCCAATAATTCCGTCTAATCATTGCTTCCATTAGCTCATTTCCCCCATGTAAGATTATTTCATAAACATTTTAAATTATCGACAATGATAAATGGGATTTATTTAATATTATTGGATGTTTCTGATCAAATTAAAGATTTACATTTCCCAGTCTTCCTAATACTCGAAGGATTCCACTCTAATATTGGTTTTAGGCTAGCAATATTACTTTTGTTACTAATTTCTTTTTTTTTTAATTCTAAACTCTGAATTTCCGCCCCAAATTACAACCTTTGCTGATTTTTTTTAATTTCTCATTTTTCTCCTCTTACTCTTTTAACAAATCGTTGAACATAAGCTTCTACCCTTATTAATTTGGTTAACTAGAATATTAACTTATGCTAGAAGTGTAATTCCTTTGATGTTGTGACGGACATTGCATCAATTGTAGAACTCTTCTATGTTGACCATTGATTATCTTCTTCTTGTAAACATTTTGGACCTCTCCCTCATAGATCGTGATCTGCCAGTATGTTCGCAAATATAGTTGTGAGACTGCTTTTCGAATCACTGTTTGATGTGAAAATTAATATTTTCTGCATCTATGTATTTTCACCTGATTTTTTCACGTGGCCCATTTCTAAATATTCTCTCCTAAATTGCACATATTGTTTTCTTAATTCCACATTTGAATCGAACTGTTTCTCAAGATTAAGAAAAGTCGCTATTTCTCGTTTGAGAGAGTCGCCTAAATATTTTTCTTTTTTAAAAGGCAGATTGACAACCAATCGATTATTTTCATCTTTCACTATTGTGTTATCAAATAATTTTTGGCATTCATCGTGATTTGGTGTCCATATTTGTTGGAGTTGTGTGTCTTCTATTTTGCAAATGTTCTCCAATATTGTAGTAATCACTGCTAAAATTTGATTATTTTTTTCTCGGACAATAGCCAGCCCAATTTCGTAACTTACATGTACGTCACCTCCAATAACGGCGTCGATTCAATCCGACTTATTGAAGTTGGGGTCGGCTAAGGTATAGTTTTTCCATTGTTGTATATCCCATTTAAATTTTTTGTCTGGTTGTGCACTGTTTATTTTAAATTTGGCTACTGTAATTCAGTTACTTCTCTTCTATGTGGTGGTTTTTTGTCATCATTGCAGATGATTTTTTTTTTGCGTTATTTTCTTCATTTGGTCCTTTTCCTTCTCGAAATTAATTGTAATGCAGTAAACTATGATGATTTCTTTAACGTATATTACATTTTCCCTTATTATTGCAATTGCTTTCAGATATAGTATGTGCGCATTATGCATCTTTTTCGATTGATTGTAGTCAATGCCTGAAACTTTCTGCAATCAAAAATTTCATATCCAGGAATCTTGCAGTATACAAGTTTTTTGTGCGGCTTTACTAGATGTAGGTGTAGGTGTGGCTTCTAGAGCTAGATATTGTTGCACCAGAGCACGGAAAACGTGATTTTGACTTTGTAGATCCCATTTTTTTTGTAGATTCTTCGTATTAACGTAGACTTTCTTTGTCTAGTTTCAGAACCCTTATCCGAGCCATTACGACTTGCTCGTCGTTTAAATTTAAATTTAGTCCTTTGGTGGTATCCAAAAGATGTTTCAAGCTTGCTGAACTTCCGCTATTCTTCCGTAACTTTTTCATTATTGTTTCAAGGGTATGCTCTCACATTTTATCAACCGATTCAAATTCATTTTGCCGAATTTTCTCGAAAGTCGTGTTGAGCTTTTTTGCGAATTGATTAACGTTTTGCATAGTAAGCCAGTTGCTGCTTACCGCTGAAGAATCTTCTGTATTATTTTCAATTTTTAAATTCTGAATAGAATTTTACATTATTTGAATTGTATGTTCAAGATAATTTTTGATTTTTTTTATAAGTTTCTTTAAATTCTGCCATTATAGTCTGATAATCAATATATTCCTAACATGAAGCCTTTCTTATTTTTCCGCTAACGATTTTTTGCTCTTCTAGAGCAGCAAGATCGCCAACTAATTCTGTCTTTCAGACAGGTTATCCATGGTTGATTTTGATTATCTTATTTTTTTTTTTCAAGTTTGTATTTAATTTTTTTTTTTGCACTGGTCTTGTTATCTTAACCACGAAGACGATGTTTTGGTTTTTGTTTTTTCGTCCGATGTACGCAACGGATATTTCATCGCTTAAATTATATGGGTGCGGATAGTTCCGACTTACATTTACATTTATGTAGCTAAGTTATGCTCTTTTTTATGAGGCTATAATACTTGCTTTTGTTTACGATACTCTTTCATCGCATGATGTTTATGTTAAGCCGTATTTGGTGTATACATATTTTCTGTATATACTATATACAATTCAATTCCATTTTCATGAATTTCAATGATGATTTCCGCTAAGTTTTGATGAATTCACGCACAGTTTCGATGGAATTTACGATGATCACGGATTTTGATTGGCCCAGATGTTGATCGTCATTTATATCCTCACGACCACTTTGGAGGATGGAGTCATGTGTAGAAGTTCGCGCAAGAGAGAAAAGTTCTCTGATCGCCATTCGGTTGGGAGTGGCCAGAAATGATTATTTTATATATGACTCAAGCAGCTCACGACTTCCGGTCTTTGACCAAGTATCCTCCGGCCCATTTGACCAAGTGTCCGGTCCCTTAATTGGGAAAGTGCCGCTGCCCAGCTGGTTGATGTCCTCGCAAAAATAAAGGCTGACATCACCGCCGTCCAAGAAATGCAATGGACGGGACAAGGACAGAGACAAATAGGTCCTTATGGCATTTACTAAAGTGGCCATATAAAGGTGAGCAAGTTTGGTGTTGAATTCGCGGTGGGAGAGAGACTCCGTCGCCGAGTACTATCATTCACTCCAATGAATGAATGTCTAGCCACAATCCGCATCAAAGCGAGGTTCTTCAACATATCGCTGAGTTGCGCCCACGGCCCGACGGAAGAGAAGGACGATGTGACCAAAGATGCTTTTTATGAGCGCTTGGAGCGCACTTATGAGAGCTGCCCCCGCCACGATGTCAAAATCGTACTTGGCGACTTTAACGGCAGGGTGGGCAAAGAAGGTATCTTTGGCGCTACGGTCGGTAAATTCAGCCTCCACGAGGAAACATCCCCAAATGGGTTGAGGCTGATCGACTTCGCCGGGGCCCGAAATATGGTTATCTGTAGTACTAGACTCCAGCATAAGAAGATTCATCAAGCCTCTGTGCAGCAAAAAACGTACGCCAACAAACACACGGAAGGGTCGACATCGAGAAGCTGCAATCACAACAGACAGCCGAACCATTTTCTACTCGGCTTGTACTCCTGCTCTCTGAGAGCACTCGTCAGCAACTCGATATAAGGGAACTGTGGGATGGTATTTCAAACTCTTTACGTACAGCTGCAACCGAAACCATTGGATTTCGGAAAGTGCAAAAGAACAGCTGGTACGACGAGGAGTGCCGTGTCGCAGCGAGACGCATTTGCAGACAGAAAACGAAAGAGGCCGAAATTCGTGAGTACGAAGAGCTTGATAAGCTGGCCGACAGGGGTAATGCTTGAAAATTCTACGAAAAGATGCGGCGACTTACAGAAGGTTTCAAGACCGGAGCATACTCTTGTTGAACCCCCAAAGGTAATCTAGTCACCGATGCCTAAAGCATACTTAAATTATGGAGGGAACACTTCTCCAGCCTGCTGAATGGCAATAAACGTACAACGCTAGGAGAAAGTGAACCCGATTCCCCAATCGATGACGATGGAGCAGACGTTCCATTGCCCGACCATGAAGAAGTTCGAATAGCAATTTCCCGCCTGAAGAACAACAAAGCGGCGGGGACCGATGAATTGCCGGCCACGCTATTCAAACACGACGGCGAAGAACTGATAAGGGGCATGCATCAGCTTCTTTGCAAAATATGGTCGCACGAAAGCATGCCCAACGATTGGAATTTAAGTGTGCCCCCCCCCCCATAACCACCATAAAAAAAGAGACCCCACAATCTGCGCTAACTACCGTGGGATAAGCCTCCTCAACATGGCGTACGAGGTTCTATCCAGCGTAGTGTGTGAAAGATTAAATCCCACCGTCAACAAACTGATTGGACCTTATCAGTGTGGCCTTAGACTTGGAAAATCAACAACCGACCAGATATTCACCATGTGCCAAATTTTGGAAAAGACCCGTGAAGGGAGAATCGACACAAAAGCTGCTTTCAACAGCACGAAAAGGAGCTGCCTCTATGCCGCGACGTCTGAATTTGGTATCCCCGCAAAACTAATACGGCTATGTAAACTGACGTTGAGCAGCACCAAAAGCTCCTTCAGGATCGGGAAGGACCTCTCCGAGCCGTTCGATACCAAACGAGGTTTCAGACAAGGCGACTCCCTATCGGGCGACTTTTTCAATCTGCTGCTGGAGAAAATTATTCGAGCTGCAGAACTTAATCGAGCAGGTACAATCTTTTACAAGAGTATACAGCTGCTGGCGTATGCCGATGATATTGATATCATCGGCCTCAACACCCGCGCTGTTAGTTCTGCTTTCTTCAGACTGAACAAGGAAGCAACTCAAATGGGTCTGGCAGTGAACGAGGGCAAGACAAAATATCTCCTGTCATCAAACAAACAGCCGTCGCACTCGCGACTTGGCACCCGCGTCACTGTTGACAGTCATAACTTTGAAGTTGTAGATAATTTCGTCTATTTAGGAACCAGCATTAACACCATCAACAATGTCAGCCTGGAAATCCAACGCAGGATTACTCTTGCCAACAGGTGCTACTTCGGACTGAGTAGGCAATTGAAAAGTAAAGTCCTCTCTCGACGAACAAAAGCCAAACTGCTATATGGTGCAGAGGCTTGGACGATGACAACAACCGATGAGTCGACCTTAAGAGTTTTTGAGAGAAATTTTCTGCGAAAGATTTACGGTCCTTTTGGTATTGGCCACGGCGAATATCGCATTCGATGGAACGATTAGCTGTACGAGATATACGACGACATTGACATAGTTTAGCGAATTGAAAGACAGCGGCTACACTGGCTAGGTCATGTTGTCCGGATAGACGAAAACACTCCAGCTCTGAAAATATTCGTCGTTGTACCTGCCGGGGGAAGCAGAGGAAGAGGAAGACCTCCACTCCGTTGGAAGGATCAAGGGGAGAAGGACCTGGCTTCGCTTGGAATATCCAATTAGCGCCACGTAGCGTAGAGAAGAAACGACTGGCGCGCTGTTGTTGACTCGGTTATAATCGCGTAAGTGGTGTCTACGCCAGTAAAGAAGAAGAAGAAGACCACTTTGAAAACGTTGAAACCACTGGTGCGCTCTGCTACGGGATAGGCAATCATCGCTATAAACTTGTTTCATCAATTGAAACGATTCGGTAAAAGTTTTACCAATTTTGAAATAAAATTTAATGTTGGCTCTTTGTTCTAAGCTCATTTTCGCACCGATAAAACAAAGATACTGACACTTAAAACGCAATAACTTCACTTCCAATCGATTAAATGTCATGAAATTCTCACTGGACAATCAATAAGGATAGTTGATTCTAACGCACCAGTCGAAATATAGATGATACCCAGGGAGCGCTTGATTCAAAAAGTCCTGTTTACTGTGGAACACACCTTGATGTTTACTTTGTATATACTGTAATTTATGTGTTTTCTTTTAAAAGCAATAATTACATTTTTGTGAGGTAAGTCTCATATTACATTTAGTGAACTGTATATGTAGCGTTATTTGATAGCTTTTGCGTTTTACGATTTGCGTGGGCGGAGGCGCTGTCTCTTTGCTAACTCGCCTTACGGTTAGGTTTGCGCTAACCGCACGCATGTGGCCTCTGACAACCCGTATAAAAAGTACCAAGCAGAACCACAGCGTTTGGAAGGTGATGAAAATGCCTTGGGACCTCTGCAGCACGACAAGGTGCCTGCCATTCGCAAAGACTAATCCATACGTTTGTTTCTTGGTTACACTTTAACGCCGAACAAAATAAAATAACTTTGAAAATTAAAAAAATTATTTTGGCATATAGCACTGTTTTTCAAAAAATTTGAAATTCTAACAAAAAAATGCATTGATGTGTTTCCGTTATAATTCTATAATTTGGTCAAAATTGGAACTATTCTGGTTACCTCCACCACCACGAAGAAGTTTTCGTTAATGATCGTTAATATTTATTTAGGGGCTTAAAGCGAGCGAAACCGCCAGTGAAGCTAGATAATATATAATACATATTACTATAATTAAGAATGGTGGTGACAATGCAATATGGTCTCAGCATGGAAACTATCCTTGAATATCAGGGAATATCTATCAGGTCAAGCTTGAAATATTTAATATAAGTGCACTACTTCGTGGTGAATACCGTTTGGTCTAGGCCAATTTAACGTGCATCACGATCTTTGTCATTCCTGCCTATCAGATGAGCTAACGAAACAGATAGACAATTAGACCTGGCGACCTATGCTAAACCTCGCATCGAGCGACCGCGCGCTAGTTAACTTTAATAAAGCTAAGTGCGTCGGCTTCAAAGAATTTACCGAGAGAATCTTCATCGTGCACCCATTTTTACGGAGGTAATCATTGGCGAACGTCAATTCCGTAAAGTGGTCGCCACTGTTAATACTCGCCATGCCGATCCCTGTCATATCCGAATTAGGAATCTCAATTTGGAGATTCAGCAAATGTTAAATCAACACATGCCGATAAAATGGATTGAGCGCCTGAAGTCTTGTAACCTCTGCGCCAGCGTGAATAAGATTCTGAAACCAGGGAAACCCACTAACAAAGGGGAGTCTTATCGCCCGATAACTTTCCTTTCCCCAGCAATAAAAACTCTAGATGCCATGCTACTCCTTACATTTACTCACTACCTGAGTCTAGCAGATCACCAGCATGACCAACGCAAAGTGCCCATCATCACCACAGCATTTAGCGTCATAAATATCCAGATAGTTCATGGGCTAAAAGCCACCCTTGAAAAGAACGCGGAAGTTGCCTTATCAAAAGCCTTTGTCACAGTCAACCACACAACGATACCTGAGAACATACAAAGCAAACTGCCGAGCGATTCTGCGGACTGTAACAGGATGCCTCTTAATGTGTCCGGTCGAAGACTTACACTATAAGATCCGCGTGCTTCCTACTAAGGAACACAGTGAAACCATCGTTGCTGTCGTCGGTTTAAAGCGAAGCTACCCCCTGGGAACATTCAGAGGTTTTTCCTCGGCTACGCCGATGACATCAGAGGGTTATAGGTACCGCAAACGCTTAGTTTACAAGATATTCAAAACTTCCCCAAAACTCGAACATTTCAACAAGCTATTTCACCACATTTAACACACTTTATGCACAGGTTTCACTTCAAATTCATTTAATTAAACTGTAAACATTTAAACAAATTCATAATTTACAATTTTTGCAGGTTTTATAAGTAAGAAATTTTAAAAATCACTTTTTATGCTCATAGTGAGCATCATTATTGCGTTAACAATTATGAGGAAATGGAGCGCTTCCATATGATAATAAGCAAATATGAGCAATTCGCTGAAATTTATCTTTTTCGTTATAATTCCTCTTTCTATATTTATAATAATACCCTTCTTCCCGCCCAACCGATGCGAGGGACGCAATCCGCAAACGAGCGGAATTAGCCGAGTGTTAAAGGGCAGAGTTTTAAGCATTGCGATCTTAAGCTGCTCAGCTGCAGAAACAAAAATTTCAACAGCCAAAATTAAGAATTAGATTAAAGTAAGTTAATTATTTTTTAATGTTAAGGATTGAGTCTGTTAGATCAAATGTAATGGAATGAGAATTGAAATCGTGACATATCCGGCGGAATAGTTCGTTTAACTCAAAATTTGTCCACAGTTACTCCAGATCAACAAAACTGCATACTTGCTGCAACATAAAGTTTTGTATTACGTATGAAGTAAGGTCTACAGATCTACGTGAAAAGCACATCGTTTTGGGTTGGAATGTACATTTGGCACATTTTTTAAGAAAGCAAAGATATGATTCCCTAATCAGGACAAATTTAAATGATTGTTTCTAACTAATTGATCCAGAACAAACATGTTAACTGAAGTAAGACGTCTGCTTCGGAAATGGTGGCTTCATTAATTACAGAAATCGAACATAACTTGTGCTGATGCGGAAAATTTTTTGGAGAGTAATTGGACCTAAAGAATTCAGCTAACATTTTAGAAATTGTGTGAATATCATATCAGAACATAGTAGACTTATATTTCTTCGCGGACGGAAAATTAGAAATCTTGCCTTTGAAGTTGACGAAAGCATGGAATTTGGATTACGTATAGTTTTAGGGGTATTCGCTTACAATTTAGAAAATGTTCATTTCTAACCGATTTACGAGCGTAAATTCAAACAAAAAAAATTATAATTTATTTATATCAGAAAATGTTAAATTTAGACTGGGAATTTTATTTAACATTAACTGAATAATAACAAAAACAACATTTTGTTTCGATAAGCCAGGGCACTGACAAGACGTTTTTTTTTGCAAATTTAATACTTGCTAAAATAAGACAATCAGCAAAGATAGCGATAGCTAGCAGCAATTCCCACGACAACCGGTTCTACGCACCGGAATTGATCCGGATTTTATCCGGCAAGGGCTGTTTTTTCGGCGATCTAACCGCGTTTGGATCGGTAAGTGTTAATCTGTGTTTGTCGTCATTGGAGCAATGCCTTGCAGTAGGGTTGCTGACTTGTCAATATCACATCAGCTGTTTGTTTGTTGTTTGTTGCTTTCTACATTTTCAATGGAAATATAAGTCTGGTGTTCGTTGCTTATACATTTTTAAACGGAGAAAATAAATTTGGTGCTCACTTCGTGAATTAGGAAAATTTTTGCAAAAGTAAGTATGTATATTTTCAACAAATAGTTGCGTTTTATTTCATTAAATACTTATTTTCAATGGAACCTCAAAAGAATATACGCAGGAGGGCAAAGCCTCAAAAAAATGGAGGAGGAAAACCATTTGGTTCTAGAATATTTACTATAAAACGTGGAAATTGAGGTAGTTCTTTATGCAGTTAGCTTTAAATAAACACTTACATACGTCTTTTTATAGAAACCAAACGCCCAATCGTACTACCAAAAATTAATTGAAACAACAAATATCGATGCGACTACGCACATGTTGCGCTGCAGAGGTAGTGGAAATTCCAGCCGAATAATCACAATCATCTGCGAAACCATCGGGTTCACTTAACGACAAAGCAGAACAGGCAACACTAGGAGCAGAGGTAGCAACAGTTCCCCCTACCACTCCGTCGTTCCTCGAAAAAGTGAAAAAACGTGCCTCAAAGAATATTTTTAGTGAACTCAAAGATATACAAAAGAAAGGAGAACAGTTTTTTGATCAACGAATAGAAATTGAAAAAGAAAAGTTAAAGCTAGAATTGGACAGAGAAAAGTTAAATGAAGATTTTGAAATGAAAAAATTGGAGTCAGAGCAAAAAGAAAGACTGACAATGATTGAAATTAACTGAAAATATAACATATAACAATTTTATATGTTTTGTACTCGTATAATAATTTTTAAAAATGTTTATGTAATAAGAATGAATTTTATATGCTATTGTTATGTTTAATAACTTTTAAGAATGTACAAATATATCTAAATGTGATAACTTGAAGTGATACAACTTCTTATATGTACATACATATATAAAAATGAAAAATGAATTTTTGATTTAATTATAATTTTTAATTTAATTAAACAGTATTTGGAAACATAAGATGGTATGTCTTTTTAATTCAAAGCTATTTGAGATCGTTTCTTCCACTTCTTCTTCATAAATGTCTTCATTGTACTCTGGTTGAAATTCTTATTTTCACTGTTATCAAGTAGTACATTGTGAAGAGTGCAGCATACTAGTTACCATTCGTTACAGTATTTTGGACTACTTTTATTTCGAATTCGAATCCTGAGCTCTTTTAGAAAATCGCTCTTTTAATAAGCCGAAACAGTGTTTAATTCTTACACGGTATTTTCTATGCGGTTTGTTGAATTTTTTTCTTTTGATAGTTCAAATTGTTGAGAGTTGCTTCTGGAAGGCGTTATGTTACTGAAGGGGTAAGCAGAGTCTCCAGCAATTCACTCCTGTCCTGAAAAAAATCTTGGCTAATATTTGTGAAGTGAACAGTTTTTAAACATTTTTGCATCGCGAGTAGAGCCACTATAGCCAACGACAACATCGCGAATTTTGAGCTTGTAGTCGCAAACTATTTGAGCTTTAATTGCATATACATATATGATTTCTGGAAAAGAACGTTTCATGATTTTTTATTGGGGATTTGGCGAGTTTTATTTCAGTGGCATCCACGTAATCTACACAAAATGGTAGTTCGTTGAACGTTTCTCGTACTATTAAAGAGCGCTCAGTATTATCTGGCCAATTTATACATAAATCGAGTTGTTTTAAAAATGCCTTGAATACTCTGCGAGTAATATTTGTTAACGTTCCTCCGTCACCAATCACGAAAGTTGACGCAATTTTTCGTATCGACGCACTTTCACCAGAAGAGCCCAATCTATATAGAACGACTGCTAGCTGTATATCAATCGGGAATTGCTTGCCACTTCTTCTCCTTCTTAATAGGCGTAGACACCGCTTACGCAATTATAGCCGAGTCAACAACAGCGCGCCAGTCGTTTCTTCTTTTCGCTACGTGGCGCCAATTGGATAATCTAAGCGTAGCCAGGTCCTTCTCCATTTGGTCCTTCCAACGGAGTGGAGGTCTTCCTCATCCTCTGCTTCCCCCGGCAGGTACAACGTCGAATAGTTTCAGAGCTGGAATGTTTTCGTCCATTCGGGCGACATGGCCTAGCCAGTGTAGCCACTGTCTTTTAATTCGCTGAACTATGTCAATGTCGTCATATCTCTCATGCAGCTCATCGTTCGATCGAATGCTCTATTCGCCGTGGCCAACGCGCAACGACCCATAAATCTTTTTCAGAACTTTTCTCTCGAAAACTCTCAACGTCGACTCATCAGTTGTTGACTTCGTCCAAGCCTCAGCACCATATAGCAGGACGGGAATTATGAGTGACTTATAGAGTTTGGATTTTGTTTGTCGAGAGAGGACTTTATTTTTCAATTGCCTACTCAGTCCGAAGTAGCACCTGTTGGCAAAAGTTATCCTGCGTTGGATTTCCAGGCCGCCATTGTTGGTGGTGTTTACGCTGGTTCCAAGATAGACGAATTTATCTACGACTTCAACGTTATGACTGTCAACAGTGACGTGAGTGCCAAGTCGCAAGTGGGACGACTGTTTGTTTGATGACAGGAGATATTTCGTCTTGCCCTCGTTCACTGCCGGACCCATTTGTTTTGCTTCCTTGTTCAGTCTGAAGAAAGCAGAACTAACGGCGCGGGTGTTGAGGCCATATTAGTTTTGCGGGGATACCTATTTCAGACATCGCGGCATAACGGCAGCTCCTTTTCGTTCTGTCAAAAGCAGCTTTGAAATCGACGAAGAGATGGTGTGTGTCGATTCTCCTTTCACTCGTCTTTTCCAAGATTTGATTTTCCAGGTCTAAAGCCACACTGATAAGGTCCAATCAGTTTGTTTGCGGTGGGCTTTAATCAGAGAACTGCAAGGAGTAATAAATTTTTGTTTATATTAGATTGTCAAAAAAGTCTTGCGGTATTTTTATTGAATCAATTCGTGTGGCACCCATACATCGAGCTTCTTAGTGACTCCAAGCTTCTTCAAATGTTTATAATGGTTAGATGACTACTATGCCGGTCTCTTTCGACCAATTCAGCGATTTTATCGCAATTTTCGACGACAGGCCTTCCGGAGAGTGGCGCATCTTCGACCACCTCTACACCAGAACGAAAACGTTAAAACCATCGTTGTGCGGTGGAAATGGAAACTGTATCGCACAAATTTTATTGGCGGCTTGAGATGCATTTTTGCCTTTATCGTAGTAGTACTGTAAAATATGCCGTATTTTCTCTTTATTTTGCTCCATGTTTGCGACGCTATAACTCACGAACGACTTAAAAGAAACGACAATCAATCAAACACGTGTTAACGCGTGAAATGAGCTTTCCAAAAAGGTATAGCATGAGCCGATGCGACGAATAAAACTAAAACTACACGCTTTCAGCGCCAACTAGCGAAAATACCGAAAGACTTTTTTGATACTTAAGAATTGATCTGTTACTTTGTCTGATTCTGCCAGTTCAGTTCATGTACACGAAGCGAACTGTTTTCTTCAAATCAGTTATAGAGAACAACTTTGTATTACTAGCGATCGGCTTATACCTGATTTGTTTATGAACGTTCGTTTCAGCAGAAAATACCCGAAGTGATACATACTTATGCTTCATATGCTGAATACAATGCTTACGACATGATATGGCATCACGACAGTGAACTGGAAACGGCGTTGTGCATCCTACTACATGAACGCATGTACACAAGACAACACAGCTCTCCATTTTACATGTACACAATTTCGTTGTGGCCATACTAATACCTTGCACTTCAATGAAATTTTAATATTTTGTTCAAAGTTAAATTTTTTATTCAAAAAATAAGTAAATAGGTATATATTTTTGTTTTAAATTATCAATTGTTATTACAAATGATATAATAGAGCTATTTTATGCTTTTATTTGTAAAATAACGTCAAGTTTGTAAGAGCTGTAAATAATTTTACATTTTACATATTAGTGGCATCACCACTCTTCCTCATCTCTCTATCTTCCATTCTACTGTCAACTCTACTGTCGTCCTACTGTCGTTGGCAAATGTAGGAGAATATTGAAGTTAGCGAGAACGACAACTGTCGGTCTACCGTCGTGTAGTCGTGCAGCTGTCAAAATAAAAAGACGTGTGGCACTCGGGGACTGCCGCGGTAAAGCTATTGCATAGCATGCTGTATCAACTTAAGCAATTATAATCTTATTTTTTTTATTTTATTCATGCAGTATTTCTTTTTCTTTGATATTAATTCAAGTTACACTTTTTGAGCGTGGTGACCGATAAAAAACAAATTTTTCTATTATTATTAAATAAATAAAACGTTAATACTGTTTAATAATATATTTTCATTATTTTACAATACATGTGGGTTTTATTTTATTATCTTACAATAGCTGTTGGTTATTCAGGAATATTTTTTAACATTGAAACTATAGGTTTATGATAACTGAAATAAGAAACATAAGTTTGCGACTTATTAATTTACAAGCGAAAAGCTTTCCATCGACACCTCATTCTTCTAAATCGGTTCATTTTACAAAAAATATTTCGCTCATGAGTCATCCTGCATCCAGACACTACCGCCTTTGTGGTATGCAACATTTTTCGTCACCGCAATATGTTTTTTACGCCACACAGCGTCACTTGTGTGTGACGTTTTAAGCGTCAGGTATACTTCCGTTACGAAATTTCTGCATTCGGTCCCCTCGCTCAGAAGCTGCGATAAAATCTATGCAATAGCTTAAAATCTTCAAGCGAAAAGCTTTCCATCGACACCTCATTCTTCTAAATCGGTTCATTTTACAAAAAATATTTCGCTCATGAGTCATCCTGCATCCAGACATTACCGCCTTTGTGGTATGCAACATTTTTCGTCACCGCAATGTGTTTTTTACGCCACACAGCGTCGCCTGTGTGTGACGTTTTAAGCGTCAGGTATACTTCCGTTACGAAATTTCTGCATTCGGTCCCCTCGCTCAGAAGCTGCGATAAAATCTATGCAATAGCTTAACAGTGTCCATAAGAACGTGTGTATTTTAATATTTGACAGATGTTGTTTGCCGTCTGTCGCGACCATTGTGTTCAGCGTATCAATGATTGAAATGATCGACAGTGTTCGGCAGAGATAAAGAGATGTTTAACTCCTCTCTCACTGGAAGTGAGAGAGCAATTGCTAAACGTCAAAACCACCTAAACTCGATCAACTGTCAAAGTTTAGGTGGTTTTGACGTTTAGCAATTGGAAACGACCGATGGCCAGATCGATATCTTACCAAAAAATATATAAACGGAGGGATTTGTTGCATCGTTCAAGACCACATATAAAAAATATAAAACAATGAAAATTAAGTAAATTAGTGATATTTAAAGGTATTTGATGAAACGTTTTGTAATTTGAAGCATCATGGTATTATTTTCAATGGAAAATGAATAAAAAAATTTAATGAATGAGAGCTAACAAGCCTAAGTCCTTGTTTTGGGTATTGAAAGGTCAAAAATCAGTTCTTCTAATATACTTTAAAAAGATTTGAATAGTTTCTCCATACAATAAATAGCCACTACATAGTAATTTTTATTCGTACTAAATGTTGGGTGTTTTAATTTAAAATGCCCAAAAATTCTTATTTTGTTCGATCTGGCCATAATGGAAAATGTTATAAAAAACGCTTATTTTGAGGCGCTCTCACACTGGAATAAGTTGAACATCCCTTTATTCCTGGTGTTCGGTTTGTATATCATCCCCTAAACACTGATGTAGTCGGGCACTTCTGTTCTATTTCAAATACATATGTTTGTATGTATATACATATGTACTATGTATAATGGAAATTCCATCAAGTATATACATACAAGAAATGTATGTATATATGTATGTATGTACGTATTCGATGGAATTTCCATTGTTTACGCCAGAGATAAAGAGATGTTTAACTCCTCTCTCACTGGAAGTGAGAGAGCAATTGTTAAACGTCAAAACCTACTGAACTTTGACAGCTAACCGAGTTCAGTAGGTTTTGACGTTTATCAATTGGAAACGGGCGATGGCCAGATTGAAATCTTACCGAAAAAATATATAAAAGGAGGGATTTGTTGCATCGTTCAAGACCACTTATAAAATATGTAAAACAATGAAAATTAAATAAATTTGTAAAATTTAAAGGTATTTGATGAAACGTTTTGTAATTTGAAGCATCATAGCATTATTTTCAATGGAAAATGATTAAAAACATTTAATGAATGAGAGCTAACAAGCGTAAGTCCTTTTATTGGATATTGAAAGGTCAAAATTCAATTGTTCTAATATACTTTAAAAAGATTTAAATAGTTTCTCCATATAATAAATAACCACTATATAGTAATTTTTATTCGTACTAAATGTTGGGCCTTGGGTTGATAAATGCCAAAAATTATTATTTCGTTCAATCTGGCCATAATGGAAAATGTTATAAAAAACGCTTATTTTGAGGCGCTCTCACACTGGAATAAGTTGAATATCCCTTTATTCCTGGTTTACGCATCGAAAATTTGTAACATGCGCACATATTCAAAGCTGATACATTTTTTGCCACACATGATTCAAATCAATCAAGCAGAAAATTGTTGTTGTTTGCTTTACTTATAGATTTACCCAAAGATTTACTCGTTGATTTACTTATAGTTTACCCAAAGTTTCACATCAATTCAAACAATCGTCGCTACGCTATGAACCGACATGATACGATTGAAACCGAGGCCAGCCATACGTTTACACGATCGTGATTGCCGAAGAACAGATTGTTCGTGTTGCATCAGGTCAGTTGACGCTGGCAGATACACGAATTGATTAACAATGTTGTCTATGCTGAACTGAATTTATTTGATTGTGTTTTTGGAACGACTGTTTGTTCTGATTTTATCATACCCGTTGCAGCTCTCTAGCTTTAATCTTTCACACAATGCGCTCGATAGAACCTTATATGCGATGTTGAGGAGGCTTATCTCACGGTAGTTGGCGCAAATTGTGGGGTCTCCCTTTTTGTGGATTGCGCAGAGCACACTTAAATTCCAATCGTTGAGCATGATTTCGTCCGACCATATTTTACAAAGAAGCTGATGCGTGCTCCTTATCAGTTCTTCGCCGCCGTGTTTGAATAGCTCCGCTGGCAATCCATCGGTCCCCGCCGCTTTGTTGTTCTTGAGGCGGGTAATTGCTATTCGAACTTCTTCATGGTCGGGAAATAGAACGTCTGCTCCATCACTATCGATTGGGGAATCGGGTTCGCTTTCTCCTGGTGTTGTGAGTTCACTGCCATTCAGAAGGCTGGAGAAGTGTTCCCTCGATAATTTAGGTATGCTCTGGGCATCGGTGACTATATCACCTTTAGGGGTTTCTCAAGAGTATGCTCCGTTCTTGAAACCTTCTGTAAGCCGCCGCATTTTTTCGTAGAATTTTCGAGCATTACCTCTGTCGGCCAGCTTATCAATCTCTTCATACTCACGCATTTCGGCCTCTTTCTTTTTCTGTATGCAGGTGTGTTTCGCTTCCTTCTTCAACTCTCTGTATCTATTCCATCCCGCACGTGTTGTGGTCGCTCGTAACGTTGCGAGGTAGACAGCCTGTTTTCTCTCCGCTGCGACACGGCACTCCTCGTCGTACCAGCTGTTCTTTTGCACTTTCCGAAATCCAATGGTTTCGGTTGCAGCTGTACGTAAAGAGTTTGAAATGCCGTCCCCTTATACCGAGTTGTTGACGAGTGCTCTCAGAGATCAGGAGTGCAAGCCGAGTATAAAATCGTTCGGCTGTCTGTTGTGATTGTAGTTTCTCGACGTCGAACCTTCCTTGTCTTTGTTGGCGTACGTGTTTTGCTGCACAGAGGCGGGTGCGAATCTTGGCTGCAACAAGGTAATGGTCCGAGTCGATGTTAGGACCTCGGAACGCACTTACATCTAAACACTGGAGACGTGTCTTCCGTCTATCACAATATGATCGATCTGGTTGGTGGTTTTTCGAGCCAGAGACAGCCAGGTAGCTTGATGAATCTTCTTATGCTGGAGTCTAGTACTACAGTTAACCATATTTCGGGCCCCGGCGAAGTCGATCAGCCTCAACCCATTTGGGGATGTTTCCTCGTGGAGGCTGAATTTACCGACCGTCGTACCAAAGATACCTTCTTTGTCCACCCTGGCGTTAAAGTCGCCAAGTACGATTTTGACATCGTGGCGGGGGCAGCTCTCATAAGTGCGCTCCAAGCGCTCATAAAAGGCATCTTTGGTCACATCGTCCTTCTCTTCCGTCGGGCCGTGGGCGCAAATCAGCGATATGTTGAAGAACCTCGCTTTGATGCGGATTGTGGCTAGACGTTCATTCATTGGAGTGAATGATTGTACTCGGCGACGGAGTCTCTCTTCCACCACGAATCCCACACCAAACTTGCTCTCCTTTATATGGCCACTGTAGTAAATGCCACAAGGACCTACTCGTCTTTGTCCTTGTCCCGTCCATCGCATTTGTTGGACGGCGGTGATGTCAGCCTTTATTTTCACGAGGACGTCAACCAGCTGGGCAGCGGCATGGAAGCGATTGTCATCCATTGTGGTTAAAATATCATCGCACCAGTGAATTGACTTTGGAACAATAATTCTATTGTATCCTCTACCAAATCTTCATCTTCACTGAATATGTCTTGAAATAATTTGAAAGTTAGTTCCATGATCCTCTGTACATAAATTTAAAGTACTTACCAGTAATAAATTTGATCTGCTCCACATAATTTTCAAAAGAATAACTTCCAATTTATGATTCTGCACTTTTTTGAGGCATTTTTACTCTTTAATAAAATTAAATCAGCTGTTTCGGAATAAAATTTACCATACTACAGAGTTAGAGCAAAAAGTATGATCACAGTTAAGCCTTTTAACGAAGTATCAGCTAACGAATTACCAAATTAACAGGTTTCGGTCTGAATACCCCTAATATAACTTTAACTTACCAGTTCGTCAATTGATCTATAAACTTAGTTAATCGTGGAATCACAGTGCATAAACGATACTGTTCCATTTCCTTACAGAAAAAATTCAACAAGGACTCCTTGAAGGAAATTATCCAAATATCAAGTACTTCTACTCATTAAGATGGTCTTTCTCATAACGAGAAATGTTTTGTAGTAAAAATCGATACGCGTTATACCACGGTAAAAATACATCTTAAATTATATCACGTACACCGTCCTCTTTTAATTGTAAATTCCCAGCTCGTACTTCAAGCGAATTTACTAAATACAGACGAAGTGCATCGGCGCCATATTTTTTTACTACTTCCATAGGGTCAGGATAGTTCTTTTTACGTTCTGACATTTTTTGACCGTCTGCCGCTAACACTAAGCCGTTAGCAGTTAAATTTTTGTAAGGCGCTTTATTGAACAAAGCTGTAGAAATTACTAAGAGTGTATAAAAGCAACCGTGAGTTTGATCAATGCCCTCAGCAATAAAATCGGCTGGGAAATTACTCATAAAATCTGTTTCGTTCTCGAAAGGAAAATGTTGTTGAGCAAATGGTATTGAACCTGACTCAAACTAGCAGAAATACATTTTAATGGAGGCCGTCCAGGAATGGCAGACGGTATTTCTATTTCATCAATCGTCTCACGATGAAGATCCGTAATCTTCTTTCCGGATAACATTTTTAACTGTTTGATACTTTCAATACAAACAGTTTCATCACCAGTAGATGAGCGCCAAATCGGTATTGGCGTCCCCCAGTAACGGTTACGCCTAATCTAGAAATTGCTTTCAAATAACTAACATATTTGCCCCGAAATTATATTAAACTTACAGCCCAATCCCTTGCTTCTTTTAACCAATTGCCAAATCGTTTATACCGAATACTGCACGCCAGTAAGTTTTTTGACATGTGTTCGACGCGTACGAATCAAGATGGCACAGCTTTGAAAATAAAGGGTGTATCTGAGCGCCAACAAAATGGGTAGCGCTGTTTAACTTGTCCAGTTGAAACAATACTTCCCATCTCTTTAAGCATTGAAGTTATTTTTTTAACGGCATATTTTACGTATAAACCAGCTAGATCTTCAAATTCGTTTGTGAATCGCCCCGAATCGTCTAGTGGACAAATTACACCACTTGATTTGGAAATAATACCAGCCTTAAGGTAAACTCGGTAATCATCTTCGCCAAAATAAGGTGCATTGTGAACAATGCCAGTACCTGAATCTTCTGCTACATAATCATCTACAAGAACTCTGAAAGCCCCTTCGCCCAAAATAGGGAAATATTGGTTTGTAGGGTTGATAAGCAAGCGTACGCCCACGACATTTATGTAAAACTTTACATTAATTTTCATTCTTATACACGTAACTTAGGCGGCATTCAGCAACTATGTAAATCCTGCCAGTTGTCTTATCGCGCGCCTAAAAAATATTTAAGTTCTGGTATGCAGTTTAGGTTAATTTATTCTATTTTTATGAAACCTACCTTAACATAAATCATGTGCGGGTTAACACAACAAGCTTAATTGGATGGTAAAGTCCAAGGCGTTGTTGTCCATATGAGGAGCTATGTATTTTCCCAATTTAGAGTCTGCAGTGCCACCACTACACAAGGATCGACAACTTCTTTCTAATTTTGGCCAGATTCAAAATTCGATAGGGCAGTTGTGCATGCCATTGAATATGGCATAACCTTAACTCCTTCATATAAGTTAACACCGGTAAACACGTATCCGGTCAACACTCCACTCCCACCGATATTGCTGACGGTGCGTCGGCAGGTTTGAGTGTGGAAATAGCATAACAACAACTCTCCCAACGATACTGATGACGAAGTGTCGACCAGGTAGCGCGTGACAACAACAACATCGCTACATCGGAAAAGCCAATAGCAAGAGGTAAATTGCCGAATTGCATTTTGCAAGTCACACGGCAAAACATGTGCAGCAGCTGACAGGTAAAACAAAGAGTCAGGTATTTAGGCGTAGTCGTCGCAATATTTTAGTTAGCAAATTAGTTGTAATAACTCGACCGATGCAAACGGCTGCTCTTGAGCAAACAAGAGAAATAAAACAACATTAAAACCCAACTAAGTGTTTTAATAATTTATACTAGACATTTATCAAATAATTGTTTAAAAACCCACCATATTGACGCCATATACCAAAGATAAAAGGCTTTTTAATCATTCTTAAAGTTAATCCAACGACCCATATGCGTGACAATTTCCTCCCATTCGATAGAGTAACGCATAACTATTTTGCGGCATTCGCCATTGTATGCTCTAATGCCCATTTTAGCAACATTTTAAACTCAACCAGCAAACCATGGCAATCCCAACTGAAACGCCTATCAACATGATATCCTTGTTGATATGCACACCGGGTAATGATATCCTTAATAGTACCCGCCAATATATGACCATAGCGTGGCAATCCAGTAGCAAATGGTGAACCATCATAGAAAGTATATCTATGAATTAAAAAAAAAAAAAAACAATTTACAAAAAACTTAAAACTTTCTAATACTTCTCAACAAACTTAACTTTGGTTTCCCCTTTGACAATTGCATACATTGTTCGAATATTCTAATATTCTGCCACGTTTTCAACGTACGAACCTTTTCAGCGGTAATATTTATTGCTTCTCTAACGCGGCAAACATTTTCCCTACAAACACCGCATGGTGTTAGGTGACAAAGAATCTAATGAAACGTGTGAACTCGTGGTTCTTCTTCTTAATTGGCGTTGACACCGCTTACGCAATTATAGCGGAGTCAACAACAGCGCGCCAGTCGTTTCTTCTTTTCGCTACGTGGCGCCAATTGGATATCCCAAGCAAAGCCAGATCCTTCTCCACTTGGTCCTTCCAACGGAGTGGAGGTCTTCCTCTTCCTCTGCTTCCCCCGGCGGGTACTGCGTCGAATACTTTCAGAGCTGGAGTGATTTCGTCCATCCGGGCAACATGACCTAGCCAGCGTAGCCGCTGTCTTTTAATTCGCTGAACTATGTCAATGTCGTCGTACAGCTCATCGTTCCATCGAATGCGATATTCGCCGT
This sequence comes from Bactrocera zonata, assembly GCA_037783105.1. NCBI lineage: Eukaryota > Metazoa > Arthropoda > Insecta > Diptera > Tephritidae > Bactrocera > Bactrocera zonata. The sequence goes on from JBAWJQ010006683.1 coordinate 206,973, forward strand.
GGTCAATACGTAAAGGACCGTAAATCTTTCGCAGAACCTTTCTCTCGAAAACTCTTAAGGTCGACTCATCGGTTGTTGTCATCGTCCAAGCCTCTGCACCATATAGCAGGACGCGAATTATGAGCGACTTATAGAGTTTGGTTTTTGTTCGTCGAGAGAGGACTTTACTTTTCAATCGCCTACTCAGTCCGAGGTAGCACCAGTTGGTAAGAGTAATCCTGCGTTGGATTTCCAGGCTGACATTGTTGGTGGTGTTAATACTGGTTCCTAAATAGACGAAATTATCTAGAACATCAAAGTTATGACTGTCAACAGTGACGTGAGAGCCAAGTCGCGAGTGCGACGACTGTTTGTTTGATGACAGGAGATATTTCGTCTTGCCCTCGTTCACTGCCAGACCCATTTGCTTTGCTTCCTTGTCCAGCCTGGAGAAAGCAGAACTAACGGCGCGGGTGTTGAGGCCGATGATATCAATGTCATCGGCATACGCCGAACTCGTGGTTCACTTAAATTAAATACACGAAAATAAATTATCACCATAGTAAAAGAGCCATTCACAGTCCTTAACCTACCTCTCAAGTGTGCGTTCACAATAGAAGCATCATGGCCACCTCTGATGAAAAAGAGTGGCGAGAGGTTGAAACGGGTTGCGTAAAGCAAAATGCTTTAATATTAAATTATAAATTTACAGTACTATATTTTTATATTTATAAATACTATTTTCAATTTTTCTTATAGAATGAAGTTTAATGCTGTTATCAAAAGATTTAATTATATCTTCTTGATATAAATAAATATGCACCATATTATTTTTTAGTTCTAAGCTAAGTTTTTAAATAAAAAGGATTCTTAAAGAAATTATTTTTTGAATTTGCAATATCTATATAAGAAGCTTAAATTAGCTTACGCAACACTTTTTTGCCATGCTCAATAGCAATACTGGTATAATATTTGAAAATATTCAAACGGACGGACGGTGTATTTTAAAAGTAAGTTATTTAAGTTATCAATATAATTATTACCTTATTATTATTATTGTCACAGATCAATTTCTTTCCCGTTCCCGTTCAGACCGATCGACAGGTTAGTATTCTATGAGTTAAATTATAGCCAAATACTAATTGAAACTTTTCTACAAAAGGAAAATGCCTCGCAAGTGTGTGTTGGAGTGTAAAGGCTCGTTACGCCTGCATAAATTTCCTGGGAAGCGAGAAATACACAGGTAAGTATTGGTATTGCACAATCGACGGAGTTAAGGCCAGGTTACTCCAAAAAACGTAATTTGCTTCAATACATTTTATTTCTCCGATTCGTAGATGGATGTCATCATTTCTTGGAAAAGAATTATCTGAAAACAAAAACACAAAACGGATTCATATTCAGTATCGAATCAGCTATGGCCTCAAGCAGAATGAAACATTTTCAATGAAAACAAAAAATGGCGGACTTTCGAATTTTTTTAACCATTTTTTCACTTTTAATTGTTTATAACTTTTTTAAATAATAATGAATATTTCTGGTTCTGCTTGAGGCCATAGCCAGGCAGACATCTAAAGAGTAAAATGCCGTTTGGTTCATATCGATAAGTGCAATAGTCTTGAAATGAGAGTGTCATACATGCAAAAAAAAACGTGGTTCGGAGAAAAATCAGTTTAAACCAAAGGCATGCAGTAGCTGCCACTACCGAAGGCGTTCGAGCAGCCGGATTTCCCGCAGCGCTCCTCACTCTTTTATACCTGCTTCTCAGTCTTGCTGACCTTCGGGACTAATTCTATACTATTTCTACGAGTATACAGTAGCAATTTATGAAAAAAAGAAAGTTTCGATTTTTTCAAAATTGTTTGGAGGAACCTGGCCTTAACCAAATAATTGTGCAAATTTTTACATTATTTCGTGCTACGTTTTGGACGTTACCATACATACGTTGGACATACCAAAACAACTTTTTATTTTTATGTATAAGACTAGTGAAATTTATTTTAAATATTGGTTAAAACTGGATTATATCAGATAGTAGAACCTTAAAATGTTGGATATATTTACTCATATGTATGCAACTTGAAGTGGTAGATCGAATTCAATGAAACACTCAATTTCAAATTTTTTGATTATACGTTATTTTGCATTTTGAGTGCGTATATAATAAACAATTCAATACAGTGATAAATTCATTAAAGATTAAAGGTGAACACGTGTTTGTTGGTATAAGTATCAAGGAGATTGTACTAGTGTATTTTGAATATGTTCAAACTTATAAATGTCAATGGAAAAAATAACGAATTTAAGGCTGTTTTCTCAGTTATGTAGGTTAATAGTATCTGTCAGTTCTAGTGAAAAAGAAGTTCTTTACCGAAAGAAGGGATCTTGGTTAAGTTTACCAGAACTTTACTGACAAATGGCTGTTAAGCAGACAATAAGAAAATGGCCCTTAAGAATTTTACTGAGAATTATAAATCCTATTTTGCGATTTCATAATTAATTTTTGAATATATTTTTTATTTAATTGTAGTATATGAAAATAAAAAAAAAAATTATTTTAACTTCAAAAGTATAAGTAATAAAAATATGAGGAATAAAAAATTTGTTTATTTAAAATTTCACACAGATGTGCCCCTTGATAATAAAAATTATAATTTGAAGCACAAATAATATAACAACTACTGTGGTCAAATATTAATTAATATCTTGTAACTGTGTATATTTCATTTCATAATTTTTCAGCAAAAATTAAGCCGACCGACATACAGTGGGATCTACGTGTACAAACAGTACCCGGATGTATATTTTATTTTTAAATATTTGTTGAAACTGCTTTTATTTCTTGATATCAATAATAATACTTTTACGTTGCTTAATTTTTTTTGTACAGCTAGCTTGGTATTTGTAAAATGATTTTTTACAAATAATTGTTTTATGCTCCTATTTATTTAAATATCTTTAATTATTAGTTTATTACTTAACAATAACATACTAACAATATTAACTTTTTTATTGTATGTTAATATATTTGTTATTTATTTTTCCTTTTTATTCGGAGGAAATGGATGCACCTTCTTGGTGTATCCGACTTAAATAATAAAAATTTGTATATAAATATATATTAGTAGCTTACTGAACTTGGTTTTCAATGAAGGTAGGATCGCAACGCATGTCTTAAGGATGGTATCTCTACCATTTTTCATCTTTGCGCATAACACGATAGAACCAGTCAATTAATTCGCTCATCTCGCTACGCTTTGGTCTGCAAGGTGGGTGTTGAGTGTTTAGCATTATGTAAATTCAAATTTGTTCAAAACCTACCCAACAGCTGGATAAACCTGACCAGCAGTATGGGGACTCTTAGCGCAATTGACAATAGCTTGTTTAACATCCGAATCTGCTCACCGTAGTATTTGCTCTTCAAAAAGTTGCTTCCATCCTCAAGCACAAAGCTCATTGGTTTGGGACTACCGTTTAAAGCAGACAAATAATCAAAGGTTCTACGCCAGCTTCTCTGCTGATTCTATAAAAAAAGAATTAAAAAATACATGGTAAATCTTTTGAAATAAATTTTAATTTTAGCTTACCTAGCAATGCGACGGCAAAAATAAAAATATGGCTGTGAATGAGCATAATCTAGATCCCACTATTCGGCATGGTTGCTTATTTGTTCGTAACATTTTTCTTTGGTGAACATTTATTAGCATACCACAGTTAAAAAGAGGCATAAATAAAAAACTTCATTTTTCATGCATTTGCTCATATTGTTCTCAACTTTAAAAATATATGTTAAAATAAAACGATTTTCTTTTGAAAACATATTAAAGTTTTATATATAACCAATATTTTTGGGACAACTCTTCCACAAATTTTAAGAAAATAACACAACGCAACCATTTTCCGGTTAAAAGTCGGCCATTGACGTTTCTACAGTGGCACCTCTCAGTTGTACCTTTGTTTACATAACATCAGCTGATTGTTACTCTTGTGGGCACACGGGCAAGACGTATCACATCTAGCAGCACTATTTGTCAGTTATTCTATTATTTCATTCTCTTTATATTCTTCTTGGAAATCTACAAATTTAACTGAATTCTAAGTTTTTAGTTTTAAGAAGCGTCACTTCTTGTACAGACGCCAACAAGTGAAGAAGTCTTTTGAGTTATCTTAATAAATAATCATTAAAATATTAAATGTGGTGTCTTATTACCGCCACACTCAACTCCTCCTCTACCGTAGTCACAAATGCAACATAAATAACCTAACCCAGGGATCGGCATAATAGCCCTCAGTGGCATTTTGCCCGTTCGGGCACGAGTGCACATTTTGAGGGCTAGGTGAGGGGATCATCGCGGGCAAACATGAAGAGGGAAGTGAGAGCAAAGTATTTTACCACTCCATATTTACAAATGAGAGCAACGTATTTTACCACACCATGTTTACAAATGAGAGCGCGCGTATGTATGGGAAGTTGCACTGTGGGTAATAACTGTAAAATTGCCTAAAAATTCTAAGTTTCTTTGTAACTACTATTAATTTTTAAAATGTAAGACAAATAACAAAAAGTATAATGAATATTTTATTTTAGTAATAATTTTTTTAATATGTCTTTATAACAGCATTTAATTTAGTTTATTTAACATAATAAATTCTATGTTTAGTTTAATCTCATTTGCTTAAGCTACACGCATTGTTGTACCAAAATTTAAATTAGATAACCTACATCTTATTATATGTTTGTTTAATTTCATTATTGAAAAAAATTGTTCACAAGTATAGGTGCTTCCAAACATAGATACATATAATTTACATCTTATTATATGTTTGTTTAACTTCATTATTGAAAAAAATTGTTCACAAGTGTAGGTGCTTCCAATCATAGATCTATATAATTTTCGAAGAAAAAAGTTTCAAACAAGGATATTTCTTTAAACAAAGGTCTTTATAAAAAGTAATTCTGAAATTTGCGCAAACTTGTTTTTAAAAGAATAGAGCACTGCAGATCTATTATACATATACATAGCAGAGCTTTCTTGACTTAAATACTTTTCTTCCCATTCCACATTAAATGGATTAATTTTTCTTTTTAAATTTTGGACACTGCTTTCACTCGCTGATAACATTTCGGCACATTTAAGTTATTATAATTTCAGTTTCTGAACCACTGTTTCTTCAAACGCATATACACAAATGAATCTTATGAGAGCCCAACGACTTGGCGTTTTCCCTGTAGAAACGACTCAGAAGATTGCTCTCTCACAACGCAGGGTTGCCAGTCTCGACATACTGTAGTAATTATAAAAATTGTCTTCAATGTATTTGAAATTTTCTTAAACTAACTCAAAATCAGAATCGAATACTATTATTTATAAATATATAAACTATTTTTAATAGTTTGTTTTCAGTTTCAATATTTTATATTATGAAAAATTATAATTGAAAACTTAGATTTGTACAAAACTACATATGCGTATTGAGTAATGGCAACATTGTTCGAACGAAAACGAGAACAAAACGCTTGCCGCTCGTAGCGAAGGGAGAAGATGTTTCTGCCATTAGCGTTTGTATTCTAATTGTGTGCTTAGCCACTCTCAATCAATAATGTCATACCGCGCAAATATATTTTTATTTGATGATTTCTTATATTTTTGAAAATATATGTTCCCTTTCTATAGCGCGTATTATTATTTTAATGCATTTCCAGAGCAACTTAGATATTTAAAATTTAACAAAACAATTATAGAAAAAAACCTAAATTCTTTGAAAATTTTGATAAAACAACCAAACTGAAAATATCACAAATCATATATTTATATAAGCATTTTCATTAAATGGAACTGCAATATGTTTAAACAAAATATACAGTGTGCGACAAAACTAAAATTTCGCAAATCAGGCTCTTTAGTTACAATGCATAGTGGTGAAAGGCCGAGGAAAACAACCGAACCAGAAGAGAAGGCAATCATTCGGGCAATAAAAAATTACCCGTTTATATCTGCCACATCAACTGTAAGACAATAACGGTTAAATATATTACAGAGATCCATACAACGTTGAGCTGTCCATGGGGGATTTTCATGCTGGCGCTACTGAAATTTGCGAAGATGCACATCAATTGGACGATTACAAAATGGCGAACTGTACTTTTTTCTGACAAATCGAAGTTTAATATAAAAGATTCAGATGGGTTGAAGCTGATAGGCAAAACGAAAGCACAACGCCTAAATTCACGTTAAATAACAGGCACAGTGAAACACCGTGGAGGTAATGTGCTAGTGTGCGGTTATGCTTCAGCGCATGGAATAGGGCCAATTCATCACATAAATAGTATAATGGACAAATTTAAGTATAAAAATATTTTTTGGAATATTTTGCTGTGGCATGCTGCAGAAGAAATGCCTTTAAATTGGAGTTATCAACATGACAACGACCAGAAACACGCTGCTATTTGTGTAAAATAGTGGTTTGATGTAAACAGTATTGAAGTTTTGAAGAGACCCGCCCAATCACCAGATCTCAATCCCATAGAGAACCAATGAAAAACTGTAGATCGAAAAATCATACCTGAGAATTGTAAAAATAGGGCCGCTTTATTCATACAAGTTAAGGAAGCATGGAAAAGCTTTTCCTGGGACAAGTTAAATAAATTAATTGGGTCCATGCCTCGTCAATGTGTAGCTGTATTAAAAAATTAGGGATACGCAACCAAATATTGAAAGACATAAATTTTTCAATCATAAAACTATTTCGTGCTTTAGTTTTGTCGCACCAGATTTTTGGAAATTTTCATATATGGAATTTTATATATTTTTCTAATAAGTTAATTTGTTTAATTTTTACTAGTTCAAGAAGAAGAATGAATGAACTAGTTATAAAAATAAAATCATATAATACCTACTTTATGATTTTATTCAGTTAAATACCGACAAGGTAAATTCCGTGCTTTAGTTTTGTCGCACACTGTATATTAGGTTGTCAAAAAAGTCTTGCGGCATTTTCGCTAGTTGGCGCTGAAAGCGCGTAGTTTTAGTTTTATTCGTCGCATCGGGTCATGCTATACCTTTTTGGAAAGCTCATTTCACGCACTAACACGTGTTTGGTTGATTGTCGTTTCTTTTAAGTCGTTCGTGAGTTATAGCCAGTGAGGGATTACCGCCTAGGCCCGGGCCTAGGGCGGCACAATTTGGGGGGCGGCAAATTTTTCAGAATGTAAAAATTTTAAATCTGATATAATGTAACGACAATACATTTTAAGGACTTATTCTGATTTTTTTTTATATAAATTTACAAATAAATTTCTATGAAATAGAAAGCAATTCATTTTCTGATTAATTTTTTTATTCGTGAGTGCAATACTGATAAAAAATGTTTTATAGCAGAAATAGTTGAATATTAATAAGCTTTTTCTGACGAATTTTCAAAGCTCTGTTGACTTGTTGTATCTTTAGTAAAGTTAATATTACAAGTGAGCCGCTTCTAAAATTGCACAATGTTTTCTTATTTAATTTTCAATGATTCCGGTGTTTCATATATGAATTGACATAAGTATTCATTTGAAATTCATCTTTTTGGTTGTATATAAAAATATTTTTATTCTTAAAAATGATTTCTATAGAATCAAATAAATAATTATATTCATAGCCAATTTTTTGAAAAATAGAAACAGTTTGAAGAAAATAAAAATTTAATAACATTGATGATGATTTATAACTTAAAGCAATAATTCGTTATTATTGTAAAATGTTATTAAAATTAAAGTATATACAATATTTATGTCGATATATACAGCTGTGGTCACGCAAATAGCACACATAGTCATAAGAAGCAATAAGAGCTTATACAATTGACAAAGTTCTTTAAAAGTGGGAACTTGTGCAGCTGAATCTGTTACCGAAGCAGTTGACTTTTTTTCTACTTTGCAAGAATTATATAATTTTTTTACCGTTTCGACACATCGTTGGGAAATTTTAAGACAGCACACAAGTTTAAGACTTAAAAGCCTTTCTCAAACTCGTTGATCGGCTCGACATGATGCATGCTACACATTAGAAAAAGAGTGGCCTGGAATAATTATTGCACTAAACTTTGTTGGTGAAAACAAAGATGAAAAACCTACTACGCGAACTGAAGCAAAGGGACTGCAGCAAAAATTACAACATCTAGAAACAGCAATTCTAGTCATTGTTTGGAATGCAATTTTAGATCTCTTTAATGCTGCGAGTAAGAAGCTTCAGGATTCTCAAGCAGATTTATCATCTGATAAGAATATATAGTTCTTTGGCATTATTTCTCCAAGATATGATAGATAAAAAATTTTCTGATTATGAAAAAAAGCCAAAGCTCTATCTGGAGTTCAAAATTATTACCACCAGGGATAATGGGATGCCCAACTTATTCCAGTGTGAGAGCGCCTCAAAATAAACGTTTTTTATAACATTTTCCATTATGGCCAGATCGAACAAAATACGATTTTTTGGGCATTAAAATTAAAACACCCAACATTTATTACGATTGCAAATTATTACATATTGGACTTTTAATAAATGGCGAAACTATTTTTTATGATTTTATAGTATATAAAAACAACTGACTTTTAATGTTTCAATACTTAAAAGGTGAATTAAGCCTATTAGTTCTCAATTATTAAATATTTTTAATCATTGGTAACTGAAAATTAATACTACTATGCATGAAATTGAAAAACGTTCAATGAAATATATTTAAGTTTCGCATTTTCTTTGATTTTCATTGTTTTACATTTTTATTAGTGATCTTCAACGGCGGCAACAAATTCCTCCGTTCACATATATTTTGGTATAATTTCAATCTGGCCGTTCCAGTCATTCCAATTGCAAAACGTCAAGACCTACCCAATCCAGTCAACTGTCAAAGTTCGGTAGGTGAGCGGCTCTCACGTTTCCAGTGACAGGAGAGTTGGGGATCTCTTTATCTCTGATTACCACTATGACACCCGTCGTAAAAAAACCCGACAACTTCAGGCTGACGAATCGCGCGAAAATGAAAGAACAGCAGAATTTTTATAACTATAACATGTACAGTGGTGTGAACAAAATAGGAACAACCATAAGGTGTTGAGAAATTTTAAAATGTGCTGTTTTCTTATTAAATAAAATTGTTTCTAGATACTAATATAACTTATATAATTTTTTCCTAATAGTGATTAGAATTTCCCACCATGAAAAGGTAAATAAAAACAAATATTAATGCGAAATTCTAAAACTTGCAAATTATGTTTACTTCTTTTTGTTCACACAACTGTACAATTCCAATATGAAGTAATTTTCCGCTCTTTAATTTGTGTACAATGTCAGTATTGCCGCAACCATTCTGTCAGAGATAAAGAGATGTTTAACTCCTTTCTCACTGGAAGTGAGAGAGCAATTGCTAAACGTCAAAACCTACTGAACTTTGACAGCTAATCGAGTTCAGTAGGTTTTGACGTTTAGCAATTGAAAAAGAGGGACGACCACATTAAAATCCCGCCAAATTATTATTCGAATGGAGACATTTTTAATTTTTTTGTCTCCATTTGTAACGCAGACTGAAAGATGTGAGTATATTTTAATTTTTATTAAATAAATTTGCATTTATTTAATACTTTTTTATTTTATTTTACAGACAAAATGCCGAAAACAACCAGCAGTTGGAAGAAATGTGTTGCTGGCTGCAGCGAGGGAGGCAGAATATTCAACTTTCCAAACAGTGGAACGGATCTCGAACGGTGAGTAAACAACATTAAATAGTGCAAAAAGTGTTTGTGACTTAGTGAAAAATTTCGATGAAATAAGTGTTTCGATCGTGCAAATAAAATAAATAAATTTTGGATAATGAAATTGAAATTCCGGGTATTTTTAAGTGTGATATGCTGAACATGTAGATCGCGACAGACTGCAAGCGACATCTGTGAAATATTAAAATACACACGTTCTTATGGACACAGTTATGTAGTCGCGCAGCTGTCTCAATAACTGTGTCCTTAAAAACGTGTGTATTTTATTATTTGACAAATGTCGCTTGGAGACTGTCGGGCTTTACGTGTTCAGAGCGTAACTATAACGTAAATAAATTATTTTAAAGTAACGATTTATAATTGAATATTTATGATAGTTATAAAAAAGTCGTACTTTAAATATTCATTAAATATACACTTTTCGCACTATTATTATTATTATTATTATTATTATTATTATTATACATATTTTAGAATTAAATGCTTACCTTTTTGTATTTTATTTTGTTTCTTTTAATAGGCGTAAATGTTGGCTCAAACGTTTAGATGTTTTTGAAGATTTGAGTGAAAAACCACCTAAACACATTTTTGCGTGCGAGGGGCATTTTTCCAATGAAATGCGTAACGCAAAAAAATTGCGTCCGAAAGCCGTTCCGGACATAAATTTAATTAATGAGCCAATATTTAACGCCCCAAATTCGGAAAATACAATTGAAATGGGCGTTGAAGATTTTTTTCCTCAAATGGAAGGATCTGCCTCAAATGCAAAAGGTGCATCGAGGCAGCTGCTTCCACTTTTTGAAAGGAAAGACCGCGAAAATATTTTAGAGCCTCTGCCACTTCTTGAGGAGGAACTACTAAAGAGTAGTGAAAAAGCTGCGCAAACAGGTAGGGGTCTGACAGCAGGGACAGATAGAAAAAAAAAATTGAGAGAAGAGAACAGGATTTTAAAAATAAAATTAGACGAAAAAGAACAGGAGAATAGGAGTTTAAAAGTAGTAGTTCATTAAGGGAAGAGTCAGATCCTCTTGAGATAGTTTGCAGCAAAGTTCCTCCTCAGTTAGGTGCTTGTATTAGGAGTAGTTTTTTAAATAGTAATCGCCGAAGTCACGGTCGCCGATATGATACTTTTCTTAAAACTTTAGCTTTGGGTGTATTTTTTTTGTCACCAATTTACCGCTACCTAAAGCACCAACATAGTTTTCCCTCGGAAATTACGTTACATAATTTTGTCGCACGTTGCATCCAAAGCAGCATAAAGTCTTTTCAAATTAGGAGTAAGGGATTTTCTTTGGAACAAAAGTTCATATCAGTTTCTTGTGATGAAATGTCACTGAAATGTCATTTGCAGTATGATAGAAAATTTGATAGGGTGATAGGTCTTGATAGCCACAACTGCAATGACCATAATGGTGGTAGGTATAGGTGGGGAACCTTGGTCCCATTTTTTATTAGAGGCTCATGTAAGGGGGATGTTCTCAAGAAATATATTCTTGAAGCCATTACCCAACTTCAAAATGTAGGGCTAGTTCCTTGCCATTTTGTTTGTGACCAGGGTAATAATTTTCAAAATTTAGCCAATTTGTTAGGTGTTTCAATGTCACGGCGTTTTTTAACGTTAATGGTAAGGAAATATGTTTTTTTTACGATAGCCCCCATTTATTGAGATGTAGTCGAAACTGCTTACAAAATATAAAAAATAAAGTTGATTTTAAAAATAGTCGCGTATGTTGGTCAGATATAGTCCATTTTTATAAACAGGACTCTAAATCGAGTTATCGGTGTGGGCATAAATTAACCGATGCTCATATTTACCCCAATGCCTTTCAAAAAATGAAAGTTAAATTCGCGTCTCAAGTGTTAAGTAATACGGTCGCTTCGGGTATGCTTTCTCTTTACAGCTCGGGAGCCTTAAGCTCAAATAGTATGAGCTTTATTAATACCGCGGATTTCGTTTCTATTTTCAATAAATGATTCGATATCTTTAATAGTAGTTTCACTGAGGTCACTAAAAAAGTTCCCCAGAGCAAAACCAGTTTTTAGATGAGGCAGAAAAAGTTTTGAAAACAGTTCGGGTCGTAGATGAGTTAGGAAACAAGACAACAAATAATTTCAATTTTATCAAGGGGAGGTTAATTAATATTAATAGTTTAAGACGATTGTGGCGATTGCTGTCACACTCAGGATTTCCTTACCTAAGGACAAGACGACTATGTCAGGACAGCTTAGAGCATTTTTTTGGTCAGATTAGAAGTAGGGGAGGTACTAGAGTTACACGTTTCTTGTTCTCTAGTTTGTTTAGGAAGTCGTGGGGTTTACGTTACGTAAATATCGTAACAAAAGGTAACTGTGAGCTGCCTTTAGAACCCGAAGCCACAGGTATTTCAGAACATAGCCACAATGTTCTTCTTAGAGCCGTTTTCACAGTGATTAGTTAACGAATGGTTGAAGATAACTAATTGGTTTTCATTTCAAAGTGAATTGTCAACCATTAGTTAACTCATCTCCCGGGCATTGGTTGACGATTAGTTAACAAACAGCTGTTCGAATGTCAAACTATTTATTTTTATTAAAAGAAAAATAAAATAAATCTAAAAAACAATTTGGTGGGAAGTAGTGATCACAACAATGGAGTTCAGTGACAGTGACGACGATTACGAAGAGCTGCTAAAAGTGGTAATTTTCCGTCGGAAAAAAGAAATACGGGAGCGATTTAATTTCTTTCAACTTTATGATGAAAAGGACTTTAGAGAGCGTTTCCGCCTATGCAAAGATGCTGCATGGGAAGTATTGCAGCTCATACGTCCAGATATACAGCATGCTACCACATGGTATAGCTTTTTTAACGCTTTGCCTGCCGATTTCTACATAAAATTTTTTCCTAGGAATAATGCGTTGTCGCCGGATCATATGTTGGCCATTACATTGAGGTTTTATGCCACTGGCAGTATTCAGCAATTGATTGGAGATGTGTCAGGAGTGTCTACTAGCACAGTATCAAGAGTTGTTACTCTTGTTTCAGATAAAATAGCAAGGTTGCGAGAACGTTTTATACGATTTCCTACCACAACGGAAGATATACATCAAAAACAGAAAGAGTTTTTTCGAATTGCTAAATTTCCCAGAGTTATTGGTGCCTTAGATTGCACGCACGTAAAAATTCAGTCACCTGGTGAGCTGAAACACCTCAAAACCGTAATGAATATCTATTTTTACATGTTTCCTTCCTTTTCAGGCGGAGACCATGCGGAACTATTTCGTAATAGAAAAAGCATATTTTCTTTTAATGTACAAACGATTTGCGATGCTCGTTTGATGATTTTAGACATAGTCGCTAGGTGGCCAGGATCAACACATGATGCTACCATATTACGAAACTCTCGTATTTTTGCTCGTCTTGAGAACGGAGAGTTCGGAGATGGACTTGTGCTTGCTGATAAAGGGTATGAAAACAATAATCGGATTTTAACACCGCTTCATTCCGTTAACAGTGCAGCTGAAAGACTATATAACGAATCACATATTCGGTCAAGAAATCCAATTGAACGCTCTTATGGTGTTTGGAAGCGAAGGTTTCCAGTATTGTCTTTGGGTATACGAATGAATTGCACCAAAGTCCAATCAATAATTGTCGCCACAGCAGTGTTGCAAAATATATGCTGCTTACATCGCGATACTGAAGCTCCTCCTTTAGATCCTGAGATTGATACGCAAATTTTGTCAGTTTTAAGCATACCGAATAATCGCAGCTCTGATCGGCGTACTGAAAAAAATGTGACGAGGAATAATTTAATAAATGGGTACTTTGCAACCTTATAACTGCAAGTCAAGCATTGTAAGACTATCAATCAGAAGCAAATAATACAACAATGTTATTTAAAACACTTTTATTTTGTATGTGTCAAGTTATTTTGTACTTGTACTGTTTTTTTCCAATTGAAGATTGCGCCATTGAATTTCCTTTAATTGCTCTTCCATAATTCTCATACGCATTTTGTGTTCCACTTCAGATTGCTTTATATGTTGGTCGTACATCTTTACTCGCTTTTCATGTTCAGCTTTTAATATTTCAATCTCTACGCGGCATTTTTCTCCGGTCCATTTTGATTTAACAGCGGCCAGCTTCGACCATGATGTATTTTTCTCTTTGCTTTGCGATCCGTCGATTATAAGTTTTTTACATTTAGGAGCTTTTAAATCTGCAGGCGTGTATGTACTCCAATTTTTCGAAGTAGTAGCTGTGTTGGATGTGTTCTTGATGTCTTCAAATTCCTCGCTCCCATCCTGAGATTGCTTAGCACTGATGTTATTTGCTGCCTTATCTGCAAAACCATTAATACATTTAAATGATGGTATTTGAATAAAATTAAGTAATTTCTTACCAATGCTAACGATAACATCCTCCGTTTTGTTTCGCACAAAAGGATTATCGGAATCGTATACAGATTCCATTCCTTCTAACTGCTCCGAGCCTATTATTGATGTTAACATTACATCAATATCATTGGTGCTAATTTTCAATGGCGGCCCTCCTCCTGTCGCGATGCAACTTCTTTTTTCGGCTGCTACCTTTTTCTTTAATTCCTTTTTCATGTTGTAATATTTGGTACGCAGCATTTTTTCATCGCGAAATGAAGACGAGGTTCTGCTGTTATATTCCTCCTGAATTTTTAACCAAGCTTTATTTTTCACATCTACCGTAAAAGTATCGCTTTTTTTGCACTCTATCACATTTTTATGTTGTTCTATTATAGCAAGTAATAAATTTACGTCGTTTTCACTGAAATTAATCTTTTTCGTCGCCATTTGAATTGCAATTTTTACCAATCGTGAAATGAAATAAAAACATAAATTGTAAAACTGTAATGTCAAGATCATATGTTTTCTATGGTGCTACCAGACTTTTAGCCAGAAAATTTATTTTTATAACTAAGCACTGTGAAAAACATTGCTTTAGTTAACAAACAGCTGTTGGCTACATTGACTAATAGTCAACCAAACGTTAACTAATCACTGTGAAAACGGCTCTTAATGTGTGTAATGATTCCGTTTTAAGTGACCTTTCTTGGCAGGATTTCCAGGGCTTACCACGGCCCGAACACTCCATTGTTAGATCCATTACTTTAGATAGTAGTTTAGAAATTAACTTTTTAAAGGAAAATGCTTTTAGTTATTTTTGCGGCTACCTTTATTTGAAAATTTTTAAAATGCACACATGCCTACTGTCATTACCTTATTTAGGAGATGAAATTCCTTCTGATGAATTCATCTTCATACACCAAAACCAGATCGATAAATGCAACTTAGTGAAGCCGCCTCAAGAATTTGTTGCATTTACTAATAATTTAGAAATAAAATTTGTTGAGGAATTTGACAGAAATTGTCATAAAATAGGATTAGGGGAAATTCTTTTTGCTAAATTATAAGATATTAGGCCCTTCTTGTGTTGTGAAGACTGTGACCCAAAGGTAGTTATTGCTCTATTTATTAGAATTAGAATTTATTTTGTGACAAAATTTTTAAATAAAGATTTATCTCTACCCAATTTTAAGAATAAAATTTTGTGTGCTCCACACTTGTAGTTTTTATCTTCCTTTTTAGTGGTTGCAATGAGCAAAATATTTTATACTAAAATAAGATTTTTTTAAGCTGATTCGCATTAAGAGGCTCTAAAGTTAGAACGATAAAGATTAAATAGTTTTTAATTACAAATTCGAATTTGTGGCTTAAATATTAGCATTTGTATATACGTTTATTTTTGTAATTTTAAGTATTATATTATTGTACTGTGATATGAAATGATATTGTTTTTGTTATTTTTTTATACTATTATATATGAATTGTTATCGTTTTGTTTTTTTCATTTCTTTATGTAAATAAATTTTTAATGGGTGATATAGGCCTACTGGGGAACCGAGCACCTAAAAATAACTTCGGTAACGCGCCCTTTTGCATACCTCATAGGTGGTGTGGAAAATGCGAATTGGGTGTTTTATTTAAAATGCCCAAAAAATTGCTTTTTTCTGATCTGGCCACAATGGAAAATGTTATAAAAAACGCTTATTTTGAGGCGCTCTCACACTGGAATAAGTTAAACATCCCTTTATTCCTGATTCTGTGATGAGCATTAAGTTGCGGGGGAATGTAATTGATTTTTTTCGCAACTTTTTATGCCCTTCTCTTCGTAAACTGATATTCCCCTCATCTAGACCTCGTGCGCACTTTGCTAACTTTGCGGGCTAAAAATGTGCCCATCCCTGTCCTAACCAACAGATATATGTTGTTCGTAATGGGCTATCTCGACAGACAAAAATTTATGGCATACTAACTGTGAAATCTATTACAATTGACATTGCCAAATCTGTATGTTGGCATTTGTTATCATAACATAATCATTTGTAGTGGTAGGTAGGTTCGAGCTGATATAGCGCCCCTGCAAGCGACTTGTTATTGTTCACTTTTGCATTCGTTAAAATATTTGTTACTTTTGTTCAGAGAGTGGGAAAAAAGTAACACATAGCTATTTGATGTTCAATGGTTATCTCGCTCGAACCAATGGCAAATATCGCATGCTGCCTTGTTCTAACAGAATACACACATTTGTTAGCAAATCTCTTCACAGTATGTTGTGGGTAACAAATTATTTTGTTAGCGCATAGCTTACCTATGTGTTATGGATAACAAAAAATATTTGTTACCCGAATATCTGTTAGTCTTGTTGTTTTCGTTATCAGTTTGTTATCTATAACATAAAAACATGTTAGCAAGAACAAGCAGTAACAAGATTATCTGTTACCCATTTGTTACTTCTAGCAAATTCAATTCTTTTAAATAAAACACAGTTTTTTTATTATTTCGCTTTATTTAATAATAAAATCATACTTGCTCAAACATAAGATTAAGTTTATTTCAGTATAAAAGTTATAAGTTAGTTAAAAAAGCATATTTGTAAAAGTAAATTTAGAGACTTCAACTTAAAACGAATATGTACAACTTAGAACTAATATATACAACTTAGAACTAATATTTACAACTTAAAACTAATATGTACAACTTAAAACTAATACATATGTACAACTTAAAACTAATATCCATTTTCATTTGTGAATGTTTGTCTTCCCGGAGGCACACGTGCTCTTCCGATGACATGGGTAATTTCGACGCGAGCTCCACGTAATGCTCCTCCTCCAAGTCACCGGTGATGCGGCTAATTGAAAGGTTTGTCTTTGCCGCTATGACGCGGCATGCGCAATAATTTACTCTGCGCCTGCATCTCGGCCTTTTCTGGCATCTAGAAAATTAATATATAAAAATTAGCTTCTGTTTTAAATTGGTAATGTAATACTGCGTTACTTACTTTGTTTGTTAGGGACTTTTAAATTACAGTGAGACGGCTCTCAATGACATCCAGCTTTTGGATTATATCTGAAAAACATAAATATATTTTTTTAAGCAAATACTAATATATTTATATATTAATACATTATACCTGCATGGCCGCCAGATGATGGTGACGGTACCACAATATTTGATGGTTCTATCCAACAGATACATACATATATTGAGGGAGCATAAGAGAGCCTTGCAAGCAGTATTTGACGACGTCAATGGTACTGATTTGCATATATGCACAAATTACGAATAAAAGAATTAATTTTCAGAGCTAGAATATATTTTAGGGTTCGTTCCTTAAATAAAAACTTAATTGAACATATGTATAGGAATAAAAGAAAATTAAATAAGACAATAAATACTCATTTAGGGTATTGATACTTGGTTACAAAATATTCAATCTTTTTATTTACATAAATGTATATGTTTGAAACAAACACAGCGGAGAGACAAAATTAAAAAATACAATGAAAATTCAATTAAATGAATATGTAGGTAAATGTTCACTATAAAATATTCACTTATATTGATATTTTTTATTAATATTCACTTATGTATATTGATGTTAACATTTGATGATATTCATGATTTTGTATGCCTGCAATACAACGAACAACGAACAAAATTTGAATTCGTCATTGCGCAATCTTTGTTTTTATCATTCTTGAAACTGCGCTTCTCGTTTTCTTCTTCTTGAAAAATTGGGTATTCGTCTCTCCTATTCTAGCTTGTTAATATTACAATATGTTTAGAATGTCGATAGTTTTTCTCTATCTTACTTATGTATTATCCCATTTAATTGAAAATTCCAGAAAATGTAAAAGTGAACAGCTGAAAATGTTTCAATGTGTGTGTGCAATCTGTTACCTCCTTCTTGCAGGGTACATTTGTTAGCAAATCTCTTCACAGTATGGTATATTACAAATTATTTTGTTAGCGCCTAGCTTACATACATATGTGTTATGGATGACAAAAAGTATTTGTTACCCAAACATCTGTTAGTGTTGTTATTTTGGTTATCAGTTTGTTACCTTTAACAAATAAACATGTTAGCAGCAACAAGCCGTAACAAGCAATCTGTTAAACATTTGCTTCTTCAAGCAAATTCAGTTTTTTTTAATAAAATACATTTTTTTTATTATTTCGCATTATTTGATAATAAAATCATAAACATAAGATTAAGTTTGTTTCAGTATAAAAATTATAATTCTAAAAATTCATATTTGTAAAAGTAAAATTAGAAACTTCAACTTCAAATTATTGTGTACAAATTGGAACTAATATATACAACTTAAAACTAATATGTACAACTTAGAACTAATATTTACAACTTAAAACTAATATATATAAGTAATAATAAGAAAACTTATATTAATTTAGACTTAAGTTTATGTTTTTTTTTTTTTTTGTTTAAAACGATTGCGGCTTACGGCCACAAGTCTCTGGAGCTCCCCACAGATAGTGTTTATGTCCTTGTCTGGAAATATTTTTAAAATGAAACGTTATAAGTTAAGGCATTCAAATATATATCATTAAAAAGCTACCAAAAACTAACCCTACGCACTTTAGCTTTAGTGGGGATTCCTTCTCTTTGCGCCCCTCTAAATTGTAATGGTACATTACATCGTCTGAAAACATACAACGCAGTATGCCATCCATACTGCCTTTTGCGCTATTTGACTTCAATATTAGCCGCATCTGTTATAAAGAAAAAAATTACAGTAAATTATATTACAATCGCATAATATTTAAAAGCGAAATATTTACCATAGCATCCGTGCTTTCCATTTGTGAATGTTTGTCTTCCACGAAGCGCACGTGTTCTTCCGATGACACGTGCAATTTCGAAGCGAGCTCCACGTAGTGCTCGTCCTCCAAGTCACCGGTGGTGCGGCTAATTGAATGGTTCACCTTTGCCGCTATGACGCGTCATTCGAGGAATAATTTACTCTGTGCCTACATCTCGACCTTTTCTGGCATTTAGAAAATTAAGATATAAAAATTGGCTTCTGTTTTAATTTGGTAATGTAATACTGCGTTACTTACTTTGTCTGTTAGGGACATTTGAATGGCAGTGAGACGGGTCTCAATGGCATCCAGCTTCTGGATTGTATTTGAAAAACATAAAGGTATTTTTTTTAAAGAAAATACTAATTCTGACGGTACCACAATTTTTGATGGTTCTACTGGAGGAGCGCAAACAAGATTATAAGATTCTTTTTTAAACACTTGATCTGTAAAAAAATTTGTATTAAAAAATGCAAAATATTTATGTTCAATACAATTTCCATGGGGGCTCAAAGGTTGTGAGCATTCCACTTCGGAATCCATTTCTTCCACCAGGTCATCGAAATTCATTCTATGAAAAATCATAAAAAAGTTGATGAATGAGCGGAACTAAAAGAATTTTATCATCTATAGGTATAGAAAATTTTAGTTTATAAAATGAAATATTAGTACTTTATGTTAATAATATTTAGTTTAGTAGTTTATAGCAACAAATATAAGTTTGATAAAGCTTTTTGATTTGTAAATACCTACAAATAGTATATTACAGGAGGAAAATATATTTGAGAAGAGTCCCTTTAAAAGAGAATATCTACATCTTAATCAATTTTTCTAAAATAAGAAAACATTTAACCTTTTTTCACTTGCGAAATATCTTCTTGAGATCAACATCCATGTAAAGAAGTTGTGTATTTCAGCACTAAGGACAATACTGTATAAATAATTTAAAAAAATTAAAATGTAAATATCCTCTTTTGAAAAGACACTCCTCATTTACTTGAAGCAAGCTTTAAAAAGTAGAATCGTACGATACCACTATTAATTAATTTTAATTTTTAAATCCTGTTTCGGAACAGAAATTCGTATATGTATATTCGAACTATGTTCACTTTTATTCATTATTAAACACTAAAGTTGTTTTTATTTTAAACAATTTTAGATATTCTGCATACAAACAGTTCAAGAATATATATAGTTACACTCGCGGGAATATTCGAGATATTTGCGTTCAAAGGTGGGTTTCCAGCTCTCAAGAAAAGCAAAAACTCCATACAAATAAACGCTTAAAAAATTATCAAGAAGTTTTCTGGTGTTAAATTTTCTTGTGGCAACATCCAGCTCACAAAAAATTCAGTAAGTATATATTGTTACAAAAGTAGTATTAAGTTGTATTTGTATTGCTATATGCATCCATTATTATGAACAATAGCTGTAGGTATATGGAATAGCATTTGTCTTATTGTAGACATCTGGCGCCGCGGCTGTTTGTTTGTCGAAGCAATAGCTACATCTGGCGCCGTATAGCAGTATGTTCTGGTGGTTTCTAGACGCAATATTCTAGAAGGACACATCGGCATCTAGCGAGAAGTGCGTGGCTATATAAGCCGTGGCAGCGCCAACGTAATGAATCAGTGCTAAGAGTAAACTGCTATAGTGTAGACGAGTTGTGAAATAAAGAGTTGTTGAATTAAATTAAACAGTGTTGATTTTATTTGTCAATCCAGAGATACGAACCTAACAAAGTAAACTAGCAAGAGTAAATTCGTAACAATTGGTGTCAGAAGTGGGATTGTCAAATAATCCAAATTCAAGATGGTTAAATTCGGAGAATTGAGAATTCAGCAATTAAAAAGGAACTGGAGGAGCGTAATTTGCCGATAAGCGGGCAAAAGGCGGATCTGCAGGCACGACTACGTGAAGCAATGGAAGCGGATGGAATTAATGTGGACGAGTTCGAATTTGATGGGCCAGGAACTTCTACAAAGGTAGAAGAAAAATTAGAAGAACAACGAACATCATCAAGTGTAGACACTAACATGCTATTAGTGGCTATTAAGCAAATAGCAGAAAATGCAATGCAAACAGAAAATCGTCTGGCACAGCAAATGACGCAAATAGCTGAAAATGCAGAAAATGCAGTGCAAACAGGAAATCGTCTGGCACAGCAAATGACGCAAATAGCTGAAAATACATCACAGTTAGAGTCTCGCCTTACACAACAAATGACTGAAAATAATACACAGTTAGAAAAGCGTTTGGTACAACAGATTACAGAAAGTAATACACAAGTGCAACAGAAAGTTTCAAAATTGGAAGACGAATTAAGCACGTTAAAAAATGACGAAGAAAATTTGAAATCAGAAGTTCTTCATTTGAGTAATCGGATGCGAGAACTGCAACTGCATGGCCCTGCACCATCAACAAATAATCCAAGATTGAAGGCACCCACATTCGATGGAAGTATTCCATTTCAAATTTTCAAACTTCAGTTTGAAAAGACAGCAATGGCCAATAACTGGAATGAAGCGGACAAAGTGGCGTCCTTGTTTGTATCATTGAAAGGACCTGCGGCAGAAATCCTTCAGACTATTCCAGACTGTGAACGGGACAACTATGAG
Source organism: Bactrocera zonata (assembly GCA_037783105.1). Taxonomy (NCBI): domain Eukaryota; kingdom Metazoa; phylum Arthropoda; class Insecta; order Diptera; family Tephritidae; genus Bactrocera; species Bactrocera zonata. The sequence goes on from JBAWJQ010006683.1 coordinate 228,501, forward strand.
GCATTGATGAGTGCGATAGAAAGACGATATGGTAGTGAGCACCGGAAACAAATATACCAGATCGAACTGCAAAATAGGGGTCAGAAAATGAACGAGTCATTGCAAGAGTTCGCAACTGAAATAGAACGACTGGCTCATTTGGCAAATGCAGATGCACCTGTGGATTACATTGAGAGGGTAAAAATTCAATGTTTCATAAATGGAATTCGTGATGTGGACACCAAACGCGCCACATATGCATTGCCAAAAAGAACGTTTGCTGAAACGGTTTCGCACGCCCTCACACAGGAAACAGCTTCCCTACTAAGTAAACCAGCACACAAGGTACAAAGGGTTGAAATGGAACAACCGGCGCTGATGGAAGAAATATTGAAGACTCTGAAGACAATTGCTGCACCGCGAGTAAATACAACAGGCAGATGTTTCAACTGTGGAAAAGCGGGTCACTTTGCCCGAAATTGCAATATAAAAGTAAACCCATCAAAACGGAAACAACCAACAGATAACGAGGACGGAGCATCCACATCTCACAAGTCGTTAAACTAAAACGGAACAGTTCAAAGGGGCGTGAGCTGGTTCCCACAACTATTTGCCCCGCCATCTCGATATCACAAATAGGTCGCCATGACAACAATCTTACTATCAACGGCATCGTAAATGGACGAATGTCAATGCTTACTTTGGATACTGGTGCCACACATTCAATTATCCGACCGGATGTGGTAAGAGGAACGGTTGAACCATTAGTCGGTTGCAAGCTTCGAACGGCCACCGGAGAGGAAGCAGCTGTCGCGGGAAAAGTGTTTTGCGAAGTGATGATTGGTACCCTGGACGTTAATCACACCTTCATCGTAGCAGAAATCACGGATGAAATTATAATTGGAGTAGATTTCATGATTGATCACGGGGTTACTTTGGATTTAAACAAGCAAATGCTGTTTTGCCAGAACATGGAGATGCCTATAAACACCGGATATGTGACCAACGTTGAAAGTAAGAGGGTGATTGTTGATGATAATCAGAGTATTCCACCAAAATCTGAGGCGATTGTATGGGCTAAAGTGAATGGAGGAGGTGGGACTGAAGAGTTGTGGATTGTGGAACCAACAAAAATAGATACACCCATATTGGTAGGAAGAACGCTTGTGAAAACTAGAGAAGACGCCACCATTCCGGTCAGAGTAGTGAATGAATTCAACACGCCTATAAGTCTGAAGAAAGGAGCAGTAATTGGACAGTGCCAGAATATAAGTGCAATAGCACGATGCGAACGGTCACAACAGAAGCCTACTATTGAGCCACAGCAGATAAGTCCTACACTCCTAAATAATTTGCTGAACGAACTGCATGGAAATGAAAAATTAAAAGCAGAAAAACTATTAGAAAAATACGCATCCATATTTGCAAACGAAGGAAACACAGGAAGAACCGGCATTGTCAAACATCGCATAAATACTGGAGACGCTAAACCAATCCGACAAGCTCCGCGTAGGGTTCCACTAGCAAAACGTGAAGATGCTAACAAAATTATTGAAGACATGCACAAAAACGGTGTAATCGAACCTTCAATAAGTCCATGGAGCTCACCTATCGTCTTAGTTAAAAAGAAAGATGGTAGCACCCGTTTCTGCGTAGATTATAGGAAGTTGAATGATGTCACAAAGAAAGACAGTTATCCTCTACCGAGAATCGACGATACATTAGACACCTTGTCTGGAGCGAAATGGTTTTCTACATTAGATCTACAAAGTGGATATTGGCAAGTCGAGATTGATGAACGTGACCGCGGAAAGACCGCTTTCAGTATGGGCGACGGGTTATGGGAATTCTCTGTGATGCCATTTGGGTTATGTAATGCGCCTGCAACGTTCGAGCGACTGATGGAACATGTGTTAAAAGGACTCAACTGGAAGACATGTTTGGTGTATCTTGATGACATTATCATCATGGGAAAAAGTTTTGATGATCATCTGAAAAATCTAGAGGAAGTCTTTCAGCGAATAGCATCAGCCGGATTACGCTTGAATCCCAAAAAGTGCTCATTATGGAAGAAGCAGGTCACATATCTCGGACATAAAGTGTCAACTGAGGGAATTCACACCGAGGAAGGAAAAATAAATGCAGTTAAAGATTGGCCTCGACCCACCAACATACATGAACTCCGCAGCTTCCTCGGTTTATGCACGTATTACCGCCGTTTTGTACCTGGATTTGCGAACGTGGCTAGAAGTTTACATGATTTAACAAAGAAGAATCGCCCGTTTGTATGGCAGTTGGAACAAGAAAAAGCGTTTGAGCAGCTTAAAGAACTACTTTGTACGGCGCCGATGTTGGCTTATCCAATACCTGGAAAGAAATTCATCCTGGATACAGATGCGAGCGCTTATGGAATTGGAGGTGTCCTGTCTCAGCTCATCGACGGACAAGAAAGAGTAATTGGGTATTACAGCAGAGTGCTCGGGAAACCAGAGAAAAACTACTGTGTGACGCGAAAAGAACTACTAGCTGTGGTGGAATGTGTAAAACATTTCCACAAGTATTTGTATGGACAACGATTCTTGCTGAGGACTGATCATGCAGCATTAAAATGGTTATTACAGTTTAAGAATCCGGAAGGCCAAATTGCACGATGGATCGAAAGATTACAGAATTACGACTTCGAAACAGAACACCGAAAGGGGATTCACCACAAAAATGCGGATGCATTATCACGTCGCCCTTGTCCACTGGAATGTAAACATTGCTCCAAATCAGAGGGAAAAGAAGGTATAATCGACGTGCGATTACTGAATATAGAACCTGAAGATGATTGGACTCCTCACCGCATCAGAATCAATCAGCTGGAGGACCCTGATCTTGCAAAGCTGATAATGGCCAAAGAAAATGGGGTACGACCACCAAAGGAACAAATAAGTAGCGAGAGTCCAACTGCAAAAGCATATTGGGCCCAATGGAACAGCATAAACCTCGTTAATGGATACCTTCATCGTACCTGGGAAAGCGAAGATGGCAAACAGTCTCGTCTGCTGATCATAGTACCGAAGTCCATGATCCCAAAAGTATTGAAAGAATATCACAATGGACCTAGTGGAGGGCACCTTGGAATTACAAAAACTATAGAGAAGATTAAACAACGGTTCTACTGGATCGGTTGTCGAGATTCCATAGCAGAATGGATAAGTAATTGCGTAGAGTGCATGGCAGCTAAAGGTCCTAAAGCCAAAAGTCGCGGTAGGCTACAACAGTACAACGTGGGATCGCCATTTGAAAGAGTCGCAATGGATGTTGCAGGTCCGTTCCCAACCAGTACGGCCGGAAACAAATATCTACTGGTTGTCATGGACTATTTCAGTAAATGGCCAGAAGTATATGCCTTACCAAACCAGGAAGCGAAGACAGTAGCCGAAGCGTTTGTAGAAAATTGGATAACAAGGTTCGGAGTGCCCGTCGAATTACACTCAGATCAAGGCAGGAATTTCGAATCTTCCATTTTCCAAGAAGTCTGTACATTATTGGGCATCCACAAGACACGGACGACAGCGTTACATCCACAATCAGATGGAATGGTGGAGAGATTCAACCGAACGCTCGAAGAACATCTGCGGAAAATCGTTGATAAAGATCAACGGAATTGGGACAAGTGCATCCAGATGTTCCTGCTGGCGTATCGTTCAGCGAAGCACGAGACAACTGGTTACACGCCAGCAAAGATTATTTTCGGATCTGATCTGCGACTCCCCGCTGATCTTAAGTTTGGAACGAATCCTACAGCTGTAAGAAATGATGGAGATTATTGTTCTGCCTTAAAGGAAGAAATGAATGAATTGCACCTAATGGTAAGACAGCATACGCATCTGATGAGCAATAAGATGAAGGACCGGTTCGATCAAGCGGCAAATTCAAAAGGTTTTGAAAAAGGTGATCTGGTCCTATTGTACAATCCACTTCGAAAGAAAGGCTTGTCCCCGAAACTGCAGTCAGCCTGGGAAGGACCCTATATGGTGATAAAACGACTTAATGACGTGGTATACCGCATACAAAGGAATGGAAAAGCACGATGTAAAATGAAAGTAGTACATTTGGAGAGGCTCGCCCCATTTGGTTCAAGAGGATTTGTGCCTAATCGGGACGATTAGGCTTTAGTGGAGGGCAGTGTTACAAAAGTAGTATTAAGTTGTATTTGTATTGCTATATGCATCCATTATTATGAACAATAGCTGTAGGTATATGGAATAGCATTTGTCTTATTGTAGACATCTGGCGCCGCGGCTGTTTGTTTGTCGAAGCAATAGCTACATCTGGCGCCGTATAGCAGTATGTTCTGGTGGTTTCTAGACGCAATATTCTAGAAGGACACATCGGCATCTAGCGAGAAGTGCGTGGCTATATAAGCCGTGGCAGCGCCAACGTAATGAATCAGTGCTAAGAGTAAACTGCTATAGTGTAGACGAGTTGTGAAATAAAGAGTTGTTGAATTAAATTAAACAGTGTTGATTTTATTTGTCAATCCAGAGATACGAACCTAACAAAGTAAACTAGCAAGAGTAAATTCGTAACAATATTATTTACTACTTTTTTTTAATAATTGTGGATAGGCAACACTAGTTTTGCAAAAGAAACATAACAGTTTCTATATATTTCTGACGCAAATTGAGTGGGAAGAAGAAGTAAGTTGGTGGTTTTATTTGAATTGTGGATGTTATTTCGTTTAATCCTTAAAAATGGAAGATTTAACACCTGTAGCAAAGCGGCAAAAGAGGATAAAAAATTTCACAGCGTGTGAAAAACGACAACTTATTAAAAGCAGTGGATGAGTGGCCCCGAATATGGGACATAACAAGCGTTATGCATTCGAATAAAAATGCTGCGGAGCAGGCCTGGGTGTACATAAGCAATTCCGTTGGAAAAACTGGTAAGTGTATACAAAGTTTTATTTTGTGAATATCTTAAGTGAGTGCAAAGCTGGATGGATTAGCTTACGGGAGAGCTATTGCTAACACGCCAAAGTAGCCCGCAAGCACAAAAGTGGTAGCGCTGGTGGAACCTTTTTTTCAGACGCGATTGATTGGGAGTTTGCTGAAGAAATGGCATTTTTGCCAAATATATCACACAAAAGAACGTAAGTCTATTAAATAATGGGTTGTCAAAAAAGTCTTGCGGTATTTTTATTGAATCAATTCGTGTGCACCCATACATCGAGCTTCTTAGTGACTCCAAGCTTCTTCAAATGTTTATAATGGTTTGATGACTACTATGCCGGTCTCTTTCGACCAATTTAGCGATTTTATCGCAATTTTCGAAGACAGGTCTTTCGGAGCGTGGCGCATCTTCGACCACCTCTACACCAGAACGAAAACGTTGAAACCATCGTTGTGCGGTGGAAATGGAAACTGTATCGGGTCCATAAACTACACAAATTTTATTGGCGGCTTGAGATGCATTTTTGCCTTTATCGTAGTGGTACTGTAAAATATGCCGTATTTTCTCTTTATTTTGCTCCATGTTTGCGATGAGCCTTCCAAAAAGGTATAGCATGACTCGATGCGTTGAATAAAACTAGAACTACGCGCTTTCAGCATCACCCAGCGAAAATACCGCAAGACTTTTTTGACAATAATAATAATATTATTTTAAAATTTCATAAATTTTTGTTGTGTTTTCGCAGAATGTTCACAAGTCCAACGTTTGAAGATTTTGATTCATCTTCCCCGATAAATAGAGCGAATGTAGAGGTGTTAAGTGTTCCGCAATATGATTATGTAAGTGTATATAATGTTATGTAAATGGATGTATATAATGTGAATGTTTTATTTTTTGTTTGTGTATTTTGCAGAATCCAACACCCACCATAAGTAGTCGGACGTTTAGTGGAAGCCAAAATGACGAGGCATGGAATCGGTTCAACAACATTTCAAAGAAGCAAGAAGGTTTGGTAGCAGCAAAGAACAACTCACCATATGCAAAAGTCCTTGCTTGTTTTGACTGGTTGTTGAATAAGCTTCTACGGTCAGTTGGTGATGATATGTGCATGGAATTTTACAGTATGCTGTTACAGAAAGTTAATGAACTTAAATCAAAAAATTGAAACAAATATCTTTTTATACTCACTTGTCCTCTGTTTAGTTATGAAATAAATAAACACGAAATTTGGAAACATCAAACTTCTTTTTATAAAAAACATATATACATGGTTTACGTAAAATAAATAGCAATTATTGTTTTTATAAATAAACATAAATATTGAAAAATTCAAAGAAATGTTGCACTATTTTGCCATGGAACAGATCCAGATGTAGAATTTACATAATCTTTTAAGACATTTCGTACATATTTTCCATAATCTGATGCTTTTCCCCGGTAGGTACCTAAATTATTTAAAAGGCCTTCTTGTTGTTGTATAGTTTCCCATTCTCCTGATTCCCAGAATTCGTCGATGCCCTCGAATCCAGAGAAGATAGGGGGATTATAAGCTTGTCCACATTTATTGATGAGGAAGTTATGTAGCAGGCAGCATGCTAAAACAATCGATCTTGCCCGATCCGGTTAACAAAATAATACCTTTCTAAGGCAAAGCCATTTTGCACTCAAAATTCCAAACGCGTTTGATGACTACTATGCCGTCTTGCTCTACTTAAACGGTAATTAAAAATTTGTTCCTCTTTGGAAAGGTTTTTACTGTTGTAAGGCTCTATAATACGTTTACGCAGTGGAAATACGTCGTCTTCTACAATGAAGTATGATACTTTTTTGCCATCAATAAAGCCGTCGGCCGGAAATTGGCAGCTGTCATTTAGTATGCTGATACCAAATCTTGAATTCTTCATAATATTGGAGTCTCCTTCGCTTCTGTAAGCACCAACATCCACGTATGTGAATTTATAATTGGCATCACATGTGGCCATCAACACAATATAATGGAATCTCTATGATAAAAGCATATTAATAAAAATGATTAACTACCGCACGAGGGTATTATAATCTACATACATATATGTATATGCACGTATTCACTTATTAGCTTAGCTTTGATAGCTATGTGTTTGCCATCGATAGCCCCAACGCAGCTCGGAAAATTCCATTGTGTTCGAAAGCAATTCGATATCTCCAACATCGAGTGTTCTGTCCACTCTGGAATCTCATTTTTCAATACGTTGCATATTCCCTGACATTTCTACCAAAGAGCTGCTTGCTAATACGATAGCAGAAGGCAATGTGGCGTTGTATATCTCCAGAAGCCAGGTACCTGAAAAAAATAAAAATCCTAGCGGTTAAATCCTATTTGTGCTAATATAGTACCTTTTTTTTATAACATACTCTAGTACAATTGCTAACTTAGCTTTAATAGGAATGAAATCTTCGGTCCGCTTTGGAAGCAGATGTGGTTCCAGTATTTCCCAAAGCTCATCAAATACACTTGGTGGCATACGAAAATTTTCGATGAAACGTTGTATCATTCCGTAAGTTTTTGAAGTCGGTGAAAAACCTCTCCATCTCATTTCTTGCCTTGAGATAAGGGCTCACCCAATGACAGGGTCTCCTGTGTCTTATTTTGTTATTTCCAGACTCCATGATGGTCATGAATGTACCACAGTTCATCAACATCATAAAATTTAACCTAAAATATAAGAAGTACAATTGTATAGACACTATAATTTGGTGAAATATTATATAAAATCTACTTCTCGTCTTCCATTATGGATTTTCACCTGACCATACATAATGGGAAACTTACCAATTGCTTTGCTCAAATATCTTTTCTGTTTGAATAACGCTTCACTTTTTTGTACACCAATTACTCTTGCTCAAATTTCTATTCTGTTAGATTAGTTTTTCACCTAACCACCTGAAAAATAAATAATAGTAACTAATAATGATATTTTGAAATAAATTTAAAAATACATAATGGGAAACTTACCAATTGCTTTGCTCAAATATCTTTTCTGTTTGAATAACGCTTCACTTTTTTCTATACCAATTACTCTTGCTCAAACATATTTTCCTTTTGATTACTTTTCACACTCTTCTTCTTCTATTTTTTAACATTCACGGTGCGATATAAAATGTCAAAATTTCTAGCTTACTACTATTTCACACAAAAGAAATAATATCAATAATTTCTTGAGCATTTACTTAAGAGCTGGAACCTAACCTTAAAAATTAAAAACCGAGAAATCGCGCTTCAAATTTTTCGCTCTTTGCCCAAGCGCTTATATATCTGTTAGACGCTCGGTTACTATTTCGAACTCCCATCTATAACTTTGGGGACATATTCTTAAATAATTTTTAAAGAGATTTAAGCAAAAAACAAATTTTATTGTTTGAAGCTTCTAAATTTCGTATCAGAATTTATCGATGTTATAAAAAATGAAGTGGCAATTTGGCAAACGAAAAGTGATAAATACAATAATAAAATTGAGAAAAATAAAAGTTAGAATAACTTATTAACGAAATACAAAGAAAAAGATAAAAGTGCTACACTAGAAATAAATTCCAAGAAATGTTCCGCTTGTCTGTCGCACATGTGCACTGTGTGAAGAACGAACGCAATATGGATTTGTATGTCGTGCATGGCGAAACGATTTCAAACAGATCGAACGAACATGTGTGTCGTGTATGTCCCCTTTTACGGAAATAATTAGGGGGATTCTCTTGCTCTTGCAAGATTGCAGATTACAAAAATCCTATACCAAACGACGAGAGCACCCATTGCAGAGCTTAGTGATACATGAACGGCTGATTCGGTAAATTTATTATAAATGACTATTATGCACTGTTATTGTTAATTGGAGCACCTTCTGCATGCAATCTTAACAAAGAAACTATAATAAAACTTTATAATTTAAGTAGAAATTATAAAATCTATTTAAAATTTACCTTCCTCAACAATTTAACGTCAAAATATGTCTTTATGTAAAAGATGCTAGAACAGGGTTGCAAATATGTATTTGAAAGTCATTGCACAAAAATAAACATGGGTTTTGGTCTGACATATTTTGCAGCCCTTGCAAATATTTTTCTGCGTGTATTGTTGTTGTGCGGTTGCATTAGGTGGAAAAATCTGCAATTCGTGCACCGTACAAGGGTTTTGCAAGAGCAAGAGAACACCCGTATTATGTTATGATAACAAATGCCCACATACAGATTTAGCAACGGCAATTGCAAAAGATTTGACAGCTAGTAAGCCATAAGCTTTATCCTGTCTAGACGCCCCGTAAAGGACTGACTGCCGTAGAGGTCCACAATTGTTATTAAACGTGTAGAACAGAGATAAAAAGATGTTTATCTCCTCTCTCACTGGAAGTGAGAGAGCAATTGCTAAACGTCAAAACCACCTAAACTTTGACAGTTGATCGAGTTCAGGAGGTTTTGACCTTTAACAATTGGAAACGAGCGATGGCCAGATTGAAATCTTACCAAAAAAATATGTAAACGGAGGGATTTGTTGCATCGTTCAAGACCACTTATAAAAAATGTTAAACAATGAAAATTAAATAAATTTGTGAAATTTAAAACTATTTGATGAAACGTTTTGTAATTTGAAGCATGATAGTATTATTTTCAATGGAAAATGATTAAAATCATTTAATGATTGAGAGCTGACAAGCTTAAATTCTTTTATTGGGTATTGAAAGGTCAAAAGTCAGTTGTTCTAATATACTTTAAAAGGATTTAAATATTTTCTCGTACTAAATGTTGGGTATTGGGTTGATAAATGCCCAAAAATTATTATTTTGTTCAATCTGGCCATAATGGAAAATGTTATAAAAAACGCAAATTTTGAAGCGCTCTCACACTGGAATAAGTTAACCCTTTCGCTGTATTGTATCCATATTGATACACTCAACTTTGCAAGCTTTTAAAAATACGCCAAGTCAAAGAATTGACTTACATTTCGACACTATACCGTTTTTTAAAACCTTATGAATCATTCTACATAAAAAACATTGGGATATTTATAAAACTGAGAATAATATAGCATTTTTAAAAATTTACTTTTTTTTTTTTTTTTTGGGAAAGATGTTTCTTTATTTTGCAAATAACATTCATATAATTGTATTTTTTTAAAAGAAAAATACACTCAACATAAAGAAAAGTACTTATTTTAACTTTTCGCATCATTAAATTTATGGTTTAAACAAAAAAAAAGCTCTGCGGATTTTTTAAACATTGCATGTATCCATATGAATACAAACATAAGTTGTGGTTGTAAATGATACCACACAGTACAAATAAAATCATTTTACGTATGATGCTGCTATGATACAGACGTTCTTGTTTTAGCTCTGATATCATCTATTTAATTAAAAAATGCCAAGAAAATTAAAGGACGCTGAAATTGAAAAAATTTTGTCAATTCCGATGTTTCTGATTTGGACGAACCAGAATATCTGAAGTTATTAACAATTTATTTGATGCACTCGATAGAAATAACAGCTTAATACTAGAATAACTTTCTAGGGAAGGTCCATATGAGATCAACATAGAAGATATTGATGTAGACAATAACGATGAAGATGATAGGATTTTTGATATAGTAGACAGTAACGTAGTTGATGGGGCAGTTCAGAAGAGTCCAATAATTTTTAACACTCCACAGGTTCCATTTAAAAAAGTTCAAGAATTTCGTTGGAAAAGAGCATCCTAGACTAGTCCAGAAACATCTTTTTCTGGAACATACCCAAAGAAAAATACAAAATTACCTATGGGGTATTTTTTAGAGTACTTTACAGAAGAATTTCTTCAACAAGTAGTATTTTTAACAAACCAGGCTTCAATTATTAAAAATGGAAAAGGCGTTAATTTAACTAAAGAAGAACTTTTGAAATATCTAGGTCTACAAATACTGATTGGTACCATTAGTTATCCGCGTTTGGAAATGTATTGGACAATTGGTACCGTAATACCGTCATTCCCGGAAAGTATGTCCAGGCAAAGATTCCATTTTGTACGAAATAATTTAAAGTTTACAACAGACCCACAAGAGGGATACAAACTTTACAAAATTCGCCCTATTATAAACATGTTAAAAAAAAGCGTGCGTTATCCAAAAGATGAAAATTTTTGTGTGGATGAAATGATGGTCCCCTTTGAAGGTAGAACCTGTCTGAGACAGTATATGCCCAACAAGCCCATCAAATGGGGAACGAAGATATTTTGTCTTTGCAGCTCAAAAGGCATAGTTTACGATTTTGAAATATATCAGGGAAAAGGGACAAATTTGAGTGGCTCAAAGCTGGGATTTTGTTCTGATATAGTGATTCATCTAGCAAAAACTATTCCTGAGGAAAAAAATCATAAGCTATTTTTTGATAATTATTTTACTACTTTGAATTTAGTATTACATTTAAGACAAAAAGGAATTTGGGCTACAGGTACTACATATAAGAGGAAGTAGATTCGGAAAAATTAATTTAAAATCTAAAAAAGAACTGAAGAAAGAAGGCCGTGGAAGTTTTGACTATCGTGTCGAAAGAGCAGACAATATTTTTCTTCTCAGATGGTTAGATGGGGGCATTGTACAACTTGTGTCATCAATCCGTGGCCATGAACCCGTGAGTAAGGTCTCCCGATTTTCTTCTGAAAAAAAGAAAAATATTGAAATAATACAACCAAGTATTGTATCAGAGTACAATATCAACATGGGAGGAGTAGATAAAATGGATTTCCTCCTTTATACAGAATTTCGATAAGATCTAGGAAGTGGACTCTTAAGATTTTTGAACATTTCATTGATTTGGCGGTGTGTAACTCGTGGTTAGAGTATCGAATGGACCACGAAAATAACAACCCGAAGAATAAGTACATGGACCTATTGAGCTTTTGCAACGATATAGCGAATGGGCTTTTAGCTCGGTCCAATCAACAGGCATGTTCCCGTAAAAGGGGACGCCCAACGTCAAGCCTAAATCAAGATATTCCTATTACTCCCACGACCACAAACAAAAAGCGTATTACTACTGCCTCTACTTCTTCACGATATGACGGAAATCAACATTGGCCGGAACACACAACAGACAAGGGAAGATGCAAAATGAAAGGATGTAAGGGTCAAACAAGATACAGATGCTCAAAGTGTAATGTTTTGCTATGCATTCCCAACGGATCAAGAAATCGCTTCAAAGAATATCATTATTTATGAAATATATGAATTATTAGTAAGATATTATTACTTCCTTTAGATTATAAGCATGTTAAAAAAGTTTTTTCAATCAATTCCAATAGAATCTTTTCCAGAACCTGTTCAATGCAACCGGGTTTTAGAAAAGGTTTCATTAGAACTAACTTTTAGCCTCTTTTTATATTGTAATAATTTAAGTATGTAACCTTTCTCACTATTTGCTTTTATTGTAGTAAATGAATTTTAGGTTTATAACTTCTGAAATAAATAAAAACTTACAAAAAACACACTAGCATTTTTTACTTCTGAATATATAATAAGCATTTTTCTTTACCATAAGCGAAGTATGTATCCACATGGATACAGTCCAAAAACCACATTTGTGATAATTTTTTTTTTCAAATCGAGCATTGACTGTAGTTGTTAGGGCCAACTATAGTAAACACTCAAAAAATTGGATTTTTTTTTTGCAACTAATTAAAAATTTGTATCGAAAGGGTTAAACGTCCCTTTATTCCTGGTGTAGAATTCAATCAAAATGGATTACCACCCATATCACGATTCAATTAAAATGTTGTGTGTAAATTGGCCGTACAACGGGTGGTATTTAAAATTATGAGTAAATTTTAGAATAGCATCCCCCGATTTCGGGGTTAAATTTCGTATGCACGGATAGAGGTCCTTCAGATCTAGAAAATCTATACATGTAGTTGCCGCTGACTTATTGTTTTTGAGATGTTTGCATTTAAAGTTCAAAATATCTACTATTTAAATACGTGTCTCTTTCATTTATAATGAATTTTATAGTTATATTTTTAACTTTTATTTTCTTTAACACTTCACAAATTCGTTTCTAACCATTTATTTTATAATAAATAGTGCAAAAATTACTTTTATTCAACATTTATCTTTTGTTCAATTATTTTTGTTCACACAATAACAAATGGGTTGCATTCTAACTAATAATCATTGTTACCTTACGTTCATATTTTGCAGAAGAACCAAAAGAAGTACAGAAAACAATTCCTTTTTGCATTGGCGGCCTTCGGCACCGCTTCAAATAAATAACCCTGGTCGGACCAACACCTGGGCGTGCTCAGTTCTTTCGTGTTCAACTCCTTTTTGAGTTGGCGGCCTTCGGCCACGCTTCAAAAAAATAACCCTGGTCGTATCAACAAGTGGGCGTGCTCAGTTCTTTTGCGTTGAACTCCTTTTTGCGTTGGTGGCCTTCGACCGCGATTCAAAAAAATTACCCTAGTCGGACCAACACCTGGGCGTGCCCAGTTCTTTCGCATTGAATTGTATGAATAAGTGGATTTCAACTACAGTTTGACATGGAATTAAAGTTATTTTTGCACTCCATATGTAATATAAAATAAATGATGAGAAACGAATTAGTGAAGTGTTAGTGGGTGTAAAAGTTAAAAATATATGTAAGTGTAAAATGCATTATAAATCGGAGAAACGCGCATCATCAATATCTCAAAAACCATAAGTCAGCGGCAACTTCTATATATTCTTGATCTGGAGGACCTCCTCTATCCGTCGATAACCGTTTTAACCCCGAAATCGGCATTATTAAAAATGAAATAGTTATTTTTATTTATTTAAAAACTTTATCATTTTCAAAGGTACACTTAATTCTTTCCAATGGTCCAGATCACGATTCAATTAAAATAATGTATGTACAACGGGCGGTATTTCAAATTGTGGATAAATTTTAGAATAGAATTTTAGAATTTCGTATGCACGTGTCTATTGGATGATTTGCAGCCAGGAGGTAAATTCAGCTGTTTTCTAACATCCCAACACCGGACCGAATTGGGAAGTAACGGTGGCCTTACCGCGTTATGGAGCTCTGGCGCGGCGGATCTTTGAGTTCCCCTTAATACACATAGACACGACAGCTCACCTCGTTGAGCCAAGGGTCGTACGAACAAGATGGACAATAAAAACAGAGATAAAAACACAACCGGAACTAGGCAAAAACCACAGCAGACGACTAAACACAACGCAAACAACAGTGGTACTGTTGCAGGCAAGGGAGGCTCAGGAGCTTAACGCAAGTTTAGTTTCCTGGACGCCATGTCACTTGAGGAGCGGGCGCTGTTTGAGGAGCCTGCCAGGGAGGATGACGATGATATGCCCTCATGCAGCGGTGCACAGCAGGCGACATCTACTGCACCCGCGAACAACGCAGCGAACCCTTCCTCAACTCCCCAATGCAGGATCAGCTCAGGGGAGTCGCAACGAACTTGCGCAGCTGGAGGCGCAGGGAAGGACTGCCCCCTCTACTACCAACAGGTCGTCCGGTGGGTAAGATGACCGTATCAGGAAGGGTGTGAGTGATGCCAGCTTAAAATGGTACCTAAGGCACCTCCAGGAGGGAAGAACACCTGAGGAAGCCGAAAGGTTGGCGAGGAACAGGGTCAGAGGCAACAGTGCCTCCCAAATATCGCATCTAGCAGTAAGAAGAGCAGCGGGGATCGGAGTGGCGGACCAGCCATCGCTAATGCAACCGGGAGGACTGAAAGCGTAAAGACGGCGCCTCCGGCAGCCAAAAGAAAGAGCAGCAAATAACGCCACAGTAGCCACCAAACTCTAAGAGGCAACGGGACAGTTACACTCAGGTAGCTGGAGGCCAACTCTTCGCACCGAATCCTCCTCGGGCAGCTGAGGGACAGCGCAGATATGCCGATACATTAAAAGGCATACGAATGGCTCCGCTGCCTCTAAGTTACCCGGCGGAGACTTTTGGAGCAGAGGAGCTTACCGCCTTGCAAGATCTCCTCATGGAAGAGGTCTATAGGGGACGTGAGGTCCCGGTAGCCTTCCACGGGGTTGACTTCAAGCTCTGAACCAGGGTTCATGCAGGTCGACTACGAGGATGAAGCTGCGTCAACTGGTTATGGGATATCGCTCCTAAGATAGTGTGCTGGGAAGGCCTAATTCTATGCGTGAAAAGGGGGGAGGACATTCCGATCATGCTCTGCATGACGGTTCTCCTCCCAAGATGTGAGGGGGCTCATCAAGCACCAAAACAGTGGGATCAAAACCTCGGACTGTCGAGTGGTGGACAGCAAATTGGAGGGTTCCGGAGGGAGGTTAAATTTGAGTGTGGACAACGAGTCCTACAAATTCATCCGTAAGGAGGGCTTCCGTCTAAGCTATCGGTATAAGGAAGGCGAGAATATGCAGATAGACGAAGCTGCCACTCATCCCAGCACCAGTTTGCCCGAGCAGGTTGAAGCTGCGGAGGCCACAGCGGAAGTCCCAACGGTGGAGCCGACGGTGGAAGAGGGGATGCTATCCTCTACGCATTGGGAGACCCTGAGATTGTATAGTAGTAAGGAGAAATATTGATTACTCTTTCAGAATTTCTAACGCAGGATCTGGTTGCTGTGCAGGCCAGAGACAACGAAGGTGCGAACTTAACCCTGGCAGCGGCCTATTTTCCAGGAGATTCGCATACTCGCCGCCAGAAGCTGTGCAAGGCCTGGTGAATTTCTGCAGGAGGAACAAACTGCCTCTTGTCTTGGGGTGTGATGCGAACGCGCAGCACACTGAATGGGGGAGTACGGAATGCAATGTACGAGGTGAGTCTCTCCTTGAATTTATTATTAGTAATAATCTAAGCCTTGAGAATGTAGGGTGCGAACCTACATTCGTCACAACTAACAGGAGGGAAGTGATGGACAACACCCTGAGTAACGAACTCATGTCGGGGGTGGTCTCGCAGTGGATGGTGTCGTCAGAACCTTCACTCTCAGACCACAGGATCCTGAGATTCGAGCTAAGGGTGCAGGTCATGCAAGTCCCCCCCAAACATTTTCCCAAAAACACAAACTGGACCATGTATCGGGATACGTTAGAGTTGAACCTGAAAGGGGAAGAGAAGCTAGTCAGAGGTACAACGGCCTTGGGACTAAAGAGCAGGCTATCTGCTCTGAACCAGGCCGTGACAAGCGCGTGTCACTGCAGCTGACACCTAAAGAGAATCACCAAAGGACGCAACTGTCCTTGGTGGTCAAGAAAACTCTCGGAGCTCAGATCAAAAGTACGTAAGCTTTTCAACAAAGCCAAGCAGACTGTTAACTGGGAGGAATGTAGAAGCAACCTAACTGCCTATAATAAGGAGATTAGGTCTGCAAAGCAGGAGAATTTTAGAAATTTCTGTGAAAACGTCTCTTCTGCACCAGAGGTAGCAAGACTGCACAAAGCTCTAGCTAGGGGGAAGACGAACACAGATCTAGCGATTAAAAAATGTGACGGTACTTATACGACAAATGCGGAGGAGAGAGTTAAAGCACACTTGCGAGCGCATTTCCCGGAGATAATTGAGAAGGACCAGAGTCTACCTGTCGCAAAGCATAAGCCATCTCGCCTATATTGGGTAGTCGCAAGGAAACTGTTCACTGCGAACTCAGTCAGGTGGGCTATGGTCTCGTTCGCCAAATTCAAGTCCCCGGGTGCGGAGGTCTCTGCCTGGCCTCAGGAACCTAACACTCGGGGACAGAGAGATAGAGATGACCAATATGGTCAAATACTTGGGTCTCCCGCTGGATTCCACGTTGCGATGGAAGCAACATGTTGATCTGATCATGGTCACAGCTACAAAGACACTGATGGTGTGCAATCGATTGGCTGGTAAATCCTGGGGGGGCGACCAATTATCACTTATGGAGCGGTGGCTTGGCCTCCGAAAGGCTGCAGAGACTCGACTCGCCTGCGGAATGAACTGGCTGATGAGCTTTCCCGGTCTGTAGCATTCACCAATATGGTAGGGCCGGAATCTTCCATAGTGGTTGGTCCACACACCACAAAGAAGCTGCTCCGTAATGATGAAACAGTGGGTAGGGAGAGACATTGGCAACAACTTCCAGGCATGCGTCATGCAAAGTTGCTAAAGAGTGCTTAAAACCTCGAAAGTTCTAAATATATAAACAATCTGACAAGGGAAAAACTCAGGCTACTGTTCGCCTTCTAACTGGCCATTGCAAGCTCAAGAAGCACTTATTTAACATGGGCCTAGCTTCTTGTGTAAATTGCCGGTTTTGCGACGTCGGGTCTGAAACTCCAGAACACCTGGTAATAGACTGCACAGCAGTCTATAGAAACAGGTTACAGGCCCTTAGATCTATGTTTCCAAATAGAGACCTCGATTGTCCAGTGAGAATTTCATGACATTTCATGAATTGGAAGTGAAGTTATTGCGATTTCAGTGTCAGTATGTCTGTGTTATCGGTACGAAAATGAGCTTCGAACAAAGATCCAACATTAAATTTTATTTTAAAATTGGTAAAACTTTTACCGAATCGTTTCAATTGATGAAAAAAGTTTATGGCGATGATTGCCTATCCCGTAGTAGAGTGCACGAGTGGTTTCACCGTTTTCAAAGTGGTCGTGTGGACATAAATAACGATGAACATGTGGGCTAATCAAAATCCGTGATCACCGGAAATTCCATCGAAACTGTGCGTGAATTCTTCAAAAAACAGGCGAAATCACCAATGAAATTCATGGAAATGGAATTGAACATCGCTAAAACATCGCTTTATCGCATTTTGACCGAACATTTGGGCTTACGAACGGTGTATGCACGGTTTGTTCCGCACAAATTAACTGACGAACACAACGCCGTCTCATCGATCGACGCTTGTGACCGATTATTTGCAAAAATTACATTTTAACCATTATCCGCTGCCCGTATTCATCTGATATGGCACCGTGCGACTTATTCATTTTCGGAAAAATGAAGAAAGAATTATTCGTAATTAAAATATTTATCAAATAAGAACTTACTTGTTGAAACGCCAAACTCATCCAAACTATTGCACATTTTCCCAGCTTCTGTTATTAATTATTCTTGTTGAAAAATTGTGTATCGCCTTTTCTTTTTTGACATAAATATCAATATTTCTAGCTCGAAAGTCGATAGTTTTTCTCTTTTTTACTTACGATTTCCCCCATTCGACTGAAAATTGCTCAAAATTAAACAGTATTGCTGAACAGCTGGAAATGTTTCAATGTGTTTGTATGTATGTAACAGATTATTGATACAGATCTTGCAAGGTCGATTATAATTTGTAGGTAAAATGTTTTCAAGTTACAGTGCACTCGCCTTTTTTTGATACCATACGCTTAATTTACGAATTGGAACGCCGTCTTGACATTATTTTTACATTCAAGTGGTGGGATAACATGACGATAAGTTAAATCGCTGAGCAATTTTTTTGCAATGAAATCCCATGAAGTTACCGGGAATATGGCTATTACGTTATACTCATGTTTTGATATCAAAATATAGATATATCAATCAATTTCTGCAGAAATTAAGATATACGTGTCTCTTGAATAGCTATAGCACAGTTGAAAAAAGCAAAAACCTGTATTTTCAAAGTAGTTTTTGTGCAACAGGCTTTCTCAATTTTCTTCCTAGCTTGACAAGGATGTTGATAATGCTAGAACTGGGATCGAAAAATGTACAACGGAGGTGAAAAGGGGTGATGGAGAAATACATAAATTTTCAATACAAGTCGAAGATGAGGCAGGAGGTAATTGTAAGGGTAAAACAATGAAGTAAGGGGCTAGGGTTCTATGGACATCATCGTAGGAAATGACTTTCTTTTGGTTAAGCCAACAACATTTGCCTGCTGCCAACCAGAATACTGTTGCCAAACATTTCCTCGACATCTTCCATATGTGGAGCAATGCATGGAGACACAACCGTTCCGTTGATATTGTCTTTGGAGGCTTTGTACGCCGACAGCAAAGTGCGCATTTCATTCTCCAGCACTACCACAGTCGTAGATGAGATCTTATAGAAATATACAATAAATTTTCTAAGAAAAGAAACAGAAAAATTTTAAACAAACTGCAGCCAGAAACCAGTCAGAACACAAATAGTTTATTTTGCACATATAATTATTTTATACGTAAGTTGTGGTTTACTTCATTTCAAATAACGGTGCTTTGAATATGGTTGTAATTACCTACACAATATATGCATAACAAACCTATTAAACGCGGTTACAAAGAGTGGATGGAGTGTGCCTAGTCCGGATATTGCACAGGTTTTGAAATATACACTGGGGAAAAATATAATAACGTATAAATTGTATCTTACGCAAGTGAGAAAAATTCTCTGAATACCATTCACTTGGGAGTTGCCAAAAACGCTTTTTTTCACATAGGGCTCAAGCAGCTCACGACTTCCGGTGCTAGACCAAGTATCCTCTGGGAAACCTAAGAACATCCGTTTGAAGGCGAGCTGAAGTGAGAATTCAAAAAATACCCTTCACAGGGCTGCACGCTGGGTTTGGGACCCGCCACGTAACAAACGACTCAAAAAAAAAAGGAACGAAAGGAAACACCCCTTCTGATGACGACCATGGCAAACAGAATAAGGAATGCACCTATCCCTTAATTGGGAAGATGCCGCTGCCCAACTGGTAGATGTCCTTGTTAGAGTGAATACTGACATCACCGCCGCCCAATGAATGCGATGGACGGGACGGCGACTGAGGCGAGTAGATCCTTGTGGCATTTACTACAGTGGCCATATAAAGGAGCGCAAGTTCGGCATGGGACTCGCGGTGGGAGTGAGACTCCGACGCCGAGTACTGTCATTCACTCCGGTGGATGAACGTCTAGCTATAATCCGCATCAAAGTGAAGTTTTTCAACATATAGCTGATTTGCGCCCACGCACCGAGAGAAGGACGATGTGCCCTAAGATGCCTTCTTTGGGTGCTTGGAGCGCGGCACGATGCCAAACTTGTGCTTGTCGACTTTAACAAAGCAAGGAAGGTATCTTTGGCGCAACAGTCGGTAAATTCAGCCATCAAGCTACCTGGCTGTCTCCGGATCGAAAAGCCACCAACCAGTGTTCTAAACGTGCGTACAATCCGAGGTCCTAACATCGCCTCGGACCACTAACTTATTACAGCCAAGATTCGCACCCACCTTTGTGCAGCAAAAAACTCACGCTAACAAACATAAGGAAGATTCAATGCGGCGACTACCAGAAGGTTTCAAGACCAAAGCATACTCTTTTAGAACCCAAGGAGAGATCTAGTAACCGATGCCCAGAGCACATTAAAATTATGAAGAGAACACTTTTCCAGCCTGCTGAATAGCAGTGAAAATATAACGCCAGGAGAAAGCGAACCCAATTCCCCAATCGATGACGCTGGAGCAGACTTTCCATTGTCCTACCACGAAGGAGTTCGAATAGCAATTTCCCGTCTGAAGAACAACAAAACGGCATGGACCGATGGATTGCCGGCCGAGCTATTCAAGCATGCATGAACTTCTACTTCTTTGTAGAATATGGTCGGACGAAAGAATATCCAACGATTGGAATAAAAGAGTACTCTGCCCGATCCACAAATAGAGATACCCCACAATCTGCGTCTACTACCGTGGTATACGCCTCCTTAACATCGCATGTAAGATTCTATCGAGCGTATTGTGTGAAAGAATAAACATCAACAACCTGATTGGACCTTCTCAGTTGACTTTAGACCTGGAAAATCAACAACCGACCTGATATTCACCATGCGCCAAATATTGGAAAAGACCCGTGAAATGAGAATCGACACACACCACCTTTTCGTCGATTTCAAAGCTGGTTTTGATAGCACGAAAAGGAGCTGCTCTGCTCGTTGGCAACGGCGAATATCGCATTCGATGAAATGATGAACTGTATGAGATATACGACGACATTGACATAGTTCAGCCAATTAAAAGACAGCGGCTACGCTGGCAAGGTCATGTTGTCCGAATGGATGAAAACACTCCAGCTCTGAAAGTATTTGACACAGTACCCGCCGGGTGAAGCAGAGAAAGAGGAAGACCACCACTCCATTGGAAAGACCAGATGGAGAAAGACCTGGCTTCGCTTGAAATCTCCAATTTGTGCCACGTAGCGGAAAGAAGGAACTTTTGGTGCGGTTTAAGGAACGTATTCCTTATAATAGTAACAAACATCAAAATAACCTTTTGTTACATTAAACAAACAAACATCAAAACAACCTTCAGTTTGAATACTACAACAACCTTATCTTAAAACAAAGCAAATGTATTTAAGCAATCAATATATATGTAAACAAATCTAAATAAATAATATAATCTGTATCCAGACAAACTATCAACTAGCAATAAGTTAACATACTAGTTAGTATAAGTAGAAGTAAGAACCACTGACTTATTACAGTCTTCAAAGTATTAATAAAGAGTACACATTTAGGTGCTGCTCAAAAATATATTCTTTTGACTAATTTTTACTTCTGTTAAAAATTAACTCGCGCTGTTGTTTACTTGGCTATAATCGCGTAAGCGGTGTCTACGCCAGTAAAGAAGAATTAGAAAAATTCGAAGAAATAGGTACGGACTATTACAAACAGCTGTGAATTGCACAAGGTGCCTCTACATTCCGCCTTATCGTGGATCCCCTTAGGATTCACCCTCTATTCTAAGGCTGGAAAGCTTTGCGACTGAACGGCCTCAGTTTTCACCTCAGCGAATCGAATCTGGCCGTCTTTAGCTGAAGTGTATCGCAAATGAAAAATGAATATACAGTGAAAACCTTCGCAGATGTAACATATCAAACCTGACCGTTCTTGTAAGGGTTTTTTTCCTACAATCATTAAAACGGCGCTTACTACTGTACACTTACACTTTACTACTGTGAAAAATTCTCGACAGATGTGAACGGTTTAAAGTTACCACTTGTCGTGTCCGTCCATAACGTTTTCTGGGTGGCATTACTAATTGTTCTAAAAGCGTGGTGTTGGCAAGATGTTGCTTACATTTTATCGACCTAAATGACGTTTCTTGTCTTGGCGAAGAATGACAATATTTCCTCTTCATTGTTTTCGGCTTGTTCTGGCTTCGGTTGGGAGGCCATTAAATTTTGCTCAACTGCCTCCCAAATAGATCATCTGGTACAACAAAATTAAACTCTAGTTCAGAAAACGCGTTTGGTACGTCAACTGGGTATGTAAACATCGCGGCTACTGTCTCCTTGTCTCGACCGTCTAAGCATTTATGTAACGATATTAAATTCTGGCGAATGCTGTTATGGAATACTTTTATTGTATTGTTAAAGTTGGCTGTGAACAATGGCCACTTCTCTACATTGACTGAAAACTTTGGCAGATCGTTCTGGCTGACTTCTTGCGACACTACGGCTGGCGTGTACCACTGCTGGGATCTGTTGGCTTTCTTCCACTCCTTCTTTCTGATCGCGCTGCTCAATATGACTTCTCGGTTGCACATGTTTGGGAGTATACATATGAACACTTCGACGAGACTCAGAGGTTCAAAGCGATATAAGCTGTTTATAAATTTCGTTAACTTGATCGTCAAGAATAATTTTATTTTTTAGTGCGATAGTTACCGCAAACTTTTCAACCATTCGACCATACCGTTCTTGTTTTATTTCTCATCTTTTACAATTGAAGTTAATTTAAAGAATAGAATGTATAACAGTATCTGTAACTGTGGCCTGAACACACCCCTCTAACTGTTCGGAACGGAACTTTTCTGCAACTGTACGTTATATTGAAACTCTGATCTCCCCAGACCATTTTATCTATCTCACCAATTTGAAACATTTCTCCAAATGTAATTCACTCACCTTTTCGCTCACCACCAATTTCCCGTTGATCAAAAAATAAAAAAAAATGGATTGGTTTGTGCACACGTGTTCGATTAGGATTTTTATTTAATTTAAAATTCACCGCTGTTTATGGTGATTTTGGGAACGGTATTTACCCAAAAGCGTTTTAATAAATAATTTAAAATTCACAAAGTTACGGATGATATGTTTTCGAGGACGGTATCTGCCCAAAAGCGTTTGATGAAAGAAAAACCGGAAACTTCTCAAAAAATTTAAAATTTATGATATCGGCGGCGTGGAGGATGCGCAAAAAATGTAACAAACCGATCGCTGTTAATATCGCAAACGAACTGCGAGGAGTCGATCTGTTGAACGGTCCTTCTTGGTTCCCGTTGGTGCTGAATCGGATGGTGTGATGGGTGTTGGTGTACATGTGTGCTGATGCGTGTAGATGTCGGTGTGTGGTGCTCTCACGAGTAGTGTAGAATGTGGGTTGTAAACGTACTGTGGTGAAAGTTGCGTATTAGTGATGTAAGTTTGAATCGGTGTGGTGTGATAATGTGGTGTGTGTGTTGAGGTCGGGGGAGGATGCTCATTTGTACACATACTGTACCTTGCACCGACCACTGTGACTGTCTCACCCATATGAAACTTTTCCAACTGCATGTTATGTTAGAACTGTGCCCTGCACCGACCATTGTAATTGTATCACCACTACCGTCTTCTCTGGAACCCGTACGCTATGGTGCAGCGACACCCTACTACACTTTCGCAACAGTAGCCGGAAGTTATTTGGACAGCTGCTAATTTGTAAGTTTTAAAAAACAATATTGTATTTGCGTATATGT
Source organism: Bactrocera zonata (assembly GCA_037783105.1). Lineage (NCBI taxonomy): Eukaryota > Metazoa > Arthropoda > Insecta > Diptera > Tephritidae > Bactrocera > Bactrocera zonata. The sequence goes on from JBAWJQ010006683.1 coordinate 252,090, forward strand.
AAATGTAAAATATTTAATTTTATTTTATATCGGCAATTGTGTTGCAACTGTTGTTTTTAATTAGCTTACAAATGGCGATTCCATTTTGATAGTGTTGAGCTTCCAAATTGTTTGTTCCCGCCGCGGTGTCTCCTCCGTTGTGTTCACTTCGCGCTGTTGTCGTCGTTCTTTATTCCTTCTTTTTCCTCTGAAGAAAATTTTCAATAAAATGCCAAGTGGAATTAGAAGAAAATCGAACTTCAACAATCAGTAGGGCAGAAAGGCGCAGCGACAATGTAATGCCAGGGACTTTCAGGCCAACAATAGAAAAAGTATAAGAATTATTATTTAAGCAAGGAGAAATCACCATGTTGTCGCGTATTCCAATAATACCGTCAGAGTCCACGATCACATTCAGAAGACTGCAGTTCCCAGTTCGTTTAAGTTAGGGCCAAACAATGTCCGTTTGCGGTTAAATTTGGAAAATTCTGTCATGTGTGGGAAAACCATTAAATCTTAATCTTCTAGTTTGGGACGGATTAACAAAGAAAATTGTACACCGGATAGTTCTAAATTAAAAAAAGAAAGAAACTACCTACCTGTTGCAAATGTTATAAACTAAACAATTTAAAACTTATTAATTTTGTTAAAACTTGAATATAAAATCTATAAAAGAAAACTTTTTATTTTGAATTACACAAAAATGTATTAAGTAAACATATCAAAATTTTAAAAATTTAACTCCGTGGATTTTTAAACGCTTTTTTACTCTTTATTCACTATTAAACGGCTGGAGCGATTTTAAAATTTTGTATGGAGTTAGCTCACACCGGCCTAACACATAGCTACTTAGTTTAGAAGTATGTTTAATGTTGTTAGCCGTACCATAAATTGTAATTTTGTTTGGCTTACTTCGTTTACTAAATACTCCTATTATTGGTATCGCACAACACAAATTTTACAGGACCTTGTGGTGGATGATGAAGCCTCACATCTACGTCCGCCGTCATAGGATTCCTCTTCAATGGAGAATAGCTTTATAAAGAACACCAAAATTCTGCTAACAGACATCTACTGAAGAATCGAAACAAAATGTTTCAAGTAAGTTTACAAAACGCAACTGGACATTGCTGGCCGTGATGTCACACGATATCTGTTTAAGGTTAGTGGCGCTTAGTATATATACTAGTATAATAATAAAGTTTCATATAAGAAGCTTAATAATATAATAGTATAAAATAACTATTTTTTACAGTTGAAGCTGCTTGTGGATTATACGTTTAATCGAACCGCTGCCTTTGAAATTGTGCATGATGAAAGAGAAACTTTGCTACTCGTATACCACCGTAGTAGCGTTGGAAATAACTGTTCTCGTCACCAATTGTTTTCAACTCACGAATTTTACTAATACAATATTTTTTCTTTAGTACAGTTACCCGATGGTTGAGTGATAAGCGTTTTAAGACGCTATTCCAACCGCATTTAATAAACGTTGAAGAACAAGTCATCACCGGGTCAGTTATACACCGACATACGATTATTTCTCAAGTAATTTTGACAGCTGGTTACGCATTGTGAATGATCCACGTTAGAAGAGCTTCTTCTTTACTGGCGTAGACACCGCTTATGCGATTATAGCCGAGTCAACAACAGCGCGCCAGTCGTTTCTTCTCTTCGCTACGTGGCGCCAATTGGATATTCCAAGCGAAGCCAGGTCTTCCTCTTCCTCTGCTTCCCGCGGCGGGTACTGCGTCGAATACTTTCAGAGCAGGAGCGTTTTCATCCATCCGGACAACATGACCTAGTCAGCGTAGCCGCTGTCTTTTAATTCGCTGAACTATGTCAATGTCGCCGTATATCTCGTACAGCTCATCGTTCCATCGAATGCGATGTTCGCCGTGGCCAACGCGCAAAGGACCATAAATCTTTCGCAGAACTTTTCTCTCGAAAACTCGCAACGTCGACTCATCGGTTGTTGTCATCGTCCAAGCCTCTGCACCGTATAGCAGGACGGGAATTATGAGCGACTTATAGAGTTTGGCTTTTGTTCGTCGAGAGAGGACTTTACTTTTCAATTGCCTACTCAGTCCAAAGTAGCACCTGTTGGCAAGAGTAATCCTGCGTTGGATTTCCAGGCTGACATTGTTGGTGGTGTTTACGCTGGTTCCTAAATAGACGAAATTATCTACAACTTCAAAGTTATGACTGTCAACAGTGACGTGGGAGCCAAGTCACGAGTGCGACGACTGTTTGTTTGATGACAGGAGATATTTCGTCTTGCCCTCGTTCACTGCCAGACCCATTTGAGTTGCTTCCTTGCTCAGTCTGGAGAAAGCAGAACTAACGGCGCGGGTGTTGAGGCCGATGATATCAATATCATCGGCATACGCCAGCAGTTGTACACTCTTGTAAAAGATTGCACCTGCTCGATTAAGTTCTGCAGTTCGAATAATTTTCTCCAGCAGCAGATTGAAAAAGTCACACGATAGGGAGTCGCCTTTGGTGCTGCTCAACGTCAGTTTACACAGCCGTATTAGTTTTGAGGGGATACCAAATTCAGACATCGCGGCATAAAGGCAGCTCCTTTTCGTGCTGCCGAAAGCAGCTTTGAAATCGACGAAGAGGGGGTGTGTATCGATTCTCCTTTCACGGGTCTTTTCCAAGATTTGGCGCATGGTGAATATCTGGTCGGTTGTTGATTTACCAGGTCTAAAGCCACACTGATAAGGTCCAATCAGTTTGTTGACGGTGGGCTTTAATCTTTCACACAATACGCTCGACAGAACCTTATATGCGATGTTGAGGAGGCTAATCCCTCGGTAGTTGGCGCAGATTGTGGGGTCTCCTTTTTTATGGATTGGGCATAGCACACTTAAATTCCAACCGTTGGGCACACTTTCGTCCGACCATATTTTACAAAGAAGCTGATGCATGCACCTTATCAGCTCTTCGCCGCCGTGTTTGAATAGCTCGGCCGGCAATCCGTCGGCCTCTGCCGCTTTGTTGTTTTTCAGGCGAGCAATTGCTATTCGAACTTCTTCATGGTCGGGCAATGGAACATCTGCTCCATCGATTGGGGTATCGGGTTCGTTTTCTCCTGGTGTTGTGTGTTCACTGCCATTCAGCAGGCTGGAGAAGTGTTCCCTCCATAATTTAAGTATTCTCTGGGCATCGGTGGCTAGATCACCTTGGGGGGTTCTACAAGAGTATGCTCCGGTCGTGAAACCTTCTGTAAGCCGCCGCATCTTTTCGTAGAATTTTCGAGCATTACCCCTGTCGGCCAAGCTTTTCGTACTCATGTATTTCGGCCTCTTTTTTTTTCTGTCTACAAATGCGTCTCGCTTCCCTCTTCAACTCTCGGTATCTATCCCATCCCGCACGTGTTGTGGTCGATCGTAACGTTGCGAGGTAGAAGAGCAAGAGAGAATAAACAAAGAAAACAAACTTTGTGCGTGTTATGTATGTATGTAGTAACATAAATATTTTCATTGCTATTTAAGGAATGTTGTTGATAATTGGAAAGTTTTATACAACATTTCCAAATGAAATATACTTCATAATAATGATTTCAACTAATTTACGATGACTTCAACGATTTACTTTGAATTTCGTTCAAGAAACAATTGTTGATTTCATGTTTCTTCGCAAAACCAGGTTTGCCATTTTCGCATTTTATTGAAAAAATGTATTAAAAATTAGTACTAGATTTCTTTAGAGCTGCATACTAGCACAAGTAAATTTATCGCAGGAAAGTTACTTGACCGTTTTTTAAGCGTTTTTTTATAACGGGTGATTTTTTAAGAGCTTGATAACTTTTTTAAAAAAAAAAACGCATAAAATTTGCAAAATCTCATCGGTTCTTTATTTGAAACGTTAGATTGGTTCATGACATTTACTTTTTGAAGATAATTTCATTTAAATGTTGACCGCGGCTGCGTCTTAGGTGGTCCATTCGGAAAGTCCAATTTTGGGCAACTTTTTCGAGCATTTCGGCCGGAATAGCCCGAATTTCTTCGGAAATGTTGTCTTCCAAAGCTGGAATAGTTGCTGGCTTATTTCTGTAGACTTTAGACTTGACGTAGCCCCACAAAAAATAGTCTAAAGGCGTTAAATCGCATGATCTTGGTGGCCAACTTACGGGTCCATTTCTTGAGATGAATTGTTGTCCGAAGTTTTCCCTCAAAATGGCCATAGAATCGCGAGCTGTGTGGCATGTAGCGCCATCTTGTTGAAACCACATGTCAACCAAGTTCAGTTCTTCCATTTTTGGCAACAAAAAGTTTGTTAGCATCGAACGATAGCGATCGCCATTCACCGTAACGTTGCGTCCAACAGCATCTTTGAAAAAATACGGTCCAATGATTCCACCAGCGTACAAACCACACCAAACAGTGCATTTTTCGGGATGCATGGGCAGTTCTTGAACGGCTTCTGGTTGCTCTTCACCCCAAATGCGGCAATTTTGCTTATTTACGTAGCCATTCAACCAGAAATGAGCCTCATCGCTCATCGGACACGGACGCGAAACACATTTCGAACCGAACACTGATTTTGGTAATAAAATTCAATGATTTGCAAGCGTTGCTCGTTAGTAAGTCTATTCATGATGAAATGTCAAAGCATACTGAGCATCTTTCTCTTTGACACCATGTCTGACATCCCACGTGATCTGTCAAATACTACTGCATGAAAATCCTAACCTCAAAAAAATCACCCGTTATGAAGTTTTTACATTTCTTGAGAGCTGGATACTAAGCTTAACACTGAAAATGCTCAGTCTTGCCTCTGATGTTAAGTGGTGAAACACGAGTTACGTCATCAGATGACTCCACCACTCCCAAAATATTGCGTAATATAAGAAGAAGCATATTTTAAAAAAGAAGAATAATAATAATTGTAAATATGTGTATTTTGCAACTATAAATACATGTATACAAAAGTTACAAAATAGCATAACCAAATACGGTACCATGATCATGTATATATAAACACACATTTATATATATATACATGAATAAACGTTCTCGGTATCGTATTACCTAAATATTAAAAGTAGTCGTTAAATTCGTCCAAAATTAGTTAAAATCATTATTATGAAGTATTATTCATTTTGAAATGTTGTATAAAACTTACTAATCATCAACAACATTCCTTAAATCGCAAGGAAAATATTTATGTTACTACACACATACATACATACATAATACGCACAAAGTTTGTTTTCTTTGTTTATTCTCTCTTGCTCTTCTAACGTGGATCATTCACAATCCGTAACCAACTGTCAAAACTACTTGAAGAAATAATGTATTTTTTTTTCTTGAGAAATTACTTGAGAGCCGGATACGAACCTTTAAGAATGAAATGATAATTTAATAAAGAACCTGACGGCGAACCGCACAGTACGGTGAATCAAGGTTTTTTGTTCAATACAAAACATTTTCTCTTCCGTCAACAGAATCGTAACTGGCGCCCTTGGCTTTCGTAAAGAACCCAGTTCTTGTTTCAATTAAATACCGCGAACGAAAACCGAAAAAAGTAGTAAATAAATAAAGAAGTAGTAATAACCTTCCGTGATCAAATTGAAAGGTGAAACAATTCTTCTTCAGAAAATAAAAATATAAAAAAAAGCATTAAAACAATAGAAAATACACTGCATTAATTAAAAAATAAGCAAGAATTTTGAGTAAAACAAAAGAAAGGAAAAAGCCACAGAAAGCAAGATAAAAATTTGAAAAAAAAATAAAAACACGTGTGGCACTCGGGGACTGCAGCGGTAAAGCTATTGCATCTACGTGCCCGTCGGAGTGGGGAGCGTGAGGTTTTTTCGTTATGGAATTTCTGGATTCGGTCCTCGCGCTCAAGGCCCGCGATAGAAGCCATGCAATAGCTTCTTCTTCTTCTTCTTTACTGGCGTAGGCACCGCTTACGCGATTATAGCCGAGTCAACAACAGCGCGCCAGTCGTTTCTTCTCTTCGCTACTTGGCGCCAATTGGATATTCCAAGCGAAGCCAGGTCCTTCTCCACTTGGTCCTTCCAACGGAGTGGAGGTCTTCCTCTTCCTCTGCTTCCCGCGGCGGGTACTGCGTCGAATACTTTCAGAGCTGGAGCGTTTTCATCCATCCGGACAACATGACCTAGCCAGCGTAGCCGCTGTCTTTTAATTCGCTGAACTATGTCAATGTCGTCGTATATCTCGTACAGCTCATCGTTCCATCGAATGCGATATTCGCCGTGGCCAACGCGCAAAGGACCATAAATCTTTCGCAGAATCTTTCTCTCGAAAACTCTTAAGGTCGACTCATCGGTTGTTGTCATCGTCCAAGCCTCTGCACCGTATAGCAGGACGGGAATTATGAGCGACTTATAGAGTTTGGCTTTTGTTTGTCGAGAGAGGATTTTACTTTTCAATTGCCTACTCAGTCCAAAGTAGCACCTGTTGGCAAGAGTAATCCTGCGTTGGATTTCCAGGCTGACATTGTTGGTGGTGTTTACGCTGGTTCCAAGATAGACGAAATTATCTACAACTTCAAAGTTATGACTGTCAACAGTGACGTGAGTGCCAAGTCGCGAGTGCTACGACTGTTTGTTTGATGACAGGAGATATTTCGTCTTGCCCTCGTTCACTGCCAGACCCATTTCTTTTGCTTCCTTATCCAGTCTGGAGAAAGCAGAACTAACGGCGCGGGTGTTGAGGCCGATGATATCAATGTCATCGGCATACGCCAGCAGTTGTACACTCTTATAGAAGATGGTAGCTTCTCTGTTGAGTTCTGCAGCTCGAACTATTTTCTCCAGAAGCAGATTGAAAAAGTCGCACGATAGGGAATCGCCTTGTCTGAAACCTCGTTTGGTATCGAACGGCTCGGAAAGCTCCTTCCCGATTCTGACGGAGCTTTTCGTGTTGCTCAACGTCAGCTTACACAGCCGTATTAGTTTTGCGGGGATACTAAATTCAGACATCCCGGCATAAAGGCAGCTCCTTTTCGTGCTGTCGAAAGCAGCTTTGAAATCGACGAAGAGGTGGTGTTTGTCGATTCTCCTTTCACGGGTCTTTTCCAAGATTTGGCGCATCGTGAATATCTGGTCGGTTGTTGATTTACCAGGTCTAAAGCCACACTGATAAGGTCCATCCAGTTTGTTGACGGTGGGCTTTAATCTTTCACACAATACGCTCGACAGAACCTTATATGCGATGTTGAGGAGGCTAATCCCACGGTAGTTGGCGCAGATTGTGGGGTCTTCTTTTTTGTGGATTGGGCATAGCACACTTAAATTCATATCGTTGGGCATGCTTTCGTCCGACCATATTTTACAAAGAAGCTGATGCATGCTCCTTACCAGTTCTTCGCCGCCATGTTTGAATAGCTTGGCCGGCAATCCGTCGGCCCCTGCCGCTTTGTTGTTCTTCAGGCGGGCAATTGCTATTCGAACCTCTTCATGGTCGGGCAATGGAACGTCTGGGAATTGGAACGATTGGGGAATCGGGTTCGCCTTCTCCTGGCGTTGTACGTTCACTGCCATTCAGCAGGCTGGAGAAGTGTTCCCTCCATAATTTAAGTATGCTTTGGGCATCGGTGACTAGATCACCTTTGGGGGTTCTACAAGTGTATGCTCCGGTCTTGAAACCTTCTGTAAGCCGCCGCATCTTTTCGTAGAATTTTCGAGCATTACCCCTGTTGGCCAGTTATCAAGCTCTTCGTACTCACGCATTTCGGCCTCTTTCTTTTTCTGTCTACAAATGCGTCTTGCTTCCCTCTTCAACTCTCGGTATCTATCCCATCCCGCACGTGTTGTGGTTGATCGTAACGTTGCGAGGTAGGCAGCCTGTTTTCTCTCCGCTGCGACACGGCACTCCTCGTCGTACCAGCTGTTCTTTTGCGCTTTCCGAAAACCAATGGTTTCGGTTGCAGCTGTACGTAAGGAGTTTGAAATGCCGTCCCACAGTTCCCTTATACCGAGTTGTTGACGAGTGCTCTCAGAGAGCAGGAGTGCAAGCCGAGTAGAAAAACGTTCGGCTGTCTGTTGTGATTGCAGCTTCTCGACGTCGAACCTTCCTTGTGTTTGTTGACGTGCGTTTTTTGCTGCACAGAGGCGGGTGCGAATCTTGGCTGCAACAATATAGTGGTCCGAGTCGATGTTAGGACCGCGGAGCGCACGCACATCTAAAACACTGGAGACGTGTCTTCCGTCTATCACAACATGATCGATCTGGTTGGTGTTTTTTCGATCCGGAGACAGCCAGGTAGTTTGATGTATCTTCTTATGCTGGAATCTAGTACTACAGATAACCATATTTCGGGCCCCGGCGAAGTCGATCAGCCTCAACCCATTTGGGGATGTTTCCTCGTGGAGGCTGAATTTACCGACCGTAGTGCCAAAGATACCTTCTTTGCCCACCCTGGCATTGAAGTCGCCAAGCACGATTTTGACATCGTGGCGGGGGCATCTCTCATAAGTGCGCTCCAAGCAGTCATAAAAGGCATCTTTGGTCACATCGTCCTTCTCTTCCGTTGGGGCGTGGGCGCAAATCAGCGATATAAGGACCTCGCTTTGATGCGGATTGCGGCTAGACGTTCATTCATAGGAGTGAATGATAGTACTCGGCGACGGAGTCTATCTCCCACCACGAATCCCACACCCAACTTGCGCTCCTTTATATGGCCACTGTATTAAATGTCACAAGGACCTACTCGTCTCTGTCCTTGTCCCGTCCATTGCATTTCTTGCCTTTATTTTCACGAGGACATCAACCAGCTGGGCAGCGGCACCTTCCCAAATAAGGGACCGGACCCTCCAGGTGCATGCCCTCAATTTGTAGTCCTTATTTCGTTTGCCATGGTCGTCATCAAAAAAGGGTTCACTCATCCGAGACTTGTTGTTCCTTTTCATTGGTATGATTTTTTACGTGGTGGTTCCCAAACCCAGCGCACAAAGGTACAAAAATACTAATCCATATTACACTCTAGATATTAAAATATTAAAATTTAAAAATATATACACTTATACCTGCTTATACTAACTAACTTCAGAATATACAATTATACAAAAGCATTTTGTCAAAAGCAATTATTTTATAAGTTGTGATTTGAAAAAAAAAATTAAAAAAATTAATCTTAATCCAATTAAATTAAATTTAAAACACACCAAGTACGAGTATAATGGCAGAACAAATAGAATTACTAACTCGATGCTTAGTATCTTTAACTCAAATAACTGCGCAAAATGCAGCCAATAACCAATTGTCAATTAGCAAAGAACAGAAAAAGATTTACAATATTTAGTTTCCTTCGAAAGGAATGTACAAAAATTGCCGGTCTTCACTGAGGCAATTGACAGAGTACGGAGAGACTATGTAGGACAGGAAGAAATATTTTTTAGGGTGATCTATGATCTAAAAAATCGGTGGTTCAGCAAAAAATTTTTTGCAAACAAACCCACTTCAAGATTGGTTAGTTGTAAAGCTAAGCTAAGGCAGCATTACAGACCCATAAAAGATCAAATGACGATCACGAAAGAAATTTCGGAACTTAGGGTACATAGCATAGCGGAATTAAGTAGAAGAATAAAAGAAATAATAGATAATACTCGTATAACAGAATATAGTGCACTAAGTGAAAATGTTGACACTATTATGGTATTCAGAGTTTACTTTTAAAGTTAATAGGTGGCAACTTTAACAAGATAACACATTCAAACTGTGAGCAACCCTTCAAACAGCTGATTCGAACTGTCAAAAATTGTGTAGCTACAAAAATATTTACAGTAAGCAATGCCTCGCAGAAGTGGAAAAGAAAAATTACTAACCGGACTGTGCTTAAAAAACATGTTGGAATTGCTGCTCCAAGGTGCACATTTCTATATTCATATAACTTTTATAATTTTGCGCATTGCTTTAGGTAGTGAAGATGAGGACTGCAATATTCTAATGGACTTTTATATTAGTGCAGCAATAATTTTGTCCTCAAGAAGATGCAGCCACGTAAATGTGCCAAAATCTACAAATTGGATTGACACAATCCTTCCCAACTTCGGTAACAATCGTATGCGGCAAATGTTACGACTGGAAACTCCGGAATTTCAACATATTTTAAGCTTAATCAAAGAAGATACTGCTTTTAAAAATAAAAATTCGGTTCCTCAAATGCCAGTGGAATTGCAATTAAAGATCGCACTTTTCCGTTTTGGTTCTAGTGGGGATAGTGCATCCATCAGAAAGGTTGCAACGTTGTTTGGAGTTGGAGATGGAGGAACTGTGATTACAGTTACAGACCGCATTATTTCTGCCATCGTAAATTTGAAATCTAAGTTTTTGTGTTGGCCAACTAGGGAAGAAAGACGCAAACTTGTAGCCAATACAATGCACGAGTTGCCAGGGTGCATTGGCTATGTCGATGGCACTGAAATACGTTTGTCGGAATCTGCAATTAAGGATCATGAATTGTATTTTTCCAGGAAAAGAGAGTATTCCATGAAAATGCAAATAGTGTGCGACTATTCTTTGAGAATTCGACAAGCAACAATTGGATATAGGGGCAGTGTACATGATGCTAAAATTTTTGCAGAATCAGCTATTGGACGAGCACCTGGAAATTATTTTTGTGAAAGGCAATGGATAGCCGGTGATTCTGCGTATCCCTTAAATAGAAATATAATTACACCTTTTCGGCAAAATAGCAACGAACTGTCGCAATATAAAAGGGATAGGTTCAACAAATACTTTTCTTAATATCGAGTACGAGTGGAAAATTGTTTCGGCAAATTAAAAGAAAGATTTAGCAGCTTAAAAGAGCTTCGGTTTCCATTGCCCAACGAAAATAATTACAAGAGCTGTTGCAGATGGATTTTAGCCTGCAGCATTTTGCATAATATATTACAAGACTTTAACAATGACGACGATATTATCTGTGATGGGGAAGAAATTGATTATCCTCCATAAATTTATGAACAACAACAATTACGAATTGCATTGGCTGAATTTGTTAATAATAGGAGCTCCCAATAAAAGTTTCTAAGTGATTTTTTTTTTTTTAAATTTTTAGAACTAAATGTGTTTTTTTTTAACCAAATACCATTTAGTTGTAAAGACAATTATTTTAATATTTAAAGGAAGAGTTCCAATGCAATTAATAAATAGACTAGTAATTTTTGTTTATATCATATTCGTAGTGCTTTCTTGGTGTATCCTCGGAATGGGTTAAAAATTATGAAGTACAGAAAATAAAAACCGCCAAAGAATATGTAGCAATGTTTCCGACGACGTGTTTTTTTACGCTTGATTTGCAAAACAGATTTTTATCACACAGGCTTTAGTTATTTAAATTGAATTAGTTTCGTATAGAAATTTAAACTTTACAAATTTTCATCGAAATATTCAACTTTTTAGTCGACATTTTTAGCCTTTTTGGTATGCAGTTCAATAGCCTATTAAATTTTTATTGAAATAAAAGATGTTTAATATTTTTCTAATGAAGGTGTTATACATGTTTTCTTCATATAACGTGATTTATTTTCTATATGGAAGAAAATACTTAGCACCGCGAGATTTTTATTGCATTATTTTCATTTTTTCCATTTCAATTCTTTCTTTCATTTCCAGTTCTTTCATAGCTATTCTCTCCCTCATTTGAATTTCCATAACTTGAATTTCCCTGTCAGCTTTTTTTTCTACCAACTCTTTTTCAAATTTTTCCTTATCAAACAAAAATTGTTGCTCTTTTAGCATTAATTCATTTCCCCTCATCTTAAATTCCTTCTCTATTCTGTCTTTTTTTGCATCCAATAAGCTGGAGTGTACATCGAGAACGTCTGATAGGGCTGTACGCGAATATATACCCTTTCGGACAGCCTTTGACGTAGAAGGGGTGACCAGAGGCTCGGGTAATGCCACGATTTCCTCGACGGTTATATCAGAGGACGTCGCAACTTCTGGTGAACCAGTACATGCAATGTCCTCGGTATCCAATACAAGGCAGTTTGAAGTGAGCTCCCTATAGCCAAAAATTTCTTCTAAGCCATCGTACCGGGGACACATCCTTACGATCGCGTCTAAAAATGAAGTGTATTTGTAGGATACATACATTTAAAATTTATAATGTGTAGAACCTACTTTTGGTAGTGTCACAATTATCCATGGTGCCACTTCCCGTTGCATTTTGCCAGGACTTGGCCTTGGTGTACTGCAACCTTAAGTTTTTTACCTTGCAACGCACCAGAGTCCAATGCAAGTCGCTGCCAGTTTGGTTCAAAAATCTTTTATAATAATGTTGGGCAGTTGGTTTCTCTAGTGGCCTGTTGTCCCTAAAAAAGTTGATTAAACTTTCGTTATCGTTGTCGGTCCTCTTTCTGTAGGGAGCCTTTCGAACACGCTTATGTACAACCTGCAATAGAACAATTACAGGCAGAATATTTTCATATTTATATTTAAAAATATTGCGAATTGCGTTTACCTTATGTATTTCTGTGTTGCTTTCCATTTTTTCTAAACGCGAATAGTCAGCTGATCAAAGTTGCCAGTTTAGCAGGAAACAAAAACACGAAGTAAAGTAGAGTAATTTTGCCTAAGACTGTTATTTCGAACTTGTATAGGAAACAACAACAAACAAAGTTACCACGTGGTAAAATGTTTGAAGTTAACAGATGGTAAAATTAACACATCAGGAAACAAAAACACGAAGTAAAGTAGAGTAAATTTGCCTAAGACTGTTATTTCGAACTTGTATAGGAAACAACAACAAACAAAGTTACCACGTGGTAAAATGTTTTGAAGTTAACAGATGGCAAAATTAACACATCAGATAATAAAGAACTGTGAACACCCTATATGAAAGAAATTTTTTCGGGAATGCTAATTCAGCGAATAAAACAATTAGCAGCAGGGACATTTCTATATATACTGTGCAACCAATCACATCATTGACTGACATAACAAATGAAATTTATAAATTTACTGGTTTGGATGAAGGCAATTTAAATCCTCATATAAAACTAAAGGAAACCAAATTTCAAGTTAATACTAGAAATAATAGTATTAACAATAAAAATTTTCGTTCGGGACAAAGGGAACATACCACTTATTAAAATAGACCACAACAAAATCAAAGCTTCTCAGGACGTTATCGTTCACAAAACCAAAATTCCTCAGGTCAGCAGTATCGTCCGTAATCTGGACAACATCAAATGAGTTCCTATGGACAACAAAATAACCATACAAGACAACCATCGGGGTAAAATCATCAAAATTTTTCAAGGCAAACTCAAGCTAATCAAAACTATTTTAATTACTCGAGACAGCAAAGAAGCTCGGAAAATAGTAGACAACAATTTCGAAGAAGGGGACCTGAACCCATGGACGTGGACGCAATGAGTAGAAGAGGTGATCTACAAGAATCCAATACGAACGAAGAGTTTTTTACAAATAAGCCTCGGAATCTTGGGAAAATAAAATTATAATTGTATTAAAGATTTTTGGAAAACCATTTTATCCTCTGGTTGACTCCGTATCAACCATAAGCATAATGAAAAAATGTAGCTTTGAAAAATTTAAATTGCCAGTGCTTGAAATTGAAGGCACTATGATAAATACATTAAACGGAATAATTGAAACACCAAATATTAAGGTCAAGAGCCCATGTCCAATATAATTCAAATATCCGGAAAACGCCAGAATGAGATGGTTAGATGATAGGAAATGATTTCATTTTCAAAAATGTAAAAACAATTGATGTCGGAAAAATGACAATAATTTTAAAAAATGGTGCGAATCTTCCATAAAAACTATCCAAAAGCAAGTATATGCGTTGGAAGCAAGTAAAATGCAAGATATTCAATTGGATCATTTAAAATCAAATGAACGAAAGGAGGTTGAAAAATTGCTAAAGAAGTATGAAAAATTAATGTATAAAAAAGGAGATGCTTTTACAAACACAAAAACTGTGGTCCACGAAATAAGAACCACCACAAACCAGCAAATCAATTCAAAAATATATAGGTTACTTCCGAAACATGAGGGAGAAACCATAAGGCAAATTAAGGAGCTAGAAAAACAAGGTATAATTCGGAAAAGTAGGAGTAAATATAGTTCACCTATTATCATAGTACCCAAAAAATGTGATAGCATGGGAAAAAAAAATTTTGTTTAGTAATCGAATGCCGTAGACTGAATCAAATAACTGTTGATGATAAATATCCTTTGCCAAACATTGATGGAATCTTAGAAAAGTTGGGCAAGGCGCAGTACTTTAGCACTCTTGATCTAGCCAAAGGTTACCATCAAATTTTAATGGATAAAAAGGATATTGAAAAGACAGCTTTTGTATCTCCGGTGGGATTAAGTATACGAATATATAAGAATGCCCTTCGGACTAAAAAATGCTCCGGCTACTTTTCAACGATTAATGAATGACACATGTATTAAGAGAATATATAAATAAGATATGTGTCGTTTATTTGGACGACATATTAATCTTTTCAACGTCATTAAAGGAACATTTAAACTCATTAAAGAAAATTTTTTCAAAGTTAAAGGAACATAATTTAAAAATTCAAGTCGATAAAGATAGTTTTCTAGAGATGGAAACAAAATTTTTGAGGCATACCTTAACAAAATAGGGGATTAAGCCAAATCAGGACAAGATAACAGCAATGCAAAATTCGAAAATACCTAGAACTGAAAACAATTATACTATGTTCGGACAAACATTGAAAACATTTTGAAAACACATTTGTATGCTGTGGAATGTAAGTCGTTCGGACCGACAATGTGTGTTTTCGATGAGTTTTCACTGACAACTATCAATACGGGGATTCTCTTGCTCTTGCAAGATGACACAAAATGCAAAAATCCTATACCGAAATATGCAAGGCCAAGAGAGCACCCATTGCAGAATCTAGTGATACATGACGGCACGAAAATAAACATGGGTTGTGGTCTGACAAATTTTACAGCCATTTCAAATAAATTTTTACGCGTGTTTGTTGTGCCGTTGCACCAAGAACAAAATTCTGCAATTGGTGCACCGTGCAAGGGTTTTGCAAGAACAAGAGAATCCCCTTAACAGTGAGTAGCTGTATTTGTATATGGAATGTAAGCAAATATCAAGTGACAATTTAGGGCCGGCAAAATATGTCTTCCAAAAAAAAATCGATTAAACTAGAGCAGGCACCGATTATAATGAGTGGAATGTAAGTTTTCAAGTAGTTTTCAGCGAAAAATGTGTTTTCGATTGACAGATTTTACATGGACGAAAACACAAGTTCTCGTGCGAAAACCAGTTTTTCCCACGAAAACATGTTTTTAATGTCGGTCCGAACATAGTATTAAAAAGTTTCTTGGGAGCCACTGGTTATTATAGGAAATTTATTAAAGACTATTCGAAAGTAGCCTACCCAATGATTAAATATTTAAAAAAAGGTAAATTCAAGAGATCCGCAGTACATAGCTAGTTTTGAAAATTTGAAAATATTAATCCCATCGCATTTAATTTTAAAATTTCCTGAATATGATAAGGAATTTACTATTACAACGGATGCAAGTGATTACGCAATAGGCGCAGTGCTTTCTCAACAAGGTCAGCCAGTATGCTACTTTAGCAAACTTTAAATAACCATGAACAGAAATACGCTAAAACAGATAAAAAATTTCTAGCCATTATATACTCAATAACCTATTTCAGGCCGTACATATATGGCACAAAATTTAAAATATAACTGATCATAGCCCAATAGTGTTTTTAAATAATAAATATAAAGGTAGGGAGTTTTCACAACGTCACCAAAGGTGGCTGTTGAAACTGCAAGAGTTCAAATATGAAATGGAATATCAGAAAGGGATAAATAATGTAGTAGCAGATTTTTTAAGCCGGATGGAAAACTCTCCAAAACTCGACGAAAGCAATGAAAAAGAATCCAATTTATAAATGTCAGATACAATACATTCCGCAGAAGAGGAGCTGTTAGAACATTTTTTCATAAAAGAAGAAATTGTCAATAAGTATAAGACCAAAATTATAATAACATATAGTCCCCAAACGGAAGTTCAAATAATACATGGAAGGAAAGTAATCGAGATTAACCCTATTGACACGGAGAATATATTGAAAAATATTTTCCGAAGACATATTGACAGGGGCAAAGTGGGTTTTTTTTCCGAAGTGGAGGAGGCCGATTATCACAAAATTCAACTATTACTTACAAGCTTGTTATAGGTAATTGCGAAAAATGAAAGCAAATTAAATATGACAGAAAACCGATAAAGCTGAAGTTTAAACTAACAGAGACACCTTCATATAAAAATGAAATAATACATGTGGACATTTTTAATTTTAAAAAGCAGTCATTTGTCACAGTAATTGATAAGCTTACAAAATTTGCGGCAGTCTATAAATTAACAGACAGAAACTGGCCCGCAAAGAAAGCAATAATAATTGACCATTTTTCGAAATTCGGTAAACCAAAGAAAGTCATTATGGACAACGAATTTAAGGCAGAACGATTACTGGCATACTTTTGGGATGAAGGAATACAGGATCGACCAGAGTAAAGAAAACATATAAGTTAAATATTGACAACAAAGAAATTTTGTATAACGAAATAAAAAATATAAAAGCAGAAATCGTCTATAACACCACATATCAAAGAAAGAAAGAAAAGAGATTTGATAAATATTGGGGGGAACAGCCTATAAATGGATGTTCGGAGTTATGGATGATGATGACAGGCAAGACATTGTAAATCATTTGGAAAAAAAAATTGAAAAAAATAACCATAATGCAATTGAAAATTTAAATAAACGGAAAGCTATTAATGAACATTTCAGTAGATCATTAAACCTGTTGAAAGAGGCCATAGAATCAGATAGGAAACAAATAATAAAGTCTCTAAATAGAATAACTAAAGAAAAAAATATAATTGAAGGAAAATTTTTGTATAATGACCAAATTCTTCTTCTTCTTCTTTAATGGCGTAGACACCGCTTACGCGATTATAGCCGAGTCAACAACAGCGCGCCAGTCGTTTCTTCTCTTCGCTACGTGGCGCCTATTGGATATTCCAAGCGAAGCCAGGTCCTTCTCCACTTGGTCCTTCCAACGGAGTGGAGGTCTTCCTCTTCCTCTGCTTCCCGCGGCGGGTACTGCGTCGAATACTTTCAGAGCTGGAGGGTTTTCATCCATCCGGACAACATGACCTAGCCAGCGTAGCCGCTGTCTTTTAATTCACTGAACTATGTCAATGTCGTCGTATATCTCGTACAGCTCATCGTTCCATCGAATGCGATATTCGCCGTGGCTAACGCGCAAAGGACCATAAATCTTTCGCAGAACCTTTCTCTCGAAAACTCGCAAAGTCGACTCATCCGTTGTTGACATCGTCCAAGCCTCTGCACCATATAGCAGGACGGGAATTATGAGTGACTTATAGAGTTTGGTTTTTGTTTGTGTAATAGTTCCGCACTCACCTTTTATACCACAAAATACTTTTATAAATGAAATAAACGTATATGCACACGCGTGAAGTCGATCAAAAAGATGGGGAATGTCCCAATAAGGTTTATTAAAATTTGATTCAACAATAGTGAATAATGCTTGAATAATATAACTGCTTGAAATGATACAATGTTTGAAATATATAACCGGAGTTCTAGGTCGCACGTGGAGTAAAAAACTCGCGAAAAGAGTGCGCAAACGTGTTGGCCGAAAATCGGAAAAAAATCGCACGGGCGTACCAGTCGCTGTGAAGGTCAAAAGCGAAGTGAAGTTGCGATCTCCTTGTTTTTTCCTCTTTCTCCCTGTGGTGTGTGCGATCAGATGGTGTGATGTGGTTGGTTGGTGTACGTGTATGTGGGTGTCGATGTGTGGTGCTCTCGCGAGTAGTGTGAAATGTGTGGGTTGTAAGCGTTGATGGTGGGTATGGTGAAGCTGCGTGTCGGTGTTGGGAGGTTGAGGTGATGTGGTGTAATAGTGTGGTGTATGTGTGGATGTCGGGGGAGGATGCTCATTTATACATCCTGGCCCCCCTAGGCGAGTGTTTAGCCTAGTAGCCTCTGTAGTTGTTGTAGAGTCGCTACAACGTTGCTGAGGCCCGTCTTACGGCGGGCTTGCGGTCTAGGATGGCGCCTCCGATACGAGGTGGTATGACGTTGACGCCAGAAGCGGGATTCCTCCGAAGGGAAGGCTTGCCTTCGCGGTTGCGGTCGCGGGGGTCGTCGGCTGGCAGTACGGCCCCGGGGGGCATGATGACGCTCGACGTCGGGTCCGGTATTGCGGTGGAGCATCGTATGATGGTGACCCATACACACCTGGCACTGATACCCAGTGGCGCATTCGCGCGTTAGGTGGGTAGGCGCCAGACAATTCAAGCAATGACCGTGGGCCTGGGCGACCTGCTGACGTTGCTGAGGTGTCATACCCTTGAAGATGCCACAATGTGGCAATCGATGTCGGCGGCGACATAGCTCGCACTGAAGTTGTGGCGGTTCCGGAGCCCGTACTTGCGTGTCACTGCGCCGAGCCGATGGAGTTTCTCGGGGAGGGGCAGCAGCGATGGTTGTGCGCGGCGCTGCTACTGGGGTGGCTCTAGGGCGCGGAACCGTGACGGCGGAACGCACAGTGGGCGTAGGCACAGTTGTCATCTCGGCATCCATATGGATCTGTTAAGAAAATAGTATTTTTAATTATCATATATATTTGTGTATAATCATATGGCCGGTTGTGCCACGTAAGGGGGCGTGAGTGAGTCGTCATATGGATCGACCTTGTTTTGTTTTTGTCCTTTGTTAGTGTTTATTACTAGTTGATAATTTTGCTATCATTTATTCTGCCTCTTTGTTTATTGATTACGATTACGTTATTTTCGGTTTACTTTTCGGTTTTATCCGCGGTTGGCAAAAAGCATAGCTTAACGAGCGGCCTGGTTAGCGTTCCCGTTTGTGTACGGAGATCGACTACGCGAATATGACCGTCGGAGCCGTAGTAGAGCTTCTCTATGCGGCCAAGCCGCCATTCGGTAGGGGGGAGACAATCGTCATTGATTAGGACACAATCTCCAAGCTTAGGCGCGTTTTCTGTGATTTTCCATCGGTACCTTCTGTGGAGGTCCTTTAAATAATCATTTTTCCATCGACGACTGAAGTCGTGATGTAGAATTTTAATTCTTTCCCAACGATTCAATAAGGAAAGCGACTCCACGCCTGGCTCAGGTGTGGCCAGAATGGGCGCTCCTTTAAGAAAATGCCCTGGTGTGAGGGCAGTAAAGTCTGAGGGATCTTGCGAGAGTGCAGCGAGAGGCCGTGAATTAAGAACGGCTTCAATTCTAGTTAAGAGTGTCGTGAATTCTTCATAATTGAATTTGTGGTTGCCAGCTATCTTTTTAAAATGGGATTTGAAGCTTTTACAGCTGACTCCCATAAGCCGCCCATATGAGGGGCGCTGGGGGGTATAAACTGCCAATTGATACCTTGAGGAGCGTATTTTTGGACAATGTCAGGTGAGACCTGTTTTGTGAAGTCCACAAACTGTCTTTCAGTAGCTCTTTGAGCTCCGATAAAAGTTTTACCATTATCGCTCATGATTTTTGATGGGAAGCCTCGTCGTCCGACGAAACGAGCAAAAGCCGCAAGAAAAGCCTCCGTCGTCAGATTCGTACATAGCTCAAGGTGTACTGCTTTTGTCGTGAAACAGACAAAAACAGCCACATAGCCTTTCATGAGGGTAGGAGACCTTAGCATGGATGCCTTTATCATAAAAGGCCCAGCAAAATCTACACCGGTAGTGGTGAAAGGCAGAGCAAAATTGCAGCGTTCAGGTGGAAGTGCTGCCATAATCTGCGATCGCATTTTCTGCTTATGCATAGTGCAGATTTTGCACATGAAAATGCACTTCTTTATTTGGGGCTTCAGTCGGGGTATGTACAGCTCTTGGCGGACCATATGTTGCATGAGCCGATGTTCGGCGTGGAGCAGTAGTATGTGGATATATCTAATAAATAAAGTGGCAAACGGACACCTCTCTGGTATGATTATAGGGTGGCGTTCATTGTACGTTAGGCTTGAATTAGCAAGCCGACCATTCGCCCGAAGTAAACCCTTCGTATCTAGAAATGGGTTTAGAACTAAGAGTGAGCTCTTTTTATCGATAGGCTTCGATTCTCTTAGTAATTCTATATCGCGGCTGAAGTAGCGCGTTTGGGTTGATGCGATAAGAACGACCTTTGCTTTTTGTAAGTCTTGGTGCGTCAATTTATCGCAATGGATATAAGTTGCTCCTTTAACTTTAAGTTTGAGCCGCTCTATAAACTTGAGCATATAGGCAACTACCCGGAGGGCGCGGGGGAACGATGAAAATCGTTCAAGGATGTCAGTGTCATCCAGTGTTGCATGATAAGTGTCGATTTTGCGACTTTCTGGGGCAAGTATGTTGCGCATGGGCGATTGTGGCCAAGAATCGGGAGATTCTGTTAACCATCGGGGGCCATTCCACCAGAGGGTGGAGGTGGCGAGATGCAGAGGTTTGCATCCTCTTGTACCTAAATCAGCAGGATTGTCAGCACTGGCTACGTGACGCCAAGTGACTGATCCTACTAGGTCAAGTATTTCAGATGTTCGGTTAGAAATATAAGTTTTCCACGCATGTGGTGGTTTTTCTAACCAGGCTAGAACTATCTCGGAATCGGACCATAAATATAATCTGTATTTCGCCATTTTTAAGTGGGTCTGCACCATTGAAGCTAGCTTTGCTAGTAGCAGAGCGCCACAGAGTTCAAGTCGTGGAAGACTTAGCGTTTTTAGAGGCGCAACTTTTGCTTTTGCCGCTAATAAGTGGCTTGTAGTTGCGACATCGGTTTGTGTACGCACATATATAGTGGCACAATATGCCTTTTCAGAGGCGTCGCAGAAGCCGTGTAGTTCCACGTTGTATTCGGGGGAATAGTTGACCCACCGTGGAATTTGTATCTTTGAGATGTCGTTCAAGTTATTAGCGAACTGGGACCATCTTTCTAACCGAATAGGTTTCACTTGTTCGTCCCAGTCGGTTCCGTCTAGCCATAATTCTTGGATCAAGATTTTCGCTTGTATCATAATTGGCGAAAGCCATCCTGCGGGGTCAAAAAGTTTTGCCACCGAGGAGAGAATTTGGCGTTTTGTAATGGCGGATAATGCGGATATGGACTCAGTCGTGTATGAAAACTGGTCCGATATCGCATTCCATTGGATGCCTAGTGTTTTTGTTGTACTATCCTTTTCAAATATAAGGAAATTAGTATCCAACAAATGGTCTTTAGGAATATTTTTTAAAATATTTGGGTGATTGGCAGTAATCTTTTTTAAAGGAAACCCTGCGGTATTGAGGGCATTTATTACCTGTGATAAGGTCTCGTATGCTTGCGGAAGACTGTGGCTTCCAGACAGGATATCGTCTACATACGTTTGCGTTTTTAAGACTTGTGTTGCCAGTGGAAATTCTGGCTTTGTGTCTTCTGCCAGTTCGTGTAGTGTACGAATGGCTAGATATGGGGCACAGTTTACGCCAAAGGTAACTGTTTTTAATTTAAAGTCGCGTAGTGGACTATTGGGAGATTTTCGGAAAATAATCCGCTGAAAATCTTGATCATCTTTATGAACCAGTATTTGTCGATACATCTTTTCGACATCCCCATTGAATACGTATTTGTATATACGCCAGTTCAATATGAGGAGCATTAAATCTGGTTGGAGTGTGGGTCCCGTAAATAGAATATCATTTAGGGAATTACCCGAGCTCGTGGATCGTGATGCATTGAAGACAACTCGAACCTTTGTTGTTTTCTTCTCAGGCTTTACTACTGCATGATGTGGCAAGTAGAAAGAGTAATATTTGCCTCTTAAGATTTTTTCACATGGGCTTACTTCCTCCATGTGATCTAAATGAAGGTATTCTTCCACGACACCATCATAAACTTGTTTAAGCTCACCTTTTCTAAGTAGGTTTTTCTCCATACTTAGAAACTGCTGTATTGCAGAGGTGCGAGAGTGACCTAAGGCGAGTGTGTCTGGAAATTGTTGTTTTATTGGTAGTCGTACGACATACCGACCATTTTCTGATCGAGTAGTTGTGGCTTTGTAAAAGTCTTCACAATACTGATCTTCAGGTGTTGTAATTGGAATGAGGGGGAGTTCTTCTACCTCCCAAAATTTTCTCAATTGTGAATTGAGGTACTCGTTTGAGATTTCCTCAACTTGAGTTGTCATGGCTGTGACTGGTTCCGCAACTAGTCCACTTAGGACCCATCCGAAAATGGTATTTTGCGCCAGTAGTGTTTTCGAAATTTTTTCAACACCTTCTAATATGATTTGCGGTATAAGGTCGCTGCCTATTAAGATGTCTATCTGAGCTGGCGTGTTGCAGTTGGGATCTGCCAGTGTCAGGTGTGAAATTTTATCCCAATGCTTGCTATTTATTTGATAGCTTGGAAGCATGTTTGTTAGTTGCGGTAAGACAATAGCATTTGCTTGAATGCGCTTATCCGCTTTGGGGAAATTAGAGTAATGGGGCAGATTTTACTTGAGTTTTGTACTACTCGTCCGCCCATTCCCGTAATTTCATAGTTGGCATGTTTTGTTGGCAGTTTTAGCCTATTTTGTGCCCTAGACGCTATGAATGATCGTTGCGATCCTTGGTCTATTAGGGCTCTTAGTTTGAACAGTTCTCCACGATGCTCGATGGAGACAACTGCTGTGGGTAGTAGTACTCTACTATGATTTTCGCTGTGTAGCGTTTGAGTTTTTAATGCCTTTGAACAACAGGGTGTCTCTTGGCAATTTTCTTGAGTTTTTGTTTCGGGAGTTGCTGTTGCAACTAAACCCGTGGCTTTTTTGGAAAAAGCGCTGCTATGAGATGTGTTGGGAAAGTTATTGAGATGTAACATAGAGTGATGCCTTTTGTGGCAATATACGCAATTAAATTTGCTTTCGCAAGTATTAAGATTGTGTGAGTGGGACAAGCAGTTTGTACAGAGTCTTTTTGACCTGACAAAGTTGTTCCTTTCATTGACATTCATTTTTTAAATTTCTCGCAAGCTTTTAACTTATGCCCTCCAGAACATAGTTCGCATGACGTGAATTTATTTTGTTCAGATATGAACGATTGTGCTTTGAAAAAACTTCTGTTTAAATGATTGTTGCTTCCGGCTTGGGGTTTATTGAAGCTTCGATTTAGTTCTTGTTGAACGTTTTTAGTTCTGACTACTTTTTTGTCTACCCTTTCCGCAATTTCGTATTGGGTAGTTAAGAAATCTTTCATCTGTTGCCACGTTGGGCATTTTCTTCTTGATGAGAGCGATTGCTCCCACAAAAGTAATGATTTCTCTGGTAATGCGGCGGTACATATGTTTACCAGAATAGGATCCCAATTGTGAGTGGGGATATTTTGTGTCGATAGAACCGACAAACAGTTTGAAACAGTGGATTCTAGTTTCATGAATTCTTCACTGGTTTCTCTTTGAATTTTAGGCAAGTTCATAAGTATCGTTACTTGCTTGTCAACTAATATTCTCTCATTTTCGTATCTTTGTCTTAAAGCTTCCCAAGCTAAATTAAAATTATCGTCATTCAATGCGAACTGCTTGACTATTACGCCTGCTTGACCTTTAGTTTTGTATCGGAGGTGATACAGTTTTTGCGCCTGTGATAATTTTGGATGGTTTATGTACACGGCTGTAAACATGTCCCGGAAGGACGGCCATTGTTCATAACCTCCATGAAATATTTCCGTATCACACGCTGGCACTTTGAGATGAATGCCTGAACTTGCCTCTTGGGCTTGCAATTGAGGTAACTCTACTCTACTGTGGGGAGTAGGTGCAATTGCCTTCATAAGTTTTAATTGATCTGAGATCATTGCTTTTGTGTCTTCATAGCGGTCTAAGCAATTTTCGTATTTGGCGTAAGCCGAAGATTTAAAATTTTCAGGTAGATCTGAATCGTCAGTTTCTACTATTGCGTCGTATGCAGCTTGGAGGCGTGTCCAAAAATTGTCAATAGATTTATTTTTTATTTCTAGTACCGATTCAGAGTTGTCCTGAATCGGTGAAGATGCAAATCGAGTGCAGTATTTAATCAAGCTGTCACTCTCAGAAATGAATTTTATATAAGAAATGTCCCTCCCCCTTTTTTGCTTTGTAGCACCTTGCTTTGAGCGTGTAGCTTCAGCAGGTGTACATGGGCTTTTATCGTCATTAGTCATTTTCGGAATTCTTAAGAATTCTCCTTTAGAGTCTTTTGAGTCAGTGCTCATTCAGATAATTTTAATTATTAAAATATATATGTACGTATATATTTTTTTTTATAATAGACAAATTTGTTACCGAAAACTCTTTTTAATAAATAAGAGTTGTTATTTCCGGAAAATTAGATTAATAAAGTATATATGTAACCAAAAGCTCCTTTTTTAAAAAAAATAAGAGCTATTATTTCCGAAAAGAATTTAAGAATGCGTTTATCGCTTTTATTTACTTGCGGTTTTTTTTTTTTTTTTTTTTATATATTTTTTACGGTTTTATCCGTCTGCCCTCGTATCAGTGCGCACTGATATTAGGTCAATGTCCTTTGTACATACGTGTGGATGCTGTGTGCATATAGTATGCGTTAAATAAATTATGTGCAAATATGCTTGTTCTTGTTTGACAAGGAACAAGATAAATGCCAAGAAATCGCCAAATTGGACTTTCAATATATGTATGTATGTACAAAGGTAATTAGTATGAAATATTTAATTTTTTCCCCCCAATGTTATTCGAATTTTCGCACCGTTTATTTATTATTAATTCTTTTTCTTATTTAATTGTATCCTATGTTTATAGGTATACAAGCGCTTGAAGATATACGGCAATATGTATAAAAAATAATTCGCATTTACTTGTATGTATTCGCGGTTAAAGATATGCGCTAAAGCGCTAATGTATGTATATTTATATTTTTGTATGTGGGTATATTATACGGATATACATATATATATATGTATATATATATATGGATCTCTATGTATAAAAAAATGTTGATTTCCTTCGTTATGTTTAATCCGCTTGAGGATATGTATTTATGTATGTTTATATTTTCTTTTATGCTATATTCTTCTTGCTCTTTTTTTTTTTTTTTTTCTTACTTTTGATTTGCAACGATCCCTCTCACAGTTAATAAACTGAAGCGTTATTGCCAGATTATTTTGAAAATAAATACTTGAATTTTTTCTGTGAATTGTGTTTAAAAAGCAAGGAATAACAATTATTTTAGTTTAATATATAAATATATATATATATATATACATATGTATACTGTGGATACATACATATATACATATATTATTTACCGTATTGGTTTCTATCGGTACTTAAATTTGCCGCCGATTTAGAGCCTTTGCTAACCGTTTTCATTAAACGGGTTTAGTTAATATCGGTTCTATGATTTTGATCGTTGGTGCAAGTTACATACATATATACATATTATAATAAAAATCAAAGTGGAATAGATACACTCACTCAGATTTTCCTCAGGGATTTTTGGGGGTTAAATAATAAAAAATGTGTGCGCTTCCTTGGGTGATATTTCGCTTCTCCGCCGCCGTTCCAACTTGTTGACTTATTGCTTTTTTTTCGTAGCTCTTTACTTTTGTTTAATTTTGTATTAAGTTTAAGTTGTTTTATATTTATTTTCGCGCCCGTTTTATTTAGTTAGTGGTAATTAAATCGAATAGAATTGATTTGCTGTATACACGTTAATTTTTCAGCCTTTTGTGTTTGTATTGTTATGCACTTCACTGCACAGTAGGTATTCCTTTATTTCACTTTACTTTTTTTTTTTTTGAAATTTATTTTTCAATTTTCATACACTTTGTTATTAACTGGCTTTTTGTACCCACTTAGTTTTTTTATTTATTCGTTTTCCACTGCACTCAGCCTGGGGTATTTTGTTTTCACTTAATTTTCTGTTAATTTTTTTTTGTTTCCAAGGTGCCGTTCCTTATGTCTCGAAGGACCATGTAATAGTTCCGCACTCACCTTTTATACCACAAAATACTTTTATAAATGAAATAAACGTATATGCACACGCGTGAAGTCGATCAAAAAGATGGGGAATGTCCCAATAAGGTTTATTAAAATTTGATTCAACAATAGTGAATAATGCTTGAATAATATAACTGCTTGAAATGATACAATGTTTGAAATATATAACCGGAGTTCTAGGTCGCACGTGGAGTAAAAAACTCGCGAAAAGAGTGCGCAAACGTGTTGGCCGAAAATCGGAAAAAAATCGCACGGGCGTACCAGTCGCTGTGAAGGTCAAAAGCGAAGTGAAGTTGCGATCTCCTTGTTTTTTCCTCTTTCTCCCTGTGGTGTGTGCGATCAGATGGTGTGATGTGGTTGGTTGGTGTACGTGTATGTGGGTGTCGATGTGTGGTGCTCTCGCGAGTAGTGTGAAATGTGTGGGTTGTAAGCGTTGATGGTGGGTATGGTGAAGCTGCGTGTCGGTGTTGGGAGGTTGAGGTGATGTGGTGTAATAGTGTGGTGTATGTGTGGATGTCGGGGGAGGATGCTCATTTATACAGTTTGTCGAGAGAGGACTTTGCTTCTCAATTGCCTACTTAGTCCAAAGTAGCACCTGTTGGCAAGAGTTATCCTGCGTTGGATTTCTAGGCTGACATTGTTGGTGGCGTTTACGCTGGTTCCAAGATAGACGAAATTATCTACAACTTCACAGTTATGACTGTCAACAGTGACGTGAGTGCCAAGTCGCGATTGCGACGACTGCTTGTTTGATGACAGGAGATATTTCGTCTTGCTCTCGTTCACTTCCAGACCCATTTCTTTTGCTTCCTTGTCCAGTCTGGAGAAAGCAGAACTAACGGCGCGGGTGTTGAGGCCGATGATATCAATATCATCGGCATACGCCAGCAGTTGTACACTCTTATAGAAGATGGTACCTTCTCTGTTGAGTTCTGCAGCTCGAACTATTTTCTCCAGAAGCAGGTTGAAAATGTCGCACGATAGGGAATCGCCTTGTCTGAAACCTCGTTTGGTATCGAACGGCTCGGAAAGCTCCTTCCCGATTCTGACGGAGCTTTTCGTGTTGCTCAACGTCAGCTTACACAGCCGTATTAGTTTTGCGGGGATACCAAATTCAGACATCGCGGCATAAAGGCAGCTCCTTTTCGTGCTGTCGAAA
The DNA here is from genome assembly GCA_037783105.1 of Bactrocera zonata. Classification (NCBI taxonomy): domain Eukaryota; kingdom Metazoa; phylum Arthropoda; class Insecta; order Diptera; family Tephritidae; genus Bactrocera; species Bactrocera zonata. Next base: position 279,257 of record JBAWJQ010006683.1, read on the forward strand.
GCAGCTTTGAAATCGACGAAGAGGTGGTGTGTATCGATTCTCCTTTCACGGGTCTTTTCCAAGATTTGGCGCATCGTGAATATCTGGTCGGTTGTTGATTTACCAGGTCTAAAGCCACACTGATAAGGTCCAATCAGTTTGTTGACGGAGGGCTTCAATCTTTCACACAGTACGCTCGAAAGGACCATGTACGCGATGTTGAGGAGGCTTATCCACGGTAGTTGGCGCAGATTGTGGGGTCTCCTTTTTTATGGATTGGGCATAGCACACTTAAATTCCAATCGTTGGGCATACTTTCGTCCGACCATATTTTGCAAAGAAGCTGATGCATGCACCTTATCAGCTCTCCGCCGTCGAGTTTGAATAGCTCGGCCGGCAATCCATCGGCCCCTGCCGCTTTGTTGTTTTTCAGACGGGCAATTGCTATTCGAACCTATTCATGGTCGGGCAATGGAACGTCTGCTCCATCGTCATCGATTGGGGTATCGGGTTCGCTTTCTCCTGGTGTGGTGCGTGCACTGCCATTCAGCAGGCTGGAGAAAGGTTCCCTCCATAATTTTAGTATGCTCTGGGCATCGGTGGCTAGATCACCTTGAGGGGTTCTACAAGAACCGCATCTTTTCGTAGAATTTTCGAGCATTACCCCTGTCGGCCAGCCTATCAAGCTCTTCGTACTCACGCATTTCGGCCTCTTTCTTTTTCTGTCTACAAATGCGTCTCGCTTCCCTCTTCAACTCTCGGTATCTATCCCATCCCGCACGTGTTGTGGTCGATCGTAACGTTGCGAGGTAGGCAGCCTGTTTTCTCTCCGCTGCGACACGGCACTCCTCGTCGTACCAGCTGTTCTTTTGCGCTTTCCGAAAACCAATGGTTTCGGTTGCAGCTGTACGTAAGGAGTTTGAAATGCCGTCCCACAGTTCCCTTATACCGAGTTGTTGACGAGTGCTCTCAGAGAGCAGGAGTGCAAGCCGAGTAGAAAAACGTTCGGCTGTCTGTTGTGATTGCAGCTTCTCGACGTCGAACCTTCCTTGTGTTTGTTGACGTGCGTTTTTTGCTGCACAGAGGCGGGTGCGAATCTTGGCTGCAACAATATAGTGGTCCGAGTCGATGTTAGGACCGCGGAGCGCACGCACATCTAAAACACTGGAGACGTGTCTTCCGTCTATCACAACATGATCGATCTGGTTGGTGGTTTTTCGATCCGGAGACAGCCAGGTAGCTTGATGTATCTTCTTATGCTGCAATCTAGTACTACAGATAACCCCATATTTCGGGCCCCGGCGAAGTCGATCAGCCTCAACCCATTTGGGGATGTTTCCTCGTGGAGGCTGAATTTACCGACCGTAGTGCCAAAGATACCTTCTTTGCCCACCCTGGCATTGAAGTCGCCAAGCACGATTTTGACATCGTGGCGGGGGCATCTCTCATAAGTGCGCTCCAAGCACTCATAAAAGGCATCTTTGGTCACATCGTCCTTCTCTTCCGTTGGGGCGTGGGCGCAAATCAGCGATATAAGGACCTCGCTTTGATGCGGATTGTGGCTAGACGTTCATTCATAGGAGTGAATGATAGTACTCGGCGACGGAGTCGCGAATCCCACCACGAATCCAACACCAAACTTGCGCTCCTTTATATGGCCACTGTAGTAAATGCCACAAGGACCTACTTGTCTCTGTCCTTGTCCCGTCCATCGCATTTCTTGGACGGCGGTGATGTCAGCCTTTATTTTCACCAGCTGGGCAGCGGTACCTTCCCAATTAAGGGACCGGACATTCCAGGTGCATGCCCTCAATTCGTAGTCCTTATTTCGTTTGCCATGTTCGTCATCAAAAGGGGGGTCTCCCAGAGGATACTTGGTCAAAGACCGGAAGTCGTGAGCTGCTTGAGTCATATGTAAAAGAATCGTTTCTGGCCACTCCCAAATGAATGGCGATCAGAAAACTTTCCTCACTTGCGTGAACTTCTACACATGACTCCATCCTCCAAACCAAATTAACAAACTAAAATTTATAGAAAATAAAGTTCAAGAAATACAAAACAACATAGCGGTGGCAAGGTACAATACGGTGCAGAGGCTTTTTTAGAGGTGTCTAGGAACCTATTTTTCCGAGTACCAATCGAAAAAAAAAATTTTTTTTGAATCACCCTAATGTATGCATATGTATATGGTATGAATTAATTTTAACAATTAGTTTAGGTAAATATATTTTTACAATTAAATAAAACGAAATAACATAAAATATACCGAATTTTATTTAAGAGCACTGAATTGGTTAGAAGCAACAAATGTGTAACAAATAAAATAACATACTGAAGTAACAGATATGCTTGTTACTACTAACAAATGGGAAACAAACACGCTAACATGTGTTTATGTTATTGGCAATAAACAAAAAAAAAAAAAAATAATAATAATAACACTAACAAGAAGTAGGGTACAAATATCTCTGTTACGTATAACACAGGGTTCGCTAACAAGTGTATGTGTCGGGGATTTGTTCGTAGATTCCATTATTAAACACACTACACTTTTATTTTACTAATGGACACCAAGTTCACTTTATACTTTTTATTAATAAAGCACAGTAAGTTCTGCCCTATCGACAGGGCCGGATTTAAACTTCTGCCGCCCGTGGGCACTGGAAAAAATGCCGCCCCGTCACTGAAATTTCTCTCAAAATTATTTAGATTTGATATTATGTTTTTAAAAAATTAAAACATTTAACGTATTGCAAATAATTTATTATATATATAATACTTCAGTATAATATAAAAAATATAGGTTCTTGTTCTTAAAACTACAAATTTTGCACTGAGCTTGACTAATAATTGTATTACAATAATCTTTTTCACAGGCAAAAACGCCTGACTTTTTGAATTGCAAATTGGTCGATTAAATCTTCACAATCTAAACGTTGAAGTACATCTGATTCGATGCATAGAATAGCAATAGAAATAATTTTCAAACAAGAAAACGATCGTTCCGCGCTACAGTTTGTTACAGCTAAAGCTTAGTATCCAGCTCTCAAGTAATGTAAAAACTTCATATAAAAAAACGCTTAAGAAACGGTCAAGTAACTTTCCTGCGATAAACTTACTTGTGCTAGTATGCAGCTCTCAAGAAATCTGGTACTAATTTTTAATTCCTTTTTTCAATAAAATGCGAATATGGCAATCCTGGTTTTGCGAAAAAACATCAAATCGACAATTGTTTCTTGAAAGAAAGTGACAGCGTACGATTAAAGTGAAATTTATAATTATTTATATTGTTTGAAAATTTAATAAATGGATGCAAATTTAATAAATGGATGCAAATAAAAAAATTATTGAAACGCAAAAATCGCATGCTGAATTTCACAACGTTAGAGAAGCGGCAACTTGTGAATTGCGTGAAGGAGTGGCCCAGGATCTGGGATATTAGCAACATATTGCATTGCAATAAGAATGCGGTAAATCAATCCTGGCTCCACATAAGCAATGTCCTTGGTAAAAGTGGTGAGTTACTTTATGTTTTGTATTCAGTGTTTTGTTGTTTCTAATAAAATTTATGTTTTAGTGGATGATAAGTATGCGCGAAAGCTATCGCTACCATGCTAGGGTAGCTCATAAGAACAAAAGTGGCAGCGATGGTGGGGAAGTTTTGGAAACTCCATCCTTTTCAGAAAACGTTGATTGGGAGTTTGCGGAGGAAATGTCATTTTTGATGAATGTATGCCACAAACGGAAGTAAGTTTGCATAATTCGAACGCTCGCCAAACAATTAATTTTTTCTATCTTCAAAGCCAGAAAACGCATTCGAATTACATAAAGGAAAGGCGTCGTCTCCCACAATGAAATGAAGCAATTTTTTTTGATTAATTACTCTGTCAGGAGGAAATAGACAGGTGTCGTTCAGAATTCTCGTGCCAAACTTAGAATTTCGCATAATGTGAGAGTCGCCTTCGCTTCCATAAGCACCTATATCCAAATATGTAAATTTAAAGTTCGCATCACAGGTAGCCAGCAACACAATTGAATGAAACCCCTGTAAATTAAAAAGTTTAAAATTCGTATTAATTTTTAGTACAACCGAGGCATATAATGTGATCTTACTTTGTAGTTATAAAATATACTTCCACTTTTCGGAGGTGCTTTTATATTAATGTGTTTTCCATCAATGGCGCCAACACAATTAGGAAAATTCCATTGGTTTTAAAAACCATTAGCTATTTCTTGCAAATTTTGTTCCGTCCAATCGGGCACTTCATTTTTCAGTACGGTACATAATGCTTCACAAACGTCATTCACGATCCTGCCAAAATGTTGTTTGCTAATACGATAGCAAGAAGCTAAGTGGCGTTGCAAATCCCCCGAAGCTAGGTATCTGTAAGAATAATTTTCAAAAAAACATAACACGGTTATAAAAGGCACTTTGGCAAAAATGTTTAAAACATACTCCAGTACCACTACTTGGCTTTAATTAGAATGAAATCTTTTGGCCTGCTGTTGCGTTTCGGAAGTAGATGCGGCTCCACCATTTCATACAGTTCATCAAAAACTTGTGGTGGCATGCGAAAGTTTTCAATGAATAAATCAGGTGAATTGCGCAGGGCTTCGAAATCGGACATGAACCTTCCCTTGTCGTTTCGTTCTTTTAGGTATGGACTCACCCAATATCTCGCCTTCTTACGCTCTTTTTTTTGGAATTCAGCATCCATCTCCATGGCAGACATCATGGCACCACAATTCAAGGTATTCATTAAATTTATCCTACAATTAGTTAAAATCATTATTATGAAATATAGTTCATTTTGAAATTTGATATAAAACTTACCAATCTTCATTCATATTCCTTAGATCGCAGTACAAATATTTATGTGCTCACACTTCTAAGTTTATTTTGTTTGTTTATTTTCTCTTGCTCTTCTAATGTGAATCATTCACAATGCGTAACTAGCTGTCAAAATTACTTCAGAAATAATGTATTTTTTTTCTTGAGTAATTACTTGAGAGCTGGATACCAACCTTAAAGCTTAGTATCCAGCTCTCAAGAAATGTAAAAATTTCATATAAAAAAACGCTTAAGAAACGGACAAGAACCTTTTTTCAATAAAATGCGAATATGGCAAACCTGGTTTTGCGAAGAAACATCAAATCAACAATTGTTTCTTGAAGAAAATTCAAAGTAATCGTTAAATTGGTCCTAAATTAGTTAAAATCATTATCATGAAGTACACTTCAATTTGAAATGTTGTGTAAAACTTACCAATCATCAACAACATTCCTAAAATCGCCAGGAAAATATTTATGTTACTGCACACATACATATATGTATACATATTACGCACAAAGTTTATTTTCTTTGTTTATTCTCTCTTGCTCTTCTAATGTGGATCATTCACCATACGTAACCAGCTGTCAAAACTACTTGAAGAAATATGTAGTTTTTTTCTTGAGCAATTACTTGAGAGCTGGATACGAATTTTAAAGTAATAAATATTCGATATGCAATTTCTACGTTCAGAAACTCAGTATAAAGGTCGTTTGCACGCAAAAGTTTCAGAATATCGGAAGGTGAATTTTGTTCCATCTTTTTTTCAGTGCAATAAGCATGGAAGTGCACAAATTCGTCCTCCAATGAGAACTCAAGATCTGAAGAACAAACATTTTGTAAACGTTTAGCTCGGTTACGAATCTCTCTATTATTCAAATTGCCAAATTCAATAATAACTGCGAACTTTTCATGAATCTTTTCACATGCAACACATCTTTTTCGCAATTCAGAATCTAGATTGTCACGAATGACATTAAAAGTGTTGACTCTAAAGTGGTCTCGATCTGACGGTTGTACATCTCCATCCCATGATTCATCAGCATGCAATTTTCTCTTTCTTTTTCTAGAAACTGTCGTTTTATGCTGGTATTGTCACTGGCGAAGCGAATGCATTGGCGAGTCGAATGTTTTAGGCGAAAATTCGCCATGTTCATATTGTGACTGGCGAATGAACACACTCGCTCAACTTTTTTGTTACCATACTAAAATAATTGAGAAATGTCACACGAGTTCATCCGAAATTGACATATTTGACGTATTAAAACTGATTATTGTGTGCTTTGAAATTTTACGGTGATTTTAAAAAGGTGAATAAAAATGTTTAACAACGTAGATTTATATTTTGAAGACAGTTATGTTGAAAGGACAACAACGAAGTTACTTAGGCAGCGACGGTTCATCAGAGATCACTCCAATCCCATGGAACTTTCCTCAGTGTTGTAAGTATCTATTGCTATAAAAGTGCATAAACAAATATCCCGTCACATAAGTTTTTATAAACAGATTTAAAGAAAACTTTCGGTTAAGTAAGGATGCATTTATGTATGTAGGTGCTAGACAGTGTAAAGGAAAAATGTCCGACTAACTAACTATCGTCGTCAATATCGCCGATGTTGAAATTGTGCTGCGTTTTCAGATTTTTGGCTCATGGGAGCTATCAGCAAACAGTGGGAAATGATTTTCAACTAGGTATTGCGCAGCCCACTGTTTCGTTGATTTTTAAGGAAATGCTTCCAATATTGGAATCCACTCTGTGCAGTGTCTGGATCAAAACGGACATAACTGAAGAGCAAAAACGAACAACAAGAAGGAAATTTTTCACCAGATCAGGGATTCCAAATGTGGTTGGTTGCGTTGATGGAACCCATGTTGCAATTATTGCGCCATGTGAGAACAAGCATTTATGTCTGAATCGAAAAGGATTTTACAGCGTAAATGCGATGATTTTAAGAAGCAACTAAATAAATAAATTATTACTTATTATTATTACGTCTTAAAAAATAAATTTTTATCAGGTGTGCGATCAAGATATGGTTATACGGTGTGTTGTGAAGATATGGAGGATCTAGCCACGACTCATTTGTGTGGAACAATAGCACATTGAAAACATCTGGAGCAAACATCCCAAAGAGGAGATCATAATACAGTTTACTTAGGTAACTTCAATTTATATGTGTATGTACATACATAAATACTAAAATTAAATAAATTTTAGGTGATTCTGGTTATCCACTACACGAGTATCTATGGACGCCTTTCCGAAACGCTTTACCAGGAACAGTAGAATCAAATTTTAATAAGAAACATGCAAAGGCACGGAACGTAGTTGAAAATACAATTGGAGTGCTGAAATGCCGTTTTCGTTGTATACTAGGTGAAATAATTAAATTTGTAATGAATTAAATACAATAAATAAATTTTTAAATTTTTAAAATTTTACTAACATTTTCTCCATTTTTAATTAGATTCTCGAATCAAATAAACGTTCGCCAAATTTTGACAGTTGAGGCGAAGCGAATTTTATAAATTCGCAAGTGGCAATACCAAATATTCATTTTCGCTAGTTCTTTCGCCACTTCGTGGCGACTTTACTGTGCGCTCGCCACTCGCAATTCGAAATAGCGAAATTCGCCTAAAATTTCATTTGCTTCGCTGGTGACAATACCAGCATTATATTCTATTATCCCTGAAACATTTAAAGCAGTTTTTTCATAGATTTCGAATTCATTTCTCGTATCAGCAACAAAATTTATCAAACCACGATAATCGTGGATCACGTCAGCAATGTTACAACCAACTTTCTGCAATCTTTGACTAACAGCGTAGAATCGTGATAGTAAAAATGCTCCAATTGAATTCGTAAACCTTTAGCTTCTTGTCTTGTAATTGCATTTTCTTCCATATTTTCTTCAATAATAAAGTCAAAGTCTCGATTATTTCATCGAAATGTTGATTAAGTACTTGAACAGCTTCATAACGATCTGACCATCTGGTTGCAGTTAAAGATTTTCTTATTTAACACTGAAAATGCTCAGTTCTGTTATTTTCCTGCCTCTGATGTTAAGTGGTGAAACACGCTCATCCAAAACAGTAAATATCCCAAAATTGAAATATCCCTAAATTTTCGACTTCGTGAACCTTCTCTAAAAATTTACGTTCTCTGCTATTATTTTATAAAATAATTAATTTATCTGCCAGCTGTCAATTGACAGCTCACTTTTTTTTACTTTCCAAATTTTGCCGCCCTAGAAAATTTGCAGCCCTGGGCATTAGCTCCAACTGCCCCTAGCGTAAATCCAACACTGCCTATCGATATCATCTTTCGAACTGATTCTGGACATATCGCCAAATTATTGCGAACTCCTTTTTTACTCTACAATTAGCTAACGGTATATGCCTCTCTTCTCTCTGTTCGCAGAATACGATTGGACTTCACTGAGTAAAAGTTTCTCTATTTCTGTTAGTATGCTTTTTATGCGCACTTTTAAACCAAAGCCCGTAATATATGCCGCTTATGCGTCGCCTACTTTATTTTACTGACTGTTGCGCCAAAGATACCTTCTTTGCCCACCCTGGCGTTAAATTCGGCAAGCACGAGTTTGGCATCGTTCCGGGAGCAGCTCTCATAAGTGCGCTCCAAGCACTCATAGAAGGCATCTTTGGTCACATGGTCCTTCTCTAACGTTGGGATGTTGATGCAAATTAGGGATATGTTGAAGAACCTCGCTTTGATGCGGATTGTGGTTAGACGTTCATCCACCGGAGTGAATGATAGTACTCGGCGATTCTCTCTCCCACCACGAATCTCACACCAAACTTAAATGTCACAAGGACCTACTCGGCTCAGTCCTTGTCCCGTCCATCGCATTTCGTGGACGGCGGTGATGTCAGCCTTCACTCTAACGAGGACATCAACCAGCTGGTCAGCGGCACGTTCCCAATTAAGGGACCGGACATTCCAGGTGCATGCCCTGATATCGTAGTCCTTATTTCGTTTGTCATGGTCGTCACCAAAGGGGGGTCTCTCATTCGAGGCAGTTGGTATCTTTTCATTGGGAGCGTTTTTACGGGGCGGGTCCCAAACCCAGCGCAAACCTTATGTAGGGTAAGTTTCGCCTTCAACCGGATGTTCTTATTTTTGCAGTTGTGTGCCAAATATTTTTTTGGGGGTAAATTCCTCTTTGCGTTGGCTGCCTTTGATCGCGTTTTACAAAAATAACCCTAGTCATTCCAGCACTGAGGTGTATCAAGATTTTTTGCATTGGCAGCTTTTAAAAGAAATAACTCCTTTTTGTTCCAACACCATGGTGTATCTTTTTCACGTAAAACTTTTGCTTAGTGAATATTAAACTGCAAAATATAAGTGTGAAATCAATTGTGTATTAAAAAAACGTACAAATATCCTGTAGGCCTTCCGCGGCTATTCTTGATCTGGAGAGCCTCCCGTATCCGACCATACCCATTTTATTCCCGAAATCTTGGTACGGTATTCTAAAGCCGATCCGGCATCTCGACAAGCAAAAGTGTAGTCGAACTTTTTTTTTGCAGAAAAAACGCACGTCAACGAGATAGTGGTCCGAGTCGATGTTAGGACCTCGGAGCGTACGCACGTCTAGAACACTGGAGACGTGTCTTGAGTCTAAATTGACCGACTGTTGCGCCAAAGATACCTTCTTTGCCCAGCCTGGCGTAAAATTCGCCAAGCACGATGCCAAACTCCGGGCCGGGGGCAGCTCTCATAGTTGCGCTATAAACGCTCAAAGAAGGCATTTTTGGTCACATAGTCCTTCTCTTCTGTGGGAGCGTGGGCGCACATCTGCGATGTGTTGAAGAACCTCGCTTTTTTGCTGATTGTTGTTAGACGTTCATCCACCGGAGTGAATGCCAAGACTCGGGGACGGAGTCTCTTTCCCACCACGAATCCCACACCGAATTTGCTCTCCTTTATATGACCACTGTACTAAATGACATAAGGACCTACTCATTTCAGTAGTTGTCCCGTCCAGTGCACTTCTCGGACGGCGGGCGGTGATGTTAGCCTTCACTCTAACGATGATATCAACCAGCTGGGCAGCGGCACCTTCCCAATTTAGGGACAGGACATTCCTGGTTCATGCCCTTAATGCGTTTGTCATGGTTGTCATCAAAAGGGGGGTTTCTCTTCCGATACTGTTGTTTATTTTTCACTGGGGGCGACTTAGCGCACAACCCTATGGAGAGATGGTTCGACTTTTGTCTTCAGCTCGCCTTCAAAAGGATATTCTAAGGTTACCCAGAGTATATTTGGTCTAAAACCGGAAGTCGTTAGCTGCTTTAGCCATATGTAAAAAAATTATTTCTGGCCACTCCCAAGTGAATGGCAATCAAAGATCTTTCCTCATTTCCGTAAGCTTCTACACATTTTTTTTTATTGAAACGTAACATGCATATTGTTTTACATTTCATTCGAATTGCAACTAGTGACAAAAGTACTAACAAGCAATATTTTTCATAGCTTACGAGGTGAAAAAATTAAAGCTCTATTAAGAAGCTTTTTACAAAAACTATACTTTGTATTAAACACTAAATATTATAATATTTATTATTTGCTTAAAAGGTCATGAAACGTTGTTCTTTTCAATCTGCGCCTGCTATTTCTAGTTTCACCTAATTGTCGGGCTTTAGCGCTTACATGATTTTGCAACCTTGTGGCATGTTTCGATGCCATTTCCCGAATGACTTCCCGAACCATTTTTATGTGAAGATCACGATGTAGATCTGAATTCCGTATATACCACGGGGCATTTACAATTTTTCGCAGAACTTTATTTTGTAATCTTTGCACCATTTCGACGTATAACGGTGCTGGGCATCCCCATAGTTGAATTCCGTATGTCCAGATGGGCTTTAACGTTTGATTGTATACGAGGTATGACAATTAAGTAATGAGACTGATTCCATAAAAACCGTATATTTGAAAATTATTCTACAACTCTGCCATCCCCTTCAAAGTAGTTCTCTTGGGCAGCTATACAGCGATTCCAGCGCGTTTTCCATGCTTCGTAAAATTTCTGGAACGCTTCGACTTGGATGTTTGCGAGTTCCCTCGTCACGGTCGCCTCGATGTCCGTAATCGACTTAAAATGGGTTCCTTTGACCACCGATTTCGTTTTAGGAAACAAAAGAAGTCACAGGATGACATGTCGGACGAATAAGGCGGCTGTTGCAACACGGCGCTCCCTTTAGAGGCCAAATACTGGGAGACGCTGAGGGCGGTGTGGTATCAATATCATCAGCATACGCCAGCAGTTGTACACTCTTATAGAAGATGGTACCTTCTCTATTTAGTTCTGCAGCTCGAACTATTTTCTCCAGAAGCAGGTTGAAAAAATCGCACGATAGGGAATCGCCTTGTCTGAAACCTCGTTTGGTATCGAACGGCTCGGAGAGGTCCTTCCCGATCCTGACAGAGCTTTTGGTGTTATTCAACGTCAGTTTACACAGCCGTATTAGTTTTGCGGGGATACCAAATTCAGACATCGCGGCATAGAGGCAGCTCCTTTTCGTGCTGTCGAAAGCAGCTTTGAAATCGACGAAGAGGTGGTGTGTCGATTCTCCTTTCACGGGTCTTTTCCAAGATTTGGCGCATGGTGAACTATCACCATACACTCTTACAATTTTAGCTGTTTCGCCCAATCTGGCGCAAAATTTTATCGCGACGCCTTGCTCTTGATTTTGTTTTTCCATTTTCATGACCAGCACTACAAACTCACGTCTACTCAACCTGACGCAGCCGGCTAACTAAACAAGCTAGAGCGATGGTACATATATCAATCGAGAGGGGAGGGATGCCGGAAAGTGAAAGATAATTTCAAGGTCACAGGTTTACAGCAAGCGCGGCAATAAAATCAGTCTCATTACTTAATTGTCAAACCTCGTATTAAGTACGAATGTCGAGAGTTTCAAGTAACGAGTAAAATTTTATTCCGTAAAGTACTTCTCATTTTTATAAATTCTCGTTCAGTCTCGAATATCGAGAGAAGGAAATGTCTCAGACCATATGAAGTAACATAAACAGCTGTCATCCTTTCGGATAAATAAGACGGGAGCCTCAGTACGTGTGTTATGCGTTGTAATCTCCACCTGCTAGAAATCCTTGACCTAGTCTTCCAAAATATTCTTCAAATTCGATTTCTGTAATTTTAAAACGAGGTGAACAGTATATAGCCGAAAGGTTTAAGTCACAACCACGATTTTTTAGTGATATTGTTGTAGCTTGTAACTGTGGTGTAGCATGAGATTCTAGAGCATAGTGGTTTAAACAATTTCTAATCAACACTGCCGGTCCACCATGCTCTTTTCCATCCGGATGATTTGTAACATATAGTCTAAGTCCCGGTATATTGAAATTATTTGTATTTGGTCGATGAGTTTCTGAAATAAGCATTACATTTATATTCTTTTCAGACAGAAATTTGACAATCTCTAATTTATGTTGGTTAACGCCGTTAGCATTCCATATGCAGATATTTTTTACTTAATAAATTTTGCAGCATTTGATTTTGTGATTTTATTAAATCTTGGATCATGTTTTGTATGGTAGACATAAATTGTCTCATACACTGTGTAAGATTTATAATCATAGTTTCAATACCTCCATTTGGAGGATTTTGCGGCAGTTGCATTTGCACAGTGTTGCCTTTCACCACATTTGCATAGCTTCCTTGCATAATGTATTATTATTGTTAGAAGTAATAGGATTTGAACTTTTTTCTGAGGTTGCTATAATTTCATTACGGGGTGTTTGTAACATTTGGTTACGACGTGATTGAATGCCCTGTAACAACTTCGATTTCAAATCTTTATATACACGGCAACCTCTGTAGGTAGCAGTGTGATTTCCTCCGCAATTGCTGCCTTTTTTATTTAATTCTTCTCTCTCTGATTTGAGTTCGGCAACAATTCAATTTTAAACATTGGCTGTGGTACTTAGTTTCTATTAAATATATTTACAACTGTTTTAATTCCAAAACCGCATTCTTCCAATGCTTCTTTGACTTCACTAGAGACTACGGCGGACTCTATACCTTTGATTACAACAACTAGACCTTTAGAGCTCTTTAGTTGATACGAATAATAATTCTTGTTTTTATTTGACAAAAATTTAACTATATCCATAAAACTTTTTTCAGTGTAGGACTGAATTTCTGTTTCATCTATATTGCCTTTTTTCAAAGGCACTATGTGAAAATTGTTAGTACCTACAACTTTACTTAATTCAGCAACGAGAGCATTATGCTACGCTCGCGCAAATATATTGGGGGTGGTTTGGCATTAACGACTGTGCTGGTACCCTTCGCATCGTCGTCTGACCCATTGCTTAGCAAAGCAAATCTACTGCCGTTTAAAACTTCCGGTTTATTCTTAATTGGTGTACCGCCTTGGAATTTTTTAGGATTGACCGCTAACTTTGAAGGACTTAATTTCCTTTTTATGTTAATGTAGCGGTCAATGCCAGTTTGTACAGACTGGCTTTTTTTTATTGGTATATTCTCACCTTGCTTTATGTTGTTCTTCGCTGCCTGCGTACTTGCTGGTACCTGCTTAGATGTTGGTGTGATCACGTTTGCTGCTGGCCGTTGTTGACTGCCGTTCTCTTCTGCTTTTGTTTTTTGTAAGCACTGCTTATAATGCTGCTCAGTTGGTTGCTGTGATGACTCTCCTTTTCACCGTGGCCTTGTTTGTTGGTAAGAGCTGAATTCGCAGTCTCGACAAAGCTGAAGTAGGCATTCAGAGAATGCCTACGGCCTTGCTGGTGGGGCTGCGCTGCGCCCATATTTTTTTTTTTTTTTTTTTGTTTCTTTTAGTGTTTATTTCGCACTTATGTATTTGTTTTTTTTCTTATTGTTTACAAAAAGTCTAATTTTTTGTGTTTTTTATGTTTTTATTAACATTTTCGGCGTTATTGCAAATTCTTGCACTTAATGCTCTTTTTTTTTAGTAAGTTTCTACGGAGCGCATCAACGCACGTCCGTTTATATTGAAAGCTTGCTAAACAGTTTGAAAACCCATCTTGCCGAATATGTGATGGTTATTTTTGAGAAACGAAAATTAATTGGGGAAATTTTAGTTTGAATGAAAACACGAAAATTCCTATGTTAAATTAAACCCGAAATAAAACAAACCCCCCAATAAAAAAGATAGCGAAAGCTTAGAGTTAAGCTACAACGCCTGGTTTGAAGGAGGATTTTTGTTTTGCCAATCACAAACATTTGAGGGGGTAAGAGTTGAAAAAACAAATCAAAAAAATTTTTTTTAGGATCCTAGTATTATGTTTATGGTTATTAAATACATTCTTAATCTGGGGAATTTCTTCTAGCCAACTATCCCACTTTTAAACCTGAAATTATGGGATGGTATACTAAAGTTCCCCAACGATAGTGTTGAAATTAGTATGTTCTTATTTTTTACATACTTTACAATTGTAGTTAAAATATTCGGTAAATGTTCAGCAGAGCGGCTTTTCTGAAAACATGGACCAATTTTGACGGAAAGTATCTCAAAACTCTTTTTTTTAATTCTTATACTACATATAGGGCGTATGGGGTCAAAAACAAGTGTTTTATTTGTTTCTAATCAAAAAATGCCATCTTTCGCGGTGTTAAACACATACTTTTCTTCAGTTACTTACACTTTTCTATCATGTTAGATACATATATACTTTCAGTTATTCATTTACACATTTCTATTGATTTTTTTTTATCAATATCACCGGCGCATTAAATTTTCCTTTATTTATTTTTTGATAAAAGACATGAAAAACCTCATCAAACAGGTCCAGACATTATGGCACCACTGTTGTAAATTCGAATGGGCACTGTTGAGTCATGCACTGATCGTTTTAGAGTTATCGATACTCTCGATATTCGAGTCTGAAATACAAAATAAAAAAAATTTATCATTCGTTATTCAAAAGAACTACGAACATCCCGGAGTTGGACCGACCAGGGTCAGAACTATGATCACCTCGGTGTTGGAGCGACCAGGGTTATTTTTTTTAATATTCTTACGAGGTATGACAATTAAATAATGAGACTGATTCCATAAAAACCGTATATTTGAAAATTATTCTACAACTCTGCCATCCCCTTCAAAGAAGCCCCCTTGGACAGCTATACAGCGATTCCAGCACGCTTGGAATGCTTCGACTGGGATGTCCGTGAGTACCCTCGTCACGGCCGCCTGGATGTCCGTAATCGACTCAAAATGGGTTCTTTTGACCACCGATTTTGTTTTAGGAAACAAAAAAGTCACAGGGTGACTTTCGAGCGAATCAAGCGGCTGTTGCAACACGGCGATCCCTTTAGAGGCCAAATACTTGGACACGCTGAGGGCGGTGTGGCACGGCGCGTTGTCGTGATGAAGGATCCAGTTACGAGCGATGTCTGGGCGCACCCTGTTGACTCGTTTTCGCAATCTTTCGAGTACTTGGGAATAGTAGACTTGATTCTCAGTTTTCCCCGGTGGAACGAATTCTTTGTGGACGATTCCCTGTCTATAAAGAAGACTATAATCATCACTTGCTCATGCGAGCTTTTTTCGGGCGGGGGGCGCGCGGAGACAACCATTGTGAGCTTTGGCGCCGGCTAAGAGCACTATCAGCATACACTCTTGCAATTTTAGCGTACGATTCCGAAGCTGTTTTGCCCAATCTGGCGCAAAATTTTATCGCGACGCGTTGCTCTTGATTTCGTTTTTCCATTTTCGTGACGAGCACTACAAACACACATCTACTCAACTTGACACAGCAGGCGAACTAAACAAGCTGGAGCGATGGTACATATATCAATGGAGAGGGGAGAGATGCCGGAAAAAGAGAAAGGGAATTTCAAGGTCACAGGTTTACCACAAGCGTCTCATTACTTAATTGTCAAACCTCGTGCTAAAATTTTATTTGAGGTTGTTAGGGGTGATTTCTTCATATGACCCCATCTACTAAGGTTGAACACAGCAATCTTGCTCTGACTGGATAATCGCATATCAGCTGTTTACTGTGGATTCAATCAAGTGTGCTATGACTTCCTTCGCGAAATTTAATTGTCCGGAGGCGGACTGTATCATTTCACCACTTTTACAACATGAAAAACAAGTTTTCCTGCCTTACCTTGTTCGGCTGATGAGAGATAGCATTGCGCTAGTAGGAAGAAAATACGTTTTACTGGCGAAATTTTAAATAGTCTTACTAAAGAGTATGGAAAATAGTTGATTATGAAATAAGGTCGAAGGCGTTGAAAATTTCTCTCCTCCATTGGAATGTGGCAGCACAAGTACGATTTATGGAGGCCGTACTGCGCACTATAATAGTTAAAACTGCAGTAAGGGATAGCAGAATTTGTCTCGACGCTACATGAGGCTGCCCACTGCTTGGAGTGCTATTTCCCTTATTAAGGAGCCTAGTCGTGAACCTACTTGAATTGCTGACTAACAGTGGGATCCGTTGTCAAGGATTGCGGATGACATTTTTATTTTATTTAGGGGACAATTCGAAGACACTATCTGTATCCTAATCGGATTAGGTCTGCCAAAGGGATGGTGCAGTGGAGTTGGACTGAGCATCAGCCTCCCCGAAAATGACCATCGTTCGACATACGACACTCAGGCCCCTGCCCGGCCTCAGGAGCTTATCCCTTAACGGCTGAAAAGTGAAGATGACTAATATGGTGAAATATCTTGGCCTCGGGCTGGATTCCACTGTGCGGCTGCAAGACAAGGATTATCGAGTGGATGTACACCATGATTGCGCGACCGATTATAAAGACCTATAAAGACTATAAGTGCCCCTGGCTCGTCGGCTTGCATGTTCTGCAACATGGTACTGGGAACAGCAGAACACCTGGTGATTAACAATAGACTTCAGATCGCGGAGAATATCTCAATTATTATCTACATTTCTATCTATGTAACATTTAAAAGAAAGTTTTATAAGATCAAGGGTTTAGCTCAAAATGCTTCACGCGCTCAATGTATCACCGACAAAAAGTCGAAGAAATGCCGCCTTTAAATAAGCGTCTACAACCCCCACCTGAGTTGCATCGGGTGAAAACTTACCCAAAAGAAGCAACAAAGCTATGAGGGATCACACATCAAACTGCACCTAACGTCAACAAGAGAAATATGGTCAAGATAAGAAATACGAACCGTTTTCCGTTAGAGTAGTAGGATATTTGGATCCTCTATACTAATCACTACTCTAAAACAACCGGACAAAACTGGATAAAAGATAGCCTTGAGGGAGAAGAGAGAAGGGCAGCACTCAGCTGTCATCACTGAAGAATCTTGGACTACTCAAACTCTCCGGCACAAAAGTATATCAAGGGTATCGTGGACGTAATGAAGATGGCATTGGCAAAACAGAAAAGTTTCAGCATGGATGTTAAGAATGGAGTGGCACAGCTAGAAGAACTCTTTGACTCAATCAAGAACTATCGTAGAAACTGGCTTACCGTAGAAAACGAGAAAAGTCGGGGGCAACTAAGCAGGTGCGCCATAGCCCCCAAAGCGAAGCGCGACAAGCCCAGTGGAATCTCGATAAACAGTGCAACCACGTAGCGATGAGGGCAATGAATCTGTTATCATTCAGCCAGCAGTAAGTAAGAATATTCGCGGTAAAGTAAATCTTAAAGAAGCAGATATTTAGATTAATAGGATCCACAAAACAAGAGACGGGCGCTATTATTAGAGCTTGAGAAGACTCATACTACAAAAGCCAGGTTCTATGGGGCACTCAAGACCATCTTTCAGGGATCAGAAACAGTGTATATAGCTCACGATAAAGGCGACGCTTTGATGCAACAGGCACACGTTAAAACGCATCAAGACGGTCAAAAAGTTATTTGCGCTGCCTTGGACCAGTACCTTTGCGCAAAGCTCTCATTATGCAGCCTCTGCCAAACATTAAAAATTGGGACATATCACGGGATCGGCAAAATGTACAGTATATAGGAATTAACACAATACGTGAATATTCTACAAGTCAATATGCATAGATGCAAGGTTACTAGCGCTCTAATCTCCCAGATGGTGACAGAGAACAGCTATGATCTAATCATCATAAGCGAGCAGTATAAAGTGAAAGAGAGCCCAACCTGGCTGGAAGATAGCAGTTGAACCGCCGCTATATGGCTACCCCCAGGAAGTAACCCCGTCATTATGGTGGTAAATGGAACAGCAACGGTTTCATATTTCACAGCATACAATAATTTAAAAAAAAGCTCGAGAATACAGAAGATACAGCCAGGTATATGGAAGGTCAAAGTTCTAACGCTGGAGACCTAAATTCTAAAGCCATAGAGTGGGGTATGCCAAACACGGTCGAGAGGAAAGTGCGCTCTAATAGTGCTCAATACGGGGAACTCCTTATACTTGTATATCCTTTATGATCGACAACGGAACAAAAGGTATAAAGAAAAGGAATAATACAGAAACACGAAAATGGAACGTTTCGAAATTAATTTCGGAAATACACAAAAAGACTCCGCTTTGCTGTCTGTCAGGAAAATTATCGAGAACACTATGCTTATTATAACGTGAGCGTGACACAAATCAATGTGCTAGATTTCATACAGAAAAAATAAAGCAGCAGTTCATTGGTGGACAGAAAATATCTCCCAACTTAGACGTAGATTTCTTCGTTTTCGCAGATCATATACGAGATCTTCGCGCAGGGACCCGAAGATGCCGAGAAGTTTCAAGCGGCGATGAGAAGCGTAAGCATGCCATTGAGGCAAGCAAAAAGGAAAAAGGGGAGTAACCACATTAGTTATGTCGAAATACATAAATTTGAAATACTAGATGAATTTTATTTAATTGGTTAAGAGGACAATATAGCAGCCTAAATCACAACCCAAGACACATAAGGAGCCCGTAGAAAGCTTATTCATGTCATGATAAGGACGCCAACATGGCTTGCCTCACATAACTTCCAGCTCACTACAGAAAAAACAGATCTACTACTGCTGACGAATAAGAACGTACCTCTCGAAATAAGCAATCAATCGACTAAGGATATTCTAAGGACACCAAATGTAGTCAATTACCTAAGAGTAAGACTGGATCCCTTATTAACCTTCTGGGTACAAATCCAGGACCCCGCAGAAAAAGCAGTGAAAATCACCGCCTGTCTTAACAGACTAATGACCAACGTTGGAGGACCCACACAAGAAAAGGCAAAGCTTTTAATGTTAGCAACAACTAGCGTCTTACTATATGGAGCAAGAGCTCGATTGACTGAACAAAGAAAGACACCATACTCTTATAGCAACGAAGATGAGAGAACGAAAGTCGCGGCAGAGAGACGGCCGGACATATTAGAGACTTAAACGTATAAACACGTCGCAAATTTGGAGAAGTCGACTTCTACACCGCACAGCTGCTATCCGGTCACGGATATATAAGAAAATACCTTCATAGAATAGTAAAAGACGAAGAGCTGTCATTTCTATACAACGACGTGGCACAAGACGACGCAGTACACACATTCTTTAAATGTGTACGATGACAACGGGAACATACGTACATAGATGACCTGGTTGCCCAAACAACGTGGCAATTTAATTGGTGTCAGGCTCGAAAAAGCGGGACCTGAACACAAGTGCGCAGATGTAAATCTCTCAATAAGAAAAATTGAACGACACCCTGAAGTAATTCGAACGCCGAATGCGCAACGGTTCCTTAGAGAGGTGGAGTTTTCGTGATCTGCAAGTGACAAGTGACCTCCGTTGGAGGAATCAAGTGGAGAAGGACCTAGCATCACTTGGAATCTCGAATTGGAGCTAAACTGTGAACAGGAATAACGACTGGTGAGCTGCTGTAAACTCGGCTCTAAAATTCACCTAGTATTTAACGGATTATTGATAAATCGTCTACCTTGCATTTCACTTTTCAGTTTCATCACTGGAATTTTAAATAAAAGTCCTTATTTAAAAAACTAGATTTTTAATTTAATGTCCGTTTACTCCCATCTTTATTTCTAACTACCTGATCCGGCAAACTTTGTACCAAATCTAGACAGACCTAAACTTTTGTATTAAATAAACAAACAAACAGATGACTAGGGCATGATTAATTCGCTGAACTACGCCAATGTCGTCGTATATCTCATACAGCTCATCGTTCCATCGAATGCCATATTCGCCGTGGCCAACGCACAAAGGACCATAAATGTTTCGCAGAAATTTTCATTTAAAAACTCGCAACGTTGCTCATCAGATGTTGTCATCGTCCATGCCTCTGCACCATATAGCAGGACGGGAATAATGAGTGACTTATAGAGTTTGGTTTTTGTTCGTCGAAAGTGGACTTAACTTCTCAATTGCCTACTCAGTCCAAAGTAGCACCTGTTGGCAAAAGTATATCCTGATTTCATGGCTGATTTTGTTGGTGGTGTTGATACTGGTTCCAATACAGACGAAACTATCAACGACTTCAAAGTTATGACTGTCAATAGTGATGCGTAGATGCAGTAGATATTTCGTCTTGTCTTCGTTCACCACCAGACCCATTCGCTTTGCTTCCTTATCTAGCCTGTAGAAAAAAGAACTAACAGCGCGGTTGTAAAAGCCAATGATATCAATACCATCGGCGTACGCCAGCAGTTGTACACTCTTACAGAAGATTCTACCTGCTCGATTAAGTTCTGCAGCTCGAATTATTTTCTCCAGCGGCAGATTGAAGAAGCTGCACTATAGATAGTCGCTTTGCCTGAAACCTCGTTTGGTATCGAACAGCTCGGAGAGGTCCTTCTCGATCCTGACGCTCAACGTCAGCTTACACAGCCGTATTAGTTTTGCGGGGATACCAAATTCAAACATCGCGGCATAAAGGCAGCTCCTTTTCGTGCTATCAAATCCAGCTTTGAAATCGACGAATAGGTGGTGTGTGTCGAGTCTCTTTTCACGGGTCTTTTCCAATATTTGGCGCATGGTGAACATCAGTTCGGTTGTTGATTTTCCAGGTCTAAAGCCACATTGATAAGGTCCAATAAGTTTGTTGACAGTGGGCCTTAATCTTTTACACAATACGCTCGATAGAACCTTATATGCGATGTTGAGGAGGCTTATCCCACGGTAGTTGGCGCAGATTGTGGTAACTGGGGTTTGCCTTCTCCTTTTGTTATACTTTAACTGCCTTTCAGAAAGCAGTGTTCCCTTCATAATTAATGTATGGGCATCGATTATTAGATCACCTCTTTTGGTTTTACGAGAGTATGTTCCGGTCTTGAAATCTTTTGTTAGGCGCCGCACTTTGTTTCGTAGAATCTTCGAGCCCCTGTCGGCCAGTTTCAAGCTCTTCATACTCACGAACTTCGGCCTCCCTCTTATTCTGTCTGCAAATGCGTCTCACTTCCCTCTTCAACTCTCGGTATTTATCCCATCCCGCAAGTGTTGTTGTCGATCGTAATGATTCGAGGTAGGCAGTCTGTTTTCTCTCCGCTGCGACACGGTACTATTCGTCGTACCAGCTGTTCTTTTAATTTTACTGAAAACCAATGGTTTCGGTTGCAGCTGTACATAAGGGGCTTGAAATGCCGGCTCACAGTTCCCTTACACCGAGTTGCTGATGAGTGCTCTCAGAGAGCAGGAGTGCAAGTCGAGTAGAAAATCGCTCGGCTGCCTGTTGTGATTGCAGCTTCTCGACGTCGAAGCTTCCTTGTGTTTGTTGACGTGCGTTTTTTTGCTGCACAGAGGCGGGTGTGAATCTCGGCTGCAACAAGACAGTGGTCCGAGTCGACATTAGGACCTCGGAGCGTACGCACGTCTAGAGCACTGGAGACGTGTCTTCCATCTACCACAACGTGATCGATCTGGTTGGTGGCTCACGACGCTCGTTTGACAACGTGCCTTGGGTGGCTGTCATTGGTGCGCTATAAACGCTTAAAGAAGGCATCTTTAGTCACATCGTCCTTTTCTTCCGCCGGGGCATGGGCGCAAATCAGCGGTATGATAGTACTCGGCGAGTCTCTCTCCCACCACGAATCCCACATCAAACTTACGGTCCTTTATATGGTCACAGTAGTAAATGCCACAACGGCGGGCGGTGATGTCAGCCTTCACTTTAACGATGACATCGACCAGCTGGGCAGTGGCACCTTCCCAATTTAGGGACCGGACATTCCAGGTTCATTCCCATAAATGGTTATCCTTAATTCGTTCGTCATAGTCGTCTCATCCGAAGTCAATTGTTATTTTTAATTGGTCGGGTCCCAAACCCAGCGCACAACCCTGTGGAAGTTATGTTTTATCTCACTTTAGAGCGCCTTCAAACGGATGTCTTTTGGCGACGCATAGGATACTTGGTCAAACACCAGAAGTCGTGAGCTTTTGAATCATATGTAAAAGAATTGTTTCTGGCCACTCCCAAGTGAATAGCAATCAGAGAACTTTCCCCACTTTCATGAACTTTTACACATGACTCTATTCTCCTAATGTTTTATTATCATTCTCAATTAATTACATATGATGTTGCTCACTTACAAAACAGGGTTTTCTTAAAATACTGGCTATTAATAAAGTTTCAATTTTAGCAGACACTGACTGTCATGTCACAGTCTGTTAATGAATGTTTTGGGAATTTCCGACGACCGAACACGTGACGTATAATTGTCCATGCGTGAAACTGGAAAACTCCCAGTTGATTCCGTAAACTTGCAATGACTGACCTTGCAATTTATACATGGAAATGATCCCGTGTGTAGAGCCAAACGATGTGAATGCTCTGTCGGGCTGCTTTTAACAGTTAATCGTCTATTCGATTTTCTGCTATCATCCGTGTCCGGCGGTGTATCTCGTCACCTATTTGTAATGCATAAATGTACTACGGGTTTTGAAATAGCTGCAGGAAGACGAGTCGCAAAAGCATATTGGGCAGAAAAGAGTTGTTTAAATTTGGTGTGTGGCTCTTTGCATCGATCATTAAAAGATCGGAAGTTCTCAAAGAGTTTCAGAACGTTCCAAGTGGGGGAAATTTGAGAATCACGAAAGCCTTTGGAGAATTAAAGAAAAGGTTTTGTTGGGCCAATATGCTGAGTGCATTGCAGCTAAAGGATCAAGATCAAGGAGTCATGACCAAATGAAGCAGTAAAATTCGGAGTTGCCACTTGTGTGGCGAGAACGTAGAAGGTTCAGTTCCCACCAATAAATTAGATTGTCACAAGGTAGACGACTTATCGATTTATAACATTTAGAGACTTGTGACTGCATTATTGTACAAAATCGCTCGGTTAATAAAACTTAAACTAAAATAAATAAAAAGCGCAAAATTAAAGCTATATTAAATAAATAAGTAAAAATGGCAGAAAATGGTATTAAAAATAGGGGAGTAACGTGGAGTGAGGTTGCGATTCACTAGTAAAAAACATATATGTACATGTATGTATGTATATTTATTTTTATTTGTAATTAGTCTAAGCCTCATTGTTGTCAAGGATATGATTTATCGTGATAACAATATAATGGAATTGTTAAATTGACAATTTACATTTTCTATTGACTTCGTAAATCACTTAAGGAATAGTACATACATTCGTAAATACGTACGGTGTAACAACATATTCACAGTCTAATCATTTGCATCATATTCGTTAAACATATATTGGGTAGTCGAGAAAGTTTTTTTGTATTTTGTTAACATATGTCGTTGCAGTCGTATATTTGTGGCAACTCCGCCTGCAACAAACTCCACCACAGCGCAATTACAGCTGTTAAGCTGAATTGCAGTTACGAGTCTTATGTCACTGAACAATCACAATTACAGATGTTTAGCTGAATTGAAGTAACGATTCTCATGCCACTGAACAGTTATTATTCTAGTAACTTCTGACGCTACCACACGCTAACACATTTTATATATATAAATAAAAAACGTTCATTTTTTAAAGTAAAAGTTTCAAAGAGCCATTGTATTTCATATAAGAGTCATTGGACACCATTGAAGTAATAGAGGCTTTAAACGCCAAATATCTCCAGTGTTACGAATCACATTGTGTCATAGTGCTGGAAAGGTGAAATTTTAAGCTTCATTTAACCACAGAAAAATTAAATTCGGTGAAGTTGAAAAAAAGTTACAGCTGTAAATTTGTGAAAATCATGAAAAAAAGTATAAAAAGGGAAGAAAGCCGGGCAAGCCACCAACGAAATTTGTGAAGTTCGCGTAGCACAACAGTGATTCGCTCCTTCCCTTCTGGAAATTTTAGAATTTCGATTTACACCGATGAAAGTTTTACATTGATAAGAAAATATCTCTAGTGGTAAAATGGCAAAAAGTGGTCGATCAAATATAAAAAAAGTTGAAGTTGACTAGATAAACGAAAAGAATTTTTCGGCTACCTAATATATGATTCTTGTTATAGTGAGTATCAGTGCAGGAGTAGAGCAGAAGAGTGCGCGGATCACACCCTATATTTAATCATATGATAATGCTTTGTTCAATATTATAAATACATATATAATTGCAAAGTCTACGGATAAAACTCAGATACTACACGTAAGAAAACAAAGGCTTAATCGTTTCTTCAAATAGTGCATTTGGTTGCAGTTCTATTCTACTAATCCAAGTAATTGGCAATTGTAATATTTTTTAGGAAGGATCAGTTTAAAATAGTACGCATATACTTTCCGTTAAAATATTCCTCGCCAGAGAGCTCCGATAACAGACGCGTGTATGTACATATGTATATTTTTCCAAGTATCTTTCACCATACTTTTTGTATGATTACTTTTAATTATATTTTATGTCCATAGTAAATCCACCGTAAATCTTGTTTTATTTACTGAAAAAGATGGAAGCCAGCCTATACATACAACTAAACTTACAGTATATCCATATGTGCATACTTTAGGCAAAATATGAGAAGTCATCATTCTTAAAAATATTTGAGGATATTTGATATTAAATATTTCTGCTACAACAACAACAAACTTTAATCACGGATCACAACATAGCCATATAAAAATAAAAGACATACAAAATTTAAAAATTAAAAAAACATATTCTTATTCTTCCTATAAACATTCTTTTTACTATTACTCCAAAATAAGAAACATTGTTGCTTCTAATGTCTAGGTATAACCTTTTTTCAACATTCTGATTATTATTGTTTCAAAATGAGATACATTGTATATAAAGAAACAAATGATTTAGAAATGAAAAATCAATTTATTGAAGATCCGATTTTACAGCTAATAACGCATTTGTTAAAATCTGGATAGCTTTTAATTGCTTTATCTCGCTCATATCGTTCATTATAGATGTTAACATTATGCCAAACGCCCTCACAGTCTCGTTGTTCTTCCTCCGCTCTGCACACATGATCTTATAAAGTTCTGCAAAATCAAAATAATTATTAAACATGTATAAAATGTTAAAACAAAAATGATGAACTTACGGTCTTGGCAGTGTGTATAGCTTTAAAAGGCTCAAACTCTCGAACGGTGGCCAGGTTTTGGTATAACTCGCCGCACTACCTGATAGTGCCCCCATTTCTCCAATTTCTCTCCTGCGTCGCTCTCGCAGAGTCAGCCACCTCTTTGCACATTGGTCTTCTATAAAATACACACAATATGAAGACAAAGCTTCAAATTAAGCTATAATATTTTGAACCCTTGATCATGGTACGGAGGCATCCGTGGTTAACTGCTAGGTGAATTGGCTAATCAAATAAATTATAATAACAATAATTACTCACCTTTAGCACCCAGCTCCTTTGCCGCGCTTGCCCAGGCAGCCTTCTTTTTACTGGGCAGCCGGTAGCCTATGCATGCCTTGTTGTAAAGCACTTTCCGAATCCGTACTTCCTCCACTAATCTTTCGTCGTTCATTGTAGAAGCCTTCGCATTATTTCGCATTTCCTTTAACTTTCACTGTTCTACATTTTCTATTAGCGATCTTAAAGGGCGGCAAAAAATTCCTCCGTTAAAATAAATTTTTGGTAGAATTTCAATCTGGCTGTTCCAGTCATTCCAATTACGAAACGTCAACACGTCGCGTAGGTGGGTTCGACCTATCATACATAGCACATGTTTTGAGCTTTTGAACTGTTTACATTTTTATAAAGATGAACACATTTATGTGGAAAGTGAAAAAAGTAGTAATATACTCTTTCCTACATATGTATGTATTTCTTGAAAAAAATATTTATACTTTAAGACTTAAATAACTGTAGCATAATTTTTTTACACGAATTAATACAAGCATAATAAATTTTATATGAGCAATGATATTTTGATTTTATTAAATTTAAGACTGCGTTCACTCGCCTATCCATTTTATACAACTTTTCTGCAAATTAAAAATATTAAACTAAATAATAGTTTTTTTTTTAAAAATATTGTGAATGATTTTGAAAATGTAGTTATTATTTCGTGTTTCATTTCTATAATTTAACACAACCGCCTTAATACTCGTGAAACTCAATTTAAAATTAATAATAATATTTTAATATTTTATTAATTTTTAAATAATCAGAATCTTTTCAGAACAAGAAGTATCGAATAATTGGAGGAAGAAGCTTTAAATCTATATAAATAAAAATGAATCGTCAAATTGTATGTACGCTCATAACCTTCATACGACTGAACCAAATTTTATAATTCTTTTTTTAAAATGTTCGCTGAGGTTCAGTGATGGTTTCTGCGGAGAAAAAAATCGAATAATTGCCGGAAAACCCCTAAAAACAGCCCTTTTCTTTTTCTCATACAAACGAATGAATGTTTGTTCGTTAGTAACGCTAAGAGAACGGCTGAAACAATGTTGATGAAATTTTAAGAGGTTGT
Organism: Bactrocera zonata; assembly: GCA_037783105.1. NCBI lineage: Eukaryota > Metazoa > Arthropoda > Insecta > Diptera > Tephritidae > Bactrocera > Bactrocera zonata. Next base: position 305,876 of record JBAWJQ010006683.1, read on the forward strand.
TCGTTGTGGATCAATGAAGGTTTAGAAATAAAAAAACCTGTATGCTTTTCATGAGGAAAAGTCGGAAGATTGGAAAATTCCAAAAAGTTAATTTTTTCCATACAAATTTTTTTTAAATTTGTTTGTTTTGTTTTTCAATTATTTGAATCGTTCAAATTTGTCGTATGCTTCAAAAATTTTTGAAAATTATTCAGTGAAAACGTTATGTGTGTTGCACAGAAAGTGCAAGTGAAATTTGTTACGATGCCACGAAGAGATCGCGCTAATATCGGTCGGTGTTCTTTTTGGCATCAACATACATTAGAAGCCCAAGGCACATGACCGAGTACTCCCAGGGTGCGATGACATACATGCGGTATTATGGATCGCGGTCCATCAGCAAGCGATCGTCCCGATGTCACAGCAAGACTTTTCAAGCAACAGCTTCGATGGACTTTATCTTGAAGCAACGTATATATGGCGCTGTTAGATGCCAGATGTAATCTGTTGAGTGACACCACAATCCCACATCGGTTTGTATGTCTGACAATAAATGCACGAAACAGTATCCACACAAACTAGAAATGAGAGATATCCACTCTTTCGGCGTCGCTCACCAGAGCATTCAAATTAGAAAAGTGAATATCGAAGTTGACAACACACATCACCATTATTGTATAATTCATATTCAAAACTCATATCAGTGTTTAGTATTGCAGTTTGGTGTAATCGATAAACTACGTTTTAAAGTACGTCACCATAGGAAGTAACATGGGGGTTATTGGACTTGAACGATACGGTTGATACACAAACTGCAATAAAGCGCTTTGTAGGACATTTACTTCTGAATTCATGAACGTTTTCCGGCTGTTGTGCGTCTCACAGTTAATTTGGAGAAGGCCAAAGTGTGTACTTCAACCCAGGGAATACAACATAGCCAGTGGAAACACTGCCAGCAACAAAATTAACATTTACGAGTTTTTGCTCAACTTTCGTCAGAGATCCGTTTGCGAGGACATGGAATGCATCGTTGAAGAAATAATTACGCAAAAAGCAAGGCCAACCAGTAGATGGACACCCAGGTGTGTTATCAACTAATGCATTGGGACGAATTTACACAATCCACCCGCAATGTTCGCGGTTCAACATCATTTGAGTCATTGCGTACTGTGAATGGTACGGTGTGTGCAACTTTTTGAGAAGCAAGCCAGCAATTACAATTGCTGGAAAATGATAATCACTGGAATGCAAATGAAGTTCGCACACTTTTCGCGATAATCATTTCGACATATCAGCCTTCAAATCCGCGTCTATTATGCGATACGTACAAAACTGAAATTGCCGAAGACATTTTACATCGTCTTCGCTAAAAATTGGGAATAGATCAATTCCGGTTGAAACTTCCGGTGGTTTGATATCAATTTCATCTGCCGTTTATCAGTTCACGAAATATGAACTCATCACGAATGTTCGGACATTGACCAAATTATCGTAACTACGATTCCTTAAGTATACGCGCAATGTTAGCTGCCAAAAATACCGATATTGTTGACTTAAACTGGAAGATTCAAAGTTAAATTCCGGGAGACTTGCGCTCATACAAATCAATCGATCATCTTAACAATGAAGACGACGCCGTGAATTATCCAGTGGTATTTCTACATTCTTTGGACATTCTTGGTATGCCACCGCTTCATTTGTGTCTCAAAGTAGGATCCGTCGTTATTATGTTTCGCAATCTTCATGCGCCGAAACTATGTAATGGAACCCGACTGATTGTGACGCACCTATCCAATAAAAGGGGGAGAACGCTTGATTCTACGAGTTCCTTTGAGTTCTAACGATTTCCCATTTCAGTTCAAACGTATTCCGTTTGCAGTGGAAGTTGCATTTGAGATGACAATCAACAGGACCTAAAGATAGTCGCATAGTGTGAGGCATAAATTTGGATATGCTATGTTTTTCACACGGCCGTGGCGTGCTCACGAGTTGGAAAACCATCTTTTTTGTACACCGGAACAGAAACCAAAAAATGTTGTTTATAAAGCTGCGTTACAATGAAAAAAAAAAAAACACTGAAATGATAAATTTAACTTTCTTTTCATTTACATGTGTTTACACAAATACATAATTTTACGCAGGACAACGGCTGCGGGGTCAGCTAGTATATTTGATATTTTTTATGCAGGCACAAATAATTCCTTGGTAAACCTCTTAACTTGCACTGGCAGTTATTGTTCAAATGCGAAATTACGACCAAGCCTCTCGAAACCCGTTGTAAAAGCCTTCAAACAACTCTTCAATAACAAAAGGCTTAAAGATGCAGTTAACAGCGTTATTAAAACATCGTAGATTCTACGAATACCATGCAACAATTCGACATATCCTGGTAGATTTGAGTAAAGTTCAGTTTGAAATACAAGGCGCTATGACAAAGGTAGACAAGCAAGAACAAATGCGTCGCATATAAAAGACTGCAGCTCAATAAGAAAATGCGATTGGACTCCATGCTATTTGTAAATTTACGTTACATTTAGTGTACATAACGGGGCATCTCGACGCCAAAATTGTATGGCATACTAACTGTCGAATCTATTGCTATTGCCTTTGCCAAATCTGTATGTGGGCATTTGTTATCATAACATAATAGGGGTATTCTCTTGCTCTTGCAAAACCCTTGCACGGTGAAAGAATTGCGTATATTTCCTCTTGGTCGTCAAACGCATGCAGAATATTATTTTCAATGGCTGTAAGATATGCCAGATCAAAACCCATGTATATTTGCGTGCAATGTCAGGCAAAAATATAATTGCAACCCTGTTTTAGCTGTCATTTCACATAAAGACATACATATTACGTCCTTAAATTGTTGAGGAAGGTAGGTTTTAAATAGATTTTATAATTTGTATTTAAATTATAAAGGTTTGTTACAGTTTTTTTGTATGCAGAAGGTGCACCAATTCGCAATAGCTATGCATAATAGTCATTCACAATAAATTGTTCATATATAACTAGATTCTACAATGGGTGCTCTCGTGCCCTTGTATATTTCGGTACAGTATTTTTGCAATCTGCAATCTTGCAAGTGCAAGAGAATACCCCTAAAGATTTGCGCAAAGGCGTGGGGTTGGTAGGTTCGAGCTGATGTAGCGCATGTTATGAACTCTTGAAAAATTTATTTTATCCTTTGCGAAAGGGCGTCGGGTAGGTAGGTTCGAGCTGACGTACCACATGTTTTGAGCTCTTGAACTGTTTATAGTTTTATATGGAAAATAAAAAAAAAGAAATATACTTTTTTCGACAAATGCAATTTTTGTAAAAAAGATTTTATATTTTCGGACAATGATAATTATAGCTTAGTTTTACTATATAACAATTTAAATAAAAATTTGATATGAGTAATGAAAGTTTATTAAATTTGAGACTTCGCCCATTCTCAACCCATTTTGCATAAATTTTCTGTAAATTAACAACATTTAACTAAATATTAATTTTTTTGAAAAAATTTTATTTTGAAAGTGTACTTTATTTTTATAATTTAGCACAACCGTCTTAAAACACGCTCTACTGATTTAATATTGCCGAAATGAAAATGCCGTCGGTATATGTGTAAATTGGATATGTTGCCTCTTCGAAATTTTCAGAGAAGTGAAAACTGCGCTGTCAAACTGTTGAAGTAACAGCTTATTGCTTTCAATATATGGCATACTAATTAGAATTCCATATATTGCTTATGGAATACAATATATGGTATACTAATTTGTATGTATATACAACTGTGATCAAATTGAAAGGTGAATTTTGTCCCTTTCATCTCCTTCAAAGTAATCCCCTTCCGATGCAATTTACTTATGCTAACGAATTTTCCAATCATCATGGCAATTGGACGAATTCTCCGTGATGGCCATCAGAGCCTTCTTCAATTCAGCTTTTATATCCTCAATTGAATCAAAACGGTGTTCTCGGAGTGGTCATGTGGATTTGCTGAATAGCCAGAAGTTACACGAAGGTAACTCAGGCGAATGCAGTGGTTGCGGCACGATATTAATTGAAAATGTCGCGAAATTATCACGAATAACCAATGCAGTACGAGATGGTGCATTATCGCATTTCTTTGTTCAATAAATTCAGACATAGTAAAAATCGAAGAATTCACTTTTAAAGCCTAACAAAACGACGCGTATCTCAAATACTAATGAATATTTTTACTTGAAATTTAGCATAGATATCACTAACAGTACTACCAAGTACACGCGAAAAATAAATTAATTCACCTTTCAATTTTATCACAGTAGTATTGAAGGCAATGAACTGTCACTTCAGCAGTTTCACAGATCAGTTTTCATTTCTATGAAAATTTCAAAGAGGCAACACATCCTTTTTACACATACACCGACGGCAGTTTAATTTCGGTAATATTAAATTAAGTAGAGTGAGTATTAAGACGGTTGTGTTAAATTATAAAAATGAAGTACATTTTCAAAATAAATTAATACATTTTTCCAAAAAAAATAATATTTAGTTAACATTGTTACAAAACATCAATGCTCATATTAAATTTATTATTTTAACTGGTTTGTAAAATTTATACTACAATCATTATGTTCTGAAAATATTAAATCATTTTTTTTTTTAAGAAATACATTTGTAGAAAAAAATATATTTCTCCTTTTTTTTCTACATAAATTTTTTTCATCTATAAACAAATTTAAACAGTTCAAGTGCTCAAAACATACGCTACGTTCTCTCGAACCTACCTACCCGACGCCTTTTCGCAAATGATTACATTATGATAACAAGAGCCGACATACAGATTTAGCAACGGCAATGGCAAAAGATCCCCTTCATAGGGTTGTGCGCTGGGTTTGGGACCCGCCACGTAAAAAACGCCCCTCATGAAAAATAAACAACAGCCTCGGATGAGAGACCCCCCTTTTGATGACGACCATGGCAAACTAAATAAGGACTACGAATTGAGGGCATGCACCTGGAATGTCCGGTCCCTTAATTGGGAAGGTACCGCTGCCCAGCTGGTTGATGTCCTCGTGAAAAGTGCTGACATCACCGCCGTCCAAGAAATGCGATGGACGGGACAAGGACAAAGACAAATAGGTCCTTGTGGCATTTACTACAGTGGCCATATAAAGGGGCGCAAGTTTGGTGTGGGATTCGTGGTGGAAGAGAGACCCTGTCGCCGAGTATTATTATTCACTCTTGTGAACGAACGTCTAGCCACAATTCGCATCAAAGCGAGGTTCTTCAACATATCGCTGATTTGCGTCCACGCCCCGACGGAAGAGAAGGACGATGTGACCAAAGATGTCTTCTATGAGCGCTTGGAGCACACCTATGAGCGCTGCCCCCGCCACGATGTCAAAATTGTGCTTGGCGACTTTAACGCCAGGGTGGGCAAAGAAGGTATCTTTGGTACGACGGTCGGTAAATTCAGCCTCCACGAGGAAACATCCCCAAACGGGTTGAAGCTGATCGACTTCGCCGGGGCCCGAAATATGGTTATCTGTGGTACTAGATTCCAGCACAAGAAAATACATCAAGCTACCTGGCTGTCTCCGGAACGAAAAGCCACCAACCATATCGATCATGTTGTGATAGATGGAAGACACGTCTCCAGTGTTCTAGACGTGCGTACGTTCCGAGGTCCTAACATCGACTCGGACCATTATCTTGTTGCAGCCAAAATTCGCACCCGCCTCTGTGCAGCAAAAAACGCACGTCAACAAACACAAGGAAGGTTCGACGTCGATAAGTTGTAATCACAACAGACAGCCGAACGATTTTCTACTCGGCTTGCAATCCTGCTCTCTGAGAACACTCGTCAACAACTCGGTATAAGGGAACTGTGGGTCGGCATTTCAAACTCCTTACGTACAGCTGTAACCGAAACCATTGGTTTTCGGAAAGCGCAAAAGAACAGCTGGTACGACGAGGAGTGCCGTGTCGCAGCTGAGAGAAAACAGGCTGCCTACCTCGCAACGTTACGATCAACCACAACACGTGCGGGATGGGATAGATACCGAGAGTTGAAGAGGGAAGCGAGACGCATTTGCAGAAAGAAAAAGAAAGAGGCCGAAATGCGTGAGTATGAAGAGCTTGATAAGCTGGCCAACAGGGGTAATGCTCGAAAACTCTACGAAAAGATGCGGCGGCTAACAGAATGTTTAAATGAGTTAAGCATCCACCCCCTCTACCCTGTCAAACAGGCGCATCCTAATATAACAGCGCAATTCACCACAACTAATAACACCACTCAACACAACTCAGCACAATTCACCACACTTCTACATTATTCAACCCACTCAACCAAAAGGATGGACAAAAGGGAAAGCGGACACAATTCGTTGACACACAGCGCCGCGTTGACACCTTTCGCCAGCACATACATTTCGGTACGCATCTTATCAACAGCACTTCAACTTTCGGTTTGCGACCACGATCCGAAGCAACTTGATCGCTAGCACCGGCATCATATTTATTAACTTGTTAAAATACAAAATTAATGCTTTAAATAAAATTGTTAAATAAAAACCTAAAATACAGATATTTCACCTTTCAATCACAGCAGTGGTGTGTGTTCCTCAATAAATTGGGTATATATGTATTTAAACACAGAAGGTTTCAAGACCGGAGCATACTCTTGTAGAACCCCCAAAGTTGATCTAGTCACCGATGCCCAGAACATACTTAAATTATGGAGGGAACACTTCTCCAGCCTGCTGAATGGCAGTGAACTTACAACGTCAGAAGAAGGCCAATCGCTGACGACGGAGTAGACCTTCCATTGCCCGACCATGAAGAAGTTCGAACAGCAATTGCACGTCCGAAGAACAACAAAGCGGCGGGGGCCGATTGACTACCGGCCGAGCTATTCAAACACGGCGGCGAAGAACTGATAAGAAGCAAGCATTAGCTTCTTTGTAAAGTATGGTCGGACGAAAGTATGCCCAGCGATTGGAATTTAAATGAGCTCTGCCCAATCCATAAAAAGGGACACCCCACCATCTGCGCCAACTACCGTGAGATAAGCCTCCTCAACATCGTATATAAGGTTCTATCGAGCGTATTGTGTGAAAGATTAAAGCCCACCGTGAACAAACTGATTGGACCTTATCAGTGTGGCTTTAGACCTGGCAAATCAACAACCGACCAGATATTCACGATGCGCCAAATCTTGGAAAAGACCCGTGAAAGGAGAATCGACACACACCATCCGAGGTTTCAGACAGGGCGATTCCTTATCGTGCGACTTTTTCAACCTGCTTCTGGAGAAAATAGTTCGAGCTGCAGAACTAAATAGAGAAGGTACCATCTTCTATAAGAGTGTACAACTGCTGGCGTATGCCGATGATATTGATATCATCGGCCTCAAGGCCCGCGCCGTTAGTTCTGCTTCCTCCAGACTGGACAAGGAAGCAAAACAAACGGGTCTGGCAGTGAACGAGGGCAAGACGAAATATCTCCAGTCATCAAACAAACAGTCGTCGCACTCGCGACTTGGCTCTCACGTGACTGTTGACAGTCATAACTTTGATGTTGTAGATAATTTCGTCTATTAAGGAACCAGTATTAACACCACCAACAATGTCAGCCTGGAAAACCAACGCAGGATTACTCTTGCCAACAGGTGCTACTTTGGACTGAGTAGGCAATTGAAAAGTAAAGTCCTCTCTCGACGAACAAAAACCAAACTCTATAAGTCGCTCATAATTCCCGTCCTGCTATACGGTGCAGAAGCTTGGACGATGGCAACAACCGATGAGTCGACCTGAAGAGTTTTCGAGAGAAAGGTTCTGCGAAAGATTTACGGTCCTTTGCGCATTGGCCACGGCGAATATCGCATTCGATGGAACGATGAGCTGTACGAGATGTACGACGACATTGACATAGTTCAGCGAATTAAAAGACAGTGGCTACGCTGGCTAGGCCGTGTTGCCCGGATGGACGAAAACACTCCAGCTCTGAAAGTATTCGATGCTGTACCCGCCGGGGTAAGCAGAGGAAGACCTCCACTCCGTTGGAAGGACCAAGTGGAGAAGGACCTGACTTCGCTTGGGATATCCAATTGGCGCCACGTAGCGAAAAGAAGAAACGACTGGAGCGCTGTTGTTGACTCGGCTATAATCGCGTTAGCGGTTCTAATGCACCTGAAAATCGACTTAACAAATGAAAAAATGCATCCATTATTTCTATTATACTGAAAATATTAAAAAAAAAGACAGCTTTAATTTCAAAATACTATATGACAATCTTTTCTTTTGATAAATATTAAGCGATGTGAATTCTTGAATGACAATAAAAGCTGTTTTTTATCTTTTTAACGGCAGTGAGAACACTGTTGGATTATGAAATGCTTAAATGTAATCTAATCTTTGAAATTTTCGGTCTGAACAGATGGTATAAGTTAAAAATGAGTGCATAGCGATCAACGGTACCATTATTACGGGGCATCTCAACAGGCAAAAATTTTTTGTATACTAACTGTGTAGCCGTGCCTATTGCCTGTGGAGACCCGATATAGCTGATAGAACCCAATATATGGAATACTTAATATTATGCCATATATTGAAAGCAATAAGCCGTCACTTCAGCAGTTTGACAGATCAGCATTCATTTCTATGAAAATTTCGATGTGGCAAAACATCCCATTTACACATATACCGACGGCAGTTTCATTTCATTTCCAAATACTAAATTTGATAGAGCGAGTACTAAGATGGTTTTGTTTTATTAAATAAGTTTAAAATACATTTTCAAAGTAACATTTTTGCAGAAAATTAATATTTAGCTACATATTGTTAATTTACAGAAAAACTATACAAAATGGATTGGCGAATGAGCGAAGTATTAAATTTAATAAACTTATACAACCAAAAATCAAAATATCATTGCTCATATCAAATTTATTATTTTAATTGGTATATAAAATTTATTATCTGTTCATTATAGTCCGAAATTATAAAACCTTTATTTACAAGAAATATATTTGTAAGAAAAAGTATATTTCTCCTTGTTTTTATTTTCCATATACATTTTTTTCATACATATAAAACTTTAAAAATGCAAGAGCTCAAACCATGTGCTACATCAACTCGAGCTTACCTACCTGACACCATTTCGCAAAGCCTTTTCACAAATGACTACGTCATGATAACAAATGCCCACGTACAGATTTGGCAATGGCATTAGCAATGGATTTGACAGTTAGCATGCCACAAATTTTTGCCTGTCGAGATGGAGGATGGAGTCATGAGTAGAAGTTGACGCATTCTTTTACATATGACTCAAGCAGCTCACGACTTCCGGTTTTTGACCAAGTATCCTCTGGGTAGCCTAAGAACATCCGTTTGAAGACGAGCTAAAGTGAGAAGGCGAAACATCTCCTCCGTAGGGTTGTACGCTGGGTTCGGGACCCTCCACATAAAGAATTATACCAATGAAAAGGAACAGCAAGCCTCGGATGAGTGACCTCCCTTTTGATGACGACCATGGCAAACGAAATAAGGACTACGAATTGAGGACATGCACCTGGAATATTCGGTCCCTTAATTGGGAAAGTGCCGCTGTCCAGCTGGTTGATGTCCTCGCGAAAATAAAAGCTGATATCACCGCCGTCCAAGAAATGCGATGGACGGGACAAGGGCAGAGACGAGGAGGTCCTTGTGGCATTTACTACTGTGGCCATATAAAGGAGCGCAAGTTTGGTGTGGGATTCGTAGTGGGAGAGAAACTCCGTCGCCGAGTACTATCATTCACTCCTGTGAATGAACGTCTAGCCACAATGCGGACCACAGCGAAGTTCTTCAACATATCACTGATTTGCGCCCACGCCCCGACGGAAGAGAGGGACGATGTGGCCAAAGATGCCTTCCATGAGCGCTTGGAACGGACATATGAGAGCTGCCCCCACCACGATGTCAAAATCGTGCTTGGCGACTTTAACGCCAGGGTGAGAAGAGAAGGTACCTTCGGCACTACGGTCGGTAAATTCAGCCTCCACAACGAAACATCCCCAAATGAAGATGCAGAAAGAAAAAGAAAGAGGCCGAAATGCGTTAGTATGAAAAGCTTGATAAGCTGCCCGACAGGGGTAATGCTCGAAAATTCTGCGAAAATATGCGGCGGCTTGCAGAAGGTTTCAAGACCGGAGCATTCTATTGCAGAACCCCCAAAGGTGATCTAGTCACCGCAATTGAGAAGCAAAGTCATCTCTCGACGAACAAAAAGCAAACTCTATAAGTCACTCATAATTTCCGTCCGGCTATATGGTGCAGAGGTCGGGACGATGACAACAACTGATGAGTCGACGTTGCGAGTTTTCGAGAGAAAAATTCTGCGAAAGATCTAAGGGCCTTTGCGCGTTGGCCATGGCGAATATCGCATTCGATGAAACGATGAGCTGCACGAGATATACGACGACATGGACATAGTTCAGCGAATTAAAAGACAGCGGCTACGCTGGCTATGTCATGTTGTCCGAATGGACGAATACACTCCAGCTCTGAAAGTATTCGACGCTGTACCCGCCGGGGGAAGCAGAAGAAGAGGAAGACCTCCACTCCGTTGGAAGGACCAGGTAGAGAAGAACCTGGCTACGTTTGGAATGGAATATCCTATTGGCGCCACGTAGCGAAAAGAAGAATCGACTGGCGCGCTGTTGTTAACTCGGCTATAATCGCCTAAGCGGTGTCTACGCCAATTAAGAAGAAGAAAAAATAGCTTTCTAGTTCCGTCGTATACATGGCAAGTGAGCGACTTGTATATACATACTGACCACTTGGCAATTCTGCTTGAAATCGACAAAACGCACAAAAAAGCTAAGTTTCTTAAAAAGGTTCAAACTAGAGGCTGAAAAGTTGAAACACCTGATGAAGATATATACAAATTAATGATATATGACAATCCGAACTACGCTATTATCATAGAACAGAAGGCAGAATGCTTAGTTAATCATGTCAGTAAAGCCTGCGATGCCGCTTTGTGTAGGAAAAAACAAGGCACATACGAGTACAGGAAACCCGCAAATTGGTGGAATGAGGCTATTGAAGCTCTGAGAAGTGAATGCCACAAAGCTAGGAGCCAGTGCCAATGAAGACGATAAACTGCAGATGTTACAATTCTAAACGAGCGCTTTAAACGAAAGCGAAATGAACTGAAGAAAGCAATAAAGAAGAGCAAAGTTTGTTGTTTTGAAGAGCTGTGCAACAAGGTCAAAGAAAACCCGTAGGGAGATGCATACAAAATCGGCATGTCGAAGATTAAAGACCATAAAGGACAAGCGCTTACATGCCCTAGATTATTAAGGATGGTTGTCCAATCGATTTTTCAGACGCAGTTGCTACAAAGGCAGCAAATAAGAGAAGCTATAAACGCACCGCTAGTCACTGATCAAAAAACTATTGAAGCAGCAGAGAGATTCGCAAATACTAAAGCATCAGGCCTAGATGGCATTCCGAATAAGGCCCTAAAACTCGCAATTAAATATAAACCCACCCCGTTTGCGGAAGTATATACGCAATGCTTACGAGAGGGAGTATTCCCTAAGATCTGGAAAATATTGCGGCTAGTGCTTATACAAAAGCCAAATAAACCAGCAATGGAACCAGGCTCCGACCTACCATTATGTATGTTGGACACAATGGGACAAATACTGGAGCGTATAATTTGTGTGCGGCTAGAGCAACATCTAGAAAGATAGCCACCGGGCTTAGACAAAAACCAATATGGTTTTCGAAGGCACATGTCAATTGACGATATAAAAAAGCTAACAGAGGTCGCAAGCAAGGAAATTGAAGGAACCAGATAGTTATATGGCTCCAAAGAATACTGCGCGGTTGTGACGTTCGACGTAAAAAATGGCTTCAATATCATAGAAGCCTGAAACAAAATAAGACGCCACTCTACCTACTGAAGATCATATCCAGCTACCTCTCCTACAGATTACTGCTATATGGCACAGAATAAGATCCTAGAAACTACGTTGTAACGGGCGGTGTACCACAAGGCTTAGTACTAGGGCCGCTGGAATGTTTTATATGACGGTCTGTTACGTCTCCCATTGCCGATAAAAATAAAAGAATGTCTCACAAAAGCAAAGCTCCAGTTAGCAGGCCAAAAAACTGAAGCGGTACTAATAACGAGTAATTAAAAGTTAGAGGCGACTACGCTTAACATTGATGGATACAATATCCCAATGAAACAATCGTTGAAATACCTGGGTGTAGTTATTGACGCAAGGCTAAATTATCGGACCCACATCGCGAAAGCCTGTGAGATAGCAGCGAAGGTGTCAGCTACATTAACTAGGATCATGGCCAACATAGGTGGGCCTAGTCAGAATAGACACGCTCTTCTAGCAAAAGTTAGCCAGTCAGCATTAATGTACGCCGTGCCCATACGGCAAAAGCAGTAGTTCGGTTAAGTGCAATCAGGGTAGCTTGCGCATTCCGGACTACATCACACGAAGCGGCTGGAATTATTTCAGACATCATGCCTCCAGATATTATGGCAATGGAGCTATAAATAATTTATGACAAAGCGAAAAACGCGGGCAGTCGACTAAATTAACAAGAGAAACAGCAAGAAAGACAAATCCGCCTTAATGAGTGACAGAAACGATGGGACGAAACAACAAAAGGTAGATGCACATACGTTGATCAGAAACGTCTTCACGGAGAAACTGACTATAAAATGATGCTTCAAAGAATATTTGCACAAATATGGACATGACGATGGGTTAGACTGCTCTTTTCGTGGCAACGGTAATAAGAACACGTTGCACACTTTCTTTCTGTGCCCCCTAATAAAGATGAAAGCGAGGAGTTCAAGCAACTTCTCTCAGAGCGGCCAACCCCTGAAAATATTGTACCACATATGTTGTTTCCAGCAGGAGTGGAACTTTGTTAGAGAATAGAGCGCGACAGCCCTAATAGAGCTTAGAAGGAAGGAATGGCAGAGAAAGAGCGAAAGACGGGTGATCACGCGGCGGTTCCGCAAGGAAAATAAATAGCTTGCGGAGACGGAGAAAGGGTTTAGTACGTAGGCGTCCTATCCCGCAGGTTCCGCACTTGGCAACAATGGCACATGTGCGAGTAGGGTGAACTTGCATGCCGCCTGAAACAGGACGGTATCTTTCGAAAATTCTCCCTCCGGCAACAAAAACAAAAAAAAAACAACAAAACGACATATGAACATGTGTGCACACCGATCGTAAAAAATCAAACATTACCACTTTAACATAGAATTTGTATTGCTTTCTTTGTTTAGTTTCGACAATAGTGATAACTAAAAAACTAGGCTGGGATTAAGAAAAGCATCCCCGGGTTTCGAGGTTAAAAAGGGTATGTACGGAAGAGATCCTCCAGATCAAGAATATATATAATATGTATATAATATATAATTTCATAAATCAAATTATGTAATGTATACATATATATATATATATTATTACGGTATTCACAAGGTGTCATATTGTGTCATATCGTCATATTGTCATATTTTTTTATGACTGTCATATTAGCACTGTTGTTGTTTCACATGCAAAATTAAAATATGACTGATACAACACTGCGCGGTATGTTTATTGAGTTCGCTATTCTATCGGCTGTATTTGTTTACAAATACAGCACTGCGTGGTATGTTTATGACAAAATATGACATACAACAGTTAAGGGTGCTCACAAGTGTCGTATTTTTTAAGAATATTAAAATATGACATAAGACATACAACAAAGCTTGTGAATTGCCTATATATATATGCCCCTGACTTACGAGGCATATCGACAGGATAAAATTTACATCATACTAATTGTATTCCCGTGCCTATTGCCTGTGGAGACTTCATATTGCTTATGGAAAGCAATATATGGAATACTAATTAGTATGCACAGCGGCTATGCTGGCTAGGTCATGTTGTCCGAATGGACGAAAACACTCCAGCTCTGAAAGTGTTCGACGCTGCACCCACCGGGAGAAGCAGAAGAAGAGGAAGACCTCCAATCCGTTGGAAGGACCAGGTGGAGAAGGACCTAGCTACGCTAGAAATATCCAATTGGCGCCACCTTACGAAAAAAAGAAACTACTGCCGCGCTGTTGTTAACTCGGCTATAATCGCGTAAGCGGTGTCTATGCATATAAAGAAGAAGAAGAATTAGTATGTCATATATTGAAAGTATTAAGCTGCACTTCAGCAGTTTGACAGCGCAGTTTTCATTTCTATGAAAATTTCGAAGTGGCAACATATCCCATTTACACATACATATGCCGACGGCATTTTCATTCCGGTTACATTAAATTTAGTAGAGCGAGTATTAAAACGGCTGTGTTATATTATTCAAATAAAGTAAATTTTCAAAATGACATTTTTCCAAAAAATTAATAATTAGTTCAATATTGCTAATTTACAGAAAAATTATGCAAAATGGGTTGAGAATGAGCGAAATCTGAAATTTAACAAACTTATACAAGCAAATCAAAATATCATTGCTCATTTTAAATTTATTATTTTAATTGGTATTCAAAATCTATGCCACATTTATTATATAGTAGTCCAAAAATATGAATTCTTATTTTTCCCAGAAAAACATTTGTAAAAAAAGTATCTTTCTCCTTTTTTACACATAAGAAATTTAAACAACTCAAGAGCTCAAAACATGCGCTACATCACCTCGAACCTACCTACCCGACAGCATTTCGCAAATGATAAAACAAATTTTTCAAGGGCTCAAAACATGCCTCACATCTCCTCGAACCTACCTACCCGACGCCTTTTCGCAAATGATTATGCTATCATAACGAATGCAAACATACAGGTTTAGCAATGGCAATAGCAATAGATTGGACAGCTAGTATGCTACAAATTTTTGTCTGTCGAGATGCCCCGTATTGAGTTTTAAGATATTTGCATTTAAAGTTCAAAAATTCGACTGTTTAAAATGCGGGTTTCTCCGATTTATAATGAATAATACACTTATATTTTTATATTCTTTTTATCCACTAACACTTCACTAATTTGGTTCTACATATTTGTTTTGTATTAAATAGTCCATAAATAACCTTAATTCGATATTTAGCCACCGCACTATGGGTCAAATTAACGGTTTTTGAGGCCAGAAATCACAGGAAGCAGCTAGAGCTTCAAAAATTAGTACAGACAACTACGATGGGCATCTTACTCTTCGATAAAAATTTCAAGTCGATCCGCCCTAACCACGCCCACTAGGATGAGCCGATTCTTTTTCCGATTTGGGATTTCTAATAGTGCGGAAAAGTTGCCTTAGAACTTTCTGATTCCAATGCAACTTTTTGTTTTGAGATCGGATTGCATCTTCAACCCCAACTCCGGCCTTGAAATTTCGGAAATTCGCCTAAAACCGTGAAATTGTCTACCTAGGGCCTGAAATACGCATCTCATGGCAAAATGTATGAAACAAAAGTTATTTGTCACGTCATTTGCTACCGAAATGGCATATGTGATCATGGCCGTAGGACGAACCGTTCCCGAGATACGAGCGAAAATGCGGCGCACCACAGCGCAAGGTGAAAATTGTTGCAGCTCTCAGCTAACCTGTATTGGTCACCCAGAACCCACCGCGTGGAGGTGGCTGCTCTTCGGGTTCCTCCCAAGCCCAACCCAACCAACCAACCATATGTCAGGCTTGTTTTAGTCTGAATCTATGTCAAATTTATTGATAAAATCAAATTTTGTACTAAACTTTGGCACTTGTTGCCTAGATTTCAGTGTAGAGCGTATAAAACGATCACGAGATTGGGGGCCAATAACTTTAGAAGATGCCTCTGTCACTAGTTTGACGGTTCTCTCGAATGCCACGGTGTGTGGGAATTCACTAAATTTCCATACCTCTGCAGTGTCTCCCGACAGCCCTTTTATGAGTTCTTCGTTAGAAACTGAACAAAGAACTGGTGGAACAGTCAAGGTAATAGTCTTTCAGTTAATCATATCGTAATAATTATTAGCTTTGAAATTCAGCTTTGGCACTTTATTACATCTAACCCTTCCATTTACAGTGTCAAACTCTGCTTCTCTGGCTGCCAGAAGACGGTCAAAGGCCAACTTTCTGACTTCTATCCGTTCGTCAGTCATCATACTAAGGAGAATGTTTTCTGGAAGGGCAAAGAAAGCATTCTGTTGAATGGATGAATCGACAACCTTGCGCAGTTTAGCAGGTAAGTATCTCGACCTTTGAATTGCAGCATAGAGATGGTGCGAGCCATTTTTGATTGAACTGTTGAATCTTATTGAGAACCACAAAGGTGAGTAAACTATAAGTATGTACTTGACCAAAATCTTTATTTCCTTTGTTGGTTTGTCAGTAGAAATGTATAATCTCAGAAATCTATTTGCACAGGTGAGCCAGCGAGCACATGTTACATGGATGCATCGACGCTAAATCTGAGGAACATTGACCGGAAATAACAGCTTCTGATACTTTATTGAGATAAGCTTGGTCTTTGCTAAGTTGGGTCGGATTAATAACCTCAGAAGGTAATTGGCAGGATGGAAAACTTTCAAATTTGACAACAGGCAACTTCTCACAATCAGGGAGCAGTTTACCTATGTCACCAGAGAATATGTTTGGACTCTTTGAGACACCATCTATGTGTTCGAAAAGAGCACGAAATGGAAGTTCGTTGAAATGTAGAAGACAAACAACCCACTGTAATGGCCTTCCTATTCTTTCTTCTAGTTTCCGAATGATTCCACCTTTCTAACCTGTGTACGTGTTGGTGCCATCAGCACCGACAACTTCTAGATGTTCCATATCAACTGAATTGTCTTGTAAATGTTGCCATATAGCTTGCGTCTCATCCTCAGCTGACCCGGAAGGAGAGGTGACGTTACCAAAGTAATGACAACCAGGTTCCGCTATAAGAGAAATATGTTCCTCTTTGACAGTGTCGCGGTAGTACTTTTCACCTTCGCTGACTTGTGTAAGTGTATTGTCTTTACGGCCGTCAAAATACAGCCCATATACAGAGTCAATACTTTCGGTGTTTTGGAGCTTAACTCCAAAACTTTTTTTTGCCCGACTAATCTTGCATTTGTCAGTGACAAAGCTAGCCTGATCCTCTGTTATCAAACCTGCTTTTTTGGCATCCAGAAAAGCAGATGAAACAATCAAGGCCGCTGCTCTATCACTTACTCCAAATCTTTGGGCAGCTAAAGCAGTGTGTTCTAATACTAGTGTGTTTTGTTTGGTTTTAGAGGATGGGAGAGAAAACTCATCATCAGCATCGTTTTTGGAAGAATCCATGTGCGACGCACCTACATTGTTGTCGTCTGTATGAGAGTCTGGCTGATCTGAATGGTCACGTGTTCTAGCTGATACTTTTTTGGTAAGTGTTGATGTTGAATGACGTTTTGAAAGCTTTTCTTTACGTTCATTTTTCTTTGCAATCTTTTTTGTTTCAAGTAGATCAACACTTATAATGCGACCAATTCTTCTCTGGTCCAAGAGAAATGGTTGTTCATTGATAGGAACTTTCCTTTCCTTTGGACAAGTGCAAGAAGAAAAATAAATGCATTTACAAGCAGCGATGTCAAATAATTTTCCAGCAGAAGAGACAAAGTCGTCTCTTTTAGAGCTCAAACCTATTGGGTTCCTTAAAAACATTTGTTTAAGAGTCAGAAATTTCTTATGGTATGTGGTGAGCATTTGTACAACTCTGGTGTGTGAAACTATCGAAATAGGTGACTTTTTGAAAGTATTTTCAACTTTTTTTGCAACTATTTCTGTAACCTCCTTACTCCTATACGAAATCTTTCAAATTGATAACACAAAAGAACATCCTGGTAAGTAGGTAACTGGGACTCAGAGAGATTGTACGGATATATGCCAAACACAGGACATTTCTGTCTAAATTTAAATTTAGATACAGACATTTTGAGTTCTGTGTTCTGTTGAGAGAATATAAGTGATAGCACTCGGCGAAATCAACGACAAGAGTGAAGGAATTCGATGAAAAAATATTTATGTGGAGACCAGTCCGAACGTGTCGTAAGGCGCAGGGAAATGAATGTAAGTGATAGAACTCGGCGAAATCACCGACAAGAGTGAAGGAACTCGATGAAAAAATATTTGTGTGGAGACCTATCCGAACGTGTCCTTTGGCGTAGGTGAATGAATGTGAGTGATAGCACTCGGCGAAATCAACGTCAAGAAGTGTGGCCGCAAGCCGATTTTCACCTTGCGCAGCGGCGCGCCGCATTTTCGCTCGTATCTCGGGAACGGTTCGTCCTACGGCCATGATCACATATGCCATTTCGGTAGCAAATGACGTGACAAATAACTTTTGTTTCATACATTTTGCCATGAGATGCGTATTTCAGGCGCTAGGTAGACAATTTCACGATTTTAGGCGAATTTCCGAAATTTCAAGGCCGGAGTTGGGGTTAAAGATGCAATCCGATCTGAAAACAAAAAGTTGCATTGGAATAAGGAAGTACTAAGGCAACTTTTTCGCACTATTAGAAATCCCGAATCGAAAAAAGTCCGGAATCGACCCACCCTAACGCCCACTTCTAGTAACTATATTGTTTACCATGTTAAAATTATTATAATGCCCACTTGCATTGACCGGAAAAGTAAGCTTAGCGGTGGGAGAGTTAATAGAAAACACGGTCCTTGGGTAACGGAGCATTCTGCTAAAAATAACATTTATTTACTAATAAAATTATTAACATAAAACCATGAAATTAAATAAGTCTTCTTTTGCTAGTGATCGGCTTACATATTAATTTGTGCTTCCAATGCCATCAAGATTTAGTTCCACTAAAAAGAGAACATTAAATTTTATAAAAGTTAGTATATTATAAATAACTCTTACTTCAAAATTGTCCCCTGTTTCATCAACTTCTAACTCTACATTAAAAAGAGATAGATCCTCTGCCTCCCATTCGAAATCAGAAAAATTTTCATTTGCGATAGCATTTGACGTAGACGGCAATTGATATTCAGGAACATCTGGAATGTTTAAAAGAGAAATAACTTCTCTTGGAAGTTGCAAATTTTTTTTTGCTGAATGACGGTTCTTTAGACAATCATCAAACATCAGATATATTGTGTTCTCTAGAATCTGTTCGTGCATGCTCAATGCGATCCTTTTTATAAAATTTGTTTCTCGCCTCAAAAGCACTTTCTCCAGCGCATCCAAGAGGCACGATTGAGGCTTGTACTATTTGTGAAGAATGTGCTAAAATTTTATGCAACGTGTAACGGCAGTTCTTTCACAAAAACTCTTCAAGTTTTCGACACTTAACTCAAAATTGCAATGCATCATCATTACAGTGGATTATGGCCTGTGGAGAAACTGGGTTTTGTTACAATATTGCACTGTATCAAGGAAAAAGAGATCCTGTTGAGAAGGATTTGACAAGTGTGGAAGAAAAGGTCATAACTTCAATGGTTAATCATCTGGATAATCCTGAAGACCACGAACTATATTTTGACAATTTCTTTTGAAGTTTCAGACTGATTTCACTTCTAAGTAAGAAAAATGTGCGTGCCACCGGAACAGCCAGATTCAATCTTCTCAATAAGTGTCCTATAAAAACAGATGACGCTATGAAAAAAGAACCTCGAGGCGCTGTTGATTATAGATTTGACAAAAATAGTGAAGTACTAGTTGTCTCATGGAGTGATAATAGATGTGTAAAAGCTATTAGCAATCACCTAAATATATATCCAATGCTACCGGTTCAAAGATACTGCAAAAAGGACAAAAAGTATGTCGAAGTACTTCAGCCTAATGTAATATCACAATATAATAAGTACATGGGAGGTGTTGATAAGTTAGACTGGCATATTAATAAATATCCTGTAAAAATTAGAGGAAAAAAGTGGTACTTCAGGCATTTTACAAACTGTTTGGGTATTTGTATGTACAATGCATTCGTTTTATATAATATAAGTCATGAAAGGATTTCTTATCTTGACTTCATTCGTATGGTAGCGCGAAGCTATTTGCATATACATACCGATCTTTCAGATCCGAAAATACTTTGTCGCCCAGTTCGTACACTCAAACAAAACAGGACTATAACAAAACATGTTTTAGCTGCTATTCCAAATGGAAAACAAAAACGATGTGCGTTCTGTAAAAAAAATTCACGTAAGATGTGTACTGAATGCGATCGAGGTATGCATTTACGTCTTATTTACCGAATGTTCCCATTTGGGAACTAACTATTCAGATGAAATAAAATATATATATGATTTCTGAAAACCGAAATTTGTGCATTTGTCTCTATATTTTGGACCAGACTTACAAAAAATGGGAAAAAAATTGCATAAAAAAAAGTTGGGACCTAATGGGTTAATATTTGACAGATGTCGTTTGTAGTCTGTAGCGGTCATTGTGTACAGCACATCACGGTTTCTGCATATAACTATCACCACAAATGATATATATGTATGAGTATGTTAACAAAAACCACTGTACCTGACCAGTAGTCGTGCGATTTTAGTTCGTATTTTTGAAAAAAAAATGTTTAAACGATTTTTACATGAATATTGAACATGCGCATAGGTTTTTAAATATAATTTTTTTATTTATGAATTGTTCTGACTTATAACATAAAACGATAGAAAGTAGTCTATGCCCGTCCCGAGGTTCCAAGCAACTTCATCACCAGTTTTCAGCCAAATCCGTTCAGCCGTGCTTGATTTATAAATACAGTAAAAGCTCCTTATTCGCGCTTTCTTTATTCGCGTTTTCACTATTCGCGGATTAAAAAATGAGACCCAATTTCTATATTCGTGACAAAATTTTTTTTTATTCGCGGATTTAATAAGTACATACATAACAATAAAATTATTCCAATAGGTATCCAACCTAATATTCTTGTCAAATGGACTAATAAAAAAGTAAAATAGATCTTATTACAAGTTAGCCTAAAGTAATGTTATTAAATGATATCGCCGAGGACTTTGACACAAGCCGCCTTCGCCGCGATCGGTTGAATGAAAGCAACCTTATACCTCAATAAACAAAGTACACTTGTGCTCACACAATTAAGCCACATAAACGGTATGGTGTACAAATTCATAAAATATTTGAAATGACGAAGAATCTGTGCAAGCTCAAATTTTGACGGCAAACATAGGCGAAGTCGCAAATGGAATAGGACGAGATGGGTTCGAACAGATAGAATCAAGTGACGTTCAGGAATTGCTTGAATCGCAAGATGAAAATTTGACTGAAACCGACTTGGATTATATGTTAAATTCACAACCTATTGAAGAAGAGGCTTCAACAAGCACTGGAAACGTGATATTCAGTTTGAAAAATCTTAGTGAAGGTTTAAGAATGGCAAATGAGCTCTGCGATAATGTGACTGATGTGTATCAGTCTGAATTGTAGGAGCTTTTGAAAACTGCTAAGTAAGAAAAAATTACAAAATTCTTCAAACCATTGCCTAAGCCTTAAGTTAATTAATTAAAATGTTCAAAAACTTCAATTAAAAAATTTTTTCATATACCTATTTTTTTTTTTTTTTTTTGTTACCTAAGAACATATTCGCTATAATCCCATCTAAATTACCATCCCGTATTCACGATTTCTGTATTCGCGGCATATTTATGGAACATATACCCCGCGAATAAAGAGTTTTACTGTATAGACATAAATTGCGAAATCGAGGGTGATTTTGCCAAAAAGGCCAGGACTAAAGGAATACGCGGACATACAAAAAAAGCGTTTCATTTTTATATATAAGACTAGCAACCCGCCCCGGCTTCTCACGGAAATAAAATATAAGGCCTATGTCACTCGCTGAAAAAATTATTAAAATCGATCACGCAGTTTTGATTTATTCATTACTGTCCGTGGCCCGCACGCGTTACATTTGGAGTAAAACAATTCCCCTTTCTTTATACCATGGAGATTTGCTTGCTATTTTTGGAATATCTAAATTCATACCCTACATTTTTTTGCATTTTTACATATTTATTTTATTTTTACAACTTGTGGTCTATTGGATGCATTATAACTTGAGTTTATGTTTTGTTGCTCTGACGATGAGGAAGACAAATCTGCAATTGTAATATTTAAATTTTCATTGATGGGTTGGGTGCCAAGAGCATGCCTTCTATAGTTTGAGAAATGACACAAAGACGCACAATAGTTTCTTCGTTTGGAGTGAGCTGATATTTAGAAAATGGGCCACCTCCTGTTGCTCGACTCTCAATTTTGTTGTGAGCTAATTTTCTTTTGATTTCGCTCTTCCACTCAGTTATAACCTATAGAAATAAGTTTGTTTTAATTGTAGTTTAATTTTGACTGAAATTTACTTACCTTTTTCCACCCGTTTACATCTTTGTGTGGAGGACCTGCAGCATTAAGCGATTCAGTTAATTCCTGACATAACGATTCTATTGTCGGTTTATTGCGTTTCGTAAACCCTCTTAAGATATCTGGATTTTTTTTCCCATAAATTCAATTATGATCATATTTTGCATTCTATTCTTATGTTTTCCCCTACATAAATAAAGTTAATTACTTTGTAAGAATATAATAAATAAATTCCTGAACTTACATTTTCTTAACCGTCTAACAACACACAGAAATATAAACTGAATATTCAAATCTGTTGGCGATTATCTTCTTGTTTTATTTCTGATAGCAAAACCGATAAAATTGGTTTCGATGACACCCGAAACCGATACAAATTCTGTTTCGAACATCAAACCATTCATGACACCTACTGCTTTTTTTGATCGGTTTCAATTCCGATTCCGACAACTATCAGATTCCACAACACCCCCGAATTACATGGAATTCAGTACGGTAATAACGACATGAATTGAAAATACATACATACATATTTACGCCCGAAATTTAATGATGCGAGAGATTCGTACATATGTATGTACTTACATACATGTGTACGTACCGAGTTCTTTCACCACGCGATCTAATTCAACACGAATGAGGTGGGGTGAGATTCCCACATAACTTCTAAAGTTTCATTCGGTTGACAGCGAACAAACACACAAACAGTTTTTTTTGGAAAAGTGCTGCTCTTGTTTAAACAATTTTGGTTAAATAAGAAATGAATCAACTATTTTTTTGATGCAGAACGAAAGTAAATATTTGAAAGTTTAACTTCAAGTAAGTTTCATTTTAATCGGTGGATTCTTTTATGATGTATGGCTGTGTAAACAAAAAATATATGGTTTTTTACCACATTTTGTCCGAGTGCCACGCCCCCTTTATATATTTCTTCAAATTATAATGACATAAACCTTCCCCTTCAAGCAATCTATCTATTAAAAAAAAACCGCATCAAAATCAGTTGCTTAGTTTTCAAGATTTAAACATTTAAGGGGACAAAAGGACAGAAAAAGTGACTTTGTTTTATAATATGTAGTGATAATAAAATGGCTGCAAAGAAGCAAAAAAATTATAATTAAATTGCCGAATAATGCCTAAATTAACTATATATTTATTATGTTTTTTATGTGCTTTTAGATGACACTCAACACTTTTTAATTTGCTGGTTTGTCGTCCAAAACGTAACATTGTGTTTAAATGTAAGTAATTTTATTGAATTGTTTCTAATTGCAGATATAAATTCTGATGTATGGTACCTTTGGAAACAGTTGTAGAAAATGTACGTCACTTGGCGAAAAAGAATGCATTGGTAGGGCCTTTGTCAGAATACGATTTAACAACACCATCATTACAAAAATTTACACAATAGTGGGATTCTCTTGCTCTTGCAAGATTGCACGATGACAGAAAATGCAAAAATCCTCTACCGAAATGTGCAAAGCCAAGAGAGCACTCATTACAGAATCCAGTGATATATGAACGGCTCACTCGGGCAATTTATTGAGAATGACTATTGTGAATTGGTGCACATTCTATATTCATTCTTAAAGCTTAGTATCCTGCTCTCAAGAAATGTAAAAACTTCATATAAAAAAACGCTTAAGAAACGGTCAAGTAACTTTCCTGCGATAAATTTACTTGTGCTAGTATACAGCTCTAAAGAAATCTAGTACTAATTTTTAATACATTATTTCAATAAAATGCGAATATGGCAAACCTGGTTTTGCGAAGAAACATGAAATCAACAATTGTTTCTTGAAAGAAATTCAAAGTAAATCGTTAAAATCATCATAAATTAGTTAAAATCATTATTATGAAGAATGTTTCATTTTGAAATGTTGTATAAAACTTACCAATTATCAACAACATTCCTTTAATAGCAATGCAAATATTTATGTTACTACATACATACATAATACGCACAAAGTTTTTCTTTGTTTATTCTCTCTTGCTCTTCTAATTTGGATCATTCACAATGCGTAACCAGCTGTCAAAATTACTTCAGAAATAATGTATTTTTTTTCTTGAGTAATTACTTGAGAGCTGGATACCAACCTTAACAAAAAACTGTAGCAAATCTTATCAATTTAAGTAGAATTTATAAATTCTATTTAAAACTTATCATCCTTAACAATTTAACGACGTAATATGTCTTTATGTAAAATGACAGCTAAAACAATGTTGCAATTATATTTTTACGTATCATTGCCTGAAAATAAACATGGTTTTTGGTCTGAGATATTTTACAGCCATTGCGAATACTTTTCAGCGTGTGTTTGTTGTTGTGGCGTTGCATCAAGTCGAAAATTCTGCAATTCGTGCACCGTGCAAGGGTTTTGCAAGGGTTTTGCAAGAGCAAGAGAATGTCTTAATGTCTCAATTGTAAAGTTCAATACTGTACCGAAGATTGTCGTTTAAGGCTTTGAATAAATACCATGGTGTAACAACAAAGAACAGTTTCTCCAGTCACTTCAATAATTCCAAAATCACAAAATCTTGGGAGAATACTTTGAACAAAAAATGAAATCACTTTTTGTAGCATTTGTTTCAGCATTTTCGGACGAGCAATTAGCTGCTGAAAGTGTTATGTTCCAGAAAATTGTTTAACATTCATTATTATTAAATTGAATTACTTATTACTGATAGTTTAACCCTTTCGCTATATTGTATCCATATGGATACACTCAACTTTGCAAGCATTTAAAAATACGCCAAGTCAAAGAATTGACTTACATTTCCACATTATACCGTTTTTTAAGACCTTATGAATCATTCTACATAAAAAAACATTGGGATATTTATAAAACTGAGAATAATAAAGCATTTTTAAAAATTGACTTATTTTTTTTTTTGGGAAAAGATGTTTTTTTTATTTTACAAATAACATTCATATAATTGCATTTAAAAAAAAAAATACACTCAACATAAAGAAACGTACTTATTTTAACTTTTCGCATCATTAAATTTATGGTTTAAACAAAAAAAAACTCTGCGGATTTTTTAAACATTGCATGTATCCATATCAGTGTTGTCCAACGTTACTGTGTGCACGTTATGCTTGTGTTGGTTATTCTAGCGTCAACTGATCGCAAAATTCTGCTTTGCTTGCTTACGAAGTTGAATACAGTAGCAAAATCGTGCTTTCACAGACACTTGTCGCGACATGTTGGTGTGAGGTGTCTGGCACTGTCCGTGCGCTATTGTGCGCATAGGCCGTGGACAACGCTGATCCATATGGATTCAAACACAAGTTGTGGTTGTACATGATACCACACAATACAAATAAAATCATTTTACGTATGATGCTGCTATGATACAGACGTTCTTGTTTTAGCTCTGATATCATCTCTTTAATTAAAAAATGCCAAGAAAATTAAAGGACGCTGAAATTGAAAAAATTTTAACTAATTTTGTCAATTCCGATGTTTCTGATTTGGACGAACCAGAATATCTGAAGTTATTAACAATTTATTTGGTGCACTCGATAGAAATAACAGCTTTATACTAGAAGAACTTTCTAGGGAAGGTCCATTTGAGATCAACATAGAAGATATTGATGTAGACAATAACGATGAAGATGATAAGATTTTTGATATAGTAGACAGTAACGTAGTTGATGGGGCAGTTCAGAAGAGTCCAATAATTTTTAACACTCCACCGGTTCCATTTAAAAAAGTTCAAGAATTTCGTTGGAAAAGAGCATCTTGGACTAGTCCAGAAACATCTTTTTCTGGAACATACCCAAAGAAAAATACAAAATTACCTATGGGGTATTTTTTAGAGTACTTTACAGAAGAATTTCTTCAACAAATGGTATTTTCAACAAACCAGGCTTCAATTATTAAAAATGGAAAAGGCGTTAATTTAACTAAAGAAGAACTTCTGAAATATCTAGATCTACAAATAATGATTGGTATCATTAGTTATCCGCGTTTGGAAATGTATTGGACAATTGGTACCGTAATACCGTCATTCCCGGAAAATATGTCCGGGCAAAGATTCCATTTTATACGAAATAATTTAAAGTTTACAACAGACCCACAAGAGGGAGACAAACTTTACAAAATTCGCCCTATTAGAAACATGTTTAAAAAAAAGCGTGCGTTATTCCAAAAGATGAAAATCTTTGTGTGGATGAAATGATGGTCCCCTTTAAGGGTAGAACCTGTCTGAGACAGTATATGCCCAACAAGCCCATCAAATGGGGAATGAAGATATTTTGTCTTTGCAGCTCAAAAGGCATAGTTTACGATTTTGAAATATATCAGGGAAAAGGGACAATTTTGAGTGGCTCAAAGCTGGGATTTTGTTCTGATATAGTGATTCATCTAGCAAAAACTATTCCTGAGGAAAAAAATCATAAGCTATTTTTTGATAATTATTTTACTACTTTGAATTTAGTATTACATTTAAGACAAAAAGGAATTTGGGCTACAGGTACTGTAAGAGGAAATAGATTTGGAAAAATTAATTTAAAATCTGAAAAAGAACTGAAGAAAGAAGGCCGTGGAAGTTTTGACTGTCGTGTCGAAAGAGCAGATAATATTTTTCTTCTCAGATGGTTAGATGGGGGCATTGTACAACTTGTGTCATCAATCTATGGCCATGAACCCGTGAGTAAAGTCTCCCGATTTTCTTCTGAAAAAAAGAAAAATATTGAAATAATACAACCAAGTATTGTATCAGAGTACAATATCAACATGGGAGGAGTAGATAAAATGGATTTCCTCCTTTATACAGAATTTCGATAAGATCTAGGAAGTGGACTCTTAAGATTTTTGAACATTTCATTGATTTGGCGGTGTGTAACTCGTAGTTAGAGTATCGAATGGACCACGAAAATAACAACCCGAAGAATAAGTACATGGACCTATTGAGCTTTTGCAACGATATAGCGAATGGGCTTTTAGCTCGGTCCAATCAACAGGCATGTTCCCGTAAAAGGGGACGCCCAACGTCAAGCCTAAATCAAGATATTCCTATTACTCCCACGACCACAAACAAAAAGCGTATTACTACTGCCTCTACTTCTTCACGATATGACGGAAATCAACATTGGCCGGAACACACAACAGACAAGGGAAGATGCAAAATGAAAGGATGTAAGGGTCAAACAAGATACAGATGCTCAAAGTGTAATGTTTTGCTATGCATTCCCAACGGATCAAGAAATCGCTTCAAAGAATATCATTATTTATGAAATATATGAATTATTAGTAAGATATTATTACTTCCTTTAGATTATAAGCATGTTAAAAAAGTTTTGTCAATCAATTCCAATAGAATCTTTTCCAGAACCTGTTCAATGCAACCGGGTTTTAGAAAAGGTTTCATTAGAACTCATTTTAAAAAATATTCTTGTAACTTTTAGCCTCTTTTTAAATAAAAACATACAAAAAACACACTAGCATATTTTACTTCTGAATATATAATAAGCATTTTTCTTTACCATAAGCGAAGTATGTATCCATATGGATACAGTCCAAAAACCACATTTGTGATAATTTTTTTTTTCAAATCGAGCATTGATTGTTGTTGTTAGGGCCAACTATAGTAAACACTCAAAAAATTGGATTTTTTTTTGCAACTAATTAAAAACTTGTTGCGAAAGGGTTAAATAAATTAAATTAAAATATTATTGCAAAATTAGATTACTAGTGTACAAATTGTGTGAATATTTGGAATTCATAAATTAATATATGTATTATAAATTATACAAAGTGTAACAATATAAGTTATATATAAACCATATAAAGATATTGATAATGTAGTAAATAACATACACAAATGTTGCCAAATAATTGATTGCAAGAAGGAAAATTTAGTTTGTTAAGTGTATATAAATGGTAAAAAAAAGTGGTGGGATAAAAGCAAATCCTAAATAATTGCTGAAAATTTATTAAAATAGAAAGGAATTATATAACTGTTACGAATAAATATGTAAACTTCGAAAAAAATATCTTAAAATTTTGTGAATATTTAGTGAATGAATATTCAAACAAATAACCCATTATAAGAGTCGACTTATCGAGACACCAGTTGTCTGTAACCCATAGGTGACCATAACAATAAACAAACAAACTATTATCGGTAACAGATGTCTAAAAAATAAATGCGCAAAATCAATGGGAGAGAGGGAGTAAATAATCACACCCATGTGTAGTGAAAGAAGAGAAATGGCTACTTTTTTCAGGAGGCTAGAACAAAAGTATGCTATCGGATAACAAACGCATTAATTGCTGATAACCTATCGGTAACCAGTTACTTAACTATTACCTGTCTTGTAGGGTGTAATGCTGTATGTATTGCCTGTGAAGAGTCAATATTGCTTATGGAATACATTACATCCCTGCAAGATGGAGGCAACAGTTTGAACAAACACATTTCCTGCTGTTGACCAACAGTGTTACATTTTGTGCAATTTTCGATTGAATGGGAGAAATCGTAAGTAAGAAAGAGAAAAACTATCGTATTTCAAGCTAATCGAAATATTAATATTAAAAAATCTCTATCTTTTTTGAGAAAAGTTAATTGGGAATGCGTGAAATATAATATATAGAAAAATTGCCTGTACCGAAAATAACGACCGCTCGCGAATGTTCTTCTTACACAATTGAATTCTTTATTGTAGGAATTTTATGACTTAGCCTAAACCTTAACCTAACGGCTTAAACTAATGGGACGCGTAAGTATGTACTATATGTAGCCATTTGTTGCGCTCCTGAAGGCTCGTGACATACGTTTTGGACCACTGCTGCCAAAAATGTTGCTTGAGACAGCAAACAAGTTGCCATCTCTCGCAACAACGAATTATGTCCTCTGGCACTTGTGCTGGTGGCAGTGCTCGTAGAGGGCAACCGATCAGCAGGTGTGCTGGCGTTAGAACTTCTCCATCGTTGGGGTTCTGGCTCAACGGTGCTAGTGGACGCGAGTTGAGAATGGCTTCCACTTCGGCTAGTACTGCTGACAGCTCTTCTGCGATGAGAAGAGAGTGCGCGAACTACCAGGTGTTTGGCGGATTTCACCCCGGCCTCCCATAATCCGCCGAAGTGCGGCGCCCTGGGTGGTATAAAGGTGAAGCTGAATCCTTTTCTGCGGCGAATCCCTTCACTTCCATTGAGCTAGAAATGCCTCTTTCAGCTCGCGCAGCTTGCGGTCGGCGCAGACGAAATTGGTTGCGTTGTCGCTGTATATTTTCTGCGGAATCCTTCGGCGACCAATGAACCTTTTAGGGCGAAAATAAATGTATTAGTCGATAAGTCAGAAACTAATTCTAAGTGTACTGCTTTCTAAGTAAAGCACACAAAAACTGCAAGATAAGTTTTCACGGGTGGTCGACCACGTATTTTTAATGTTGTATATTTTGGACCACAAAAATCTACGCCACATATAAGGAAGGGTTGTAGCGCTCGAAGTCTTTCTGATGACAAGTTTCTCATTATTTGGGTTTGCAGCTTCAGCTTGTAATGAAAGCAGTGTGTGTAGTTTCTTACGGTTCTACTGCATGCTTCTCTTGCATTAATCAGCCATATGCGTTCTCGAAAAAGCGCAACCAGCGCTTTTGCTTTAGCATAGTGATTTCGAAAGTGCAGGAACCGTAAGTAAGTCGTAACGAAGTGCGAATTTTTATATAGCAATAGTGGAAATTTGGCATGGTATGGGAGAGGTGCATTTAAAAGGCGACCTCCTACTCGGATTAATTTGAATGACAGCGACATATCCGAGTACTCATGCAAGAACGGGTTTAGTTTTTGCAAGTTTGCCGCAAATTCCGAATGTTGAATAACTTGAACAGTTTTCAAAAAACTCAAGTGTAATTCGTTAGATGTCAGATCCCTACCCTCTGTAGGTCGTCGGATCCATCGTAGTATATATGCGACCACACGAAGCAATTTTCTATGAGAAGAGAATTTTTCAATGAAGTCCAATATTGGATTTTTCTCAGTGGACGAAATTAATGTAAATGCATTTTTCTTCTTCTCTAATGCTTCGTCTTCTGGTGAGAGCTGGAAGTGGGTGTTAATTGGCCATAATGCAGAGTCTTCTAGGAGGAACTGTGAACCGCCAAACCATATCGAATTATTTAATTCGTCCACGTTACAACCCCGAGACACTTGATCCGCAGGATTTTGTTTTGTTGGCACATGCCGCCAATGCATTTTGTCAGTCAACTCTTGAATTTCGGACACCCTATTTGCGACGAAGGTTTTTAATGAGGAAGGATGTGTTTTTATCCAATGTAAAACAGTTTCAGAGTCTGTCCAAAATGTAATTTTTTCGAAATGTCGATTCAACATAGGCGCAACTCTTGACCATAATTTTGAAAGAAGATGTGCTGCCGAAAGCTCAAGACGCGGAAGAGAATTGGTCTTCAGCGGAGCCACTCTAGACTTTGCAGTAAGCAGCATGCATTTAATACCACTAGCAGTTTGGCTTCGTATATACATATATGCAGCATCCGTACGCTCAACGCGTCGGAGAAGCCATGTATTTGGCAGAGTCGAGTGCACTCTACGTTCACGTAACGAGGAATGCTAATTGTTGAAAGCTGCATTAGGATGGCTTTGAAATTCCGCCAGCTAGTGTCGAGGCGCAATGGAATCGACTCATCCCAATCTAGTTTTTGAATCCAAAGCTCTTGCAATAAGATATTTGCTTTGGTAACTAGTGGGGCTAATAATCCAAGAGGATCGAAAAGCGAGCAGAAACTGATAATATGTTTCGTTTAGTGGCTCGCAAATCATTAAAATTGTCATCTAAGACAAATCGAAACAAATCCTCTTTCGGCAACCAATGGATTCCCAACGTTTTAGTAGAATTTTTGTCATTGAAGCTTAACGTCTTTTCAGTGCAATTACTGTCAAAAAATGTAGGGTGGTTCGAAAACCATTTCGTTAAGGTGAATCCGGCCGAGTTTAATATTTTAATTACCTCACTTCTCAAAAGATCTAGAGACTCGAAATTTTAGGATCCTGTTAATAAATCATCAACATAAAAGTCTCTTTTAATGGCCAATGAACCAAGTGGATATTTGATTGTATTGGCATCGCTGAGCATTTGCAAACACAGTGTTGCGAGAAATGGAGCAGGCGCAGTGCCGTAAGTTACGGTGTTAAGACGAAAAATTTGTATTTTCTATGAAGGATGCTCTCTCCACACAATAAGTTGACAATTTCTGTCCGCTGTTAGTGCATTGTACAAATGAGCATCCTCCCCCGACCTCAACACACACACCACATTATCACATCATCGACTCAAACTTACATCACTAACACGCAAACTTCACCACACCACACCACCCTTACAACCCACATTCTACACGAGAGCAGCATACACCGACACCCACACCTATGCATATGTACATCAAGTGACACCATCCTATTCAGCACCAACGGGGATAAAGAAGGTCCGATTAACCAATGCAGCTCAGTTCGTTCTACGACATTATCAGCGATCGGTGAACTCTATCCGCCGCCATCCCGTTTGCGAAACCAACCGCGCTTATATAGTTACTTATTAAGAACGCGTTTTCCTTTTTAATATAACTAGCTTAAATAAAGCCAAAAACGCTTTTTTCATTATTAAGTGCGCTTTTTTAATTTTTCGGTGAAGTGAAATAGTAAACTATACAAAAGGTGAGTGCACTTTTCTAACATGGTCCTTCGAGCCATACAGAAAGGCACATTGGTAAATACATATGTATAATAAATTAAAAGGTGAAATGCAGTGACACAAAAGGACAGAAATCAAATGTGAGTGACAAAAAACAAAAAAAAAAAAATAAAATAAACTAAATAAAATAAAATAAAGAAAATATATACATATATATACACATACATATGTACAAAACATACAAATAAAGAAACATTGGGATACAACAACACAAAAAATTTTTTAAAGTGCAATCACCCATCCAAAGAACCAAATAAAAGTGCAGTGAAGCATATTCAAGTGCGAAAACAAAAGAAAAAAAAGGAAAAAACGAAACAGTGAAAGCTAATATAAAACACCCAACGTCAAAAACAACACAATAATTCAAAATTTTCTAACTCTACTAACAAAATAAAACTAAAACTAAAAGAAACACCAACACAGCGGAACAGGAGCGACGAGCGACTCAGCAACAGTAGGACAACAGAAAGCACACACTCACCCGATCCTGCCGATTCTGGCATACTTACATATGTATACATACATCTCCCAAAACCCTTGAGGAAAATTAAAGTGAGTGTATCCATTCCACATTTTTTATGATAATACTTGTATATAATATATGTATATATGTATGTATCGTTGCGCTAACGGTCAACAGCATAAAACCGATAGCTACTAAATCCGTTTAATAAAAACGGTTAGTGAAAGCTCGGCAGTAAATTCAGGTACCGATATAATCGCAAAACAAAACAGAAAATAATATTTATATATATGTATCCGAAATACATATACATATATATATAATCAATAAATTATTATTCTTTGCCATTAAAACTTACCTTCGTGTATACAATACACACAATCCACAAAACAATAAAAAATATAAAATATATTTATTCAAGTATTTACTTGCTAATTATTCTGGCAATACCGTTACGGTTAGTAACTGTGAGAGGGATACTTGCAAATGCAATACCGCTTCAGATTATTCAGCCGTGAGAGGGATAATTGCAAATTATATGGACAGCGTACTAAGCTACGAGAGGGATTGCATCCAAAGAAGTAAGAAAAGGCAGAAAAAAGAATAAAACATAAAAAGAATGAATACAAACATACGTATATACATATCCGCAAACGAAATATATATACATACTTAACCAAATTGTGATACGTATGTATACATATATACAAATATATACATTAGCGCTTTCGGCGCAGCTTTCTAACCACGAACTATTATATACATATATTGCCGTAAATATTCAAATTTTTGTATACCTACAACCTTTAGGATACAAGTAAATAAGTCAAAGAAATTAAATAAACGGTGCGGAAAATCAACATTGGTTGAAAAAATTAAATATTGCAAACTAATACTTACCTTTGTACATACATACATACAAATATTGAAAGTCCAATTTTGGCGATTTCCGAGCATTTTCTTGTTCCTTGTCAAACAAGAACAAGCATAATTGCACATTTTTCATTTAACGCATATTATATGAACATAAAATCCACACGTATGTACAAAGGGTATTGACCTAGCTTTCAGTGCGCGCTGATACAAGGGCATACTGATAAAACCATAAAAAATATTTTTTCCGATAAAAAAAACGCAAGTAAATACGCGAGCAATAAAAGCCATAACGAATTCTTAAATTCTTTTTCGGAAATAGCAGCTCTTATTTATTCAAAAGAGCTTTCGGTTACATATATATTTTAATAATCCAATTTTCGGAAATATTATAATAACTCTTATTTATTGAAAAGAGTTATCGGTACCACATTTGTCTATTACATATAATAAAAAATACACATATTTTATTAATGCAAATTTTCTGAATGAACACTGAATCAACGGAATCTAAAGCAGAATTCTTAAGAATTCCGAAAATGACTAATGACGATAAAAGCCCATGTACACCTGCTGAAGCTACACGCTCAAAGCAAGGTGCTACAAAGCAAAAAAGGGGGAGGGACATTTCTTATATTAAATTCATTTCTGAGAGTGACAGCTTGATTAAATACTGCAATCGATTTGCATCTTCACCGATTCAGGACAACTCTGAATCGGTACTAGAAATAAAAAATAAATCTATTGACAATTTTTGGACACGCCTCCAAGCTGCATACGACGCAATTGTAGAATCTGACGAATCGGATCTACCTGAAAATTTCAAATCTTCGGCTTACGCTAGATACGAAAATTGCTTAGACCGCTATGAAGACACAAAAGCAATGATCTCAGATCAATTAAAACTTATGAAGGCAATTGCACCTACTCCCCACAGTAGAGTAGAGTTACCACAATTGCAAGCCCAAGAGGCAAGTTCAGGCATTCATCTCAAAGTGCCAGCTTGTGATACGGAAATATTTCATGGAGGTTATGAACAATGGCCGTCCTTCCGAGACATGTTTACAGCCGTTTACATAAACCATCCAAAATTATCACAAGCGCAAAAATTGTATCATCTCCGATACAAAACTAAAGGTCAAGCAGGCGTGATAGTCAAGCAGTTCGCATTGAATGACGACAATTTTAATTTAGCTTTAAGACAAAGATATGAAAATGAGAGAATATTAGTTGACAAGCAAGTAACGATACTGATGAACTTGCCTAAAATTCAAAGAGAACCCAGTGAAGAATTCATCAAACTAGAATCCACTGTGTCAAATTGTTTGTCGGTTCTATCGACACAAAATATTCCCACTCACAATTGGGATCCTATTCTGGTAAACATATGTACCGCCGCATTACCAGAAAAATCATTACTTTTCTGGGAGCAATCGCTCTCATTAAGAAGAAAATGCCCAACGTGGCAACAGATGAAAGATTTCTTAACTACCCAATACGAAATTCCGGAAAGGGTAGACAAAAAAGTAGTCAGAACCAAAAACGTTCAACAAGACTTAAATCGAAGCTTCAACAGACCCCAAGCCGGAAGCAACAATCATTTAAACAGAAGCCTTTTCAAAACACAATCGTTCACATCTGAACAAAATAAATTCACGTCATGCGAACTATGTACTGGAGGGCATAAGTTAAAAGCTTGCGAGAAATTTAAAAAATTGAATGTCAATGAAAGGAACAACTTTGTCAGGTCAAAAAGACTCTGTAGAAACTGCTTGCCCCACTCACACAATCTTAATACTTGCGAAAGCAAATTTAATTGCGTATATTGCCACAAAAGGCATCATTCCATGTTACATCTCAATAGCTTTCCCAACACATCTCATAGCAGCGCTTTTTCAAAAAAAGCCACGGGTTTAGTTGCAACAGCAACTCCCGAAACAAAAACTCAAGAAAATTGCCAAGAGACACCATGTTGTTCAAAGGCATTAAAAACTCAAACGCTACACAGCGAAAATCATAGTAGAGTACTACTACCTACAGCAGTTGTCTCCATCGAACATCGAGGAGAACTGTTTAAACTAAGAGCCCTAATAGACCAAGGATCGCAATGATCATTCATAGCGTCTAGGGTACAAAATAGGCTAAAACTGCCAACAAAACAAGCCAATTATGAAATTACGGGAATGGGCGAACGAGTAGTACAAAACTCACATAAAATCTGCCCCATTACCCTAATTTCCCCCCAAGCGGATAAGCGCATTCAAGCAAATGCTATTGTCTTACCGCAACTAACAAACATTCTTCCAAGCTATCAAATAAATAGCAAGCATTGGGATAAGATTTCACATCTGACTCTAGCAGATCCCAACTGCAACACCCCCGCTCAAATAGACCTTCTATTAGGCAGCGATCTCATATCGCAAATTATACTAGAAGGTGTTGAAAAAATTTCTAAAGCACTACTGGCGCAAAATACCATTTTCGGATGGGTTCTAAGTGGACTAGTTGCGGAACCAGTCACAGCAATGACAACTCAAGTTGAGGAAATCTCAAATGAGTACCTCAATTCACAATTGAGAAAGTTTTGGGAGTTAGAAGAACTCCCCCCCATTTCAATCAAACCCCCGAAGATCAGTATTGTGAAGACTTTTACAAAGCCACAACTACTAGATCAGATAATGGTCGGTATGTCGTACGACTACCACTAAAACAACAATTTCCCAACACAATCGCCTTAGGTCACTCTCGCACCTCTGCAATACAGCAGTTTCAAAGTATGGAAAGAAACCTACTTAAAAAGGTGAACTAAAACCAGAATATGATGGTGTGTTGGAAGAATACCTCCATTTAGATCACATGGAGGAAGTAAGCCCTTGCGAAAAAATCATCAATGGCAAATACTACTAATTTTACTTGCCACATCACGCAGTAGTAAAGCCAGATAAAAAAAACAACTAAAGTAAGAGTTGTCTTCAATGCCTCAAGATCCACTAGCTCGGGGAATTCCCTAAACGATATCCTGTTTATGGGACCCACGCTCCAACCTGATTTAATGCTGCTTATTCTAAGCTGGCGTATATTCAAATACGTATTCAACGGGGACGTCGAAAAAATTTACAGACAAATAGTCGTACATAAAGACGATCAAGATTTTCAGCGAATTATTTTCCGAAAATCCCCCAATAGTCCACTACGCGACTTCAAGCTAAAAACAGTGACCTTTGGCGTTAACTGTGCCCCATACTTAGCCATTCGAATACTCCATGAATTGGCTGAAAACACCAAGTCAGAATTTCCTCTGGCGACCCAGGTGCTAAAACCACAAACGTATGTAGACGATATTCTGTCTGGAAGTCACAGTGTTCCACAAGCATACGAATCATTATCACAAGTAATCCAAGCCCCCAAATCCGCAGGGTTTCCATTAAAAAAGATTACGGCAAATCACCCAACTATATTAAGAAATATACCAAAAGAAAATTTGTTGGACACTAATTTCCTTATTTTCGAAAAGGAAAGTGCAACAAAAAACACTGGGCATCCAATGGAATGCGATATCGGACCAGTTTTCATACACGACTGAGTCCATATCCGCATTATCCGCCATTACAAAACGCCAAATTCTCTCCTCTGCGGGAAAACTTTTTGACCCCGCAGGATGGCTATCGCCAATTATAATACAAGCCAAAATCCTGATACAAGAATTATGGCTAGATGGTACCGACTGGGACGAGCAAGTAAAACCACTTCGTTTAGAAAAGTGGTCCCAGTTCGCAAGCAATCTAAAAGATATCACACAAATACAAATCCCAAGATGGGTAAATTATATCCCAGAGCACAAAGTCGAACTACACGGCTTCTGTGACGCCTCTGAAAAGGCATATTGCGCCACTATATATGCTCGCACACAAAGCGACAAGGCGACTACAAGCCACTTACTAGTTGCAAAAGCAAAAGTGGCACCCTTAAAAACAATAGGTCTACCACGACTAGAACTATATGGCGTATTACTACTTGCCAAACTAGCATGCATAGTGCAAGCGCAACTGAATATGGCAAAAAATAAATTATATCTCTGGTCCGATTCCGAGATTGTATTAGCCTGGTTAGAAAAACCACCACATGCATGGAAGACGTATATCTCCAATCGAACGTCTCGAATTCTTGACCTAGTGGGATCAGCCACTTGGCGACACGTAGCCAGCGCTGATAATCCTGCTGATTTAGGTACAAGAGGGTGCAAGCCTCTGCACCTTGCCACCACCACCCTCTGGTGGAATGGCCCCCGATGGTTAACAGAATCTCCCGATTCTTGGTCGCAATCGCCCATGCGCAATATTATTGCCCCAGAAAGTCGAAAAATCGACTCATTTCACATAACATTGGATGATACTGACATCCTGGAGAGATTTTCACCTTACCCCCGAGACCTCAGGGTAATCGCTTACATGCTCAAATTCATAGAGCGACTCAAACTTAGAATTAAGGGAATACGCCCAGTATATCCCCAAGGCGATACAGTGACGCACCTAGACTTACAAAAGGCAAAGGTCGCTCTTATCGCATCTACTCAAGCGCGCTACTTCAGCCAGGAGATATCAGTACTGAGAGAATCGAAGCCGATTGACAAAAAGAGCTCACTCCTAGTACTAAACCCATTCATAGATACGAAGGGTCTACTTCGTGCAAATGGTCGGCTTGTCAATTCAAGCCTAACGTATAACGAACGTCATCCCATTGTTATACCAGAGAGATCGCAACTTGCCACATTATATCTCAATTATGTCCATGTACTATTATTACACGCAGAACACCGCCTCATGCAACAAATAGTTCGCCAAGAGTTTTATATCCCAAGACTCAAGCCAAAGATAAAGAAATGCATTTTTTCGTGCAAGATCTGCACTATGCATAAACAAAAGATGCGAACACAGATTATGGCAGCACTTCCACCGGAACGCTGCAACTTTGCTCCGCCCTTCACTATCACAGGTGTCGATTTTGCTGGGCCTTTTCAAATAAAGGCGTCCATGCCAAGGTCTCCCACACTGATGAAAGGCTACGTGGCTGTCTTTGTCTGTTTTACGACAAAAGCAGTACACCTCGGGCTATGTACTAATCTGACGAAAGAAGCTTTTCTCGCGGCATTTGCTCGCTTCGTAGGACGACGTGGTTTTCCGTCAAAGCTCATGACAAGACATTTATAGGTGCTCAAAGAGCCACCGAAAAACAGTTTGTGGACTTTATCAAACAAGTTTCACCTGAGATTGTACAAAAGTACGCTCCCCAAGGCATTAACTGGCAGTTCATCCCTCCAAGCGCTCCTCATATGGGTGGTTTATGGGAATCAGCGGTAAAAAGCTTTAAATCCCACTTTAAAAAAGTAGCTGGAAACTACAAATTTAACTTTGAAGAATTTACAACATTATTATTCGTATTGAAGCCGTTCTCAATTCACGGCCATTGACGACACTCTCGCAAGATCACTCAGACTTTACTGCCCTCACACCAGGGCATTTTCTTAAAGGAGTGCCCATTCTGGCTACACCTGAGCCAGGCGTGGAGTTGCTTTTCTTATTAAATCGTTGGAAAAGAATTAAAATTCTCCATCATGACTTCAGTCGCCGATGGAAAGAGGATTATTTAAAGGACCTCCACAGAAGGTACCGATGGAAAACAACAGAAAATGCGCCTAAGCTTGGAGATTGTGTCTTGATCAATGACGATTGTCTCCCCCCCACCGAATGGCGGCTTGGCCGCATAGAGAAGCTCTACTACGGCTCCGACGGTCATATTCGCGTACTCGATCTCCGTACACAAACGGGAACGCTAACCAGGCCGCTCGTTAAGCTATGCTTTTTGCCAACCGCTGATAAAACCGATAATAACGTAACCGTAATTAATAGACAAACAAACAAAAATAACTAATAATAAAAGCCTCCATTAGCCATAAGTAACCGCAAAAACCAAGAAAAATGAGTCGATCCACATGACGACTCACTCGTGCCACATTACGTGGCACCAATGCTCATATGAATATCTATGTATATGTTAATCAAAATGACGTCTTTTAACAGATAAATATGGATGCTGAGATGTCAACTGCCCCTACGCCCACAGTACGTTCGGCCGTTACGGTTCCGCGCTCGAAGGCTACACCAGCAGCAGCGCCGCGAACAACAATAACCCCCGCAGCTCCCCGAGCAGTTTCAACGGCTCCGGAACCACCACAACGCGAATGCGCTCTATGTCGCCGTCGTCATCGGTTGCCACGCTGTGGCATCTTCAAAGGGATGACTCCTCAGCAACGCCAGCAGGTCGCTCAGGCACATGGACATTGCTTAAATTGTCTGGCGCCCACCCATCTTACGCAAGAGTGCACAACGGGCTACCAGTGCCAAGTATGCATGCGTCACCACCATACTCTGCTACACCGCACCGGCGTACTCGATGGCGGGCGTCATAATGCTCTTCGCAGGCCGGCATGCCCGACGGAGGACTCACGTTCCTGGCGTCACCGCAACCCTACACCGAACCGGAGGCGCCAGCCAAGGCCGCAATCGCGCCGTTCCACAGGCCTCAGCAACGTGGTAGCCACGTTACAACAGCTTCAGAGGCTACTAGGCTAGATACTCGCCTAGGGAGGCCAGGATGTACAAATGAGCATCCTCCCCCGACCTCAACACACACACCACATTATCACATCATCAACTCAAACTTACATCACTAACACGCAAACTTCACCACACCACACCACCCTTACAACCCACATTCTACACGAGAGCAGCATACACCGACACCCACACCTATACACATGTACATCAAGTGACACCATCCTATTCAGCACCAATGGGGATAAAGAAGGTCCGATTAACCAATGCAGCTCAGTTCGTTCTACGACATTATCAGCGATCGGTCAACTCTATCCGCCGCCATCCCGTTTGCGAAACCAACCGCGTTTATATAGTTACTTATTAAGAACGCGTTTTCCTTTTTAATGTAACTAGCTTAAATAAAGCCAAAAACGCTTTTTCCATTATTAAGTGCGCTTTTTTAATTTTTTGGTGAAATGAAATAAACTATACAAAAGGTGAGCGCACTTTTCTAACATGCTAACTTATGTAAGCGAAAACGAAGGAGCGTGGAGTATAGCTCTTCTTGGATGGTTGGACCTACCATCAAAAGTTCATTCAATACTATTTGAGTTGAAGATCGACTCGAAGCATCAAAGACAACACGTAATTTGGTTGTTATGCTCTCGGGCCTTAACACGCATTGATGCGGAATGAAGTAGTGTGGCTCACTCGGCATCTTGTTGTTTGTTGGGCTCATGTGACCCAGTGCTTTATATTCATTCATGAAGTCCAGATACATTCTACGAAGTTCTGGATTTTTCAATGTTTTCCTCTCCAGGGCCTGAAACCGCCGAACTGCGGTTTCATAGGAGTGACCGAGTAACTTACGGTCAGATTTAAAGGGCATTCTGACTTGAAGCCTTCCTGAAGGCAATACTTCAGTTGTGTTAACGATAAATTGTTCACACTCCTTTTGTTCTGGTGTGAACTTGTTGCCATTTATTTCTGAAGGAGGAACTCCAGAGCCCAGAATTTTTGGACTACTGAATCTATGGACGTTAAGTCGTCTTCAGTTTGGCATAATGTGCTAGTTGCTTCGGGAGGAGGACTAAGATTGCTGACATATTTGACAGACACAATCCATTCCAAAAGAGTTTTCTGTAGCGTTGGTTGATTAGGGCCAATTTTAATTTGGCCAACCGCTAACAAATCGAAAAAGATTTCTGCACCCAATAAGATGTCAATCTTTTGGGATGTGTGGAATTCTGGATCTGCCAATTTAATATTGAGCGGAATTTTCCAACCGTTAACATTAATGGTATGGTCTGGATGATTAGACGAAATGCATCGCATAATCCAGAATTCCGCCGAAAATTCATAATTATTAACCCGCGACTTAATAAACGCGCTTAATTTGGCCCCGACTTTCATACTGGAGTTTCCAATTCCTATAATATTTAAGGTCCTCTTTTGGCGACGAATCCGCAGCTTTTGGGCCAAATCCTCTGTCATAAAACTGACTTGTGATCCTGAGTCCAGTAAGGCTCTTGCAGGTAGGTACTCTCCACAGCTGGTCCTCACCCGAATAACTGCTGTTGCCAACATTACCCGATCCGGCATACTCTATGTATGTATTGCATGTGTAGTTGTTGTTGGTTGCGGATGAGATTCAGCAGCAAAAGAAACGGGATACTGGTGAAGAAAAGTATGATGGGATCGATTGCACACACGACATCGATCCGCTCTAAACTTGGAAACCATATGTCCCTTACGCAAACAATTTATGCATAAGGGCACCGATTTGACATACTCAAATCTCTGTTGCACAGAGAGAGTTTTAAAGGTGGGGCAAGCAGATATGTAGTGGTCCTTTGATTTACACTGCTGGCAAAGAGGCTGCTTTGTATTTGCAGCTACTAACGACGATTTGGTCCTGTCCGATTTGGTTCCTGTCATGTGACTCGTGCTGATTGCAGCTCCGGGCTTCGTTTCCGAACATGACGCTCCTTCTGCTGATAATTGCTGAAATCTTCTATTCAGGGTGGCTTCACAGTCCTTCCATAATGGTAGCTTGTCGTAATCCAGCTGTACTTCTCACTTTGATCGGGTGGCAGAGTCTACTTTTGACATGACCATGTGTATGATAATCGCATTTGTAATTTGTTTCTCATCGCCCAGCGATAACTATGAGTCATACACAACCGACACTTCATCGATCATCGCTCGCAATGAGGGTGCTGATGGCTTTTGGATAGTTGGCAACTCAAAAAGTTTTGAAATTGTATTAAAAAATATCAAAAATCTATTATCGTAAACTTTTTTGAGGCTTGCCAACGCCTTCGGATAATTTTCCAGATGGTTAAATTTTTCAATATCTGGGATATTTGGATCATTGTGAACCAGACTCTCAAACAAACTCATAAGATTTTTAATTCGGAATACTCTCCCTTGAATTTCGGCAAATTCATTTTTGGGAGCCTTGAGCTGTGAGATGTTACGAAAGATGTGTCCGCAATAGACGTTCTACTTTTTGCTAAAACTGTTTTAATTATAGGTTTTGCTTCTACAATTATGTCCTCTAACTCCCCTCGGGCCATGTCGTCTTCATCAATCTCTTCAATTTTAGATTGACACTTCATCAACTTTTCACTGTGTGAGTTTAATATGTCGAGACGACATTCCAATTCAATTGGATCTAACGACATGGTTTTTTCCAGAAGGCCCGTCCTTATACGCAAAATGCTACTTTTCGCCACCGTCCTTTAACGCTTTAATGATTTTAAGTCGATCAACTCCTTACTTGGAGAGAGGTTGGCGATAGTTGGCTTTGGCTTGCTCATTTTTGTTTGTTAAAATTAAAATTTCGAAAAAGAACAATAAAGGTTGGCAACCAATATAATAGGAATCGATTACGAAAACGAAATAAAAATATCGATTTCCAATTATACGAAAGCTTAAACGATAATATTCGTAATGAGCACAATGTTTTTTGCAAACGAGAAGTTGAAAACTGTGTGAAAACACACTGACCGAATTGTAATTTTTTTTTTGCTTTTGCAAATAATTAAAAAGTGCACCTTAATGTTAAATGCAATATATAAGATATACTCTAAACGCCACCGCAAATCGTTTGATCCCCTTTTTTATGTCAATATATATAACGTATGTATATACACGTTGCTTTGCCAATTTTTAGAAAAGCGCACCTTAATGTTTAAGTTATGCGATCATAGACGCTATCACGAATCCCTCTATACCTTTTTCTTTCACGTCAATATATGTGTAAGTATGTATGTATATACGTGTCCAAATATTATATATGTATATTGCAAGTTTGGTGTTGGATTCGTGGTGGGAGAGAGACTCCGTCGCCGAGTACTATCATTCACTCCGGAGAAGGAACGTCTAGCCACAATCCGCATCAAAGCGAGGTTCTTCAACATATCGTTGATTTGGGCCCACGCCCCGACGGAAGAGAAGGACGATGTGACCAAAGATGCCTTTTATGAGTGCTTGAAGCGCACTTATGAGTGATGCTCCCGCCACGATGTCAAAATCGTGCTTGGCGACTTCAACGCCAGGGTGGGCAAAGAAGGTATCTTTGGCACTACGGTCGGTAAATTCAGCCTCCACAAGAAAACGTCCCCAAATTGGTTGAGGCTGATCGACTTCGCCGGGCCCGAAATATGGTTATCTGTAGTACTAAATTCCAGCATAAGAAGATTCATCAAGCTACCTGGCAGTCTCCGGATCGAAAAACCACCAACCTGATCGATCATGTTGTGATAGACGGAAGACACGTC
Organism: Bactrocera zonata; assembly: GCA_037783105.1. Taxonomy (NCBI): domain Eukaryota; kingdom Metazoa; phylum Arthropoda; class Insecta; order Diptera; family Tephritidae; genus Bactrocera; species Bactrocera zonata. The sequence continues at coordinate 349,609 of JBAWJQ010006683.1, forward strand.
TCCAGTGTTTTAGATGTGCGTGCGGTCCGAGGTCCTAACATCGACTTGGACTACTATATTGTTGCACAAGGAAGGTTCGACGTCGAGAAGCTGCAAACACAACAGACAGCCGAACGATTTTCTACTCGGCTTGCGCTCCTGCTCTCTGAGAGCACTCGTCAACAACAATTGATATCATCGCCCACAACACCCGGCCGTTAGTTCTGCTTTCTCCAGACTGAACAAGGAAGCAACTCAAATGTGTCTGGCAGTGAACGAGGGCAAGACGAAATATCTCCTGTCATCAAACAAACAGTCGTCGCACTCGCGACTTGGCTCCCACGTCACTGTTGACAGTCATAACTTTGAAGCTGTAGATAAGTTCGTCTATTTAGGAACCAGCATTAACACCACCAACAATGTCAGCCTGGAAATCCAACGCAGGATTACTCTTGCCAACAGGTGCTACTTCGGACTGAGTAGGCAATTGAAAAGTAAAGTCCTCTCTCGACGAACAAAAGCCAAACTCTATAAGTCGCTCATAATTCGCGTCCTGCTATATGGTGCAGAGGCTTGGACGATGACAACAACCGATGAGTCGACGTTGCGAGTTTTCGAGAGAAAAGTTCTGCGAAAGATTTATGGTCCTTTGCGCGTTGGCCACGGCGAATATCGCATTCGATGGTACGATGAGCTGTACGAGATATACGACGACATTGACATAGTTCAGCGAATTAAAAGACAGCGGCTACGCTGGCTAGGTCATGTTGTCCGGATGGATGAAAACCCTCCAGCTCTGAAAGTATTCGACGCAGTACCCGCCGCGGGAAGCAGAGGAAGAGGAAGACCTCCACTCCGTTGGAAGGACCAAGTGGAGAAGGACCTGGCTTCTCTTGGAATATCCAATTGGCGCCAAGTAGCGAAGAGAAGAAACGACTGGCGCGCTGTTGTTGACTCGGCTAAAATCGCGTTAGCGGTGTCTACGCCAGTAAAAGAAGAAGAACATATTGTATTTAAGCATATAAAAGTGTAAAAAAGGGAGAGTCAAACACGGAAAGGGTGCAAATGTTAATTATTGTTATTTATTTTCTTTGTTTGCACCACTTTCAATGATTCGCACTCGTTACCTGTTGTGAATGCGTAGGCGTTTTGCCTGCGTTCACTTCCTTGGTGCAGAGGAGGCAACGACAGCTCCGCGAAGGAAGTAGGTGTTGACGCAGCAGAGATGTCGTTGGCAGCAGTGATGGTGTCAGTGATGGTGCTAGCGGCAGCGATGTTGTAAGCGGCAGTGATGTTATTAGCGGCAATGATGTTGTTAGCGGCAGCGATGTTGTCAACGGCAAACGATGTTACATTATTGGCGGCAGCGATGCTTTTAGTAGCAGAGGTAGAAACAGTACGATGTAGTACAGTACTTTGTAGAAAACGGCAAACTTGTGTACAAAAACGACAAACAATTTTTTTTTTTTTTAAACGGGTGTTCAATAAATACTTTTATACCGGCACTTCACCAAGTATTGAAACGGGACGGTGATTTTGGTTTGTACACTACGGCAGATTTTGCCGAATTTTTTAACGGGTGTTTAATAAATACTTCTATACCGGCACTTCACTTTCAATCGGTACTTTAAGTTAATGGCACTAAAAATCGGGTTTTTTCTTTTTGGGTTTGTAATTTGAAAACAGTAATAAATTTTTTAATTTTAACTTTTTACAGAAATCAAAATACAAATTAAAATACTTATGTGCCTTTATTTTTGCACCCCACTGTACTCACCACCCGTTTTGAACTTGACGTACGTATGTGTACGTAGATTTGTACATATGTACTTGGCTTCTTTACCGCACTTATTTCGAAAATTCTTTCGCACTTAGTTATACAATCTTATGTGTATGTGCATATATTTTGCTTTTATGTACCGGTAAGTATTGATATAAGTGCATAGATATGTATGTACGAATCTGTGTATTTACCGAATGGAATTTTCCGCACTCCACTTCACCTATTTTTTTCTTTTTAATTTTTTTAAATTTTGAAAGTTCATATGCTGGATATTCTTTTTATCCCACTGACACTGCTTATGTACATGTACGTACATACATATGTATGTTATATTTTATACACTCTGTGAATCTTTTCACTTTCACAGTAATAAGTCGTAATTAAAAGAATTTTTGTAAATTTAAGCACGTTTGGTACACTTTTTTTTTGAAGTTACGTTTGTATATTTTTCACTTATATTTAGCCGACGACAACCGACAATCGCGAAACGAAACGCGCGCGAGTTACATGTACGAGTACGTATGTAAAAACACCTGACAATGCATTTGACAAATACGATGAACTGTTAAAGCAAATTGCAACATAACACCATTTCCGGCTTTTGCAATTTGCTTAAACAAATAAAGTAAGCAAAATATAATTTAACAAGTGAAATTCCTAAGAATTATCAAAATTAATAAAAGTATGCTTATTCAGCAATAACATGTTAAAAGTAAGTTAATATTATTAATAAGCAATTTGTAATTAGAATAAGCTTCATTTTAAGTCAATTTTATTAAATAAAGCAGTCTGTTCTGGATCGCCATCAACGTCACCTCGTTGCAATACAATTTGATTTTTTTGACTTTTTTTAAAAAACCCGTTCACCGCGACTCAACACATAATTGGCGCAGTCGGTAATCCTTGAAAAAAAAAAAATTACAAGGATAGTGATAAACGTAACTATAACACCCAAACAAATCCTGCGAATCTGTAGCCAACTTGGGAAGTTGACCAGACCCTCCAGGATATAACAAAAATAAAATAAAATAATTTTTCGCAGTGAAAACGACCTTAAATAAAAGGCGTTAACCCACCGAAAATAACCAAACAAAAAAAAAAAAAAAAGAAAACCTTTTGTTTTTCGCAGTGAAAACGACCTTAATTAAAGGCGTTAACCCACCGAAAATAACCAAAAAAAAAAAAAAAAAGAAAACCTCTTGTTTTTCGCAGTGAAAACGACCTTAAATAAAAGGCGTTAACCCACCGAGAATAACTGAAAAAAAAAAAAAAAACAAGTTTTGCAGTGAACAAAAAAAAAAAAACAACAAAGCGTGGAGTCATCATCATCGAGGCGGCAAAAAATATTCGATAACAACAGAATAATGGAACAGGAGCAGATTCAAATACCCAACGTCGAGCTCATCGAGCAACTGAGTAGAAGAGAGCAACAGTTGGAACAACTTCGACAAGCGTATGTCGAACTACAACATCGTCAAACAAACAATGAAATTGAACTACAACGAATCATGAAAAACATTCAGCATATACCCACATTCACAGGAAAAGGAGAAGTGACAATAAATTCTTTTATGAGCAGCATTGAATACCTGCTGTCAAATATAAGAGATGAGGAAGTCAAAAAGGAAGCCACCAGGGCAATATATTATAGAACGATACAAGGGGACGCAAAGGACGTAATAATAAATCTTCCACACCCGGACAACTGGACGGATATCAAGAAGGCGCTGAAATTACGATACAAACCAGATCTGGAACCCCACGAAGTCTACAGAAAAATATGCAGTGTAAAGGCAAATACGGTGAGTGAGCTAGCAATACTTGTACAAAATATTAAATATAAAGCTGATGAACTTAGAATTTATTATAAGGACGATGTAGGGATAGATATGAGCAACGTGGACAGTCTTTTAGTGAACACAATTAAAGAAATGACACAGGGGACATTGTTAGATAAAATTTACGAGGAACATGACCTTTATAATATTATAGAGATAATGACAAAAAGAAGATATGATGATACATGTATTAGGCCGGAATTTAAAAAAACAAAACTAGTATATGGACAGCACGGACAATACAACAAAAAATACTATGACAATCATATAGGCAAGTATGACAGACCAGATCAAGTTCGGCAAAATGTTCAAAACTCTCCACAAAATAAAGGAATTGTTGAAAACAATTCTAATCAATTTAGGCAGAATTTTCAACAGAGAGGCACTCGAGATAATAATTCTCAACAATATGGGCAAAGATTCCCAACATATAAAGATAATAATTCAGGTAGAGAGAGGAGAAATATAAACTCAAACCAATTAAGGCTAGATAGAGGAGAACCTATGGAAGTAGATAATATAGAATTCAATCAAGAGAGATCTCAAATGGCAGGACACCCTAGCAGCAGGAGCAGCCAAAATCGCTTGCAAACGCCTAGGCAAAGCTATAGAGAACTCGAAGATTATAGAGAAGATAATTATTCAAACCAAGAGAGATCCCGAATAGCAGGACACCCTAGCAGTAGTAGCAGCCAAAATCGCTTGCAAACGCCTAGGCAAAGCTATAGAGAACTCGAAGATTATAGGGAAATTAATGAATCAATTTTTTTTACAAGGAAGCCTCGGAGAGCTTACCACGAATAGTAATAACAATAAAAAATAAAAAATACATTGCGCTAATAGATACGGGAGCGAATATAAGTTTAGTGGATTCTGAATTGAACGAATTTCGAAAAATTCCACTTAAAAATAATATAACAATCAGAACAGTAACAAGCAAGGAAACAATTACCCATGAAGTGCATACGGAAGCACCAAAAGAATTCAATTTACCTGAAAACGCGTACATAAGATGGAGATCGACATCCTTAAAAAATAGGAAATATAATTTCATAATAGGAATTGATTTATTAAATAATTTAAACACGATGATAAATCTAATAGATGGAAAAATTTCACTAAATAAAAAAGAATCAGAATTTTTAAATAAACCATTCAATTTCAGTGAAATATGTACCCTAGAAGCAACAAATGAGAAATTAAAAGAAATTAAATTAGATCATCTAAATGCAGAAGAGTTTAGAGAAATCACGAAATTATTGAAAAAATTTGAAAACCTTTTATTTAAAGAAGGAGAAAAATTAACAAGTACTACGGAAATTCAACACGAAATAAAAACTACTACTGAAGAGCAAATAAATTCTAAATTATATAGATATCCACCCCAGCATGAAGAAGAAGTTAGAAAACAAATCAGAGAAATGGAGGAACAAGGAATTATAAGGAAAAGTAATTCTCGATATTCCAGCCCTTTAATAGTAATTCCAAAGAAAATGGATAACTCAGGGAAAAGAAAGTACAGGATAGTAATCGATTATAGAAAGTTAAATGAGGTAACAATAGATGATAAATATCCTCTTCCTAACATTGATTCAATTTTAGATAAATTGGGACGAGCCCAATATTTTACAACACTAGACTTAGCAAAAGGTTATCATCAAATTACAATCAAAGAGGAAGATAGGTGTAAAACAGCGTTCGTAACACCTCATGGCTTGTATGAATTTACAAGAATGCCATTCGGGTTAAAGAATGCACCAGCAACCTTTCAACGACTCATGAACGAAATTTTACGAGAATTTATAAACAAAACATGCGTGGTATACTTAGATGATATACTAATCTTTAGTACAACGTTACAGGAACATATACAATCAATTAGAGATATTTTCAAGGTTTTAAAATCAAAAAATTTAAAAATACAAATGGATAAATGTAATTTTCTGAAAAAAGAAACAGAATTTTTAGGACATATTCTAACAAAAGATGGTATCAAACCGAATCCAAATAAAATCAAAGTAATAGAAGAATTAGAATTACCAAAAACGGAAAAACAGATTAAGAGCTTTTTAGGTATAACAGGTTATTATAGGAAATTTGTTAAGGATTATGCAAAGGTAGCACAACCAATTACAAAATATCTAAAAAAAGGAGTCCGAATTAATATAAAAGATCCTTCATATATAGAAGCATTCGAAAAACTTAAACGATTAATAAGCTCGCATCCAATTTTACGGTATCCAAATTTTGAAAAATTATTCACATTAACTACAGATGCATCAAATTATGCAATAGGAGCATTTATATCTCAAGAAGGACACCCAATATGTTATGCATCAAGAACGTTAAATAATCATGAACGAAATTATTCAGCAACTGATAAAGAGTTTTTAGCAATTATTTGGAGCGTAAACTACTTTAGACCATATTTATACGGTAGAAAATTTAAGATCGTAACAGATCATCAACCAATTAAATATTTACATTCAAAATATAGAGGGAAGGACATGTCACCAAAACATCAACGATGGTTGTTAAAATTAGGTGAATATCAATTTGACATCGAATATATTAAAGGAAAGGAAAACAGAGTAGCAGATTTTCTTAGCAGAATACAGGATAATGAAGATGAGGTAAAAGAAAATGAGGATGAAAATACCGATGAAATTTCAGAGCATGACCTAAATATAGTCAACAATTTAGATGACGATACATCAATGGAAACAATACATTCAGCAGAAGAAAATTTACAAGATCATTTTTATATAAAGGAGGAGATAGTTAATAAATATAAAACCCAAATTATTTTGACGAACAATAAGACAGAAGAACTAAAACAGATACATGGAAAAAGAATTATTTTTATCTCAGAGTACGATTTCGATAGATTAAGTGAAATATTTAAAAAATATATAACAAAAGGAAAGGTAGGAATTTATTCGGAATTATCCGAGCGACAGTATAACATAGTACAAGAGAAACTAATAGAAATGTTTTCAAATGATAAACAATTAGAATTTATAAAAAGCACAATGAGAGCACAGGATATAGAAACAAAAGTGGAAGCTGTTAAACAAATTTCGTTGTATCATATTAGAGAAAGTATGCATTCGGGCATACAAGAAACGTATAATCAACTCAGAAATAAAATATATTATCCTAAATTAGGAGAGTTAATACAAATAGTAATTAACCAATGCGAAACATGTCAAGAAGTAAAATATGATAGGAGACCTATTAAACAAAAATTTTTTCATACAGAAACGCCGACGAAGAATAATGAAATAATCCACATAGACACCTATGTAATAAAAAGATTCCATTTTTTAACAATTATAGATAAATTTTCCAAATATGGAGTAGCATATCCTTTAACTGATAGAAATCATATTACATTCATCGAACAATTAGAAGATTATTTTACCAAAATAGGAAAACCGAAGAAAATAGTAGCTGACAATGAATTTCATGCTACAAGAATTAAGGAATTTTTAAATAATGAAAATATAGAACTCCATTTAACCAAACCCAACAGTCATACGGGTAATGCAGACATTGAAAGATTCCATAATACAATTTCAGAAAAATTTAGAATGTTATATAAATTAAATAAAAATGTATCAGTTAAGCAGCTAATTCAAAAAGCTATTAGGAATTATAATGATAGATTTCATTCTACAATAAAATTCACACCCAACGAGGTACATAACAATAAAATAGATAAAGAGATAGTAAGAAAAAATTTAGAACAGCAAAAAGAAAAGACAATCAACAAACTAAATAGGAACAGGGAAGACTATACAGAACAAAGAACGGAAGGATTTATAAAAAATTATAAAGCAGTTAGGCACAAGGAACAGCCTAAATATAGAAAACAAAACTTAGAAAAAATCCATACTAGTAATATAAAGAGACCTTTAAAATTTACAGATTTGGATAATGTGGACAATAATAGCTCTAATGACACAAGATTGTAACGGGACAATAGATTTAACAGAAATAAAGGAACAAAACGGATTTATAGATTTACAGATTAGAGATCAAACAGTACCGAAAGATAGCGATATAATACTACATATTATTGACATTCAACAATTAGAAAATATTATTAATGCTATGACAGATAATGTAATTTTGATGAAATTGGAAAATAAAGAAATATTGCAAAGAGAATTGTTAGATACAAGAAACAAACTACTGACACTTATGACAGTTAGAAATAGAAATAAAAGAGGACTGATTAATGCAATTGGCAGTATGTCAAAATGGCTTTTTGGTACAATGGACGAAGACGACAGACAAAATATACAGACATATTTTTTAAAAACGAACGACTCAATTAACGAACAGATTAAAATTAATTATTATTTTTCATCAGCTATCGATCACTTAAAAGAGATTGTTAAAAGTGACAGGGTAAAAATTGAAAGAGAGCTTAATTCAATAAATAAACTTTTATATGAGGAATACAAACAAACGTTATATTTAGATCAGTACACCAAAATTCAGTTATTAAAAAGTAAAGTAGAACACATACAAGAAAATGTGGTATCAGCTAAATATGGGATAATACACCCGAATATTTTAACGAATGAAGAAATTATGAAATATAACATTGATTATAATAAACTAAAATATATACAACTAGGAACAGTAATTGTTAATAATACGTTTCTAGTATTTGGAATAAAAATACCAAAAAATTTTGAAAATGTAAAACTACGAAAAATTATCCCAATACCTAACAGACAAAGTAATGAAATAGATGTAAAAATAGAAGAAATATTTACTTACAAAAACAAAACATTAATATTTGAAGAAAATAAATCATTAGATCAAATGAAAATAAGCAAACATTGTATTTTAAGAAATAATTGTAATCTGGTAAAATGCAAAGAACTCGAAATAATACAATTAAATGTTAAAACAGTTCTTATTAAAAATGCAAACACTTTAAAAATCAATAATACATGTAATCAAGATTTTCCATTAATAAGTGGAAACTATATAATAAGATTTAATAATTGTTCAATTAGAATTAATGACTATTATTTTTCAAATTTTGTAGAAGATATAAAAGAAAATATTGTAACATTAAAATATAAAGACAGTCAGAACTTCACGAAAAAAATTACATTTGACGAAATAGTAGAAGAGCATAAATCGAATATAGAAAACATTTTTAAATTAAAAATTCATACGAAAATATCTCATATTTGCAACATATTAAGCATAATTATAATTATATTAGTAGCTACTGTCATTATAAAAAAACACAAATATATAAAAATTATATTAAATAAAAGAATTCAGGTGAATTCTACTATAAAGGGGGGAGTAGTTACATGTACGAGTACGTATGTAAAAACACCTGACAATGCATTTGACAAATACGATGAACTGTTAAAGCAAATTGCAACATAACACCATTTCCGGCTTTTGCAATTTGCTTAAACAAATAAAGTAAGCAAAATATAATTTAACAAGTGAAATTCCTAAGAATTATCAAAATTAATAAAAGTATGCTTATTCAGCAATAACATGTTAAAAGTAAGTTAATATTATTAATAAGCAATTTGTATTTAGAATAAGCTTCATTTTAAGTCAATTTTATTAAATAAAGCAGTCTGTTCTGGATCGCCATCAACGTCACCTCGTTGCAATACAATTTGATTTTTTTGACTTTTTTTAAAAAACCCGTTCACCGCGACTCAACACATAATTCGCGCACAGGCAATTAAATGCAAGCAATTGAAACCGAAAATTGTATGTACGGAAATATGATATCCACGAAAATTGTTTTAAAAATGTTATTTATTAAACTTTAAACTTTTACCACGCACTATTGTCCCTGCTCGGGCGCCATGAAAAGTCTCAAGCTTTTTTGAGAAAAGTTAATTGGGAATGCGTGAAATATAAAATATAATAAAATTGCCTGTACCGAAAATAACGACCGCTCGCGAATGTTCTTCTTACACAATTGAATTCTTTATTGTAGGAATTTTATGACTTAGCCTAAACCTTAACCTAACGGCTTTAACTAACGGGACGCGTAAGTATGTATTTACAAAAAAGGGGTAAGTAGAATTCATTTCGTTACATTCTGGTAGAAAATTATGGTGAGTATATAAACAGTATTATTAGGGTGAGTACTTTATATAAAATAAACTTTAACATTTTAATTTAAATATTTAATATAAAGTTAATTCATATACATTAGTTTAGTATTATGTTTAAAAATAGTATTTACGTTTAAAGGGTGTCCCTTGGCGCAACAAATATGTTAAAAAAGATTAGGCGATACTAAATAATTTCAAGACGAAAAATTAATAACAGAAGTCGGAAAATGCGCAAGTAAATTCTTATTTGATAAATATTTTAATTACGATTAATTCTTTGAAAACAACCTACATATAGAACTTAAGGTGAATTTGTTTAACTAAAACTTTCTTTTCTGCAGAGTAAAAAGCTGAAAAAAATTGCTTCAAGTAAGTTTACTGAAATGACTGGACATTGCTGGCCGTGATATCCCACGATATCTGTTTAATTTTAGTGACACATAGACATACTTTAGTATAATAATAAAATTAGACAAAAGCAGCTTAATAAAACTATGAAATTACTTTTTTACAGTTGTTGCTGCTTGATGGTTATACTTTTAATCAAACCACAGCCTTTGAAACTGCATGATGAAAGATAAACTTTGCAATATCCCCTATGAGAGAGGTGGGCATTTAGCCCTCTGTGGCATTTTGCACCGTTCAGGAACGCGTGCTCATTTTGAGGGCTAGATGAGGGGATCATCGCGGTCAAACATGAAGAGGGAATTGAGAGGAACGTATTTTACCACTCCTTGTTTACAAATGAGAGCGCGCGTATATATGGGCACTGCACTGTGGGTAACAATTGTAAAATTGCTTAACAATTTTAAATCTCTTAATAACTACCATAAATTTATAAAATGTAAGACAAATAATTAAAAATATAATAAATATTTCGGAAGATGTCCCTTGGTTAAAATTTCATCTGCTTCCAAAATGCACTCTTTAATGAAACCTCTGTCTAAAAATGAGTGGTTGCCTAAAACCATTTTAACTCCCATCGCTTAGCTAACATATACCGATCATATTCTTAGTGTTGCGCTTCATAATGCCTTTGAATATTGTATTTCTTCATCTGAACAAGTATTTTACATAAAAGACATTGTATGCCGCCAAAGATTTCCTGACATAAAATTTTTTTTGCCATTCCACATTAAATTAATTAATTTTTCTTTTTAAATTTTGGACACTGTTTTCACACGCTGATAACTTTACTGCACATTTAAATTAAAATAACTTCAGTTTATGAACCGCTGTTTCTTCAAAAAAAAAAAAAAGACAAAACAAACATATGTTCAAATGAGCGCTCAGCACACCTATTAGCGTGTGTACTCAATTTGTGTGCTTAAAGTGCCCACATACGACACACAAGTGCGTTCGATCGATATGTGTGCGCATGCAGTTTACTCGTTTAACCCTTAACTCCGGCTGCTGTAGCTTGTATTCGGACCTGCGGGACCGCCGTTAAGCACTATTTCGCAGGACCAAGCTGGGCGATAACTGCCTCTTCACGACCTACATCATCCTTTCATCTGTTAGCTTTTCTATGGTCTCTCTCTCTCCACTGCATACCTCGTGCAAGAGAAAAAGATGAAAAACAGTGTGTTTCGTCATCATGGCCAAATTTGTGTTGGTATTCCCTGAAACAGCCATGGCCCGCTAAGAACAGTGTTAAGTAGAAATCTGTCTCCCCGTGTTGTCTGTCAATCCAGGCCGGTACATTTTTAATAAGTCTATATGTCCATCTTCCTTTGTCTGCCGCATCCCATTGCTTTTGTCACACCTCGAGATTTGTCTTCCTCTCCTTTTTGCGCTCGTCGACCGTTAGGCGCCTATGCATGGCTTTTGTTTTACAGTAGACTCCTCTTAATTCAGAGGCCATTATATCCGGTGGCATAAGACCAGATATGACAGCACTCGCCTCGTACGACACCGTTCTAAACACACTGGCAACTCTAAGGGCGCATAACCTGGACACAGATTTGGCCATATTGACACAGGTTTTTTGACGAAGGGCTGTCCCCCATATGGGAGCTGCATACATAAGCATTGATTGGCTAATTTTTGCCAGCAGAGCTCTCCTACTTTGACTTGGGCCACCAATGTTTGCCATGGTTCTCGACAGGACTGCAGTCACTTTAGCTGCCTTACCATAGGCCTTTTCAATGTGCGCCTTGCAATTGAGCCTCTTATCGATCATAACACCAAGGTACCTCAGTGAATTTTGCGTTACAACGTTATATCCATCAATGTTCAGAGTGAACGATTCTAGTTTTTTCCTGTTCGTAATGAGTACTGCCTCTGTTTTTTCACCTGCAAGCTGCACTCGTAAGCCAGTTCTTTAGCTACGATGGTTACGGCAAGGCCGTCCGCATAGCTAATTATCTGTGCCTCTTTTGGTAGTGGACCTAGCATGGAACCTTGTGGTACTCCACCTATCACCATGAAGATTTTTGGACCTGCATCGGTATCGTACCGCAGTAGTCTGTCAGAAAAATAGCTGCTTATTGTCCTTAGAAAATACCCTGGGGTGTTTCGTTCCTCCAATGCTCTCAGTATATGTAGCCAGTATGCCGAGTTGAAAGCGTTTTTCACGTCCAGCGTAACAACTGCGCAGTATTTTTTATCTCCATACCTCCATCTGGTGCCCTCTATGGCTTTGGCCGCAATGTCCGTCACTTTTCCAATTGCGTCTAAAGTGGACTGATGTCTTCTGAATCCAAATTGGTTTTCAGATAACCCAGGAGACTCTTCTTCTAGGTGGCGTCCTAGACGTGTGCAAATTAGTCTTTTCAATATTTTAGCCATCGTGCCGATCATGCAGAGTGGGCGATACGCACTCGGCTCTCCCGCCGGTTTGTTTGGCTTTTGAAGAAGAACCAGCCGCTGTTTCTTCCACACTTTCGGGGATACTCTTTCATTCAGACATCGTGTGTAGAGTTGGCGAATGCCCTCTTGCTATGCCCGATGGCAATTTTCAGTGCCTTTTTCGGGATGCCATCAAGTCCTGGAGAATTTGCGTTGCCAAATCTCTCCGCCACTATCATTACCTTCTTTTCGTCTACAATTGGAGATTACATCCTGGTTGGTATCGTTCTACTCGTTTGTGGCTCTTGCGTTGGGAAAAGCGTTTCCACCACCTTTTTTAGGAGGATCGGACTGGTGCTTGACCTTTACCCCCTCTGATTTTTGCCATCACTATTTTATACGCGTCACCCCACGGATTCTCGTCCACCTTCTCACATAGTTCTTTAAAACTCGAGGACTTACTTCTTTTGATAGCCTTTTTCAGTTCTTTACGTTTTCTTTTGAAATTTTCTCGCAATCTTGTATGATGTGGCGTACCTTGGCTTCTTTGGCAGAGGCGTCTTGCTTTATGGCATTCACTTCTCAATGTGCTGATCTCCTCGTTCCACCAGTATGCGGGCCTTCGGATTATGTTGTGCCTTTTCCTACACATAGCAGCATCACAGGCTTTACTTATGTGCTTCACTAGTTTTTCAGCTTGTCGTTCAACGTTGATCGCACCATCCAGGTTCCCATCCAACGTAAGTTTGAAAATTTCTTCATCGAACGTTTCCACCTTCCATCCTTTTTTCTGCAATTTTTTTCCACTGGATCGAGTTTGTATATGTTTGCGGATTTCCAGCAAGATGGCCAGGCGATCGCTATGTATGTAAAAGTCGCACACCTTCCAATTTGCAGATCGAACTATTTTTGCTCGTGTATAGTATGATCTTCCAAGGAGCGGCTTATCTTGGAAGGCGTTGCCCCCACAGGCCCATATGGCAGCTTTGTTTTCCTTGTCGGAGATCCACGTGCTAGCGTTTATGTTTTTATATTGCTCACACACTATCGCCACCTCTATCTTTTCCTCGAAGATTGTTTGCTTCGGCAGCTCTTGAGAGCTTCAAAATGATTTAGGTTGATTTGGACAACTTTCATTTTATCTTTTATACGCCGCTTGATATAGAGGATACTTCCAACTTCCTATCCGGTGGCCTGTCTCCTTTTTCCCACTGCTTTTGCATGCTGCACACGACGGGCTTTTATCGCACTTCTTTGCGAAATGCCCCTATTCACCACACTTAGCACAACATTTGCTCCAATCTTTCTCATTCGTACATGCCCTCGCCCGATGGCCGTATTCCAGGCACCTGAAACACTTTCTGAGATTCGGTTTCTCCCTTATTCTGCAGACCACCCATCCAATCTTGATCTTATGGGCGTCAAGCAGCAGTTTTGAGTCCGCTGCGGGAAGGCTGATGACTGCCGTCTGCGTGCCCGCGTACGCCTGTCTCATGGTTTTGATCGCCTTTTCGTCCAAGGAAGTTAGCTCTTTGATTTGTGAACGTATTGCCACTGCTATGTTTTCTTTGGTGGTTATTTCGTCTAAGTCTCGGATCTCCACTGATACTTCGTGGGTTAGGGCTCTTATTTGCGCCTGGTCGCCCAGAACCTTGCATATCTCCTTTTCATATGCTCCCGTGTTCATCTGGGCCTTCTTCACTTCTAGAAGTATTTCGCCTTTTACCGTCTTGCGGAGCCGCGAAACGTTTTCTCCAAGCTCTTTCAGAGCATCTTCCTTTTTGACGGTTCTAAGCACATCGCTGTATGACATGTTTCCAGTGCGCGCAATGATAATTGCATCGGGCCTCGGACGTGGAGCAAAAACCGTCTTCTTTTTTTTGTTTTGTGTTTTTGGCTTCACCTGCGTCCATTCACTTCCCTGTTCCTCTGCCTTGCGTTCTTTTGTAGGAATGTTTCCTTCATTCCTCTTCCACGCAGTGGTCTTCTTTTCGACTTCCTCTTGGCTGGCTTTCTTTTTTGGCGGGGTCTTCCGCGTCTGCTGCTCATCCTCGCGGGGCTTTTTTGGAGTTGAGTCTACTCCTGTGTGTCTCAAAGGAACATTTCGCCTGGTTGCTTTAACTTTGTTATACACTATTTGGGCGCGTTCATGGAGCTTTGTAACAGAAGTTAGCAGATCCCGGATCTGATTGTTGATCGATCGTGGAAGCAGTTTTATTGCTTCCGTTAGCCTCTTGATCATATCTCCCAAATCAGCCATAATGTCCCCTCCTGGTTGCGTTAGTTCCGCTCGAAGCGTGCTGTCTTGCAGCGCTGGTTTCGACGATCTCGCTCTTTTAGGCCTTTCCACGGTGAGCCCCTGTCTCGGTCATCGCATCAATCTTGGTGCGCGTCTAAAGGTATCTGCTTCGACGCAAAAACTACTCGGCGTTCTCCTGGATTGTTCCGATTCTGGTATCTTACTGCCAGGGCTTTGAGTGCCACTGCTCGTGAAGCAGTCTTGTACACTGCTGCTTTTGTGTTTGTTATATTTATTTAAATATTTCTCCATTCGTTTGTTTTTTACAGCGCATCGTGTGTAGGATGGCGGGCTGAAATAGGCTACTGCGCCCCCTGCGCCCAATGCACACTCCCTGACCAGGGATCGAAATGGCTGTTTACTGATACACCACGCGGCTAACAGCTCGGCGGAGCAAGCTCACATCATCTTTTCCATCCTGCAAGCGGAAGACATCGCTGTCAAGAATAGCCAAGGACTCCCAGTGCACCGCGCTGTGTATCGGGCAAGTTGTAATATCAGCTGCTCCTAACATGGTGAACAGACGCTGACCAGGAAGCCGCCCATTATGGGTCCGTCGCGCCTGGATTTTGTTTTTCTTTTATCACGTCCACACATGATGAGGGGACACATCAATGGCGGTGTCGATTCACCACAGTCACAAGGAGCTTCAGCGGATCTGCTAGCTTTAATGCCGCACCTATCACTCCTTCCGCTCATCGTCGGGGATTGCTTATTCGTTTTGACTTATTTCGCAACTAACCTCCGCGACCTGCCGACCGCCCTGGTAGCTTAGCGCATAGCTAGAGCACCCTAAGTATAGGTGCGCGCGTCTGTACGCGCCGAATGATGCGCCTCCAGTGCCGACCGGATCAGTAGCGATGTCCCAATACTGGTACAAACACCAGCACCCTTTAGAACACATGTTTGTCGTGTATGGCGCTGTGTGCGCACAAAATCTCATTTCTCTCGTGTCGCCGAACAGTGAAGATCCCGGACAATGGCAAGTGTTAAGGGGAGAAAAAATTCAAAGAGATTCATATTTTTTAACAATTTATCTTCTAGTTAAACTAAGAAAATTTTAAAAATGATGTAAAATTTTAAAAATTTTTTTAAAATAAAAAAAGTGGTCTTCGATCAAAAAAATTTGACTTTATGTTGTTTAAAAATACGTTCAAACTTGACTTTTCTTAGTTTTTTTTTAGTTTGAATAAAAGATTATTTAATGCCAAGATAATAAATTTTGCCACAATTCCATACAACGTTTAGTTTTTTTCTATCCTGCCCGCCAATTAAGAATAATCGTAAAAATGAAAAACCGACAAATCGCGTTTCAAGGTTTTCGCTTTTTGCCCAAGCGTTCATATACATATCTGTTAGGCGCTCGGTCACTATTTCCCTTCTAGCTTCGATAATATTTCGATGTCCCATCTATAATTTTGTGAATATATTCTTCGACATTTTTTAAAGAAATTTAAGCAAAAAAATCGATTGTTTGAAGCTTTTGAAACAGGCCCTTAATAAAAATTTCGTATCAGAATTTATTGATCTTATAAAAAATGAATTGGCAATTTGGCAAACGAAAAGTGATAAACATAAAAATAAAATTGAGAAAAATAAAAGTTGGAATAACTTATTAAAGAAATACAAAGAAATAGATATAAGTGCTACATTAGAAATAAATTCGAAGAAATGTTCGGCTTGCCTGTCGCACATGTTAACTGTGTGAAGAACGAACGCAAAATGGATTTGTGTGTCGTGTATGGGCGAAACGAATTCACACAGATCGAACGCACATGTGTGTCGTGTATGGGCCCTATAACGTGTCATCTCGACAGGCAAAATTTATGGCATATTAACTGTCAAATCTATTGCTATTGCCATTTCCAAATCTTTACGTGAGCATTTGTTATCATAACATAATCATTTGCGACAAGGCCATGGATAATATGATACGTGACTCTCGCATTGGCTCTCATTTTTCTGTCAAACGCGTTCCCTGATTATTTGACAGCGAAGGAGATCAGGGAATTTCTGACAGCTGATTTCAGAAAAGGCGGGATGCCTGAAGTAAACCGCTATAATTACTTAACGAAATTAGTGTGAAATGAAATTTCATTGAACTGTGCGAACATATTTTGGCAAAATAAATGTTTATGTAAATTAATTAATGATTTTGCATTTTAGCATTTATATATGTATGCATTTTCAAAGTGTTTAATTTAGTGTTTTGTATAATTTATTAAATAGCCAATCTAATATTTTTCAGCAGTGGCATCATTTGCAAATGTTATAAAAAATGTGAGTTTTGACAACTCTCTCTCGAATCAAAGAGTCTCGTATCATATTATCCATGACAATGCGTCGGGTAGGTAGGTTCGAGCTGATGTAGCGCATGTTTTGAGCTCTTGAAAAATTTATTTTATCATTTGCGAAATGGCGTCAGGTAGGTCAGTTCGAGCTGATGTACCGCATGTTTTGAGCTCTTGAACTGTTTAAAGTAATTTAAGGATGAAAAAAATTTATATGGAAAATAAAAGCAAGGAATAAATATGCTTTTTCCCACAAATATGTTTCTTGTAAATAAAGATTTTATATATTCGGACTATAATAAATTAAGCATAAGTTTTATATACCAGTTAAAATAATAAATATGACATGAGCAATGATATTTTGTTTTATGGTTGTATAAGCTTATTAAATTTAAGACTTCGCGCATTCACCAATCCATTTTGTATATTTTTTCCGCAAATTCACAATGTTGAGCTAAATACTACTTTTTTTGGAAAAATGTTACTTTGAAAATGATATGTTTTGCATAGTAGATGTGTGTGACTATTTACGTTAGTTTTAAGTTTATTTTCTAATAATGTTAAGTCTGATCTGACAATACTGTTTATCTAAGCTTTTGTATTTCTCATCTCTCTTTTATCATACATATCTGTTTGTTATTACCTTTGTTTGTTAATATTTCGAAGTTACGGTATTTTAAACTCCTTTGAACTCCTATAAATACCGGTGGACATGTGTGTAAGAGCTTCTTCTCTGATTGTAACTCAGTACTGATGGTACTCATTTCAATAAAGCATTGCGAACTCTACCCGCTGGTAAAATTAATTATTTAACATTTTGGTGCCTCCTGTGAGGACAAATATTTTTAAATTTATTATGTAATTGTTTGTAATTGCGGTTGTGTGGTTTCATGGCGGAACTTAATTGGGGATCATCGGCGGTGAAAGCAATAAAGCGCATACATTCACGTGTCTCGGCAGGTGCCATGGAAAGCCGTGATGTATTTTATCTCCAACAAGAGCTTAAATCGCTTGAATCGCATTTTGAGCGTTTCATGGAGAACCATAATCGTTTGGTTGGAGTAGCTACGTCCACCGAGATGGGGCCACATTATGCACTTTTGGAATCAGTAGAGGAGCTGCAGCAGACTTAATCGTCTCATCACATCGTCAAGGGTTGAGTTTAATGTCGCTGAAGGAACGAAAAATTGACCCACGACATCTCTGGATGAGCATTTAGTTGAACTCAAATTGGATCCGTTAGCTACCCCGTTGTTTGATGGAGACAGGTGTAAATGGTTAGCGTTCAAAGATGCCTTTGAAACACTGGTACATAATTCTACATATCCAGAAGCGTTTAAGTTGGGAAAACTTCGGCGGGCGGTAAATGCAGCTTCTTCTTCTTCTTTACTGGCGTAGGCACCGCTTACGCGATTATAGCCGAGTCAACAACAGCGCGCCAGTCGCTTCTTCTCTTCGCTACTTGGCGCCAATTGGATATTCCAAGCGAAGCCAGGTCCTTCTCCACTTGGTCCTTCCAACGGAGTGGAGGTCTTCCTCTTCCTCTGCTTCCCGCGACGGGTACTGCGTCGAATACTTTCAGAGCTGGAGTGTTTTCATCCATCCGGACAACATGACCTAGCCAGCGTAGCCGCTGTCTTTTAATTCGCTGAACTATGTCAATGTCGTCGTATATTTCGTACAGCTCATCGTTCCATCGAATGCGATATTCGCCGTGGCCAACGCGCAAAGGACCATAAATCTTTCGCAGAACTTTTCTCTCGAAAACTCTTAAGGTCGACTCATCGGTTGTTGTCATCGTCCAAGCCTCTGCACCGTATAGCAGGACGGGAATTATGAGCGACTTATAGAGTTTGGCTTTTGTTCGTCGAGAGAGGACTTTACTTTTCAATTGCCTACTCAGTCCAAAGTAGCACCTGTTGGCAAGAGTAATCCTGCGTTGGATTTCCAGGCTGACATTGTTGGTGGTGCTTACGCTGGTTCCAAGATAGACGAAATTATCTACAACTTCAAAGTTATGACTGTCAACAGTGACGTGAGTGCCAAGTCGCGAGTGCGACGACTGTTTGTTTGATGACAGGAGATATTTCGTCTTGCCCTCGTTCACTGCCAGACCCATTTCTTTTGCTTCCTTATCCAGTCTGGAGAAAGCAGAACTAACGGCGCGGGTGTTGAGGCCGATGATATTGATATCATCGGCATACGCCAGCAGTTGCACACTCTTATAGAAGATGGTACCTTCTCTGTTGAGTTCTGCAGCTACTGTTCCTTTAATTGGTGGAATATACTCAGGTAGCTATCAGGAGGCTCTCAAGGACCGCTATGACAACAAAACGCAGCTAGCGGAAATACACGTATCCCGTTTTCTTAACCTCAAATTAGCTACCCACGAGTCATCGCAGTCGTTACTGAGTATTGTGGATATGGTTCAAGAGTCGCTGCGTGCATTGCGTGTTATGGACATCCCTATAGATCAGTGGGACGCATTGGCTGTACCAATCGTGGTGGCTAAGCTTCCAGCGGTAACTAAGCAGAACTACAGAGATACCCCAGCTAGAAGATCTATTGAAGTTTCTGGAAAGACGTGCTCATAGCCTAGCTCCTGAACCATCGGTCTCACCAACGGCTTGCCGTCAGCAACGACCACTGAGGGCGCATGTGGCTACTACTGATGCCGCTCTGTGCGCTCATTGCGGGTTAGCCCATCCGCTTGCCAATTGTCCAGCAATATTGGCTCTTAGTATCGAGCAACGATTTGAAGCCCTTAAGGGATAATTGTCGAAATTGTGGTCGCAAGCACAACACAATCCTATGTCGAGACAAGATCAATAGCCCGTTAACGTTTGCTTCCACAACTACGCCAGCAGTATGCAATGAGGTACCTGTGGAGGTGCCGACAGCCACAACAGCATGACTAGCCGCACTAGCAAAGCCTCTCGCTGCCAATCCAAAGCCGATAACCCTTTTAGCAACAGCGCGGGCATATGCCTTTGGAGAAGCATCGGTGCAGCGAGTGGCACGCGTTATGTGTGATCTCGGATCACAGGTTAGCTTTATAACGGATCGTCTAGCAAACTGTTTACAGCTATATCGACGAAAATGTGACTTGATGGTAGAATGTGTAGGTGCGACCATCAATACTCGAGTGAAAGGCAGCGTTCCGTTCTTTCTGAGATCAACAGCATTCAGGATTCGTTGAGTAGTATACTTTTACGTTTTCGTCGCTATCGAGTGGCGATAGCTGCAGATATAGAGAAGATGGTCTGGCAAGTACTGGTTGCACCTGAACATCGCGACTATCAACGAATTATATGGCGTGAGTCTCCTGCAGACGATATCCGAGTATATCGCCTGTGACTATCACATATGGTATGGCATGCAGTCCTTACAATGCAGTACGAACTTTACAACAATGTGCTTGTGACAATTCCGCTGTGGTTTCTGGCATTCAACAAGCGGCTCGTGCTCGAACTGCGATATTAACTTCGTTTTATGTTGACGACTTCTTGACAAGTTGTGAAAACGTTACCGATGCAGTGGAGCTGGCTAAAAATGTGGGCGCCATTTTATCCGCGGGAAAGTTCACCCTAAGAAAATGGAATTCGAACGATAGTCGGGTGATGATGCGTTTATCTAATGAGCAGTCTCTTTCTAATTTTATCTTCCGTCCTGGTGAGGCTTCCGTTTTGGGTTTAAGATGGGACGCACTGTAGGATCAGTTATTCTTTCGCGTCGATCTACGTCAAAGAGGAGAGATACCCACGAAGCGCCGTGTTTTCGTAACTGGGAAAATATTCATTCAGAGACTGTGGTCTACCGGTCTATCTTGGGACTCACCATTACCTGACGATCTTTGCCGCGAATGGCTGAAGTATCGGGCACAGCTTCCAGAGCTTAATCAAATATGAATCGAGCGGTGGATGGGCATGATTCCACGCGTTGAAACATCATTTCACTGAGTTTTCGGTGCTAACTCACACGCGTATGCATCGAAGACGTCGCACACAGACGGTTCTGTACGTTTCACTCTTCTGACGGCAGGTACAAGGGTAGCACCACTTAAAGCTGCTACCATCCCACGCCTAGAACTTGCGGCAGCGCTACTTCTTGCCGACACATTCCAGAACGAGCGGGATTCTTTGGGATTAGTTGACGTTCCCTACTATCTATGGTCAGACTTAGCTATCGTATTGTGTTGGCTGAGGAAGGATCCAGCGATACTAAAACCATTCATATCAAATTGTGTGCGTAGAATACAGGAGCTGACATCCCCTACGCGAAGGCATCACATTCGTTCTGCTCAAAACCCAGTAGAGGCATCACCCCTGGAGAGCTACTAGCACATCCATTTTGGTGGCATAGACCTAAAGAGGCAGAGATGATCTATTTGGACAGCAGTGATGTTCTTTTCAGCAAATATGGGTCTGATATATTACTCGATGAAAACCGAATTACGAACAAATTGATTACACTCGTGTCACATCCGTTATATACCCGTCGTTAGAACGGTCACGCTATTCTGTTAACTGAACGGTTCAGTAATATCACTGGATTGTTGGCAACGGTGGCCAGTATCCTACGTTGGTTAGGAAAACGTCGACACCTTCGCCAACCGGTTATCAGTGCTCAGAAACTGGACGACACTCTACACTATAATCCGTTTAGATCAAGACGAGCATTTTGCAGATGAAATCCGTCAATTGAAGTCTAGTTCAGGTTTGGCATCTTCCAGTCGAATAATACCTTTAAATCGCTTTATAGATAAGAACCGAATCCTACGTGTTGGAAGACGCATTCACAAGGCACTCGGACATGATCAACGATTCCCTATTATTTTGCCGAAATCGACGCCGTTGGTCAAGCTTTTACTACATCAAACACATGAAGGTACATTGCATGGAGGAGCGCTACTCATGCTGCACACTCATCGTCGCCGCTTCTGGATTCTGAGTTCCAGGCAAGCAGTCAAAGGTTTTATCCATAGCTGTGTTGAGTGTCGGCGTCACAGAGGGGAAGTCCTCAATTAGCAAATCGCTTCCTTACCTGGGCGGAGGGTTAGAGCCGTCAGACCGTTAATTTCATCTGGTGTCGATTACTGTTGACCATTCACACTACGAATCGGAACTAGACGCTCTCGAACGCTTATCAAAACGTATCTCGCAATTTTCGTTTGTATGGTCACCAAGGCTGTACACATTGAAGTGGTTGACGACCTATCTTCACAAGTCTTCCTAGCTGCCTTTACTCGTTTCGTCAGCCTACGTGGTCCCTGTCGCGATTTATATAGTGATAATGGTACAGCGTTTGTTGCTGCCAACCGACTTTTGATGGAGGACCTTGCAGCATGGCAGGGTGAGAATAACCAGCGATCGTTAGCAAACTCGGACACGCATTGGCATTTCATTACACACAGTGCGCCGCAACAAGGAGGCCTCTAAGGGGCGACAGTGAAATCCGTTAAGCACCATTTGGTACGCTGCGTAGGTACGCAGGTCATGCGGTACAGCCAACTGCAAACGTTGGCTGTAAAAATATGGCCTGTCTCAACTGCCGTCCTTTACGACGATCCTGAGGATTAACACCTGGTGATTTCCTGATTGGATC
Organism: Bactrocera zonata; assembly: GCA_037783105.1. Classification (NCBI taxonomy): domain Eukaryota; kingdom Metazoa; phylum Arthropoda; class Insecta; order Diptera; family Tephritidae; genus Bactrocera; species Bactrocera zonata. The sequence continues at coordinate 372,312 of JBAWJQ010006683.1, forward strand.
GCCTCGCCTCTACTGGCGGTTCCCGAACCAGAGAGAGAGAGAACCTGCCTCCAACCTACTGGTGACTGGGTCGAGTGACAACAGTACATCTGGGAGCTTATGGAGTGGTCCGTAATGTCACGTTGAAAACCGCTAATGGTTACATGAAACGAGCCGTCCAGAAACTATGTCTGTTGCTTGATTAGGAGGATTTCGAGTCGACTGACTCAACCAGGCAGGATGTTTAGGATTATTTACGTTAATTTAAGGTTTATTTTCTAATAATGGAAAGTCTGATCTGGCAATACGGTTTATCTAAGCTTTCTATTACTCATCTCTCTTTTATCATACATTTCTGTTATTATATTTGTTTGTTAATATTTCGAAGTTACGGTATTCCTTTGAGCTCCTATAAATACCGGAGGATATGTATGTAAGAGCCTCTTCTCTGATTGTAACTCAATGCTGATGGTACTCATCTCAATAAAGCATTGAGAACTCTGCCCGCTGGTAACATTAATTATTTAACAGTGGAATTATATTTCAATTGCAAGTGATTAAAACCATTTGTTAATTGAGCACTAACAGGTTTAATTCACCTTATTAAGTATTGAAAGATCAAAAGTTATTTGTTTTAATATACCATAAAATCATAAAAAAGGATTTAAGTAGTTTCGCCATATATTAAAACTCCAATATGTAATAGTTCGCGATCGTAATAAATGTTGGGTGTTTTAATTTAAATGCCCAAAATCTTTTTCGATCTGGCCATAATGGAAAATTTTATGAAAAACGCTTATTGTGAGGCGGTCTCACACTGGAATAAGTTAAGCATCCCATTATCCCTGGAAAAAGAGCGTGGGGTAGATAGGTTCGAGTTAATGTAGCGAATGTTTTGAGCTCTTGAACTGTTTAAATTTTTATATAGATGAAAAAGAGTATGTGTAAAATAAAAAAAGCGGAAATAAATCTTTTTCTTTAAATGTATTTCTTACAAAAAAAAATATTTCATATTTTCAGATTAAAATAATTGTAGTATAAATTTTACAAACCAATTAAAGGAGGATGGAGTCATGTGTAGAAGTTCACGCAAGTGAGGAAAGTTCTCTGATCGCCATTCACTTGGGAGTAGCCAGAAACGATTCTTTTACATATGACTCAAGCAGCTCACGACTTCCGGTCTTTGACCAAGTATCCTCTGGGTAGCCTAAGAACAAGGACAAGTAGGTTCTTGTGGCATTTACTACAGTGGCCACATAAAGGAGCGCAAGTTTGGTGTTGGATTCGTGGTGGGAGATAGACTCCGTCGCCGAGTACTATCATTCACTCCTATGAATGAACGCCTAGCCACAATCCGCATCAAAGCGAGGTTCTTCAACATATCGCTGATTTGCGCCCACGCCCCGACGGAAGAGAAGGACGATGCGACCAAAGATGCCTTCTATGAGCGCTTGGAGCACACGTGCTTGGCGACTTTAACGCCAGGGTGGGCAAAGAAGGTATCTTTGGCACTACGGTCGGTAAATTCAGCCTCCACGAGGAAACATCTCCAGAGGCTGATCGACTTCGCCGGGGCCCGAAATATGATTATCTGTAGTACTAAATTCCAGCATAAGAAGATTCATCAAGCTACCTGGCAGTCTCCGGATCGAAAAACCACCAACCAGATCGATCATGTTGTGATAGACGGAAGACACGTCTCCAGTGTTTTAGATGTGCGTGCGGTCCGAGGTCCTAACATCGACTCGGACCACTATATTATTGCAGCCAAGATTCGCACCCGCCTCTGTGCAGCAAAAAACGCACGCCAACAAACACAAGGAAGGTTCGACGTCGAGAAGCTGCAATCACACAGACAGCCGAACGATTTTCTACTCGGCTTGCACTCCTGCTCTCTGAGAGCACTCGTCAACAACTCGGTATAAGGGAACTGTGGGACGGCATTTCAAACTCCTTACATACAGCTGCAACTGAAACCATTGGTTTTCGGAAAGTGCAAACGAACAGCTGACACGACGAGGAGTGCGTTACGATCGACCACAACACGTGCGGGATGGGATAGATACCGAGAGTTGAAGAAGGAAGCGAGACGCATTTGTAGACAGAAAAAGAAAGAGGCCGAAATGCGTGAGTACGAAGAGCTTGATAAGCTGGCCGACAGGGGTAATGCTCGAAAATTCTACGAAAAGATGCGGTGATTTACAGAAGGTTTCAAGACCGGAGCATACTCTTGTAGAACACCCAAAGGTGATCTAGTCACTGATGCCCAAAGCATACTTAAATTATGGAGGGAACACTTCTCCAGCCTGCTGAATGGCAGTGAACGTACAACGCCAGGAGAAGGCGAACCCGATTCCCCAATCGATGACGATGGAGCAGACGTTCCATTGCCCGACCATGAAGAGGTTCGAATAGCAATTGCCCGCCTGAAGAACAACAAAGCGGCAGGGGCCGACAGATTGCCGGCCGAGCTATTCAAACACGGCGGCGAAGAACTGATAAGGAGCATGCATCAGCTTCTTTGCAAAATATGGTCGGACGAAAGCATGCCCAACGATTGGAATTTAAGTGTGCTATGCCCAATCCTTAAAAAAGGAGACCCCACAATCTGCGCCAACTACCGTGGGATAAGCCTCCTCAACATCGCGTACAAGGTTCTATCAAGCATATTGTGTGAAGGATTAAAGCCCACCGTCAACAAACTGATTGCACCTTGTCAGTGTGGCTTTAGAGCTGGTAAATCAACAACCGACCAGATATTCACTATGCGCCAAATCTTGGAAAAGACCCGTGAAAGGAGAATCGACACGCACCACCTATTCGTCGATTTCAAAGCTGCTTTCGACAGCACGAAAAGGAGCTGCCTCTATGCCGCGATGTCTGAATTTGGTATCCCCGCAAAACTAATACGCCGTGTAAACTGACGTTAAGCAGCACCAAAAGCTCCGTCAAGATCGGAAAGGACCTCTCCGAGCCGTTCGATACCAAACGAGGTTTCAGACAAGGCGACTCCCTATCGTGCGACTTCTTCAATCTGCTGTTGGAGAAAATTATTCGAGCTGCAGAACTTAATCGATCAGGTACAATCTTTTTTAAGAGTGTACAGCTGCTAGCGTATGCCGATGATATTGATATCAACGGCCTCAACACCCGCGGCGTTAGTTCTGCTTTCTCCAGACTGAACAAGGAAGCAACGCAAATGGGTCTGGCAGTGAACGAGGGCAAGACAAAATATCTCCTGTCATCAAACACACAGTCGTCGCACTCGCGGCTTGGCTCTCACGTCACTGTTGACAGTCATAACTTTGAAGTTGTAGATAATTTCGTCTATTTAAGAACCAGCATTAACACCACCAACAATGTCAGCCTGGAAATCCAACGCGGAATTATTCTTGCCAACAGGTGCTACTTTGGATTGAGTAGGCAATTGAAAAGTAAAGTCCTCTCTCGACGAACAAAAGCCAAACTCTATAAGTCGCACATAATTCCCGTCCTGCTATATGGTGCAGAGGCTTGGACGATGACAGCAACCGATGAGTCGACGTTACGAGTTTTTGAGAGAAAAGTTCTGCGAAAGATTTATGGTCCTTTGCGCATTGGCCACGGCGAATATCGCATTCGATGGAACGATGAGCTGTACGAGATATACGACGACATTGACATTGTTCAGCGAATTAAAAGACAGCGGCTGCGCTGGCTAGGTCATGTTGTCCGGATGGATGAAAACCCTCCAGCTCTGAAAGTATTCGACGCAGTACCCACCGCAGGAAGCAGAGGAAGAGGAAGACCTCCACTCCGTTGGAAGAACCAAGTGGAGAAGGACCAGGCTTCGCTTGGAATATCCAATTGGCGCCACGTAGCGAAGAGAAGAAACGACTGGAACGCTGTTGTTGACTCGGCTGTAATCGCGTAAGCGGTGTCTACGCCAGTAAAGAAGAAGAAGAACTAAAATAATAAATTTAAAATGAGCAATGATATTTTGATTTATGCTTGTATAAGTTTATTAAAAATTTATTTTATCATTTGCGAAATGGCGTCAGGTAGGTAAGTTCGAGTTGATGTACCGCATGTTTTGAGCTCTTGAACTGTTTAAAGTTTTTTTATGGATGAAAAAATTTATATGGAAAATAAAAGCAAGGAATAAATATGCTTTTTCCTACAAATGTGTTTCTTGTAAATAAAGATTTTATATATTCGGACTATAATAAATATAGCAAAATTTTTATATACCAATTAAAATAATAAATTTGATATGAGCAATGATATTTTGTACGAGTATATATATTTTCTTGGCACAATTCCTATTTCCTCCTGATTAAAAAATATTTGGGGTTATAGGTACCGCAAACGCTCAGTTTACGAGACATTTGATTTTATAGTTCAAAAGTTTCCAAAATTCGAACATTTCAACGAGCTATTTAACCACGTTTTACACATTCTACGCACATTTTTTACTTGAAATTAATTATCTTATACTATAGATATTTATATAAATCCATTTTTCACACTTTTTTCATGTTTTTTACCTAAGAAGTTTTTACTTTAAAAATAGCATTTTACACTCGTAATAAACCACATTTATGTGCCAACAATTACGTCGAAATAGAGCCACATGATAACAAGGCAATTCGCTGAAATTCCTCTTTTCCATACTTCTGGATATTTTCTTTTTTAAATGTAATAAACGAATAAGTAATATTATATAATGATACTATGTAATATTAGATAACATGTAATACATTATATATAATAATATTATATATATTGTCACCTAAAACACAAAACAACGTATCATCAAAAAAATGGAAATCGAAGTCAGATATAATAACCAATATCTAACCATTTTATAACGACAACTCAAAAAGGAGTACTGCGAGAAAGTACTTCAGTCACCCCGATATGATATAAATTTTATAATATTATCATAGATTTTTACTTATTTGTGTTTATTAAATAATCACATAAGTATGTACATATATGAAAAAAAGTGTTCATAACTCAACTATAACTTGAAAAATGTTGGAAAGTAATTTTTATTATAATTAATATAGAAAAAAGAATTACGCAAAAAAACAAACAAAGAAAAATTTAGTGTTTAGGAAGTGGCGACGCACGTTTTCCTCAGAAGTGTATACCCAGAATGATAGAAACAATTCCTTCTCTATCATTCTTGAGTGTATACCATCTAACCTTTGCAACGAGGAGTGTGCTATGAGATTTTGAAATTGATAAATCTAGGTAAAATATTACAAACTTAAAGTGAAATGTGAACTGATTTCAACGTTTAGAGTGTATATTTAAATATACCAAGTGAAAAATAGTTAAAAATTTAGTAAAACGTAGAAAATATCATGTGTTTTTAGTGCATATTTTTGAATTTTTAATCGGAAATATTTTAAAAAATACATATAAGTTATTTTACACTATTTTTGCATATTACTCCTCTGATGAAGCTTCCCTATCCGCACATACCCCATTTATACGGAAACTCGTTTTTTACCCCTCCGCTAAAGTAATCGGTTTCGTGCCATTTTCTTGATCTGAAAGATCTCCTCTCTCCGCACATACCTATTTTAACCATGAAACCGGGGGATGCTATTCTAAAACCCAGCCTATGTTTTAGTTATCACTATTGTCGAAACTAATACAAGGAAAACAATAAAAGTTCTATATTAAAGTGGCCATACACGGCATACATGTGTGTTGTATCGGTACTTACTCGTGCATGGGCTTATGCGCATACTATATGTCGTTTTTTGTTGTTTTTTTTTTTGTAGATACTGATGGTTAGTAGTATGCAGTATGCACGATTCGTACTGCTCGCTAAAGGTACACCTCATTCGCGACCACGCCTAATAAGTAATAACTTACTATATTAGACAGTTATTTGCGAAACAGTACGCTTACGTATTAAACCCTTAACTCCGTCATCTGTAGCTTTATGGAAGGCCCTGCGGGACCGCCGCTAAGCATTACGTCGCAGGGCCAGCTTAGCCTATTGGCTCACGTCATAAGATCACTATTTGCGTTTCTAGCTTCACTGCTTCTGTGATGTTCGGCTTTTCTCAGCTCTTGCGTTATCAGAGCTGTCGTCTTCTCCATGGCATACCACACTCGTCTCTTTTGCAGCATATGAGCCACTATTTTGTTGGAGTTACTCGACCTGCTACTTCTACCTCCAAAGCCTGGCCCTCTGATGTGAATCTCGGGCAGTAGAAAAATATATGCTCCGCATTTTCACTACTGTTACTACAGAATGAGCAAATAACTCCGTTGTCATGACCATACCTACGCAGGTACTCCCGGAAACATCCGTGTCCAGTCAGAAACTGCGTCATATAAAAGTCTACCTCGCCATGCTTTCGTTCCACCCATTCTTTTACATTTCTGATTAATCGGTGCGTCCATCTTCCCTTTGTTGTTGTGTCCCAACGATTTTGCCATTCCTCTGTGCTTTCTTTTCTTTCCCCTTTTCGCTCTGCAATTGTCAGCTTCCTGCCAATAATTTTGCTCTTGTCATAAATCCGCTTCAGTTCCCGAGCCATTATGTCTGGCGGCATTATTCCAGATATAATGCTAGCGGCTTCATGGGATACCGTGCGGAAAGCGCTAATTGTTCTAATAGCGCTTAGACGGAACACTGATTGTGCCAGTCTTGCATAACTTTTTTGCATTAGTGCTGGTCCCCATACAGGTGCAGCGTACATTATGATTGGCTGGTTAACCTTGGCCAAAAGTGCTCTACTGCTTTGCTTTGGACCTCCTATATTGGCCATAATTCTGGACAAGGCCGCATTAACACGGGCAACTTTTTCGCAGACTTTTTCAATGTGGACTTTGTAGCTGAGTCTCGCGTCGATCATTACATCAAGGTACTTTAATGCTGATTGTGTTGTAATGATGTGTCCGTCAATGTTTAAGGCGACATTGTCAAGTTTTTTTCTGCTTGTAATAAGCACTGCTTCCGTTTTTTGTTCCCCGAGTTGGAGTTTTGAGCTATTTAGCCAGTGCTTTATTTTTGGTATCGTCTCACCACATATTCTCTGAATTTGGTGGAGTTCTTTGGCCACTATGGTTACCGCTATATCATCGGCGTATCCGATAATGTGTAGTTCTTTAAGCAGCGGAAGGCGTAGTATCCCATCATATAGGACATTCCATAAGAGAGGACCCAGTACGGAACCTTGTGACACACCACCAGTTACCGTTTACTCTTTTGGACCTTCGGCTGTGTTGTAGAGCAGCAGCCTTTCGAACAAATAGCTCTGTATGATGTTCAGCAAGTATGTTGGTGTTTTTTTCGCTTGTAACGCACGCAGTATATGGGGTCAGTAAGCCGAATTAAATGCGTTTTTTACGTCGAGGGTTATGACCGCGCATATTCTTTATTGCCATACATCCATCTTTCTCCTTCTATGGCATTCTCCGCAATACCTGTTCGCTTCTTAATTGCGTCAACAGTCGAACGTTTTTTGCGGAAGCCGTATTGGTTATTTGATAGACTGCTGGCCTCCCCTTCTAGGTAGCTTTCTAGACGGACACAGATAATACACTCCAGCATTTTTCCCATTTTGTCGATCATGCATAGAGGACGGTAAGAGCTAGGTTCCCCTGCTGGTTTATTTGCCTTCTGCAATAGCACTAGGTGTTGTATTTTCCATATCTTGGGGAAGATCCCTTCTCGTAGGCATCGTGTAAAGAGCTCCACAAATTGTTTAGTTTTATAATTGACTGCAATCTTCAGGACCTTGTTCGAGATTCCATCCAGGCCTGGTGCTTTTGAATTGCCGAACCGTTCAGCAGCTTGTAGCACTTCGAAGTCACTTACTGGCGTTGCATCTGTGAGCTCTGCATTTTCGAGAGGTAAACTTCCACCTTCTTGGCTTTGCTTAGGGAATAGCGTTTCTACCACATTTTTTAACAAAGAGAGCTTGCCTCTTGCCCCCTCCTATCTTTCCCATTACTATCTTATACGCCTCACCCCATGGATTTTCGTCAACTTTATCGCGTAACATATTGAAACAAGAAGTTTTGCTCGCTTTTATCGCCTTTTTGAGGTCCCTGCGCTTTATTTTTGAAAATGTCTCTCAGTCTCGTAAAATCGCCGCTGCCTATGCTACGTTGGAACCGGCGGCTCGCTTTGTGACACTCGCTTCTCAGTTAGGCGATTTCACGATTCCACCAATATACCGGTTTTTTGTGTTGTTTGCTTCCTTTTGATCATAGCCGCATCGCAGGCTTTGGATATATGGTCTACCAGCAGTTTGGCCTGGATATCTACGTCAGTATCTTCCTTCAGGTTATCGTCCAGCATAAACTGGAAGAGTTCCTCGTCAAGTGTTTCAATTCTCCACCCTTTGGACTGCACACTTTGGCGACCAGTGGTCCTACGTAGTCCTTGCGTTGGCTTGCTGATATTTATTAATATAGCCAGGTGATCACTCTGGGTATATACATATTTCGCACACCCGCCAGTCCGTTGATCGAGTTAAAGTTCTGCTAGCAAAGGATACGTCAATAATAGAGTCACGCCTCTTTTTTTTAAAGTGTTCTTTGTCCCTGTATTCAGTAGGACAGCGTCTAACACAGCAAAGGCTTTAAGCAGTGCCTTTCCTCTTGGGTTAGTTGCTTTGCTTCCCCATTCTATCGCCCAGGCATTGAAGTCCCCCGCAATTATGTTTGGTGTAGTTGTGGTTGCTTAGTTCACAAGTTCGTCAAGTATTTTTTTATATTCGTCAAGTGGTATACTTGGCGGTATGTAGCAGCTGTAGAAGTAGATTCCATATATTTTCGCTCTTGCGTAATAGGCCCTTCCAGTCAGTGGTTTGTGTTGAAACGTTTTGTCTCCACATGCTTATATTGCTACCTTTTTTGTGGTATCTGAGATCCACATGTCAGTCGTTTTATTTTTATATTGTTCACAAATAATTGCTACGTCAATACTATTTTCATACACCGTTTGCGTCAATAGCTCCTGAGCCGCCTCACAGTGGTTCAGGTTTATTTGCAGGATCTTCACTTTGTGTTTTTACTGCACGCTGCTAAGTAGATGGGACACTTTCGACTCCCTATTTGGTGTTCTGTGTTCGTTTTTCCACTCTTTTTACACGCAATGCAAAAGGGTTTATTAGTGCAAGATTTTGCAAAAAGACCCTGCTCTCCGCACTTAATACTCCTCTCTTCCAGTTTGCTGCACGCCTCCGCCACATATCCATATTCGAAACACTTAAAGCACTTCTTCAGTTGAGCTTTCTCCCTAATCCTGCAGATTGTCCAGCCGATCCTGATCTTTTGGGCCTGTAGTAAGTGTCTTGCTTCTTGCGCAGGAAGACTTATCACGGCCCGCGTAGGCCGCTCTGATAGTTTTTACCGCTGTTACGTTACGTACGAGAAAGATCCTTTGTTTTACAAATGTATTTCTAGGAAAAATAAAAATTCATATTATTGGACCACTATATAATAATCGTGCCATAGGTTTTATATACAAAAAAAAATAATAATTTTAATATGAGCAATAATATTTTGATTTATGCTTGCATAATTTTTCTGTAAATTATTAATATTGAACTAAATATTAATTTTTTTTCGATAATTTTAGTTAGTATGCAATAAAGTTTATACAGTCAAGATGCCCGTAAGGTACGTAATAGCACAGCCAGCGAAAAACGCAAAATCATGGCCCGAGTCAGCTGGCACGACCTATCTTATGGGCGCGCAATGTAACTGCACATGAAGTTTTTACATTTCTTGAGAGCTTGATACTAAGCTTTACGAGCGATTCACTATCAAATTTCGCACACAAGACTACTTGATATAAACCTTAAAACGAGTAATGAAACCAAATAAAACGACAGCATTCCACGCGATATGTTATATAAGATATGTGCGACATAACAACAACAAAACTATAAAAAACACATTTGACTCATACAAAAAAGTATTTACTGAGCACGAACTAAAAGATGTAGGAGAAACTACTTATAGAGAAAATATACTACAATTATTCACGAGAAACGCAAAAAGTAACTACAAAGAGATAACAGAAACATGTTGTTGGCCTACGCTCAAAAAAGATACAGAAAAATTAGTCAAACTATGCACTAACTGTACTGAAAATAAATACGAACGAAAACCAGTCAAATACAATAGGAAAGACTCCAATACCAAACTCAATACAAATGGACATATTTCAAATACGAAATGAAAAATACCTCTAACGTATTTGTAGATTCTCCAAATACGCATATTTACGAAAATTAGACACAAAGAGTGATAACATATATACATATTTCCATATAAGTATGTACAAGCAAACTAATGACAGATAACGAAAATGTATTCATAGGCGTAGGCACGACTGCTTTACTAAATAAACTACAAAAAAAGCATATACGTAAAGCCATACACCATTCGACTAGCAACGCGCAAATAGAAACTCTCCACTCCACATTACTCGAAATCGCTAGGATTATTGCAGCAGATAATCTGAGCACATTGGAGGAGGAAATATTCCAAGCAGTAAAGAAATACAATAGGACGATACATTCGGTAACAGAAAAGAAAGCAGCAGAAATATTTTTTTAACAGAGGAAAATATCCTGACAGCAAATAAAATAAAAGAAAAATAAAAATATATGTTAGAATACCATAATAAAAAACGAACACATAAAGAATATGAAATATTATATGTGAAAAATCCGACGGAAGGCATAAATATAATTAAATATATAAATGGTTTTTTGTAAAAGAAAATCATGAGGACACAATCCTAACAAACAAAGGGAGGGTCCAGTGGCGGATCCAGATAAAATTTTTGGGGGGGTTTTAGGAAAAGTTTTATTACTCAACGTATTTTTAATATAGCAGTTCCCTCGCGAAAATTCAGTTATTATAGGACACGTTTTGTCTTGTGCACAAAAATGGGTATAAGGATAGTTGAATTGCGAAAAAACATATAATACTGTTGAAAAGAGTGAGTTAATTATGCAACTTGACAAATAATTATGCACGTGATAATGAGGAGCTTGTAAAGTTGGCCATGTACTACGTAAAATGGTGTACAGGGACAGGTTATAGTATCAGAGATGCACTAGGAACCATTGGATCGTTACACAACCTTTTTCCGTTGGCCAAAACGATTGGAAGTGTTGAAAAGCGAAATTGAGAAGTCTGGAAATGAATGTCGAAAACAAAAACTGAAATCTGTATGCCCAACAAGATGGGCTGAAAGCCAAGAAGCCGTAGCGAAAGAATCGTAACTTGGAAGGATCCGGAGACTTCAACTACGGCCTCTGAGCTCGTCGCTGCGATTTCTGCTGCAGAATTCCAAATTTCCTGCTTCATAATGCAATCCGTACATGCAGTCTTTCTACCTCTCAGCCGGCAATTACAATCGCCTGATGAAAATCTCGCAGAAGCCATTAGATAAGCGGACGACGCTTTAAAAGAGTTCGTAGAAAGACGCCAACACGCCGAAAAAAACTTTTTTTTTGATTTTTAATAACGTTGAAGAAGTATGCACCGAACTAGGTACAGAAATAAAGGTACCACGCTACAGTAGTCGCCAAATGAATAGCTTCAATTTGAAAGCGAACGACGCTGAGGCTGCTATCGCATTGCTTTTTATATTCCCTTTCTTGATACTTACATTACTCATTTGAAAAGCCGCTTTCTGGACCACAGATCAGTGTTAGAAAATTTTTGTGTATTTTTCCCAAAGTACGAATTTGACGCTAAAAAAGCTCGAGAAATATTTTCTTTTTATGAAAGGGTGATCAACTGTTCAGAACAAAACTTTCTTGCGGAGGTGAAAATGTGGAAACAGCGAACTTCAGGCAAGCATTTTCGGAATGCTCTCGAAGCTTTAGAAGCAGTGAACAAACGTCTTTTGGTAATGTTTTCATGATTTTACGCATTGCCTGTTTCAATAGCATCACCGGAATGAAGTTTTTCACGTTTAAAGAGAATTAAAACCTATTTATGAAGTACGACAGGTCAAGATAGGCTTAATGGTCTAGCATCAATGAATATTCCTAGTGATATTGATCTGTCAGTTGATGAAATACTAGAAGAATTCTTTCAAAAACCAAGGAAAATATAGCATGGAATGTGAGATTCCGTGTAATCCTCAATTAATCACTGAGCTTCAGCGATATTGCTTGTACAAATGTAGAGAAAGTTCGAATTATATGAATAACAACAAAAATCTTGTAACTTATTATAATTGCTTATAATTTGATGTGATGTTTTGATCAATAACCTCATTCCAAACCCATATCAACAAACATATATTTTTCTCTGAGATTATCTATTCATAAAACTAATTTTTTTTGTCCGATTGTTTTAGATAAATCTCCAAGGACTTATGCTTGTCACCGCAAGTACCTTTTTTAGGAACAGGATCAACATAAACAACTATAACTTTAAATGTTTTTTTTTTTGAAATTTTCGTGACTTCAAGTCAACACATCCTACAATAATGCCATATTACTGCTTTTGTAAAATGCCATGATTTAGTGGCAAAAAAAAAAAATACTAAAAACTCTCATTTTTTCGTGCCTCTGTCTACCCCTAACCCCTTAAGCCCTTCCACCCATTCCTTAAACTACCCCACTTTAATACGACAATACTTCGAGAAGTAATCGAACAAATGATGCAAACTATAACTGACTTTACCGAACCCGACCACAGCGTTACACTGAACTCAAACAATATAAACGAATTAGACAAGATTCCGGACGTGGTTAAATGGCTTAGAGAATTTTCGGGACAACCAGGAGAATTTAACTCATGGACAAAATTTTTAAAGCACACGAGGGGTCAGGAATACCCCTTAGTACTTCGCGATACTCCATACGATCAAGCATAAAATAATCGGCGATTCCGACATCGCATTAGAGTCGTAAAATACTCCACTAGAATAGAGTCAAATCCGAAAATGCCTTATGATGCATTATTCGTACCCGCGAATACCAGATGATCACTCTGGTCGAACGCCGTGATGACATACCGACCTTCTACCAAAAAGTTTGCCAACACCTTTACCTTATATTAGACAACATTTCATGCCTAGAATTAAGCGACGAGTCTAAACGGATAATGACCAATTCATATAGGGACAAAGCCCTTGACTCATTCATTAGAAGGCTAAATGGCTATTTACCTGATCTTCTCAGCATGAGAGAACCGGCAACCTTGCCCCAAGCACTAAATTTATGTTAAAAACTTGACAACATGACGTATGGAATTAATGTTCAAGTATCATTGAACATGCTCACTTATTTAGTATCCGCAAAGCCGAAATACTATTAAAAATTTATATAAGTATATTTTCAAATATATTAAATATAAAAACATACATATGTACATAAACAGACACATGCATTTACATGTAATACGCATCCAATTATAATAAAAATGCATAGGTAAAAGTGCCCATACACGACACATAAGTGTGTTCGATCCGTATGTGTGCGCATGCGGTTCGCGAAAATGTTTGATTTTTACGATCGATGTGCGTACATGTGTGTCGTGTATGGCGTTGTGTGCGCACAAAATCTCATTTCTCTCGTGTCGCCCAACAGTGAAGATCGCAAGTGTTAAAGGGGGACCCCGCTTTAGAGGCTTCAAAAAATCGATTTTTTTGAGGATTTTTTTTGGGAGGGAAAGAAATAATTGATTCACGCGAAATTTCTAGGCTTTATAGTTATATATTTGAACATCTTTCACAATTTCTTTGGATACTAAATCTTTGATATTCTGCCTCTGGGAAGCAATTGCCCGATGCATTTCGCATGTGCATTTTTCGGACGGCGGGCAGGATGCAGGTCGCAATTTCTATCGGAAACAAAAAATTCAAAGAGATTAAATTTTCTTAATAATTTATCTTCTAGTTAAACTAAGAAAATTCAAAAACATTTAAGATTTCACAATTTTTTTATTAAATTGAATAAAAGTGTTTTTTGACCAAAAAAAAATTTGCTTTATGTTATTTAAAGATATGTTCAAACTTGACTTCTCTTAATTTTTTTAGCTTAAATAGAAGATAATTTTATGCCAATGATAATAAACTTTGCCCTATTCCATACAACGTTTAGATTTTTTTCTATCCTGCCCGCCAATTCAGAATAATCGTAAAAATGAAAAACCGAGAAATCGAGCTTCAAAGTTTTCGCTTTTTGCCCAAGCGCTCATATTTCCCTTCTAGCTTCAACAATATTTCGAATTCCAATCGATAACTTTGGGGAAATATTGTTAGATAATTTTTAAAGAGATTTAAGCAAAAAAAAAAAAAATCGATTGTTTGAAGCTTCTAAATCAGGCTCCCCCCTTGATAAAGATTTCGTATCAGAATTTATTGATCTTATAAAAAATGAAGTGGCAATTTGGCAAACGAAAAGTGATAAATATAACAATAAAATTGAGAAAAATAAAAGTTGGATTGGCTTATTAACGAAATACAAAGAAATAGATAAAAGTGCTACATTAGAAATAAATTCCAAGAAATGTTCCGCTTGCCTGTCGTACATGTTCACTGTGTGAAGAACGAACGCAAAATGGATTTGCGTGTCGTGTATGGGCCCTTTAAACCATCAATTTACCGATCAGATAACATTAAACACACACAGACATGTATTGAATAGTACACATAAAAAAAAACCCCATATCAAGCAGCATAAACAATATGCTGCAAAACATACACACGCATACACAAACACATACATTTAGTTATTTAAGGGGTTAGGGGTAGTCAGAGGCACGAAAAAATGAGATTTTTTTTTGCTATTAAATTGTGTTATTTTACAAAAGTAGTAATATGATATTATTATAGAATGTGTTGACTTGAAGTCACGAAAATTAAAAAAAAAATTATTTCCAAAGTTATAGTTGTTTGTGTTGTCCCAGTTCCAAAAAAAAGTACTTGCGGTGACAACCATAAGTCTTTGGAGATTCATCTAAAATCAATTGGACAAAAAAAAATTAGTTTTATAAATAGATAAACTCGGGCCTGGTGGAAGGATTTTGTTTTTTTTTTTCAAAAATTAACAAAAGAAATTTTTTCTTAAATTTTGAGAAAAAATCAACAGTTAATTGGTCTTAAAAAATCGAAATTTTTGAAAAAATAAAAATCCTTCGATCTGGTCTGAGTTTATTATGTATTCTAAAAGCTGTATAAATTTCATTAAAATTTACTGGGCGGTTTTCGAGTTACAGTTGTCACCAATTCCAAAAACACAGTTTTGAGTAAAACGCGTTTAAAGTTTCACACTAGCGATTTGAAGTTTTCGAGCTCTCTTTGTTATTTTTAGAATAACTCAAAAATTAATTATCGAATTAACGTGAAATTTTTCAGAAATTCTGACTACCCCTAACCCCTTAAGATAGTCTCCTAAAATAATATATAAGTAATGAATATACAAAATAAAAATTAGATTGAATATATTCTCACTCAAGAAAGATCTTTATTTTTTCCCCACCAGCGGTAAGAAGTTAAAGATTCTTTTTTAAGTTCAATGTTTGATCATACAAATCAAACAATTAATCATGCGATTAATCCCCGAAATAGTACTTTTAATAATTTTAATAACAATAAGGCTTTTTACCCCGAACTAACATATTGCCACTCCCCTAGAGGAAATTTCCACCAACATGCATTCGTCAACCAAATCGGTCTCGCCAACACTCCACCAATTATATGAAGAAAAATCAAGGATTAATGCCGAGATTCAATAATTACGAGAACAACCCCCATATTACTGGAGGAATTATCTAGTAATTATCTATTTATAATTCAATCTGTTCAGTATGTTTGAATTTTTCTTAAAATAACTCAAAATCAGAGTGGAATGCTATTATTTATAAATATATAAACTATCTTTAACAGTTTGTTATCAGTTTTGATATTTTATATTGTAAAAAATTGTAATTGAAAACAAAGATGTGCTCAAAACTATATAACATAAAAAATAAAACAATGCGTTTATTAATCAGCACTATGTGCTTCTCTTGAGCTTTATTATAAAACTGACTACACTTAACTTTAAAGTTTATAATCTAACCTATGCTTGAGCCGGCCTACGTGACCAAAGATGCTTGGTCAGCTAAAAGGGTTTGCGCGTGTAGCGCTCACCTGCAGCTATTTGGTTTTGGGGGAGAAGACATGATTGCGCGTGTTTCGCTCACTTAAGAATTTAGCGGATGTGCGTTTAGCGCAGTTGCACTTTTGGTTGTAATAGGACTCCAAAGTATGCAAACGGTTTGTATGTTTCTAGCATATAATGTGGGAATGTAATTTATGTAGAAGTTCATAAAATATTGTGTTAACTCCTCCCTCCGAAATACCAAGCGTCCCCGCTTGATTAATTAAAAAAATGGGATGTCGTTAAGACTTCTATGCTGCGTCCTTTTAATAACTGGCATTTGAAATGATTCCGGTTTGCTAATAATTATTTCAGGCTTTACGCGCTTTTTGCATCTGAAAATTGCAATTATGGTAAGTACTAGAGCTAATAGTCCAAAATGAGTGAATAAACTGGATTTCACTAAAAGATTCAGAGAACTTATTTTTTTAATGTTTTTTATATTAAGCTCTTTCATAAGTTTTAAGGATAGAACTTCCTCGAACTCTGAATTTGAGTTTGAATGTTGGATTAAAGCAGGCAGTGGTCTCAAGCTATGTTGTTCTAAAGTTGTAAAATTCATGTTATTTATTCTTATAATTTCATTAAAGATTCTTATCAAATATGATCCTCTTAATTTTCTAGTATTATTATTTGTAGTAATATTTCCTTCGAAATTATTTAAAAGTATTAATCCATTATTTATTTCTACAATATTTTTAACATGTTCCGTATTTGTTACGGTGCACTTATATGGTTTATTCCTTATTAAATTCTTTATACAATTTTCGTTTTCCAAATTAACAATTTGGGTTTGTTTGCAAATTTGTATTTCATTTATTATTTTACAATCTTTTTCTATACCATAATATTCTTCTTTACATTTCAGTATTTTTCAAAATTTATCTTTAAAATAGTTTCGTTTTTACTTAAAGGCTTAATTATAATAGATTTGCAAATTTCTTTACCGGTTTCCGGTATTTTTATCATATAAATTAGTAAGTTTTGTTTTACAGCAATTTGAACATCTGCAAAATTCAGAGATTCTTCTAACGAACCAAATTGCAGATTCTCTTCGACAAAAATTTTATTTATTCTATGAGCTTCTTGATTGTTAATAATAACTGAGTTAATAATGTTCGCTTTAGTTAAATGAATTGCTCTTTTAATATTTTTTAACTCATCTTTGATTATGTCAATTTTAAATTTATATTGAAGTATTAGGGCGGTTTGAAATTCGTTACTACTTCCTAGAGACTTTATTATTGAGTTGCTAATTTCTGTTATATTGTTTATTCTTTCTAAAATGTTTTTGTTGATTATTAATTGTTGGTTGTTATTCTCGATTACTTCTTTAAATTTGCTGTTGATGGCTATTAAATCGTCATGGTCAGGGTTGCCAGCTATCCATTTCCAGGCTGATCCTATGTAGTCTAGTGGTCTTTTATTTTTGTATTTAGGTAAAATGTTATTAATTGTTATGTTGATATTACTGATTTCGTCTGTTATAAATGGGTAAAGAGGGTTGTTAGCTGGAATGTTTCGTATGAAGTTTCTGTTCAGTTCCCGTAATATTGTAGAGTATTATGTTATGTTTATAATCCGGTATGTTCCTGTTTGAATTTTGCCAATTCCTTCCTCCATCATTACGATTTCTGACTGAGTGTAATCTAACACCTCAACCGAACCATCGCTTAAAATAAAGTTCAGGAAAAAGAGAGATCTAAAAATAATAAAAATGTCTGAGTTAGTTTCGTATGCGGTCCTTGTGAACTATTTTGCCTGATTCTGTTTTTACCGTGGAATGTCTGTTTTCCTTAACTATTTCCTCTTTGTACCTTTTTGAAAGTTTTGTTCCTAATCTTTTATTCTGTTTAACAAAAATTTTGTCTCCTGTTCTATAGTCAATAGTTTCCTTTCTATATTTGTTATGATATTGCAGGTCCTTTTCCTGTTTCTCTTTTAATTTTTCTAGAACCTTTTTCATAGTTTCTTCCCTGTTAGTGGCATTTGAGGTAGGTCTACCGAAGAATATGTCAACGGGTTTTTTTCCTGTAACAGAATGAACAGAATGGTTGTATTCGTTTACAGACCATTCCATTAATTCGTCGAAATTTTTATCAGAGTGTTCCTGTTTTAAGCATCTCATAATTTCTGATATTGTTGAATGGAACCGTTCTATTTGTCCATTCACCTCGCTTTTATAGGGTGGTGCAGTGAATATTTTTATATTGAATTCGTTTTCTAACATGAATTTTATTGGTTGAGAATTAAATGTCCTTTCGTTATCGAAAACTATAGCCTTCGGAATTCCAAAATAAAATATTATCTCTCTTAAGGGTTTTTTTATACTGTCTATACTTTTCCCGTCTATTTTCTTTATAATGGCTAATTTGGAAAACTTGTCAATAGAAGTCAGTACTTTATGTTTGTCTGTTGAGAAAATGTCTATGTGAATAGTATGACCTGAATATTCTGGTAAGGGTGTAGCTCCTAATTTTACATTCTTTGAGTGGCGATCATATTTATTTTCTTTACAAACTTTGCATAATTTTGTTAATTTTTTTATTTTTTTCGACATAGCGGGGAAATAATATTTTTCCAAAATCTGTAGCTTATTTTCTTTTTCGTTTCTGTGAGCACGATTATGTTCCTCGATTATTATTTTATCTTGGGCCTCGGTCTGAGTAATATCTTCAACTACTATTTGTGTGAAACGAATTTTGTAATTTGCGAAATTTAGAGGGTAGATTGATTGGATTTTTAGCATAATGGGCTCTGTGGTTTTTATACCATTGATTACCGATGGATGAAGATATTTCTTTAAAAGCGATTTTAGCGATTCTTCATTGTAGGTTGTCTCAGTTATTAAGTGCCTATGGTACGTAGGGAAAACTATTTCGAATTTGTATGAATTTTTAGAATCTTCTGATATGAAAATTTGGTTTTTGAAAACGTTAATGGGTATTTCTACTGAAGAAATTAAGTTTTCGGAAGAGCTGTCACTACTGTGGACAGTCATTGAATTTAAGTTAGCGATTGGTGGTCGTGAGAGTAGGTCTGCGACGATGTTTGTGTTGCCTGGTTTATAAATGATTTCGTGGTTATATTCTTCCGATTGTGCCTTCCATCTCTTCATTTTTGCATTAGTATTTTTGTTGCTGAGAGCAAAGTTCAATGGTTGGTGATCAGTGTAAATCTTAACCTTTTTTGGTCCGTATAGGAAGCATTTCAGAGACTGTAGTGCCCAAATTATTGCCAACATTTCTTTTTCATTGGCGGCAAAAGTTTCCTCTGCTCTGCTTAGAGTTTTTGGCAGAAAGGATATTGGCCTACCGTCTTGGGAGAGTACGGATCCTAGAGCGTAATTTGAAGCATCCGTGGTAAGCTCAAAAGCTTTTTCGAAATCTGGATAGTGAAGTATAACATCGTCTGACGTCAAGCAATTTTTCAGGTCTTTAAAAGCTTCTACTTGTTGTGCTGTTAGATTTAAAAGTGTCCTTTTAGACTGATTCTTGGAAACTCTTCCAAGCTCTCCTCTCAGTATTTCAGTCAGGGGTTTTGCAATTTGTGCGTACGCCTTTATAAATCTGCGATAATGTCCGGTCATTCCTAAAAAGGAGCGTAAATCATGGACAGTTTTGGGCCGTGGAAAATTTATTATAGCTTCTATCTTTTTTTGTGTAGTGCGAATTCCATTTTGGCTAACTATTATACCGAGGAACTCGATTTCCTTTTTGATAAATTCACATTTATCGAACTGTACCTTTAAATGCGCTTTTTCGAGAGTGTCAAATATAATTGCAAGATCTCTAAAATGGTCTTTTTTTGCTTTTGCTAAAGATAATTATGTCGTCAACATAAACGTAGCACCGAACGCCGATGTGTTTCCGTAGCACATCATCCAAAGTGCGTTGGAAAATGGCAGGCGCATTTCTTAAGCCGAATGGAAGTCGAGTAAATTCGAATTTCCCATTGGCAATAGAGAAGGCGGTCTTCTCAATATCTGCTTCGTTGAGAGCAATCTGATGGAATCCACTCTTAAGGTCAATTGTAGAAAAATACTTATTTGATCCTAGATTAGTTAGAATAGTGGTAATATCTGGAATGGGGTATTTATCTGGTATGGTATCCTCGTTCAATTTACGATAGTCGATAACCATACGAAATTTTTTTAATCCTGAGGCGTCTTCTTTCTTCGGTACGACCCATACCGGAGAATTGTAGGGAGATTTCGATGGTTGAATAATGCCATCTTTAAGTAAGTCCTCAATTTGTTCGTCTATTTCTTTTTTTAAAGGCATTGGATAGGGGTAAGTTTTGGAATATATTGGTCTATCGCTTTTAGTCCTAATTTCGGCTTTAACGTTCGTGACATATGTTAATTTTTTATCTGGTTCAGCAAATAATGTTGGGCAAGAGTTAAAGAGTTGTTTTAATCTTTCGTTATCTTCGGGACTCAAATGATTTAGCCTTAATGTAGTGTGTGCAATAGAGTTAATTGCTAACTGGTGGATGGGGTATTCATATTTATTGAGTAATGTAAAATAGTTCTCCTTAGTAAAAATTACTGCGTTTAAACTTTTCATTGTATCGTTACCTATTATGGCATCAAAGGTTCTTAACTTGGGCAAAATGTGAAATTTTAATTTACCTATTTCATCACCGAAAACACTGATATTAGCATGATGAGTAATTTTGACGGGTCCACCAACAGAATTTGCAATGAAGGGTTTGTTCGGAATGGGGTTCCTAATATAAGTTGGACTAATATAATTTTTGTTCGATCCGGTATCTAATAGAAATTTTAGTTCATTGCCATTTTTCATTTTGAAACGATAGTATGGCAATGAGGAGTTTAGTCTAAAAAATTGATATTGTCACTAGGGGTTGCTTCGATCTCTTCTTGTTCTTCGTTGTATTCGGGTTGGTAGTCCTGTGAAGACTCGTAGTACCCTTCAGGATATTCTAATATTTCATTATTGTATTCTATTGGGTCAGTTTCTGTAACTTCAGTATTGTAGATCCGTTGCATTTTATTAGGAGTCTGTATTATCTGTGATGGTGGTCTCTTACTAGCTTGATTATTATTAGCCTGCGCTGGTCCATTACTAAATGCTTGTGGTTTGTTACTGAATGTTTGCTGCCTATTATAAAATGTTTGATTTTGTTGATACTGAGGCCTATTCTGATAATTTATTTGCTTCGTTTGAACAGAGCGATCAACTTCCATTGGTGTAGGAGGTTTTGGAGGAAGAGGTGGTCTAAAGTTTGGTTGCACTGTGACGTAGTGTCGGTTTTGTCCGTACTGTTGATACGAATTTGGTCTAAGGGATTGGTTGTGAACATTTGTAAGTTCTGGGTAAAAGGGTCTTACTTGGGGTTTGAATGAGTTTGACCTTGGTTGATTGTGGCTAATGGGTTGATTGTGGCTAATGGGTTGATTGTGGCTAATAGGTTTGGTATTGGTCGGCAAGCGACTGATACTATTTGTATGGTTCGTCCTGTAATTCATGTTGCCTAATTTGAGACACATATTGAGAGCCTGTGGTAAACTGGTTGGTTCCTTTACACTTAACAGACTGGGTAAGTTACCGTTCAGACCTCTTATAAATGTGTCGAGGGCCTTTTATCTATATGTCGTTGTCATGGCATACAAAGCTTCTTCACCTAACTCCAGGCAATCGATTTTGTCTAGGATAAGCGAGAGATATTGATAGACTTGTTGATAAAATTCTTCAACAGTGCTACCCCGTTGTGCAAGTGTTGTCATTTGATATTCCAACGTGCTAACGTCTCTCTTGTCTGAGTATTGTAACATCAGACATTTTTTTATCTTACCCCAATTTAATGGGGTGCGGTAAGACTCAAGGGCCGTGTCAGCTTCGCCAACTATCTTGTGTCTTATTGTATGCAGGATAGCAAAACATTTTACCACATCCGGAACTCTTTCGGATGCGTCCACGTTAATGCTAAAATCTACAGGACGTTCAACTTATTCTTCGATTTGTGGGTGTAATATGGTCGAAACTGTTTCCGATATTAACGAAACGAGTTCTCTTTTTTGATTAGGAGTGAAAGTGGAAGGGATGTTAGGAGGGGAAACGTTAGTGCTGGATGAGTGCAGATTTAATCTCGACAATGTCGATGCTATTTGTTCGTCCTGACTCATTTTGTTCACTTGTTTCTGATTATTTAAATTCAATTTTTTTTTTTTTTTTTTTTTTTTTTTTTTTTTACAGTGTTAACTTTTCTTTTGTTATAACAATAATTATTTCCTTTCACATAACCTTACTTACTAATAATCTTAATATCAAACTTACATAAATATCATTTGCATTTTCCTGTGTTGATAGTGTTTCCTCCTTTGTGTGATTAATTTAGATTTCTCCTCTTGTAGTTGTATTTGTTGTATTTGCTGGATTAGTTTAAATCTTTCCTCTAGTAGTTGTATTTGTTGTATTGGTTGTATTTGATGAATTAATTTAAATCTTTCCTCTTGTAGTTGTATTGGTTGTATTTGATGAATTAACTTAAATCTTTCCTCTTGTAGTTGTATTTGTTGTATTGGTTGTATTTGATGAATTAACTTAAATCTTTCCTCTAGGAGTTGTATTTGTTGTATTGGTTGTATTTGATTAATTAATTTAAATCTTTCCTTTTATAGTTGTATTATTTTACACTAGTTTAATTTATTCTAAATTTCCCCGTCACGCACTTTTTGTTCAATGTATTTGTATTTAGCTAATGCTTTTCGTTCGGCTGGGTTGATACTGCCCGTCCTTTTTCCGAAAGGTACTAAGGGGCCGAGTACGAAATGTTATTTAGGTTTAGTCCGCGAGTATAAAAAATATTATTATTTTTTCCTCACGGTCCCTGCTCGGGCGCCACATAAAAAATAAAACAATGCGTTTATTAATCAGCACTATGTGCTTCTCTTGAGCTTTATTATAAAACTGACTACACTTAACTTTAAAGTTTATAATCTAATCTATGCTTGAGCCGGCCTACGTGACCAAAGATGCTTGGTCAGCTAAAAGGGTTTGCGCGTGTAGCGCTCACCTGCAGCTATTTGGTTTTGGGGGAGAAGACATGGTTGCGCGTGTTTCGCTCACTTAAGAATTTAGCGGATGCGCGTTTAGCGCAGTTGCACTTTTGGTTGTAGTAGGACTCCAAAGTATGCAAACGGTTTGTATGTTTCTAGCATATAATGTGGGAATGTAATTTATGTAGAAGTTCATAAAATATTGTGTTAACTTATATGCGCATTGAGCAATGGCAACAATGTTCAAATGAAAATAAACAAAGATGGCTGATTTCTGCGTTTTTACCACGTTTTTCACTGTGCACACATTTTGCCGATGAGGAAGGAAAAGGAAGGAAGGCAGTAGCGTTTTTCACTGGTTGTGCTATAAAGCCACAATCAGTAACAGGGCATCTCGACAGGCAAAAATTAATGGCATATTAACTGTCAAAACTATTGCCATTGCCAAATCTGTACGTGAGCATTTGTTATCACAACAGAAACGATTATTTTACATATGACTCAAAAAGCTCACGACTTCCGGTCTTTGACCAAATATTCTCTGGGTAGCCTAAGAACATCCGTTTGAAGTTGAGCTAAAGTGAGAAGGCGAAACATCCCTAGCATAGGGTTGTGCGCTGGGTTTGGGACCCGCCACGTAAAAAACACCCCCAATGAAAAATAAACAACAGCCTCGGATGAGAGACCCCCCTTTTGATAACGACCATGGCAAACGAATTAAGGACTATGATTTGAGGGCATTTACCTGAAATGTCCGGTCCCTTAATTGGGAAGGTGCCGCTGCCCAGCTGGTTGATGTCCTAGTGAAAATAAAGGCTGACATCACCGCCGTCCAAGAAATGCGACGGACGTGACAAGGACAGAGACAAGTAGGTCCTTGTGGCATTTAATACAGTGGCCATATAAAGGAGTGCAAGTTTGGTGTTGGATTCGTGGTGGGAGATAGACTCCGTCGGCGAGTACTATCATTCACTCCTATGAATGGACGTCTGGCCACAATCCGCATCAAAGCGAGGTTCTTCAACATATCGCTGATTTGCGCCCACGCTCCGACGGAAGAGAAGGACGATGTGACCAAAAATGCCTTTATGAGGGATGCCCCCACCAAGATGTCAAAATCGTGCTGCGAAAATTCTACGAAAAGATGCGGCAACTTACAGAAGGTTTCAAGACCGGAGCAAACCCTTGTAGAACCCCCAAAGGTGATCTAGTCACCGATGCCCAAAGCATACTTAAATTATGGAACTGAACCCGATTCCCCAATCGATGACGATGGAGCAGACGTTCCATTGCCCGACCATGAAGAAGTTCGAATAGCAATTACCCGCCTGAAGAACAACAAAGCGGCGCGGGCCGATGGCTTGTCGGCCGAGCTATTCAAACACGGCGGCGAAGAACTGATAAGGAGCATGCATCAGCTTCTTTGCAATTATGGTCGGACGAAAGCATGCCCAACAATTGAAATTTAAGTGTGCTATGCCCAATTCATAAAAAGGAGACCCCACAATCTGCGCCAACTACGGTAGGATAAGCCTCCTCAACATCGCGTACAAGGTCCTATCGAGCGTATTGTGTGAAAGATTAAAGCCCACCGTCAACAAACTGATTGCACCTTATCAGTGTGGCTTTAGACATGGAAAATCAACAACCGACCAGATATTAACCATGCGCCAAATTTTGGAAAAGACCCGTGAAAGGAAAATCGACACGCACCACCTATTTGTCGATTTCAAAGCTGCTTTCGACGGCTGTGTAAACTTACGTTGAGCAACACCGAAAGTTCCGTCAGGATCGGTAAGGATCTCTCCCAGCCGTTCTATACCAAACGAGATTTCAGACAAGGCGACTCCTTATCGTGCGACTTTTTGAATCTGCTGCTGGAGAAAATTATTCGAGCTGCAGAACTTAATCGAGCAGGTACAATCTTTTATAAGAGTGTACAGCTGCTGGCGTATGCCGATGACATTGATCTCATCGGCCTCAACATCCGCGCCGTTAGTTCTGCTTTCTCCAGACTGAACAGGAAGCAACTCAAATGGGTTTGGCAGTGAACGAGGGCAAGACGGAATATCTCCTGTCATCAAACAAACAGTCGTCGCACTCGCGACTTGGCTCTTACGTCTCTGTTGACAGTCAAAAACTTTGAAGTTGTAGATAATTTCGTCTATTTAGGAACCAGTATTAACACCACCAACAATGTCAGCCTGGAAAACCAGCGCAGGATTACTCTTGCCAACAGGTGCTACTTCGGACTGAGTAGGCAATTGAAAAGTAGAGTCCTCTCTCGACGAACAAAAGCCAAACTCTATAAGTCGCTCATAATTCCCGTCCTGCTATATGGTGAAGAGACTTGGACGATGACAACAACCGATGAGTCGACGTTACGAGTTTTCGAGAAAAAGGTTCTGCGAAAGATTTATGGTCCTTTGCGCATTGGCCACGGCGAATATCGCATTCGATGGAACGATGAGCTGTACGAGATATACGACGACATTGACATAGTCCAGCGAATTAAAAGACAGCGGCTACGCTGGCTAGGTCATGTTGTCCGGATGAATGAAAAGACTCCAGCTCTGAAAGTATTCGACGCAGTACCCGCCGCGGGAAGCAGAGGAAGCGAAAGACCTCTTCTCCGTTGGAAGGACCAAGTGGAGAAGGACCTGGCTTCGCTTGGAATATCCAATTGGCGCCACGTAGCGAAGAGAAGAAAAGGCTGGCGCGCTGTTGTTGACTCGGCTATAATCTCGTAAGCGGTGCCTACGGCAGTGAAGAAGAAGAAGAAGTATAAGATATTTAATTAAAAGTAAAAAATGTGCGTAGAATGTTTAAAACGTGGTTAAATACCTTATTGAAATGTTCGAATTTTGGAAATTTTTGAAGTTTAAAGTCAACTATCTCGTAAGCTAAGCATTTGCGGTGCCTATAACCCCCAATAATTTTTAACCAGGAGGACTTCCTCTTTCCAACGGTACCTTCAGATCGCGGGGCCAAAGAAATAGGAATTGTGTCAAGAAAATTTATATAGTATATATGTAAATGCCGCTGACTTATGGGCACTTTTCTTTTGCAAACACGTTTTCATATTGGTATCTGTTATTTATTTGTTGTAATGTGTCTTCGGGGTCTTTTAACGAATCGCTTTAGAGTTTGCAAGAAATTTTCGAAAGCACATGCTGAGAATGAATTCAGAAAACCGCACGATTGAACGAAATCCACCAAGTGCAGTACGGAATGTACATTGTAACACATACACCGACGGCAGTTTCATTTCGGTAATATTAAATTAAGTAGAGTGAGTATTAAGACGGTTGTGTTAAATTATAAGAATGAAGTACTTTCTCAAAATAAATTAATACATTTTTCCAAAAAACTAGTATTTAGTTTAATATTGTTAATTTGCAGAAAAATTATACAAAATGGATTGGCAATTGAGCTCAGTCTTAAATTTTAAAAACTTATTCAAGCATAAATCAAAACATCATTGCTCATATTAAATTTATTATTTTAATTGGTTTGTAAAATTTATTCTACAATTATTCTAGTCTGAAAATATGATTTTTTTTTTTGTTTTTTTTAAGAAATACATTTAAAAAACGGTATATTTCTTTTTTTTTTATTTTCCACATTCATTTTTTTCATCTCTAATTAGGTGAATTAAGCCTTTTAGTTCTCAATTAATAAATGTTTTTAATCATTTGCAATTGAAATATAATTCTACTATGCAAAACGTTTCATGAAATATATTTAAATTCCGCATTTTCTTTAATTTGCATTGTTTTAAATTTTTATTAGCGATCTTGAACGGCGGCAACAAATTCCTTCACATATATTTTTGGTATAATTACAATCTGGCCGTTCCAGTCATTCCAATTGCAAAACGTCAAAACCTAGCCAATCCAGTCAACTGTCAAAGTTCGACAGATGAGCGGTTCTCACATTTCCAGTGACAGAAAAGTTGGGGTTCTCTTTATCTCTGCCTTTTCGCAAATGATTAGGTTGTGATAACAAATGCCCAAATACAGATTTAGCAACGGTAATGGCAAATATTTGACAGTTAGTATGCCATAAACTTTAGCCTGTTGAGATGCCCTGTAACTGAAAAATGTGTGCGAAGTGATTAACATTACCATTATAATTGATTGTGGCTGTGTTCCTTGAAGTAGCCATACACGACACACAAGTGTGTTAGATCTATATGAAATCGTTTCGCTATACTCGACATACAAATCTATTTCGCATTCGTTCTTCGAACAGTGAATATGTGCGACAAGCAACCGGAAAATTTTTCGTCTGCGATCTTTCCTATTCGGCCGAAGAGAAAAATGAGATTTTGTGTGCACACAGTGCCATAAACGACATACATATATGCACACCGATTGTAAAAACTCAAACATTTTCGCCAACATGGATTGGTATGCGCATAAGTCCATGTACGAGTAAGTACCGATACAACACACATGTATACCGTGTGTGGTCACTTTAATATAGAACTTTTATTGTTTTCTTCTTTTAGTTTCGACAATAGTGATAACTAAAAAATAGGCTGGGATTTAAAATAGCATCCGTCGGTTTCAGGGTTAAAATAGGTATGTACGGAGAGAGGAGATCTTTCAGATCAAGAAAATGGCACGAATCCGATTACTTTGGCGGAGGGGTAAAAAAAGAATTTCCGTATAAATGGAGTATGTGCAGATAGGGAAGCTTCTTCAGAGGAGGAATATGCAAAACTAGCGAAAAATAACGTATATGTATTTTTTAAAATATTTCCGATTAAAAATTCAAAAATATGCACTAAACACAAATGATATTTTCTATGTTTTACTAAATTTTTTTAATCATTTTTCACTTGTTATATTTAAATATACACTCTAAACATTGAAACCAATATACATTTCAGTTTTAGTTTATAACATTTTACTTAGATTTGTCAATTTGAAAATCTCATAGCACACTCATCGTTGCAAAGGTTGGAGAGTATACACTTGTGAGGAAAACGAGCGTTGCCACTTCCTAACCACCAAATATGTAGGATTCTTAACGACTTTTCTTTGTTTGGTTTTTATGCGTGATTTTTTTTGTCTATATTAATTTTAATAAAAATTACTTTCCAATATTTTTTAAGTTATAATTGAGTTGTGAACACTTTTTCCTTATACATATGTGATTTATCTTCTTACATATAAAAATTAATAGCGAAATGTGTTGCTAAGCGCATAACTCAACAACTCCTGAACCAATTTGGCCAATTCTTTTATCTAAATGTTCGTTGATGTTCAAGGATGGTTTTTGCGGCAAGAAAATTTCAAATAATTGCCGGAAAGCCCCAAAAATCAGCTCTTTTCTTATTCCCATACAAGCGAATGATTCATTGTTTGTTAGTAACACTTATAGAACGGCTGCACCAATCTTGATGAAATTTGCAGAGGTTGTTCGTTGTGGATCGGGAAAGGTTTGGAAATAAAAATACCTTATGCTTTTCATAAGGAAAAGTCGGAAAATTGGACAATTCAAAAAAAAACATTTTTCCATACAAATTTTGTTTAAACTTTTGTTTGTTTTGTTTTTCAATATATATTTATATAATATATTTTGATTTAAAAATTATTTGAATCGTTCAATTTCGGTCGCTTGTTTTTTTATTCTGGCTACTCAAAAGAAAAATTATTGAAAATTATTGAAAATTTTATGTGTGTTTCATATAAAATGATCAATTGCAGATTAAAATTTGTTACGAAGCCACGAGGAGGTCGCGCTAATATCGGTCGGCGTTCTTTTTGCCACCCATGTATGGCAGCCCAAGTCAAGCCAAGGCAAGAAGTACTCCCAGGATGCGATGACACATGTGTGGAATAATGCATCGCGTATAATCAGCAAGCGATCATCACGATGCTACAGCACGATTTTTCACACATGTATGTATATGTGGTGCTGTTATATGCTAGATGTACTCTGTTGAGTGGCAAAAAAGAGGTTTGCCGCACGTACACATTCTTCTTTGGATGGTGGATGGTGGTTACACCAGATCAAATTGATGAACTCATTTCTGCGAAAATTCCTGATGCAGAGAAAGATCCAGTATCATACGAAGTGGTGAAAACCAATATGGTTCATGGACCTTGCGGAGACCACAATCCCACTTCGGGTTGTATGTCTGACAATATATGCTCTAAACAGTATCCACGTGCTTTTCTTTCGGAAACACAAACTAAAAATGATGGATATCCACTCTTTCGGCGGCGCTCACGAGACGTCAATGGCAGAACATTGGCATTCAATTTAGAAAGAGTGAATATCGAAGTTGACAACACATGGATCGTACTATAGTTACCATTATTGTCTAATTCACATTGCAGTTTGGTGTAATCGATGAAATACGTTTGTAAGTACGTCACCAAAGAAAGCAACATGGCGGTTATTGGTCTTGAACGATACAGTCGATACGTGAACTGCCCTAAACCGCTTTGTAGGATATTTACTTTTGCAATTCATGAACGTTTTCCGACTGTTGTGCTTCTCGCAGTTAATTTGGAGAATGGCCAAAGAGTGTATTTCAACCCAGAGTATACAGTACAGCCAGTGGAAACACCGCCAGCACCAAAATTATCATTTACGAGTTTTTGCTCAACTTTCGTCAGTGATCCATTTGCGAGAACATTGCTCTATTCGGAAATACCTTGATATTATACATGGAATGCATCGTCGAAGAAATAGTTACGCAGAAAGCAAGGGGAACCAGTAGATGGACATCCTGGTGTGTTATCAGCTAATGCATTGGGACGAATTTTCACAATCCATCCGCAAAACGACGATTGTTTCTACCTTCGGTTGTTATTGATAAATGTTGCGGTTCAACTTCATTTGAGTCATTGCATACTGTGAATGGTACGGTGTGTGCAACTTTTTGAGAAGCAAGCCAGCAATTACAATTGCTGGAAAATGATAATCACTGGAATGCAAATGAAGTTCGCACACTTTT
Source organism: Bactrocera zonata (assembly GCA_037783105.1). Lineage (NCBI taxonomy): Eukaryota > Metazoa > Arthropoda > Insecta > Diptera > Tephritidae > Bactrocera > Bactrocera zonata. Next base: position 402,430 of record JBAWJQ010006683.1, read on the forward strand.
CGCGATAATCAGCCTTCAAATTCGCATCATTATGCGATAAGAACAAAAATGAAATTGCCGAAGACATTTTACATCGTCTTCGCTAAGAATTGGAAATGGATCAATTTCGGTTGATACTTTCGGTGGTTTGATATCAATTCCATCTGCCGTTTATCAGTTCACGAAAGATGAACTCATCAAGAATGTTCGGACATTGGCCAAATTAGCGTAACTGCAATTGCTTGAGTGCAAGCGACAATAATGCCGATGTCAATGACTTAAACTGGAAGATTCAAAGTTAAATTCCGGCAGACTTGCGCTCATACAAATCGATCGATCGTCTTGACAATGAAGACGACGCCGTGAATTGTCCAGTGGAATTTCTAAATTGTTTCAAGAGGCTTGGTATGCCACCGCATCATTTGCGTCTCAAAGCTGGATCTGTCGTTATTATGTTTCGCAATCTACATGCGCCGAAACTGTGTAATGGAACCCGACTGATTGTGACGCACCTTTCGCATACAAAGGGGCAGAATGCTTGATTCTACAAATTTCTTTGAGTTCTAAGGATTTGCCATTTCAGTTCAAACGTATACCTTTTCCAGTGAGCATTGCATTTGAGATGACAATCAGCAGGACATAAGGATAGTCGCATAGTGTGTGGCATATATTTACGTGGCGGGCTCCCGAAATGGAAAACCGTCTTTTCTATACACCGGAACAGAAACCAAAAAATGTTGTTTATCAAGCTGCGTTACATTGAATCTTTTCATTTCAAAACACATAATTTCACGCAGGATAACGGCTGCGGAGTCAGCTAGTATTTAATAAACACAAATAAGTAAAAATCTATGATAATATTATAAAATTTATATCATTTCGGGGTGACTGAAGTACTTTCTCGTAGTACTTCTCTCTGCGTTGATGGCCTTCGGCTGCGTTTCAAAAAAAATAACCCTGGTAGAACGAATACCCAGGGTGACCGAAGTCCTTTAGCGTAGTACTTCTCTCTGCGTTGGCGGCCTACGGCCGCGCTCTAAAAAGGTAACCCTATCAAGCGAATACCTGGGGTGACCGAATTACTTTCGCGTAGTACTCCTTTTTGAGTCTTCGTTATAAAATGGTTAGATATTGGTTATTATATCTGACTGCGTTTTACATTTTTTTTTTGTTAATGATACGTTGTTTTGTGTTTTAGGTAACAATATATATAATATTATTATATACTATAACCTATAACATGTTATGTAATATTACATAATATCATTATATAATATTACTTATTTGTTTATTAAATTTAAAAAAGAAACTATCCATAAGCATGAAAAAGAGGAATTTCAGCGAATTGCCTTGTTATTATATGGCATCGCTCCATTTCGTCGTAATTGTTAGCACATAAATGTTGTTTATTACGAGTGTAAAATGTAATTTTTAAAATAAAGATTTCTTAGGTAAAAAAACATGCAAAGAGTGTAAAAAAATGGGGTTATTTAAATGTTTATAGTATAAAATAATTAATTTGAAGTAAAAAATGTGCGTAGAATGTGTAAAACGGGGTTAAATAGCTTGTTGAAATGTTCGAATTTTGGAAATTTTTGAAGTTTAAAGTCAACTATCTCGTAAGCTAAGCATTTGCGGTGCCTATAACCACCAATAATTTTTAATCAGGAGGACTTCCTCTTTCCAACGGTACCTTCAGATCGCGGGGCCAAAGAAATAGGAATTGTATCAAGAAAATATATATAGTATATATGTAAATGCCGCTGACTTATGGGCACTTTTCTTTTGCAAACACGTTTTCATATTGGTATCTGTTATTTATTTGTTGTAATGTGTCTTCGGGGTCTTTTAACGAATCGCTTTAGGGTTTGCAAGAAATTTTCGAAAGCATAAGCTGAGTATGAATTCAGAAAACCGCACGATTGAACGAAATCCACCAAATGCAGCACGGAATGTACATTGTAACACATACACCGACGGCAGTTTCATTTCGGTAATATTAAATTAAGTAGAGTGAGTATTAAGACGGTTTTGTTAAATTCTAAAAATGAAGTACATTCTCAAAATAAATTAATAAATTTTTTTAAAAATTAATATTTAGTTTAATATTGTAAATTTGCAGAAAAGTTATACAAAATGGATTGGCAATTGAGCTCAGTCTTAAATTTAATAAACTTATACAAGCATAAATCAAAATATCATTGCTCAAATTAAATTTATTATTTTAATTGGTTTGTAGAATTTATACTACAATTATTATAGTCTGAAAAATATCCCTCGGGGATTGGCTATCTTGACGTGATGAGGGGCTCAGTAGATATAATGATCCAAAGAGCGATGCTGGCGGTAGCGTAGCTACCAGTAGGGCCACCCATGCCGGTAAGGTCGATGGTGAATATCGAAGCTAAAAGCAATCCACAACATATCAGCGTCTTTTACTATAAGTACGGCTGAAAGCGGACGTCTGTACTTCTATCAAGCGGTTCGCTATATAAATGTGTAATGCTATGTTCGGACCGACAGCAAAAACATGTTTTCGTGGGAAAAAGTGGTTTTCGCACGAAAACTTGTGTTTTCGTCCATGTAAAATCTGTCAAACGAAAACACAGTTTTCGCTGAAAACTGCTTGAAAACTTACATTCCACTCATAATAATCGGTGCCTGCTCTAGTTTAATCGATTTTTTTGGAAGACATATTTTGCCGGCCCTAAATTGTCACATGATATTTGTTTACATTCCATATACAAATACAGCTGCTCACTGTTAAGGGGATTCTCTTGTTCTTGCAAAACCCTTGCACGGTGCACCAATTGCAGAATTTTCTTCTTGGTGCAACGGCACAACAAACACACGCAATAATTTATTTGCAATGGCTGTAAAATATGTCAGATCAAAACCCATCTTTATTTTCGTGCCGTCATGTATCACTAGAATTTGCAATGGGTGGCGTTGCATATTTCGGTATAGGATTTTTGCATTTTGTGTCATCTTGCAAGAGCAAGAGAATCCCCGTATTGATAGTTGTCAGTGAAAACTCATCGAAAACACACATTGTCGGTCCGAACGACTTACATTCCACAACATACAAATGTGTTTTCAAAATGTTTTCAATGTCGGTCCGAACATAGCATAAGGATGGAAAACAGTAAACCCTTCAGAAGGCAAGGGGAAACCACTGAAGTATACTTCCTAGCATATCATATGACAATGATAGTACAACCAAAACAATGGCCCTCAGTCTCCGGCAAATCGAGGGTACTAAAAATCCCCGGAGGTAAAACAAAACAAACTTTAAACATCGGAACATGGAACACAAGAAGTTTATACGAGCCTGGAAAACTGGGTAATATGATTTTAGAAATGGAAAAATTAGACATCGATTTACTTGGCATAAATGAAACATGGTGGCCATATTGTGGAGAATTTATTTCCCAAAAAACAAAGTTCTTTTCCTCTGGCAACCAAACTAAAAATCACCGCAATGGTGTTGGCATTATAGTTAAAGAAAACATTGCAAAATCTGTCATCGGATTTGTGCCGAAATCTGATAGATCAATGATGCTAAAGTTATTTTCAAAACCACTGAATATTAATATTATTCAAGTCTATGCTCCAACGGCTGACAAAAGTGATGACGAAATTGAAACTTTCTATGATGAACTAGACGAACTTATGCTTAGAAAAACCATACGAAATAAATATAATTCAAGGCGATTTTAATGCAAAAGTTGGAAGAGAAAAAGTCGAAGGAGTTGCAGGCCAATGCGGCTTAGGTGAAAGAAATGAAAGAGGAGATCGAGTAATTCAATTTTGTCAAGAACACAAATTAATAATTTCAAACACATTATTTAGCCTTCCTCCTAGAAGATTGTATACATGGAAATCTCCATCGGACGCCTCTAATAATATCATCAGAAACCAAACAGATTATATTCTGATAAATAATCGCTTCTGTTCCTCTATAAAAAAGGTCAGTACATATCCAGGAGCTGATGTACCTTCGGATCACAACTTGCTACTGGCAAAATTGCGTATTAGGCTAGTCGTAATTAAAAAAAGTAAGCCTAAAATGAAGATTAATATAGATAGGTTGAGAGACGAAAGTGTGAAACGCCTATTTGAAAGTGACATTAACGAAACATAAATGATATCCCATCAGGATGTGCAGAAAGTATATAGAGCGACTTAAAAGAGATAATTTGTACTACAGCAAAAAACTCTCGTGGAATAGAAAAGAAAGAAAATAATAAAAATAATTGGATGACAGATGACATACTTAAACTAATAAGTGAACGCCGGGAATATAGAAATAAAAATATTGACATGTATAGACAACTGAATAGAGAAATAAGGAAAATGATCCGTAATGCAAAAACAAACTGGATAAACAATGAATGCCAAGAAATCGAAAGCCTACAATTTTTACATGATACCTTCCATTTACACAAAAAACTGAAAGAAGCCGCAGGTATTCATCGTAAAAATCCGTCCTCAATTCTTATAAATGAAAACAATGAGGTGGTGTTTGACATAAATGAAAAGAAAAGTATATGGAAAAAATATATTGAAAACGTTTTTTCGGATGACAGTAGATTACACCAGAACCTAATGACAAAAATATGACTCTCTTAGTAAAGCTTTTTAACCAAGTTTATGACAATGGCCAATATCAAAGAGACTGGTTAAAATCAACATTCATACCACTACCTAAGAAAAATAATGCGAAACATTGTAGTGAGTACAGACTAATTAGGCTAATGTAACATGCTCTCAAAATATTTCTAAAAGTCATTCACACCAGAATATGTAAGAAATGTGAAGAATGAATGGACAAGACGCAATTTGGCTTCAGAGAAGGTCTTGGAACACGCGAGGCATTGTTCTGTATACAAGTTTTGGTTCAAAACTGTAAAGGTGTCCAAAAAGATGTATTTTTATGCTTTATTGATTATGAGAAAGCTTTCGTCACTATTAAATACGATAAACTTGTGGAAATTCTTCATTCTATGGGAATAGATGACAAAGATATGCGTTGCGTAAGAAATCTATATTGACAACAAACTGCCCATGTAAGCATCAATAGTGATATAACCGAATAAATATCTATTTCACGAGGTGTAAGACAAGGACGCATTTTGTCACCCTTGTTATTTAACATATATTCGGAAGTAATATTTCAAGAATCAGTAACCAATATTTATCAAGGTGTGAAAGTGAATGGTATTTTCATAAATAATATACGCTATGCAGACGACAACTTGATGGGATTACAAGAACTTGTAAACCGAGTTAACTTACGTAGTGACGAATATGGCCTACGCAATAACATAAACAAGACGAAGTACATGATTGTTAGCAGAAAAAACATTTACAATAACACACACCTCATGATTAATAATAATCCAATCGAAAGAGTCAAAAATTTCAAGTACCTTGGTTGTCAGATCAATGAAAGTTGGGATTGTTCAAAAGAAATAAAATGTCAAATCGAATTTGCGCGAACAACTTTTCTAAAATACAAAAACCTATTATGTAGCCACGACCTCAACATCACAACCAAAATGCGTTTTTTAAAATGCTATGTTTGGTCAGTGCTTCTCTATGCGATGGAAACGTAGCCACTAAAAATCACAGATATGAACAAGCTAGAGTCCTTCGAGCAATGGCTTATTAGAATAATCCTAAAAATCCCATGGACAGGTAGAGTTACAACCAGTGGAGTTTTGAGAAGTGTGAACCGCAATAGAGAGTTGTTAAAGACTGTAAAATAAAAAAAAGCAGCCTAACTGGAACATATTATGAGGCACTCTAAGTATGAGCTTCTACAAATAATTATCCAAGGAAAAATTGGAGGAAAAGGGGGTATTGGCCGTAAACAGTTTTCGTGGCTTCGAAACATTCGACAATGGACAGGAATACAGAACGTTGGCAACCGTATAGATGTGGTGAGAGATAGAGAGAAATATGCTGCGATAGTTAAAAATCTGTAATTTTTTATTTTTTTAATATACAATAGATATATTTAGCATGTAAACATTACATTATTATATTACTACTACCTGACCCCGCAGCCGTTGCCCTGCGTGAATTTATGTGTTTTGAAATGAAAAGAAAGTTGAATTTATATTGTGTTGAAAATCATTTATTTTTTTTTTTAATGTAGTGCAGCTTGATAAACAAATTTTTTTGTTTTCTGTTCTGGTTCGCAAATATACAGAGAAGATGGGTTTCCAACTCGTGAACACGCCACGTATATCGTCGTGTGAAAAACATGGCTTTTCTGGATTTATGCCACACTTCTATCTATCTATCCTTTTGTCCTGTTGATTGCCATCACAAATGCAATTTTCTCTGGAAACGGAATGTGTTTGAAATGAAATTACTGTCCCCTTACCTTCGGTAACTGCGTCACAATTATTGGGGTTCTTTACACAGTTTCGGTGAATAAATGAAGATTGTGAAACATACTAATGACAGATCTAACTTTGAGATGCAAAGTATGCTGCGGCATAGCAAGCCTATCCAAAGAATTTAGAAATTCCACTGGATAATTCACGGCGTCGTCTTCATTGTCAAGACGATCGATCGATTTGTACGAGCGCAAACCCTTCTGAATTTGACTTTGAATCTTCCAGTTTAAGTCATTAACATCGGTATTTTTGGCAACTAAAATTGCGCGGGCTCTCAAGCAATTGCAGTTATGACAATTTGCTATTGTTGGGATATACGTGATAAGTTCTTCTTTCGTTGAAGTGAATTGACAATAAGCAGGAAAAATTTATATCAAACCAATGGAAGTATCAATCAAAATTTGCCCATTTCCAATCATTAGCAAATACAATGTAAAATGCCATCGACAATATCATTTTTTTCGTATCCCTTAATTGACGCGAATTTGAAGGATGATATGTCGAAATGATCTTCGCGAAAAGTATGCGAACTTCAGTGGCATGCGGAGTAGCTATCACATCGTCCATCATTTGATTCCAGTTATTATCATGTTCCAGTAATTGTACTTGCTGGCTTGCAAACACTCTACCATTCACAGTACGCAATGACTTAAATGAAGTTAAACCGCGAGGCGCACCATAGTCGGAAAACTTTCATGAAATGCAAAAGTAAATATCCTACAAAGCGCTTTATTGCAGTTCACGTATCGACCCATTTGATACTTACTGATCTCATCTCATTCAAGGCCAATAATCGCAATGTTGCTTTCTTTGGTGATGTATTTGCAAACGTATTTCAGTGATTTTACCAAACTGTAATACTCAAGTTTTGAATGTGAATTAGACAACATTGGCGAATATAGTACGATCCATGTGTTGTCAACTTCGATATTCACTCCTCTAAATTGAATGCTAAATGTTCCGCCATTGTTGTCTGGTGAGCGACGTTGATACAGTGGATATCCATCATTTCCAGTTTGCGTTTCCTAAAGAAATGCACATGGATAGTGTTTCGTGCATTTATTGTCAGACATACAAACCGAAGAAGGATAGCGGTGTTCGCAATGTTCATGAACCATATTGGTTTTTACTACTTCGTATAATTCTGGAACTATCTCTGGATCAGGAATTTCCGCAAAAATGGTTGCATCAATTTAATCTAATGTAACCACCATCCACCATCCAAAAAAGAAGAAGCGGCAAACCTCATTTTTGCCCCTTAACAGAGTACATCCAGCATCTAACAGCACGTTGATTCAAGATAAAGTCCATCAAACATCGTAACTGTTGATTGAAAAGTCATGTTGTGGCATCGTGACGATCGCTGAGTAGCTATCGCGGTCCATAATTCAGCACGTACTATATGTCATCGCATCCTGGGAGTACTTCCTGCATTGCCTTGCCTTAGGCTGCCATAAATTGATGCCAAACAGAACGCCAAACGATATTAGCGCGACCTCTTCGTGGCTTCGTAACAAATTTCAATCTGTGATTGATCTTTTTATGTGAAACACGCATAAAGTTTTCACTGAATACTTTTCAAAAATTTTTCTTTTGAATAGCTGGATTAAAAAAGCAAGCGACCGAAATTCAACGATTCAAATAATTTACAAATCAAAATATTGAAAAACAAAACAAACAAAAGTTATTTTTTGGAATTGTCCAATTTTCCGACTTTTCCTAATTAAAAGTATAAGGTATTTTTATTTCTAAACCTTCCCCGATCTATAACGAACACATTACAAAAACAATTATCAAATTTGATTCAGTCGTATGAAAGTTATGAGCGTACATACATTCTGGCGATTCATTTTTATTTATATAGATTAAGCTTAGTAATATTGTACATATTATTAAATGTTATATGATCACCAATATCCGAATACGAATTGGCAAATAAAGAAGAAGAAGAAAATATGAAATATTTTTTTTTTTTAAGAAATACATTTATAGAAAAAGGTTTATTTGTCCTTTTTTTACTTTCCACATACATTTTTTCATCTATATAAAAATTTAAACAGTTCAAGAGCTCAAAACATTCGGTACATTAACCCGAACCTACCTGTTGATAATGGGATGCCTAACTTATTCCAGTGTGAGACCGCCTCGAAATAAGCGTTTTTTTTATAAAATTTTCCATTATGACCAGATCGAAAACTGATTTTTGGGCATTTAAATTAAAACACCCAACATTTATTACGATTGCAAACTATTATACATTTGAATTTTATGTAGGTTGCCAGGTTGCGTAGGTTGTCCAGAAATATATAGGACTAAGTGTTGCCAGGTGCAATCTGACATTTCCATTGGAAAGTTTGAAATTTTTTAGCATAACATCACTCAGAACGTTTTGTCATTTAATCGTGAATTGTTTTATTTACAGGGAATTAAAAAAATCATCTCGGCCAAAAAATGGAATTAACTCGTAAACATTTTCGTGCGATCATTTTTCACAACTTTCGACGTGGATTATCACGACAAGAGTGCATCGATGAACTAAAATCTGTGTATGGCTGTGAAGCACCATCCTATAGCACTGTGAAAAACTGTTACAACGAAATCAATCGTGGCCGACGCTCGCTCAAAGACGAATTCCGTGAAGGTCGTCCAAAAACAGCCGTTGTGCCAGAAAACATCGATGCCGTACGTGAACTGATAATGCAAGACCGTCATGTAGCATACCTTCAGATAGAGGCATGCCTATGCATTTCTCCCACCAGCATACATTCGATATTGCATGAAGACCTGTCCGTAAAAAAGGTTTGTTCTCGTTGGATTCCGCACTATTTGACAATCGCTCAAAAAAAGGCTCGTGTGGATTGGTGTAGAGAAATGCTGAAAAAATACGATCGCGGTGCTTCAAAAGACGTTTATAAGATCGTCACAGGTGACGAATCATGGATCTATGCGTATGAAACAAAACAGCAATCGACCGTGTGGGTCTTCCAAGACGAGCCAAATCCAACGAAAAAAAAAAACATTTTCGTTGATAAATATGCCTGTTTTCATTATTAGGCCATAAATATATATAGCAGCCCTCGTAATACGTGGCGAAACTACTTAAATCCTTTTTTATGATTTTATGGTATATTAAAAAAAATAACTTTTGATCTTTCAAAAAATTGGTATTTAGTTTAATATTGTTAATTTGCAGAAAAATTATACAAAATGGATTGGCAATTGAGCTCAGTCTTAAATTCAATAAACTTATACAAGCATAAGTCAAAATATCATTGCTCATATTAAATTTATTATTTTAATTGTTTTGTAAAATTTCTACTACAATTATTCTAGTCTGAAAATATGAAATTTTTTTTTTAAGAAATACATTTATAGAAAAAGGTATATTTCTCCATTTTTTATTTTCCACATACATTTTTTTCATCTATATAAAAGTTTAAACAGTTGAAGAGCTCAAAACATTCGCTACATTAACTCGAACATACCTGTCCGACGCCTTTTACAGGGATAATGGGATGCCTAACTTATTCCAGTGTGAAACCTCCTCAAAATAAGCGTTTTTTATAAAATTTTCCATTATCACCATATCGAAAGCTGATTTCTGGGCATTTAAATTAAAACACCCAACATTTATTACGATTGCAAACTATTATACATTCGAGTTTTAATACATGGCGAAACTACTTAAATCCTTTCTTATGATTTTATGGTATATTAAAACAAATAACTTTTGATTATTCAGTACTTAATACAGTGAGTAAAGCCTGTTAGTTCTCAATTAATAAATGTTTTTAATCATTGAAATATAATTCTACTATGCAAAACGTTTCATGAAATATATTTAAATTTCGCATTTTCTTTAATTTTCATTGTTTTCAATTTTTATTAGCGATCTTGAACGGCGGCAACAAATTCCTCCGTTCACATATATTTTTGGTATAATTTCAATCTGGCCGTTCCAGTCATTCGAATTGCAATACGTCAAAACCTACCCAATCCAGTCAACTGTCAAAGTTCGGTAGGTGAGTGGTTCTCACATTTTCAGTGACGGGGCGTTGGGGATGTCTTTATCTGTGCCTTTTCGCAAATGATTAGATTGAGATAACAAATGCCCAAATGCAGATTTAGCAATGGCAAAAGATTTGACAGTTAGTATGCCATAAACTTTAGCCTGTCGAGATGCCCTGTAAGTGAAAAATGTGTGCAAAGTGATTAACGGTACCATTGTTACGGGGCAACTCGGCAGGCAAAAAATTATTGTATATGTCGGGAATTTTCTTCGTACACGAATCCATTATTTTTGGAATCGCTTTACACTTGCATCTTACTTTATTACAATGACTTCACTTCACATTTTTATACTTAATACAGCACAGCAAGTTCTGATCTATCGATGTTACTTTTCGAGCTGATTCTGCGAGGACATTGCGCCTAATTATTGCGCACCTCTTCATTGCTCTAAAAGTAGCTAACGGTTCCTGCCTTTCATCTCTCTGTTCGCAGAATACGATCAGAAATCTCTCAGTAACAGTTTCTATATTCCTGCTACTATGCTTATTTGCCCATTTATAATCTATAGCACCGTAATGTATGCCGCCAATGCGTCGCCTACTTCAAACGACGCCATGGGACATACTGTTACCTACACATTATTAGCATTCCGACATACGCATGTATAATGACACACAAAATACAAGTACTACTCCTGCCAAACCACGGCTACTCTCCTGTATCAAATATTTCAATACAACTACACTTTTTTTCTCTATGCTTTAACACCAACGTACATTTTCGGGTTATTTTTTGTTTACCTAAATGCGATGAAAAAAAGTTTCTTTCATTTCTTCATTTATTTGAATGAGTGCAAAGGAGAAAACATAATTGTCAATAGTGCCAAAAGAAAATCCCAAAAAGGGTAATAGAAAAACGATTGAAAGACGTATGTTATTCGTGATCGTACCATCGTAAAGGAAGCTCGTACAACAAGAAGGTAAGTAAGTGAATTTTATGTGATTTTTTTTTAATAATTTGCAAATAATTACTACATTTGTTTTCATAGATTTCAAAGCAGAATAAATTGGAAATAGCAGCAGCAGCAATATCATCAGAAGCAGCAAATATCAATTGTTAAGTAAGTATGTGAAACAAAGTGTGTGTTGTTTGAAATTGGACTGCGCAGTCCAATATAATACGCAAAAAAAATGTGTACATATGCACATGCATATGTATTTTATGCGTTTAAAGCGGCCTGCACAATCCAATACAATATGTGAAAACAAATGTTTATTTTATAAAGGGTGATTTTTTAAGAGCTTGATAACTTTTTTAAAAAAAAAAACGCATAAAATTTGCAAAATCTCATCGGTTCTTTATTTGAAACGTTAGATTGGTTCATGACATTTACTTTTTGAAGATAATTTCATTTAAATGTTGACCGCGGCTGCGTCTTAGGTGGTCCATTCGGAAAGTCCAATTTTGGGCAACTTTTTCGAGCATTTCGGCCGGAATAGCCCGAATTTCTTCGGAAATGTTGTCTTCCAAAGCTGGAATAGTTGCTGGCTTATTTCTGTAGACTTTAGACTTGACGTAGCCCCACAAAAAATAGTCTAAAGGCGTTAAATCGCATGATCTTGGTGGCCAACTTACGGGTCCATTTCTTGAGATGAATTGTTGTCCGAAGTTTTCCCTCAAAATGGCCATAGAATCGCGAGCTGTGTGGCATGTAGCGCCATCTTGTTGAAACCACATGTCAACCAAGTTCAGTTCTTCCATTTTTGGCAACAAAAAGTTTGTTAGCATCGAACGATAGCGATCGCCATTCACCGTAACGTTGCGTCCAACAGCATCTTTGAAAAAATACGGTCCAATGATTCCACCAGCGTACAAACCACACCAAACAGTGCATTTTTCGGGATGCATGGGCAGTTCTTGAACGGCTTCTGGTTGCTCTTCACCCCAAATGCGGCAATTTTGCTTATTTACGTAGCCATTCAACCAGAAATGAGCCTCATCGCTCATCGGACACGGACGCGAAACACATTTCGAACCGAACACTGATTTTGGTAATAAAATTCAATGATTTGCAAGCGTTGCTCGTTAGTAAGTCTATTCATGATGAAATGTCAAAGCATACTGAGCATCTTTCTCTTTGACACCATGTCTGACATCCCACGTGATCTGTCAAATACTACTGCATGAAAATCCTAACCTCAAAAAAATCACCCGTTATTTTGAATGATCAAATAATATTTATCTTTTCTTTCAGATGTTATTATTATTTTTATTTTATTATTATTTATTTTCAGGTATTAATAACCTTTATTTTGTTTCAATCTGTTTTCAGATATTTGTCTTTTATTTTCAGGTATTTGTCTTTTACAACCTTTTTCCACACTTTTATTTTCAGGTTTTAATAACCTTTATTTTATTATCAGGTATTTGTCTTTTATAATCTTTTTTTCATTCTTTTATTTTCAGCTATTAATAATTCTTTTCTTTAATTAATCCTTTTTCAGATGAAATTATTTTTTTAAATTAAATATATTTTTATTTACACAATGTAAGCGTTAAGATATTTAATTACTATAAATTGCAATTTTATGTAAATATGTATGAAAAATAATAAGATTAATAATTAAATTTTTTTTTTTAATTCTAAAAAATTTTTAAAGTAAGAATCAAAAAATGCAACCCTGATATACTTTCTTATATGACACTGCTCAATGAGCGCAACAGAGATGTAAGGTCACATGTATACGTACGTGTGAGGGGAAAAGTGGGTATAATCTTCACGCGGCCTATGGCAAACTACCCACATGTTAAACACCTGATTATCTGGTTTTTTACCTGCTCATGGTTGGCAGGGACCCCTCCGACATATACTATCTGTATTGTCGTGCCTATTACCTGTGGAGACTACTTATCTCTTATGGAATTCAATATATGGAATACCAATTAGTATGCCATATATTGAAAGCAATAAGCTGTTACTTCAGCAGTTTGACAGCTCAGTTTTCATTCTACAAAAATTTCGAAGAGGCAACACATCCCATTCACACAGACTTATACCGACGGCAGTTTCATTTCATTTCAAAATATTAAATTTAGTAGCGAGCATTAAGACGATTGTGTTAAATTGTAGAAATAAAGTACATTTTCCAAGTAACATTTTTCCAAAAAAATAATATTTAGCTCAACATTGTTAATTTGCGGAAAAATTCTACAAAATGGATTGGCGAATGAGCGAAGTCTTAAATTTGATAACCTTATACAACCATAAAACAAAATATCATTGCTCATATCAAATTTATTATTTTAATTGGTATATAAAAATTATGCTCTATTTATTATAGTCCAAATATATAAAATCTTGATTTGCAAGAAATATATTTGTGGGAAAAAGCATATTTCTCCTTGTTTTTATATCCTAAAAAACTTTAAAGAGTTCAAAACATGCCGTACATCAGCTCGAACTTACCCCCTCTCCCATGAAGTAATACTTTGTCCAGTGGTCCCGTGGGAGAGACATGAAGTGGGAGTAGGTTAGGTTTAGCGGATTAAAGTCCCGCACTCCGGCTTTCAATGCTTCCTCCTACTATAAAAAAAAAAAAAAAAAAAAAGAAACCCCTGACGCCATTTCTCAAATGATAAAATAAATTTTTCAAGAGTTCAAAATATGCGCTACATCAGCTCGAACCTTCTTACCCGACGCCTTTTTGCAAATGATTATGTTATGATAACAAATGCTCACGTACACATTTGGCAATGGCAATAGCAATAGTTTTGGCATTTAATATGGCATATATTTTTGCTGTCGAGATGCCCGTTACCTATTGTGGCTTTACGTACCTTACGGGGCATCTCGGCTGTATAAAGTTTATTGCATACTAACTGTATCGCTGTGCCTATTTCTCCACAAGCAATAGGCAATTATCGAAAGCAATATATAGAATACTAATTAGTATGCCATATATTGAAAGCAATATGCTGTGACTTCAGCAGTTTGACACCGCAGTATGCCATTTACACATATACCGACAACATTTTTATGTCGGTAATATTAAATTTAGTAGAGCGCGTATTAAGGCGGCTGTGTTATATTATAAAAATAAAGTGCATTTTTAAAGTAATTAAATACTGATAGTTCGGGTGGCGGAGCACGGTACTTGCTCGTTCCGTAGAAGTGGTTGACCGTCGGGAAACGATCGGCGCAAATGATTCCACAAAATGTTAAATAAACAACAAAAAGTTTCATATAATATGTGTATTTTTAAAATAACAAATTGGACAAACACTTACCTCGTCTGTATCCCTAAGCGGTCGCAAAAAGAGAGAGAATAACTTTTTACTAGTTAATGTTTTGTTGCGAATTAAAACTTCGAAGAAGAGATTGCTCTACCGATACAGGCGTGGCAAAAGAAATTGGGCGGAAGCGGCGTCAACATTCTCCCCGCCTTGCAGTATTACTGCAAATGCGGTTTACAATTAATTACTTAAAACTAACATGCGACTGGCTTCTGCACTTCCTCTTCCACATCTTCTTTGCATGGGGTGGCCGACGAGACGAATTGAGTCTGGTTAGGTCCGGGAAATGCCGCTGAGAAGAATCGAGTCTCAGTCGGTCATTGCCATGCCGCCAATTTGCACAGAAGTCACCACCTTCCGAGGTCGGCGAGACGACTCGAGTTTAACTCGATCCTGAGTAGGTGGTACATGTGAGAGGCGTCGGCAGCCAGTGCACTAATCATAGCACGCACTGTTAGGAACCTGGTTGCAGTTCGAGCTCTTATTGAAGCAGTTGGTGACAGCGCAATTCTTTGCTGCCAAGGTAATATTGCGAGCCTATCCTTGATGATACGGCGTGCATATGCTTGACAACGAACGTCTCGTCTACGCCTTCGCTTTGGATGGGGTGGCGGGCGGAACGAATGGTGAATGAGATATGCCGGAGAGGTATCGTTGGTCAGAGCTCTCCTTTGGATGCATGACTGATGACGTCGGTTGACATGGTTGAGAGGGGTTCGAATCCATCGTGGCGAGTGACATCTTCGTCTGTTTGCGCTGCTCATTCTGCTGATGCACCTTACAAGCACCCTCGTCATATTTCTTTTGCAATTGGAATGGCGTGTGTGGCAATTGTTGTTGTGCGTTCTTTGCGCATGCTGTGACAATTGTATATTGTCATTTGTGATTGGGGTTTCTCCCGTTTCACCGGTGGTTTTTTCTGGTATTTTTTGAGCATCTGCATGTGATCGACATTGACATCGAGCCGTATCTCTTCGGGTACACGTTTGATCTCCTCGTAGAGTGAGAGCAAAAAGAGCTTATCCGGATACCGATTCTTCCGTATTTTGCTTTTGCGGATTCTCGTTGCATAGCGGCTGCAGCATGTTGTTGGCTGCGCAACAGATGCGAGTGTAGGCCGCCTTGAAATACCTGCAGGTGTGGCATTGAATTGTGTTGTTGTGACGAACTACTGCCAGATACGTGGTCACCGTTGTGCGATTGCATTCCAACGCCGGGTGCTCGAACTGCGCCACCATACGCATCGGTGTGATTCGATGAGCCGGGCGTATCATTTGTTTCGAGATCATTGTTAGTACAAAAATGGTTTTGTGTTTGTTGTTGAATTAATGTTGAATTTTGTCCGTCGCCTTGCCATTTATCTTCGTTTCTTCGGAGGGAACAGAACCTGTTAAAATCCAACCAAACACTGTACGGTGTGCAGCGAGGGATCCGAAAATTTTCGATTTTACCCTATTTAGTGTAATTTTCGGGTATAGATCTGCTCCGATCAACAAGTAAACCTTTTGACTTGTATAGAAATTATTATCCGCTAATGAGATATTAGGTAACCTTTTGACAATTGAAAGGTTAATTGATCTGGATAGAAGCAATCCAGTCAATTTTGGCGGTACCAACGCTTCCAATTCTAGTTTAAAACTTTTGTTACGGGTCGAGCCAATTGTGATCGAGCTTACCATCTTAAGGAGGATGGAGTCATGTGTAGAAGTCCACGCAAGTGGGGAAAGTTCTCTGATCGCCATTCACTTGGGAGTGGCCAGAAACGATTCTTTCACATATGACTCAAACAGCTCACGACTTCCGGTCTTTGACCAAGTATCCTCTGGGTAGCCTAAGAACATCCGTTTAAAGGCGAGCTAAAGTGAGAAGGCGAAATATTCCCTACTTAGGGTTGTGCGCTGGGTTTGGGACACGCCACGTAAAAAAACACCCCCAATGAAAGGAAACAAGCCTCGGATGAGTAACCCCCTTTTTGATGACGACAATGGCAAACGAATTAAGGACTATGATTTGAGGGCATGCACCTGGAATGTCCGGTCCCTTAATTGGGAAGGTGCCGCTGCCCAGCTGGTGAAAATAAAGGCTGACATCACCGCCGTCCAAGAAATGCGATGGACGGGACAAGGACAGAGACAAGTAGGTCCTTGTGGCATTTACTACAGTGGCCATATAAAGGAGCGCAAGTTTGGTGTTGGATTCGTGGTGGGAGATAGACTCCGTCGCCGAGTACTATCATTCACTCCTATGAATGAACGTCTAGCCACAATCCGCATCAAAGCGAGGTCCTTATATCGCTGATTTGCGCCCACGCCCCAACGGAAGAGAAGGACGATGTGACCAAAGATACCTTCTATGAGGGCTTGGAGCACACTTATGAGCGCTGCCCCCGCTACGATGTCAAAATTGTGCTTGGCGACTTTAACGCCAGGGTGGGCAAAGAGGGTATCTTTGGTACGACGGTTTGAAAATTCAGCCTCCACGAGGCAATTGCCCGCCTGAAGAACAACAAAGTGGCAGGGGTCGACGGACGAAAGCATGCCCAACGACTGGAATTTAAGTGTGCTATGCCCAATCCATAAAAAAAGGGACCCAACAATCTGCGCCAACTACCGTGGGATTAGTCTCCTCAACATCGCATATAAGGTTCTTTCGAGCGTATTGTGTGAAAGATTAAAGCCCACCGTCAACGAACTGATTGGACCTTATCAGTGTGGCTTTATACCTGGCAAATCAACAACCGACCAGATATTCATCATGCGCCAAATCTTGGAAAATACCCGTGAAAGGAGAATCGACACACATTACCTCTTCGCCGATTTCAAAGCTGCTTTCGACAGCACGAAAAGGAGCTGCCTCTATGCCGCGATGTCTGAATTTGACGTTGAAACTGACGTTGAGCTACACCCAAAGCTCCGTCAGGGTCGGGAAGGACCTCTCCGAGCCGTTCGATACCAAACGAGGTTTCAGACGAGGCGATTCCCTATCGTGCGACTTTTTCAACCCGCTTCTGGAGAAAATAATTCGAGCTGCAGAACTAAATAGAGAAGGTACCAACTTCTAAAAGAGTGTACAACTGCTGTCGTATGCCGATGATATTGATATCATCGGCCTCAACACTCGCGCCGTTAGTTCTGTTTTGTCCAGACTGGACAAGGAAGCAAAACAAATGGGTCTGGCAGTAAACGAGGGCAAGACGAAATATCTCCTGTCATCAAACAAACAGTCGTCGCACTCGCGACTTGGCTCTCACGTCACTGTTGACAGTCATAACTTTGAAGTTGTAGATAATTTCGTCTATTTAGGAACCAGTATTAACACCACCAACAATGTCAGCCTGGAAATCCAACCCAGGATTACTCTTTCCAACAAGTGCTATTTTGGACTGAGTAGGCAATTGAAAAGTAAAGTCCTCTATCGACGAACAAAAACCAAACTCTATAAGTCGCTCATAATTCCCGTCCTGCTATACGGTGCAGAGGCTTGGACGATGACAACAACCGATGAGTCGACCTTAAGAGCTTTCGAGAGAAAGGTTCTGCGAAAGATTTACGGTCCTTTGCGCGTTGGCCACGGCGAATATCGCATTCGATGGAACGATGAGAATTAAAAGACAGCGGCTACGCTAACTAGATCATGTTGTCCGGATGGATGAAAACCCTCCAGCTCTGAAAGTATTCGACGCAGTAACCGACGCGGGAAGCAGAGGAAGAGGAAGACCTCCACACCGTTGGAAGAACCAGGTGGAGAAGGACCTGGCTTCGCTTGGAATATCCAATTGGAGCCACGTAGTGAAGAGAAGAAACGACTGGCGCGCTGTTGTTGACTCGGCTATAATCGCGTAAGCGGTGTCTACGCCAGTAAAGAGGAAGAAGAAGATTTGCAAATATGTTGCAAGAACTTCAAAAGTTGCAGAACACTCACGGACAAAATTCAATTTAAGTTGAATAAGTAGTGCGTTGTTTGCACTTCTACTTGCACTTGCAAATTTATTGAAGTATTTTCTCAAAGTATTTTTCCCAAATTTAATTTGAATATGCCTGCTGGGTAATCGGCCCAATGCACTTGCACGCCTAGTATTCGACTATGTACACAAACAAAATTGATGTGTGCTTAATTGCTTCATTCAAATGCAAATACAAATACAAATAAAAATTCACAAGCACTTATTTGATTTATCAACTAAACACTTTCACTTTGTTCACGGGGTTATTTTCGAATTTAACACTGCACTATTCGGTTTGTTGCTGTCCTTCTCGGCTAGCTGCTTTGCCTTTGCTGCTTGGCCTGTGCTGCTCTCACTTTGCTGCTTGCCTTAGCTGTTTGGCTTTCTTGCCGTCGCTCACTTCATTTTTCTAATTTTAGACTCAAATTAACCACAAGAAAAAACAAAAAACCGAGAGAGATTGTTGACGCTCCAGACGATGTTTATGCGTCCAAGAAATTTATAAATTTTTCCGAATAACAGCTTGAGTGATTTTTTTTTTGCAAAGTGAAGTAATCAGTGCATTTGCTAGGTGTATTTATTGTTGTTCTTAAATGAAGTACACTACTACCTGCAGTCTTGTGCTTTGATTTTGTGGGTAGAGTGCCAAAAATAAGTTTTGGTCTCCACTTCACACAGCACAATGGGTTTTGGTTTACAGCTTGCAGAGCACAAGTCCAAAATATGTTTGGCTGTAACTTGCGTGTTGCTAAATCGGGCAAATTATGCACATTCACTTTAAATAAAAAATTAACATATTACCTGTTATCCGACTCGAAGAACCAATGATAATTCGGGTGGTGGAGCACGGTGCTCGCTCATTTCGTAGATGTGGTTGGCCGTGGGGAAACGATCGGCGCAAATGATTCCACAAAATGTTAAACAAAAACCAAAAGGTTTCATATAATGTGTGTATTTTTAAAATAACAAATTGGACAAACACCTAGCACGTCTGTATTACTAAGCGGTCGCAAAAGGAGAGAGAACAACTTTTTACTAGTTAATGTTTAGTCGCGAACTAAAACTTCGAAGAAGAGATTGCTCTGCCTATACAGACGTGGCGGGGGCGGCGTCAACAAATACATTTTTCCATAAAATTAATATTTAATTCAATATTGTTCATTTACAGAAAAATTATGCAAGCATGAATCAAAATATCATTGCTCATATTAAAATTATAATTGTAATTGGTATTGTCGGGGTGATCGACGTGTGTTTGCCGGTGTGCCAAATAAAATAAAAATTATTAGAATTTTGGTTGACAATTCAGATTTGTATAAGGGTATAATACTTGCATGTGTATAGGGTGAGTCAGTATGTACAATTGTTTGGTTATGTGTGTGCGTTTATACAATTATAACTTAACTCAAGGGTTATTTACAAGTATAAATATAATAAATATTTTAGACAAAACCTGATGGGTAGTTTCCCGCGTTGATATGCTGATGCTGCTACTTAGGTTGTTGCTGCTGACTCTGCTGCTAGTGTTGCTAAATACTGCTGCTGTTGTTTTGGCGCCGTTTGTCCGTCCATTGTGGTGATTCGTTTTATTGTGTTACTCTGTTTGTTGGGTTCTTCGCTGTTATGTTGGCGCTGTTGGGTGTTTTTTGCATTGTCCTCTAATTCGTATTTAGATGAGTTAGGAGGACAATGCAGGGATGTGTTCATTTGGTATGAACATCCCGGCCGCCTTGCTGTGTCTGCGAATAAAAAGATTTTTAGATCTATTTTGAATTGGGTAAATGAGTATTGTTATAAACGGGTTGGAGGTATACTTTGGGTTTAAATCGCTCAAGCACCGGTTAAAGTCCGACCGAGTGCGGTGTTTTGTGCGATCACGGTGCTGTTATCGGGGTTGAATAATCCGGGTTTCATCAATCTTGGGTAGATGTCAGCTCCCAGTTCCAGCATGATTTTGTCGTCTTTCCAAAATGTAAGGTCGGCTAGGACTAAGTGGTCGAACTTCTTAATGATTTCGCCACTTAAGTCACGATTATAGGGTCGGGTCGGTAAATCATGCGTCTATAGGCAGTTACCTTCGACATGCCAGTCGGAATCAGTTAATGATCCTATGACGACTTTGCATATACGATGCGAGTCGAGGTACGTTTTCGGTAACCTCAATCTCTGAACCAGTTCTGACGCAATTATAGTCACCTTTCGGGTCGGGTTGATTATGGCTCGTATTTTGTTTCATTTGCCATCGTGTTTAACTTTGACCATGACTGTTGGTATGAGGGTCGGCTTGGCCAGTAACGTGGGTAGATCTTTTTGTGTATGCAATCTTTCTTCGCTCTTTGAAGATTTCGTTGGCTCTTTGCAGAACAACCTGGGGTGCCCATGTAGGGTTGAATGGTGTTCCCCATTACACGTGGCACATCGTTTTTTACTTGTGCCCTTTTGGGTGGAATGTGATCTGGACAAGCAATTGACGCAGTACTTGTATTTATTGACTGCGTCAAACTTTTCGTTGATGTTCATTTGGGTGAATTTTAAACACGTTACCAGTCTATGGTCTTTTTTACATAATCCACAGGCGACGTGTTTGTGTGTTCGCTTTGATGAACGGCTGATAGTACGCCGAGCCGTGCGATGGGTACTTCCTCGTTCTTCCCGAATAGGGGAAAGGCTGATGGTACGTCGGGCCGTGCGATGCGTATTTCCACGCTCCTCTCGAATGGGGGAAAGCGTCACTTTAAAGCGATGCAGGCGTCTTGCCAGGGTTCCTTCGTCGGAGAGTGGGCTGATGCTACGGGTCACTCTGAGTGATCGCGCAGTGAATGTGGGGCTGCTTTGGCGGCTGCAAATTGGCTTCGTACTGCTTTGAGGGGCCATGTCACTATAAGGAAATAAGATTAATTATTTGGTAAAGTTACTACTTTGGTTATTGCGCGGGTAATTGTTCCCTGAGAGGTACGTATGTCAACTACTCTTGCTTTATTGTCTGCACCGAGATATGTTTTTTCGATGCGACCAAGTCTTCACTCATTTGGGGGTAGAGTTTCTTGACGTATAACTACCATATCGTTAAGGTCTATGTTGCGTTGAGGGTATGTATTTCCACTTATATCTTTTGTGGAGTTCTTTTAAATATTCTTCTTTCCATCGTTTGCAGAAGTGTTGATGGAGTATCTTCAGTTTCTGCCATCTTTGTGCGATGCTAAGATGTGCATCTTCTAAGTTGGGCTCTGCTGGGATTAAGAAAGGGGTACCTATTAAGAAATGACCTAGAGTTAAAGGTTCTAAATTTTTTGGGTCTTCACTTAATGAACTTAAAGGGCGAGAATTCAAGCAACTTTCGATTCGGGTTAAAAGGGTAGCTAGTTCTTCGAAAGTGAATTTCTGGTTCTGAGACACCTTTTTCAAGTGGCTCTTTAAACTTTTCACTCCTGCTTCCCA
This sequence comes from Bactrocera zonata, assembly GCA_037783105.1. Lineage (NCBI taxonomy): Eukaryota > Metazoa > Arthropoda > Insecta > Diptera > Tephritidae > Bactrocera > Bactrocera zonata. The sequence continues at coordinate 424,504 of JBAWJQ010006683.1, forward strand.
GAGTCCACCCATGTGTGGAGCTCCTGGAGGATTAAAGTGCCAGTTGATGTTTTGGTGTGCTTCACTAGTTGTTAATTGAGTTTTCAATGACTTCATGATTTCTCGCCGATCTTTAATTAAAAGTTTAGACGCTCCCACGAAATTAGTACCATTGTCCGAATAGAGATCGGCGGGACATCCGCGCCTGGAAACGTGCGAATGCGGCCATGAATGCGTTGGTGGTGAGATCACTTACTGGCTCTAGATGTATTGCTTTGGTTGCAAAACAAACAAATACGCATACATAACCTTTTGTGATCAGACATGCTCTGCCGGTGTAATTTTTTATGTCGTAGGGACGGGCGAAATCGATTCCTGTTGCTGCGAATGGACGGGTTAAGGTGGTACGTTCTGCGGGTAGTGCTGCCATAATCTGAGTAGTGTTGCGCTTTTTGTGCAAAACGCAAGTTTTGTACTGATGAATGGTAGACTTGATGAGTGTTTTCAGTTTCGGTATCCAAAATTCCGAACGCATAAGTCGTAAGACTAGCTGGTTGCCGCCATGAAGGGTTATTAGATGGGTAAATTGGGTGAGTAGTTTGGCTAATCGACTGCTATAGGGTAGTATAATCGGATAACGCTCGTTGTATGATAATGCCGCTGAATTGCTCAACCGACTATTAACTCGCATTATTCCTTTGGGATCGTTTAAAGGGTTTAGTGTCAAAATTGTACTTTTTTTGGGTATGCTGGTTTTCTTGGTTAAGGCTTCATACTCTTCCTGGAAATACTTCTTTTGGGATAAAATAATTAGCTTCGTTCGGGTAGTGTTGAACTCTTCTGGAGTTATTTCCAACGTTGTGTATGACGACTGTGATTTATTGGATGACGCATTCGAACAGAATCTGAATAAATGTGCTACAACTCTAATGCCTTTGGGTAAGTTTGAGAATCTATCTAGTATATCCTCTTTTGTTGTGTTCACGAAGGTCTTGATTGGTCGGAGTTCCAGTGTTGTATCGATTGATTTTTTGGTTACTGGCCAGTGTATTGGGTCGAGTGTTAGCCATTGGGGTCCGTGCCACCAGAGGTCATTGTTAACCATTTCTAGAGGTGTGCTTCCGCGAGTAGCTAGATCTGCCGGATTGTCTTGACTTTCGACGTGAGTCCAATTTTCGGTTCCAACCTTTTCTGCGATTGTGGCAATTCGGTGGAATACAAAGGTTGTCCATGTGCATGGGGGTTTGCAAGCTTAATTGGGGTAGTGTTGCATCCACGAGATTCGCCAGAAGAACCGCTCCGCAAAGTTCTAGCCTTGGCAACGATATAGTTTTTATTGGAGCCACACGAGTCTTGGATACCAAAAGGGTTGTCCAGGTATTTGCATTTGTAGAAACACTGATATATGGGGCTGCTGCGTAGGCTTTTTCAGATGCGTCAGAGAATCCATGAAAATTAATGATCGCCGATGTCGAAAAGTGGGTCCATCGAGGAATTTCAATGAAATTTAAGGAATCGTAGTCTTTTATGAATATTTTCCCTCGATGGAGAGTTAAGGGTTTCAGATATTCATCTCAATCGGATTTATCCAGCCATATCTGTTGCATAATTATTTTAGCTGTGACTACAACGGGGCTGAGCCAACCAGCTGGGTCGAACAATTTTGCTATAATCGATAGTACTTCTCTTTTGGTATACGACGTTTTATCCTGAATGGGGTTGATGAGAAAAAAGAACACATCTTTTTTTGCATTCCATCTGATTCCTAGTGTTTTTGTGTTATTGGATTCTGGTAAACTGAGTGAGTTGGTATTCAATAGATGTTCATGTGGGATTTCACATAAAACTTTTGGGTCATTTGAGGTCCATTTGCGTAGAGCGAATCCTGCGGACTTCAAGGATGAAGTGAGTTCATCTCGTGCCAATATCGCTTTTGGTACGTCGTGTGCTCCTGCAAGTACATCATCAACATACATTCCGTTTCGAAGCATCTCTGCTGCCAGTGGGTGAGTTCCTTGTACATCATCCGCTAATTTGAGGAGGGTACGGATAGCTAAAAATGGAGCACAGTTAATACCAAACGTAACAGTTTGTAATTCAAAATCTTCTATAGGGTCGTTAGGGTATTTCCTAAATATAATTCTTTGAAACGGAGTGTGTTTGCTTTCAACGAGTATTTGACGATACATTTTTTGGATATCTGCGTTGAATACGATTCGAAACATTCGCCATTTTACTACTAGGATTACGAGGTCTGCTTGTAGAATGGGTCCAGTATGTAGTACATCATTGAGGCTGTTCCTGTTCGAGGTGGGGCATGAAGCGTTGAATACCACTCGCAGTTGAGTCGTTATGCGATCCGGTTTGATGACTGCGTGATGTGGCAGATAATACGTTTTCGTATTATCCGCAGGGTCGTATTCAACTTTGGTCATATGACCGAGTTCCAAATACTCGTTGATCGCTTTGTCGTATTCCGCTTTTATTTCGGATTTTCTCGACAATGGGTTTTGTTTCTAAGAAATTGAGCTGGAGCTATGTGTCTTGAGTTGCCCAATTCTATGTTATCTGGGGTTTTAAAGGGTAACGCTACCACATAGCGCCCATCTGAGTTTCTGTGGGTCGTATTTTTATAAATTTGCTCACAAACTGTAAATCTGTAGTTGATGGTAGAGGCTTCCTTGGAACTTCTTCTACTTCCCAAAATTGTGTGAGCAACTTGTTTGGGGTCATCTTATTGAAAAATGACATTATTGAGGGTGATAAGGGTTTTTCTGGCGTGGGTCCGGATAAAATCCATCCGAATTCCGTTTCTTGGGCTAGAAGGGTCCCGAGTACATTTCTCCGTACACCACTGAGAATTATTTGTGGGTACAGGTTACTTCCGATCAATATGTCGACTGGTCTGGGCTTATAAAAGTGAGGGTCTGCTAAACTAAAACCGAAATCTGTATTAGGGATGATCGTATCAAGTGAGTGAGTGGGTAAATTATCGGTTAAAGTTTTTAAGATAAACGCGTGTGTTGTTATCTTAAACTCCTTTCTTGTCGGTGAACGAAGGGTGAGTTCACAAATTTTGGAAGGTGTTGCCGAAACGGTGTTGTTCAATCCAGTCACTTGTGCATTTTTCCTGAACGTGGGTATGTCCAATTTTCTCTGGAATTTTTCTGAAATAAAAGTGGCTTCTGACCCGGAGTCGACTAGTGCGCGAGCTGTGTATATTTGTCCTTTGTATAAAACTACAGCAGTACCTAACAAAATCTACTTCCCACTGAAGTTTTGTGGGTCTTGGGTTTTATTTTTAGTGGACTGTAAGAGGGTTGCGTAGGCTTGCGGATTTGTATTGGTATTAACGGTTTGGGAGGTACTACTGGTGTTTGGGTCAAGAGGCGGGTTTGAGGCTCTTGATCCTTGCGGGGGGGATTGAGAACGGGTTTGTGTATCCCTATGCAGAAGTGTTGTTATGTTTCTTTCTGCATATTCTACAAGAATATTTGCTCTTGCAATCTCTGAATCTGTGAAATAATGCAAGGCAATTGAAACAATAACCATTATTTTTTACTGTGGTTATTCGGGTCTCAACATTCATTTGTAAGAACTTTGGGCATTCTCGAATTAAATGTTATGTTCTACAAAGCTTACAACTTTCAATGTCTTGAGGTTTTTTTGAAAAGTTGTTGCCTCTAACTGGGTGTGCATTATCATGTGGAAAATCCAGGGTCGAAGTTCCGGAAACATTAGCGTGAAATGTGCTGAACTTTCTGTCTTTTCCTTTTCTGTAGGATCCACTGTCGGATTGGGTCACTGGAACGGGGTCAGTTAGATTCCCGACTGCTTCCAAAGAATTATATCGATGAGTGAGAAACGCGTCGAAAGTTTTCCAAGATGGTATTTCTGAGTTGTCTTCTAGGGTGTTCTCGAATTGATGAAGTAGGGTTTTGGGTAGTTTCAATCCGCATAAAAAGATTAAGATGGGGTCCCAGCTACTAGTGTCTATGTACACGTTGGGCAGGTTTGTGCGACAATTGTAGACGGTCCTCTGAAGGTGTTTAATCGCGCTTCCACTTTCTGGGGTTGCTTGGGGTAGATTGAATAAAATTTTCAATTGCGCGTTGACCTGAACTCGTTTGTTCTCGTATTGGGATACCAGGTCTCTCCATTTGCCATTAGGAAACCATCATTTGTTAAGGGTGCCTTTCTAACAATTGCTCTTGCTTCTCCTCGGGTTTTTTGAATCAAATGGAACAGTTTTTCCACCTTGCTGATTTTGTGATTGTTTACGTATATAGCCGTAAACATATCTCGGAATGAAGGCCAGGTTGCGAAATCACCATAAAATATGTCCGTATCACAAGGAGGTATATGAATTGAGGGTCCTATGTCCCGCGATGTATATTTCTTTGAGACTTGTTCTTTTATAGTTGGAGTTGGGGTCTTGAGATCATCAATAGCTTGATTGATGGATCCTAAACATTTTAATTATAATTGATGACCTTTCTTAAACTTTTCTTTGATTTTTGCAAAATCAATAGTTTCACCGGGTTTTTGTGGGGTTCTACGAAAGGCATCGTACGACTTGTTTGCCCTGTCATATATCGCGTTGAGTTCAACCCATTTTATTTCCAGGGTATAAATTGACTCACCTTCGGGTTGGGTGTCATAATGTTCCTCAATGTATTCGAACAAATCGGAAATACAAAATTTGAACTCTTCCATTATTATTAAAAAGTCACTTGACCGGGTCGTAATAATTAATTAAATTGAAATAAAACAAATAATAAATTTGAAAAACTGTTTCTTTATTTAAGTTTGAATTTTAATAAATTAATAAGCAACGACTTTACTTTTTTGTTCGATGTGTATATTTTGTACCGCAATATATAATGGGTGGAATTCCGACGAACGAAAAATTTCCTAATGGGTATTTTGAAATTTTTCCTACCGGGTCTGTTTTTTGCTTGCTCACACTGCACTTGCAGTCAACGTTAGTTTGTTATTAGTTGAGCGGGTAATGCAATAAATCATATATACGTGTGGGTACAAGTTGGTGCCAAAGCAGCGCTACTTGGCTCTCAAAAATTATATGCGTTTGTGTGTATATGAAAGGGTAAAATGCAAAGCGGAATATGGCAATAACAAAGTTTGCAAATACTTTGTGCTTAATACCGGTTAAGCAACAGATTTACTTTGGAATAGAGTATTAATTTTGTTCTTGTTTCACTATGCCGTTTTATTCCGGTTTGCACTAATTTATATTATTATATTTTGAATAAATTTGGGTTTGGGTACTTACAATTTTTCCACGTATGAGTTTGATGATAAGGTGGTTGATTGGGTGGGTGAATATCCTCAAGATGGTGGTTGTTGGGTAGGTGAAAATTAATCCGGAGGATCCGAAATATGGTTGATTGGGTTGGTGCAAAAATATATATACAAATCCTAATGATCCGAATTCCTGATCCAAACGATGATTAATTGGGTGGGTTTATTTTATTTTATTAGGCGGGCAATCCGGCTCGAAGGACCAAAATGTCAGGATGATCGACGTGTGTTTGCCGGTGTGCCAAATAAAATAAAAATTATTAGAATTTTGGTTGACAATTCAGATTTGTATATTTAAGGGTATAATACTTGCATGTGTATAGGGTGAGTCAGTATGTACAATTGTTTGGTTATGTGTGTGCGTTTATACAATTATAACTTAACTCAAGGGTTATTTACAAGTATAAATATAATAAATATTTTAGACAAAACCTGATGGGTAGTTTCCCGCGTTGATATGCTGATGCTGCTACTTAGGTTGTTGCTGCTGACTCTGCTGCTAGTGTTGCTAAATACTGCTGCTGTTGTTTTGGCGCCGTTTGTCCCTCCATTGTGGTGATTCGTTTTATTGTGTTACTCTGTTTGTTGGGTTCTTCGCTGTTATGTTGGCGCTGTTGGGTGTTTTTTGTATTGTCCTCTAATTCGTATTTATACGAGTTAGGAGGACAATGCAGGAATGTGCTCATTTGGTATGAACAGGTATATAAAACTTATGTCACAATTATTATATAGTAGTCCAAAAATATGAATTTTTATTTTTCCCAGAAATATATTTGTAAACCAAAGGATCTTTCTCCTTTCTTTATTATCCACATAAAAGATTTAATCAGTTCAAGACCTCAAAACATGCACTACATCAGCTCGAACCTACCTACCCTACGCCTTTGCACAAATGAACACGCTATGATAACAAATGCCCACATACAGATTTAGCAACGGTAATGGCAAAGATTTGACAGTTAGTATGCCATCAACTTCAGCCTGGCGAGATTCCCAGTAACTGAAAAATGTGTGCGAAGTGATTAACAATACCATTATTATTGATTGTGGCTTTACGTTCCTTAAAGTAGCCATACACGACACAAGTTTGTTTTAAAAGTGTGTTCGATCTGTATGAAATCGTTTCGCCGTACTCGACATACAAATCTATTTTGCATTCGTTCTTCAAACAGTGAATATGTGCGACAAGCAAGCGGAAAATTTTTCGTCCGTGATCTTTCCCATTCTACCGAAAAGAAAAATGAGATTTTGTGTGCACACAGCGCCATACACGCCATACACATGTGCACACCGATTGTAAAAACTCAAACATTTTCGCCAACATAGATTGGTTTGCGCATAAGCCCATGCACGAGTAAGTACCGATACAACACACATGTATGCCGTGTGTGGCCACTCTAATATAGAACTTTTATTGTTTTCTTTGTTTAGTTTCGACAATAGTGATAACTAAAAGGTAGGCAGGGTTTTAGAATAGCATCCCCTTTTTCAGGGTTAAAATAGGTATGTACGGAGAGAGGAGATCTTTCAGATCAAGAAAATGGCACGAATCCGATTATTTTCGCGGAGGGGTAAAAAACGAGTTTCCGTATAAATGGGGTATGTGTGGATAGGGGAGCTTCATCAGAGGAGGTTTATGCAGAAATAGTGTAAAAATAACTTATATGTATGTTTTAAAATATTTCCGATTAAAAATTCAAAAATATGCACTAAACACAAATGATATATGTTTTACTAAATTTTTTATCATTTTTCACTTGGTATATTTAAATATACACTCTAAACATTGAAATCAGTTCACATTTCACCTTCAGTTTGTAATATTTTACCTAGATTTGTCAGTTTGAAAATCTCTTAGCACACTCATCGTTGCAAAGGTTAGATGGTAAACACTTGTGAGGAAAACGAGCGTTGCCACTTTCTAAACACCAAATATGTAGGATTCTTAACGATTTTTCTTTGTTTGTTTTTTTGCGTGATTCTTTTTTCTATATTAATTATAATAAAAATAACTTTCCACCATTTTTCAAGTTATAATAGAGTTGTGAACACGTTTTCCATATATGTGATTTATCTTATATATAAAAATTAATCGCAAAATGTGTTCTCCTGGACCAATTTGGCCAACTCTTTTTTCTAAATGTTCGTTGATGTTCAAGGATGGTTTTTACGGCAAGAAAATTTCGAATAATTGCCGGATACCCTCTAAAAACAGTTCTTTTCTTTTTCCCATACAAACGAATGATTCATTAGGGGTATTCAGACCGAAGCCTGTTAATTTGGTAATTCGTTAGTTGATACTTCGTTAAAAGGCTTAACTGTGAACATACTTTTTGCTCTACCTTGGTAGTATGATAAATTTTATTCCGAAACAGCTGATTCAATTCTATTAAAGAGTAAAAATGCCCCAACAAAGTGCAAAATCAAAAATTGTCAGTCATTTAATTGAAAATTATGTGGAGCAGATCAAAATTATTACTGATAAGTACTTTAAATTGATGTACAGAGAAGCAGGAGAACAGCTGATGTGATATTACCGAGTAACGAAACAATTATCAAGCTTGCCAGATGGGTAGTTCGTTACTCGGTAAAACGATAGTCTGTTAATTTTACAAAAGCAAAATACATGTAAAAAATTACCAAATAACGACTAGCGAATTAACAAGGTTGGCCTGAATACCCCTATTGTTTGTTAGTAACACTTGGAGAACGGCTGCACCAATCCTGATGAAATTTGCAGAAGTTGTTCGTTGTGGATCGGGAAAGGGTTGGAAATAAAAATACCTTATGCTTTTCATGAGGAAAAGTCGGAAAAATGGACAATTCAAAAAAGTACATAACTTTTTTCCATACAAATTTTTTTTTTAGTTTTTTTTGTTTTGTTTTCAATACTTTGATTTGCAAAATATTTGCACCGTTCAATTTCGGTCGCTTGCTTTTTTATTCCGGCTATTCAAAAGAAAAATTATTAAAAATTATTCAGTGAAAACTTTATCTATGTTTCACATAAAATGATCAATTGCAGATTGAAATTTGTTATGAAGCCACGAGGAGGTCGCGCTAATATCGGTCGGCGTTCTTTTTGCCACCGACGTATGGCAGCTCAAGGCAAGGCAAGGCAAGAAGTACTCCCAAGATGCGGTGACATACGTGCGGAATTATAGATCGTGGTCAACCAGCAAGCGATCGTCACGATGTCACAGCACGACTTTTCAAACAACAGTTACGATGTTTGTTTGACTTTGTCTTGAAGCAGAATATTCAGCATTTAATTTAGAGAAGTGAATATCGAAGTTGTCAACACATGGATCGTACTGTATTCACCATTATTGTCTAATTCACATTCGAAACTCATATCAATGTTGAGTATTGCAGTTTTGTGTAATCGATAAAATACGTTTGTAATCACGTCACCAAATGAAGAAACATGGCGGTTATTGGTCTTCAACGATACGGTCGATACGTGAACTGCAATAAACCGCTTTGTAGGATATTTACTTTTGCAGTTCATGAACGTTTTCCGGCTGATGTGCGTTTCGCAGTTAATTTGGAGAATGGTCAAAGAGTGTATTTCAACCCAGGGAATACAGTACAGCCAGTGGAAACACCGCCAGCAGCAAAATTAACATTTACGAGTTTTTTCTCAACTTTCGTCAGGTATCCATTTGCGAGAACATTGCTCTATTCGGAAATACTTTGATATTATACATGGAATGCATCGTCGAAGAAATAGTTACGCAGAAAGCAAGGTGAACCAGTAAAGGGACATCCAGTTGTGTTTTCAACTAATTCCTTAGGACGAATTTACATAGTCCACCCGAAAAACGACGATAGTTTCTTCCTTCGGTTGCTATTGATTAATGTACGCGGTTCAATTTCATTTGAGTCATTGCGAACTGTGAATGGTACGGTGTGTGCAAGTTTTGGAGAAGTAAGCCAGCAATTACAATTGCTGGAACATGTTAATCACTGGAATGCAAATGAAGTTTGCATACTTTTCGCGATAATCATTTCGATATATCAGCCTTCAAATCCGCATCAATAATGGGATATGAACAAAAATGACATTGCCGAAGACATTTTACATCGTCTTCGCTAAAAATTGGAAATGGGCCAATTCCGGTTGATACTTCCGGTGGTTTGATATCAATTCCATCCGCCATTTATCAATTCACGAAAGATGAACTCATCAAGAATGTTCGGACATTGGCCAAATTAGCGTAACTGCAATTGCTTGAGTGCACGCGCCAATAATGCCGATGTCAATGACTTAAACTGGAAGATTCAAAGTTAAATTCCGGCAGACTTGCGCTCATACAAATCGATCGATCGTCTTGACAATGAAGACGACGCCGTGAATTGTCCAGTGGAATTTCTAAATTGTTTCAAGAGGCTTGGTATGCCACCGCATCATTTGCGTCTCAAAGCAGGATCTGTCGTTATTATGTTTCGCAATCTACATGCGCCGAAACTGTGTAATGGAACCCGACTGATTGTGACGCACCTTTCGAATACAAAGGGGCAGAATGCTTGATTCTACAAATTTCTTTGAGTTCTAAGGATTTGCCATTTCAGTTCAAACGTACACCGTTTCCAGTGAGCATTGCATTTGAGATGACAATCAGCAGGACATAAGGATAGTCGCATAGTGTGTGGCATAAATTTACGTGGCGTGCTCCCGAAATGGAAAACCATCTTTTCTATACACCGGAACAGAAACCAAAAAATGTTGTTTATCAAACTGTGTTACATTGAATCCTTTCATTTCAAAACACATAATTTCACGCAGGATAACGGCTGCGGAGTCAGCTAGTATTTAATAAACACAAATAAGTAAAATTCTATGATAATATTATAAAATTTATATCATTTCGGGGTGACTGAAGTACTTTCTCGTAGTACTTCTCTCTGCGTTGATGGCCTTCGGCTGCGTTTCAAAAAAAATAACCCTGGTAGAACGAATACCCAGGGTGACCGAAGTCCTTCAGCGTAGTACTTCTCTCTGCGTTGGCGGCCTACGGCCGCACTCTAAAAAGGTAACCCTAGTCAAGCGAATATCCCGGGTGACCGAATTACTTTCGCGTAGTACTCCTTTTTGAGTCTTCGTTATAAAATGGTTAGATATTGGTTATTATATCTGACTGCGTTTTACATTTTTTTTTGTTGATGATACGTCGTTTTGTGTTTTAGGTAACAATATATATAATATTATTATATATAACCTATAACATGTTATGTAATATTACATAATATCATTATATAATATTTCTTATTTGTTTATTAAATTTAAAAAAGAAACTATCCATAAGCATGAAAAAGAGGAATTTCAGCGAATTGCCTTGTTATTATATGGCATCGCTCCATTTCGTCGTAATTGTTAGCACATAAATGTTGTTTATTACGAGTGTAAAATGTAATTTTTAAAATAAAGATTTCTTAGGTAAAAAACATGCAAAGAGTGTAAAAAAATGGGGTTATTTAAATGTTTATAGTATAAAATAATTAATTTGAAGTAAAAAGTGTGCGTAGAATGTGTAAAACGGGGTTAAATAGCTTGTTGAAATGTTCGAATTTTGAAAATTTTTGAAGTTTAAAGTCAACTATCTCGTAAGCTAAGCATTTGCGGTGCCTATAACCACCAATAATTTTTAATCAGGAGGACTTCCTCTTTCCAACGGTACCTTCAGATCGCGGGGCCAAAGAAATAGGAATTGTATCAAGAAAATATATGTAGTATATATGTAAATGCCGCTGACTTATGGGCACTTTTCTTTTGCAAACACGTTTTCATATTGGTATCTGTTATTTATTTGTTGTAATGTGTCTTCGGGGTCTTTTAACGAATCGCTTTAGGGTTTGCAAGAAATTTTCGAAAGCATAAGCTGAGTATGAATTCAGAAAACCGCACGATTGAACGAAATCCACCAAATGCAGCACGGAATGTACATTGTAACACATACACCGACGGCAGTTTCATTTCGGTAATATTAAATTAAGTAGAGTGAGTATTATGACGGATGTGTTAAATTCTAAAAATGAAGTACATTCTCAAAATAAATTAATAAATTTTTTTAAAAATTAATATTTAGTTTAATATTGTAAATTTGCAGAAAAGTTATACAAAATGGATTGGCAATTGAGCTCAGTCTTAAATTTAATAAACTTATACAAGCATAAATCAAAATATAATTCCCATATTAAATTTATTATTTTAATTAGTTTGTAAAATTTATAGTACAATTATTATAGTCTGAAAATATGAATTATTTTTTTTGAAGTGAAACTTCTTTAGAATCGTTGTGATTTCAAATCGGATGCAACGAAAAAACGACATTTAAGAGACACAAATACGAAAATGTGTAGGATGAAGCTAGGAAAGAATGAGACAGAAATATACATACTATTTTATATTATCGGCATATACATACATACATATATTATTTGTTCGTAATAACAAGTGTCAAAGAGTCAATCTGTCGAAGCACTGATGCGACGACAAAGCGCGACAACGTTGTGTTGTTGGTAGAAAATCCGAGCTGTGCCGAAAAAAATCAACAAACGATCGCCGATTATTACCGCTTCCCTTGCTGCTCGAACAGCTTCGCCAACAAGCTAGCGTATATATACATGCTTGCATACATATCGACGCTGATTTTTGTTTTTTGTTGGTGATATATTCACATATGTACGCATATGTATGTTTGTATGCTTGTGAATTAATTGTTCGGCAATGTATACAAATATATGTACATTTAAGTATAAATGAATGTATATGAACATGTAGATCAAAGCGCGCACATGTAATACATTGAAAAGTGATAAAATCATAATCTGAATTTCTGAATGCGCTCATGCGTATACATACATTTATATGAGCAGATAATAAGATTATGATATGAGCATGTGCAGAGACATAAGATTAATATGATAGAAGATGTACATACATACAAATGTATATATTTTTGTGATAAATTTAATTTCTAATAATAATAGTAAGAAATATAATGTAAAAATATTTACGGTATACTATATTATGTAAAAGTCAAATAAAATTATTAACTATGCAAGTCCTAATTGACTATAAATATTATTATGTGTGCATTCATACAAAATTATACTCATATCATAATTATTTTTACATTTCAATATGGGCAAAACACAAAAGCACATACAAGCGATTTCCTGGTTGAAAGCAAAAATTGAAGTTTGTTTTTTTTTTACGAGGAGGAAGCATCGAAAGCCTGGACCCCATGTCGGTAATCGGAACTAAACCTCCTAACGTCCTGTACCGTTCCTCCGGTACCACCGTCAATTATTACGTTGGTTGAGTGACACTCATGCGTACGTGATGTTCAAAATGCATTCAGTTACAAGTTGCATTTACTTGGCCGCATCTTTGTTGGTCTGATAACCCCCCTTGTACAGTGTTCGTCGCCAACCCTTCCCGTCACGTCAATGTTAGTGTGTTTGGGTCGTTGTTGTTCGTTACATTTAACAGCTCTCTTCTCCGCCGCTGTTCGCTAGCACGTCGGGATTTAATAACCCTGGCTTCCACTTCTCTACTGATTCGACCATTTGGTTTATCAAGTTATCAGGAGTTGGGTCTACACCGAACGCATTTTTTAAATGTTGCCTCTCATGATTATACTTATTTCGGGCAATAGAAGAAGGTGTGTTCTACATTTTCGACGGTATCGCCTCCGCAATAATCGCATCGTTATTTCCGTGTCCAAATCGTTTCAAATATGCTTTGAAGCAGCCATGTCCGGTGAGGATTTGAGATAGGTGGAAATCTACCTCACCGTGTGGTCTGTTTAGTCATGGTTCAACGTTTGGAATCAGTCGGAATGTCCACCGCCCGTTTTCGCTTTCCTCCCAGCGTTTTTGCCGGTGATTCACTGTCTCTGCCCTTGCAATTTCTTTAATGTGTTATGCGGTAACCTGTCATTTGTAAGACATTGAATTTCATTGGCCAAGAGGTCTAAAGGGTATAGGCCCGAAATTATTAGGCATCTTCCGATACTGTGCGGAGCGCGGAGCATACTCTCAGCGCGCAAGTGTCATATATAGAAAAAAGGCCACGGCGGTAAGATTTTATTTCGAGGGCTTTTTCCCATATCTGGACGCAATACAGCGCGACTGACTTTAATACACCAGCTAATAGTCGGCTTCTATTTTGCTTTGGCCCGCGGCTATTTAGCATTAACCGGGTCAAGGCTCCGCACACTTTTGCAACTTTTTCGCATGTGTAAGTGTTGCTTAAAGGACATTCTTGCATCAAGAATAATACCCAAGTATTTAATTGCCGGTTGTGTAGTGATGCTTACACCCTTTGTGCTAAACGTGGCAACTTCCCGAACTTTTCTGCCAGTAATGAGTAACCGAGTTCCGGTTCAGTCCGTTAGTTCTGAGCCAATCGCTTATTAACGTTATTGTCCTGTTGATATTCGTAAACATATCGTGTATGTGCTTTGCTATAACCACAACAGCGATATCATCTGCGAACCCAATGATGTGTACGTTTTTAGGTACCTTCAGTCGCAGGACTCAATCGTACATGATGTTCCAGAGTAGCGGTCCAAGTACAGATCCCCGGAATACTCCACCGGTGACTTTATATTTTTGGGAGCCTTCGTTTGTGTTGTAGTTCAAAGTTCTTTCCTCGAAATAGCTTACAATAATGTTGTAAAGGTATTGAGGCACGGAGAAGCTTTTTAGTGCACTCAATATACTATGCCAGGATGCCGAGTTAAAGCCATTCTTTACATCCAGCGTTACCACCATACAGTACTGTATTGTGCCTCCTTTCCATCTTTTCCCACTTATAGCCCGTTCAACCAGGGTCCTTACAAGGGTTGCCGCTGCAGCTGTGGATCTTGCCTTTCTGAATCCTAATTGGCGTTGTTCTCAACATCGTCGCATAGTTTAAGGAAACATTCCTGCATACTCTTTTTAATTGCGTTTTAGCAATTTTCTTTTGCCCTTAAAGTGTTTTTGGAGGGTGGTGTATACAGATGTACTACGGGACCTTTGGTAGGAGCATCTTGCCCGCTGGCATTCCTTACGTAATCTTGCGATTGTCTCGCTCCACCAATTTACTGGGGGCGGTGTTTGCGTCGAGATAGCATCGACATTGAAGCGTCGCATGCGCTCTTAATACAACTCGTAATCGACCGAGCAGCATTCAACTACGAGATCAAAAACGGTAATAGATGCAGTATTCCAAAGATATATCAATCAAATTGAAACTAAAATTTTTGTAAAGCATTTTAGTTATCATAAGCCTCTAGCAGTAGATTATGCAACAAATGTTAAATAAAATATAAAATATCTTTTAAAATTAATCAAAATACTTTAATTTTTAAGCAATCAAACTTTGTAATTATCCTTTCCTTGTTATATATATTCATCCCATTCTTATGTCGATTTACCGAAGTTTCACTTCTATCGTAGGTGAATCGCACACACACATTTTTTTTTTTTTTTTTTCAATACATTTATAGAAAAAGGTTGGTTTCTCCTTTTTTTTTATTTTCAACATACATTTTTTTCATCTATACAAAAATTTAAACAGTTCAAGAGCTCAAACCATTCGCTACATTAACTCGAATCTACATATCCGACGCCTTTTACAGGGATAATGGGATGCCTAACTTATTCCAGTGTGGAACCGCCTCAAAATAAGCGTTTTTTATAAAATTTTCCATTATGGCCAGATCGAAAACTGATTTTTGGGCATTTAAATTAAAACACCCAACATTTATTACGATCGCAAACTATTATACATTGGAACTTTAATATATGGCTTAAATCCTTTATATGATTTTATGGTATATTAAAACAAATAACTTTTGATCTTTCAATACTTAATAAGGTGAATTACGCCTGTTAGCTCTCAATTAATAAATGTTTTTAATCATTTGCAATTGAAATATAATTCTACTATGCAAAACGTTTTATGAAATATATTTAAAGTTCGCATTTTCTTTAATTTCCATTGTTTTAAATTTTTATTAGCGGCAACAAATTCCTCCCTTCACATATATTTTTGGTATAATTTCAATCTGGCCGTTCCAGTCACTTCAATTGCAAAACGTCAAAACCTACCCAATCCAGTCAACTGCCAAAGTTCGGAAGGTGAGCGGTTCTCACATTTCTAGTGACAGGAGAGTTGGGGATGTCTTTATCTCTGCCTTTTCGCAAATGATTACGTTGTGATAACAAATGACCAAATACAGATTTAGCGACGGCAATAGCAAAAGATTTGACAGTTAGCCTGTCGAGATGCCCTGTAAGTGAAAAATGTGTGCAAAGTGATTAACGGTACCATTATTGCGGGGCAACTCGACAGGCAAAAATTTATTGTATTTGCATGTTGGGAATTTCTTCGTAGCCGAATCCGTTATTTTTGGTATCGCTTTACACTTGTATCTAATACGAATACGATCAGAACTCTCTCAGTAACAGTCTCTATATTCCTGCTACTATGCTTATTTGCGCATTTACAATCTACAGTAGCGTAATACATGCCGCCAATGCGTCGCCTACTTCAAACGACGCTATGGCACATACAGTTACTTATACAATATTAGCATTCCGACATAGGCATACACAATGATACACAAAATACAAGTACTACCGCTCCGACATATACTATCTGTATTGTCGTGCCTATTGCCTGTGGAGACTACATATTGCTTATGGAATGCAATATATGGAATACCAATTAGTATGCCATATATTGAAAGCAATAAGCTGTCACTTCAGCAGTTTGACAGCTCAGTTTTCATTTCTATGAAAATTTCGAAGAGGCAACACATCCCATTCACACATACTTATACCGAGGGAAGTTTCATTTCATTTAAAAATATTAAATTTAGTAGAGCGAGCATTAAGACGGTGTGTTAAATTATAGAAATAAAGTACAATTTCAATGTAACATTTTTCCAAAAAAAAATTAATATTTAGCTCAACATTGTTAATTTGCGGAAAATATACAAAATGGAATGGCGAATGAGCGAAGTCTTAAATTTAATAAACTTATACAACCACAAAACAAAATATCATTGCTCAAATCAAATTTATTATTTTAATTGGTATATAAAAATTATGCTATATTTATTATAGTCCGAATATATTAAATCTTTATTTACAAGAAATATATTTGAGGGAAAAGCATATTTCTCCTTGTTTTTATTTTCCATATAAAATTTTTTCATCCATAAAAAAGTTAAAATAGTTCAAGAGCTCAAAGCATGCGGTACATCAGCTCGAACTTACCTACCTGACGCCATTTCGCAAATGATAAAATAAATTTTTCAAGAGCTCAAAACATGTACTACATAAGCTCGAACCTACCTACCCGACGCCTTTTCGCAAATAATTCTTCTTCTTCTTAATTGGCGTTGGCACCGCTTACGCGATAGTCGAGTCAACAATAAAGCGCCAGTCGTTTCTTCTTTTCGCTACGTGGCGCCAATTGGATATCCCAAGCGAAGCCAGGTCCTTCTCCACTTGGTCCTTCCAACGGAGATGAGGTATTCCTCTTTCTCTGCTTCCCCCGGCGAGTACAGCGTCGAATACTTTCAGAGCTGAGGTGTTTTCGCCCATTCGGGCAACATGACCTAGCCAGCGTAGCCACTGTCATTCGCTGAACTATGTCAATGTCGTCGTACATCTCGTACAGCTCATCGTTCCATCGAATGCGATATTCGCCTTAGCCAATGCGCAAAGGACCATAAATCTTTCGCAGAACCTTTCTCTCGAAAACTCTTAAGGTCGACTCATCGGTTGTTGTCATCGTCCAAGCCTCTGCACCGTATAGCAGGACGGGAATTATGAGCGACTTATAGAGTTTGGTTTTTGTTCGTCGATAGAGGACTTTACTTTTCAATTGCCTACTCAGTCCAAAGTAGCACTTGTAGGAAAGAGTAATCCTGGGTTGGATTTCCAGGCTGACATTGTTGGTGGTGTTAATACTGGTTCCTAAATAGACGAAATTATCTACAACTTCAAAGTTATGACTGTCAACAGTGACGTGAGCGCCAAGTCGCGAGTGCGACGACTGTTTGTTTGATGACAGGAGATATTTCGTCTTGCCCTCGTTTACTGCCAGACCCATTTGTTTTGCTTCCTTGTTCAGTCTGGACAAAGCAGAACTAACGGCGCGGGTGTTGAGGCCGATGATATCAATATCATCGGCATACGACAGCAGTTGTACCCTCTTTTAGAAGTTGGTACCTTCTCTATTTAGTTCTGCAGCTCGAACTATTTTCTCCAGAAGCGGGTTTAAAAAGTCGCACGATAGGGAATCGCCTCGTCTGAAACCTCGTTTGAAATCTCGTTTGGTATCGAACGGCTCGGAGAGGTCCTTCCCGATCCTGACGGAGCTTTGGGAGTTTTGCGGGGATACCAAATTCAGACATCGCGGCATAGAGGCAGCTCCTTTTCGTGCTGTCGAAAGCAGCTTTGAAATCGGTGAAGAGGTGGTGTGTGTCGATCCTCCTTTCACGGGTATTTTCCAAGATTTGGCGCATGATGAATATCTGCTCGTTTGTTGATTTGCCAGGTCTAAAGCCACACTGATAAGGTCCAATCAGTTCGTTGACGGTGGGCTTTAATCTTTCACACAATACGCTCGAAAGAACCTTATATGCGAAGTTGAGGAGTCTAATCCCACGGTAGTTGGCGCAGATTGTTGGGTCCCCTTTTTTATGGATTGGGCATAGCACACTTAAATTCCAATCGTCGGGCATGCTTTCGTCCGTCGACCCTTGCCACTTTGTTGTTCTTCAGGCGGGCAATTGCTATTCGAACTTCTTCATGGTCGGGCAATGGAAGGTCCGCTCCATCGTCATCGATTGGGGAATCGGGTTCGCCTTCTCCTGGCGTTGTACGTTCACTGCCATTCAGCAGGCTGGAGAAGTGTTCCCTCCATAATTTAAGTATGCTCTGAGCATCGGTGACTAGATCACCTTTGGGGGTTATACAAGAGTATGCTCCGGTCTTGAAACCTTCTGTAAGTCAACGCATCTTTTCGTAGAATTTTCGAGCATTACTCCTGTCCGCCAGCTTATCAAGCTCTTCATACTCACGCATTTCGGCCTCTTTCGATTTCTTTCTGCAAATGCGCCTCGCTTCCCTCCTCAACTCTCGGTATCTGTCCCATCCAATCAATGGTTTCGGTTGCAGCTGTACGTAAGGAGTTTGAGATGCCGTCCCACAGTTCCCTTATACCGAGTTGTTGACGAGTGCTCTCAGAGAGAAAAAAATCGTTCTGCTGTCTGTTGTGATTGCAGCTTCTCGACGTCGAAGCTTCCTTGTGTTTGTTGACGTGCGTTTTTTTCTGCACAGAGGCGGGTGTGAATCTCGGCTGCAACAAGACAGTGGTCCGAGTCGATATTAGGACCTCGGAGCGTAGGCACGCCTAGAGCACTGGAGACGTGTCTTCCATCTATCACAACGTGATCGATCTGGTTGGTGGCTTTTCGATCCGGAGACAGCCAGGTGGCTTGATGTATTTTCTTGTGCTGGAATCTAGTACCACAGATAACCATATTTCGGGCCCCGGCGAAGTCGATCAGCCTCAACCAATTTGGGGATGTTTCCTCGTGGAGGCTGAATTTTCAAACCGTCGTACCAAAGATACCTTCTTTGCTCACCCTGGCGTTTAAGTCGCCAAGCACAATTTTGACATCGTGGCGGGGGCAGCGCTCATAAGTGTGCTCCAAGCGCTCATAGAAGGTATCTTTGGTCACATCGTTCTTCTCTTCCGTCGGGGCGTGGGCGCAAATCAGCGATATAAGGACCTCGCTTTGATGCGGATTGTGGCTAGACGTTCATTCATAGGAGTGAATGATAGTACTCGGCGGCGGAGTCTATCCCCCACCACGAATCCAACACCAAACTTGCGCTCCTTTATATGGCCACTGTAGTAAATGCCACAAGGACCTACTTGTCTCTGTCCTTGTCCCGTCCATCGCATTTCTTGGACGGCGGTGATGTCAGCCTTTATTTTCACCAGCTGGGCAGCGGCACCTTCCCAATTAAGGGACCGGACATTCCAGGTGCATGCCCTCAAATCATAGTCCTTAATTCGTTTGCCATTGTCGTCATCAAAAAGGGGGTCACTCATCCGAGGCTTGTTGATTCCTTTCATTGGGGGTGTTTTTTTACGTGGCGTGTCCGAAACCCAGCGCACAACCCTAAGTAGAGAATATTTCGCCTTCTCACTTTAGCTCGCCTTTAAACGGATGTTCTTAGGCTACCCAGAGGATACTTGGTCAAAGACCGGAAGTCGTGAGCTGTTTGAGTCATATGTGAAAGAATCGTTTCTGGCCACTCCCAAGTGAATGGCGATCAGAGAACTTTCCTCACTTGCGTGAACTTCTACACATGACTCCATCCTCTTATCTTATACTATAAGCATTTAAATAAATGCATTTCTTACACTTTTTGTATATCTTTTTACCTAAGAAATCTTTCTTTTAAGGGGGTATTCATCTCTAGAATTTTGAAAAATTCGACTTTTTCTTCATATATTTAAAATTTAGACCATTAAGAACATATCCTTCAAAGGATTTTAAAGAATTAAAATTATTTTAAGAGCTACAGCTACTTCAGGACCCAGTACCTAGCCCGGTCAGGCTCGTGTTTCCTGAGGTAGGGACTATAACAGCATCTTTACTGGTTAAGAATTTCTTTTTATTTTTTTTTCAGACCACCGGGAGAGTCAGGAGGCGCCATTTTTTTTACACATGTCTTTACCCCCAGCACCATCCCCCTCCCCCTCTAATTATTTTAATTTTTAATATTTTTGGTAAAAAAATTTTTCTGTATTCTTAAGATATCAATAAAAACACCATAAAAAATGTATAGTAAAAATATTTTTTGGTTTTTTTTAAACAAAATTCAAAACACTGCCCAAAATTTCATTTCTAGACTAGAATACCTCCTTAAAAATTACATTTTACACTTGTAATAAACCACATTTATGTGCCAACAATTACGACGAAATGGAGCGCTGCCATATGATAACAAGGCAATTCGCTGAAATTCCTCTTTTTCATGCTTATGGATATCTTCTTTTTTAAATTTAATAAACAAATAAGTAAAATTACATAATGATAGTATATAATATTACATTACATGTAATGCATTATACTATATATGATAATATTATACATATTGTCACCTAAAACACAAAACAACGTATCACCAAAGAAAAATGTAAATCGCAGTCAGATATAATAACCAATATCTAACCCTTTTATAACGAAAACTCAAAAAGGAGTACTGCGCGAAAGTAATTCGGTCACCCCGGGTATTCGCTTGACCAGGGTTACCGGCCGTAGACCGCCAACGCAGAAAGGAGTACTACGCAAAAGTACTTCGGTCACCCCGGTTATTCGCTTGACCAGGGTTATTTTTTTTTTTAAATGCGGCCGAAGGCCATCAACGCAGAGAGAAGTACTACGAGAAAGTACTTCAGTCACCCTGATATGATATAAATTTTAACTTATTTTTGTTTATTAAATACTAGCTGACTCCGCAGCCGTTGTCCTGCGTGAAACTATGTGTTTTGAAATGAAAAGATTCAATGTAACGCAGCTTGATAAACAACATTTTTTGGTTTCTGTCCCGGTGTATAGAAAAGATGGTTTTCCATTTCGGGAGCACGCCACGTAAATTTATGCCACACTTTATGCGACTATCCTTGTGTCCTGCTGATTGTCATCTCAAATGCAATGCTCACTGGAAACAGTATACGTTTGAACTGAAATGGCAAATCCTTAGAACTCAAAGGAATTTGTAGAATCAAGCATTCTGCCCCTTTGTATTCGAAAGGTGCGTCACAATCAGTCGGGTTCCATTACACAGTTTCGGCGCATGTAGATTGCGAAACATAATAACGACAGATCCTGCTTTGAGACGCAAATGATGCGGTGGCATACCAAGCCTCTTGAAACAATTTAGAAATTCCACTGGACAATTCACGGCGTCGTCTTCATTGTCAAGACGATCGATCGATTTGTATGAGCGCAAGTCTGCCGGAATTTAACTTTGAATCTTCCAGTTTAAGTCATTGACATCGGCATTATTGGCGCGTGCACTCAAGCAATTGCAGTTACGCTAATTTGGCCAATGTCCGAACATTCTTGATGAGTTCATCTTTCGTGAACTGATAAACGGCAGATGGAATTGATATCAAACCACCGAAAGTATCAACCGAAATTGATCCATTTCCAATTCTTAGCGAAGACGATGTAAAATGTCTTCGGCAATTTCATTTTTGTTCTTATCGCATAATGATGCGAATTTGAAGGCTGATTATCGCGAAAAGTGTGCGAACTTCATTTGCATTCCAGTGATTATCATTTTCCAGCAATTGTAATTGCTGGCTTGCTTCTCAAAAAGTTGCACACACCGTACCATTCACAGTATGCAATGACTCAAATGAAGTTGAACCGCAACATTTATCAATAACAACCGAAGGTAGAAACAATCGTCGTTTTGCGGATGGATTGTGAAAATTCGTCCCAATGCATTAGCTGATAACACACCAGGATGTCCATCTACTGGTTGGCCTCACTTTCTGCGTAATTATTTCTTCAACGATGCATTCCATGTATAATATCAAGGTATTTCCAAATGTCCTCGTAAACGGATCTCTGACGAAAGTTGAGCAAAAACTCGTAAATGTTAATTTTGTTGCTGGCGGTGTTTTCACAGACTGTACTGTATTCTCTGGGTTGAAGTACACACTTGGCCTCCTCCAAATTTACTGTGAGACGCACAACAGCCGGAAAGCGTTCATAAATTGCTGAAATAAATGTCCTACAAAGCGCTTTATTGCAGTTTATGTATCAACCGTATCGTTCAAGTCCAATAACCCCCATGTTGCTTCCTATGCTGACGTACTTTCAAACGTATTTTATAGACAATAAAGGTGAATATAGTACGATCCATGGGTTGTCAATTTCGATTTTCACTCTTCTAAGTTGAATGCTGAATGTTCTGTTATCTGGTGAGCGACGCCGATAGAGTTAATATCCATCATTTCCAGTTTGTGTTTCCGAAAGAAACGTGGATACTGTTTCGTGCATTTATTGTCAGAAATAGAAACCGAAGTGGGATTGTGCCATGAACCATATTAGTTTTCATCACTTCGTATAATACTGCACCTTTCTCTGCATCAGGAATTTCCGCGTGATTGAATGACTTCATCAATTTGATCTGGTGTAACCACCATCCACCATCCAAAAAAGAATGTGTGCGTGCGGCAAACCTCTCTTTAGCCACTCAACAGAGTACATCTAGTATCTAACAGTGCCATATATACGTTGCTTCAAGATAAAGTCCATCGAAGCTGTTGCTTGAAAAGTCTTGCTGTGACATCGGGACGATCGCTTGCTAATTGACCGCGATCCATAATACCGCACTTATGTCATCGCATCCTGGGAGTACTCGGTCATGTGCCTTGGGCTGCTAATGTATGTTGATGCCAAACAGAACGCCGACCGATATTAGCGCGAGCTCTTCGTGGCATCGTAACAAATTTCAATCTGCAATTGATCACT
Organism: Bactrocera zonata; assembly: GCA_037783105.1. NCBI lineage: Eukaryota > Metazoa > Arthropoda > Insecta > Diptera > Tephritidae > Bactrocera > Bactrocera zonata. Next base: position 447,384 of record JBAWJQ010006683.1, read on the forward strand.
TTGTGTGCAACACACATAACGTTTTAACTGAATAATTTTCAAAAATTTTTGAAGCAAAGGACAAATTTGAACGATTCAAATAATTGAAAAACAAAACAAAAAAATTAAAAAAAAAATTGTATGGAAAAAATTAACTTTTTGGAATTTTCCAATTTTCCGACTCTTCCTCATGAGAAGCATAAAGGGTTTTTATTTCTAAACCTTCCCCGATCCACACGAAACATTTTCTGAAAATTTCATCAAGATTGGATCAGTCGTTCTCTTAGCGTTACTAATAAATAAACATTCATTCGTTTGTATGGGAAAAAGAAAAGGGTTCTTTTTAGGGGTTTCCCGGCAATTATTCGAATCTTTTTCTCCGCAGAAACCATCCCTGAACTTCAACGAACATTTTAAAAAAATAATTATCAAATTTGGTTCAGTCGTATGAAAGTTATGAGCGTACATACATTTTGACGATTCATTTTTATTTATATAGATAAATCACATATGTACATATATGGAAAAAGTGTTCACAACTCTATTATAACTTGAAAAATGGTGGAAAGTAATTTTTATTATAATTAACTAGCTGACCCCACAAACATTGTCCTGCGTGAAATTATGTGTTTTGAAATGAAAAGAAAGTTGAATTTACGTTGTGTTAAAAATCTTTTATTTTCGATTTTTCTAAATTTTTTTCAGTAACGCAGTTTGATAAACAACATTTTTTGGTTTCTATTCAGGAGCGTAAATGTACAGAGAAGATGGTTTTCCAACTCGGGAACACGCCACGTATAACTGGCATGCACTCGTGCAATCGTAGTTACGATAATTTGGCAAATTTAGCATTCGCGATGAGTTTATATTTCGTTGAAGTAAATTGACAAAAGGCAAGTGGAATTGATATCAAACCACTGGAACCGAAATTTGCCTATTTCCAATTCTTATCGAATACGATGTAAAATGTCTTCGGCAATGTAATTTTGTTCGTATTCCAAAATTGACGCTTATTTTAAGGCTGATATGTCGAAATGATCATCGCCAAAAGTGTGCGAACTTCAGTGCCATGCGAAGTGGCTATCGAATCGTCCACCGTTTCCATTGATTATCATGTTCCAGCAATTGTAATTGCTTGCATGCTTCTCAAAAAGTTACACACACTCTACTATTCACAGTGCGCAATGACTCATATGAAATTGAACCACGTACATTTATCAATAGCAACCGAAGGTATTAGCAATCGTCGTTTTTCGGGTGGATTATGTAAATTCGTCCTCAGGAATTAGTTGAGAACACACCTGGATGTCAATCTACTGGTTGGCCTTGCTTTCTGCGTAACTATTTCTTCGGTTCCTTTGGTGACGTACTTACAAACGTATTTTAAAGATTACACCAAACTGCAATACTAAACATTGATATGAGTTTGAATGTGAATTAGACAATAGTGGAGAATATAGTACGATCCACATGTTGTCAACCTCGATATTCACTGCTCTAAGTTGTATAATCGTCTGATGAGCTACGAGGATAGAGCGGATATCCATCATTTCCAGTTTGCGAATCCGAAAGAAAAGGAAGTGGATAATATTTCGTGCATTTATTGTTAGACATACAAACCGAAGTGGGATTGTGGTGTCCGCAATGTCCATGAACCATATTGGTTTTCATCACTTCGTTTGATACTGGATCTTTCTCTGCATCAGGAATTTCCGCAGAAATGATTTCATCAATTTGATCTGGTGGAACCACTATCCACCATCCAAAGAAGAACATCGTAACTGTTGTTTGAAAAGTCGTGCTGTGACAACGTGACGATCGCTTGCTGATTGACCCCGATCCATAATTCCACACGTATGTCATCGCATCCTGGGAGTACTCGTTCATATGTCTTGGCGTTGATGGCAAAAAGAACACCGACCGATATTAGTGGGACCTCTTCGTGGCTTCGTAACAAATTTCAATCTGTAATTGATCACTTCGTTTGAAACACACATAAAGTTTTCACTGAATAATTTTCAAACATTTTTTTTTTAATAGCCGGAATAAAAGAGCAAGTGACCGAAACTGAACGATTCAAATATTTTACAAATCAAAATATTGAAAAACAAAAGAAAAAAGAATTGTATGAAAGAAGTCAATTTTTGGAAATTTCCAATTTTTCGACTTTTTCTTATGAAAAGTTTTTTTTTATTATTTCTGAACCTTTCCAGACCCACAGCGAACAACTTCTGAAAATTTCATGACGATTGGTTTCGCCTATCGAGCCTTAGCGTTACTAACAAACAAACATTCGTTTTTACTTACATACATATGTACATACATACAAAATAAAATGTTTGTATGGGAAAAAAGAAAAGGGCTGTTTTTGGGGGTTTTGCGGCAACTTTCGTTAGTTTTTCTTACATAAGAACCTTCTCCTAATAATAACAAATACAACAAAAAAAAATCAGCCAAATCGGTTCAGCCATTCCCGCGTGATGCCGTGACAACGAAAACGGTTTCATTTTTATATATAAGATATAGAAAAAAGAATCACGCAAAAAAACAAACAAAGAAAAATCGTTAAGAATCCTACATATTTGGTGTTTAGAAAGTGGCAAGGCTCGTTTTCCTCACAAGTGTATACCATCTAACTTTTGCAACGATGAGTGTGCTATGAGATTTTCAAATTGATAAATCTAGGTAAAATATTATAAACTAAAGGTGAAATGTGAACTGATTTCAATGTTTAGAGTGTATATTTAAATATACCAAGTGAAAAATGATAAAAAATTTAGTAAAACATATATCATTTGTGTTTAGTGCATATTTTTGAATTTTTAATCGGAAATATTTTAAAAAATACATATAAAAGTTATTTTTACACTATTTCTGCATATTCCTCCTCTGATGAAGCTCTCCTATCCGCACCTACCCCATTTATACGGAAACTCGTTTTTTACCCCTCCGCCAAAGTAATCGGATTCGTGCCATTTTCTTGATCTGAAAGATCTCCTCTCTCCGTACATACCTATTTTAACCCTGAAACCGGAGGATGCTATTTTAAATCCCAGCCTATTTTCTAGTTATCACTATTGTCGAAATTAAACAAGGAAAACAATAAAAGTTCTATATTAAAGTGACCACACACGGCATACATGTGTGTTGTATCGGTACTTACTCGTGCATGGGCTTATGCACATACCAATCCATGTTGGCGAAAATGTTTGAGTTCTTACAATCGATGTGCATATATGTATGTCGTTTTTTTTTTGTGCCGGCGGGGAATCTTACAAAGATAATGCTACGTAGCTGTAGCGGTATGCACGATTCATACTGCCCGCTGTAGGTGCACCTCATTCGGGACCACGCCCTGTCAGTGTTACCTACCTTAACTCCGTCTCCTATAGCTTTACTGAGGCCCTGTGGGACCGCCGTTAGGCATTTTATCGCAGGGCAAGCTTAGCCTGTGGACTCACGTCATTAGAGCGCTGCTCGCTGCATTCGCTGCTCTAGATTCACTCCTTCTTTGCTGTTCTGCTCTTCTCAGGTCATGGAGTACCATGGCTGTCATCTTTTCCATTAAATTCCACTCATTTCTCGTGTGCAACATATAGGTTACTATATTGTCTGGCGTTATCCGTTTGGATACTTCCTTTTCCAAAGATAGTCGCTCATTTGTATATTTCCGGCAGTGGAAAAAGATGTGTTCTACGTTCTCGTTATTGCTACCACAGAAAGAGCAAGCTCCTCCCTCCTCGTGACCGTACTTATGCAAGTACTCCCTGTAGCATCCATGTCCTGTTAGGAACTTTGTCATGTAGTGATCTACCTCCCCGTGTTTTCGTTCCATCCATACTTGTATGTTACCGATTAAGCGGTATGTCCATCTCCTCTTGCTTGATGTATCCCAGCGTGTTTGCCTTTCGTTTAAGCTGGCTTGTGTTTCTACTCTACGCTCTGCAACTGTTAGTTTCCGGCCTGCGCTTTTTCTTTTATCGCATATTCACACAGTTTCATTAGAAACCGTGGGAAATGCACTGACTATTCTAATAGCGCTCAACCGGAACACCGATTGTGCCACTCCAACATATGTCCTATGTATTAATGCTGGTTCCCATACAGGCGCTGCGTAGGCACCGCTTACGCGATTATAGCCGAGTCAACAACAGCGCGCCAGTCGCTCCTTCTCTTCGCTACTTGGCGCCAATTGGATATTCCAAGCGAAGCCAGGTCCTTCTCCACTTGGTCCTTCCAACGGAGTGGAGGTCTTCCTCTTCCTCTGCTTCCCGCGGCGGGTACTGCGTCGAATACTTTCAGAGCTGGAGTGTTTTCATCCATCCGAACAACATGACCTAGCCAGCGTAGCCGCTGTCTTTTAATTCGCTGAACTATGTCAATGTCGTCGTATATCTCGTACAGCTCATCGTTCCATCGAATGCGATATTCGCCGTGGCCAACGCGCAAAGGACCATAAATCTTTCGCAGAACTTTTCTCTCGAAAACTCTTAAGGTCGACTCATCGGTTGTTGTCATCGTCCAAGCCTCTGCACCGTATAGCAGGACGGGAATTATGAGCGACTTATAGAGTTTGGCTTTTGTTCGTCGAGAGAGGACTTTACTTTTCAATTGCCTACTCAGTCCAAAGTAGCACCTGTTGGCAAGAGTAATCCTGCGTTGGATTTCCAGGCTGACATTGTTGATGGTGTTTACGCTGGTTCCAAGATAGACGAAATTATCTACAACTTCAAAGTTATGACTGTCAACAGTGACGTGAGTGCCAAGTCGCGAGTGCGACGACTGTTTGTTTGATGACAGGAGATATTTCGTCTTGCCCTCGTTCACTTCCAGACCCATTTCTTTTGCTTCCTTATCCAGTCTGGAGAAATCAGAACTAACGGCGCGGGTGTTGAGGCCGATGATATCAATATCATCGGCATACGCCAGCAGTTGTACACTCTTATAGAAGATGGTACCTTCTCTGTTGAGTTCTGCAGCTCGAACTATTTTCTCCAGAAGCAGGTTGAAAAAGTCGCACGATAGGGAGTCGCCTTTTCTGAAACCTCGTTTGGTATCGAACGGCTCGGAGAGGTCCTTCCCGATCCTGACGGAGCTTTGAGTGTTGCTCAGCGTCAGTTTACACAGCCGTATTAGTTTTGCGGGGATACCAAATTCAGACATCGCGGCATAGAGGCAGCTCCTTTTCGTGCTGTCGAAAGCAGCTTTGAATTCGACGAAGAGGTGGTGTGTGTCGATTCTCCTTTCACGGGTCTTTTCCAAGATTTGGCGCATGGTGAATATCTGGTCGGTGGTTGATTTACCAGGTCTAAAGCCACACTGATAAGGTCCAATCAGTTTGTTGACGGTGGGCTTTAATCTTTCACACAATACGCTCGACAGAACCTTATATGCGATGTTGAGGAGACTAATCCCACGGTAGTTGGCGCAGATTGTGGGGTCTCCCTTTTTATGGATTGGGCATAGCACACTTAAATTCCAATCGTTGGGCATGCTTTCGTCCGACCATATTTTACAAAGAAGCTGATGCATGCTCCTTACCAGTTCTTCGCCGCCGTGTTTGAATAGCTCGGCTGGCAATCCGTCGGCCCCTGCCGCTTTGTTGCTCTTCAGGCGGGCAATTGCTATTCGAACTTCTTCATGGTCGGGCAATGGAACTGCTCCATCATCATCGATTGGGGAATCGGGTTCGCCTTCTCCTGGCGTTGTACGTTCACAGCCATTCAGCAGGCTGGAGAAGTGTTCCCTCCATAAATTAAGTATGCTTTGGGCATCGGTGACTAGATCACCTTTGGGGGTTCTACAAGAGTATGCTCCGGTCTTGAAACCTTCTGTAAGTCAACGCATCTTTTCGTAGAATTTTCGAGCATTACCCCTGTTGGCCAGCTTATCAAGCTCTTCGTACTCACGCACTTCGGCCTCTTTCTTTTTCTTTCTGCAAATGCGTCTCGCTTCCCTCTTCAACTCTCGGTATCTATCCCATCCCGCACGTGTTGTGGTCGATCGTAACGTTGCGAGGTAGGCAGCCTGTTTTCTCTCCGCTGCGACACGGCACTCCTCGTCGTACCAGCTGTTCTTTTGCACTTTCCGAAAACCAATGGTTTCGGTTGCAGCTGTACGTAAGGAGTTTGAGATGCCGTCCCACAGTTCCCTTATACCGAGATGTGGACGAGTGCTCTCAGAGAGCAGGAGTGCAAGCCGAGTAGAAAATCGTTCGGCTGTCCGTTGTGATTGCAGCCTCTCAACGTCGAACCTTCCTTGTGTTTGTTGGCGTGCGTTTTTTGCTGCACAGAGGTGGGTGCGAATTTTGGCTGCAACAATATAGTGATCCGAGTCGATGTTAGGACCTCGGAGCGCACGCACATCTAAAACACTGGAGACGTGTCTTCCGTCTATCACAACATGATCGATCTGGTTGGTGGTTTTTCGATCCGGAGACAGCCAGGTAGCTTGATGTATCTTCTTATGCTGGAATTTAGTACTACATATAACCATATTTCGGGCCCCGGCGAAGTCGATCAGCCTCAACCCATTTGGGGATGTTTCCTCGTGGAGGCTGAATTTACCGACCGTAGTGCCAAAGATACCTTCTTTGCCCACCCTGACGTTGAAGTCGCCAAGCACGATTTTGACATCGCGGCGGGGGCATCTCTCATAAGTGCGCTCCAAGCACTCATAAAAGGCATCTTTGGTCACATCGTCCTTCTCTTCCGTCGGGGCGTGGGCGCAAATCAGCGATATGTTGAAGAACCTCACTTTGATGCGGATTGTGGCTAGACGTTCATTCTCCGGAGTGAATGCTAGTACTCGGCGATGGAGTCTCTCTCCCACCACGAATCCAACACCAAACTTGCGCTCTTTTATATGGCCTCTGTAGTAGATGTCACAAGGACCTACTCGTCTCTGTCCTTGTCCCGTCCATCGCATTTCTTGGACGGCGGTGATGTCAGCCTTATCATTTGCGTATCCAATTATTTGCACTTCTTTCGGTAGGGGGAGGCGCAATATTCCATCATATAGAGTATTCCAAAGGAGTGGGCCTAGCACAGATCCTTGTGGCACACCACCCGTTACCCTATACTTTTTTGGTGCTTCGTCAGTGTCGTAGAGCAAGATTATATCGGCCAAATAACTTTGTATGACGTACAACAAATAGCTCGGTGTTTTTTTGAGCACTAATACAAGCCTTATGTGGGACCAATGGGCCGAGTTAAACGCGTTTTTCCCATTAAATGTGACGACCGCACAATATTCTTTTTTCCCATACATCCACCTTTCTCCTTCAATAGCCTTTTCTGCTATACCTGTAACTTTCTTGATCGCATCAAGAGTTGAACGCTTGTTTGGGTTCTGTAGGAATACCAGCCGTTGTACTTTCCAAATTTTTGGAAACACTCCATCACGGAGGCAACGCGTGTACAAATCCGAAAATGGCTGCGGATGATAGCTGATCGCAATTTTAAGAGCCCTATTCGGTATACCATCTAATCCTGGTGCTTTGCTATTTTCAAAGCGCTCAGCAGCTTGAACAACTTCCTGCTTGGTGATTTCTGGCGCATCTATAACTTCTTTGCGATAAAAATTTCCTTCTTCTTGTTTTTGTTGTGGGAATAGGGATTCTATAACATTTTTGAGTAGTGAAGGGCATGTAGGCGCTTGACATTTGCCACCTTTAATCCTTGACATTACAATCCTATACGCTGCTCTCCACGGATTTTCAACCACTTTTTCGCATTCTTTGAAGCGTGTCATTTTGCTCTTTTTGATTGCCTTTTTTAGGTCATTGCGTTTCTTTTTGAATGCTTCTCGCAGGCTGTCACATTCTAAGCTGCCTATGCTTCATTGGATACGGCGCCTCGCTTTGTGACTGTCACTTCTCAGTGATTTGATTTCTCGATTCCACCAATAAGCAGGCTTTCTCTGTGCGGCTGTCCTCTTTTTGTTCATAGTGGCGTCACAGGCTTTGCTAATGCGTTGTACCACCAATTTAGCCTGTTGGTCTTCCGTTTATATTTTCATGAAGCATTAACTTAAAAAGCTCTTCATCTAGGGTTTTAATTCTCCACCCCTTGGACTGCACCTTTTGATGGCAAACATTTCGCTGTTGCATACTTTTGCTGATACTTAACATTATAGCCAAATGGTCACTTTGGGTATATACACATGTATGTCGCATATCCGCCAGTCTATGTATCGATATAGTACCCTGCTGGCAAAAGATATATCGATAATGGAGACACACCCATTCTTTTCGAAGGTGTTTTGCCTTCCTGTATTTGTATTTTTGCTGCCCCATTCTAGACCCCAGGCATTAAAGTCACCTGCAATTATATTAGGTGTAGTTGCTATCGCATCCTTTACCAAGTCCTTAAGTATTTTTTCATGTTCAGCATGTGGTGTACTTGGCAGCTGTAGATATAAATCCCCCATATTTTGGCTCTTGTATAGTATGCCTTGTCAATTAATGATTTGTCTTGCATCATCTTATCTCCGCAAGCCCATATTGCAACCTTTTTTGTGGTGTCGGAAATCCACTTGTCAGAGTCTTTATTTTTACATTGTTCACAGATTAATGCAACGTCTATTTTATTTTCGTACAGTTTTTGCGTCAAGAGATTCTGGGCCGCTTCACAGTGGTTCAGGTTTATTTGTATTATTTTCATCTTCTAGGTTTTTGAGTGCTGCTGTATATATGGGGCATTTCTATCTTCCTATCTGATGGTCTATGTTTGTACTTCCACTGTGCTTACATGCCTTACAGGAAGGATTGTTAACACAATCTTTGGCGAAATGACCCTCCTCTCCACATTTGTTACAGCACTTGCTCCTGTCTTCTGGATTGTTATACGCTGTCGCCACATGTCCATACACTAGACATCTGAAACATTTCTTCAGTTGCACTTTTTCCCGGATCCTACAGATTGTCCCGCCGATTTTAGTCTTTTGCGCTGCCAGTAGGTGCTTTGCTTCCTGCGCATGAAGGCTTATGATTGCTTTTTGAGTGCCTGCATATGTTGGTCTGATGCTTTTAATACACTCTTCACTAAATAGACGAAGCTTTTCAAATTCTAAACGAATTGCTTGTGCTATATCCTCTTTCGTCGTTATATCGTCCAAGTCACGCACTTCAACTGTAGTTTCTTGTGTTAAAGATCTTATTTGTGCCTGATCTCCTAGTATCTTCACTATCTCCTCTCTACATTGTTTAGTACTTTCTGTTTTCGCTTTCTTTAGTTCTAACAGCATCTCTCCTTTAGCTGTCTCTTTAATTCTTGAGACATTTTCACCAAGCACTTGCAGATTTTCATTCTGTTTGACCGCCCGAAGTATGTCTGCGTAAGACATGTCTCCGGTTTTTGCGATAACAATTGCTTCTGGTCGAAGGCGTGGTGTGGTGTTTTCCTTCTTCTTGTTTTTATTTTTTTGGGCTTTTGGTACCGTGATCCAGGTATCTTCCCTTGTCGCGTCCTTTTCTCCTCCCCCGAGATTTCTGCTTTCTCCTGCTTTCACAATTGGTTCGTCATTTGTTGTTTTAGTCTTTTTTGGAGGGGTTCGTGGCTTTATCTGGTTGACATCACGTGATCTTTTCGATGCGACTTCAGCAGTCGTCTTTTCCATAGCAACGCTCCTACCTTTGTTAGCTTCCCGTTATCTAATATGGTCATCTTGTGCACGGGTGCAGACCTTCGATATTTCGCTAAGCAGTTCCCTCATGGTGCGCTGTGGCGGATGCACCATATCCGTTAGCTTTTGTATCATATCTCCAAGTTTATACATATGATCATGTTGCGGCTGTGCCTCTTTCAATATCGGGGTGTTCTCCTGAAGCGTTTGAGGTGACGATTTCGACCTCACTGGTCCTTGTGCGGAGAGCACCTTCACTGGCGATCTAGCCAAACGCGAAGCTTTTTTAAAGGGGTCTACTCCTGAAATCGTGAATTGACTGGTGACACCACTAGATTTGTTGCTGCTATTGTTGTTTGTGTTTGTTTTTTCATTAATTGTCTCCATTTATCAGTTTAGCCAGCGCATCGTTTGCTGAGGGGCGGGCCGAAATAGACAGGAACGGGTGTACCCCCGGGGGCTCTGCACCTACCCCAGTTCCGTGAGGCCTGTCCTATGCTTTACCAGTTCCGGAAAACTCGGACGAACCGGCGCTCGCCCGGAGCAACGCAGTCTACTAGTTCGGTGCCCGATGTACACTTCCTGACCAGGGCCCGAAGGGGCTGGTTACTGATTCACATCGTGGCTGACACTTCGGCAGAGCTGACTCTCATCACCCTCTCCACACCACCAGTGAAAACAGCTGGTGATGCTTCAAAGGACTCCCAGTGCGCCCCGGTATGGACCGGTCTTATTTACAGCCGCACCTAACATGATGAACAGACGCTGACCAGGAAGTGGCTCACTTTGAGTCCGTCGCGCCTGGATTTTGATCAGTCACCTATATTAGAAAGGCGGTAACTATTCGCCTCTGTCGCAGGAGGTTCATCGGCTTGGCTGGCTTTAATACCGCATCCTCCACTCCTGCCGCTTATCGTCGGGGGTTGCATATTCGTTGTAACTTATTTCGCAACTAACCTGCTACTACAGGCCGTAGGGCTATCCGCGATCTGCCGACCCCCCCGGTAGCTTAGAGCTCAGCTGGGATGCCTGTTCCCGTAGGATCAAAGACCTACCAACGTGAATGGCGCTGTGTGCACACAAAATCTCATTTTTCTTTTCGGCCGAATAGGAAAGAGCACGGACGAAAAATTTTCCGCTTGCTTGCAACACATATTCACTGTTTGAAGAACGAATGCAAAATAGATTTGTATGTCGTGTATGGCGAAATGATGTCATACAAATCGAACACACTTGTGTGTCGTGTATGGCTACTTTCAGGAACGTAAAGCCACAATCAATAACAATGGTACTGTTAATCACTTCGCACACATTTTTCAGTTACAGGGCATCTCGCCAGCCTAAAGTTTATGGCATACTAACTGTCAAATCTTTGCCATTACCGTTGCTAAATCTGAATGTGGGCATTTGTTATCATAGCGTATTCATTTGAGCAAAGGCGTAGGGTAGGTAGGTTCAAGCTGATGTAGCGCATGTTTTGAGCTCTTGAACTGATTAAATCTTTTATGTGGATAATAAAGAAAGGAGAAAGATCCTTTGTTTTACAAATGTATTTCTGGGAAAAATAAAAATTGATATTTGATGATATATAATAATAATTGCGGCATAAGTTTTATATACCAATTAAAATAAAAATTTTAATATGAGGAATGATATTTCGAGTTATGCTTGCATAATTTTTCTGTAAATTAACAATATTGAACTGAATATTAGTTTTTTGGAAAAATGTATACAATTATTTTCAAAATGTACTTTATTTTTCTTCGTCTTAATACTGGCTCTATTAAATTTAATTTTACCGAAATGGAAATGCTGTCGGTATATGTGTAAATGGCATATGTTGCCTCTTCGAAATTTTCATAGAAATGAAAAGTGCGCTGTCAAACTGCTGAAGTAGCAGCTTATTGTTTTCAATATATGGCATACTAATTAGTATTCTATATATTGATTTCGATAATTGCCTATTGCCTGTGTAGAAATAGGCACAGCAATGCAGGTAGTATGCCATAAACTTTATATAGTCGAAATGCCTTGTAAGGTACGTAAATCCACAATCAGTAACGGGCTCAGTACATATGCAGAGATAAAGAGATGTCCAACTCCTCTCTCACTGGAAGTGAGAGAGCAATTGTTAAACGTCAAAACCTACTGAACTTTGACAGCTAATCGAGTTCAGTAGGTTTTGACGTTTAGCAATTGGAAACGAGCGATGGCCAGATTGAAATCCCGCCAAATTATAGTTCGAATGGAGACATTTTTCATTTTTTTGTCTCCATTTGTAACGGCCATTAGTTCGAAGAATACCGAAGGCGAAACAGCACGCAGATTGAAAGATGTGAGTATATTTTAATTTTTATTAAGTAAATTTGCATTTATTTAATACTTTTTTATTTTATTTTACAGATAAAATGCCGAAAACAACCAGCAGTTGGAAGAAATGTGTTGCTGGCTGCAGCGATGGAGGCAGGATATTTAGCTTTCCAAACAGTGGAACGGATCTCGAACGGTGAGTGAAAAACATTAAATAGTGCAAAAAGTGTTTGTGAAAAATTTTTATAAAATCAGTGTTTCGATTGTGCAATAAGTAATTTGGGATAATACAATTGAATTCCCGTGTCTTTTTAAATGTGATGTGCCGAGCAAGTAGAGCGCGACAGACTGCAAGCGACGTCTGTCAAATATTAAAATACACACGTTCTTATGGACACAGTGATGTAGTCGTGCAGCTACCTCAATAACTGTGTCCTTAAGAACATGTGTATTTTAATATTTGACAAATGTCGCTTGCAGTCTGTCGCGCTCTACTTGTTCAGAGCGTAACTGTCAATTTATTGCCATTGCCGTTAATTTATTAAATAAATTATTTTAAAGTAAATAATTGAATATTTATGATAGTTATAAAAAAGTCGTACTTTAAATATTCATTAAATATACACTTTTTGCACTATTATTATTATTATTATTATACATATTTTATAATTAACTTTTTACCTTTTTGTATTTTATTTTGTTTCTTTTAATAGGCGTAAATGTTGGCTCAAACGTTTAGGTGTTTTTGAAGATCTGAGCGAAAAAACACCTAAACACATTTTTGCGTGCGAGCGGCATTTTTCGAATGAAATGCGTAACGCGAAAAAATTGCGTCCGAGAGCCGTTCCGGACATAAATTTAATTAATGAGCCAATATTTAACGCCCCAAATTCTGAAAATATAATTGAAATAGGCGTTGAAGATTTTTTCCCCAAATGGAAGGAACTGCCTCAAATGCAACCGGTGCATCGAGGCAGCTGCTTCCACTTTTAGAAAGGGAAGACCGGGAAAATATTTTAGAGCCTCTGCCACTTCTTGAGGAGGAACTACTAAAGAGTAGTGAAAAGGCCGCGCAAACAGGTAGGGGTCTGACAGCAGGGACAGATAGAAAAAAAAAATTAAGAGAAGAGAATAGGATTTTAAAAATAAAATTGGATGAAAAAGAACAGGAGAATAGGAGTTTAAAAGCTCAGTTGGTCCAAATGGCAACTGAATTAGAAAGATGTAGGGACATGTTAAGAAGTAGTTCTTTTAGGGAAGAGTCAGATCCTCTTGAGATAGTTTGCAGCAAAGTTCCTCCTCAGTTAGGTGCTTGTATTAGGAGTAGTTTTTTAAATAATAGTCGCCAAAATCACGGTCGGCGATATGATAGTTTTTTTAAAACTTTAGCTTTGGGTGTATTTTTTTTGTCACCAATCGCTTACCGCTACCTAAAGCACCAACTTAGTTTTCCCTCAGAAAATACCTTACATAATTTTGTCGCAGATTGGCCTCGTTTCCCAGGTTGCACCCAAAGCAGCATAAAGTCTTTACAAATTAGGAGTAAGGGATTTTCTTTCGAACAAAAGTTCATATCAGTTTCTTGTGATGAAATGTCACTGAAATGTCATTTGCAGTATGATAGGAGATTTGATAGGGTGATAGGTCTTGAAGATTATGGCGATGAAAATCGCACATCTAGAATAGCCACAACTGCAATGACCATAATGGTGCAAGGTATAGGTGGAGAACCTTGGTCCCACCCGTTAGCTTATTTTTTTATTAAAGGCTCATGTAAAGGGGATGTCCTCAAGAAATATATTCTTGAAGCCATTACCCAACTTCAAAATATAGGGCTAGTTCCTTGCCATTTTGTTTGTGACCAGGGTACCAATTTTCAAAATTTAGCTAATTTGTTAGGTGTTTCAATGTCACGGCCTTTTTTCAACGTTAATGGCAAGGAAATATGTTTTTTTTACGATAGCCCCCATTTATTAAAATGTAGTCGAAACTGCTTACAAAATATGAAAAATAAAGTAGATTTTAAAAATAGTCGCGTACGTTGGTCTGACATAGTCCATTTTTATAAACAGGACTCTAAGTCGAGTTATCGGTGTGCGCATAAATTAACCGATGCTCATATTTACCCCAATACCTTTCAAAAAATGAAAGTTAAATTCGCGTCTCAAGTTTTAAGTAATACGGTCGCTTCAGGTATGCTTTCTCTTTACAGCTCGGGAGCCTTAAGCTCAAATAGTATGAGCTTCATTAATACCGCGGATTTCGTTTCTTTTTTCAATAAATTATTCGATATCTTCAATAGTAGTTTCACTGAGGCCATTGTACCCACTAAAAAAGTTTTTATAAGTTCCCCAGAGCAAAACCAGTTTTTAGATGAGGCAGAAAAAGTTTTGAAAACAATTCGGGTCGTAGATGAGTTAGGAAACGACACAACAAATAATTTCAATTTTATAAAGGGGTGGTTAATTAATATTAATAGTTTAAGACGATTGTGGCGATTGCTGTCACACTCAGGATTTCCTTACCTGAAGACAAGACGACTATGTCAGGACAGCTTAGAGCATTTTTTTGGTCAGATTAGAAGTAGGGGAGGTACTAGAGTAACACCTTTCATGTTCTCTAGTTTATTTAGGAAGTCATGGGGTTTACGTTACGTAAATATCGTAACAAAAGGTAACTGTGAGCTGCCTTTAGAACCCGAAGCCACAGTTATTTCAGAACATAGCCATAATGTTCTTCTTAATGTGTGCAATGATTCCGTTTTAAGTGACCTTTCTTGGCAGGATTTCCAGGGTTTACCACGGCCCGAACACTCCATTGTTAGATCCATTACTTTAGATAGTAGTTTAGAAATTAACTTTTTAAAGGAAAATGCTTTTAGTTATTTTTGCGGCTACCTTTATTTGAAAATTTTTAAAATGCACACATGCCTCCTGCCATTACCCTATTTAGGAGATGAAATTCCTTCTGATGAATTCATCTTCACACATCAAAACCAGATCGATAAATGCAACTTAGTGAAGCCGCCTCAAGAATTTGTTGCATTTATTAATAATTTAGAAATAAAATTTGTCGAGGAATTTGACAGAAATTGTCATAAAATAGGATTAGGAGAAATTCTTTTTGCTAAATTAAAAGACATTAGGCCTTTCTTGTGTTGTGAAGACTGTGACCCAAAGGTAGTTATTGCTCTATTTATTAGAATTAGGATTTATTTTGTGACGAAATTTTTAAATAGAGATTTATCTTTACCCAATTTTAAAAATAAAATTTTGTGTGTTTCACATTTGTAGTTTTCATCTTCCTTTTTTAGTGGTTGCAATGAGCTAATATTTTACACTAAAATAAGATTTTTTAAGCAGATTCGCATTAGGAGGCTCTAAAGTTAGAACGTTTAATAGAAAGTTTTTAATAACAATTTAGAATTTGGGGTTTAAATATTGGCAGTTGTATATATGTATATTTATTTTTATAGTTTTAAGTATTATATTATTATGTGATATGAAGTGATATTGTTTTTGTTATTTTTTTATACTATTATATATGAATTGTTATTGTTTTGTTTATTTTTTCATTTTTTTATGTAAATAAATTTTTAATGGGTGATATAGGCCTACTGGGGAACCGAGCACCCAAAAATAACTTCGGTAACGCGCCCTTTTGCATACCTCATAGGTGGTGTGGAAAATGCGAATTGGGTGTTTTATTTAAAATGCCCAAAAAATAGCTTTTTTTCTGATCTGGCAACAATGAAAAATGTCATAAAAAACGCTAATTTTGAGGCGCTCTCACACTGGAATAAGTTGGACATCCCTTTATTCCTGACATATGCATAGTCAGCTATTCCACGAAGCTATTGCACGACGCAACTTTTGTTGCGGCAACTCTTGGTTTATTGGCGAGGGGGCGACGAGGAGAGGAGATCGCGCCGAGTTTCCAGTGCTCAGCAACACGCTTTGTGTTTTTATTCGTAACAGTTCGCTGCGTCGTTTTTCGGCATTCGTGTTCTTTCTATCGTAGTACATAGTTGCGTCTGCGTATATGTTTTTGAAATTAATATATTGAATATATTTAAAAAAATTAATTTCATCTTTTGGTAAGTAATTTGCAAATATGTATATAGAAATACATAATATAATATAAATATTTCAGAAAATGGAGTATGACGAAAAAATCGAATTAATTAAAGATATTGTGAAATGTATGGAGGAAGCCATACAAATTGATTCAGACGATAGTGAGAAGGGTGATATATGTGAAGGTCTGCTATAAAATCTTTGTTTTAATTTTGAATTATAAATAAAATGCATTTCTTAATTGACAGAACTGATTAATATATGTGACTAGCGGGCCCGGTGCCTGCTTCGCACGGCAAAACAAAATAAGAAAAGAAACACACTTGTTTTTAATAAAGTTGGTTTTGTTCCCAATAAGTTGAATATAAAACTATCTTAGAGCTCTTTCGTAGACAACATTTTTGGTTTTGCCATAAGTTGTTGTGTAGATAAAGAGAACTGAAGGCTTGCCAACACATGAGCACGAAACATTTAACTGGCCGTGTGAAAAGCAAGGATATTCTAAATCAATTCCACACAATTCAAACGATTGCCCTTGCGCTTTACTTATTGTAATAGCAAATGCAAGACGTATTGGAAACTGTAGACTTGTGAATTCAAAAGGTAAATCAGATGGAATCATTGGAATTCGTGGAATTAATACATCTTCACCTTTAAACTGCCCCTTTAAAATTGTTGCTTCGATGATCAAATTGTTCTTTTAACCGCTAATCTTGTCCGATTGCATAATCGTGGTTGATTTATATTTCGGAGCATAATAATGGGAGCACCCACTTTCAATTGTTAACGCTGAGGTGGAAATCCGGCTAAATCCAATGAATTCAAAAATTCTGTCGGATAATTAACAGCGTCGTCTTGACTCTGAATTTGAATTGATTGATATGTTACAACCTCGCCAGGAACATGGGTTAAAATGTCTGAATTCATTTGATCAACGTCTTTATTTTTAGCGGCCAGTAGCTCTTTCAGCTAACCAATTATGATTGCGATAATTTTCTGCAATATTTGGAAAAACACTTGATACCAATTCTTTTGTCGGTGCAATATTACAAAAGTTATCTGGTAAGGTGATTAAGCCAGTTTCACGATCAACAGTAAGTTGACTATTGCCTATTGCCAACAGTTGCCTTGAAAATGTGTCGGCCGATGGATCGTTTTGAATTTGAACTCGCACATTTGTAGTCAAATTGAATATTTGTACATGCCTCCATAAATAATTTGACTTTAAACATGCTTTTAAGTCATTTGCTGGTGTTGAACGGGGAATCACAGGCAATGTCTGACGAAAATCACCAGCCAACAGAATCAAAGCGCCACCAAATATCTGTTGATCATTACTATGCAAGTCTTGCAATGTCCTGTCTAACGCTTCCACTGATTTCTTATGGGCCTTTGTCCCACACTATTAATTTGCATTGTTGCAAGACTTTGCCCATTTCCGAATTTTTGGAAACATTACAGGTGGGATTTTCATTTACATTCATATTCAGTGGCAATTTAAGTACAGAACGCGCTGTCCGACCACCATCTAATAACGTGGCTGCTATTCCAGACGATGGAAGTGTCAATGCTATATTACTCTGTGATCTTACAGTCGCTAATAGCAAGGAAATCAGAAATGTTTTGCCAGTTCCTCCTGGAGCGTCTAAAAAAAACATTCCTCCAGTTTCGTTTCGTACTGATTCCATTATGGTATCATATGCGTGTCTCTGTTCTAGATTCAATTTATGCAAATTCAAGTTTATAAATAAGGTCAACTCATTCAATTGTTTTTCACGATTTATTTCTTGATTGAATGTATCATGCATTGGTCAATTTGGAGCTGGCAAACCCAATTGTGTCAATGCTTTATTTGCAATTACCAAACAAATATCCTCAATGATAATCAATGCCTCATTAAACATTTCAAGTGTAATCATTAAATCGTTATTTCCTGCATTTCGGCGCATTCGATGCAAAATGTCTTCGGCCATAAAATCTTTAAAATTTTCCCATAATTGCAATGGATCAGATGGAAAACATGTTGCAATAATAATAGCAAATAATGTTCGTATTTCGTGAGGAGAACCTGTTGCTGATGCATCCCTAAGTGTCGCATCCTAGTGATTATCATCTTCCAGTAAATGCAATTCCTGACATGCTTGACGAAAAGTGTGACTCTGTAGGCTGTTAACTCTTTTCAAACTCAAAAAAGATGTGGGGCCACGAACATGAATCAATAATAGACCGAAGTAAAAACATTCAACATGACTGGGATGCACTGTGTAGAGACGTCCAATGGCATCACTTTCAAAAATGCCAGCATAACCTTGAACTGGTCTTCCTTGCTTACGTCTGTTCCATTTTTTTCCAGATGTATTCCAAGTGTTGGTACTTGTGAATAAAGCAATGTTTTAGCAAATTGATCATTTTGACATAATTCGAAAAACGATAATAATGTAGTTGATGGTGGGCGCTCTGCAATTTGCAGTGCAGTATCAACTGTGAAATATACACGTTGTCCATTTTCCAAATGTACTGACAAATGAATAACTGCCGGATTTCGATCAATTGGGAACGATAATATTCTCCAAACTGCCTCATTGCTACTGATATACCTTCCCATTTGATATTGTGTTATTTCATCATTTCGGTTCTCTGCAACACCAAACACAGCCATGTCGCTGCCTTTATTTACATACTTGCAGAAATATTTAATCAATTTAACAGAATTGCAATATTCTACATTGATATGAGCTTTTAATGCTTTTGATAGTATTGGCGAATAGGGGACAACCCACCTATTATCAACTGTAATATCTTGATTATTGACTCGTAGATTGATTGATTTGCCATTATCATCTGTTGGGCGTCGGCGATACAATGGGTAACCATCATTTCCATTAATTGTCCCGTCCCCATCTTTCATACATGGCGAATTAATATTTAGAACACCACATGGTCAATGAATCATACTTTTTGTAACAACATCAAATAAACCTGGATCGATTTCCATACCAAAATGTGGGCATGTGGTAATCCTATCTTTTGCCATTCCACCGAATACATCCAACTTCGCCGAAAACTTGATGTTTAACAATAAAATCCATCAATGACTTCAGCTTCTGTCTAAATACTCGTGCAGTTATGTCGTGACGATCTGTAGAAGATTGCCCTTCATATAATATTGCTTGATTTCGTCCCACTGTAGATTACATGCAAATGTAATAAACAAATCTGGTCGACCATACAAACGAACACAGCAAATGGCATCTTGTGCATATTCATGCATGTGCTTTGGACTGCCTGTGTAACTTGCTGGTAAAATAACAACTTGTCCAATTTAACAAAATATTCAAATTAAAACGATGATTAGAACGAAAATTAATTTATTTTTATCAAAATCTTCTTCTTCTTTACTGGCGTAGGCACCGCTTACGCGATTATAGCCGAGTCAACAACAGCGCGCCAGTCGTTTCTTCTCTTCGCTACTTGGCGCCTATTGGATATTCCAAGCGAAGCCAGGTCCTTCTTCACTTGGTCCTTCCAACGGAGTGGAGGTCTTCCTCTTCCTCTGCTTCCCGCGGCGGGTACTGCGTCGAATACTTTCAGAGCTGGAGTGTTTTCATCCATCCGAACAACATGACCTAGCCAGCGTAGCCGCTGTCTTTTAATTCGCTGAACTATGTCAATGTCGTCGTATATCTCGTACAGCTCATCGTTCCATCGTATGCGATATTCGCCGTGGCCAACGCGCAAAGGACCATAAATCTTTCGCAGAACTTTTCTCTCGAAAACTCTTAAGGTCGACTCATCGGTTGTTGTCATCGTCCAAGCCCCTGCACCGTATAGCAGGACGGGAATTATGAGCGACTTATAGAGTTTGGCCTTTGTTCGTCGAGAGAGGACTTTACTTTTCAATTGCCTACTCAGTCCAAAGTAGCACCTATTGGCAAGAGTAATCCTGCGTTGGATTTCCAGGCTGACATTGTTGGTGGTGTTTACGCTGGTTCCAAGATAGACGAAATTATCTACAACTTCAAAGTTATGACTGTCAACAGTGACGTGAGTGCCAAGTCGCGAGTGCGACGACTGTTTGTTTGATGACAGGAGATTTTCGTCTTGCCCTCGTTCACTGCCAGACCCCTTTCTTTTGCGTCCTTATCCAGTCTGGAGAAAGCAGAACTAACGGCGCGGGTGTTGAGGCCGATGATATCAATATCATTTTTGCTGCACAGAGGCGGGTGCGAATTTTGGCTGCAACAATATAGTGATCCGAGTCGATGTTAGGACCTCGGAGCGCACGCACATCTAAAACACTGGAGACGTGTCTTCCGTCTATCACAACATGATCGATCTGGTTGGTGGTTTTTCGATCCGGAGACAGCCAGGTAGCTTGATGTATCTTCTTATGCTGGAATCTAGTACTACAGATAACCATATTTCGGGCCCCGGCGAAGTTTTTATCAAACTACTCACCAAAAAATGCGAAGAAATTAATATTTTCAAAAATCGATTATGATAAGATCAATCACCAATGACGTCCAAGGAGAAAAGAGAAATGATAACAAATTGCTATTTGCATCATTCCGTGCAATGCTCTCCAAAACACAAACGACCAAAATGTATTCAATACTAATGAATGTTGTATGCGGTACAAAAAATGCCTGCGGCAAAAACACACTCAATTCACATACGCACCGCACACTCATGCGTTATCGGATTTCAACCAAAATTCATATAAACCATATATGGGCCACTGCCTACGTAGTGTATAAGTTTGGTTGAAATCGCACGACGCGTTTATGATTAGTTCGGCGACGTACATATACGGACTTATTTTTATATATATATAGATAGAGTAGCCCAAATACCTATAAGGAAAAAGAAACGACAATAGGTTAAAGTAAAGAGTAGACAATGGGTTAAAGTAAAGTGAAAGAGAATGAGAAAAAAACTCGAACAGATTTGCGCAACACAAGTTGCTCGTGTGAAGGTAATGGGCGACAGCAAAAGAGAATCGCCCGAGAATTAGCAACAAAAGTTGCATCGTGTAATAGCAAAAACACATAAGTATACTTAACTCTTAGGATGTTGTTTAACACGTTTTTGGTACTTTCATGGTAATCAGGGTGTTGTGTTAGCATTTAAGCTACACATAAATTTAAAATTTTGATGAGCAACACTTTAAAAGATATTAAATAATGCAAGTGTTTACGTTATTTAAGTGATTATATTAAATTACTTTGCATATCAGTTCAATTATTTGGAAATTACTTGCTGTTTAACGTCAAATCAGTTGTGCTTTTTTTTCCATTTTTAAACACGCTTCAAGTATTTTTAAATTTTTGCATGCAATAGGATACAATCCCGGTTGGTAAATTAACGCTTGACATATACAAATTGACAAGTCGTTATATGAAAACATCAATTGAAAATAGAGTTTGAATAAAATACATGCATTATAATACAAGATTGATAAGGTAAGATGTATAAATATATTTGAAAAAGGTCGAAAATTTTAATAAGTTTGTGTTTACAGAAGATTGCCGAAGTCTTTTGTGTGTAGATGTGCGGGAGCTGAATCCTTTTATAAATTCTCATCGGAACGAGAATTAACATCTATAGTGGGAGCTTAGGGATCTTTATTAAGTATTAAATTGTTTTGTGCACTGTTTTTGTTTATATAATTTTTGATTTAAATTTTATTTTAAAAAAAGTCTGTAACGTGCTTTATTGCAAACCTCAGGGGCGGTTTGGAAAATGCAAAACTTAAAGATTCAAAAATAAATTACCAAAAATATTTAATAAAATTCGTTTCATTTCGTTGGAATAAAGAGTACGTGAGAAATGTACATGCATATAAATTAAATAATCTGAAAATAATTATATTTATACATTTTTGAGCAATTTCACATATAAAGAAATAAATATTGTACCTTATCTTGGGATTGCATTTCTAAATTCAAATTATTGGTAATAATATTTCAAAAATTTACGAATAAGTAAGTTGCAAAGCGTTTTATGTTTTCGGTCTGTCAATTGTAAACATATACATTCAAAAGAAAACTCACCACCGAGAAACCTAAAAACAGGGATGTATTTTATTAACTCACTACATAAAGAATATCTGAATATCAGTAAATGATATTTTTATGGGCGAAATGTTGCACGCTATGGCATTTAAATCAAATATTAGTAAATATATATCATTAATATTAATTTTTAGTTTTTGTTATTCAATAGAATAAATTTGCTAAGTATTTACTACCTCAATATATACAGCACTGCGTTGCTACCACTGAAAATCCAAGATGGCCGCTATTCACCCCCCAGAAAGCTACCACGAAAAGGTTTCTACTGTATATACTGTATCATATGTGAAATGGCGTCAGGTAGGTAAGTTCGAGCTGATGTACCGCATGTTGTGAACTGTTTAAACTTTTTTATGGATGAAAAAAATTCATATGGAAGATGAAAACAAGGAGAAATATGATTTTTCCCACAAATATATTTCATGTTAATAAAGATTTTATATGTTTGGACTATAATAAATATAGCATAATTTGTATATACCAATTAAAATAATAAATTTGATTTGAGCAATGGTATTTTGTTTTATGGTTGCACAAATTTATTAAATTTAAGACTTCGCTCATTCGCCAATCCATTTTGTATAATTTTTACTCAAATTAACAATGTTGAGCTAAATATAATTTTTTTGGAAAATTGTTGCTTTGAAAATGTACTATATATGTATAATATAACACAACCGTCTTAATGCTCGCTCTACTAAATTTAATATTTTGATATGAAACTGCCGTCGGTATAAGTATGTGTGAATGGTATGTGTTGCCTCTTCGAAATGAAAACTGAGCTGTCAAACTGCTGAAGTGACAGCTTATTGCTTTCAATATATGGCATACTAATTGGTATTCCATATATTGCATTCCATAAGCAATATATAGTCTCCACAGGCAATAGGCACGACAATACAGATAGTATATACCGGAGCGGTAGTACTTGTATTTTGTGTGTCATTGTACAAGCGTAGGGATGGAAAGAGCGCGAGCGGAATCGATTTTTGACTTTCGAATCGACTTATAGTTCTTCGATTCTGTAAGTCGATTAATCAACTCCGAAAGTCGATGATTTTATTGCATACAATTTGGTATTGGATAATAAAATTGCTTTTTTTAATATAAAAACAAAAAATTTAAAAATAAATAACTACGAAAACCACATTTCTTCGCCGATTGATCTTAAAAATATTAGCTCATTGAGATGCTGAGGTGATAAGCGACTCCTCAACTGATTTGCGATCAATTATTATCTTAATTCCGTCAATTGTCGAAGTCATCGAGTAAAAGTCGATTTTAATCGATTCAAGACAGGGTTGAATCGATCCTAAAAAGTCGATTTTTTCTATTAAACGATCGATTTTTGACTAAAGTCAGAGTCGACTTTCCTATCCCTATACATGCGTATGTCGGAATGCTAACATTGTGTAGGTAACTGTATGTGCCATAGCGTCGTTTGAAGTAGGCGACGCATTGGGTGCATATATTACAGTACTATAGATTTTAAATGCGAAAATAAGCATATTAGCAGGAATATAGAAACTGTTACTGAAAGAGTTCTGATCGTATTCTGCGAACAGAGAAAAGAGAGGCAGGAACCGTTAACTACTTTTAGAGCAATGAAGGAGTGTGCAATAATTAGGCGCAATGTTCTCGCAGATTCAGCTCGAAAAGTAACATCGAAAAGATCAGAACTTACTGTGCTGTTGTAATAAAGATGTGAAGTGAAGTCATTGTAATAAAGTAAGATACAAGAGTAAAGCGATACCAAAAGTAATAGATTCGTCTGCTAAGAAAATTTCTGACATATACAATATACCGTGCGATTCTGTAACGTGAGACAGTATCAAGTCTCTAAATTTGAGATTTTGAGTTAGAGGCAATTTTTGAGACTTGAGACGATTTTGCTATTCTGTAAGTGGCAGTCTCAAAATCTATTACATTTCATTATTCAGAGATGTTTTTACACTTGAATGATAATAAATATGTCGATAACAAATATTAACTATTCTGTAACATAGTCAAAAAACACAATTATCAATAAAAATAAAAATATATGTTGACTTTGTTTCATAATATTTACGAAATTTATGTAAAATTTATTTATTTTTAACCTTTTCGTGTTTGAATTGCTTACAAAATGTAAAAAAATGACAATCGATTAATATCTATGATGATCTCTAATCAGTACATTGAAAATGGCAGCAAGAGCTCTTTTTCGTTTTGTGACCAGCTAACTACCAGGTCTCAATATTTTGAGACTAACGCTAGAGACTGTTTAGTGAATAGTAACTAGTATCAAATTGATACTTTGTCTCAAAATGTCTCAAATAGAGACTAGAGACTGGTTACAGAATCCCGCTAATAGTTTGGACTGTTTTACAGGGCACCTCGACAGGCTAAAGTTTATGGCATGCTAACTGTTAAATCTATTGCCATTGCCGTTGCTAAATCTGTATTTGGGTATTTGTTATCACAAATTAATCATTTGCGAAAAGGCAGATAAAAAGATCACCGGTTACTGGAAATGTGAGAACCGCTCACCTACCGAACTTTGACAGTTGCTGGATTGGGTAGGTTTTGACGTTTTGCAATTGGAATGACTGGAACAGCCAGATTGAAATTATACCAAAAATATATGTGAAGGGAGGAATTTGTTGCCGCCGTTCAAGATCGCTAATAAAATTTTAAAACAATGGAAATTAAAGAAAATGCGAAATTTAAATATATTTCATGAAACGTTTTGCATAGTAGAATTATATTTCAATTGCAAATGATTAAAAACATTTATTAATTGCCAACTAACGGGCTTAATTCACCTTATTTAGCATTGAAAGATCAAAAGTTATTTGTTTTAATATACCATAAAATCATAAGAAAGGACTTAGGTAGTTTCGCCATATATTAAAATTGCAATGTATAATAGTTTGCAATCGTAATAAATGTTGGGTGTTTTAATTTAAATGCCCAAAAATCAGTTTTCGATCTGGCCATAATGGAAAATTTTATAAAAACTACGCTTATTTTGAGACGGTCTCACACTTTAATAAGTTAAGCATCCCATTATCCCTGTAAAAGGCGTCGGGTAAGTAGGTTCGAGCTAATGTAGGGAATGTTATGAGCTCTTGAACTGTTTAAATTCTTATATAGATGAAACAAGTGTATGTGGAAAATAAAAAAAGGAGAAACAAACCTTTTTCTATAAATGTATTAAAAAAAAAATTGTGTGTGTGCGATTCACACACGATAGAAGTGAAATCGACATAAGAATGGGATTAATATATATAATAAGGGTAGGATAATTAAAAAGTTTAATTGTTTAAAAATGAAAGTATTTTGATTAATTTTAAAAGATATTATATATTTTATTTAACATATGTACGTTACATAATCTATTGCTCAAGTTCCATGGTTTCAGTTTCCACAAATGATGCAAAGGTTTATGATAACTTAAATACGATACAAATATTTTAGTTTCAATTTGATTGATATATCTTTGGACTACTGCATCTATTACCGTTTTTGATCTCGTAGTTGATTGAGTGCGACTGTTACACATTTTTAAATTAAATGTTGTGTCGAGAATAATCAACCAAAGGAAGCGCTCTGTCTGATGCAAAATTTATGTTAAAATCCCTACTTAAAATCATCGGAATTTTATCATAATTCTTTTTGAGAACTCGCGATACCTCTGGGGTATATTTGATCAAATTTTCACTTCTAAATTCAATAACTGATTTTATTGATTGGTTGGGAGAGATGTAAATTGCTACAATCAAAACTAAATCTCCCTGGTCATTTCTGATTTCACAGCAACATATTTCTCCAACTTTCGAAAGCTGAACAGACAATGGTTCCAGCTGTTGTGCATTGAGAACCATTTGTGGCGTAACAACACGGGCACCATCATTTACATTGAGAAAAATTGTTACTCCGCCTGCCCTCGTACGTAGTCTTTTGTAATTAACAACAATATTAATGTCTACAATATCTTCATTATTTTAATATCTTTTTACTTTGAATTTTTTTTACAAGTTATTTTACAATTCAAAAACATTTATCCCTCTTAAAATTGTTTTTTTTTATAAATCTAATTATTAAATCATTTTGTTAATTTAAGAATTATTAAATATAAGTTTAAATTAAATTAAATTTTTTTTAATATTTCAAATGGTGAATTGTAAATTAAGTACATGTTTTTAAATTAAATTTTTAAGTTTTTTCATTTAATTATTATTAAATTGATTTTTTTTTAAATTATTTAAAATTAAATGATGAAAATTAGTATTAATTATTGGTACTTACAATCATTATTTACTAAATTATATCCCGTTGGGACACTATTTTGTTGCTGAGAGTGGTCTAAAACAGAAAAAAATAAATAAGGTTATGCACGTGGTATATTGAGGGTTATATATATATATAATCCATGATCAGTATAAAATAAAAATCAAATTTATTGGTTGAAAAACCTTGAAATATTAGTTTATATTTAAAGCAGGGTTAAAAAATATTTACACTTACCATTTATTACATCAGTCACATTAACACTTAAATTTGAACATCTCTTTTCATTGTTCAATAATTGTATTTTACCTGCACGAAACTCGCGACTACGTTCTGTTGAACTTTTTCCTGGATTTTTTTCATTTTCATTTTATTTTCATTTTTTTCGTCGATATTGATGACACATTTCAGCATTAGTTTTCGGCATCTTATGAAATTTATTATTGAGCACAAGATATAAAAAATACTCACAAACACACAGTTAAATAATAAAAAAAGACGTGTGGCACTCGGGGACTGCCGCGGTAAAGCTATTGCATAGCATTTTGTATCAACTAATGCAATTATAATTATTAAGCTATTCAAAGTTAGGAATTCGCCGCATTTGTTAACATTGTAGGTCGGAATTCGTCTCACAATTTTAACATTTTTTACAATTCTCTCACATATTCTGACCGAGAATATGCAGAGAAATAAATATATGTATTTACGGCAAATGATGACATGGCATATATGCCGAAGCAGAGAAAATGACGAGACAGAAATATATGTATGCATGCCCATGATTACACTCCCAACGAAGAATTTCGTTTTGCTTGTTTATATTTTGTTTCACTTTTGACAGCAAAAAATGTGTACAAAACACACCTCTCACACAGATAACATAAACACATTTTTTATTGTGTTCTCTGTCTCACATACCCAAGAATATGAAGAGTCATAAATATATGTATGCATGCTCCTTTTGATACTTCCAACAACAGCATTGTGTTATTTTCATGCTTCAATTTTTGCTTTCGCAATGTATGCAAATATGTATGCTTTTGTGTTTTGCCGTCGGCATTTCCATATTGGCATGCACAAATAATTATGATATGAGTATAATTTTGTATGAATGCATGCATACTACTATTTACAGTCAATTTGGATTTGACTATTTAATAATTTTATTTGATTTTTACATAATATACTATACTAATAGTAGTAATAGAAATTGAATTTATCACAACAATAATAAATACATACGTATATCAGCTATCATATTAATCTTATTACTTGCTCATATGTATACGCATGTGCGCGCATTAATCTGCTTGTTCATGCATTCATATATACTTATATGTACATACATATATTTGTATACACTTCCGAACAAATAATGCACAAGCATGCATACATACATATGCGTACACATGTGAATATGTCACCAACAAAAAATTTAAGCATTGTTCTACAAAAACAACAATTGCTCAAAGAGCAGAAGCATCAAATGCCAATTTGGCAGCCGAATTGGCGAAGCCCAAATGTAGTAAATTTTACAACAAAAACGATTTCATTTATAAACGCAGGCGCAAATTCTACATGTGACCTCAATTCATTTTTAAAAACAGACGCCGTAACATCTCCCCGAGCATGCCTTTGCCTACAAGCGTCTTTTCGCGACGATGGCAAAAGCTAAAAATCATAAATTGAACAACTTTCTGATGCTTCTTCACAGAAAGAAGTCAGAAAAGTGGCAACAACGGAGTTGTCGATTTATAATATTTGTCCATTCTAAAATATTTTTCCGTGACTCGCACAAATTTGCGTCGATATATATGCAAGCTCATACATATGCATACATATTTACGCTAGTTTGTAGGCGAAGCTGTTACAGCGGCAAAGGAAGCGGTCAATAGACGGCCATTCGTTTATTTTTTTCGGCACAGCTTGGATTTTCTATCATCACACAAGTGCTGAACCAATGAGCGCGACAGATATTAGAATACGCATGTTCTTAGGGACACAGGTATTGAGGCAGCTGCACAACTACATAACTGTGTCCCTAAGAACGTGTGTATTTTAATATTTGACAGATATCGCTTGCAGTCTGTCGTGCTCAATGTGTTCAGCACTTGACTCTTTGACAAAACGCAAGTTTCGGCCATTGGTTGACCGTGACAACGGAGATGCGAAAGAAGCGTGCGACACTTGTTATTATGAATGTATGTATGTACATATGTATATGGCTCGCATTTGCTTTCGTAAACATAGAGACAAATGTGCCAAAGAAATAATATATGTATATATGCATGTGTCATTAAGCGTGAGGTTTTTTCGTTATGGAATTTCTGGATTCGGTCCCCGCGCTCAGAAGCCCGCGATAGAAGCTATGCAATAGCTTAACACACCACACCGACATCTTACCAAAAAGCTGTAATACGCAGCCGCATACAGTGTACAGTAGCTCACGTAATTTTCACATACACTAACCAGAGAACTTAAAGCATAGAGAAGGTGCAGGTTCGACAGCGAACATTTGTTAGATTTATAGTAAGGAATTAACCTCACAACCACAGAATTTACGCTGTGAAAAGTTAACATTCTTACCAGTTCTCCACATACTCAACAGAGAAAATGAAGAGAAATAAATATATGCATTTTCGGCGTATGATGACGTGGCATGTATGCCCAAGCAGAGAATATGAAGAGACATAAATATATGTATGCGTGCTCCTTATGATACTCCCAACAACAGCATTGTGATATTTTCAAGCTTCAATTTTTTGCTTTCAACCAGGAAATCGCTTGTATGTGCTTTTGTGTTTTGCCCATATTGAAATGTAAAAATAATGATGATATGAGTATAATTTTGTATGAATGCACACATAATAATATTTATAGTCAATTAGGATTTGCATATTTAATAATTTTATTTGATTTTTACGTAATATAGTATACCGTAAATATTTTTATATTATATTTCTTACTATTATTATTAGAAATTAAATTTATCACAACAATATATACATTTGTATGTATGTACATCTTCTATCATATTAATCTTATGTCTCTGCACATACTCATATCATAATCTTATTATCTGCTCATATAAATGTATGTATACGCATGAACGCATTCAGATTATGATTATGATTTTATCACTTTTCAATGTATTACATGTGCGCGCTTTGATCTATCCCTGTGCCTGCGCGCACCTACAAATTAGAATCTAAGAAGCACAGTTAGAAAAATAAAGATCTGTGACAGTTGGAAAATAGACCCAAGCGAAGAAGCTCGTCTTATTATTTTTAACCCTATTGCGAAAGTATAGAACTAAGCAAAGAAGTTTGGTTTCTGTATTATTAACTCGGCAACATACACCTAAAACTGGCGACGAGGAAAAACGAACTATTTTATAAAGTCAGTGAGAACCCTGATAATAATAAGTGAACCAAAACTAGAGACATGAAAATCAAGAATTCACAATTAACCAATTGGGAGAGAATAGAATATAATTATAATATATAATAGAACTGTACAAAAACTTTACTAAAATAATATAAAAACATTTAAATCGTGTTAAATGCGCTTTTTACTAAAAAACATTCGTACAACAGCAGCAGTAACAACAACTACAACAAAAGCAACAGCAGCAGCAGTAATAGCAATTACAACAAAAACAACAGCAGCAGCAGTAACAACAATTACAACAAAAGCAACAGCAGCAGCAGTAACAACAATTACAACAAAGCAACAGCAGCAGCAGTAACAGCGATTACAACAAAAGCAACAGCAGAACAAATAAGAGTAAGAAAAATACATACATATATATAAATTTATTAAAATTTTTTTTATAGTAAGTAAGAAAATACAAAACAATGTGTTAAAAAATTATCGCAAAATAGTGTAAAATAAAAATTTAATCGTGCGTATACAGAGTGTTGCAAATTCAAAGTCAAATAATAATGTTTCACTAAAACAGTGACTTCAAAAATTTTAAAATTGCTAATGTGTCTCGACTAGATCTCTTTGAAACTGTTAGATAGGTGTCTTCACTACAAGATAGATAGGTGTCTCCACTACAAGAGTAGACAGTACCTCCTAAAATGTAGAATAGCAACTAAATTACCCAGTAGGAACTTATTACATAAATACGAACATTTTTTTTATATACAATTTTCACTTAATGTAAAAGTTTCTCAAAATGGAGGCATCCACCAAACCATTTTTTCAACTCACTTTGAACTGCATTAACGGAATTGCAGACTTTGATGGACGAGATCCAAACCACCTAACAGACTTCATTAAACAAATTGAAGATATATTACCCACAATACTAACTTTTGATGTAGGTAATCAAAAAATTTTATTCAATTTTCTGAAAGGAAGATGCGTAGGAAAAACTAGGGAAATAATTTACAGATATGGACAAGTTTGTCATTGGGAAACATTAAAACACATACTCCTTAGTAATTTCGGGGAAAAGAAAAGTTCAGCGGAACTTATGGATGAGTTGAAAATCATTAGTCTCGACTCAACGATAGAAAATTACTATTTCAAAATAAATAAAATTGGAAATAAACAACATAATAGAATATTAGCGCATAATGATCTAAATATCTCAACGAATGGAGTTAATAGGATAGCACTGAAATCATTTAAGGAACATCTCCCAGAACCCACTAAAACTATGATTATAGCAAGAGACCCGGATAGTCTAGAAAAGGCATACAAAATAATATTAGAAGCTAGACATCAAGGCTTCACAGTGCTAGGGCAACAAAGGAAAGATCCTAACCCTAATAGCTATCGTAGGACTAATTTTAGCGATAACGTTAACAACAGAACATTTTCCAGATCCAACCAAAATATAAATTATATCCCCACTTATAACAGTAGTTATAATAGATATAACAATTATATGCCACAAAACAGATATAATGGTGGCTATGTCCCAAGAAACGAAAATAACAATAACAACAATTATATGCCAGAAAACAGGTATAACGGTGGCTATGTCCAAGGAATGTAGGTAATAATTATAACAGTGGCAACGGATCAAGCCAAACTAGAATGTCAAACCAGATAACAAACACAAATTATAACGCACAGAGAAACTTTAATCAACAAAGATACGGGAATCAAACGCGGAATTACAACCAATCAGGAAATTATAATCGGTCCGCAATATCAAATCGCAATAAACCAGAACCTATGGATATTGGCAATGCAAACACAAATTTTCAGTGGGATCCACAAAACAATTACCCTATATAATAATAGATACACACATAAGAAAGTTATATTTCATCATTGACACTGGAGCAGAGTTCCGTTTGATCAACGAAAATGTTTGTAACCCGAAATGGAAGAGGGAAGTAGATGTGCAAGTCACAGCAATGGGAAGAAAAACGGAAGTTAAGAAACTTTGCAGGTTCCCAATATTTAGAGAATTTAATGAAAAAGAAATCATATGTGAATTCCTAGAATGTAATTTTAACAAGAACTTTGACGGACTTATTGGTAACAATATCTTAACGAAGATAAATGCGATAATAGACTACCCAAACAGATTTATAAAAACAAATAAAACAATATTGACTTTTTATCTAACAAAAGAAGAAGAAATATGTAACGAAATGAGCTATAAAGACAATGAGGTGGAAATCTTCTGTAACGACATAAAAGATAAATGTGTCACAGAATTCGTTGACACCAATCACCTTAAAGGTTGGTACGCAGCTCTTAAGTAATTGCTCAAGAACAAAAATACATTATTTCTGAAGTAATGTTGACAGCTGCTTACGCATTGTGAATGATCCACATTAGAAGAGCAAGAGAGAATAAACAAAGTAAACAAACTTTGTGCGTATGCATGTATGTATGTATGTGTATGGTAACACAAATATTTTCATTGAGATTTAAGGGATGTTGTTGATGATTGGTTGGTTTTATACAACATTTCAAAATGGAATATACTTTATAATAATGATTTCAACTAATTTAGGATGAATTTGACGATTACTTCGAATTTCCCTCAAGAAACAATTGTTGATTTGATGTTTCTTCGCAAAACCAGGTTTGCCATATTCACATTTTATTGAAAAAAAGTATTAAAAATTAGTACTAGATTTCTTGAGAGCTGCGTACTAGCACAAGTAAGCTTATCGCAGGAACGTTTCTGGACCGTTTCTTAAGCGTTTTTTTATATGAAGTTTTTACGTTTCTTGAGAGCTGCGTACTAAGCTTAACGGTATAGACAAAAATAGACTTATAAATATATTAAAAAGATATAAAAGCGTATTTTACAACGAAGATGATAATTTAACATTTACAAGTTCAACATTCATGGCGTCTTGTGATCGACTACAGGAAGTTGAACAGCGTAACTAAGGAGGACAGATTCCAAATATAGACGATATATTTGACAAATTGGGAAGATGCCAATATTTTTCAACTCTCGACTTAGCCAAAGGTTTTCATCAAATTGAAATGGACTAACGCGACATACATAAAACAGCGTTCTCCACTGCAAATGGACATTATGAATTTTTAAGAATGCCCTTTGGATTGCGGAATGCACCGGCAACGTTCCAAAGGCTAACGAACGATATATTAAAAGAATATATCGACAAAATTTGCATGGATGATATTCTAGTATTTCCTACAAGCGTAGAAGAGCACCCAGAATCATTGAGCAAAATTTTAATGAGAATAAAAGAAAAAAATCTAAAGATCCAATTAAATAAATGCGATTTCCTAAGACAAGAAACAAAATTCCTAGGTCACTTGATTACAAAAGATGGTATTAAACCAAACCCTCAAAAAGTGGAAGCAATAGAAAAGATTCTATTTCCAAGAAGCGTTAAAGAAATAAAAGCATTTTTAGGTATTACGGGATACTATAGGAGGTTTATCAAAGATTACTCTAAAATAGCATACCATTTAATAAAATATTTAAAAAAGGGTTCAAAAATAAACATTAATGACCAAGATTACAAAGATTCTTTCTTTAAATTAAAAATGTTGATAAAAAATTACCCCATTTTAACCCACCCAGATTTCACAAAAAATTTTACTCTTGTGACAGATGCGAGTAATTTTGCTCTAGGAGCAGCCCTTATGCAAGATAACAAAACAATTTCATTTGCCAGTCGTACTTTGAATGGACATGAGAAAAATTATAGCACTATAGAGAAAGAGTTGTTAGCAATAGTGTGGGCCACTAAATATTTTCACCCATATCTTTTTGGTCGCAGATTCACCATTAAAACAGATCATCGCCCACTGGTTTGGTTAAATAATATAAAGGAACCTAATTCAAAATTACAAAGGTGGAAAATTAAACTCAATGAATTTGATTTTGACATTTTATATATTAAAGGTAAAGAAAATGTAATTGCAGATGGTCTAAGCAGACTAAATTACGAAAATAATAATATAACAGAATTAAATTTAAATGAAATATTCAACGACGACGACATAGATACTGTACATAGCGCAGAAACGGACAGTACATACTTTATAAAAATAACAGAAAATGCAATCAACATATATAAAAATCAACTTATAATTCAAAGGGCGCAAAGGCAATCAATTACAAAGAAAATAATACATCAAAGGAAAATAAGAAACATAATAAACGTAACACTTGAAAGCGACATTTTAAAAATAATGCAAGAGAACCTACCCGAAAAAGGATTAATCGTAATTTACTGCCCAGATGACAAATTATTTTTACAAATTCCAGAGTTATATATAAAATTTTTCGCAAATAATGCAAATCTAAAATAATGAAATCAAACATAATTTAAAAAGATATAACAGACAAAGGAGAACTTTTAACTTTGATAGAAGAGAAACACCTGGAAAATAATCACAGGGGAATAAATGAAATATTTGAAGAAATAAAAAAAACACACTACTACCCCAAATTACAAAAAGAAATACAGAAATACATCAATAATTGCGAAATATGCAATAAGGCGAAGTTCGACAGAAACCCTATCAAACATAGTTTAAATATTACGGAAACTCCTAAAAAACATAATGAAATGGTTCATTTTGATATTTGGTACCTACAAAGAGGCATAATGTACCTCACAAGCATCGACAAATTAACAAAATATGCAACAGCCAAATCATTAAAAGACAGAACTTGGATATCAATTGTAAATGCCATAAAAGAAAGAATTCAATATTTAGGCAAACCGGAAACTTTAGTAACAGATAATGAATTAGATACAGTACCAATAAAACAATTCTTAAAAGATAATAAAATAAACCTACACCTAACGACCACTTATAACAAAACAGGAAATGCAGATGTTGAAAGATTACACTTAACTTTGAATGAACACTTAAGACTTTTTAATTCTGATGTAAATAACAATGATAATCTGAAGGAAAAAGTATTCAAAGCAATAACTGCTTATAATAATACCATACATTCTACGACAAAAAAGAGGCCAATTGATTTCATAAATAACTTACTTTCCGAACAAGAACTAAACAAACTCGCGGAAAAATTACAAAAGCAAAAAGAAAATATAATAAATAACATCAATAAAAAAGAAAACAGGGTAAACATACAAGATTTTCAGAATAAATATATAAAGAATCATAGAGTTAACAAAGCACAACCAAGATACAAGGGAGTAGACAATTTTAAAGAAGAGGGAAATCATTTAATATCTCAAGATTCAAAATTTAAAAAAGCATACAAGACCCAAGTTAAACGAAAATTTAAATTTCAGGATTAATATGGCGAAAATTACGATACTTTTAACGATAATAACAGTAATCAATGGACTTCTACAAACAAACAAACTTGAAAACCAATCGGGATACGCTAAAATAAGAATGAGAGAGATAGAGATAGTGAATCAAACCGCAATAGTAATCCATATAATACACCCCAAAGAATTTAAGCAGATTATAAATAAAATTAAAAATAACTTAGAAAATAATTTCAACCAATATAACAGGAATGATAGGGAAATATTATACGAAGAAATAAAGTCTATTAAAGCAAAAATCAACACATTAATGCCTATAGGAAATAACAGAAAACACAGAGGACTATTTAATATTGTAGGGACTACATACAAATGGCTCTTCGGAACCATGGACAATGAAGATAGGGAAAACACACTACAACATTTAGAAACAATAGAGAAAAACAATCATAAGATAATAGGAGCGGTAAATCAACAAATATATATAAATGACAACTTCAATAAATCCATTAATACATTAAAAAGAACCATAGAAGACGACAGGACAGAAATACTAAACACCTTTGAAAAAATAAATAAATCAAACTAAAAAATTATAAAACACATGCTTTATACTGATCAGATGCTTAAACTTAAACACTTAGAAAGTAAAATTGAACAAATTCAAGAAAACATAGCTTCAGCAAAGCGTAATATATTACACCCTAGTATATTATCAGCAGAAGAAATTGAAAAATTCAATATTGACATTTTTAAATTAAAACACGTAGAGACAGGACTCCTTTCATATAAAGATGACGCATTACTTTTAGCTATAAAAATACCAATTACACACGTTAAAGCAGATCTAATACTAATAACGCCATTACCCAATAGGCAACATTTTGAAATGATAGGAGAACAGAAATATGCAATTATAATAGGAAACAAAATATATAAATATACAGAAGGAGCACATTTCAAAAACTTAAAATAAATTAACGTGTGCTCGTCTAACCAATGTAAATACGAATATAACAATTACACAATGATCGAAGATATCGAGTTCGACACTATCCTGATTAAAAATGCATATAAAATAGAAATGAAACAAAATTGTGACAATAGAGAAATTTTACTCGAAGGAAATGCATTAATAAATTTTTATAATTGTAAAGTTGAGATAAAAAATAAATCATTCCAAAATCAAAAAGTTATTGTAGAAGAAAGATATATTGTCCCTGAAAAAGAAACTGAGATAATAATAAACCAAGAAAAAAATATTAACAAATTCGAAGAACTAAAAATACACAAAAATGTTAATTATGCCATAAGCATATGAATAATATTATTATTAGCAATAGGAATATTGATAAAATGTATAGTATATAAGAGAAATAAAAATACGAATTTAAATGTAGAGCTACAAATTCAACCTCTTTCAAATGAGGAAAACACGAGAAAAATAATTAGTCCCATGTCAAGCTCAAAATTATAACTATAATTTTACAATCATAAGCAAGTTTTATAATCACTAGTAATAAAGAAAACTTGGCAGAATTCAATGGAGACCATTGAATCTAGGGGTGGAGGAGTCACATATTGACATACACTCCCTAGAAATAAATAATGAATAAGCAATATTCATTTCAAGATAGACTTCATACACGAACTCTATCTTGAAACGAATCAAATTTACTTACAAATTTCTGCTGACCAGGCAAATTCTTCTGGCATGCATACAGATATGTGTATGTATGTAAGTATAAGATAAACACATGTATAAGTGCCTGCGCGCACATACATACAAATTAGAATCTAAGCAGCACAGTTAGAAAAATAAAGATCTGTGACAGTTGGAAAATAGACCCAAGCGAAGAAGCTCGTCTTATTATTTTTAACCCTATTGCGAAAGTATAGAACTAAGCAAATAAGTTTGGTTTCTGTATTATTAACTCGGCAACATACACCTAAAACTATATATACGCTAGCTTGTTGGCGAAGCTGTTCGAGCAGCAAGGGAAGCAGTAATAATCGGCGATCGTTTGTTAGTTTCTTTCGGCACAGCTCGGATTTTCTACCAACAACACAACGTTGTCGCGCTTTGTCGTCGCAACAGTGCTTCGACAGATTGACTCTTGACACTTGTTATTATGAATACGTGTATATATGTATGTGGCTCGCATTTGCTTTCGTAAACAAACAGACAAATGTGCCAAATAAATAATATATTTATGTATATGCCGATAATACAAAATAGTATGTATATTTCTGTCTCATTCTTTCCTAGCTTCATCCTACACATTTTCGTATTTGTGTCTCTTACCTGTCGCTTTTCCGTTGCATCCGATTTGAAATCACAACGATTCTAAAGAAGTTTTACTTCAAAAAAAATATTTCATATTTTCAGACTATAATAATTGCAGTATAAATTTTACAAACCAATTAAAATATTAAATTTAATATGGGAATGATATTTTGATTTATGCTTGTATACGTTTATTAAATTTAAGACTGAGCTCAATTGCCAATCCACTTTGTATAATTTTTCTGCAAATTAACAATATTAAATTAAATACTAATTTTTTGGAAAAATGTATTAATTTATTTTGAGAATGTACTTCATTTTTATTATTTAACACGTCCGTCATAATACTCACTCTACTTAATTTAATATTACCGAAATGAAACTGCCGTCGGTGTATGTATTACAATGTACATTCTGTGCTGCATTTGGTAGACTTCGTTCAATCGTGCGGTTTTCTGAATTCATTCTCAGCTTATGCTTTCGAAAATTTCTTGCAAACCCTAAGCGATTCGTTAAAAGACCCCGAGAAACATTACAACAAATAAATAACAGATACCAATATGAAAGCGTGTTTGCAACAGACAAGTGCCCATAAGTCAGCGGCATTTATATATAAACTACATATATTTTCTTGGCACAATTCCTATTTCCTCCTGATTTAAAAGTATTTGGGATTATAGGAACCGCAAACGCTTAGTTTACGAGATATTTGACTTTAAAGTTCAAAAATTTCCAAAATTCGAATATTTCAACCACGTTTACACATTCTACGCACATTTTTTACTTCAAATTAATTATCTTATACCATAATCATTTAAATAAATCCATTTTTTTACACTTTTTGCATGTTTTTTACCTAAGAAATCTTTATTTTAAAAATAGCATTTTACACTCGTAATAAACCACATTTATGTGCCAACAATTACGACGAAATAGAGCCATATGATAACAAGGCAATTCGCTGAAATTACTCTTTTCCATGCTTATGTATATTTTCTTTTTTAAATTTAATAAACAAATGAGTAATATTATATAATGATATTATGTAATATATAATATGTATGTAAAAATGTAAATCGCAGTCAGATATAATAACCAGTATATAACCATTTTATAACGAAAACTTAAAAAGGAGTACTATGCGAAAGTAATTCGGTCACTCCGGGTATTCGCTTGACCAGGGTTACCAGCCGTAGACCGCCAACGCAGAAAGGAGTACTACGCAAAAGTACTTCGGTCACCCCGGTTATTCGCTTGACCAGGGTTATTTTTTTTTTAAATGCGGCCGAAGGCCATCAACGCAGAGAGAAGTACTACGAGAAAGTACTTCAGTCACCCTGATATGATATAAATTTTAACTTATTTTTGTTTATTAAATACTAGCTGACTCCGCAGACGTTGTCCTGCGTGAAACTATGTGTTTTGAAATGAAAAGATTCAATGTAACGCAGCTTGATAAACAACATTTTTTGGTTTCTGTCCCGGTGTATAGAAAAGATGGTTTTCCATTTCGGGAGCACGCCACGTAAATTTATGCCACACACTATGCGACTATCCTTATGTCCTGCTAATTGTCATCTCAAATGCAATGCTCACTGGAAACGGTGTACGTTTGAACTGAAATGGCAAATCCTTAGAACTCAAAGAAATTTGTAGAATCAAGCATTCTGCCCCTTTGTATTCGAAAGGTGCGTCACAATCAGTCGGGTTCCATTACACAGTTTCGGCGCATGTAGATTGCGAAACATAATAACGACAGACCCAGCTTTGAGACGCAAATGATGCGGTGGCATACCAAGCCTCTTGAAACAATTTAGAAATTCCACTGGACAATTCACGGCGTCGTCTTCATTGTCAAGACGATCGATCGATTTGTATGAGCGCAAGTCTGCCGGAATTTAACTTTGAATCTTCCAGTTTAAGTCATTGACATCGGCATTATTGGCGCGTGCACTCAAGCAATTGCAGTTACGCTAATTTGGCCAATGTCCGAACATTCTTGATGAGTTCATCTTTCGTGAATTGATAAATGGCGGATGGAATTGATATCAAACCACCGGAAGTATCAACCGGAATTGGCCCATTTCCAATTTTTAGCGAAGACGATGTAAAATGTCTTCGGCAATGTCATTTTTGTTCATATCCCATTATTGATGCGGATTTGAAGGCTGATATATCGAAATGATTATCGCGAAAAGTATGCAAACTTCATTTGCATTCCAGTGATTAACATGTTCCAGCAATTGTAATTGCTGGCTTACTTCTCCAAAACTTGCACACACCGTACCATTCACAGTTCGCAATGACTCAAATGAAATTGAACCGCGTACATTAATCAATAGCAACCGAAGGAAGAAACTATCGTCGTTTTTCGGGTGGACTATGTAAATTCGTCCTAAGGAATTAGTTGAAAACACACCTGGATGTCCCTTTACTGGTTCACCTTGCTTTCTGCGTAACTATTTCTTCGACGATGCATTCCATGTATAATATCAAAGTATTTCCGAATAGAGCAATGTTCTCGCAAATGGATACCTGACGAAAGTTGAGAAAAAACTCGTAAATGTTAATTTTGCTGCTGGCGGTGTTTCCACTGGCTGTACTGTATTCCCTGGGTTGAAATACACTCTTTGACCATTCTCCAAATTAACTGCGAAACGCACATCAGCCGGAAAACGTTCATGAACTGCAAAAGTAAATATCCTACAAAGCGGTTTATTGCAGTTCACGTATCGACCGTATCGTTGAAGACCAATAACCGCCATGTTTCTTCATTTGGTGACGTGATTACAAACGTATTTTATCGATTACACAAAACTGCAATACTCAACATTGATATGAGTTTCGAATGTGAATTAGACAATAATGGTGAATACAGTACGATCCATGTGTTGACAACTTCGATATTCACTTCTCTAAATTAAATGCTGAATATTCTGCTTCAAGACAAAGTCAAACAAACATCGTAACTGTTGTTTGAAAAGTCGTGCTGTGACATCGTGACGATCGCTTGCTGGTTGACCACGATCTATAATTCCGCACGTATGTCACCGCATCTTGGGAGTACTTCTTGCCTTGCCTTGCCTTGAGCTGCCATACGTCGGTGGCAAAAAGAACGCCGACCGATATTAGCGCGACCTCCTCGTGGCTTCATAACAAATTTCAATCTGCAATTGATCATTTTATGTGAAACATAGATAAAGTTTTCACTGAATAATTTTTAATAATTTTTCTTTTGAATAGCCGGAATAAAAAAGCAAGCGACCGAAATTGAACGGTGCAAATATTTTGCAAATCAAAGTATTGAAAACAAAACAAAAAAAACTAAAAAAAAAATTTGTATGGAAAAAAGTTATGTACTTTTTTGAATTGTCCATTTTTCCGACTTTTCCTCATGAAAAGCATAAGGTATTTTTATTTCCAACCCTTTCCCGATCCACAACGAACAACTTCTGCAAATTTCATCAGGATTGGTGCAGCCGTTCTCCAAGTGTTACTAACAAACAATAGGGGTATTCAGGATGATATTCTAGTATTTCCTACAAGCGTAGAAGAGCACCCAGAATCATTGAGCAAAATTTTAATGAGAATAAAAGAAAAAAATCTAAAGATCCAATTAAATAAATGCGATTTCCTAAGACAAGAAACAAAATTCCTAGGTCACTTGATTACAAAAGATGGTATTAAACCAAACCCTCAAAAAGTGGAAGCAATAGAAAAGATTCTATTTCCAAGAAGCGTTAAAGAAATAAAAGCATTTTTAGGTATTACGGGATACTATAGGAGGTTTATCAAAGATTACTCTAAAATAGCATACCATTTAATAAAATATTTAAAAAAGGGTTCAAAAATAAACATTAATGACCAAGATTACAAAGATTCTTTCTTTAAATTAAAAATGTTGATAAAAAATTACCCCATTTTAACCCACCCAGATTTCACAAAAAATTTTACTCTTGTGACAGATGCGAGTAATTTTGCTCTAGGAGCAGCCCTTATGCAAGATAACAAAACAATTTCATTTGCCAGTCGTACTTTGAATGGACATGAGAAAAATTATAGCACTATAGAGAAAGAGTTGTTAGCAATAGTGTGGGCCACTAAATATTTTCACCCATATCTTTTTGGTCGCAGATTCACCATTAAAACAGATCATCGCCCACTGGTTTGGTTAAATAATATAAAGGAACCTAATTCAAAATTACAAAGGTGGAAAATTAAACTCAATGAATTTGATTTTGACATTTTATATATTAAAGGTAAAGAAAATGTAATTGCAGATGGTCTAAGCAGACTAAATTACGAAAATAATAATATAACAGAATTAAATTTAAATGAAATATTCAACGACGACGACATAGATACTGTACATAGCGCAGAAACGGACAGTACATACTTTATAAAAATAACAGAAAATGCAATCAACATATATAAAAATCAACTTATAATTCAAAGGGCGCAAAGGCAATCAATTACAAAGAAAATAATACATCAAAGGAAAATAAGAAACATAATAAACGTAACACTTGAAAGCGACATTTTAAAAATAATGCAAGAGAACCTACCCGAAAAAGGATTAATCGTAATTTACTGCCCAGATGACAAATTATTTTTACAAATTCCAGAGTTATATATAAAATTTTTCGCAAA
Source organism: Bactrocera zonata (assembly GCA_037783105.1). Taxonomy (NCBI): domain Eukaryota; kingdom Metazoa; phylum Arthropoda; class Insecta; order Diptera; family Tephritidae; genus Bactrocera; species Bactrocera zonata. The sequence continues at coordinate 489,376 of JBAWJQ010006683.1, forward strand.
TAATGCAAATCTAAAATAATGAAATCAAACATAATTTAAAAAGATATAACAGACAAAGGAGAACTTTTAACTTTGATAGAAGAGAAACACCTGGAAAATAATCACAGGGGAATAAATGAAATATTTGAAGAAATAAAAAAAACACACTACTACCCCAAATTACAAAAAGAAATACAGAAATACATCAATAATTGCGAAATATGCAATAAGGCGAAGTTCGACAGAAACCCTATCAAACATAGTTTAAATATTACGGAAACTCCTAAAAAACATAATGAAATGGTTCATTTTGATATTTGGTACCTACAAAGAGGCATAATGTACCTCACAAGCATCGACAAATTAACAAAATATGCAACAGCCAAATCATTAAAAGACAGAACTTGGATATCAATTGTAAATGCCATAAAAGAAAGAATTCAATATTTAGGCAAACCGGAAACTTTAGTAACAGATAATGAATTAGATACAGTACCAATAAAACAATTCTTAAAAGATAATAAAATAAACCTACACCTAACGACCACTTATAACAAAACAGGAAATGCAGATGTTGAAAGATTACACTTAACTTTGAATGAACACTTAAGACTTTTTAATTCTGATGTAAATAACAATGATAATCTGAAGGAAAAAGTATTCAAAGCAATAACTGCTTATAATAATACCATACATTCTACGACAAAAAAGAGGCCAATTGATTTCATAAATAACTTACTTTCCGAACAAGAACTAAACAAACTCGCGGAAAAATTACAAAAGCAAAAAGAAAATATAATAAATAACATCAATAAAAAAGAAAACAGGGTAAACATACAAGATTTTCAGAATAAATATATAAAGAATCATAGAGTTAACAAAGCACAACCAAGATACAAGGGAGTAGACAATTTTAAAGAAGAGGGAAATCATTTAATATCTCAAGATTCAAAATTTAAAAAAGCATACAAGACCCAAGTTAAACGAAAATTTAAATTTCAGGATTAATATGGCGAAAATTACGATACTTTTAACGATAATAACAGTAATCAATGGACTTCTACAAACAAACAAACTTGAAAACCAATCGGGATACGCTAAAATAAGAATGAGAGAGATAGAGATAGTGAATCAAACCGCAATAGTAATCCATATAATACACCCCAAAGAATTTAAGCAGATTATAAATAAAATTAAAAATAACTTAGAAAATAATTTCAACCAATATAACAGGAATGATAGGGAAATATTATACGAAGAAATAAAGTCTATTAAAGCAAAAATCAACACATTAATGCCTATAGGAAATAACAGAAAACACAGAGGACTATTTAATATTGTAGGGACTACATACAAATGGCTCTTCGGAACCATGGACAATGAAGATAGGGAAAACACACTACAACATTTAGAAACAATAGAGAAAAACAATCATAAGATAATAGGAGCGGTAAATCAACAAATATATATAAATGACAACTTCAATAAATCCATTAATACATTAAAAAGAACCATAGAAGACGACAGGACAGAAATACTAAACACCTTTGAAAAAATAAATAAATCAAACTAAAAAATTATAAAACACATGCTTTATACTGATCAGATGCTTAAACTTAAACACTTAGAAAGTAAAATTGAACAAATTCAAGAAAACATAGCTTCAGCAAAGCGTAATATATTACACCCTAGTATATTATCAGCAGAAGAAATTGAAAAATTCAATATTGACATTTTTAAATTAAAACACGTAGAGACAGGACTCCTTTCATATAAAGATGACGCATTACTTTTAGCTATAAAAATACCAATTACACACGTTAAAGCAGATCTAATACTAATAACGCCATTACCCAATAGGCAACATTTTGAAATGATAGGAGAACAGAAATATGCAATTATAATAGGAAACAAAATATATAAATATACAGAAGGAGCACATTTCAAAAACTTAAAATAAATTAACGTGTGCTCGTCTAACCAATGTAAATACGAATATAACAATTACACAATGATCGAAGATATCGAGTTCGACACTATCCTGATTAAAAATGCATATAAAATAGAAATGAAACAAAATTGTGACAATAGAGAAATTTTACTCGAAGGAAATGCATTAATAAATTTTTATAATTGTAAAGTTGAGATAAAAAATAAATCATTCCAAAATCAAAAAGTTATTGTAGAAGAAAGATATATTGTCCCTGAAAAAGAAACTGAGATAATAATAAACCAAGAAAAAAATATTAACAAATTCGAAGAACTAAAAATACACAAAAATGTTAATTATGCCATAAGCATATGAATAATATTATTATTAGCAATAGGAATATTGATAAAATGTATAGTATATAAGAGAAATAAAAATACGAATTTAAATGTAGAGCTACAAATTCAACCTCTTTCAAATGAGGAAAACACGAGAAAAATAATTAGTCCCATGTCAAGCTCAAAATTATAACTATAATTTTACAATCATAAGCAAGTTTTATAATCACTAGTAATAAAGAAAACTTGGCAGAATTCAATGGAGACCATTGAATCTAGGGGTGGAGGAGTCACATATTGACATACACTCCCTAGAAATAAATAATGAATAAGCAATATTCATTTCAAGATAGACTTCATACACGAACTCTATCTTGAAACGAATCAAATTTACTTACAAATTTCTGCTGACCAGGCAAATTCTTCTGGCATGCATACAGATATGTGTATGTATGTAAGTATAAGATAAACACATGTATAAGTGCCTGCGCGCACATACATACAAATTAGAATCTAAGCAGCACAGTTAGAAAAATAAAGATCTGTGACAGTTGGAAAATAGACCCAAGCGAAGAAGCTCGTCTTATTATTTTTAACCCTATTGCGAAAGTATAGAACTAAGCAAATAAGTTTGGTTTCTGTATTATTAACTCGGCAACATACACCTAAAACTATATATACGCTAGCTTGTTGGCGAAGCTGTTCGAGCAGCAAGGGAAGCAGTAATAATCGGCGATCGTTTGTTAGTTTCTTTCGGCACAGCTCGGATTTTCTACCAACAACACAACGTTGTCGCGCTTTGTCGTCGCAACAGTGCTTCGACAGATTGACTCTTGACACTTGTTATTATGAATACGTGTATATATGTATGTGGCTCGCATTTGCTTTCGTAAACAAACAGACAAATGTGCCAAATAAATAATATATTTATGTATATGCCGATAATACAAAATAGTATGTATATTTCTGTCTCATTCTTTCCTAGCTTCATCCTACACATTTTCGTATTTGTGTCTCTTACCTGTCGCTTTTCCGTTGCATCCGATTTGAAATCACAACGATTCTAAAGAAGTTTTACTTCAAAAAAAATATTTCATATTTTCAGACTATAATAATTGCAGTATAAATTTTACAAACCAATTAAAATATTAAATTTAATATGGGAATGATATTTTGATTTATGCTTGTATACGTTTATTAAATTTAAGACTGAGCTCAATTGCCAATCCACTTTGTATAATTTTTCTGCAAATTAACAATATTAAATTAAATACTAATTTTTTGGAAAAATGTATTAATTTATTTTGAGAATGTACTTCATTTTTATTATTTAACACGTCCGTCATAATACTCACTCTACTTAATTTAATATTACCGAAATGAAACTGCCGTCGGTGTATGTATTACAATGTACATTCTGTGCTGCATTTGGTAGACTTCGTTCAATCGTGCGGTTTTCTGAATTCATTCTCAGCTTATGCTTTCGAAAATTTCTTGCAAACCCTAAGCGATTCGTTAAAAGACCCCGAGAAACATTACAACAAATAAATAACAGATACCAATATGAAAGCGTGTTTGCAACAGACAAGTGCCCATAAGTCAGCGGCATTTATATATAAACTACATATATTTTCTTGGCACAATTCCTATTTCCTCCTGATTTAAAAGTATTTGGGATTATAGGAACCGCAAACGCTTAGTTTACGAGATATTTGACTTTAAAGTTCAAAAATTTCCAAAATTCGAATATTTCAACCACGTTTACACATTCTACGCACATTTTTTACTTCAAATTAATTATCTTATACCATAATCATTTAAATAAATCCATTTTTTTACACTTTTTGCATGTTTTTTACCTAAGAAATCTTTATTTTAAAAATAGCATTTTACACTCGTAATAAACCACATTTATGTGCCAACAATTACGACGAAATAGAGCCATATGATAACAAGGCAATTCGCTGAAATTACTCTTTTCCATGCTTATGTATATTTTCTTTTTTAAATTTAATAAACAAATGAGTAATATTATATAATGATATTATGTAATATATAATATGTATGTAAAAATGTAAATCGCAGTCAGATATAATAACCAGTATATAACCATTTTATAACGAAAACTTAAAAAGGAGTACTATGCGAAAGTAATTCGGTCACTCCGGGTATTCGCTTGACCAGGGTTACCAGCCGTAGACCGCCAACGCAGAAAGGAGTACTACGCAAAAGTACTTCGGTCACCCCGGTTATTCGCTTGACCAGGGTTATTTTTTTTTTAAATGCGGCCGAAGGCCATCAACGCAGAGAGAAGTACTACGAGAAAGTACTTCAGTCACCCTGATATGATATAAATTTTAACTTATTTTTGTTTATTAAATACTAGCTGACTCCGCAGACGTTGTCCTGCGTGAAACTATGTGTTTTGAAATGAAAAGATTCAATGTAACGCAGCTTGATAAACAACATTTTTTGGTTTCTGTCCCGGTGTATAGAAAAGATGGTTTTCCATTTCGGGAGCACGCCACGTAAATTTATGCCACACACTATGCGACTATCCTTATGTCCTGCTAATTGTCATCTCAAATGCAATGCTCACTGGAAACGGTGTACGTTTGAACTGAAATGGCAAATCCTTAGAACTCAAAGAAATTTGTAGAATCAAGCATTCTGCCCCTTTGTATTCGAAAGGTGCGTCACAATCAGTCGGGTTCCATTACACAGTTTCGGCGCATGTAGATTGCGAAACATAATAACGACAGACCCAGCTTTGAGACGCAAATGATGCGGTGGCATACCAAGCCTCTTGAAACAATTTAGAAATTCCACTGGACAATTCACGGCGTCGTCTTCATTGTCAAGACGATCGATCGATTTGTATGAGCGCAAGTCTGCCGGAATTTAACTTTGAATCTTCCAGTTTAAGTCATTGACATCGGCATTATTGGCGCGTGCACTCAAGCAATTGCAGTTACGCTAATTTGGCCAATGTCCGAACATTCTTGATGAGTTCATCTTTCGTGAATTGATAAATGGCGGATGGAATTGATATCAAACCACCGGAAGTATCAACCGGAATTGGCCCATTTCCAATTTTTAGCGAAGACGATGTAAAATGTCTTCGGCAATGTCATTTTTGTTCATATCCCATTATTGATGCGGATTTGAAGGCTGATATATCGAAATGATTATCGCGAAAAGTATGCAAACTTCATTTGCATTCCAGTGATTAACATGTTCCAGCAATTGTAATTGCTGGCTTACTTCTCCAAAACTTGCACACACCGTACCATTCACAGTTCGCAATGACTCAAATGAAATTGAACCGCGTACATTAATCAATAGCAACCGAAGGAAGAAACTATCGTCGTTTTTCGGGTGGACTATGTAAATTCGTCCTAAGGAATTAGTTGAAAACACACCTGGATGTCCCTTTACTGGTTCACCTTGCTTTCTGCGTAACTATTTCTTCGACGATGCATTCCATGTATAATATCAAAGTATTTCCGAATAGAGCAATGTTCTCGCAAATGGATACCTGACGAAAGTTGAGAAAAAACTCGTAAATGTTAATTTTGCTGCTGGCGGTGTTTCCACTGGCTGTACTGTATTCCCTGGGTTGAAATACACTCTTTGACCATTCTCCAAATTAACTGCGAAACGCACATCAGCCGGAAAACGTTCATGAACTGCAAAAGTAAATATCCTACAAAGCGGTTTATTGCAGTTCACGTATCGACCGTATCGTTGAAGACCAATAACCGCCATGTTTCTTCATTTGGTGACGTGATTACAAACGTATTTTATCGATTACACAAAACTGCAATACTCAACATTGATATGAGTTTCGAATGTGAATTAGACAATAATGGTGAATACAGTACGATCCATGTGTTGACAACTTCGATATTCACTTCTCTAAATTAAATGCTGAATATTCTGCTTCAAGACAAAGTCAAACAAACATCGTAACTGTTGTTTGAAAAGTCGTGCTGTGACATCGTGACGATCGCTTGCTGGTTGACCACGATCTATAATTCCGCACGTATGTCACCGCATCTTGGGAGTACTTCTTGCCTTGCCTTGCCTTGAGCTGCCATACGTCGGTGGCAAAAAGAACGCCGACCGATATTAGCGCGACCTCCTCGTGGCTTCATAACAAATTTCAATCTGCAATTGATCATTTTATGTGAAACATAGATAAAGTTTTCACTGAATAATTTTTAATAATTTTTCTTTTGAATAGCCGGAATAAAAAAGCAAGCGACCGAAATTGAACGGTGCAAATATTTTGCAAATCAAAGTATTGAAAACAAAACAAAAAAAACTAAAAAAAAAATTTGTATGGAAAAAAGTTATGTACTTTTTTGAATTGTCCATTTTTCCGACTTTTCCTCATGAAAAGCATAAGGTATTTTTATTTCCAACCCTTTCCCGATCCACAACGAACAACTTCTGCAAATTTCATCAGGATTGGTGCAGCCGTTCTCCAAGTGTTACTAACAAACAATAGGGGTATTCAGGCCAACCTTGTTAATTCGCTAGTCGTTATTTGGTAATTTTTTACATGTATTTTGCTTTTGTAAAATTAACAGACTATCGTTTTACCGAGTAACGAACTACCCATCTGGCAAGCTTGATAATTGTTTCGTTACTCGGTAATATCACATCAGCTGTTCTCCTGCTCCTCTGTACATCAATTTAAAGTACTTATCAGTAATAATTTTGATCTGCTCCACATAATTTTCAATTAAATTACTGAATATTTTTGATTTTGCACTTTGTTGGGGCATTTTTACTCTTTAATAGAATTGAATCAGCTGTTTCGGAATAAAATTTATCATACTACCAAGGTAGAGCAAAAAGTATGTTCACAGTTAAGCCTTTTAACGAAGTATCAACTAACGAATTACCAAATTAACAGGCTTCGGTATGAATACCCCTAACGAATCATTCGTTTGTATGGGAAAAAGAAAAGAACTGTTTTTTGGGGGTATCAGGCAATTATTCGAAATTTTCTTGCCGTAAGAATCATCCTGGAACATCAACGAACATTTGGAAAAAATTATTGAGTTATGCGCTTAGGAACACATTTTGCGATTAATTTTTATATATAAGACTAGCTGACCCCGCAGCCGTTGTCCTGCGTGAAAATATGTGTTTTGAAATGAAAAGAAAATTAAATTTATCATTTCATTTTTTTTTCAATGCAACACAGTTTGATAAACAATATTTTTTGGTTTCTGTTCCGGTGTACAGAAAAGATGGTTTTCTAACACGTAAGCACGCCAAGTATATCTGACCGTGTGAAACATTTCCAAATTTATGCCACACACTATGCGAATATCCTTGTGTCCTGTCATCTCAAATGCAATTTTCACAGGAAACGTAATACGTTTAAACTGAAATGGCAAATCGATAGAACTCAAAGGAATTCGTACAATCAAGCATTCTGCTCCTTGTATTCGATAGGTGCGTCACAATCAGACAGGTTCCATTACACAGTTTCGGCGCATGAAGATTGCGAAACATAATAAGGACAGATCCAACTTTGAGACGCAAATGGTGCGGTGACATACCAAGCCTCTCCAAAGAATTTAGAAATTCCATTGGATAATTCACGGCGTTGTCTTCATTGTCAAGACTATCGATCGATTTGTATGAGCGCAAGTCTCCCGGAATTTGACTTTGAATCTTCCAGTTTAAGTCAACAATATCGGTATTTTTGGCAGCTAACATTGCGCGTTCACTCAAGGAATCGTAGTTACGATAATTTGCCCAATGTCCGAACATTCGTGATGAGTTCATATTTCGTGAACTGATAAACGGCAGATGGAATTGATATCAAACCACCGAAAGTATCAACCGAAATTGATCCATTTCCAATTCTTAGCGAAGACGATGTAAAATGTCTTCGGCAATTTCATTTTTGTTCTTATCGCATAATGATGCGAATTTGAAGGCTGATTATCGCGAAAAGTGTGCGAACTTCATTTGCATTCCAGTGATTATCATTTTCCAGCAATTGTAATTGCTGGCTTGCTTCTCAAAAAGTTGCACACACCGTACCATTCACAGTATGCAATGACTCAAATGAAGTTGAACCGCAACATTTATCAATAACAACCGAAGGTAGAAACAATCGTCGTTTTGCGGATGGATTGTGAAAATTCGTCCCAATGCATTAGCTGGTAACACACCTGGATGTCCATCTACTGGTTGGCCTCGCTTTCTGCGTAATTATTTCTTCAACGATGCATTCCATGTATAATATCAAGGTATTTACAAATGTCCTCGCAAACGGATCTCTGACGAAAGTTGAGCAAAAACTCGTAAATGTTAATTTTGTTGCTGGCGGTGTTTCCACAGACTGTACTGTATTCTCTGGGTTGAAGTACACACTTGGCCTCCTCCAAATTAACTGTGAGACGCACAACAGCCGGAAAGCGTTCATAAATTGCAGAAATAAATGTCCTACAAAGCGCTTTATTGCAGTTTATGTATCAACCGTATCGTTCAAGTCCAATAACCCCCATGTTGCTTCCTATGCCTCGTACTTTCAAACGTATTTCATAGACAATAAAGGTGAATATAGTACGATCCATGTGTTGTCAATTTCGATTTTCACTCTTCTAAGTTGAATGCTGAATGTTCTGTTATCTGGTGAGCGACGCCGATAGAGTTAATATCCATCATTTCCAGTTTGTGTTTCCGAAAGAAACGTGAATACTGTTTCGTGCATTTATTGTCAGAAATAGAAACCGAAGTGGGATTGTGCCATGAACCATATTAGTTTTCATCACTTCGTATAATACTGCACCTTTCTCTGCATCAGGAATTTCCGCGTGATTGAATGACTTCATCAATTTGATCTGGTGTAACCACCATCCACCATCCAAAAAGAATGTGTGCGTGCGGCAAACCTCTCTTTAGCCACTCAACAGAGTACATCTAGTATCTAACAGTGCCATATATACGTTGCTTCAAGATAAAGTCCATCGAAGCTGTTGCTTGAAAAGTCTTGCTGTGACATCGGGACGATCGCTTGCTAATTGACCGCGATCCATAATACCGCACTTATGTCATCGCATCCTGGGAGTACTCGGTCATGTGCCTTGGGCTGCTAATGTATGTTGATGCCAAACAGAACGCCGACCGATATTAGCGCGAGCTCTTCGTGGCATCGTAACAAATTTCAATCTGCAATTGATCACTTTGTGTGCAACACACATAACGTTTTAACTGAATAATTTTCAAAAATTTTTGAAGCAAAGGACAAATTTGAACGATTCAAATAATTGAAAAACAAAACAAAAAAATTAAAAAAAAAATTGTATGGAAAAAATTAACTTTTTGGAATTTTCCAATTTTCCGACTCTTCCTCATGAGAAGCATAAAGGGTTTTTATTTCTAAACCTTCCCCGATCCACACGAAACATTTTCTGAAAATTTCATCAAGATTGGATCAGTCGTTCTCTTAGCGTTACTAATAAATAAACATTCATTCGTTTGTATGGGAAAAAGAAAAGGGTTCTTTTTAGGGGTTTCCCGGCAATTATTCGAATCTTTTTCTCCGCAGAAACCATCCCTGAACTTCAACGAACATTTTAAAAAAATAATTATCAAATTTGGTTCAGTCGTATGAAAGTTATGAGCGTACATACATTTTGACGATTCATTTTTATTTATATAGATAAATCACATATGTACATATATGGAAAAAGTGTTCACAACTCTATTATAACTTGAAAAATGGTGGAAAGTAATTTTTATTATAATTAACTAGCTGACCCCACAAACATTGTCCTGCGTGAAATTATGTGTTTTGAAATGAAAAGAAAGTTGAATTTACGTTGTGTTAAAAATCTTTTATTTTCGATTTTTCTAAATTTTTTTCAGTAACGCAGTTTGATAAACAACATTTTTTGGTTTCTATTCAGGAGCGTAAATGTACAGAGAAGATGGTTTTCCAACTCGGGAACACGCCACGTATAACTGGCATGCACTCGTGCAATCGTAGTTACGATAATTTGGCAAATTTAGCATTCGCGATGAGTTTATATTTCGTTGAAGTAAATTGACAAAAGGCAAGTGGAATTGATATCAAACCACTGGAACCGAAATTTGCCTATTTCCAATTCTTATCGAATACGATGTAAAATGTCTTCGGCAATGTAATTTTGTTCGTATTCCAAAATTGACGCTTATTTTAAGGCTGATATGTCGAAATGATCATCGCCAAAAGTGTGCGAACTTCAGTGCCATGCGAAGTGGCTATCGAATCGTCCACCGTTTCCATTGATTATCATGTTCCAGCAATTGTAATTGCTTGCATGCTTCTCAAAAAGTTACACACACTCTACTATTCACAGTGCGCAATGACTCATATGAAATTGAACCACGTACATTTATCAATAGCAACCGAAGGTATTAGCAACCGTCGTTTTTCGGGTGGATTATGTAAATTCGTCCTCAGGAATTAGTTGAGAACACACCTGGATGTCAATCTACTGGTTGGCCTTGCTTTCTGCGTAACTATTTCTTCGGTTCCTTTGGTGACGTACTTACAAACGTATTTTAAAGATTACACCAAACTGCAATACTAAACATTGATATGAGTTTGAATGTGAATTAGACAATAGTGGAGAATATAGTACGATCCACATGTTGTCAACCTCGATATTCACTGCTCTAAGTTGTATAATCGTCTGATGAGCTACGAGGATAGAGCGGATATCCATCATTTCCAGTTTGCGAATCCGAAAGAAAAGGAAGTGGATAATGTTTCGTGCATTTATTGTTAGACATACAAACCGAAGTGGGATTGTGGTGTCCGCAATGTCCATGAACCATATTGGTTTTCATCACTTCGTTTGATACTGGATCTTTCTCTGCATCAGGAATTTCCGCAGAAATGATTTCATCAATTTGATCTGGTGGAACCACTATCCACCATCCAAAGAAGAACATCGTAACTGTTGTTTGAAAAGTCGTGCTGTGACAACGTGACGATCGCTTGCTGATTGACCCCGATCCATAATTCCACACGTATGTCATCGCATCCTGGGAGTACTCGTTCATGTGTCTTGGCGTTGATGGCAAAAAGAACACCGACCGATATTAGTGCGACCTCTTCGTGGCTTCGTAACAAATTTCAATCTGTAATTGATCACTTCGTTTGAAACACACATAAAGTTTTCACTGAATAATTTTAAAACATTTTTTTTTTTATAGCCGGAATAAAAGAGCAAGCGACCGAAACTGAACGATTCAAATAATTTACAAATCAAAATATTGAAAAACAAAAGAAAAAAGAATTGTATGAAAGAAGTCAATTTTCGGAAATTTCCAATTTTTCGACTTTTTCTTATGAAAAGTTTTTTTTTATTATTTCTGAACCTTTCCAGACCCACAGCGAACAACTTCTGAAAATTTCATGACGATTGGTTTCGCCAATCAAGCCTTAGCGTTACTAACAAACAAACATTCGTTTTTACTTACATACATATGTACATATATACAAAATAAAATGTTTGTATGGGAAAAAAGAAAAGGGCTGTTTTTAGGGGTTTTGCGGCAACTTTCGTAATTTTTTCTTACATAAGAACCTTCTCCTAATAATAACAAATACAACAAAAAATCGGTTCAGCCATTCACGCGTGATGCCGTGACAACGAAAACGGATTCATTTTTATATATAAGATATAGAAAAAAGAATCACGCAAAAAAACAAACAAAGAAAAATCGTTAAGAATCCTACATATTTGGTGTTTAGAAAGTGGCAAGGCTCGTTTTCCTCACAAGTGTATACCATCTAACCTTTGCAACGATGAGTGTGCTATGAGATTTTCAAATTGATAAATCTAGGTAAAATCTTATAAACTAAAGGTGAAATGTGAACTGATTTCAATGTTTAGAGTGTATATTTAAATATACCAAGTGAAAAATGATAAAAAATTTAGTAAAACATAGATATATCATTTGTGTTTAGTGCATATTTTTGAATTTTCAATAGGAAATATTTTAAAAAATACATATAAGTTATTTTTACACTATTTCTGCATATTCCTCCTATGAAGAAGCTCCCCTATCCGCACATACCCCATTTATACGGAAACTCGTTTTTTACCCCTCCGCCAAAGTAATCGGATTCGTGCCATTTTCTTGATCTGAAAGATCTCCTCTCTCCGTACATACCTATTTTAACCCTGAAAAAGGGGATGCTATTCTAAAACCCAGCCTACCTTTTAGTTATCACTATTGTCGAAACTAACAGCCCTATTCTGAAAAAACCTCTCAACTGAGTTGAGAGGAAAAATTTGAGAGATTTCTTGTGAGGCATATTTTGTGAGGCTATTCTTGCTCAAACCTCATAAGAAAAAAGCTTTAAAAAGTCACCACGTGAGGTAAAAAGCTTTTAGCTGTCAAACAGCTGTTTTATGAAAAATAAGCAAACAGAAACGTACACAACAATGGATAATCAGCATATGTAAGTAATTTTGCAAATTTTAAATATATATATATATAAAATAATTTCATATATTCCTAGGCGTACAAAAACGGAAAGGACAACTCAGGAGCAGCTGCAACATTACATAATGTTTTGCAAGCAGCATCCTGAGTTGCAACGGGGGAAGCTAACTCCGACCAACCCTCAAGGGTTGCAAATACTTTGGTCGGAGTTAGCAGATAATTTAAATGCCTTAAGAGGCCCAACTCGCTCGGCAGCCAAGTGGAGGGAGGTAAGTTCATAAATGCTTGTGTATGTTTCACATTATTAAAATACATATGTTCCATAGTCATTGATGCATTGGAAACATCAGTTGCGATCGCGAGCGCGCAAGCTGAAGGCACATGCGCAAGCGACTGGTGGAGGCCCTCCGATAAATGGAATGAGCGAATTCGAGGAGCAAGCAATTTCAACTTTTGGAGCAGCAGCGGTGGATGGATTGCCGGGTGTTGTGACTTTGGGTCATCAGGTAATATTTTTATTTAATATTTGTCGGACTATAAATGAGGCAATAATTGGTCCGTTTTATACTTACAGGTTTTGCCGTTGTATTTAAATACAGTCGAGTCGCCTGCTCCAGCGCCAACATCAACAGTCACATCGCCTGCTCCAGCGCCAACACCAACAGTCACATCGCCTGCTCAAGCATCCTCGCCAGCAGTCACATCCCCTGCTCCAGCTTTTCCTGCTCTCAATTTAAATTTTTCTTCCTCGCCATCACCTCATTTTTCTTCCTCTCCATCACCTCCATCTTCTTCCTTATCTCCTCCAATTTTATCTTCTCCTATGCCATCTCCTTCTTACATCCCTCCTGAAAAATTGACTGCAGCGAAGATGCTTGGGACAGTGCTAAAAAAAATGGAGGATCGGGAAAAGCGAGAGGAGGAGGCCATTGCTCTACAAAGGACAATTGTAGAGCAAAATGTGCAGATGACAGGGGTGCTGACCCAATTGACAAAAGCACTAACCTCGCTGTCAGAGGTTATGGCTAAATTGTCGGAAAAATTAGATAAGTAATAATAAAAATGTAAAAAAATAAAAAAAATGAAATAAAAATGTAAAAAAATAAAAAAAATTAAATAAAAATGTAAAAAAATAAAAAAAAATGAAATAAAAATGTAAAAAAATGAAATAAAAATGTAAAAAAATAAAAAAAAATTAAACAAAAATGCAAAAAAATTAAATAAAATAAAATGAATTATTTAATAAATAAAATAAAATAAAATGAATTATTTAAACATATGTAGATGTCTTTTTATTCATTCTTAGAGGAAGTAAAATGTACAGAGATAGTAAGTAACTTACATATATGTATACATACATATTTATATATATATATATATTTATAGTACATAACGCCACTGGAAATATATACAAACACATGTATGTATATTATAAAGACATGATGTAACGTTCTCTTACTCTAGCACCCTCTCTAAAATTGGGGTTTTCGAAAACAATTTCGGTGTCTTGTGATTCTTCTAAAACTTCTTCGAAGCCAAGGTCTGCAGCCACACCATGCTTCAGTAAAATGTTGTGAAGAATTGTGCACGCGTAAATAATCAAAGACGCCTTTTCAGGGCTGTAATGAAGAATGCGGTGTTTTGAGAGGCACCGGAATCGTGACTTCAAAACACCAAAGGCTCTCTCAATGGTATTACGTGCTTTGGCGTGCAACTTATTGTATCGCACTTCCCTTGAATTTGAAGGTTCAGCGACTGGCGTTAACAGCCATGGCTCCAATGGATATCCGTGGTCACCTAACAACCACGAATCACTTTGCGTGCTATAGGTATTTGTGAGGTGCATACGTGTTGGCGACGTGGTCCAAATACCAGAATCATGACAAGACCCGGGATATCTCGCGTTGACAGCGGTGAACAGAAGTCGATGATCACAAACCTGCCAAAAATGCAAATACATACATATGTATTAATAGAAAGATTGGTAAATAGTTTGTATAATATAGAATATTACGTACTTCTTCTACATTAAGGCTGTAAAATCCTTTCCGGTTCATGAAAAGTGAGAGAGGAGTAGTGGCGTCCGTGCTTGAGGGTGAAACAATCCCAATGTGGGTACAATCGATTGCGCCGATTGTGCCCTTGATCCCAAATTTCGTGTAAAATCTTTAAGAAAAAATTTATTTATTTATTTATATTTATTTTTATTTTTTTATCTTACCCCTTCTTTGTATCCGAAACATCCTGCGCGCTTGAAGGGAAATGAATTTCACTGCCCTTAACATCCACAATTAATTTTGATATGAAGTGAAGAGTTCTAGAGACAGAGGGCTGGCTCATAGAGAGCATATAGCTATTACCAACGCATTTTTGGTAAGAGCCATGTCCGTAAAAATATAAGCACGCCAGGAACCGCAGTGCAAAAGGTATATTTGACTTCTGCACATCATACGGCACCAATTCACTTATGAGTAATTTACATAACGATTTTGGGAATCGAAATGTGTTAATGAATATTGTGTCCTGCATAGAAAAAGGGTCGCTTTTGTCTCGCAAGCCCTTCAACACTTTCCTTCTACCCGCCGATTCCTCCTCCTCAACAATTGCTGCGTATACAAAGAATAGCTCCTCCATGCTAATTATAACACAATTCTCAATTAATTATAACACTCAATTATCAATTTATATAATTTATTTATTAAAAATATTGATTTAAATCAAAACAAACACAGATGTTTTCTATTATGATGGCTGCTTTCACACGTCACAGATATTTGTGACAATAGTGAGCATTTGAGCTTTTGAATTTTCGCCAGAATAAGGTAACCCTCATTATAGTGAGAAACATCACTGTGGTGAGGTTGGTGACTTTTGTGAGGGCATGAGAATAGGGCTGTAAACAAAGAAAACAATAAAAGTTCTATATTAGAGTGGCCACACACGGCATACATGTGTGTTGTATCGGTACTTACTCGTGCATGAGCTCATGCGCATACCAATCTATGTTGGCGAAAATGTTTGAGTTTTTACAATCGGTGTGCACATATGTATGTCGTGTATGGCGCTGTGTGCACACAAAATCTCATTTTTCTTTTCGACCGAATAGGAAAGATCGCGGATGAAAAATTTTCCGCTTGCTTGTCGCTCATATTCACTGTTTGAAGAACGAATGCAAAATAGATTTGTATGTCGAGTATCGCGAAACGATTTCATACAGATCGAACACACTTTTAAACAAACTTGTGTCGTGTATGGCTACTTTAAGGAACGTAAAGCCACAATCAATAATAATGGTATTGTTAATCACTTCGCACACATTTTTCAGGTACAGGGAATCTCGCCAGGCTAAAGTTGATGGCATACTAACTGTCAAATCTTTGCCATTACCGTTGCTAAATCTGTATGTGGGCATTTGTCATCATAGCGTATTCATTTGCGCAAAGGCGTAGGGTAGATAGGTTCGAGCTGATGTAGCGCAAGTTTTGAGCTCTTGAACTGATTAAATCTTTTATGTGGATAATAAAAAAAGAGAAAGATCCTTGGTTTTACAAATATATTTCTGGGAAAAATAAAAATTCATATTTTTGGACTACTATATAATAATCGGGGCATAAGTTTTATATACCAATTAAAATAAAAATTTTAATTTGAGCAATGATATTTTTATTTATGCTTGCATAATTTTTCTGTAAATGAACAATATTGAACTAAATATTAATTTTTTTGAAAAAATGTATTCAATTATTTTAAAAACCTACTTTACTTTTATTATATAAGACAGCCGTTTTTATTTTCGCTCTACTAAATATAATATTACCGAAATGAACATGCTGTCGGTATGTGTGTAAATGGCATATGTTGCCTCTTCGAAATTTTCATAGAAATGAAAACTGCGCTGTCAAACTGCTGAAGTGACAGCTTATTGATTTCAATGTATGGCATACTAATAAGTATTCTATATATTGATTTCGATAATTGCCTATTGTCCATGTAGGCACAGCAATACAGTTAGTATGCAATAAACTTTATACAGTCGAGATGCCCCGTAAGGTACGTAAAGCCACAATCAGTAGCGGGCAGGGATGATAGAAACAAGATTGCGCAATGACGAGTTAAATTCTGTTCGTTTTGTACATCTACGTCACGGTTGACTAACGTACAATCAGCTGATTTTCAGTTGCTTCTTTTTCTTTGCAATAAGAATCAATTTTGTATTGCAGGCATACAAAAACATGAATATCATCAAAAGTTAACATCAATATAAGTGAATATTAATAAAAGATATCAATATAAGTGAATATTTTATAGTGAACATTTACCTACATATTTATTTAATTGAATTCTCATTGTATTATTTAATTTGTCTCTTTGCTGTGTTTGTTTCAACCATATATAATACATTTATGTAAATTAAAAGATTGAATATTTTGTAACCAAGTATCAATTTATTGTCTTATTTAATTTTCTTTTTTTTACTATAAATATGTATGTTCAATTAAGTAACGAATCCTAAAATACATTCTAGCTCTGAAAAATAATTCTTTTATTTTCGGGCTACAATTTACAAAGTTACTTAATTCTATGTGCTTCTGGACGTAATTTGTACATATATGCAAATCAGTCCCATTGACGTCGTCAAATACTGCTCGCAAGGCTCTCATATGCTCCATCAACATATCTGTTGGTTTTGAGAGTCCTCCTTCAGAAAGGTGATCCACCCAAGTATAAGATGAACAATTTTCGGAATTGGCACAAATTTCGGAGTTATCTTTACCGAGTTTGTGGCAGATGTACCCTGCCAAATTCTCAAGTCCGTCGTTGTTGAGAATCTCCAACTCATCATTTTTTTCAATTGGGTCAGTGAAATTTAGATCAACTGACACACGTTGAAAGATATTACCTGCAAAAATATAATAAACATACATACATGCGTATAAATAAATGCAATAAATTGTTTGTTATTATTATTATTATAATTAGGATAAGAAACAGTAAAAACTTAGTTTGTATGTAAGTACATATTTGCATTTGTTAACATCAATACATTTTTATATAAGAATGTTTTCTGTAGTTTTAGGTTTATAATACTATGTACGTTTGATAATTACCGGTTAGAGATAAGTATTTCCCTTCCAAATCTGGTGTGTTGTCAACTTCAACATTTCCTTCATCTGTGATCGCTCCTTCGTTGTGACCAAGTGTACAGTAACGCAGCCTATATTTGAATTCCTGCCTGTCAAAGTGATCGTGAAGATCGCCTTTTGACCTAATTACGTAAAAAAAAAAAATTCCAACACGTCCTGGTTCAATCGATAGGTCAAAACGTAATCAATTTTGTACTACTTGTCAAACCAGTCATTTGTCTATAAAATGAATATTTATTATAATTTTTTAATTAATATTTTAATTATTACGTACAATACACAATGCACAACGCATTTTAAAAATATAGAATTTAACAAATAATACAACACTTGAAAACACAATTCGAATTCACTTTCAATTAAGCGGGCGAATAATAAATCAACCGTGACGTCAGCAAGAACAGCTGACTGAAAGCAAACATGCGCACTGCGCAATCTTTGCCCCTATTGCGGTTTTCAGCCCAACTGCATTTCAGTCGAAGTTTAAAAATTCAGTATTGCCAACTTCAACTCAATCCGTCAAAAAAAATGCGGTTGAAGTATGATCGAACTTCAACTTTTTTTGGTATTGCGGTTTTCAACATTGTATAAGTGGGTTGACTAGTATATAAATAAACTTCGACTGCTTAATAGCAGTTGAAGTTCAACATTCGTGCAGTGAAATACAAAAAAATTTTAAAGAAAAATGGAGAATGGGTAAAATAACTATTTTAAGTAATGTAAAATTAATTTTAATTAATATTATTTTATACATTTTTAGAAAAAATAAAGTTACAACAAAAAAGCAATTCGAAAAATTGGTGGAGTTAATGGAGAATTTTTCAGAAGTAGGAAGAGGAAAGCCACAATTTGGAAACAATAAATTCAAAATCAAAGAATTGTGGGAGAGTGTGGCACTGCAGTTAAATTGTTTAGGGCCATCAAGCAGAACTGCCTACGAATGGGGACGAGTAAGTTATGGTTATGACATTAAAAATATTAACTAAAAATTGAGGTGTGGATTCACTGTAAGGCAAATCTAAAGAAAAAATTAAAACTATTCAATGAATTTATTTAAATAAAATTTAAATATATGCCTGAATAAAAAGCACATTAGAAAGAATAAATGAAATTTAATATTTTAATTATCCGTATCCTCTTCTTCTCTTTCTATGCCCAAAACATCGTTGGTCATTGTAGTATTTGAAGTAGATGATATTTTTTCTGGAGATTCCACTTGAAAGTGTTGGCAAATATTGTGTAATGCGCAACCATTTGCGTAGCCTTTTCAGGAGTGTAATGTAAACCTCGTACAGATAAAAGACATCGAAATCTACTCTTGAGTACACCAATTGTCCGCTCTACAATATTCCGGGCCTTTGAGTGTACTGTATTGTAGCGTGCTTGGGGGGAAGAAGCTTCCGACAAACGATAAGGCGTCATTAAAAATTTGTGCAGAGGATAGTCAGCGTCGCCTAAGGAATTACATTATTTATACATACAATCATCACGTTTAAACTGTAGTAGCCCTTTCTGTTAAGATAAAGATGTTGCACTTCTTTTCTTGGTGAAATTATGCGAACATAAGTCCCGTCGATGCAACCAACTACTCCCGGGAAAGCACTTTTTGAATAAAATGAAACTTTTGAAGCGTTTTGCTCCTCCTCAGTCATTTTTATTTTAATCCAATGGGGCACAAATACGTTGTTCAATTATATTTAGAACCTGTTTAATTACTAAAGATATGGTAGGTTGCGCCAACCCAATATTAAAATCATTTCCACTGCATTTTTGATAACCACCGTCAGCAAGGAAACGCAGAGTTGCGCATAATTTTTATTTGGGAGGTATGGCCGTTCCTCGCACACGTTTTTGGAAATGTTCCTTCATCTCATTCAGTAAAAAACAAAATGCTTCTTTATTTAATCGAAAATAACTTATGAATCTGCGACAAATATTATTAAAAAGCCACTCAATTGTGAAAAAACTATGGCTTATTTTGCATTTGGAAGCTCCAATGGATTTGAGTGATCACGAAGGCTTTTTCGTATACGTAGCACATCAATTTTGCCCCCAATATTTTCGTCATTGTAATATAAATCAAAACTTGTATCCATTTTTATTTATTTTAATGTTTATTCACTTTTTCTCGAGCGACAACTGAATTCAATTGTTTAAATATGTCGTTTTAAAAAATTTTAACTGCTTCACTATCTGTCAAATTTCCCTTTCCTAGGTTGGCAACGCCAATAATACTTGGACTAAACTTAGTAGAAGTTCGCAATACCGAAAAAGAGTTTGGTTGATCTGAAGTTGAATTGCCTTAACTTCAATTCGACCAAGTCGGGTTGAAACCCGCAATAGGGGCCATTGTTTCTATCATTCTTGAGTAACGGGGCATCTCGACAGGCAAAAATTTATGGCATATTAATTGTCAAATCCATTGCTGTTGCCATTATATTTGGCAATTACGTGAGCATTTGTTATCATAACATAATCATTTGCGAGGTAGGTTCGAGCTGATGTGCATGTTTTGGCCAGATTGAACAAAATAATTATTTTTGGGCATTAATCAACCCAATACCCAACATTTAGTACGAATAAAAATTACTATATAGTGGTTCTTTCTTATATGGAGAAAATATTTAAATCCTTTTAATGTATATTAGAACAACTAGCTTTTGACCTTTCAATACCCAATAAAAGAATTTAAGCTTGTCAGCTCTCAATCATTAAATGTTTTTAATCATTTTCCATTGCAAATAATACTTTCATGCTTCAAATTGCAAAACGTTTCATCAAATAGCTTTAAATTTCACAAAATTATATAATTTTCATTGTTTAACATTTTTTATAAGTGGTCTTGAACGATGCAACAAATCCCTCCGTTTACATATTTTTTTGGTAAGATTTCAATCTGGCCATCGCTCGTTTCCTATTGCTAAACGTCAAAACCTCCTGAACTCGATCAACTGTCAAAGTTTAGGTGGTTTTGACGTTTAGCAATTGCTCTCTCCCTCACATTTTTACATACCAATTAAAATAATAAATTCGATATGAGCAATGATATTTTGTTTTATGGTTGTATAAGTTTATTAAATATAAGACTTCGCTCATTCGCCAATACATTTCGTATAATTTTTCCGCAAATTAACAATGTTGAGCTAAATATTATTTTTTTTTGGAAAAATGTTACTTTGAAAATGTACTGTATTTCTATAATTTAACACAACCGTCTTAATGCTCGCTCTATTAAATTTAATATTTTGAAATGAAATGAAACTGCCGTCGGTATAAGTATGTGTGAATGGGACGTGTTGTCTCTTCGAAATTTTCATAGAAATGAAAACTGAGCTGTCAAACTGCTGAAGTGATAGCTTATTGCTTTCAATATATGGCATACTAATTGGTATTCCATATATTGCATTCCATAAACAATATGTAGTCTCCACAGGCAATAGGCACGGCAATACAGATAGTATATACCGGAGCGGTAGTACTTGTATTTTGTGTGTCATTGCACATGCGTATGTCGGAAAGCTAATATTGTGTATGTGCCATAGCTTAGTTTGAATTAGGCGACGCATTGGCGGCATATATTGCGGTACAATAGATTGTAAATGCACAAATAAGCATAGTAGCAGGAATATTGAAACTGTTACTGAGAGAGTTCTGATCGTATTCTGCGAACAGAGAGAAGAGAGGAGGAACCGTTAGCTACTTTTAGAGCAATTAAGGGGTGTGCAATAATTAAGCGCAATGTCCTCGCAGATTTAGCTCGAAAAGTAACATCGAAAAGATCAGAACTTGCTGTGCTGTTGTAATAAAAATGTGAAGTGAAGTCATTGTAATAAAGTAAGATACAAGTGTAAAGCGATACCAAAAATATGAGATTCATCTTCGAATGAAATTTCCGACATATACTCGTACAATAAATTTTTGCCTGTCGAGTTGCCCCGCAATAATGGTACCGTTAATCACTTCGCACACATTTTTCACTTACAAGGCATCTCGGCACAATTCCGATTTCTTTGGCGCCGCGATTTGAAGGTACCGTTGGAAAGAGGAAGTCCTTCTGATTAAAAAACATATGATAACCCCATATGGTCCGCAAACGCTTAGTTTACGACATATTCGACCTTAAAGTTCAAAAATTCGTAAAATTCGAACATTTCAAGAAGCTATTTCACCACCTTAAACACACTTTATTCACATTTTTCACTTCAAATTAATTAACTTAGACTATAAACTTTTAAATAAATCCACATTTTACACTTTTCGCAGGTTTTTTACCTAAAAAATCTTTATTTTAAAAATTGCATTTTACACTCGTTTGAACCTCATTTGTTTACCAAAAATTACGACGACATGGAGCGCTGCCTTGTGATGATAAGGCAATTCGCAGTAAGTGTTGTTTTTGGTCGGAATATTATTATAGTTCATCGTGTAAGTTGCTAGTGTGGAACATTTAAAAAAGTAACACTGAAGAAGTGACGTTTACTCTAATACCGCGCAGCTGCTGTTGTCTTGTTTTCATTCGTCTCTCTTTCCGGATGTTCTGTTATCACATTTGTGTAAGTGTTTCTGTTGATTATCGTCTTCGCATTTCGCATGAAATGAAACATGAGTGTTGAAGAGGAGTTCAGTGTCGTATACGGACAATATTTCCATGAAAAGGATGATGAAAACAATGAAGAGAGCGATTATGATGAAGACGAAGTATGTGTATCTCAGGCAGAAGATGATACCGAACAAACTTTTGTTAAGATTGACCTGTCTGTTGTTGAAGTAAAGGAGGAGGAGCTGGTAACATTCTGTCAAAAGATTGTTGTAATAATAAATGTCATACACTGATACCACGGGAAATGATCGAGAGTACGCGGAACAATTTTTTAGAGATGTCGAAAAATGAACTTGATTTAGTGATACTAAGTCACATCGAAGCTAAAATTATGAGTAACGAATAGCTAGAAAGTGTATACGCAAAGCTTGCTGGGCGGAAGAAATATGGACAGAGACAGGATACAGAAGTTATGAGTCATAAAATTACATTTACCTTCTACAGAGTACCTGTTTGTCGTTCGTTTTTCCTTTTTGTACATGCGTGTGAGAAGAAGCGTTACGAACATTTAGTACGTCATTTTGCCGCACAGGGTGTAACAGTGCGCCAATACGGACTAGCAAATAAACCGAGTACACATCCAAAGTCATTTAAACCGGCTGACATCGAAAAAGCTGATAAATTCATCGAGTCTATAGCCGATTTAATGGCTCTTCCACTGCCCGGACGACTCCCAAAATTTAAGAATTTTCGGATAATGAAACTGCCATCCAGCGAGACGAAGTCCTCAGTTTATCGAAAATACATTTCTTCACTCAGTGATGACGAATTGAAGATGAGTAATCGCAGTTTTCGACGGATATGGTCCAAATACATACCCGACGTTACAATTATGAAACCAGCGGATGATCTCTGCGATGTCTGCGTGATAAGTAGCTCATTATTTGCTCATTTTATAGTTGTATCAAATGTTGAGATTAAATTCAGTATTTTTCCTTTTAATAGGAAACGCAATATCGATTGCGCAAGCCAAGGGTGTTACTAACATTGCACGCGAACAGAAGCTTAGTCAATTTCTTGATCACCTCCAGCGAGCCCGAAATCAACGAGAATATTATCAAAGTTGGTGTAGAAATACTGACCCTACAGCAGTCGTTCTATCATTTGATTTTGCCCAAACCGTTCACTACCCTGTCAGTCCAGAACAACCTGGTACAGCATACTTCAAAGCAACCAAGAGGTGCATAGTCTTCGGAATTACAGACGAAAAACAAAAAGTTCAGGTTAGAGTTTCAAACTGAATCATAGGAACTCAAATTGCTCGCCTTTACAGGATCTTACTTATAATTTTTTTTTTACAGTACAATTACATGCTAGACGAAAAAGATGACGTTGGTAAAGGACCGCACTGTGTTGTGAGCATCCTGCATTATCACCTGGAAACCTACTATAAAGACATTGAAACACTCGTTCTTTTCTGTGACAATTGTGTTGGGCAGAATAAGAATAACACTGTGCTATCATATCTGCAATGGCGTTTGGCTCGGGGTCTTAACAAAACTATTTTATACAATTTTCTACTTACAGGGCACACTAAGTTCGCGCCTGATCGTTACTTCGGTATTTTCAAAAGTAAGTATGCTGTCAGTAACATCGACACGTATGCAGATTTACTGCAGTGTGTCGAGGCATCATCACCTGAGGGTTATAATAAAGCTGTATCGCCTGAAAAAGTCGTCTGGTATGAATGGGACAGCTATTTTAAACCACTGTACAAGTCACTTGTTGGAATAACGCAATTCCATCATTTCATAATCGCTACAGATTGTGTAAAAACAAAGAAATTCGCAGACAGTGAAGAAGTGCAGTCCTTTAAGCTTCTGTTAAAAGCTATCGATCCTGAAATGCCGAAAGTTATACAACCAGCCGGTTTATCTTTGGAACGTCAGTGGTACATCTATCACAATCTTCGCAGCTTAGTTTCGGATATATCTAAAGTAGATATTGTGGCTCCATTGCCGAAAGATTTGCCATCGAAGAAACGGAAGACAAAAACTAGTGAAGATGTTCTCAAACCAGACGAGGAACCAGGTCCATCTTCCTCAGGATCAACACGTAAAAAGATCTCAAGGAAAACGACAACAAAGAAAAATACATAAACTACTCAGCATTATTATTTTTGGCCCATAATACGTTTTTCTAGTGAATAATCATGTCTTTATAGCTTATAATTCAATGTATTTTGTTCATTACAAAAAAATTATATTTTTTCGTATTTTTCCTCTTCTTTCTCTATATTTTTAGGGAACTTTCAAACAAGTTATGACTTTTTGGATTCTATCACTTGAAAAAGCATCTCATCTTCCATCCGAATCAACTAAAAAGTGAAAATTGATTTTTTGACACCTAAGCCCCCTTTCCGTAGACCAGGTCACATATACTACATATGTATAAGTAATATTATATAAAAATATTACGTAATAAAGTGTATGGTATATGAGTGCATGATAACCAAAACATATAATCACTTTAACCACTTCATAACTAAAACTCAATATATTTTTTTATTTTTTAACGCAGAAAGGAGTACTACGCGAAAGTACTTAAGTCACCCCGTGTATTCGCTCGACCAGGGTTATTTTTTTAAAGTGCGGCCGAAGCCCGCCAACGAAGAAAGGAGTACTACGCCGAAAGTACTTCAGTCACCTCGGGTATTCGCTCGGCCAGGGTTATTTTTTTAAAGCGCGGCCGAAGGCCGCCAACGCAGAAAGGAGTACTACGCGAAAGTTCTTCAGTCACCTCGGGTATTTGCTCGACCAGGGTTATTTTTTTAAAGCGCGACCAAAGGCCGCCAACGCAGAAAGGAGTACTACGCGAAAGTACTTCAGTCACCTCGATATGATATAAATTTTACAATATTATCATAGATTTTTACTTATTTGTGTTTATGAAACATATTACACATATGTATATGTACATACATACATGGAAAGTGTTCACAACTCAATATTATAACTTGAAAGTTGTTGGAAAGTAGTTTTTATTATAATTAATATAGAAACAAGAATCACGCAAAAAACAAACAAAGAAAAATCGTTAAGAATCCTACAAATTTGGTGTTTAAGATGTGGCAACACTCGTTTTCCTCATAATTGTAAACAATCTAACCTTTGCAACGAAGAGTGTGCTAAGTGATTTTTAAATTAATAAATTTACGGAAAATATTACAAAATTAAGGTCAAATGTGAACTTATATCAATGTTTTGAGTGTATATTTAAATATACCAAGTGAAAAATGTAAAAAAATTCAGTGAAACATTGAGAAATACCATGTGTTATTAGTGCAAATTTTTAAACTTTTAAACGTGAATATTTTAAAAAATATTAGTTATTTTTATATTATTCTTAGATATTCCTCCTCTGGAGAAGCTCCCCTATCCGTACATATTCCATTTATACGGAAATTCGGTTTTTTTACCCCTCCGCCAAAGTAATCGGAATCGTGCCGGCATCTCGACGGGCTAAAGTTTATGGCATACTAACTGTCAAATTTTTTTGCCATTGCCGTTGCTAAATCTGTATTTGGGCATTTGTTATCACAATGTAATCATTTGCGAAAAGGCAGAGATGAAAAGAGCCCTAACTCTCCCGTCACTGGAAATGTGAGAACGGCTCACCTACCGAACTGTGACAGTTGACTGGATTGGCTAGGTTTTGACGGTTTGCAATTAGAATGACTGGAACGGCCAGATTGATATTGTACCAAAATTATATGTACGTGAACGAAGGAATTTGTTGCCGCCGTTTAAGATCTCTAATAAAAAATTAAATCAATGGAAACTAAAGAAAATGCGTAATTTAAATATATTTCATGAAACGTTTTGCATAGTGGAATTATATTTCAATTGCATATGATTTAAAACATTTATTAATTGAGAACTAACAG
Source organism: Bactrocera zonata (assembly GCA_037783105.1). Classification (NCBI taxonomy): domain Eukaryota; kingdom Metazoa; phylum Arthropoda; class Insecta; order Diptera; family Tephritidae; genus Bactrocera; species Bactrocera zonata. The sequence continues at coordinate 515,726 of JBAWJQ010006683.1, forward strand.
GCTTAATTCACCTTATTAAGCATTGAAAGATCAAAAGTTATTTGTTTTAATATACCATAAAATCATAAAAAAAGATTAAAGTAGTTTCGCCATATATTAAAATTCCAATATATAATAGTTTGCGATCGTAATAAATGTTGGATGTTTTAATTTAAATGCCCAAAAATCAGTTTTCGATCTGGCCATAATGGAAAATTTTATAAAAACTACGCTTATGTTGAGACGGTCTCACACTTTAATAAGTTAGGCATCCCATTATCCCTTAGCAAATGTTTTGAGCTCTTGAACTGTTTTAACTTTTATATAGATGAAAAAAATGTTTGTGGAAAATAAAAAAAGTAGAAATATACTTTTATTTATAAATGTATTTCTTAAAAAAAGACGTGTGGCACTCGGGGACTGACGCGGTAAAGCTATTGCGTAGCATTTTGTTTCAACTTATGCAATTATAATTATTTATTTATTTCCATGGGTGGCGCCTTTGTGGTATACAACATTTTTCGTCACCGCAATTTGTTTTTCACGCCACACTGCGCTACCTGTGTGCGACATTTTGCACAAAATATTTTTCCATATATAGCATTCCTTTTCAGCTAGCGCCTCCGGGGTATGCAACATTTTTCGGTACTACACTTAGGTGCCCGTCAGAGTGGGGAGCGTGAGGTTTTTTCATTACGGAATTTCTGGATTCGGTCCCCGCGCTCAAGGCCCGCGATAGAAGTTATGCAATAGCTTAAAAATTATTTCATATTTTCGTAATAATAGTAGTATAAATTCTACAAACCAATTATAATAGTAAATTTAATATGAGCAATGATATTTTAATTTATGCTTTAAGACTGCATAAGCTCAATTGCCAATCCATTTTGTATAATTTTTCTGCAAATTAACAATATTAAATTAAATACTAATTTTTCGGAAAAATGTATTAATTTATTTGGAGAATGTACTTCATTTTTATAATTTAACACAACCGTCTTAATACTCATAGCACAACCAGTGAAAAACGTAAAATCATGGCCCGAGTCAGCTGGCACGACCTATCTTATGGCCGCGCAATGTAACTGCACAGTGAAAAACGCTACTCCCTTCTCTCTTTGACGTGGGATGACGTAAGAATCCACGATATTTGGATTTTTGCCGCAGAATCGTGGCAGCTGATTGCTCTCTCACAACGCAGGGTTGCCAATATCGATATACTGCAGTAATTATCAACTTTTATAATTCAATCTGTTCAATATGTTTGAAATTTTCTTAAAATAACTCAAAATCAGAGACGAATGCTATTATTTATAAATATATAAAGTATTTTTAATAGTTTGTTTTCAGTTTTGATATTTTATAGATGTGTACAAAACATATGCGTATTGAGCAATGGCAACACTGTTCAAATGAAAACAAACAAAGATGGCTGATTTCTGCGTTTTTTCTACGTTCTCCACTGTGCACACATTTTGCCGATGAGGAAGGAAAAGGAAGGAAGGCAGTAGCGTTTTTCACTGGTTCTGCTATCGCTCTACTTAATTTAATACTACCGAAATGAAACCGTCGGTGTATGTGTAAATGGGATGTGTTGCCTCTTCGGAATTTTCATAGAAATGAAAACGGATCTGTCAAACTGCTGAAGTGACAGTTGATTGCTTTCAATACTTCTTCTTTACTGGCGTAGACCCCACTTACGCGCCAGTCGTTTCTTCTTTTCGCTACGTGGCGCTAAGTGAATATTCTAAGCGAAGCCAAGGCCTTCTCCGCTTGGTCCTTCCAACGGAGTGGAAGTCTTCCACTTCCTCTGCTTAACCCGGCGGGTACTGCGTCGAATACTTTCTCAGCTGGAGTGTTTTCGTCCATTCGTATCTAAATCTGTCGCAGAACTTTTCTCTTAAAAACTCGCAACGTCGGCTCATCAGTTGTTTCATCTTCCAGATCTCTGCACCATATAGCAGGGCGGGAATTATGAGTGACTTCTAGAATGTGGTTTTTGTTCGTCGAGAGAGGACTTCACTTCTCAATTGCCTACTCAGACCGAAGTAGCACCTGTTGGCAAGAGTAATCCTGATTTAGATTTCCAGGCTGACATTGTTGGTGGTGTTTACGCTGGTTTCCAAAATGCTGGGGTGAAAAAAAATAAATAAAAAAATGGCGAACTTCCAAAAAAAAAAAAACGATTTTACTTAAAAAAGTGAAGTTCGTCATTTTTTTTTATTTTTTTTTCACCCCAAAAAAAGCTTCAATTAATTTGGCAACTATCCCTGCTAATCCCGGAGTCGGCCGAGTTTTTTTAATATTTTTTTTTATTTATTTAAAAATTTTTTTCATTTTTTAAATAAAAAAAATATAAAAAAAAATCGGCCCACTCCGAGATTAGCAGGGATAGTTGTCAAATTAATTGAAGTTTTTTTTGAGAAAAAAAAACAAAAAACAAAAATGGCGAAATTTCAAAAAAATAAAAATTAAGATTTTACTTAAAAAAAAAACGATTATTTTATATAATTGATCGTGTTAAATTTTTTTCGAGTATTTTTTCGAAAAGTTCATTCAAAAACAAAAATTTAAAAAAAAAACGGTCCCCAAAAGTCAATTTCTACAAAAGTTATGGCTATTTGAATATAAAAAAGCCATTTTTTTAGCAAAAAATAGAAAAATTCATAACTTTTTTGAAGTAGGACAAAAAATTTTTAAAAAATTCTCAAAAATGTTTTTCAAAGAGTAGAAAAGGATGGATAAGTTTCAGCAAAATCTAAAGGGGTCGGGTTCAAAAGTGGTCGATTTGGTATGGAATACCCCATATATAGTATATGTGTAGCGATATACGATGCAGATGCAGAGACTGTGAATATGTTACATCATACATATATACATATGTATGTACTATTCCTAAAATGATTTACGAAGTCAATAAAAAATGTAAATTGCCAATTTCACAATTCTATTACATTGTTATCACAATAAAGGATATCCTTGAGCGAGAGGAGCCGCGGGCTTAGACTATTTAGAAATAAAAAAAATATACATATGTATGTACATGTATAGTATATGTTTTTTACTAGTGAATCGCAACCTCATTCCACGTTACTCCCCTATTTTTAATACCATTTTCTGACATTTTTACTTATTTATTTAATATTGCTTTAATTTTTCGCTTTTTATTTATTTTAGTTTAAATATTATTGACCGAGCGATTCTGTACTAAAATTCAGTCACAAATCTCTTAATTTTATAAATTGATAAATCGTCAACCTTGTGACATCTAATTTATTGTTGGGAACTTAACCATCTATGTACATTCACGCCACTCAAGTGGCAACTCCAAATTTTACTGCTTCATTTGGTCATGACTCCTTCATCTTGACCCTTTAGCTGCAATGCACTCAGCATATTGGCAAACTTTTCCCTAGTCAATTGACGACAATTAGCCCAATGCAACCTTTTCTTTAATTATTCAAAGGCTTTCGTGATTCTCAAATTTCCTCCACTTGGAACGTTCTGAGACTCTCTGAGAATTTCCGATCTTTTAACCTACGGAACAATCATCAAAGCCTGGCAGATCGCTGCAGTCACACACCAAATTTAAACTGCTCTTTTCTGCCCAATATGATTTTGCGACTCGTCTTACTGCAGCTATTTCAAAACCCGTAGTACATTTGTGCATCACAAATAGGTGACGAGATACATCGCGGACACGGATGGTAGCAGAAAATCGAATCGACGATTTACGGATTAATTGTTAAAAGCATCCCGACTGGGAATTGACATCGTTTGGCTCTACACGCAGGGTCATTTCCATATACAAATCGCAGGGAGTTTTCCTGTTTCACGCATGGACAATTAGACGTCACGTTTTCGGTCGTCGGAAAATCGTTATCTTCGTTTATGTACAGATCCCAAAACAAAACAAAATATAGAGCTTATCAGAAAGCTTTAAACTGATTAACAAACTCTAACATAACAGTCAGCCTCTGCCAAAATTTAAACTTTATTAATAGCCAGTATTTTAGGAAAACCCTGTTTTCTAAGTGAGCAACATCATGTGTAATTAACTGAAAATAATAATAAAACTGGAGGATGGAGCCATGTGAAGAAGTTCACGCAAGTGAGGAAAGTTCTCTGATCGCCATTCACTTGGGAGTGATCAGAAACGATTCTTTTACAGATGACTCAAGCAGCTCACGACTTCCGGTCTTTGACCAAGTATCCTCTGGGTAGCCTAAGAACATCCGTTTGAAGACGAGCTAAAGTGAGAAGGCGAAACATCCCCGCTACATAAGGTTGTGCGTTGGGCTTGGGACCCGCCACGTAAAAAAACACCCCCAATGAAAAATAAACAACAGCCTCGGATGAGAGACCCCCTTTTTGATGACGACCATGGCAAACGAAATAACGACTACGAATCGAGGGCATGCACCTGGAATGTCCGGTCCCTTAATTGGGAAGGTGCCGCTGCCCAGCTGGTTGATGTTCTCGTGAAAATAAAGGCTGACATCACCGAGTACACACACAAAGACGAGTAGGTCTTTGTGGCATTTACTGCAGTGGCCATATAAAGGAGCGAAAGTTTGGTGTGGGATTCGTGATGGGAGAGAGACTCCGTCGCCGAGTACTACCATTCACTCCCGTGAATAACCGTATAGCCACAATCTGATTTGCTGATTTGCGCCCACGCCCCGACGAAAGAGAAGGACGATGTGACCAAAGATACCTTCTATGAACGCTTGGAGCACACCCATGAGCGCTGCCCCCGCCGCGATATCAAAAACATGCTTGGCGACTTTAACGTCATGGTGGGCAAAGAATGTATCTTTGGTACGACGGTTTGAAAATTCAGCCTCCACGAGGAAACATCCCAAATTGGTTGAGGCTGATCGACTTCGCCGGGGCCCGAAATATGGTTATCTGTGGTACTAGATTCCAGCATAAGAAAAAACATCAAGCTACCTGGTTGTCTCCGGATCGAAAAGTCGCCAACCAGATCGATCATATTTTGATAGACGGGAGACACGTCTCCAGTGTTCTAGACCTGCGTACGCTCCGAGATCCTAACATCGACTCGGACCACTAGCTTGTTGCAGCCAAGATTAGCATCCGCCTCTGTGCAGCAAAAAACGCACGTCAACAAACACAAGGAAGGTTCGACGTCGAGAAGCTGCAATCACAACAGACAGCCGAACGATTTTCTACTCGGCTTGCACTCCTGCTCTCTGAGAGCACTCGTCCACATCTCGGTATAAGGGGACTGTGGGACGGCATTTCAAACTCCTTACGTACAGCTGCAACCGAAACCATTGGTTTTCGGAAAGTACAAAAGAACAGCTGGTACGACGAGGAGTGCCGTGTCGCAGCGGAGAGAAAACAGGCTGCCTACCTCGCAATGTTGCAATTGATCACAACATGTGCGGGATGGGATAGATTCCGCGAGTTGAAGAGGGAAGCGAGACGCATTTGCAGAAAGAAAAAGAAAGAGGCCGAAATGCGTGAGTATGAAGAGCTTGATAAGCTGGCCGACAGGGGTAATGCTCAAAAATTCTACAAAAAACTGCGGCGACTTACAGAAGGTTTCAAGACCAGAGCATACTCTTGTAGAACCACCAAAGGCGATCTAGTTACCGATGCCCAGAACATACTTAAATTATGGAGGGAACACTTCTCCAGCCTGCTGAATGGCAGTGAACGTACAACGCCAGGAGAAGGCGAATCCGATTCCCCAATCGATGACGATGGAGCAGACGTTCCATTGCCCGACCAGGAAGAAATTCGAATAGTAATTATCCGCCTGTAGAACAACAAAGCAGCTGGGGCGGATGGATTGCCGGCCGAGCTATTCAAACATGGCGGCGAAGAGCTGGTAAGGAGCATGCATCAGCTTCTTTGTAAAATATGGTCGGACGAAAGTATGCCTAACGATTGGAATTTAAGTGTGCTATGCCCAATCCATAAAAAAGGAGACCCCACAATCTGCGCCAACTACCGTGGGATAACCTTCCTCAACATTGCGTATAAGGTTCTATCGAGCGTATTGTGTGAAAGATTAAGGCCCACCGTCAACAAACTGATTGGACCTTATCAGTGTGGCTTTAGACCTGGCAAATCAAGAACCGACCAGATATTCACCATGCGCCAAATCTTGGACAAGACTCGTGAAAGGAGAATCGACACACACCACCTCTTTGTCGATTTCAAAGCTGCATTCGACAGCACGAAAAGGAGCTGCCTTTATGCCGCGATGTCTGATTTTGGTATCCCCGCAAAACTAATACGGCTGTGTAAACTGACAATGAGCAGCATCAAAAGCTCCGTCAGGATCGGGAAGGACCTCTCCGAGCCGTTCGTTACCAAACGAGGTTTCAGACAAGGCGACTCACTATCGTACGACTTCTTCAATCAGCTGCTGGAGAAAATAGTTCGAGCTGCAGAACTTAATCGAGCAGGTACAATCTTTTATAAGAGTGTACAGCTGCTCGCGCCGTTAGTTCTGCTTCCTCCAGACTGGACAAGGAAGCAAAGCAAATGGGTCTGGCAGTGAACGAGGGCAAGACAAAATATCTCCTGTCCTCAAACAAACAGTCGTCGCACTCGCGACTTGGCTCTCACGTCACTGTTGACAGTCATAACTTTGAAGTTGTAGATAATTTCGTCTATCTTTTAACCAGCGTAAACACCGTCAACAATGTCAGCCCTGAAATCTAACACAGGATAACTCTTGCCAACAGGTGCTACTTCGGACTGAGTTGGCAATGGAGAAGCAAAGTCCTCTCTCGACGAACAAAAACCAAATATATGGTACAGAGGCAAGGACGATGACAACAACTGATGAGTCGACGTTGCGAGTTTTCGAGAGAAACGTTCTGCGAAAGATGTATGGTCCTTTACGCGTTGGCCGTGACAAAAACACTCCAACTCTGAAAGTATTCGACGCAGTACCAGCCAGGGGAAGCAAAGGAAGAGGAAGACCCCCAATCCGTTGGAAGGATCAGGTGGAGAAGGACCTGGCCTCGCTTGGAATAACCAATTGGCGCCACGTAGAGAAAAGAAGAGACGACTGGCGCGCTGCTGTTAACTCGGCTATAACCGCGTAAGCGGTTTCGACGCCAGTAAAGAAGAAAACGAACTCGTGGAAAAAACCGATATCCATTTTTTCTTGATTTTCATAAATCTTTTATTACACATCATCTACGGGAATTCCATAAAGCCTTACTTAAAAAGCCGAATATCTCGAGAAGTATTAATGATAGCCATTTTGTGCTCGGACCTTTTCTGTAGCAAATAAAATTTTCTACAAGTTTGTCATGTACATTTTTTTGTAACTCTTGTCATTTACGAGATATATACAAAAAAAGGCAAATTTCGTGGAAAAATCAGGTTTAGTGCCCCGTACTACCGGTGTGAGTTACGACTTTGTCGCAATGGACATTTTTGTTGAGTGTTCAATTGTGAGGAATATGTGTCTAAAGTCACAGCGATGTCATAAAATCCCTCTGAGCTATAGACATTTTAATAAAAAAAAATCACGATTTGCGTTTATTTTACATGCCCTGGTCGAATCTTTAATGTAAATATTAAGGGGTAAAATTTTCAGGCAATTTTTCTTAGGATATTTCCAAGTAAATTTCATGACGGGAGTGTAGAAAATAATAGTTAAAAAAACACCCTAATATATAGGGTGGGCCATATAAAATTTTAAATTCGAAGATAGAGCGTAAAATATTGAGTGTAGCGTTTGCTGTATGACACGTAGCACCGTCCTGCTGGAACCAAATGTTGTCCAAGTCTTTCTATTCAATTTGCTTGTAGAAAAATTTGGCTAACATTGCGCGATATAGCTTATTGATGGTTACGGCGGATCATTATTCATTTTCGAAGAAAAATGGGCCGATGTTTCCACCAGACCAAAATTCGCACCATACAGTGATTCGCGCTGGGTGAATTGGCTTCTCGACGATTACGTGCGGTTTGTTAACGTAACTATCGAGGTAGAAATGAGCGTCGTCCGAAAAGATGATTTTTCGGTAAAATTGACCATCCTCGGTCAAACGAACTTTGTAAAAAAGTTTTCAATATTTCCCAGTTTTCTTTTAGTGAGTAGCGACCAATTTCGTAAATTTTAGACTTTTTACTGAATATCTGTCACTTTCCGAATGGTATTTGACGTTTCCAATGTCGAAATATAGATAATTCAAATATAAACGTTAGATGACCCACCCTATACATATATAAACAGAAATAATTTGTTGGAAATATCAGATGAGCTATCCACATACATTATATGCATATTCCAGTGGGAAGGGTCTCAAAAAAATGCGGTGGAAATATGGAACCATTTACAAACACAATTTCTTAATTATATAAAGTAGCTATCACATACTTAACAGTTGTTGCATAGTAAGAAATTCTTTCATTTGCTGCCACGTTGGACACTTTCTTTGCTATGAGAGCGATTGCTCCCACTAAAGTAACGATTTTTCTGGTAATGCACAGCTGCGCATATATTTATCAGAATGGGGTCCCAAATATCTGTGGGAATATTCTGTGTCGATAAAACCAACAAACAATTTAAAACCGTGGATTGAAGTTTTATGAATTCTTCACTGGTTTCTTTCTGAATTTTTGGTAGATTCATTAGTATCGTCACTTGCTTGTCGACCAATATTCTCTCGTTTTCGTAGCGTGCTTTAAGAGCTTCCCAAGCAAAATTGAAATTTTCGTCATTGAGAGCGAACTGTTTGACTATTACGGTTGCCTGACCTTTGGTTTTGTATTTGAGGTGATACAATTTCTGCGCTTGTGATAATTTAGGATGGTTTATGTACACAGCTGTAAACATGTCCCGAAAGGACGGCCACTGTTCATAGCCACCATGAAATATATCTGTGTCGCATACTGGTACTTTAAGGTGAATGCCTGAGCTTGCCTCTTGGGCTTGTCTTTATGGCAGCTCTACTCTCGGTTGTGGAGTAGGTGCAATTGCTCTTAATAGCTTTAGTTGATCAGAAATCATTGCTTTTGTGTCTTCGAACTGGTCTAGGCAGTGTTCATACTTGGTGTATGCCGAGGATTTAAAATTTTCTGGTAGATCTGAATCATCAGATTCTACGATTGCGTCATATGCATCTCGGAGACGCGTCCAAAAACTGTCTAAATTGTCTTTTTTGATTTCTAATACCGATTCAGAATTGTCTTGAATCGGTGAAGATGAAAATCGAGTGCAGTATCGTATTAAAGTGTCACTCTCAGCAATGAATTTTGTATAAGAAATATCTTTACCCCTCTTTAGTTTTGTAACACCTTGCTTTGAGCGTGTAACTTCTGCCAGTGAACACGCCCTTTTTTCGTCTGAAATCATCTTTGGAACTTTTAGCAACTGAGTTGTTTTAGATTCCATTGAGTCTGAGCTCATTTAAAAGATGTATAGAATAAATTGAAACGTCTTAGAGAAAACTAAACTTGTAGCTGGTTCAAAAATTTCATATATAAGATGTTGACTAGCAGCTTCTTTTGTATTTTTTTACATAAAATTGGATAACTAAAAAATTTTTTTCACTCAATTTTGAGGTCGTTAAAAAAAAAAGAAAAAGTTATGTTTGATCTCAATTTAAAGTGCGCGCCAAAAAACAACGGAGTAACTTTGACCACTAAAAAGTTAACAGATATTCTTCTATTGGTCTATATTATGATATTCTAAAGTTTGGTCAAAATCGGAGAACCACGGGTACAAAACATGTCGCCAATTGATGGAATGGCCCATATATTAGACGAGAACTCTTAAGTAAATAAGAATTTAGAACGAACCTGATATGACAAGAAGCTTTACGTATTTGATGGTGTGTGTAATCGCGAACTCTTTTAAGTTAATAAGAGTTTTGAACGAAATGTTTAGACGTGAACTCTTTTATGTAAATAAGAGTTTTCCAAATCACATAAAATATTACACGTACATATATAGAATATCGCTTAAATTTGATTTAATTATTTATTGTTGACCGGAAATATTTTATATGTTTATTTTTCTATGTATAGGGTATACCTATAGGTGGATCTTTTATTTATAATATGCTAATGAGCGCTCGTTTTAGAGATCACTGCACTTTGTACATATGTATTACGCTTTGGTGTTTTACACAATCCTGCTTGTTTTTGTTGATCAAAAATCAAGGGGTATTGCGGGAAATCTGCCAATGTGGACTTTGAATATGTTCTATACGCAATCCTGCTTGGTTTTGTTAGACGAAAACCAAGGGGTATCGCGGAATATATGCCAATGTGGACTTTGAAGCAGTGAGCGTATCTACATATGCAACAATACACTTACATATGTACTAATTTTGTATTTTATAAAAATCCTTTTTTTTGTTATATTTATTGTTTTATAATTTGTACCCAATGTCGATTGGGTATTTCTTCCAGTATATTTTTCAGAAAATTTTGTATACATGTGTATGCGCCCGTAAGTATATATATATATATGTGTATATATGTATATATGTTCGCGGTACGAATATGCCACGAAGAGAATTAAATGACCGTAGGTAATTTTCGCAAATTAACTTGTATAATTTGTATAACTGCGCCGCATATACATAAGTATGTACTATATATGAGTTCGCAGTGAGAAGAGGCCGCCAAAAGAAAATAGAATGATATTGTGACTTTGGAATATATGTATGTACATATGTATGTATGGTATAAAATTTAATTCGCAAATACGCTTTTGTCTTTTGTTTTTTTCTTCGATTGCCGTAGCTTATTTTAAGCAATCCTGCTTATACTTGGTTAAGTATAAGGGGTCTTGCTGGAAATTTGGCAAGTAAATACTTGAATTTTTATATATATTTTTTCGGGGTAGTTTTGTGTTATAACATAACGGTAAGCATTTACCGGCAATCACTAATCTGTTATATACAGTACCAAACTGCTTTGTTAGCGGTTTTCGGTTTTTACCGGAAAATAAACCGAACTCCGAAAACAGTTTGGTTACGGTTTTCACTTATTTTTCGACCTGAATTTTGGTCTGAACCGCAAATTTAAGTTTTTTAGATTCTAAACCATACATACATATGTATATGAATGTGATATATAAAAATTGAAAGGAACGATACAACTCACTTTGGTTTCCGCCAGGGGCTTTTGGGGATAATATGAGTATATGTGTATGTGCCTGTGCTTGTGCCTGTGTCTGTACGTCTTTCTCCAATCCTTGTGCTGATGGTTGTTGTTGTGATTTCCTTATGCGTTTTTTCCGTTTGTGAGTTATTTTTCACTGAACCTCACTGACTATGCCTTTAATGAGTTTGTTCTATTTTCTATTCTAATTTCACAGCACAATTTTTTCACCTCACTTATGCACACGTAAGGTGTTTTTTTTTTTTTTTTTTGTTTTGTGCGTTTTCGGTCACTTTAGCCACTCCAGTATCACTCTTTAATTTACATATACATGTAAGTATCATACAATTTTTTTTTCCTTTTTTTTGTTTTTTTTTTCACCGCACTTTCCTCCTTTTTTTTGCACTTTGCACGTTTGTTCACTGATTTACATATATGTTATGCTTGCACGTTTGTTCACTGTTTTATATATTTTCGTTTTTGCCAACTTTTGTCACCATTCCTGTTTTTTCCCAGTTTTCACATTTCCTTTTTGTTCCAAATGTTTTGTCACTACCGTTTTTTTGTTTTTTTGGTTTTTCCAAAGCTTTGCCACTACCGGTTTTTTCTTTTCTTCCCGTTTTGCCACCAACGGGTTTTTTTCACTACCGTTTTTTCCTTTAGTTTAGTTTTAATTAGTTTTTTTCCTAATTTTGTTACCGCGTAACCACCGTACTTAATTTGTTACCGCGTGACCGTATTTTTCTTATCACTTTGTGCCGTCTGGTACGGCTGGAAGGACCATGTAAAATCTGTTAAAAGAATAAATGCGCGACACTCACCTTTAATGCGATTGAAGTCGATAAAAAGGAACAAATTGGTCGGTTGCGTATGTGAGTACGGATCGATCGAGAAAGAGCCTCGGCGCCGTCCGTCAGTCCCCTTTGTTCATTGTGTCCGGTGTCCTCGTGTGTGGTGTATATGATGCAGGTGTGTTGAGTGTGAGGTGTGGATGATGAATATGGTGTAGATGTGTTGAGTTGATGTGTGGATGATATAGATGATGTAGTCGCGTTGAGTATGGTGTGTATGTGTGGGGTGTAGGAGTATTATATTAAGAGGGGGGTCAGGTGCTCATTTAGCCAATCAGTTTCATCTGAATGTTTATTTTCGAAAGCTAAGCAGACATTGAATAAACAAATAAATAGAATAAAATTATATTGTTGCAAAGCCTATGAAAAAAATATTGGGGTTTGTAAAATCTAACTAAAATTTATATAGAACTAGCTGTTACCCTGTGCGCTTCGCTACACCTAAATCGATTAAAACTCTTAAGGGTTTTTACTTTGTGTTTTATTTATTGTTGTAAAACTGTTACTTATTTATAAAACATTTATAAAACATAATGGTATACAACATTTTTGGTTTTTCCACCTGGCGCGTAAATGAATAAGCACCTTGGTGTTCCCACTCTCGAGCATGCGACGAACAATTGGCCGTGGGAGAAGCACGGTTCTTCCAAATTGACGCCGCACACTTGAAACGTTTGCCCTTGCGATTTGTTGATGGTCATCGCAAAGGCAAGATGTACTGGGAACTGCAAGCGCTTAAATTCAAACGGCATGTCCGTTGGAATCATGGGAATGCGTGGTAAGAGTACAACTTCACTTGCTGCCTTGCCATTTAGTATTGTTGCTTCAATCAAATTTGGCCACAATTTTTTGACTGAAAGTCTTGTGCCATTACACAAAGTCGGTGGCTTCAGATTTCGTAGAAGTATAATGGGTGAACCGACTTTCAGGACCAAACGATGCGGTGGCAGACCGGGGGGATCCAAAGAATTCAAGAATTCAGTTGGATAATTGACGACTTCATCTTGAATCAAAACGCTATCAATCGATGTATACTCGTATGTTGTAGCTTCTCCTGGCAATTTTTCTTGAATGGCAAAATTGATTTCGTTGACATGTACATTTTTCGGTGCCAATATTGCGCGTTCACTTAAATAATCGTTGCGTTGATAGTGTTGAACAATATTCGGAAATACACTTTCAATCAATTCTTCTTTCGATTGTAAAAGTGTACAAAAGTTGTTCGGCAATGTGATCAAACCGGTCTCATCGATTGGTATTTTGCCTTCGCCAATGTCCAACAACTGCTTCGAAAACGCTGCTGCGGATCGATCATTTTGCAATTGGACTCGCATGTTGATGGTAAGAGTAAGCCTTTAAACATGTCTCCACAAAACTAACGATTTTAAACACGCGTTTATTTCGTCGGCAGGAGTTGATCGAGGAATGACTGGCAAAGTTTGCCGAAAATAGCCGGATAATAAGACTAATGCTCCGCCAAAAAGTTGTTGCTTTTGGCGTAAATCTTGCATTGTTGTATTGAATGCTTCTAATGACTTTTTCCCATAGAACTATTCCAGCTCCTCGCAAAACTTTTGCCATTGCTGAATTCCTCGATATGTTGCACGTTGGTGTTTCAACGACTTGGATGTTCAACGGTAATTTCAACGCAGAATGTGCTGTTCGGCCGCCATCAAGTAGAGTAGCAGCGATGCCTGACGAAGCAATTGCCAGCGCAATTTTCTGCTATGACCGTGTAGTAGCAAGAATCAAAGAGATCAGAAAAGTTTTCCCCGTACCACCGGGCGCATCCAGAAAGTAGAATCCACCGGCGTTATTGTCAACCACTCGTATAATCTTATCATAAGCATTTTTCTGCTGAATATTCAATTTGGTAATGTTAGCTTGTATGAAAGTACGCAATTCATTGGAATCGTATTGTTGTTCACGTTGAAGCTCATGGTCAAGCATATCAATCACTGAACGATTGGACGCAGTTATGCCAAGTAGCGCTAATGCCTTATTCGCAAATGTAAGGCACAAATCTTCAACCAATATCAAAGCATCATTATACATTTGTAATGTATATAGCAAGTCTGCGTCCGATGCTCGATTACGCGCCAAAATTAATAAGTCCTCGGTCATGCAGTCTTTGTACTTATTCCACAGTTCTTGCGGATTTGACGGAAGGCGCGTAGATATTATTATGGCGAATAGTACGCGTATTTGTTTCGGATAAGATGTGAGTGATGCGTCATGAAGTGCGGTGTCCCAATGCATATCATCTTCTAACAAATGCAATCGCTGACATGCTTCACGATACGTCGCACACAACTTACGGTCAACAGTTTTCAAATCATCAAATGACTAATAGCAGACGTGCACGTTGACTAATAGCAGACGGCGTTGTTCGGATGGATGGTGTAAATGTGTCCTATGGCATCGGTTTTACGGACATTTGGATAACCGTGAACACGCTCCCTTTGCTTTCGTCGTTGAAATGTTTTCGATGATGGATTCCAAGTGAAATATTGTGGTATTTCGGAATATAGCAATGTTCTTGCAAATTCATTATTTTCACACAACTCGAAAAAGGTAGTTAGTGTTGACCCCGGTGGTTGTGCTGCGCTCTGTTGTACATTGTCTGCAGTGGAATAAACGCGTTGACCATTTTCGAGATTAACTGTCAAATGAAGAACAACGGGATGCCGGTCGTGTATTGGGAACGATAAAATGCGCCATACCGCTTCGTTGCTGCTTATATAACGGTCCATTTGGTATTGCTGAATTTCATCGATTCTCTGATAATCAGCCACTCCGAAAACTGCCATATCACTGCCCTTATTTACGTATTTGCAGATGTATTTGATCGATTTGACAGAGTTGCAATATTCTACATTGATGTGCGCTTCGAAATTTTTTGACAACAATGGTGAATACGGCACGACCCAACGATTATCAACATCAACGTCTTGATTCCGAACATTTATGACCGTTGAATTACCGCCATCTTCAGCGGATCGACGCCGATGTAATGGATATCCGTAATTTCCAGTGATTGTAACATCAACTAAAGCTCTAGGATAGCGGTTCAAAGCGCTATTGTCAATCATGTCAATCATGTATGGTGACGTTGGATTAATAGCGGCGCAAGGGCCGTGGATCATGTTTTTTGTTACAACGTCGAACAATTGTGGGTCGATTGCAATTTCCACTGAGATGACTTTATCAATCTGATCTGGTCGTATTTTGCGAACTAACCAAATCAAGATGTGTGCATGCGGTAATCCTCTTTTCTGCCATTCGATCGAGTACATCCAGCATCGAACTTCTCCAAAAACACGAAGTTTCTCAATTAAATCCATCAATGATTTAAGCTTTTCCCTGAATACACGTGCTGTTAAGTCGTGACGATCAGTTGTTGATTGACCGGGGAACAAATGGCAAAATGGCAGATCCGGTCTGCCGTAATGGCGCAGATACGACATCGCATCCTGCGCATACTCGTGCATATGGCGCGGACTGCCGATGTATGTGGCTGGCAATATTGTCAGACATCCAATGCTATTCACATTTGCATCATTCATTACGGCATCTCTCAAATGGATGTACTCTTCAGAACGCAATTTCGCTTGGTTGAATCGAATAAAGTTGACACCTTCGATCTCGATCTTCGCATACATGTCAACCAAATACTGATGGAAAAGCTTGTCTTCTTGTTTCTGTTTATTAGTAAAAGGCATTTGACAGGACTGCCAATCTTGCGTCAAAACATTACTTCATGAGAATTTGTACAGCCCGGATGTATAATTTTTATTTTTTATTTTTATTTTTTTTTTTTGCAAAACGTGCAGTGATACACACATTAAATTTCTTATGTGCACCCTCCAAACAGACCCCAATCACACCTGAAAATTTCATTGAAATCGGGCAAGCCGTCTAGGAGGAGTATGCGAACAGGAAGTTTTGCCACTTAATTTTATATATATAGATAAGTTTTTATTTACATTGCATTAGATTATTTTAAACTGCTGAATACTATAGTTATTTAACCCTTTATTAAACACGGTTATTATTTAAACTCCCTTAGGAATATAATGATATATTTTTAAAACTAGCATATATACAAGTTTCGTTGTATCATATCGACTAATGCAATGACATTTTTTTTTTAATATCCCTAAAACAAACCCACTTTATGTGTTTCCTCCATTTGATAAACACTGCTAAACATACTCACAAATAATCAGCTGTTTTCCGCTTTTTTCTTGGCAAATAAAACGATTTAGTATAATAGGTTATTTATATTATTAAACTAGCTGGCCCGCAACCGTTGTCCTGCGGGAAATTATGAGTTTTAAAATGAAAAGAAAGTTGAATTTATCATTTAATTTTTTTTAATATACATATCGCAGCTTGATAAACAACTTTTTTTGGTTTCTGTCCCTGTGTACAAAGATGGCTCTCCAACTCGTAAGCATGCCACGTACATCTGGCCGTGCGAAAAACATGGCATTTTCAAATTTATGCCATACACTGCGGCTGCGATTGTGTAGATTTTTCCCAAAGGAAATTTTTTACTTTGTTGTATAAGTTCATATTGACTAGACATTTTGACAATGACTAATAAACTATACACCGAAGAAATTGAGAATATTTTAATTAGTTTTGATAACTCAGATATATCTGATTTTGATGATGAGAAAGAAGAAGAAAATAGTGTTCTGGAGTCAGAATTGCAAACTTTAAAAGATGGAAATAACTATGCCTTGATCGAAGAGTTAACTAATCCGGATGGGAATACTTATCAATTTGAGAAAAATTTTGATGTAGGAGATGATTTGATAGATTTTGAAGATGCCTCGGATCCACCATTCAAAAAAATTATTTCATATAGATGGGCAAAGACAGAATGGAATACTCCAATCTCAGGATTTTCAGAAAGTTATCCAAAGCAAGATGTAAAAACTCCTGTTTCATATTTTCTAAAGTACTTTCCATATGATTTTATTGACACTATTGTTCAGGCAACAAATCAAGCTTCACTCATGAAGAGTGGAACCGCTGTTAATGTTGAAAAAGAAGAGATTCTCATATTAATGGGATTAGAAATCATTATTGGAACAATCGGATATCCTCGATTACAAATGTACTGGGCTGGTGCTACTGAAACGTTCGTAAACACATGACAAAAAAACGGTTTCATATAATACGTACTTGTCTAAAGTTTTGCATAGAGGGGAACTCAACCGACAAACTTTTTAAAGTTCGTCCACTTATAAATTCTTCTTCTTCTTAATTGGCGTTGGCACCACTTACGCGATTATAGCCGAGTCAACAACAGCGCGCCAGTCGTTTCTTCTTTTCACTACGTGGCGCCAATGGGATATCCCAAGCGAAACTAGGTCCTTCTCCACTTGGTCCATCCAACGGAGTGGAGGTCTTCCTCTTCCTCTGCTTTCCCCGGCGGCTACAGCGTCGAATACTTTCAGAGCTGGAGTGTTTTCGTCCATCCGGGCAACATGACCTAGACGCTGTCTTTTACTTCGCTGAACTATGTCAATGTCGTCGTATATCTTGTACAGCTCTTCGTTCCATCGAGTGCGATATTCGCCGTGGCCAATGTGCAAAGGACCGTAAATCTTTCGCAGAACCTTTCTCTCGAAAACTTTTAAGGTGGACTCAACGGTTGTTGTCATCGTCCAAGCCTCTGCACCGTATAAAAGGACGGGAATTATGAACGACTAATAGAGTTTGGCTTTCGTTCGTCGAGAGGGGACTTTACTTTTCAATTGCCCACTCAGTCCAACCTAGCACCTGTTGGCAAGAGTAATCCTGCGTTGGATTTCCAGGCTGACATTGTTGGTGGTGTTAATACTGGTTCCTAAATAGACGAAATTATCTACAACTTCAAAGTTATGACTATCAACAGTGACGTGAGAGCCAAGTCGCGAGAGCGACGACTGTTTGTTTGATGACAGGAGATATTTCGTCTTGCCCTCGTTCACTGCCAGACCCATTTGAGTTGCTTCCTTGTCCAGTCTGGAAAAAGCAGAACTAACGGCGCGGGTGTTGAGGCCTATGATATCCACATATCGGCATACGCCAGCAGCTGTACACTCTTATAGAAGATGGTACCTTCTCTATTTAGTTCTGCAGCTCGAACTATTTTCTCCAGAAGCAGGTTGAAAAAGTCGCACGATAGGGCATCGCCTTTTCTGAAACCTCGTTTGGTATCGAACGGCTCGGAGAGGTCCTTCCCGATCCTAACGGAGCTTTGGGTGTTGCTCAACGTCAGTTTACACAGCCATATTAGTTTTGCGGGGATACCAAATTCAGACATCGCGGCATAGAGGCAGCTCCTTTTCGTGCTGTCGAATGCAGCTTTGAAATCGACGAAGAGGTGGTGTGTCTCGATTCTCCTTACACGGGTCTTTTCCAAGATTTGGCGCATGATGAATATCTGGTCGGTTGTTGATTTGCCAGGTATAAAGCCACACTGATAAGGTCCAATCAGTTTGTTGACGGTGGGCCTTAATATTTCACACAATACGCTCGATAGAACCTTATATGCGATGTTGAGGAGGCTAATCCCACGGTAGTTGGCGGCGATTGTGGGGTCTCCCTTTTTATGGATTGGGCATAGCACACTTAAATTCCAATCGTTGGGCATGCTTTCGTCCGACCATATTTTACAAAGAAGCTGATGCATGCTTCTTACCAGTTCTTCGCCGCCGTGTTTGAATAGCTCGGCCGGCAATCCGTCGGCCCCTGCCGCTTTGTTGTTCTTCAGGCGGGCAATTGCTATTCGAACCTCTTCATGGTCGGGCAATGGAACGTCTGCTCCATCGTCATCGATTGGGGAATCGGGTTCGCCTTCTCCTGGCGTGTTGCGTTCACTGCCATTCAGCAGGCTGGAGAAGTGTTCCCTCCATAATTTAAGTATGTTCTGGGCATCGGTAACTAGATCACCTTTGTGGGTTCTACAAGAGTATGCTCCGGTCTTGAAACCTTCTGTAAGCCGCCGCATTTTTTCGTAGAACTTTCGAGCATTACCCTTGTCGGCCAGCTTATCAAGCTCTTCATAGTCACGCATTTCGGCCTCTTTCTTTTTCTTTCTGCAAATGCGTCTCGCTTCCCTCTTCAACTCTCAGTATCTTTCCCATCCCGCACGTGTTGTGGAAGATCGAAACGTTGCGAGGTAGGCATCCCGTTTTCTCTCCGCTGCGACACGGCACTCTTTGTCGTACCAGCTGTTCTTTTGTACTTTCCGAAAACCAATGGTTTCGGTTGCAGCTATACGTAAGGAGTTTGAAATGCCGTCCCACAGTTCCCTTATGCCGAGATGTGGACGAGTGCTCTCAGAGAGCAGGAGTGCAAGCCGAGTAGAAAATCGTTCGGCTGTCTGTTGTGATTGCAGCTTATCGACGTCGAACCTTCCTTGTGTTTGTTGACGTGCGTTTTTTGCTGCACAGAGGCGGGTGCGAATCTTGGCTGCAACAAAATAGTGGTCCGGCGATGTTAGGACCTCGGAGCGCACGCACGTCTAGAACACTGGAGACGTGTCTGCCATCTATCACAACATGATCGATCTAGTTGGTGGCTTTTCGATCCGGAGACAGCCAGGTAGCTTGATGTATTTTCTTGTGCTGGAATCTAGTACCACCGATAACCATATTTCGGGCCTTGGCGAAGTCGATCAGCCTCAACCAATTTGGGCATGTTTCCTCGTGGAGGTTGAATTTTCAAACCGTTTTACCAAAGATACCTTCTTTGCCTACCCTGGCGTTGAAGTCGCCAAGCACAATTTTGACATCATGGCGGCGGCAGCGCTCATAGGTGTGCTCCAAGCATCTTTGGTCACATCGTCCTTCTCTCCCGTCAGGGCGTGGGCGCAAATCAGCGATAAGTTGAAGAACCTCGCTTTGATGCCGATTGTGGCTAGACGTTCATTCACAGGAGTGAATGATAGTACTCGGCGACGGAGTCTCTCTCCCACTACGAATCCCACACCAAACTTGCGCTCCTTTATATGGCCACAGTAGTAAATGCCACAAGGACCTACTTGTCTTTGTCATGTCCCGTCCATCGCATTTCTTGGACGGCGGTGATGTCAGCCTTTATTTTCACGAGGACATCAACCAGCTGGGCAGCGGCACCTTCCCAATTAAGGGATCGGACGTTACAGGTGCATATCCTCAATTCGTAGTCGTAGTCGTTTGCCACGGTCGTCATCAAAAGGGGGGTCTCACATCCGAGGCTGTTGTTTATTTTTCATTGGGGGTGTTTTTTACGTGGCGGGTCCCAAACCCAGCGCACAACCTTATGTAGCGGGGATGTTTCGCCTTCTCACTTTAGCTCGTCTTCAAACGGATGTTCTTAGGCTACCCAGAGGATACTTGGTCAAAGACCAGAAGTCGTGAGCTGCTTGAGTCATATGTAAAAGAATCGTTTCTAGCCACTCCCAAGTGAATGGCGATCAGAGAACTTTCCTCTTTTGCGTGAACTTCTTCACATGACTCCATCCTCCATCCACTTATAAATACATTCCTGAAAAAATCTTTTGATGTTCTAAAAGATGAAAATTGCTGCTGTGATGAAATGATTCCATGCAAATCGAAAACTGGATTGAAGCAGTATATGCCTAAAAAGCCTATTAAATGGGGAATAAAAACATTTTGGCTATGTAGCTCAAATGGAATTGTTTATGATCTGGATATATACCAGGGAAAAAACACAATTGTCGGAGACTCAAAGTTAGGTTTTTGTTCGGATATTGTTATTCATTTATGTAAAACTATTCCGGAAAATAGAAACCACAAGAAATTTTTTGATAACCATTTTACCACTATAAACTTATTAATATATTTGCGAGGAAAGGGAATATGGACCTACAGGCACCATACGAGGAAGCAGAATTGGAAAAGCTAACCTAAAACCAGAAAAGGATTTAAAAAAGTTAGGAAAAGGTAGCTATGACTATTGCATAAAAGAAACCAAAATATTATTGTTTTGAATTGGCTGGATGGGGGCTGTGTGCAATTGGCTTCGTCCATTTATGGTGATCAAGACACAAAAGAGGTCATCAGATTTTGTTCTGAGCAAAAGAAAAAGATCGTTGTATCACAGCCTAACATTATAGCTGTGTATAATAAATATATGGGAGGAGCCGACAAGATGGACTTTTTGCTATCTTTGTATCGAATTTTTATTCGGGCAAAAAAGTGGACTCTTAGAGTTTTCGACCATTTTCTGGATTTAGCAGTATGCAACTCTTGGTTAGAATATCGCAATGATTGCGAAAGTAATAACATAAGAAAAAAGATCAAAAGGATTAATTAGCGTTTCGGAATGATGTTGCTGATGGATTGCTGGCATTTGCGACAGTTCAAAGTGTCGCACGAAAAAGAGGAAGACCCAAGCAATCGGAGAACTTAGACCTTTCTAGCACTCCATCAACTTCGAAATCAAGACTTTCATATGAAAGGGCACCTTCAGGTTCGATTTGTTTCGACGGTATTCAACATTGGCCTGAGTATACACCTGTAAAACGTATATGTAAAGTACCAGGATGCAAAGGATAATCCAGATCTTCTTCTTCTTCTTTACTGGCGTAGACACCGCTTACGCGATTATAGCCGAGTCAACAACAGCGCGCTAGTCGTTTCTTCTCTTCGCTACGTGGCGCCAATTGGATATTCCAAGCGAAGCCAGGTCCCTCTCCACTTGGTCCTTCCAACGGAGTGGAGGTCTTCCTCTTCCTTTGCTTCCCGCGGCGGGTACTGCGTCGAATACTTTCAGAGCTGGAGCGTTTTCATCCATCCGGACAACATGACCTAGCCAGCTTAGCCGCTGTCTTTTATTTCGCTGAACTATGTCAATGTCGTCGTATATCTCGTACAGCTCATCGTTCCATCGAATGCGATATTCGCCGTGGCCAACGCGCAAAGAACCATAAATCTTTCGCAGAACTTTTCTCTCGAAAACTCGCAACGTCGACTCATCGGTTGTTGTCATCGTCCAAGCCTCTGCACCGTATAGCAGGACGCGAATAATGAGCGACTTATAGAGTTTGGTTTTTGTTCGTCGAGAGAGGACTTTACTTTTCAATTGCCTACTCAGTCCGAAGTAGCACCTGTTGGCAAGAGTAATCCTGCGTTGGATTTCCAGGCTGACATTGTTGGTGGTGTTAATGCTGGTTCCTAAATAGACGAAATTATCTACAACTTCAAAGTTATGACTGTCAACAGTGACGTGGGAGTCAAGTCGCGAGTGCGACGACTGTTTGTTTGATGACAGGAGATATTTCGTCTTGCCCTCGTTCACTGCCAGACCCATTTGAGTTGCTTCCTTGTCCAGTCTGTAGAAAGCAGAATTAACGGCGCGGGTGTTGAGGCCGATGATATCAATATCATCGGCAAACGCCAGCAGCTGTACACTCTTGTAAAAGATTGTACCTGCTCGATTAAGTTCTGCAGCTCGAATAATTTTCTCCAGCAGCAGATTGAAAAAGTCACACGATAGGGAGTCGCCTTGTCTGAAACCTCGTTTGGTATCGAACGGCTCGGAGAGGTCCTTCCCGATCCTGACGGAGCTTTTGGTGCTGCTCAACGTCAGTTTACACAGCCGTATTAGTTTTGATGGGATACCAAATTCAGACATCGCGGCATAAAGGCAGCTCCTTTTGGTGCTGTCGAAAGCAGCTTTGAAATCGACGAAGAGGCGGTGTGTGTCGTTTCTTCTTTTACGGGTCTTTTCCAAGATTTGGCGCATAGTGAATATCTGGTCGGTTGTTGATTTACCAGATCTAAAGCCACACTGATAAGGTCCAATCAGTTTGTTGACGGTGGGCTTTAATCTTTCACACAATACGCTCGACAGAACCTTATATGCGATGTTGAGGAGGCTAATCCCACGGTAGTTGGCGCAGATTGTGGCGTCTCCTTTTTTATGGATTGGGCATAGCACACTTAAATTCCAATCGTTGGGCATACTTTCGTCCGACCATATTTTACAAAGAAGCTGATGCATGCACCTTATCAGCTCTTCGCCGCCGTGTTTGAATAGCTCGGCCGGCAATCCGTCTGCCCCTGCCGCTTTGTTGTTTTTCAGGCGGGCAATTGCTATTCGAACTTCTTCATGGTCGGGCAATGGAACATCTGCTCCATCGTCATCGATTGGGGTACCGGGTTCGTTTTCTCCTGGTGTTGTGTGTTCACTGCCATTCAGCAGGCTGGAGAAGTGTTCCCTCCATAATTTAATATTCCAGATACTTGTGTTCAAAATGTAACGTTCATCTCTGCATTCCAAACGGAACCAGAAATTGCTTTAGATTATACCACGAAAAGTGAGGTAAGTTATAGATTTATTTCTATATTTGAATTTGTTTTATATTATTTCTTTTTTTTCAGAGAACTATAAAGATGCAGGCATACTCTTGAGCTAGAAATTGACAATGCATTCCTATTTTCTATAGTTTTAGTTACAATGAACTCTTATTTTTTATAGTTTTTTGCGTTTGCTTATGTTTAAGGTTAAAAATAATTATTTTACTCCAATAAAAACAACAATTTTAAAACTTAATTACTAATATATTTTATTTTTTTCTTTTAAATAGATCCTATGCCATATGGTATAGTGTCCAAAAACCACTTTTGCAAACAAAATGGTAAAAAATTAGTTTTTATTATTCATAAAGTGGGCTTAAGTATATAAAAAAACTAAAAAATAGATTTTTAAAACCAAAAAACAAAAAAGAAGCACCGAAAGGGTTAAGTCAACAACATCGGCATTTTTGTAGCTAACATGTTGCGTGCACTTAAAGAATCATAGTTACGATAATTTATCCAATGTCCGAACATTCGTGATGAGTTCGTCTTTCGTGAATTGATAATCGGCGAATGAAATTGATATCAAACCAGCGGACCCATTTCCAATTCTTAGTGAATACGATGTAAAATGTCTTCGGCAATGTAAAATTTGTTCGAAATGATTATCGCGAAAAGTGTGGGATCATCATTTGCATTCGAAATAGCTATAACATCGTTAGTTTCCAGTAATTATCATGTTCCAGCAATTGTAATGGCTGGCTTGTTGCACGCACCGTACCATTCACACTACGCAATGACTTAAATGATGTTGAACCGCGTATATTAATCAATAGAAAAAGAAGGTAAAAACAGTCGTCGTTTTTCGGGTGGATTGCATAAATTAGTCCTAATGCATTAGTTGAGAATAAACCAAGATGCCTATCTACTGGTTGACCTTGCTTTCTGCGTAACTATTTCTTCGACGATGCATTACCAGTATATGTATAATATCAAGGTATTTCCGAATTGCTCTCGAAAATGGATCACTGACGCAGGTTGAGAAAAAACTGTCAATGTTAATTTTGTTGCTGGCGGTGTTTTCACTGGCTGTACTGTATTCTCTGGGTTGAAATACACCCTTTGGCCATTCTCCATTCACGTATCGACCGTATCGTCCATGACTAATAACCGCCATGTTGCTTCCTTTGGTGACGTACTTACAAACATATTTTATCGATTTCACCAAACTGCAATGAATGTGAATTAAACAATCGGGGTACGCAAGGACCATATTGGTTTCCACCACTTCATATAATTCTGGGTCTTTCTCTGGATCAGGACTTCCGCAGGAATGATTTCATCAATTTGATCTGGTGTAACCACCACCACCATCCAAAGAAGAATGTGTGCGTGCGGCAAACCTCTCTTTTGCCACTAAACAGAGTACATCTAGCATCTAACAACACCACATATACGTTGCTTCAAGAAAAAGTCCATCAAGCATCGTAAGTGTTGTTTGAAAGGTCGTGTTGTGACATCGTGACGATCGCTTGCTGATTTACCGCGATCCATAATTAAGCATCATGGCAGTACTCGCTCATGTGCCTTGTGCTGCCAATGGATGCTGATGCCAAAAAGAACGCTGACCGATATTACCGCGACCTCTTTGTGGCATCGTAACAAATTTCAATCTGTAATTGATCACATTGTGTGAAACACACGTAACGTTTTCACTGATTAATTTTCAACACTTTTGAATAGCCGAAATGAAGAAAGCAATGAAAAATTTGAACGATTCGAATAATTGGAAAACAAAACAAACAAATTGGAAAAATAAAATTTTTTTATGAAAAAAGGTACTTTTTGGAATTTTCTAGTTTTCCGACTTTTTCTCACTAAAAGCATACGGTTTTTTTTTATTTCTAAACCTTCCCTGACCCACAGCGAACAACCTCAGAAAATTTCATCACGATTGGTTCAGCCGTTCTCGAGCATTAGCGTTACTAACAGACAAACATTCATTCGTTTATATGGAGAAAAAGAAAAGGCTGTTTTTGGGGATTTTCCGGCAGTTATTCGAAATTTTCTCGCCGTAAAAACCATCTTTGAACCACAACGAATACTTAAAAAAAGAATTGGCCAAATTGGTCCAGCCGTTGTTGAGTTATGCGCTTAGCAACACATTTTGCGATTCATTTTTGTATATGAGATGAATTAGTATTATGGCTTATTAGTAAAAATATTTGTAATGCAAAAACATTAATGAAAACTTTGAATAAACTGTAGACGGCTAACAACAAACGTGAATGTAAAAAATCTTGTTTAGTTCAGGAACTACTAATAATAATGGCACAATTCCGATTTCTTTGGCGCCGCGATTTGAAGGTACCGTTGGAAAGAGGAAGTCCTCCTGATTAAAAAACATAAGTTATAGGGTCCGCAAACGCTTAGTTTAGGAGATATTCGGCCTTAAATTTGAAAAATTCGCAAAATTTGACCATTTCAAGGAACTATTTCACCACATTAAACACACTTTTTTCACATTTTTCACTTCAAATTAATTAAATGGCACTATAATCTTTTAAATAAATCTACATTTTACTCTTTTAACAGGTTTTTTACCTAAAAAATCTTTATTTTAAAAATCACATTTTACACATGTTTCAACCTCATTTGTTTACCAAAAATTACGACGAAATGGAGCGCTGCCATGTGATCATAAGGCAATTCGCTGAAATTCCTATATTCATGCATATGGATATTTTCCTTTTTAAATTTATTAAGCAAATAAGTAATATTATATACATGTATTAGTAATATTATATAATAATATTATATATACATATGTATAAGTAATATTATATAATAATATTACGTAATAAAGTGTAAACGATAGAGTGCAGTACGAAAACTCAAATTTTGTTTCAATATGAGTGCATGATAACCGAAAAATGTAACCACTTCATACCCAAAACTCATATTTTAAATATAATAATATATACATCGTCGCCTAAAATACAAACCAATGTATCATCAAGAATAAATGGAAATCGCTGACAGATATAATAACCAAAATTTATCCATTTTATAACGAAAACTTAAATTTTATTTCAATATTGGATATAAAGTGGTTATATTTTTTCGTTATTATACGTACTTTAAGTCAGCGGCAATTATATATATATATATTTTTGTGATCTGGAGAACGTCACCTTTCCAGTGATACCCATTTTATCCCCGAAATCCGGGGATGCTATTCTAAATTTTACCCGTACAAAGTTTTTGCCTCTCCCTTAGTTTCCTTATGATGCTATATTTATCTAATGAATTTTCAGCAGATCATTCGAGCCAGAGATAAAGAGATGTCCAACTCTTCTCTCACTGGAATTGCTAAACGTCAAAACCACCTAAACTTTGACAGTTGACTGGATTGGCGAGGTTTTGACGTTTTGCAATTGGAATGACTGGAACGGCCAGATTGAAATTATACCAAAACTATATGTGAACGGAGGAATTTGTTGCTGCCGTTCAAGATCGCTAATAAAAATTGAAAACAATGAAAATCAAAGAAAATGCGAAATTTGAATATATTTCATGGAGCGTTTTGTAATTTGATGCACATTAGAATTAATTTTCAATTACAAATGATTAAAAACAGGCTTAATTCACCTTATTAAGTACTGAAAGATGGAAAGTCAGTTGTGTTAATATACCATAAAATCATAAAAAAGGACTTAAGTGGTTTCGCCATATATTACAAGTTCAATATATAATAATTTGCAATCGTAATAAATGTTGGGTGTTTTAATTTAAAATGCCCAAAAAATCTTATTTTGTTCGATCTGGCCATAATGGAAAATATTATAAAAAACGCTTATTTTGAGGCACTCTCACACTGGAATAAGTTGGGCATCTCATTATCCCTGATACGAGCAAATCGTTGAATTGCAGTATTTGGACGATTTATTAAGAAAGACAAAAAATGTTATACCATGTTCAGACCGACACTTTATCTTATAAATTTATCAAGATTTCGCCATACAAAAATAACAGTTCCAAATCATTTCATTGAAATGACTTGAAACTGATCCACGCTAAATCTCTCTGTGCGACTCTGATTTTGCGCCATCAGCGTTGGAAATCTGTTACAATATAACAGCTAATTTAGAGCCTACAAAGGGAAGAAGATAGAAACAAACAAATTTTTTTTAAACAATGAATCTTATTTCACAATAACAGCTGGTTTTTGATCTTTCTAACGGCAGTGAGAACAGGCTGATTAGTGAATGTAATTATATGTAATCTAATCCCTTTAAATTTTCGGTCTGAACATGGTATTATTAAAATATAGAATATCAAGATAATCTTTTTGTGGGCATGGTATAAAATCAAAAGTGCGTGAAAGCATTTATGTCATTAAAATATATATCAAGATAATCTTTTTGTGAGCATAGTAGTGAGCATAGTATAATATCAAAAGTGCGTGGAAACATTTATCAAGAACATGGTGAACAATGCAAACATATTGAAAAATTTTGAAATGGCAGTTCTGTACTGCGATTTCTATGACAGTAGGATATATAATATGTATAAGCCAAGTTCTAACAATAAAAACAGAGCATACACGACGTGAGCCACTGCGTTCGATTTGTTTTTCTCTTTTGTTCATGTGTTCCTTATTTTAAACAAATTTTGTGGTTAATTTATGTGCGACAATTATGTGCTTTCTGAATGTTGAATAAATACCTCCTTATATTGAATGCCAATGTGAATAATTATACAAAATTTAACCAGAATTCATTATGGCGTGAAATTAAAGAGAAAAAAATTCAAATTTGTAATGAAGTTTTTCTATGCTCTGTAATAGCAGGTGCTCTATAAGCTGTATTGATACGCATTAAGTAACGCGCTGCAAACAGTACTATAATGGTAAAAAAAAATTAAAAGTTATTAGCAAGTTCCGACTCGGCCATTGTATTTGCCCCTTTTAGTATTACCAACCCATATTGAAACCTGTATTTGTAAAGAACTTTTACCTATATTCAAAATTTTTTTTTTATTGAATTTTTCACCAGATTTTGTAATAAAGCCAATTTAGCATCTAGTTTTTCAAAATGATTGCTTATTTCTTGAAAAATCAATCTCCAAACATAAATTTAATACGAAGTTGTAGTTTTAGTACATATAATTGTCGATGTTTTATATTGCTCTCTTATACACATATTTGGTAGAGATGGCAATGTTAGTTTCAGTACTTTAGGAAAGTATCAAGGTGGTGTATTACTCTTTTTTTTATTTCGTGTATAGCTTTTACTTTTGGCTTTGTGAGTAACGAAAAGTTATTTAAAAAAGTCAGCTTTTTACTTGAAGCATTAAAATTTTTTTATTTCTCTACCAAGTTTCTGATTTATGCCAAATCTTCATGCATGAATTGAAAAATTAAATCTTGTTAGAAATTATCAAATATCTGCATTAATTTGCATTCTTTCTAACATTGACGTGATTTTATTGAACGCTATCTTTAGCCAAAGATATTGACATTAATAGCAAAAGAGTACTTAATTTCATGTGTAAAATCAAGTGGTAATAGTGTAATATAATGATTTATACTGCCAAGAAATTACTATATCAAAGAACAATTTCAAATATTGTGTGAATATACAAATTTTACAAACGCTTAAATAATGCTCTGTTTAGAACTATATAATAATTTAAAATAATCAACTTAAAATTTACACACTTGTTAAGAAGTATTATCATTCATTAAGTTGGCGACGAATTATATTCATATTGGGATTGAATAATATTTGGTGATGAATACTTCACCGGTTCCGGAGTTGGACATGACTATTAAATGTCAAAGTCCGCTTAAACTATATTATTACCAGTTACCGGACACCATTTCCGATATTAGTAACACCACAGCTTCTAATTGTGATAATATAATGCGTTATAGTAGATCGAAACTCTTCGATCTTCGCAACGAAACAAATTCTCGTCGCCGCCCTGAATATGACCTAAGAGCTGAATTGCAATCGCTTGGTGTTTGGAAGTTTAATGCCAGTGGCAACGGTCTCCAAAATAGTGCAGGTTTCAATAACGAAGGAACCGCAGTATCTTGCAACGCATATGTCGCTAACCATCCAGCGCAATTATCATCGGGGAATTTGAATGTACGGGCACAACGTTCGCCTGGAAGTCGTGAAACTACATTAAACATTTCGAACTCATCGCAACATAATACTTCTTATCACAATATTCATAAGACGTATATAGATCATCGCAGCATTTCTTCATCCCATCTTATGCCAGCGTTTGCTAAAAGACGTATTGCTGCTTCTTCTGCACCTTCTAGTAATGCTGCTATTGTGGTATCACAAAATTTATCAAGTAGTGGAAATTCCTCTTATGGTCCCAACTCTCCTGTCGATACCCGTCCGCAAACGCCAACAGAAGTCAAAGATGGTTTATTTTACAGTAATACTTCCGGTGTAAATAATGGAAATACGCGCCAACGAAGCAAGGATCAGTTATACGATTATCGTCAACGCGGAAATAGCGGCGGTCCGACCACTGGAGATGACCCCAACGTATTTATATCACCTCAGAGGAAACTTTTAGGTATGCAATAAACTCAAATTAAATTTTTTAAAAAATATTGTGTACCTTTTTTTTTTAAATCCGAAATATGAACTATTTTTCTCCAGGTTGTAGCCACAGTGGGTAGTGTGTTAGATTAGTAATATTAAGAAGACAGATGAGGACTATTGTCATAAAACGAATCATACGTTATTTTTCCAACAGCTCCTTTTGGTAAGGCTGAAACTCATTAGCGGAACTCGTATGCAAAACACTCAGTTAAAGTAAATTAAAAGCTGCTCTCACCCACTGCAATATGCGTCGTTCATTGAACATTAAATTAACTCCAGAGAGAGAGTTATACATATATTATTTTCACCTTCAAATTCTATATCTTGTAAATGTTGTAAAATATGAAACGCAACCAGAAGAATATATGCAGACCGACTTCCTGGATAGCAGATCAGCTTTAAAAATTTCACCAATTTGCTAAAATATTTGTTACTTGTAGTAACTAAGTTTTTCACTTTCGACTGTTCATATCTCACATTTTCTTGGCAACTTTGTATTAGTAATTAATTTCAATAAAAAATTGTAAATAATGACTTATTTCCATAATAAATTGAGGGGTCGGCTTTAGATAACCGTCCGTGGATTTCGGAAGTAAAATGGGTGTGGTCGGATAGAGGAGGTTCTTCAGATTAAAAAAAAAGTGTGTACAAACGACTTGTTAAAGTGTTAGTAAGAATAAAAATGAAAAATATAAGTATAAAATTAATTTAAAATCAAAAAAATACGTAATTCAAATAGTGGTAATTTTCGACTTTAAACGCAAATATTTCGAAAACTTTTGGTTTCCTGCGGCTATATATTCTTGATCTGGAGAACCTCATCAATCCGACCATACCCATTTTATGGCCGAAATAATGGGACGGTATTCTAAAGTTTTCCCAAATTGACTGCTTTGAGTTATTCTTTAACCCTTGATTTCTGAACGTAATATTTTTCTCTCTTACAGAGCAAGACCGCGAGCGGGACAAAGAACAAGAACTTCAGTCTGACAGTAGACGATTATCATCACCCATATCTTTAGGCTTATGTAGATACAGCCACAATAACGGTGGCATCGCTCAAGAACGTAGAATCGGCAGCGGCCGTCTGCTACCCCGCGACGTAAACTGGGATTATCGTGCTTCTCAAGATAGAGATAAAGGCCACAGCTTAAGCTCTGCCCCAATTCAAGATAAAGAGGTATTAGCAGCAAATCATGTAGGTCAGGTCCGAGGAGGGGGGCGGTATTCAGAGCGAACTTTGGTCGGAAATGGATACTCAGACCGACGACATTTGGAACGGCGTAGCGGTGGTGACAATGACAATGTCCGAGATAAATATGAATACGTAAGCAATGCTCAGACACCAAATCCTCATGGTGGTGGTACTAGACGAGATATATATGGTGCTGATTCTTCTTCAAATCAGCATTCTATATCTCATAATCGTAATAGACGGAACCAGAAATATCATGATAGGAATGAAGAGCCTGAATGGTTCAGTAGTGGTCCAACATCTCAACATGATACAATTGAATTGCGTGGATTTGAGGAAATTGATGACCAATACAATGAAAGCTCTAACGAAGCTATTGGTAGCACTAAGCGCACACATTTTCCAAATTCGTCGCGAAAAATAAGTGAAAGTTCATCATCTCGCGATAGCAGTACTTTGAATTTGTCTAGCACGAAGTCAAAAGATCAATTACATCTATTATTAGATCAAGAGAATGGTGCCAATAAAACCCTAACTTTATCCCCAGGCACTTTGCCATCCGGCAACAATATCATTTCTTTTGAAAATATAGATTCTCTCCGTGAGAAAGAGGGAAGTAAAGTCTTAAAAGACAATAGTGAGAGCAAAAAGAACGCTAAAAGATTAGGACGAAGCGATGAAGCTTTTGATGCGACACTTCCAGATTTTATGATCGAAACTGAAGAAATTTCAAAAAAGTCAAACACTTCCAGAGATTCAGAGTTCAATTTTGATGTCTTCCTAAATCCTAATCTTGATCCGCTTAAACACTCGTTCATGCGTGGAGACAATTCCAATGATGAGAATGAAGTAATAAGTAGCTCTCGATTTAGCCGTTGGTTCGCTAATAAAACTGTAGGTAATGAAGGACAATTGGGAAATTTCAGTACAAACAATACAGCTATGGATTTAATTGGCAGTGACACCAAAAATGAAAGTAATACTCTGATGGAATTTCTTAACAAACTGCCAGCTTTACCGGATTCGGTTATAACGCAAAAAGGTACATGTTTGTTATTTGACAATATTAGGGGGTTAAGTGTAGTCAAAGACTTGCAAAATTGGCAATTTAAGTATTTTATGCAGTAAATCTTTTTGTTTTATATAAGTAATAACCTACCATAATTAAAAAAGATGTCGACTTGACTTGACAGAAATTTGAATAAAAATTGATCAAGGATATCCAATAGAGAAATGCGTCGTTGTCAGAATTGCAAACCAATATTCGATTCATGTGTTTACTAATGTGATAAAACTTGCAAATGACTAAATTTGGAAACAATTCTATTTAAGTTTTTGATGTGTTCTATTTTATTGGAAAAACAAACAACGAAAACAATAAAAGGGAGCTTTTAAAAGATCACGGAATAGAAATTTAGCTTACATTTACTTGTAAGTTGGTATACATTCTACATTTTCTACAGATTTACAGTAACGGACAATAAATTAGAATCAGAGGGTTTGTTTTGAAGCAACGGTATAATTTTTTTTTTAACATTATCATTTATGTAGTAGCTTTTGGGGAAACTTTAGTATACCATCCCACGATTTCAGGGTTAAAAGTGGTATGGTTGGATAGGGCTGATGCTCCAGATTAAAAAAATATATAATATAACTTATAGTTTTCGAGATATTTGGATTTAAAGTTGAAAATTTCGCAAATTTAATTCTGCAATTTCTCGATTTATGATTACTTTTTCTTTCATGTTATGCACTTTTTATACACTTACACTTCACTGCAATATTTGTACATATTTATTTTATATTTATTACTCAGATATTTGCTTAAAATAAGCATTTTCTTTTTTACACAAATTTCATTACATGCACAATAAGTGTTCCGTGTTGTCAAATAATAAGTGTTACCATATCCCAAACGATTGAAAACAATAAAAATAAATAAAAAAAAGCTCAAATGCAGGAAAAAAATAACTCTGGCCGATCCAACACCGGGGTGTGTTAGATTTTTTTCGAGTAAAACTCCTTTTTGCGATGGCGGCCTTGGTCCGCACTTCAAAAAAGAAAAAAAATAACTGACCGATCCAACACGGGGGTGTGTTAAGTTTTTGTGAGTAAATCTCTCTTTTGTTTTAACTAATGATATAGTAAGAATAGGGATAATGATTTATGTATTTGGGGTATAAACCTACATATTTTTCATCCATTTTTATTCGTTTGATGTATGTGTAATTATGGCAACACTTATTATCTGTCAACACAGAACACTTTTGTTATTGTGCATCTAATGAAATTTGTGTTAAATATAAAATGCTTATTTTAAGCAAATTTCTAAATAAAAACTAAAAAATGAATATGTAAAAACAATGTAGTGAAGTGTAAGTGTATAAAAAGTACATAATATGAAAGAAATAATTACTAGAAATCGAGAAAATGCAAGATAAAATTTGAAAATTTTTCAACTTTAAATGCAAATATCCCGAAAACTATAACTTTGCGGCGGCAATAATTATATATATTCTTAATCTGGAGCATCAGCTCTATCCCACCATAGCACTTTTAACCCTGTAATCGTGGTGGTATACTAAAGCCGGCCCTAACTTTTTTGCGGAATAACAAATGCAATCATTTGTACTTAAAAAAAAAGGAAATGATTGGTGAGTTTCACAGTTAACTGTAATTTAAAAAGTGTAAATAAATAACATGCTTTGTGTATAACTAAAAAATAATAGAATCAATAGCGAAATGATTTCATAAACAAAAAATATTGATACTGCCTATATTAACTTTATTTGATCTGTGTAATGAATATTTGTATAAAATATGTATTTATGTAGGAAAATAGGTTGAGTAAAACATTACAGGGAGGAAGAAAAATTTGCGAAAAAGGGATCACACGTAAAGAGAAATTGCAAACATATCGAATACTAGGAAATCCGGCCACGCGTTGCTGTGGTATACATTTTATACTATTATTATTCATATAATAAATTATTCATATAAAATACAGTGAAAATTCTCATTACTACTAAAGGTGAAAACGTTTTTGTCGGTATAAGAATCCAAGGGATTGTGCTTGAGATTTAATTTTGAATATGTTCATCCAAATAAATTTCATTTTAAAAAATAACGAATTTAAGGCTGCTTTCTCAATGTCTGGTTTCCAGCCTTTCTCTCCAGTTAACAGAGTTATCCGCTTAATAAAAATCAACAATGTGCAAGGTTAATGGAGATGCCCGCTTAATAGAGAGTCAATTTAATAGAGCTTTTATTGTATTTTTCTTCTAAGTTGTTTCGAACTGGACACAGTGCTAAATTTTACTAAGTTCGGTTCAGTAGTTTAGAATCCATCGCGTACAAACAACGTGACGCGTGCTTTTTATATGTAATGATGTTCCAAAAATTTGTGTTTAATGCCTTAAAATTGTCAAAAAAAAAGCTTGAGACCACAAAAAAAGGCTGCGGAAGTCGATCAATATATTGCAAGATTGTCACTGTGCGATCCGTTTAAAAATTTTGCAGCCATTCAACAAGAATTAGGTGCACAAATTTCTTCAAGAGTGTTAAGAAGACGACTTGTAGGAAAAAGTCTTTTTGGCACATTTTCCCTAAAGGCTGGTTTCTGTAAAATTTTTTTTTTTTTTTTTTAATGTAGGATGTTGTTCTTCTGCTTTGTTCTCCGAATTTTTTAAATTTTTATTTTACTTTTGTTTTCGCAATATTTATGAATTGTTTGGTTTTTGTCAATATTTTTACGTTACCGATAATACTTAGCATAAAGTAAATAATGAAAATTTATTTTAGTTGAATTTAAATCACATTCATATTGTTTTATACATAGAATGAAAAATTAGTACTAATTACTATTTTATTGTTAGTAACTGTATATATTTGGGTGCTAAATTGCGTTCCTAACGTTTTGTAAATCCTCTTAAAATATCTAGATATTTTTCCATAAACTCAAGTATGACATTTCTTATTGTTATTCTGTCATCTTTTGGCTTTGATTCTGATAATTGTTTCTGATGAAAAAACCGATCAAAATGGTTTCCGTAACACCAAAAACCGATACAGTTTCTGTTTGGTGCTTTTTGTCAAAAAAGTCTTGCGGTATTTTTATTGAATGATTTATTGAATTTATTGAAATGGTTTATAACGGTTTGATGACTCATGCCCAGCTCTTTACCGATGCTACGGCTGCTACTATGTCGGTCTCTTTCGACCAATTCAGCGATTTTATCGCAATTTTCGACGACAGGCCTTCCGGAGCGTGGGGCATCTTCGACCACCTCTACACCAGAACGAAAACGTTGAAACCATCACTGTGCGGTGGAAATGGAAACTGTATCGGGTCCATAAACTGCACAAATTTTATTGGCGGCTGAGATGCATTTTTGCCTTTATCGTAGTAGTACTGTAAAATATGCCGTATTTTCTCTTTATTTTGCTCCATGTTTGCGACGCTATAACTCACGACTTAAAAGAAACGACAATCAATCAATAATATATTATATATTAGATGTTATACATTGCACGAAAAAGAACGATTTTTTGTTTTTAAATTCTGAGTACACTTAACTACTTAGTACTGTGCTTTTAAGAGAAACATTGCTTTTAACTCTTTTATGATTTTCTTAACTTCATTGTGTAGTTACCGCTATCACGAGTGTAGAGGAACTGGAAGCGCGTATGGGTGTCATGAATACAACAAATGAAGTTTTACCAGAGACACACCATGTCGATATGCCTAACATAAAAGATGAGGAAAGAGTGCTTGGTATGATTCCTTCAATTGCAAATGAGCAGCTAATGTCCGAACACCCTCAAGCTGGAGAAATTGAAGCATTTAAAAAGGTGCTTGAACAACTAGGAACTGGAAATAAACACCTACAGCTGCAGCAGCAGCATAATCAGACACAACAGCATGTACTACCACACAATCTGCAGTCAAATGTTTTGATATCGCCAAAACATCCATCTGACCCGATGCCTCCGCTTAATATTATGCAAACAGGAGCTGCTCCAAATCTTTCACAACAAATAATTGTTAAAAATGATGAGCTGAAAAAGAGTTTGCTTTCACAGGGATATCATCAGCAGCATCAAAGTAATGAAGAAATGAATATCTTGTCTCAGTCGCAGCCGCAGCCAATACCACTAACTGTATTGTTTGGAAATCATCCTCAAAAGCGTATGGATCAGAATTTGTTTCAAGGTATGCAACGTGGTGTAGTGCCAATAAATTTTTTGGAACAGCAACTTAATAACCCGAATATGTCACCGTCTATAAAAGAAGCAATTACTACAGTTCTTCGTGATGCATCTACGGTGGCAACATTGCACAGCAATGTTCCACACAATCAACCTATTGGACATCAGCAACAGATCTCAGCTTTACGTAACAGTAGCGGATCAATCCTCCATCAAAGCCCCAGTAATCCACCGATCCAACCGACGCAGCAACAGCAGATTTTGCAGCAAATTCAGAATGTCATCGTTCCAGGACAAAGAGAACGAATTACACTTCTGCCACAGCAGGCTTCAAATCACCAAGCTCTTCCGAGCCAACGAGAAATGCAATTTCACACACACGCAATCATGCAAAATGCTACGCTAAAGAAAAAAATAGAGGAACAACAGGATTCAATTAGACGACGCCAAGAAAATCATCCACAGTCAAATAATACGTTAGGATTAAATGAAGTAGATACGCAACAAAGTAATATTCAGCAAATGCAAATTTCAAGTAATATGCAACAGCAAACTGCAGGAACACAACAGCAAGCTCAACCTACCCGACATATTAACTCACCTACGCCTTTGGCTTTTACACCAACCTCGGTGTTGCGTAAGATGACTGCTGAAAAAGATAATTCGAACTCAAATCCAACAACTCTACATCATAATATGTTAAACTCTGTAATACAGCAGCAAAATAAAGCCATGGCACAAAATACATTTATAAATCCAACCAACAACCAACATCAAATGCAGCAGCCCACATCCACTCTACCACGGATGATTCTTGGTGGCAATACCACACAGCAGCAACAACACCAAATGAGTAACAATAATTCGTTGCTGCCACAAACCTTAAACCAAACACCTCAGCAGCAAGCGGTCCAACCTTTACGCAACTCAATGGCACCAATAAAATGGCCACTACATTTAGTAAATCAAAGTATCACTGCTATTAAACCGATGGGTAAGCATATCAGCTGTTTAGAAATATGTCAGACCCATAACAAACATTTTGGCAGTAACCATAAAATTGGTTGCATTAATCTTATATTTACTCAATTTAACCAAAACTTTTCGGTACAACCATAATTTATCTTTGCAAAAGTGACTTCATCAGGAGCTTCTGACAAAAAAAAATGTAGAACTTTATCACAAAAAATTACAGCATCGAAAAAAAAAAGTGTAAACACTACAGTAAATAGTAACTAAGTTCCTTTCTTTTTGTTTTTGCTAGTAACTTATTTTATTTTTAAAATTTAAAACATAATTAATGATTGAAAGTTTTCGACTTGATTCGACAGAAATTTGTAAACAAAAAAATTTATTTTAAAAGTAATGGCTTTTGATCCACTTTTAATTTAAGCTCAGCGGGGTAACTGTGACTAATACTTCGAAATTCAACTAAATCAATCCGCTAAAAAACTAGTATCATAAATATATATTTTAGTGCCAGATTGAAACTTTTTTAGAAACGCTTTTATAAGTTTCATCTGTATGTTTGAGACTTTTTACACTTTTACTAAAGCTGAATGGCACTGCGTCAAAATGTACAATTACCAGTTGTTACCGATTTAAAAACATAGTTTTGAGAAAAACGCATTGAAGTTTTACACTCAATTTATTTAAAGCTGTAGCAGCTGTGATTGTTCTAAAGCGTCCGAGAAGTTTTTCTAATTATCGAATAACTCGAAAAGTATCTGTCTTATTTGATTGAAATTTTTAGAGAATATATCTAATTTATTATACTTAAAAAATAGCTTAAGAAATTGACACTTTATACTGTCGATTGCCCCTATTATTTTGTTTTGTATACGCATGCTTTCCTAGCAAAAACTGTTAGATACGTGATTGAAAATTATCTTACCCTAGTGGACAATAGTATATTATTGGATATTTTATATTCAATGGCAAATTTTTCGTTATGTAGGTGAATCAACAAATTTCTATTAAGGGGTTAGGTGCGCTTCAGAGGTACCAACAAATGGTATTATTACGATATTTTTCAAAGGTACATATTTGAACAATGTCTTCTGAAATTTTGATATAAAAAGTTGAAACTTTAGCCGTTGAGACCTCATCTCTCTGGGTGTCTCACAAAGAAAGTGCTCCTGCCGTAAACAGCATAATCTATTAATGGTTCATTTAAAATTAAAAAACCAAATATATTCCGTTAGTACATACTTATATTAATCTCGTTTTTGAACAAAGGAAATAAAAAAAAAAAACAAAACTTTAATTTTTTCTTACTTTTTGGGTAAAATTTTCGCCATTTATTGGTTTAAAAAACTGGTGCGTGGAGTCCCTACGCGCGGATGAAGTTATACTTCTTAGTGATATTCCAAGAAATGCATATCATTTTGTATGAAAGAAACTAGCGAGAGGGAAAGGTTAAAAATATGGTGGAATGACCAACACTCTCTTAAATTCACATTTTGTAAATTTATTATGCACATTTTAAAAGGCAAAGTCTAATTCAATTATCATTTCTGGGTTCTGACGGATTGATATCTATAATATTCACAATTGGATTATGATAACTAAAATACGATATGAAATGTCTTACATCTATTTTATCTATATTTCTCGCGAATACCGCATCAATAGTCGTACCTCCTTTTGTCGTACCTCCTTTTGTCGTAGGATCATTTCTTCCATTGATCGTTTCTAATGAAAATTTCTCTCTGAAGAATGCCAGTAATGGTTCAGCTTCTGGCAATGAGAAATTTACATTAAAATCTCCCGCAAGGAGTATTGCTATACTCTACTGGTTCTACGATAATATCTGCAAAAGCTTGCGAACCTGCAGTTGACAACGGTAATAAAGCTTTACCGATGAATTTATATCTCTCATCGATGAATTTGGTGATATATAAATGGATATTAAATTCAATTTTTTACTATTATGATTATCGCTAGGGCTCATTCTGCATTCTACCGCACACAAATCGCCAATTCTTGTTGTTGACATCGTCACATCAGCATCACTCGCGTACGGAGCCTTTATGTCTAAATGAGGAGTGAGAATATGACATTTGTCTTGCTCATTGTGATAAATAGCAACGCCTGAATTTCTTGTTTCATTTTGTTGAAATCTTACAACGAAATCAAAATTTGGTACGGATAATGGAAGCTCGTTATCGTTCATAAATGTTTCTGATAACATCAAGATGTTTGATTGTTTAAACACTCTATCTGAGAAGTCATCAACATGAGCACGAAGACTATGACAATTGAATGATATTATTGATAAACATTTTCTTACGCTAAGAAACTCGAATATTTTTTTTTTAAGGTGATAATTGGATTTTGACGTAATTTTATCATTTCATCTCGCAAAGCGCGACATGACCTGCCCTTGCTTCCAATGCCATGATAAAATTTTTTCTGTTTGTTCACTGAGATAATGTAAACTTCTTTTATGGCAACAGCTCTTGACAGTGCAACATAAACTAACTGTTGAGATAATATTAATAGTAAACAATTTCATTGAAAGTTCCTCTTTGCGACTTGTGAATTGTCAACCCACAAGACTGACTACAGAAATGATCCTGTGAAGTATAGAAATGAAACACAAACGAAAGAAATAATGCACAAGCATACAAACATACATGTGCGCACACATGTGAATATGTTACCAACCAAAAATGGAAATATTGTTCTACAAAAACAACAATAGCATAGGCATGGCAACATTGTGTTGCTGGTAGAAAATCCGAGCTGTGCCGAAAGAAACTAACAAACGATCGCCGATTGTCACCGCTTCCCTTGCTGCTCGAACATCTTCGCAGACAAGGTTGCGCAACTATGCATTTAACGCAACCTTTTCCGAACTCGTATAAGAAGTATAACTTCAAAAATATGTTGTAATGAATCAAAAAATTCTTCGTTCAATAACTAAATATTGTTATTTTAAAGATGTGTACACAATTCGAACTAAATCGGCCCATAACTTTTCGAGAAATCGTGTCCATCGATTTCAAAAATACACTTTCTAGAAAACGCTTTGAACGACGCCTAGCCTAGCTGGTCACGAGCGCACAAGTTCTCAAGGCTGTATTTCGGAAACTATTACTCGGATCAACATGAAAATTTAGGAGAATGTTCTAGGGGTTGTAGAACATAATAAGACAAACAGAAAATCGATTTTGTGAAATTTTCATATATATACCTAACCCCTTAAACTTGACCTTCTAATATATATTTTTTAATTTACACAGGGCGACCAATTTTAAAAGCTCCTTTACCACCACAATCTGGCAATCACCCACAAATGCCGCAGCTAAATCAAATGATGTTTAATAAGTTAGATTTTCAACAAGTGCAACAAAATCGTTTGAAAAACAACCAGACCCCTCAACATGTTTTAAGCCAGGCCACGCCACCATTTTCGCAACACGCGATGGTGTCACAACAAACACCAAACCACACTAACTTAATTCCTAATGTTCAACATCAACAACAGTTATATCAACAACAACAACGTATTCTAGCGTTACAAAGGCATCAACAACAATTCCACCTACAACAACAGTTGCACCAACAACAGCCAATTGACACAACCAATCGAAATAGTTCGTTTAGTAATTATTTTATCTATGTAGTATATAACTTAAAGATTTCGTTTTCTTGCAGTTTGTATGCAGACGTCACTTGCTAATGATAGTAATGGTATGAGTAATAACGCTGCTGCTACTGCTACAACTGCTGCCGCCAGCATAATAAATTATCAGCGTGATGGTGGTTTGTCTCCCACGAGTAATCAATTGGCGCAGTGGTTTTCGCCCGAGTTACTTGCGCAAGCATCTGCTGGAAAACTTCCGCTGCTCAATATGAATCAAGCGTTATGTCTAGAAGATTTCGAAAGAAATATACAACATTCCTCAGCACCAGTGAGCAATTAATGTCACAGGGTGGAAATATTATGTTTAAAGTTGTGTATAACTTGGGAATCATGTTAAATAATATTTTTTATTAGATCGCTTGGTGACACTAAATAAGAAGAAAGTATCTTCTATATGAATTTAGATTTAATTTTGAAATTGTCCGAAGTAAAACGTTTTTAATATCAATTGGTAGTAAATAAAAATTCTAATATAGCGTATTTACGTTCTGTCATAATTATAAATATTACATCATATGCGTATGCAATAGTATCTCAATTATTGTAAATTCAATTATTTAAATTTCAAAACGATTGTAGTTTATAAAGTATAAATAGTATAACTAAATTTGATGTCGGCAAACGATTACAATGGGAACACCCGTAAGTATTTCACTTTATGATATAAATCAAAAATTTTACCAGCAACCTAAACAGTTTGCGAAATATTACTCACATACACACAGGCATAGAACTCGTTCAAACACTTCAAATTCTTGACACTTGATAGCGGGCAGCATTGGCGCCAAGAAGGAATGAAGGAAAATTGCACTCACATAAGGATTATTTGTTCCTCACATATAAATCTCACTTGTTATCTAGTCCTCGTTAGGATTATTTAGATAAGTAGACATTGAGGTCATGCAACGGCAGGCCCAAGAAACGTGCTGTTTCGACGTGGTCAGACCATAGGGAGAAGTATCCAGAACAAAGGTGCGCAAGAGTCAATCGATTCTTGCGGCAACTCGATCTCGCCGTCTGCAATAGGCGGTGGTTTGACTTCAAGTACGCCAGTCACT
Organism: Bactrocera zonata; assembly: GCA_037783105.1. Taxonomy (NCBI): domain Eukaryota; kingdom Metazoa; phylum Arthropoda; class Insecta; order Diptera; family Tephritidae; genus Bactrocera; species Bactrocera zonata. Next base: position 557,718 of record JBAWJQ010006683.1, read on the forward strand.
GACATGTAGTCGGTGAATGTGTTTATATGGCTCCACTGTGAATGGCAATGCGTGTATAAGTTCGCAGCGTCCGAAGTCTGGTCAACGTACTGTCTAATGTCGACGTTGTTAAGAAAGACTTTTTGATGTTTTTAGGAGGAGGATCCGCTTCAAGCAGGAAAACACCCCAACAGAAACTGCTCGCGGGGGAGTTCATTTTATTCCTTAATTGGAAGTATACGGGCCTCACTATGTAGATGTTCGATCGGAGACATCAGACATCCCGTTAGAGTTCGGAGTGCAAATATCGCGCAATCATTAGCGTACGAGGTGATAGAAAATCACTTCCTGTACACGACAGTCGGGTCTACTTTACCGGAACGAACCCGGATTTTTTATCCAACAACTTCGGAGAACTCTCTCCCTACAATAACAAAAACCTCTTAGAAATTCCGTCAGGCGGTTGAGGAATTTTCTAGATGTAGAACTTGAACACAAACGGTGAGATGACGCCACCTTCCGGAACCCCCTTTCTAATTCTTCTTAATTAAGAGCTTTTACTTCGGAATAGTACGGTTGACTGTAGACTGCTCAGGTAGTTCATAGTCCACCTTTTCAACCCTGAGAGGTCCACGCCGCTTTGTTTTTCAGGTGTTTCCTCTTCAACTTTCGGTATCTGTTCCACCCGTACGTGTTGTGGTTGATCGTAACGTTGCGAGGTAGGCAGGCTGTTTACTCTCCGTTGCGACACGGCACTCCCCGTCGTACCAGCGGGTGTTTTGCATTTTCCGAAAACCAATTGTTTCCTTTGCAGCTGTACGTAAGGAACTTGAACTGCCGTCCCACAGTTTCCTTATACCGAGATGATGACGTATGCTGTCTCAGAGCCTCGGTGCGTACGCACGTCTGGCACACTGGAGACGTGCCTTCCGTCTTTCAAATAATGGATCTGATTGGTGGCTTTTCGATCCGGAGATAGCCAGGTAGCTTGATCTATTTTCTTGTGCTGGAATCTAGTACCACAGATAACCATATTTCGGGCTCCGTCGAAGTCGATCAGCCTCAACCCAATTGGGGATGTTTCGTCGTGGAGACCAAATTGGCCGACGGTTGCGCCAAAGATACCTCCTTTGCCCACCCTGGCGTAAAATTCGCCAAGCACGAGTTCGGCATTGTGCCGGGACAGTTCTCATACGTGCGCTATAAACGCTCAAAGAAGGCATCTTTGGTCACATCATCCTTCTTTTCCGTCGGAGCGTGGGCCCACACGATAAGTTGAGGAACCTCGCTTTGATGCTGATTGTGGCTAGACGTTCATCCACCGGAGTGAATGCCAAGACTCGGGGACGGAGTCTTTTTCCCGTCTATTGCACTTCTCGGACGGCAAGCGTTGATGTCAGAGTTCACTCTAACGATGACATCAACCAGCTGGGCAGCAGTACCTTCCAATTTTAGGGACCGGGCATTCCAGGTTCATGCCCTTAAATCGGTTTCTTAAATGCGTTTGCCATGGTTGTCGTCAAATGGGGGGTTTCTCTTCCGAGACTATTGTTTATTTTTCATTGGGGGCGCACTCAGGGCACAACCCTAAGAAGATATGGTTCGCCTTTTCTCTTCAGCTCGCCTTCAAAAGGATATTCTTTGGTTACCCAGAGGATACTTGGTCTAAGACTGGAAGTCGTTAGCTGCTTTAGCCATATGTGAAAAAAATCGTTTCTGGCCACCCCCAAGTGAATGGCAATCAGATATCTTTCCTCACTTGCGTGAACTTCTACATATGACTCCATCCCCCCAAGGTTGAACACAAGCAATCTCGCTCGGATTGGATAGTCGCATGACAGCTGCTTACTGTGGACTCAGTCAAGTGGGCTATGACTTCCTTCGCGAAATTTAATTCTCCGGAGGCGGACTGTATCTTTCCGTCACTTTTCCACCACAACATGAAAAGCAAGTCTAACTTCTTCTTACTAAAGACTATGGAAAAGAGTTGATTATGAAATAAGGTCAAAGGCGCTGAAAATTTCCCTCCTCCATTGGAATGTGGCAGCACAAGTACGATTGATGGAGGCCGTACTGCGCGCTATAATATTAAAACCATAGAAGGGGATAGCAGGATTTGCCTCGGTGCAACAAGAGGCTGTCCACTGCGTGGAGTGATATTTCCCTAATTAAGGAGCCTAGTCGTGAACGACCAACTTGAATTGCTAACTAACAGTCAGTTGTCAAGGATTGCGGATGACATTGTTATTTTATTTAGGGGACAATTCGAAAGCAAATCAGTGTCCCAATCGGATTAGACCTGACAAAGGAATAGTGTACTGGAGTTGGACTGAGCATGAGGACTTTTCAAAAGTGACCATCGTTCCACACACGACACTCAGGTTCCTGCCCGGCCTGAGGGGCTTATCCCTTGGCGGCTGAGAAGTGAAGATGACTAATAGTCAAATATCTTGGTCTCGGGCTGGATTCCACTCTGCGGTGGAAGCAGCATGTGAACGTGGCCATTAGAGTGATTCAAAAAATTTTTTTTTTTCGTTTGGTTTTATTTTTCATTGAGTTATAAAATTTATAAGAAATAAAAAAATTTCCCAAAAATAATCAAACTTTAACTGTTAATATCTTTTAAGCGGTTGGGTTAACGAAAAATTCATCGGAGACCTGTTTTGTAGAGCATTCAATTTCTTAGTAGTAGTTGGAAGCGAAATATAAATTTTTCTATCTGATAATATGAAGAAATAGAAAACTGTATGTAGGAGGACCTTCCCGTTACAATTAAGAGCTCATGCTTGGCGAGGCTTTCTTAGAGGTGTCTAGGAACCTATTTTTCCGAAAATGAAAAAACAAAATTTTTTTTGTGAATCACCCTAGTGGCCATATTCAAAGCCACTAAAGCACTAATGGTGTGAATCGACTAGTCGGGAAATCCTGGGGCTACAAGTCAAGGATTATCTAGTGGATGTATACCATGATTGCGCGACCGATTATCACGTATGCCTAGTAATCAATCAGGCAGTCAAACACACACTATAAAGACTATAAGTGCCCCTGGCTCTTCTCCCAAAGGACAGTAATACCAAAAAAGTAAGCGTCACTAGAAAGTTCAAGGTTAAGCATCATGGAGCGTACGCTCCGTGGAATGATTCCACTCTCGACCTACTGCTTAGGGATAGCACAATCAAGTGGTACACCGACGGCACGAAAACGTCGGAGGGAGCTGGAGCTGGAGTCGCACGACCGCGGAAAATGAACTGGCTGATGAGCTGGCCCGCTCCGCAGCATCCAACAAAATGGTAGGACCAGAACCATTTATGCGCCAGACCAAGTGACTAATGGGTGATTACAATCTTAACAGTATGAAAAACGTATCAAATCTCCCAAGTCCCGGCTTCTTGTCTCATTCTACACTGACTATTGTAAGCTCAAGGGTTTGGCTCGAAATGCCTCACGCGCGCAATGAATCTCCGACGAAAAGGCGAAGAGATGCCGCCTTTAAAAAAGCGTCTACAATCCCCACCGGAGTTGCATCGGGTGAAAACTTACCCAAGAGAAGCAACAAGGCTACGAGGGATCACACAGTAAACTGTACCTAACGTGCACAGGCGTAGACGGAAACCTGGGCAACCGCGCATCAGAGTCGAGGGCAGTAAGATTCAAATTTTGGGGTACTAGAGCCAAGAATGCTTTAATTATGACAAACGGCTGGTGAGAGCAGCATTCTGTTATTCTATGAAATCTCACTCAAATGGCTGGCAGGCTAATGCTGTTGTCATCTCCGTCTCGCTTAAAACCTTTCAGGTCATCAAGTACGTTCAATGCACGTTGCAATAGTTTTGAGCGTACAAGTTTAGTTGAGAGGATCTTCTGGATGTGAACATAAGATCCCACATGACTTATGTCAGCCCCGGCGTGACCTCCCTGTTTGCATATATAACCACGGAGTACATATGGGCCAAATGTTATCGCGTGCGAAGATAGCAGCTTGAAGCAGAGACCCATTAGAACAAAATGAACACACCTCAACAACAACAATATCAACAAGAGAAAACACACAAAAAAAAAAAAAAAAAATAGGCGTGTCATGAAGACACGCGATAGAAGTGAAACTGAATGATTGGATCGGCAAAAATTATTTAATTTTCTATGTTTAGAGGGAGAGGAATCATTTTAATCACGTGTCCAACACTTCTTGATAGTAAATATTAATTTATTCATCATAATAATTATACTTTTTTCAAGATACAATAATATTAGTATGAATATGATGAATTAAATCTCAAGCCATTCAATTTCGACAATGTTGGAATTTTGTCTCTCCTCAAAGCCTGGCGACAGCTGGTGCATGCCAGCTCATTATTTCTTCTGAATTCTGGAAATTTTTGTTGAATACGAATTTCATTTTCAACGGATAGAGTCTTCAAGTCATTTTTAAACCATAATCTATCACATACACAACACGTAAAACCGAATGGATTATTTATAAAATCACGGTGAAAGTTCTTATGTGCAGTTTTAAACTTATTAAAGTCTGAATATTGTAATCGATCACCAGTATGTACATCACAATCAGGAGGAGGATGAGTCGAAGTCGTTGCTAATAGTTCATTCTCTGGATTATTTACACTATCGTCCACACTGTCACGTAAGAGGTTAGCACGTGTTTGCCTCCGTTCCCTGCTATCTCATTCAATTTCAGTTCTACTTTTTTTCCGTTTTCTATTCTGATCAATTCCTTCACTCGCCCGTTTTTTCTCCCGCCACGTTTTTGTCCTTTCTGCACCCGACTTCGGCATATTTGCACAAAACTCTCGATTTAAGTAATGAAGACACGCACAAAAACAAAATACGTTGCTTATGATCACTGTGTTAGAAACCAACAGCTGTTTTCCGCGATCGCGACGCCGCCTGAACGCAGAGAAGGACATGAAAAACAGAAAGTCTTTCGTCTCATTCTCGCACGATACACGAAGCCCTCTCACTCTCGCCCGATAGACGAGACGTAAGGTAGTCCGTCTCACTCTCGCTCGATTCCCGGAGGCCTCTCACTCTTACTTACTACGTTAGAGCGAGCGTCACCAAAAAGGTTGCCGATCGAGATTTCAGAACCCTCCCATAAGAAGGTTTCACTTCAAAAACAAATATGGTCAAGATAAGAAATACGAACCGTTTTCCGTTAGAGTAGTAGGATACTTAGATCCTCTACCACCACTTCAAAACAACCGGACAAAACTGGAGAAAAGATAGCCTTGAGAGAAACTTCAGCTACACAAGCAGGATCCACAAAAAAGGAGAAGAGAAAAGGGCAGCACTCAGCTGCCATCACCGAAGAATCTCGGGCTACTCAAAACTCACCGACACAAAAGTATATCAAGGGTATCGTGCACGTAATGAAGATGGCATTGGCAAAACAGAAAAATTTCAGCATGGATGTTATGAACGGAGTGGCACTGCTAGAAGAAGTCTTTGACTCAATCAAGAGTTATCGTAGAAACTGGCTTACCGTAGAAAACGAGAAAAGTCGGCGCAACTAAGCAGGCGCGCCATGACCCCCGAAGCGAAGTGCGACAAGCCCAGTGGAATCTCGATAAACAGTGCAACCACGTAGCGATGAATGCAATGAATGTGTGATCATTCAGCCAGCAGTAAGCAATAGCTTCGCAGAGGTCTTTGAAAATATTCGTGGTAAGGTAAATCTTAAAGAAGCAGATGTTAAGATGAATGTGATCCACAAAACAAGAGACGGGCGCTATTATTAGAGCTTGAGAAGGGGCATACTACAAAAACCAGGTTCTATGAGGCACTCAAGACCATCTTTTAGGGATCGGAAACAGTGCATATAACTCTTCATCATCGTTAAAACGCATTAGAAGTTATTTGCGCTGCTTTGGACCAGTGCCTTTGCGCAAAGCTCCCATTATGCTGCCTCTGCCAAACACTAAAAAGTAGGACATATCCCGGGGTCGGCAAAATGTACAGTATATGGGAATTAACACAATACATGAATATTCTACAGGTTAATATGCATAGATAAAAGGCTGCTACCGCTCTAATTTTCCAGATGATGGCGGAGAACGGCTACGATCTAATCATCATAAGCGAGCAGTATAACGTGAAAGAGAGCGGAACCTGGCTGGAAGATAACGCTGGAGACCTAATTCCAACAAAGAACAGGAATAATACAGGAACACGAAAATGGAACGTTTCGAAATTAATTTCGGAAATACACAAAAAGACTCCGCTTTGCTGTCTGTCAGGAAAATTGTCGACCACACTATGCTTATTATAACGTGAGCTTGACACAAATCAATGAGCTAGAATTCATACAGAAAAAATAAAGCAGCAGTTCATTGGTGGACAGAAAATATCTCCCAACTTAGACGCAGATTTCTTCGTTTTCGTAGATCATATAAGAGGTCTACGAGCAGAGAAGTAGCACCCGAAGAAGCCGAGAAATATCAAGCGGCGATGAGGAGCTAAAGCATGCCTTTGAGGCAAGCAAACAGGAAAATGACGAAATACATAAATTTGAAATACTAGATGAATTTTATTTAATGAGCTACGAGGACAATATGGCAGCCTTAATCACAACCCTAGACAAATAGGGAGCCCGTAGAAAGCTTATTCAGGTTAAGGTTATGGTTACGGACCTTCTTCTTACAAATTCTTCTGGGTACAAATTCAGTACCCCGCAGAAAAGGCAGCGAAAATCACCGCCTTCCCTAATAGACTAATGACCAACATAGGAGGACCCACACAAGAAAAGGGACGGTTTTTAATGTTAGCAAAAACCAGTGTCTTACTATATGGAGCATGAGCTCGATTGACTGAACAAAGAAAGACACCATACTCTTATAGCAACAAAGATGGGAGAACGAAAGTCGCGGCAGAGAGATGGACGGACATATAAGAGACTTAAACGTATAAACAAGTCGCAAATTTCGAGAAGTCGACTTTTACACCGCACAGCTGCTATCCGGTCACGGATATATCAGGAAATACCTTCATAGAATAGTAAAAGACGAAGAGCTGTCATTTCTATACAACTGCGCGACAGAAGACGACACAGTACATTCTTTAAATGTGTACGATGATAACGGGAACAAATGTAGATGACCTGGTTGCCCAAACAACGTGGCTATTTAATTGGTGTCAGGCTGGAAAAAGCGGGACCTGAACACAGGTGCGCAGATGTAAATCTCTCAATAAGAAAAATGGAACGACACCCTGAAGTAATTCAAACGCGGAGTACGCAACGGTGATCTGCAAGTGACAAGTGACCTTCGTTGGAGGAATCAGGGAAATCAGGTGGAGAAGGGCTTGGCAGCACTTGGAATCTCGAATTGGCGCCAGACTGTAAACAGGAATAACGGCTGGCGAGTTGTTGTAAACTCGGCTATAACCGCGTAAGCAGTGTCTACGCTAATAAAAAAGAAAGACATGTTAATCCACATAATATTAAACGGATTATTGATAAATCGTCTACCTTGTAACTCACTTTTGAGTTTGATCACTGGAATTTTAAAGAAAAGTCCTAATTTAAAGACAAGATTTTTAATTTAGTGTCCCTTTACTCTCATCTCTATTTCTAACTACCTGATCCGGCAAACTTTGTACCAAATCTAGACAGACCTAAACTTTTGTACAAAATAAACTTAAAACAAACAAACGAATGACTAGGACATGAATAATTCGCTGAACTACGCCAATGTCGTCGTATATCTCATACAGCTCATCGTTCCATCGAATCGCCATGGCCAACGCGCAAAGGACCATAAATGTTTCGCAGAACTTTTCTCTCAAAAACTTGCAACGTCGACTCATCAACTGTTGTCATCGTCCAAGCCTTTGCACCATATAGCAGGACGGGAATTATGAGTGACTTATAGAGTTTGGATTTTGTTCGTCGAGAGAGGACTTTGCTTCTCAATTGCCTACTTAGTCCGAAGTAGCACCTGTTGGCAATAGTTATCCTGCGGGGGATTTCCAGGCTGACTTGTCGGTGGTGTTTACGCTGATTCCAAGATAGACGAAATTATCAACGACTGCAAAGTTGTGACTGTCATCAGTGATGTGAGAACGAAGTCGAGAGCGCGACGACTATTTGTTGGAAAACAATAGATATTTCGTCTTGTCTTCGTTCACCACCAGACCCATTCGATTTGCTTCCTTATCTAGCCTGTAGAAAGAAGAACTAACAGCGCGGTTGTAAAGGCCAATGATATCAATACCATCGGCGTACGCCAGCAGTTGTACACTCTCACAGAAGATTGTATCTGCTGGATTAAGTTCTGCAGCGTTCGAAATATTTTCTCCAGCGACAGATTGAAAAAGTCTCACGATAGATAATCGCCTTGCCTGAAACCTCGTTTGGTATTTAACGGCTCGGACAGGTCCTTCCCGGTCCTGACGAAGCTTTTGGTATAGCTCAACGTCAGCTTACACAGCCGTATTAGTTTTGCGGGAATACCAAATTCAAACATCGCGGCATAAAGCCAGCTCCTTTTCGTGCTATCAAATCCAGCTTTGAAATCGACGAAGAGGTGGTGTGTGTCGAGTCTCTTTTCACGGGTACTTTCCCATATTTGGGGCATGGTAAGTGTAAGGTCGGTTCTTGATTTTTCAGGCCTTAAGCCACACTGATAAGGTCCAAATCAGTTTGTTCACGGTGGGCTTTAATCCTTCACACAATACGCTTGATAGAACCTTATATGCGATGTTGAGGAGGCTTATCCCACGGTAGTTGGCGCAGATTGTGGGGTCTGCTTTTTTGTGGATTAGGCAGAGCACATTTAAATTCCAAACGTTGGGTATGCTTTCGTCTGATCATATTCTACAAAGAAGCTGATACATGCTCCTTATCAGATCTTCGCCGCCGTGTATCTTTGTTCTTCAGACTCGTAATTGCTATTCGAACTTTTTCATGGTTGTGCAATGTAATGTCTGTTTCATCGTCATCGATTGGAGAATCGGGCTTGTCTTCTCCTGGCGTTATGCTTTAACTGCCATTCAGAAGGCTAGAGAAGTGTTCCCTTCATAATTTATATATGGGCATCGGTTATTAGATCACCTGTTTTGGTTTTACGGAGACAGCCAGGTAGCCTGATGTATTTTCTTGTGCTGGAATATAGTACAACAGATAACCATATTTCGGGCCCCGGCGAGGTCGATCAGCCTCAACCCGTTTGGGGATGTTTCCTCGTGGAGGCTGAATTTACCGACCGTCTTACCAAAGATACCTTCTTAGGCTACCCTGGCGTTAAAGTCGTCAAGCACAATTTTGACATCGTGGCGTGGGCAGCACTCATAGGTGTGCTCCAAGCGCTCATAGAAGGCATCTTTGGTCACATCGTCCTTCTCTTCCGTCTGGGCAAGGGCGCAAATCAGCGGTATGTTGAAGAACCTCGATTTGAAGCGATTTGTGGCTAGACGTTCATTCGCAGGAGTGAATGATAGTACTCGGCGACGGAGTCGCGAATCCCGCACCAAACTGGCGCACCTTTATATGGCCACTGTAGTAAATGCCACAAGGACCTACTTGTCTTTGTCCTTGTCCCGTCCATCGCATTTCTTGGACGGCGGTGATGTCAGCCTTTATTTTCACGAGGACATCAACCAGCTGGGCAGCGGCACCTTCCCAATTAAGGGACCGGACATTTCAGGTGCAAGCCCTCAATTCGTAGTCTTTATTTCGTTTGCCATGGTCGTCATCAAAAGGGGGGTCTCTCATCCGAGGCTGTGGTTTATTTTTCATTGGGGGTGTTTTTTACGTGGCGGGTCCCAAACCTAGCGCACTTCTCACTTTAGGTCACCTTCAAACGGATGTTCTTTGGCTACCCAGAGGATACTTGGTCAAAGACCGGAAGTCGTGAGCTGCTTGAGTAATGTGTAAAAGAATCGTTTCTGGCCACTCCCAAGTGAATGGCGATCAGAGAACTTTCCTCACTTGCGTGAACTTCTACACATGACTCCATCCTCCATTATATGGCTACTGTAGTAAATGCCACAAGGTCCTACTCGCCTCTGTTGTCGTCCCGTCCATCGCATTTCTTGGACGGCGGGCGGTGATGTCAGCCTTCACTCTGACGATGACATCAACCAGCTGGGCAGTGGCACCTTCCCAATTTTGGGACCGGACATTTCAGGTTCATGCACTTAAATGGTTATCCATAACTCGTTCGCCATGGTCGTCATGAAAGGGAGGGTCTCTCATCGGAAGCTGATTGTTATTTTTCATTGGGTGTGTATTTTTACGTTCCGGGTTCCAAACCCAGCGCACAACCCTGTGGAGGTGATGTCTCTTCTCACTTTAGATCGCCTTCAAAAGGGTGTTCTTTGGCTTCGCAGAGGATACTTGGTCAAACACCGGAAGTCGTGAGCTTTCGAATCATATATATCGTATCTGGCTACACCCAAGTGAATAGCAATCAAAAAACTTTCTCCACTTGCGTGAACTTCTACACAGGACTACATCCTCTTGAGATTTTGTTATTACTCTCAATTACTTACACATGATATTGCTCACTTACAAAACAGGGTTTTCCTAAAATACTGGCTGTTAAAAAAGTTTCAATTTTGGAAGACACTGACTGTTATGTTACAGCCTGTTAATCAATTTTAAGCTTTCTGATAAGCTTTATATTTTGTTTTGTTTTGGGATCTGTACATAAACAAAGATAACGGTTTTCCGACGCCAGAATACCTGACGTATAATTGTCCATGTGCTAAACAGGAAAACTCCCAGTAGATTCCGTAAAGTTTGCAACGACTGGTTTTGCGATTTGTATATGGAAATGATCCTGTGTGTAGAGTCAAACGATGTCAATTCCCTGTCGGGTTACTTCTAACAATTAATCGTCGATTCGATTTTCTGCTATCATACATGTTCGGTGTATCTCGTCCTATTTGTGATGCACAAATGCACAACTAATGCTGAAATAGCTGCAGGAAGACGAGTCGCAAAAGTATATTGGGCAGAGCAGAGCAGTTTAAAGTTGGTGTGTGGCTCTTTACATCGATCCGCCAGGCTTTGATGATTGTTTCGAAGGTTAAACGATCGGAAGTTCTCAAAGAGTTTCAGAACGTTCCAAATGGGGGAAATTTGAGAATCACGAAACCCTTTGGGAAATTAAAGAAAAGGTTTTATTGGGCTAGTTGTCGTCAATCGACTACGGAAAAGATTGCCAATGTGCTGAGTGCATTGCAGCTAAAGGGTCAAGATGAAGGAATCATGACCAAATGATGCAGTAAAATTTGGAGTTGCCACTTGAGTGGCGTGAATGTAGATCAGTGGTTCCCAAACTTATTTTGTCTACCGCCCACTTTGAGAATAAATATTTTTTTAGCGCCCCCATTTTTTCACCTATTTAAAAACCACTATAACTTCAAATTAATTATTGTGACCTATGTATGTATATTAACGGAGAATTCTAAACGAAACTTTATAACCAGCAACTTGAAACCTGAGCGTAGTAGGTAACATACAACGGCGCTTAGGTCTCAAGTAAATTCGTATAGGCTCCACCTGCCAATAAGAATGATTATTGAAACACAACTTTATAGTATTAAAACAGAGAATCTTTTATTAAAAATAAAACTAAAATAATAGATCCATATATAAAAACTAATGTGAAGAATGAATCTGATGCTCTTTAATAAGTTTGTTAACATCAGGTTCCAATTTACTCAAGAACAGTCGCAAGTCGCCACGTTCGGTAACAAGCAAACGATTTCTATTTTTAGTAAGCAGTGTTGTCACAGCACTAAATCCACGTTCACACAAATATGACGATGGGAATGCTATCAAGAATCGTTGAACGATTGACCACAATCCAGGGTACAATTGCGAGATCGGTTTTTGTAGCCAAAATTCTTGGTAGCCATTTTTGAACTTGATTTTTATTTTCTCGTTTGTTGTCAATTCTATAAGTTCTTCTTCCAGCTGAGTTGACATTTGAAAACGGATCCAACACCCAGTCTGGTATTTCCAAGTTCAAAATGTCCTGGTATCGTTCGGTGAAGTTAATGTGGAGGTTTTCCAAATGTTGGCAGTAGGCAAACAATTCGTCGTTACTGCATGATATTGATAAATTCGGAAAATTGTGAATTGTGTTTTTGTGTAACAGCAGTTTGGCTGCGAAAGCAGCAACGACGTTTTTTGTTTTAATTAAATTTAGTTTATCACCTTGCAGTTGGAGATTCATGTCGTTGAACTATTATACAGGTCTGTTATGTAAGCTATATCATTCTTTGATGTTATGAGCTTATCTTGAAATTCTGGAAACTTCTGGAACTACAGAAATAGTTTCCAAGAACTCTACAACAGAGTCAAACAGGTTGTAGAATCGAGTCAGACAATTGCCTCTTGATAGCCAACGAACTTCAGTATGAAACAACAAACGATTGAAATCCTCGTCATTAGTAACACAAAGCTGATGAAATAATATATCACTCAAAGAGCTGTTGCGGATTTTATTGACTGCTTTGATGACATATTGCAGTGATTGAAATAGTTTTCCACTTAAGTTTCTAGCAACTAAATGTTGTCTATGAATAACGTAATGTACACCAAGGACATCTGGAATTTTATTTTTTAAGTGCGCTACGTATATTAAGCCTTCATGACACCCTATCATAGCCGGAGCGCCATCCGTAGCAATTGAAATAATATTTTTCAGAGGAATCTCTTTCTCATCGCAAACTTTTCCAATATATTGAATATGGTTTCGCCTTTTGAATCGGTCTCTAAATTTCTAGCAAATAATAGTTCTTCACATATTTTCTCATCTTTAATAAACCTCACGTGAGACAACAACAATGCTTCATTAGTTGGTAAAGTGGACTCATCGAACTGAATTGAGAATTGGCTTGCCCTCAGGTGATCGCACAATGATTCTTCAATGTTTTCAGCCGTTTCATCAACGGTAGTTATTACTTCATTTATTGCTGGCAATATTAACTCTTCTCCGATGTTATGTGGTTTGCCTTTTTGAGCAATTAACAAAGAGATATTGTACGAAGCTCGAAGTCCGTCGTCATCTTGCTTAGCAGCCGCTGAAAATAGTTTTGCTACACTTGGCTGAGTATTATGCTTCTTCTTTAGGTCTAGAAAATATGCTACATTCTTGTCTCTCTTATCTGGATGCATTTTATTCAAATGATCTTGCAGTCTTGAAGGCTTCATTGCTTCATTCGAAAATGTTTTTAGACATAGAACACACAAAGGCGAGGATGGGTTTGTGGGGTTTTCAATGAATCCAAATTTAATGTATTCTGCACAGTATTGCCGTCTCTTCTTTTTTACTTCCGACATTGTTTTGCTTTGAGAAATACGTTTAACTTCGCGAGTAGTGTAAAGGAGGCTTAAGTAATGCGCATCTATTGCGCGCAAAACCACAAATGAATATAAAATAGATATTACATTGTTTATATAAGAATGCTTAAGCACAATTATTATATAGTAGTCCAAAAATATGAATTCTTATTTTTCCTAGAAATACATTTGTAAAAAAAGGATCTTTCTCCTTTTCGTATTATCTTATTTTTCCCAGAAATACATTTGTAAAAAAAGGATCTTTCTACTTTTCGTATTATCTTATTTTTTCCAGAAATACATTTATAAAAAAAGATCTTTCTCCTTTTCTTATTATCTTATTTTTCCCAGAAATAGATTTGTAAAAAAAAGGATCTTTATCCTTTTTTTATTTTCCCCAGAAATACATTTATAAGAAAGAATAAAGATCCTTTTTTATTTTCCACATAAAAGATTTAAGGAGTTCAAAAGCTCAAAACGTGCGCTATATCAGTTACCTACCCGACGGCATTTCGCAAATGATAAAATAAATTTTTCAAGAGCTCAAAGCATGCGCTACATCAGCTCGAACCTACCTACCCTACACCTTTGCGTAAATGATTATATTATGATAGCAAATGCCCACATACAGATTTGGCAATGGCAATAGCAATACGTTTGACAGTTAGTATTCTTTAAATTCTATCCTGCCGAGATGCCCCGTTATGAAACGGAGCGACCGATTGACATGATTTTCATGTTTTCTATATTCAATAAAATAAGACAGATATATGAACTACGCGGAGAGAAATATAGAACCGAGTTTGAGCAATCTTTTAATTCATATTAGTTGATGTTCACAAGTTGTTGTTGAGAGTCGAGAGCTCATGTAGTCGTTGTGTAAGAGGCCTCCTAGCTAAATAAAATTACAAATAACCCCCCAGGCCACTACACAACGCCCCCAATCTCTTTCTGGGTCTCTTACTGCCCCCTTGGCACCTGCAGCGCCCACAAGGGGGCCTTATCGCCCACTTTGGTAAACACTGATGTAGATGGTTAAGTTCCCACCATTAAATTAGATGTCACAAGGTAGACGATTTATCGTTTTATAAAATTTAGAGACTTGTGACTGAATTATAGTACGGAACCCCTCGGTTAATAAAATTTAAACTAAAGTGAATAAAAAGCGGAAAATTAAAACAATATTAAATAAATAAGTAAAAATGGCAGAAAATGGTCTTAAAAATTGGAGAGTAATGTGGAATGAGGCTGCTATTCACTAGTAAAAAACATATACATGTAAGGATATTTATTTTTATTTCTAATTAGTCTAAGCCTCATTGTTGTCAAGGATGTCATTTATCGTGATAACAATATAATGGAATTTTAAATTGGCAATCTGCACTTTTTATTGGCTTCGTAAATTATTTAAAATTTTCATGCACGACACACATGTGCGTTCGATCTGTAGGAAATCGTTTCGCCATATAAATCCATTTTGCGTTCGTTCTTCAAACAGTGAATATGTGCGACAAGCAAACGGAAAATTGTTCGTCCGCGATCTTTCCTATTCGGCGACACGGAAAAAATTAGGTTTTGTGGGCACACAGCGCCATACACGACATGCTTGTGACCCGGTGGGGACTTTAAAATTTCCAGTGGAAATAGTCACCGTCGCTGAGCTTTAAGCGACCGGGGGGGTCGGCAGGTCGCGGAGAGCCGGACGGCCTGTAGTAGCAGGTTAGTTGCGAAATAAGTATAAACGAATAAGCAATCCCCGACGAGAAGCGGTGGGAGTGGAGGTTGCGGTATAAAAGCCAGCAAGACCGTTGAAACTCCTGCGACAGTGGGCGAACCGACACCGCCACTTTGAAGTATGTGTCCCCCGCAACATGCAAGGGCATGTTGTGTAATATAAAAATCCAGGCGCGACGGACTCACAATGAGCGGTTTCCTGGTCAGCGTCTGTTCACCATGTTAGGTGCGGCTGCTAAAGTTTTGATCGATGTACATCGCGGCACACTGGGAGTCCCTTTAAATCTCTTCAGCGAGTTCTCTGCTGCTGAGATGGATAGGGTGATGTGAGCCTGCTCTGCCGAGGTGTTAGCCGCGGTGTCCACCAGAAACCAGCCCCTTCGGGCTCTGGTCAAGGAGTGTGCATTGGGCGCAAGATTAGTAGTCTGCGTTGCCCCGGGCGAGCGCTGGTCCGTCCGTGTTTTCCGGGACCAGTAAAGCGAAGAACAGGCCTCAGGGAACTGGGGAAGGTGCATAGCCACCGAGGGTACACCCGCTCCTGTTTATTTCGGCCCGCCCCCCTACACACGATGGGCTGGTACAAAAAGAAAGGAATGGAATTTTACATGAGAAAAAACAACACAAACAATACAAACGAAGAAAAAACCAACAGAAGTGGCAGCAACAGTAGCAGTAATATCTATGCTACCATACTGGGAAACGACGCGGGAAACGCAGGAGATGTGAATAACCCAAAAGTGTCAGGAACTGACTCCCAAAGAACACCAGTAATGGAAATAGATCCATTTAAGCGGTCTTCGCGACTTAGCAGATCTCCTCTAAAGATGCTAAGCGTAGAAAAACCAACGCGAACAAGATCATCGCCACCAACGCTGCAAGACAACACGCCGCAAACGAAGGCGGTAAAGCCTCGCGGCGACCACATGAGTGAGCTTGGTGAGGAAATAAAGAAGTTGATAGAAATGATGCGCCCACCGCATCGAACAATCAACAATAATATTAGGGACCTTGTTGGCAACATAACGAAGACATATGAAAAAGCCTTAAAGGAGTACCAAAAGAGCAAGGAAGCAAGGCGGAGTATCTTAAATATACCCGCAACAACGGAAATAACGCCGAAAAGACCTCGAGAAGAAAAACAGGCGAAAAGACAGACTCCTCCAAAAAAGAATAAAACCACCCATGGAGAGGAACCAAAGAAGGTTAAAAATAATGAAGAAATAGGAGATAGGGCAACCTCAATCAACAAAGGACAGATACCAGAAAAACAAAATGGCTGGATGGAAATCAAAAGGAAAAAGAAGGCAGCATATAAGCACCGACCTAAGCCTGACGCGATAGTGATTGCGCGAACCGGCAACATGACATACAGCGATATTCTAAGGGCTGTTAAAAAACAAGATGCTCTGCAGAAACTGGGAGAAAGTGTAAACCGGATTAGAAGGACGGCCAAAGGTGAAATTTTAATGGAACTGAAGAGCGCGCAGATGGAAAACACTGCAGACTACACCAGCGAAATAGGCAAAGTGCTTGGAGATCAAGCCAAAATTAAAACCCTAACGAGTGAGACCACTGTGGAAATCCGGGATCTGGATGAAATAACTGAAGAGGAAGACACTGCCAATGCTATTCGTACGCAAGTAGTAAAACTAGGGGATTTTGATAAAGGCTCAATCAAACACATTAGGGCGTCATATTCAGGCACCCAAACAGCTGTGATAAGCCTCCCCGCCTTACAGGCTAGGCTACTTATTGAAGCCAAAAAAATTAAAATAGGATGGGTAGTGTGTAGGATTAGGGAAAAGCCGAACCTTAAAAAATGCTTCCGGTGCTTGGAATATGGCCACCTGGCGAGAACCTGCAAAAACCCAGACGATAGGAGTCAGTGCTGCCTCAAATGTGGGGAAAAAGGTCACTTTGCTAAGACATGCAACAAGGAGCCGTCTTGCATTGCATGTAAAACACAAGGAAAGGAGAACTCTGACCATCAGATAGGTAGCAAGAAATGTCCTATCTACCAAGAAGCGTGCAAAAAATCCAAAATATGAGGGTTCTACAGCTCAACCTCAACCACTGCGAAGCAGCACAAGACTTGCTTACGCATACAGTGTTTGAGCAGAAAATCGACGTGGCAATAGTCTGCGAACAATACAAAAACGTCAGCGCAGCAACTTGGACCTCCGACCTAACGGGCAAAGCGGCCATTTGTGCATGTGGAGAAAACGTGTTCCAAGAAAAGCCATTAACAGGACAAGCCTATTACACACTGGCAAAGATCCGCGAAATAAACTTCTATAGCTGTTACATTCCGCCAAGCCTCGCACAAGGTGAATATGAAATAGTAATTGATAACCTTGTATGGAAGTGTCGAACACCACAATGAACGTAGTGGCAGGTGACTTCAATGCGTGGGCAGTGGAGTGGGGTAGCATATGCACAAATAGACGTGGAGAAACTCTTCTGAAGGCTTTTCCGGTACTGGATATCGTCTTGCTAAATACCGGTAACAGAAATACCTTTGAAAAAAACGGCCGCGGTTCGGTAATCGATATTACGTTTGCTAGTAGCTCCCTTGTGCGGTCGTGTACATGGCAAGTGAGCGATTTGTATACACACAGTGACCACTTGGCAATTCTGCTTGAAATTGACAAAACGCACAAAAGCAAGTGTCTCAAAAAGGTTCAAACCAGAGGCTGGAAAACTGAAACCCTTGATGAGGATATATAAACTAATGCTGGATGACAATCCGAACAACGCCTTAGACATAGAAAAGAAGGCGGAATGCCTTGTTAAATATGTGAGCAAAGCTTGCGACGCCGCTATGTGTAGAAAAAAACAAGGCACATACAGGAAACCCGCATACTGGTGGAATGAGGGTATTGAAGCTCTAAGAAGTGAATGCCACAAAGCGAGGCGCCAGTGTCAAAGGGGACGACAAATGGCGGATTTCACAATACTAAATGAGCGCTTCAAACGAAAGCGAAACGAACTCAAGAAAGCAATAAAGAAGAGCAAAGCCTGTTGTTTTAAAGAGCTCTGCAACAAGGTCGAAGAAAACCCGTGGGGAGATGCATATAAAATCGTCATGTCAAAGATTAAAGACTACAAAGGACAAGCGCCTACATGCCCTAGTTTATTAAAGACGGGTGTCCAAACTCTTTTCCCGACGCAACTGCTACAAAGGCAGCAAATAAAAGAATCTGGAGCTACAAACGCACCGCTAGTCACTGACCAAGAAACCATAGAAGCAGCAGAGAGATTAGCAAACAGCAAAGCATCAGGCCTAGATGGCATCCCGAATAAGGCCCTTAAACTGGCTATTAAATATAAACCCACCCCGTTTACGGAAGTTTATACGCGATGCTTACGAGAGGGAGTATTCCCTAAGATCTGGAAAAAACAGCGGCTAGTGCTCATACAAAAGCCAAATAAACCAGCAGGGGAGCCAGGCTCCTACCGACCACTATGTATGCTGGACACAATGGGGAAAATACTGGAGCGTATAATCTGTGTGCGGCTAGAGCAACACCTAGAAGGAGAGCCGCCGGGCTTAGCCGAAAACCAATATGGTTTTCGAAGACACAGGTCAACAATAGACGCCATAAAAAAGGTAACAGAGGTCGCAAGTAAGACTATTGAAGGAACCAGGTGGTTATATGGCTCCAAGGAATACTGCGCGGTAGTGACCTTCGACGTAAAAATGCCTTCAACTCGGCCTATTGGCCGCACATCATGGAAGCCCTGAAACAAAAGAAGACACCACTCTACCTGCTGAGGATCATATCCAGCTACCTCTCCGATAGATTACTGCTATACGACACAGAAGAAGGTCCTAGAAACTATATTATAACAGGCGGTGTACCACAAGGCTCTGTACTAGGGCCGCTACTGTGGAATGTTTTGTCCGCGTGCTACGTCTTCCATTGCCCAAAGAAATACAGATAATCGGGTACGCTGATGATATAGCAGTAACGGTAGTGGCAAAAGAAATAAGCCAGATAGAGTACCTGTGCAACCACGTGGCGATTAAAATAAAAGAATGGCTAACAAAAGCAAAGCTCCAGTTAGCAAGCCAAAAAACTGAAGCGGTGCTGATAACGAGCAGGAAAAAACTAGAGGAGACTACGCTCAACATTGATGGATACAATATCCCAACGCAACAGTCGTTGAAATACCTGGGTGTATTTATTGACGCGAGGCTAAATTATCGGACCCACATCATGAAAGATTGTGAGAAAGCAGCAAAGGTGACGGCAGCATTAAGTAGAATCATGACCAATATAGGTGGACCTAGTCAGAATAGACGCGCCCTTCTGGCAAAAGTTTGCCAATCAGTCCTAATGTACGCCGCACCCATATGGGGACCAGCATTGCTTCACAAAACGTATGCGAATGTGGCAAAATCAGTAGTTCGATTAAGTGCAATTAGGGTAGCGTGCGCCTTCCAGACGGTGTCACATGAAGCGGTTGGAATTATCTCAGGTATCATGCCTCCAGATATTATGGCAATGGAGCTAAAAAGAATGTATGACAAAGCGAAAAACGCGGGGAGACGACTAAATATTCAAGAAAAACAGCAAGAAAGACGAACCAGCCTTAATGAGTGGCAAAAACGATGGGACGAAGCAACAAATGGTAGATGGACACACACGTTGATCAGAAACGTGCAAATGTGGGTAGAGAGACAACACGGAGAAACTGACTATTACTTTTTTTTTCGTTTCAATATATTTTTTTATTTATTGAATCTGCTTTTTGATTTGAAAGCCTAACAATAAGTAATAAAATCTTAAACCTATTTAAAAACTAGACACGCTCAAGCAAGTGATTGAGCTGTTTTGGTGATACATTGCGTGTTTGATCGCAGGAATGTACCAAAGCATTAGCCAAAGGGTTTGGGTGATCACGGAGTTTAGATGTATATTTAATTCTGCTGTCTTCTACTTCTTTCCTTACCATAGAAATACCAAGGTCTTTATGGATATTTTCATTTCGCACGTACCATGGTGAACACGTGATTGATCTAAGCATTTTTGATTGGAACCTTTGTATTATGTCTATATTAGTTGCACAGGTCGTACCTCACAGTTGAATGCCATACATCCAAATCGGCTTTATGACCGCATTATATAAAAGCACTTTGTTGTCTAGGCTAAGTTTGGAGTTTTTGTTTAATAGCCAATTTAAATTTGCAGCTCTTATCTTCATGCAAGTTATTTTACTAGATATATGTTTTTTCCATGTAAGTCTTCTATCTAGGTGAATACCAAGATAAGTTACTTCATTCGCTTGGCGTATTAAAATATTGTTAATTTTTACTGCCGGGTACATTTTTGGTCTAAGCGATTTACCTTTATACGCCAGTTTGCTAGCCATTCTTCGACAAACCTTAAGTGCTCGGCTAATATTCTTGATGCTATCATGTGGCATTTGTTACGGCTCACTATAGCTGTGTCGTCCGCAAAAGTAGAAGTTAGTACATTGTTAGCTGTTGGAAGATCTGCTGTATATATGATGTATAGTATTGGGCCTAGAACACTGCCCTGGGGTACACCAGCCCTTATCTATCTTTCATCAGATATGAAATCTCCCACTTTTACCATAAATTTTCTATTTTTTAAATACGATCCCAATGTTTTATATAATTCTGAAGGTAGAATATTTTTAATCTTGTATAAAAGGCCCTCATGCCATACCTTATCAAACGCCTGAGCCACGTCTAGAAATATAGCTGAACAGTACTCTCTGTGCTCAAATGCTTTTCTTATTTCGTTAGTAATTCTATTTACTTGCTCAATCGTGCTATGTTTTTCACGAAACCCAAATTGGTGCGTTGGTATTATATTATTTTCGTGGAGGAAAGGAGTCATCTTTGATAGTAACAATTTTTCAAATATCTTAGAAAGACAGGGTAGAAGACTGATTGGTCTGTATGAAGACGGCTGTGTTAAGTCTTTCCCAGGTTTGTCTATCAAGATGATCTGCGACTTTTTCCATGAATTTGGATAGTGTCCAAGATTAAGAATTGCATTGAAGAGCAAAGAGAGCACCTTTACGGCAATATTTGGTAACTTAATTAGCATTTTTGGGGTAATATTATCATGTCCTGGTGATTTTTTGGGGTTAAGTTCTTTTATTATTCTAGTAACTTCAGAAGTAGAAGTCCTAATAGACACATGCGACTCGTTTGCGGTATTGGGCAAGGTTGGTAACTCAAAGTCGTTCTTTGGGCAATTGGGTTGAAATACCTTTTCTAGGTGATTTGCAAAGCAATTGGCCTTATCTTCATCACTGCGTGCCCAATTACCATTCAACTGTCTTAAAGGCATGTTGGAATCTGCTGGTGGCTTGAAAGACTTTTGTGCTTTCCAAAGGAAGTTTTGCTTACGAGAATTTGGACACAGTTTCTTTATATAATTTTCAGTGTTGTGTTCCTCTTCGCGTTTAAGCGCTTTTTTAACTTTCGTACAGCAGATTTCAGTTGAAGCAGAGTTGAAGGGGATCGATTTAACTGCCATTTCCGCCTAGCTTGCCTTTTCTCATTTACTAGTTTCTCTATTTCGTTATTGGTGATCTTTCTAAAACCAACTGGTTTGTTGTTTCTTTTTGGTGTTGCCAATACAGCTGAATTAGTTATTACGTCATTAATTTCTCTTATATTTTCATCAATGTCTCTTTCTGTATTTATTTTGCAATCAATATTGATGTGGGTGCTGATATACTACCTAAATTTCAACCAGTTAGTTTTATGTGATGTTAGAGAAACTTTCGGCTCAAATAACATGGGCTGTTCGTATAACTTTATTAGTACAGGAGAATGATCAGATGATAAGTCTGTACATGTATCAGCTGTCATAAGCGATCTATCTATATTTTTGACTACAGCAAAATCTATTAAGTCTGGTATTTTTCTTCTATCACTGGGTCAGTATGTCGGCTTACCAGGAGATATTATATCCAGTTTATTATGCTTATTCATAATAGTGTAGTACAACTGTCGTCCTTTCGGATTAATAAGACGTGAGCCCCAGTATGTGTGTTTTGCGTTATAATCTCCACCTGCTAGAAATCTTTGACCTAGTGTTCCAAAAAAGTCTTTAAATTCGATTTCTGTAATTTTAAAACGAGGTGGACAGTATATAGCCGTAAGGTTTAAGTCAACCCTGATTTTTTAGTGATATGGTGTAGCATGAGATTCTAGAGCATAGTGGTTTAAACGATTTCTAATCAACACTGCCGTGCCACCATGCGCTTTTCCATCCGGATGATTTGTAACGTATAGTCTAAATCCCGGTATACTGAAATTATTTTTATATGTTAGATGAGTTTCTGAAATAAGCATTACATCTATATTCCTTTCAGACAGAAATCTGATAATCTCTAATTTATGTTGGTTAACACCGTTAGCATTCCATATACAGATATTTAGTAAGCTCATTTTTTACTTAATAAATTTTGCAGCATTTGATTTTGTGATTTTATTAAATCTTGGATCATGTTTTGCATGGTAGACATAAATTGAGTCATACGCTGTGTAAGATTTATAATCATAGTTTCAATACCTCCATTTTGAGGATTTTGCACAGTGTTGCCTTTCACCACATTTGCATAGCTTCCTTGCATATTATTATTGTTAGAAGTAAAATGATTTGAACTTTTTTCTGTGGTTGCTATCATTTCATTACGGGGTGTCTGTAACATTTGGTTACGACGTGCTTGAATGCCCTGTGACAACTTCGATTTCAAATCTTTATATACGGGGCAACCTCTATAGTTAGCAGTGTGATTTCCCCCACAATTGCTGCATTTTTTATTTAAATCCTCTTTTTTAAGAGTACATTTAGAAGTAGGGTGTAGATCACCACACACCACACAGACACTGCGTAGAGTGCAATATGCTTTCGTGTGTCCATACTCTTGGCAGTTTGTACATTGTACTGGACCATTTCTCTTGTGTGGTTCCTCAACGGTGATTCTGCGATGGAGAAGATATTTTAAATTGTAAATCGGATGTATTTCATTTTTCTTCAATTTGTTAGAATCTGGCATCAATTATATTTTGAACATTGGTTGTGGGACTTTGTTCCTGTTAAAAATATTTACTACTGATTTGATGTTAAAACCACCTTCTTCCAGTGCGTCTTTCACATTGATAGAGTCTACCGAAGACTCAATTCCTTTTATAACAACAACTAGGCCTTTTGAGCTCTTCAGTTGGTATGAGTAGTAATTTTTGTTATTATTTGACAAGTACTTTACAATATCCATGAAACTTTTTTCAGTGTATGTTTGAATTTTTGTTTCATCTATGTTTCCTTTTTTCAAGGGCACAATATGAAAATTGTTTGTGCCTATTAAATTGCAAATAAATTGGAGGGGGTTTTGCATTAACGACTGTGGTGGTACCCTTCGAATCGTCGTCTGAACTCTTGCTTAGTAAGGCAAATCTGTTGCCATTTAAAACTTCCGTTGTATTCATATTTGGTGTGCCGACTTGAAATTTTTTAGAATTGACCGCTGACTTTGAAGGACTTAATTTCCTTTTTATATTAACGTAGCGGTCAATGCCAGTTTGCACGGACTGGCCCTTTTTTAATGGTACATTCTCACCTTGCGTTATGTTATTCTTCGCTGCCTGCGTGCTTGTTGGTACCTGCTTAGTTGTTGGTGTTGACACGTTTGTTACTGGCCGTTGTTGATTGCTGTTCTCTGCTGCTTTTGTAATTTGCTCTGCGCTCTGCTTATGGTGCTGCTCAGTTGTTCGCTTCGATGACTCATCCTTTGCACCGTTGCCTTGTTTGTTGTTAGGAGCTGAATTCGCAGGCTCGACAAAGCTGAAGTAGGCATTCAGAGAATGCCTACGGCCTTGTTGGTGGGGCTGCGCTGCGCTCATGTTATTTGTTTCTTTTATTGTTTATTTCGCACTTATGTATTTGTTTTTTTTTATTATTGTTTACAAAAGGTATAATTTTTTGTGTTTTTATGTTTTTATTAACACTTTCGGCGTTATTGCCTAACACTTGCACTTAATGCACTTTTTTGTTATTTATTTATTTTTTTAGTTTTGTTTATTTAGAAAGTTTTTACGGAGCGCATCAATACACGTCCGTTCAGACTGAAAGCTCGCTGTGACGCAGTTCCTGGCTGGGCACGGTTGCTTCAGAGAGTATTTACATAAATATGGACATGACGTTGGGTTTGAGTGCTCTTTTTGTGGAAACGGGACTGAGAATGCGTGGCACATTTTCTTTCTGTGCCCCCGTTATAAAGATGAAAGAGAGGAATTAGAGAAACTACTATCAGAGCGGCTACCCTCTGGAAACATCGTACCACACATGCTACGTTCCCAGCAGGTGTGGAACTTTGTTAGAGAATGGAGCGCGGCAGCTCTAATTGAACTTAGACGGAAGGAATGGCAAAGAAAGAGCGATAGACAGATGACCCACATGGAGTTGGTAAATTTATAGATTGAGAGCCAAACGGCTAAAGCTTATCCTTGTGAAGAAATGCCTAGCGGCGGTCCCGCAAGGAAGATAAATAGCTAGAGGAGACGGAGTTAGGGTTTAGTACGTAGGCGTCCTACCCCTCAGGTTCCGCACTTGGTAACAATGGCGGCCCATGCGCGTGTAGGATGAATCGTGCATGTCGTCTGAAATAGGACGGTATATTTCGAAGATTCTCCCTCCGGTAACAAAAAAAAAAAAAAAAAACGACATGCGTGTGTAAAAACTCAAACAATTGCGGGAACATGGTATGCGCACAAGCCCATACACGAGTAAATCGCAATCGAACACTTACCGATCGAACGCACATGTGCGTCGTGTATGACCGCATTTAAGGAATAGTACATACATAAGTATGTATGATGTAACAACATCAGTGGCCTTTACACGGTCACACATGTGTGACAACATGTGTGACATCACACCATGTTGTATCGTGTAAAGGGGAAAAAACATGCTTGTTACGCATGCTCAAAGTTTTTAACTTGTTTAATTTTTCTGCTGGTGTGTCACACAAGTGTGATCGTGTGAAGGGCTGCATGATGCACGCAGTGTATTTTTTCAGTCGGAAAAAAGACAGTGTGCAGTAATGGTGTCGCGTAGGGATGGAAAGATTGTTTACAGAATCGATTTTCGATTCCGATTTTTTTTATATTTTTCGGTTCTAAGAATCGATTAATCGAGCGCAACAATCGATTATTTCGATTAAAATCGATTTTAAATTAAAAGGACAAACATTTTTTTTATTAGTCACAAGGCATAAATTGAATGCATAATTCAAATCGATTAAATAAAACACAAAAATAAATATTTTTGAAACAATTACATTTTTTTGTCTATAAATAATGTACCAAGAACATAACATTTCATATTAAATTTTTTTAAATAATTCAAGTTGCTTAAACAAGTTAATAAAATCAGTTTTTAAATAAATTTAAAATAAGTAAATGAACAATAAGCTAATTGCCAGTTTAAGAAAATCATACATTTTCCGAAACAGATCTTAAAAATAGAAGCATATTTAAATGATCTGAATGGAACTAGTTCAGTAGAAGCTTCTGATAAACGAGACTGTAAATAAATGATAGTTGAAAAAATAACTTGTTAGAAATTAAGCATTAAATGATATAATACAATAACTGGCATTTAAATATACATAAAGAAAAATACATGAAAAACAGTATAGACTTGAAGGTTACAAATATAAACCTATATATTTACCTTTTTCGGTTGTGAGACACTTATTATTTCATCGTCACTCTCTTTTTCACTCAATGTGCGATTTTTATTAGGATTAGAAGCAGTTAAGGAAAGTTTATGTGATTTTTCGAGATGTTTGATTAAGCTAGACGTACTATTATTATTTTTTAATTGCTTTCCACATTGGTGACACTGGACATTCGACCCGTTGTTTATTTTTTTTAAGTAAATCCATACAGCGCTAGGCGCCATTTTAATAAATTTATCGTCAAGAATTAAGAATCGCGAGTTTTCTTGTGCTCGTATGTAGTATCAGAGAACGTACATTTATAGAGAAGGTTCATGGTGTGCCGATTGTCATCGCGTTCCTTTTTTTGGAGGGGTTGAGTTTTCTATTAGTGGATTTCACCACAAAAATATTATTAGCGGATTTCACCAATATTTAACATGAAGGGGTCAAAAATAGCAGAATTGAGCGTTTTCAGTGTGAAATGAGAAAAATAATGCTAATTTTAATGTTTAGAAATGTACGCTTACAGATTCGCATATTTACAATGCGCAAGCGACTGTATATAATTTATAGATATTCTCCATATATTTGATAATAAAGCTCATGTGTATATACATATGTATGTATGTGCAATTTGACCTATTGAATGATAAATTCCATTAAATCTGTTGGAATTTATAATAAAGTCATATTTTCATTATTACCTAAATATTACGTAAATATTTTCCATTATTACCTAGTATGTATGTATGAATATTGCGCTTTTGTTTATAACATTTTGAAGACCAAGCTGACGCACATACATATTTGTATATGGATGTAATTATGTGTACATATAAACAGATTTTTAAAAACCATACCCGTAATGATAAAATTTTTTTTGATAAAATCCCGTTTTGATAAAATCTTAAAAGTCATATGCATATAATATGTATATGTAAACAGATTTAAAAAAAACCGTACGCATAAAGTTCACATATTCACATATGTATGTAATTTTGTGTTCATGTAAACAAATTTGAAAGAATCATTCGCATAATGTTTGTAAATTTGTCTACACACAACCTTATATGTAAATATATACACCCATTGTTTCATACAAAATCTCCGTTGTCACGGACAACCAAAAAAATAAACGAATAGCCGCCGATTGTCACCGCTTCCCTTGCCGCTGTACAGCTTCGCCAACAAACCAGCGTAAATATGTAAAAATATTTCAGAACTACAAAATATTTTTCACATTCCTTGTCAAATACAGTCAATACTTGTTATGTGCCACATTCAAAGATACAGATATTTGTAATTAGATAAAAATAAAGATATAATATGGTGCATAAGCGACTGCGGATACTGAAATGAGTCGTACTTAAAACAATAATTTCTAGGTATTTCAAAAAACAAATCGTCAGATGCAGCAAGATATAATATAGGCTGTTAAGAGGGATGAAGGAGGGATTTGATTTTCATTTAAGCGGAGTACTACTTAACCGGGATTGACTGTACACATGAATCAGAAGAATATTGAATATGATCTTTGAAGCATTTCTTGAATTGAAAATCGACAAATAATCTATGTTATCAATTTTATTCTAATATATTTTAATACTTATTTTGCGGGGTTAACACTTTTTCCTTCTCATACATTTCAGAAATATATTCAATTTATGATTTTTAGCTTTTGAAATCGTCGCGAAAAGATGTAAAGGCGTCTGCTTTTATGAATGAATCGAATATGCTTTTTGAAAGTACGTTTGAGTTCATGAATGAAAATTTTGTTGTTGTGTAATTTACTATAAATTTTGACGTCGGCAATTTGGCTGCCATATTGGTTTCTGATGCTTTTTCAAACGATTGTTGTTTTTGTAGAACAATATTTGTAATATTTGCGGGTGACATATACACATGTGAAAGCATATAAGTATGTATGTTGTGTATGCATTGTTTGTGTGACAATGTCATACGCACATATTTACATGTGTACTCATATTGTAAGTATGTATGATGACTTTTGAGACTATTGTTGTTTTTCGAGAAGAATGTTTGTATTTTTTGATTTACATGCGTACGCATATATTATTTGTGGGAGAATGTCATACGCACATACATACATACATATGAATGTGTTTACGTAAATATAGAGAAGCGCGCGCCTTTTATATTACTGATAATATCTTGATTTGAAATTCATTTGTACTTGCATACATATCTGCAGGATAGATGCGTATGAAAGTTTTAAATGATAAGAGGTGTGATTTGCATATATTATTCTTGTAATATATTATGTTTTTAGGATATTATGATACTATATCATATGCCTTGCATATATGTATGTACTATATGTATACATATTGTTACGAATTTACTCTTGCTAGTTTACTTTGTTAGGTTCGTATCTCTGGATTGACAAATAAAATCAACACTGTTTAATTTAATTCAACAACTCTTTATTTCACAACTCGTCTACACTATAGCAGTTTACTCTTAGCACTGATTGATTACGTTGGCGCTGCCACGGCTTATATAGCCACGCACTTCTCGCTAGATGCCGATGTGTCCTTCTAGAATATTGCGTCTAGAAACCACCAGAACATACTGCTATACGGCGCCAGATGTCGCTAGATGCCGATGTGTCCTTCTAGAATATTGCGTCTAGAAACCACCAGAACATACTGCTATACGGCGCCAGATGTAGCTATTGCTTCGACAAACAAACAGCCGCGGCGCCAGATGTCTACAATAAGACAAATGCTATTCCATATACCTACAGCTATTGTTCATAATAATGGATGCATATAGCAATACAAATACAACTTATTACTACTTTTGTAACACTGCCCTCCACTAAAGCCTAATCGTCCCGATTAGGCACAAATCCTCTTGAACCAAATGGGGCGAGCCTCTCCAAATGTACTACTTTCATTTTACATCGTGCTTTTCCATTCCTTTGTATGCGGTATACCACGTCATTAAGTCGTTTTATCACCATATAGGGTCCTTCCCAGGCTGACTGCAGTTTCGGGGACAAGCCTTTCTTTCGAAGTGGATTGTACAATAGGACCAGATCACCTTCTTCAAAACCTTTTGAATTTGCCGCTTGATCGAACCGGTCCTTCATCTTATTGCTCATCAGATGCGTATGCTGTCTTAGGTGCAATTCATTCATTTCTTCCTTTAAGGCAGAACAATAATCTCCATCATTTCTTACAGCTGTAGGATTCGTTCCAAACTTAAGATCAGCGGGGAGTCGCAGATCAGATCCGAAAATCTTAATTGGATTTTAAATTAAAAGGACAAACATTTTTTTTATTAGTCACAAGGCATAAATTGAATGCATAATTCAAATCGATTAAATAAAACACAAAAATAAATATTTTTGAAACAATTACATTTTTTTGTCTATAAATAATGTACCAAGAACATAACATTTCATATTAAATTTTTTTAAATAATTCAAGTTGCTTAAACAAGTTAATAAAATCAGTTTTTAAATAAATTTAAAATAAGTAAATGAACAATAAGCTAATTGCCAGTTTAAGAAAATCATACATTTTCCGAAACAGATCTTAAAAATAGAAGCATATTTAAATGATCTGAATGGAACTAGTTCAGTAGAAGCTTCTGATAAACGAGACTGTAAATAAATGATAGTTGAAAAAATAACTTGTTAGAAATTAAGCATTAAATGATATAATACAATAACTGGCATTTAAATATACATAAAGAAAAATACATGAAAAACAGTATAGACTTGAAGGTTACAAATATAAACCTATATATTTACCTTTTTCGGTTGTGAGACACTTATTATTTCATCGTCACTCTCTTTTTCACTCAATGTGCGATTTTTATTAGGATTAGAAGCAGTTAAGGAAAGTTTATGTGATTTTTCGAGATGTTTGATTAAGCTAGACGTACTATTATTATTTTTTAATTGCTTTCCACATTGGTGACACTGGACATTCGACCCGTTGTTTATTTTTTTTAAGTAAATCCATACAGCGCTAGGCGCCATTTTAATAAATTTATCGTCAAGAATTAAGAATCGCGAGTTTTCTTGTGCTCGTATGTAGTATCAGAGAACGTACATTTATAGAGAAGGTTCATGGTGTGCCGATTGTCATCGCGTTCCTTTTTTGGAGGGGTTGAGTTTTCTATTAGTGGATTTCACCACAAAAATATTATTAGCGGATTTCACCAATATTTAACATGAAGGGGTCAAAAATAGCAGAATTGAGCGTTTTCAGTGTGAAATGAGAAAAATAATGCTAATTTTAATGTTTAGAAATGTACGCTTACAGATTCGCATATTTACAATGCGCAAGCGACTGTATATAATTTATAGATATTCTCCATATATTTGATAATAAAGCTCATGTGTATATACATATGTATGTATGTGCAATTTGACCTATTGAATGATAAATTCCATTAAATCTGTTGGAATTTATAATAAAGTCATATTTTCATTATTACCTAAATATTACGTAAATATTTTCCATTATTACCTAGTATGTATGTATGAATATTGCGCTTTTGTTTATAACATTTTGAAGACCAAGCTGACGCACATACATATTTGTATATGGATGTAATTATGTGTACATATAAACAGATTTTTAAAAACCATACCCGTAATGATAAAATTTTTTTTTGATAAAATCCCGTTTTGATAAAATCTTAAAAGTCATATGCATATAATATGTATATGTAAACAGATTTAAAAAAAACCGTACGCATAAAGTTCACATATTCACATATGTATGTAATTTTGTGTTCATGTAAACAAATTTGAAAGAATCATTCGCATAATGTTTGTAAATTTGTCTACACACAACCTTATATGTAAATATATACACCCATTGTTTCATACAAAATCTCCGTTGTCACGGACAACCAAAAAAATAAACGAATAGCCGCCGATTGTCACCGCTTCCCTTGCCGCTGTACAGCTTCGCCAACAAACCAGCGTAAATATGTAAAAATATTTCAGAACTACAAAATATTTTTCACATTCCTTGTCAAATACAGTCAATACTTGTTATGTGCCACATTCAAAGATACAGATATTTGTAATTAGATAAAAATAAAGATATAATATGGTGCATAAGCGACTGCGGATACTGAAATGAGTCGTACTTAAAACAATAATTTCTAGGTATTTCAAAAAACAAATCGTCAGATGCAGCAAGATATAATATAGGCTGTTAAGAGGGATGAAGGAGGGATTTGATTTTCATTTAAGCGGAGTACTACTTAACCGGGATTGACTGTACACATGAATCAGAAGAATATTGAATATGATCTTTGAAGCATTTCTTGAATTGAAAATCGACAAATAATCTATGTTATCAATTTTATTCTAATATATTTTAATACTTATTTTGCGGGGTTAACACTTTTTCCTTCTCATACATTTCAGAAATATATTCAATTTATGATTTTTAGCTTTTGAAATCGTCGCGAAAAGATGTAAAGGCGTCTGCTTTTATGAATGAATCGAATATGCTTTTTGAAAGTACGTTTGAGTTCATGAATGAAAATTTTGTTGTTGTGTAATTTACTATAAATTTTGACGTCGGCAATTTGGCTGCCATATTGGTTTCTGATGCTTTTTCAAACGATTGTTGTTTTTGTAGAACAATATTTGTAATATTTGCGGGTGACATATACACATGTGAAAGCATATAAGTATGTATGTTGTGTATGCATTGTTTGTGTGACAATGTCATACGCACATATTTACATGTGTACTCATATTGTAAGTATGTATGATGACTTTTGAGACTATTGTTGTTTTTCGAGAAGAATGTTTGTATTTTTTGATTTACATGCGTACGCATATATTATTTGTGGGAGAATGTCATACGCACATACATACATACATATGAATGTGTTTACGTAAATATAGAGAAGCGCGCGCCTTTTATATTACTGATAATATCTTGATTTGAAATTCATTTGTACTTGCATACATATCTGCAGGATAGATGCGTATGAAAGTTTTAAATGATAAGAGGTGTGATTTGCATATATTATTCTTGTAATATATTATGTTTTTAGGATATTATGATACTATATCATATGCCTTGCATATATGTATGTACTATATGTATACATATTGTTACGAATTTACTCTTGCTAGTTTACTTTGTTAGGTTCGTATCTCTGGATTGACAAATAAAATCAACACTGTTTAATTTAATTCAACAACTCTTTATTTCACAACTCGTCTACACTATAGCAGTTTACTCTTAGCACTGATTGATTACGTTGGCGCTGCCACGGCTTATATAGCCACGCACTTCTCGCTAGATGCCGATGTGTCCTTCTAGAATATTGCGTCTAGAAACCACCAGAACATACTGCTATACGGCGCCAGATGTCGCTAGATGCCGATGTGTCCTTCTAGAATATTGCGTCTAGAAACCACCAGAACATACTGCTATACGGCGCCAGATGTAGCTATTGCTTCGACAAACAAACAGCCGCGGCGCCAGATGTCTACAATAAGACAAATGCTATTCCATATACCTACAGCTATTGTTCATAATAATGGATGCATATAGCAATACAAATACAACTTATTACTACTTTTGTAACACTGCCCTCCACTAAAGCCTAATCGTCCCGATTAGGCACAAATCCTCTTGAACCAAATGGGGCGAGCCTCTCCAAATGTACTACTTTCATTTTACATCGTGCTTTTCCATTCCTTTGTATGCGGTATACCACGTCATTAAGTCGTTTTATCACCATATAGGGTCCTTCCCAGGCTGACTGCAGTTTCGGGGACAAGCCTTTCTTTCGAAGTGGATTGTACAATAGGACCAGATCACCTTCTTCAAAACCTTTTGAATTTGCCGCTTGATCGAACCGGTCCTTCATCTTATTGCTCATCAGATGCGTATGCTGTCTTAGGTGCAATTCATTCATTTCTTCCTTTAAGGCAGAACAATAATCTCCATCATTTCTTACAGCTGTAGGATTCGTTCCAAACTTAAGATCAGCGGGGAGTCGCAGATCAGATCCGAAAATAATCTTTGCTGGCGTGTAACCAGTTGTCTCGTGCTTCGCTGAACGATACGCCAGCAGGAACATCTGGATGCACTTGTCCCAATTCCGTTGATCTTTATCAACGATTTTCCGCAGATGTTCTTCGAGCGTTCGGTTGAATCTCTCCACCATTCCATCTGATTGTGGATGTAACGCTGTCGTCCGTGTCTTGTGGATGCCCAATAATGTACAGACTTCTTGGAAAATGGAAGATTCGAAATTCCTGCCTTGATCTGAGTGTAATTCGACGGGCACTCCGAACCTTGTTATCCAATTTTCTACAAACGCTTCGGCTACTGTCTTCGCTTCCTGGTTTGGTAAGGCATATACTTCTGGCCATTTACTGAAATAGTCCATGACAACCAGTAGATATTTGTTTCCGGCCGTACTGGTTGGGAACGGACCTGCAACATCCATTGCGACTCTTTCAAATGGCGATCCCACGTTGTACTGTTGTAGCCTACCGCGACTTTTGGCTTTAGGACCTTTAGCTGCCATGCACTCTACGCAATTACTTATCCATTCTGCTATGGAATCTCGACAACCGATCCAGTAGAACCGTTGTTTAATCTTCTCTATAGTTTTTGTAATTCCAAGGTGCCCTCCACTAGGTCCATTGTGATATTCTTTCAATACTTTTGGGATCATGGACTTCGGTACTATGATCAGCAGACGAGACTGTTTGCCATCTTCGCTTTCCCAGGTACGATGAAGGTATCCATTAACGAGGTTTATGCTGTTCCATTGGGCCCAATATGCTTTTGCAGTTGGACTCTCGCTACTTATTTGTTCCTTTGGTGGTCGTACCCCATTTTCTTTGGCCATTATCAGCTTTGCAAGATCAGGGTCCTCCAGCTGATTGATTCTGATGCGGTGAGGAGTCCAATCATCTTCAGGTTCTATATTCAGTAATCGCACGTCGATTATACCTTCTTTTCCTTCTGATTTGGAGCAATGTTTACATTCCAGTGGACAAGGGCGATGTGATAATGCATCCGCATTTTTGTGGTGAATCCTCTTTCGGTGTTCTGTTGGTTGTTTCCATTTTGATGGGTTTACTTTTATCTTGCAATTTCGGGCAAAGTGACCCGCTTTTCTACAGTTGAAACACCTGCCTGTTGTATTTACTCGCTGTGCAGCAATTGTCTTCAGAGTCTTCAATATTTCTTCCATCAGTGCCGGTTGTTCCATTTCAACCCTTTGTACTTTGGGTGCTGGTTTACTTAGTAGGGAAGCTGTTTCCTGTGTGAGGGCGTGCGAAACCGTTTCAGCAAACGTTCTTTTTGGCAATGCATATGTGGCGCGTTTGGTGTCCACATCACGAATTCCATTTATGAAACATTGAATTTTTACCCTCTCAATGTAATCCACAGGTGCATCTGCATTTGCCAAATGAGCCAGTCGTTCTATTTCAGTTGCGAACTCTTGCAATGACTCGTTCATTTTCTGACCCCTATTTTGCAGTTCGATCTGGTATATTTGTTTCCGGTGCTCACTACCATATCGTCTTTCTATCGCACTCATCAATGCCTCATAGTTGTCCCGTTCACAGTCTGGAATAGTCTGAAGGATTTCTGCCGCAGGCCCTTTCAATGATACAAACAAGGACGCCACTTTGTCCGCTGCATTCCAGTTATTGGCCATTGCTGTCTTTTCAAACTGAAGTTTGAAAATTTGAAATGGAATACTTCCATCGAATGTGGGTGCCTTCAATCTTGGATTATTTGTTGATGGTGCAGGGCCATGCAGTTGCAGTTCTCGCATACGATTACTCAGTTGAAGAAATTCTGATCTTAAATTTTCTTCGTCATTTTTTATTGTGCTTAATTCGTCTTCAAATTTTGAAAATTTCTCTTGCACTTGTATATTATTTTCTGTAATCTGTTGTACCAAACGCTTTTCTAACTGCGTATTATTTTCAGTCATTTGTTGTGTAAGGCAAGACTTTAACTGCGATGTATTTTCAGCTATTTGCTGTGCCAGACGATTTCCTGTTTGCACTGCATTTTCTGCCATTTGCTGTGCCAGACGATTTTCTGTTTGCACTGCATTTTCTGCCATTTGCTTAATAGCCACTAACAACGTGTTCATGTCTACACTTGATGATGTTCGTTGTTCTTCTACTTTCTCTTCTACCTTTGTAGAAGTTTCTGGCCCAACAAATTCGAACTCGTCCACATTAATTCCATCCGCTTCCATTGCTTCACGTAATCGTGCCTGCAGATCCGCCTTTTGCCCGCTTATCGGCAAATTACGCTCCTCCAGTTCCTTTTTTAATTGCTGAATTCTCAATTCTCCGAATTTAACCATCTTGAATTTGGATTATTTGACAATCCCACTTCTGACACCAATTGTTACGAATTTACTCTTGCTAGTTTACTTTGTTAGGTTCGTATCTCTGGATTGACAAATAAAATCAACACTGTTTAATTTAATTCAACAACTCTTTATTTCACAACTCGTCTACACTATAGCAGTTTACTCTTAGCACTGATTGATTACGTTGGCGCTGCCACGGCTTATATAGCCACGCACTTCTCGCTAGATGCCGATGTGTCCTTCTAGAATATTGCGTCTAGAAACCACCAGAACATACTGCTATACGGCGCCAGATGTCGCTAGATGCCGATGTGTCCTTCTAGAATATTGCGTCTAGAAACCACCAGAACATACTGCTATACGGCGCCAGATGTAGCTATTGCTTCGACAAACAAACAGCCGCGGCGCCAGATGTCTACAATAAGACAAATGCTATTCCATATACCTACAGCTATTGTTCATAATAATGGATGCATATAGCAATACAAATACAACTTATTACTACTTTTGTAACAATATGAAATGATATTAAATTATCAAAGATAAGAAATATTTAAAAAAAAGCCTTTATTTGCATATTATTTACAATGTTTTGCATGAATTCACAAAAATTCGCAAAATTATATTCATATCAATTGATATGATTGTATGTAAACGTATAAAAATATAAGCCAAAAGGCCAACAGGCGTCTGTAACAGCAATGTGTATTTCTGAGCATAATTTTCATTGAATTCTCAGCTCTGTTCACTCCTTTCTGTTAAAGTTTCTCCTGCCGAGCCAAAAGTGGTGAAATCCACTAATAGAAAATTCATGGCTCTTGACAGTTCACACGCTTGTCCGTAGTTGAACCTTCTCTATATTATACGTTCTCTGGTAGTATGTATAAATTGAAACTAGTCACTTAATTAATAATAAAGTCGAATGGCAAGAATCGATTCTGAATCGACTTCGACTACTGAAGATCGATTCCGAAAAATCGATTATTTATCGATAAAACTCGATTACCGAGTAGAATCCCTAGTGTCGCGCATGATCGAGCAATTTTGGAAAGAGTTCTTTGAACTCTTTCGAAGTTTTCCAGAACTGTGGCAAATAAAAAGCGAGTGCTATAAAAACAAAAAAGAAAGAAAGAATGCAGCGTATGAACTGCTTCTATCAAAATTAAAAGAAATTGATGGTAACGCTAACTTGGAAAATTTAGATATAAAGTTAATTAACTTCGTTCATCTTACCGCCGCGAACTTAAAAAGAAAAGGAAAAGTGAAAAATCTGGCGTTGGTGCGGAGGACATACACATACCGACGTTATGGTATCTTAATGACCTCTCGTTTTGGGTAGATCAGGAGGTGAAAGTAAGCGGCCGTTCGTCAATAGAAATTGAAGGGAACGAAGGAGATATTGTTGAAGAAGTAAGTAAATAATACAATCTTTTTAATGTACAAAATAGGTATGTATTTTTAATGATGATTTTGTAAAATTTTTTTTATAAAGTAAATGTTCCAATGAACCGACACAATTGAAATATTCACAAAATATGTTTCGAATTTCCTTGCCGGTGTTGGAATAGTTTCTTCATCTTTACTGGCGTAGGAACCGCTTACGCGATTATAGCCGAGTCAACAACAGCGCGCCAGTCGTTCCTTCTCTTCGCTACGTGGCGCCAATCGGATATTCCACGCGAAGCCAGGTCCTTCTCCACTTGGTCCTTCCAAAGGAGTGGAGGTCTTCCTCTTCCTCTGCCTCCCCCGGCGGGTACTGCGTCGAATACTTTCAGAGCTGGAGTGTTTTCGTCCACCAGGATAACATGACCTAGCCAGCGTAGCCGCTGTCTTTTAATTCGCTACACTATGTCAATGTCGTCGTATATCTCGTACAGCTCATCGTTCCATCGAATGCGATATTCACCGTGACCAATGCGAAAAGGGCCATAAATCTTTCGCAGAATTTTTCTCTCAAAAACTCGTAACGTCGACTCATCGGTTGTTGTCATCGTCCAAGCCTCTGCATCATATAGCAGGACGGGAATTATGAGCGACTTATAGAGTTTGGCTTTTGTTCGTCAAGAGACGACTGTACTTTTCAATTGCCTACTCAGTCCGAAGTAGCACCTATTGGTAAGAGTAATCCTGCGTTGGATTTCCAGGTTGACATTGCTGGTGGTGTTTACGCTGGTTCCAAGATAGACGAAATTATCTACAACTTCAAAGTTATGACTGTCAATAGTGACGTGGGAGCAAAGTCGCAAGTGCGACAGGAGATATTTCGTCTTGCCCTCGTTCACTGCCAGACCCATTTGCGTTGCTTCCTTGTTCAGTCTGGAGAAAGCAGAACTAACGACGCGGGTGTTGAGGCCGATGATGTCAATATCATCGGGATACGCTAGCAGCTCTACACTCTTATAAAAGATTGTACCTGCTCGATTCAGTTCTGCAGCTCGAATAATTTTCTCCAGCAGAAGATTGAAAAAGTCGCACGATAGGGAGTCGCCTTGTCTGAAACCTCGTTTGGTATCGAACGGCTCGGAGAGGTCCTTCCCGATCCTGACGGAGCTTTGAGTGTTGCTCAGCGTCAGTTTACACAGCCGTATTACTTTTACCATAAATTTTCTATTTTTTAAATACGATCCCAATGTTTTATATAATTCTGAAGGTAGAATATTTTTAATCTTGTATAAAAGGCCCTCATGCCATACCTTATCAAACGCCTGAGCCACGTCTAGAAATATAGCTGAACAGTACTCTCTGTGCTCAAATGCTTTTCTTATTTCGTTAGTAATTCTATTTACTTGCTCAATCGTGCTATGTTTTTCACGAAACCCAAATTGGTGCGTTGGTATTATATTATTTTCGTGGAGGAAAGGAGTCATCTTTGATAGTAACAATTTTTCAAATATCTTAGAAAGACAGGGTAGAAGACTGATTGGTCTGTATGAAGACGGCTGTGTTAAGTCTTTCCCAGGTTTGTCTATCAAGATGATCTGCGACTTTTTCCATGAATTTGGATAGTGTCCAAGATTAAGAATTGCATTGAAGAGCAAAGAGAGCACCTTTACGGCAATATTTGGTAACTTAATTAGCATTTTTGGGGTAATATTATCATGTCCTGGTGATTTTTTGGGGTTAAGTTCTTTTATTATTCTAGTAACTTCAGAAGTAGAAGTCCTAATAGACACATGCGACTCGTTTGCGGTATTGGGCAAGGTTGGTAACTCAAAGTCGTTCTTTGGGCAATTGGGTTGAAATACCTTTTCTAGGTGATTTGCAAAGCAATTGGCCTTATCTTCATCACTGCGTGCCCAATTACCATTCAACTGTCTTAAAGGCATGTTGGAATCTGCTGGTGGCTTGAAAGACTTTTGTGCTTTCCAAAGGAAGTTTTGCTTACGAGAATTTGGACACAGTTTCTTTATATAATTTTCAGTGTTGTGTTCCTCTTCGCGTTTAAGCGCTTTTTTAACTTTCGTACAGCAGATTTCAGTTGAAGCAGAGTTGAAGGGGATCGATTTAACTGCCATTTCCGCCTAGCTTGCCTTTTCTCATTTACTAGTTTCTCTATTTCGTTATTGGTGATCTTTCTAAAACCAACTGGTTTGTTGTTTCTTTTGGTGTTGCCAATACAGCTGAATTAGTTATTACGTCATTAATTTCTCTTATATTTTCATCAATGTCTCTTTCTGTATTTATTTTGCAATCAATATTGATGTGGGTGCTGATATACTACCTAAATTTCAACCAGTTAGTTTTATGTGATGTTAGAGAAACTTTCGGCTCAAATAACATGGGCTGTTCGTATAACTTTATTAGTACAGGAGAATGATCAGATGATAAGTCTGTACATGTATCAGCTGTCATAAGCGATCTATCTATATTTTTGACTACAGCAAAATCTATTAAGTCTGGTATTTTTCTTCTATCACTGGGTCAGTATGTCGGCTTACCAGGAGATATTATATCCAGTTTATTATGCTTATTCATAATAGTGTAGTACAACTGTCGTCCTTTCGGATTAATAAGACGTGAGCCCCAGTATGTGTGTTTTGCGTTATAATCTCCACCTGCTAGAAATCTTTGACCTAGTGTTCCAAAAAGTCTTTAAATTCGATTTCTGTAATTTTAAAACGAGGTGGACAGTATATAGCCGTAAGGTTTAAGTCAACCCTGATTTTTTAGTGATATGGTGTAGCATGAGATTCTAGAGCATAGTGGTTTAAACGATTTCTAATCAACACTGCCGTGCCACCATGCGCTTTTCCATCCGGATGATTTGTAACGTATAGTCTAAATCCCGGTATACTGAAATTATTTTTATATGTTAGATGAGTTTCTGAAATAAGCATTACATCTATATTCCTTTCAGACAGAAATCTGATAATCTCTAATTTATGTTGGTTAACACCGTTAGCATTCCATATACAGATATTTAGTAAGCTCATTTTTTACTTAATAAATTTTGCAGCATTTGATTTTGTGATTTTATTAAATCTTGGATCATGTTTTGCATGGTAGACATAAATTGAGTCATACGCTGTGTAAGATTTATAATCATAGTTTCAATACCTCCATTTTGAGGATTTTGCGGCAGTTGCATTTGCACAGTGTTGCCTTTCACCACATTTGCATAGCTTCCTTGCATATTATTATTGTTAGAAGTAAAATGATTTGAACTTTTTTCTGTGGTTGCTATCATTTCATTACGGGGTGTCTGTAACATTTGGTTACGACGTGCTTGAATGCCCTGTGACAACTTCGATTTCAAATCTTTATATACGGGGCAACCTCTATAGTTAGCAGTGTGATTTCCC
This sequence comes from Bactrocera zonata, assembly GCA_037783105.1. Taxonomy (NCBI): domain Eukaryota; kingdom Metazoa; phylum Arthropoda; class Insecta; order Diptera; family Tephritidae; genus Bactrocera; species Bactrocera zonata. The sequence continues at coordinate 597,624 of JBAWJQ010006683.1, forward strand.
CCACAATTGCTGCATTTTTTATTTAAATCCTCTTTTTTAAGAGTACATTTAGAAGTAGGGTGTAGATAACCACACACCACACAGACACTGCGTAGAGTGCAATATGCTTTCGTGTGTCCATACTCTTGGCAGTTTGTACATTGTACTGGACCATTTCTCTTGTGTGGTTCCTCAACGGTGATTCTGCGATGGAGAAGATATTTTAAATTGTAAATCGGATGTATTTCATTTTTCTTCAATTTGTTAGAATCTGGCATCAATTATATTTTGAACATTGGTTGTGGGACTTTGTTCCTGTTAAAAATATTTACTACTGATTTGATGTTAAAACCACCTTCTTCCAGTGCGTCTTTCACATTGATAGAGTCTACCGAAGACTCAATTCCTTTTATAACAACAACTAGGCCTTTTGAGCTCTTCAGTTGGTATGAGTAGTAATTTTTGTTATTATTTGACAAGTACTTTACAATATCCATGAAACTTTTTTCAGTGTATGTTTGAATTTTTGTTTCATCTATGTTTCCTTTTTTCAAGGGCACAATATGAAAATTGTTTGTGCCTATTAAATTGCAAATAAATTGGAGGGGTTTTGCATTAACGACTGTGGTGGTACCCTTCGAATCGTCGTCTGAACTCTTGCTTAGTAAGGCAAATCTGTTGCCATTTAAAACTTCCGTTGTATTCATATTTGGTGTGCCGACTTGAAATTTTTTAGAATTGACCGCTGACTTTGAAGGACTTAATTTCCTTTTTATATTAACGTAGCGGTCAATGCCAGTTTGCACGGACTGGCCCTTTTTTAATGGTACATTCTCACCTTGCGTTATGTTATTCTTCGCTGCCTGCGTGCTTGTTGGTACCTGCTTAGTTGTTGGTGTTGACACGTTTGTTACTGGCCGTTGTTGATTGCTGTTCTCTGCTGCTTTTGTAATTTGCTCTGCGCTCTGCTTATGGTGCTGCTCAGTTGTTCGCTTCGATGACTCATCCTTTGCACCGTTGCCTTGTTTGTTGTTAGGAGCTGAATTCGCAGGCTCGACAAAGCTGAAGTAGGCATTCAGAGAATGCCTACGGCCTTGTTGGTGGGGCTGCGCTGCGCTCATGTTATTTGTTTCTTTTATTGTTTATTTCGCACTTATGTATTTGTTTTTTTTTTATTATTGTTTACAAAAGGTATAATTTTTTGTGTTTTTATGTTTTTATTAACACTTTCGGCGTTATTGCCTAACACTTGCACTTAATGCACTTTTTTGTTATTTATTTATTTTTTTAGTTTTGTTTATTTAGAAAGTTTTTACGGAGCGCATCAATACACGTCCGTTCAGACTGAAAGCTCGCTGTGACGCAGTTCCTGGCTGGGCACGGTTGCTTCAGAGAGTATTTACATAAATATGGACATGACGTTGGGTTTGAGTGCTCTTTTTGTGGAAACGGGACTGAGAATGCGTGGCACATTTTCTTTCTGTGCCCCCGTTATAAAGATGAAAGAGAGGAATTAGAGAAACTACTATCAGAGCGGCTACCCTCTGGAAACATCGTACCACACATGCTACGTTCCCAGCAGGTGTGGAACTTTGTTAGAGAATGGAGCGCGGCAGCTCTAATTGAACTTAGACGGAAGGAATGGCAAAGAAAGAGCGATAGACAGATGACCCACATGGAGTTGGTAAATTTATAGATTGAGAGCCAAACGGCTAAAGCTTATCCTTGTGAAGAAATGCCTAGCGGCGGTCCCGCAAGGAAGATAAATAGCTAGAGGAGACGGAGTTAGGGTTTAGTACGTAGGCGTCCTACCCCTCAGGTTCCGCACTTGGTAACAATGGCGGCCCATGCGCGTGTAGGATGAATCGTGCATGTCGTCTGAAATAGGACGGTATCTTTCGAAGATTCTCCCTCCGGTAACAAAAAAAAAAAAAAAAAAAACGACATGCGTGTGTAAAAACTCAAACAATTGCGGGAACATGGTATGCGCACAAGCCCATACACGAGTAAATCGCAATCGAACACTTACCGATCGAACGCACATGTGCGTCGTGTATGACCGCATTTAAGGAATAGTACATACATAAGTATGTATGATGTAACAACATCAGTGGCCTTTACACGGTCACACATGTGTGACAACAAAACAACAAAAAAAAAATTTTAAATAAGTAAATGAACAATAAGCTAATTGCCAGTTTAAGAAAATCATACATTTTCCGAAACAGATCTTAAAAATAGAAGCATATTTAAATGATCTGAATGGAACTAGTTCAGTAGAAGCTTCTGATAAACGAGACTGTAAATAAATGATAGTTGAAAAAATAACTTGTTAGAAATTAAGCATTAAATGATATAATACAATAACTGGCATTTAAATATACATAAAGAAAAATACATGAAAAACAGTATAGACTTGAAGGTTACAAATATAAACCTATATATTTACCTTTTTCGGTTGTGAGACACTTATTATTTCATCGTCACTCTCTTTTTCACTCAATGTGCGATTTTTATTAGGATTAGAAGCAGTTAAGGAAAGTTTATGTGATTTTTCGAGATGTTTGATTAAGCTAGACGTACTATTATTATTTTTTAATTGCTTTCCACATTGGTGACACTGGACATTCGACCCGTTGTTTATTTTTTTTAAGTAAATCCATACAGCGCTAGGCGCCATTTTAATAAATTTATCGTCAAGAATTAAGATTCGCGAGTTTTCTTGTGCTCGTATGTAGTATCAGAGAACGTACATTTATAGAGAAGGTTCATGGTGTGCCGATTGTCATCGCGTTCCTTTTTTTGGAGGGGTTGAGTTTTCTATTAGTGGATTTCACCACAAAAATATTATTAGCGGATTTCACCAATATTTAACATGAAGGGGTCAAAAATAGCAGAATTGAGCGTTTTCAGTGTGAAATGAGAAAAATAATGCTAATTTTAATGTTTAGAAATGTACGCTTACAGATTCGCATATTTACAATGCGCAAGCGACTGTATATAATTTATAGATATTCTCCATATATTTGATAATAAAGCTCATGTGTATATACATATGTATGTATGTGCAATTTGACCTATTGAATGATAAATTCCATTAAATCTGTTGGAATTTATAATAAAGTCATATTTTCATTATTACCTAAATATTACGTAAATATTTTCCATTATTACCTAGTATGTATGTATGAATATTGCGCTTTTGTTTATAACATTTTGAAGACCAAGCCGACGCACATACATATTTGTATATGGATGTAATTATGTGTACATATAAACAGATTTTTAAAAACCATACCCGTAATGATAAAATTTTTTTTTGATAAAATCCCGTTTTGATAAAATCTTAAAAGTCATATGCATATAATATGTATATGTAAACAGATTTAAAAAAAACCGTACGCATAAAGTTCACATATTCACATATGTATGTAATTTTGTGTTCATGTAAACAAATTTGAAAGAATCATTCGCATAATGTTTGTAAATTTGTCTACACACAACCTTATATGTAAATATATACACCCATTGTTTCATACAAAATCTCCGTTGTCACGGACAACCAAAAAAATAAACGAATAGCCGCCGATTGTCACCGCTTCCCTTGCCGCTGTACAGCTTCGCCAACAAACCAGCGTAAATATGTAAAAATATTTCAGAACTACAAAATATTTTTCACATTCCTTGTCAAATACAGTCAATACTTGTTATGTGCCACATTCAAAGATACAGATATTTGTAATTAGATAAAAATAAAGATATAATATGGTGCATAAGCGACTGCGGATACTGAAATGAGTCGTACTTAAAACAATAATTTCTAGGTATTTCAAAAAACAAATCGTCAGATGCAGCAAGATATAATATAGGCTGTTAAGAGGGATGAAGGAGGGATTTGATTTTCATTTAAGCGGAGTACTACTTAACCGGGATTGACTGTACACATGAATCAGAAGAATATTGAATATGATCTTTGAAGCATTTCTTGAATTGAAAATCGACAAATAATCTATGTTATCAATTTTATTCTAATATATTTTAATACTTATTTTGCGGGGTTAACACTTTTTCCTTCTCATACATTTCAGAAATATATTCAATTTATGATTTTTAGCTTTTGAAATCGTCGCGAAAAGATGTAAAGGCGTCTGCTTTTATGAATGAATCGAATATGCTTTTTGAAAGTACGTTTGAGTTCATGAATGAAAATTTTGTTGTTGTGTAATTTACTATAAATTTTGACGTCGGCAATTTGGCTGCCATATTGGTTTCTGATGCTTTTTCAAACGATTGTTGTTTTTGTAGAACAATATTTGTAATATTTGCGGGTGACATATACACATGTGAAAGCATATAAGTATGTATGTTGTGTATGCATTGTTTGTGTGACAATGTCATACGCACATATTTACATGTGTACTCATATTGTAAGTATGTATGATGACTTTTGAGACTATTGTTGTTTTTCGAGAAGAATGTTTGTATTTTTTGATTTACATGCGTACGCATATATTATTTGTGGGAGAATGTCATACGCACATACATACATACATATGAATGTGTTTACGTAAATATAGAGAAGCGCGCGCCTTTTATATTACTGATAATATCTTGATTTGAAATTCATTTGTACTTGCATACATATCTGCAGGATAGATGCGTATGAAAGTTTTAAATGATAAGAGGTGTGATTTGCATATATTATTCTTGTAATATATTATGTTTTTAGGATATTATGATACTATATCATATGCCTTGCATATATGTATGTACTATATGTATACATATGAAATGATATTAAATTATCAAAGATAAGAAATATTTAAAAAAAAGCCTTTATTTGCATATTATTTACAATGTTTTGCATGAATTCACAAAAATTCGCAAAATTATATTCATATCAATTGATATGATTGTATGTAAACGTATAAAAATATAAGCCAAAAGGCCAACAGGCGTCTGTAACAGCAATGTGTATTTCTGAGCATAATTTTCATTGAATTCTCAGCTCTGTTCACTCCTTTCTGTTAAAGTTTCTCCTGCCGAGCCAAAAGTGGTGAAATCCACTAATAGAAAATTCATGGCTCTTGACAGTTCACACGCTTGTCCGTAGTTGAACCTTCTCTATATTATACGTTCTCTGGTAGTATGTATAAATTGAAACTAGTCACTTAATTAATAATAAAGTCGAATGGCAAGAATCGATTCTGAATCGACTTCGACTACTGAAGATCGATTCCGAAAAATCGATTATTTATCGATAAAACTCGATTACCGAGTAGAATCCCTAGTGTCGCGCATGATCGAGCAATTTTGGAAAGAGTTCTTTGAACTCTTTCGAAGTTTTCCAGAACTGTGGCAAATAAAAAGCGAGTGCTATAAAAACAAAAAAAGAAAGAAAGAATGCAGCGTATGAACTGCTTCTATCAAAATTAAAAGAAATTGATGGTAACGCTAACTTGGAAAATTTAAATATAAAGTTAATTAACTTCGTTCATCTTACCGCCGCGAACTTAAAAAGAAAAGGAAAAGTGAAAAATCTGGCGTTGGTGCGGAGGACATACACATACCGACGTTATGGTATCTTAATGACCTCTCGTTTTGGGTAGATCAGGAGGTGAAAGTAAGCGGCCGTTCGTCAATAGAAATTGAAGGGAACGAAGGAGATATTGTTGAAGAAGTAAGTAAATAATACAATCTTTTTAATGTACAAAATAGGTATGTATTTTTAATGATGATTTTGTAAAATTTTTTTTTATAAAGTAAATGTTCCAATGAACCGACACAATTGAAATATTCACAAAATATGTTTCGAATTTCCTTGCCGGTGTTGGAATAGTTTCTTCATCTTTACTGGCGTAGGAACCGCTTACGCGATTATAGCCGAGTCAACAACAGCGCGCCAGTCGTTCCTTCTCTTCGCTACGTGGCGCCAATCGGATATTCCACGCGAAGCCAGGTCCTTCTCCACTTGGTCCTTCCAAAGGAGTGGAGGTCTTCCTCTTCCTCTGCCTCCCCCGGCGGGTACTGCGTCGAATACTTTCAGAGCTGGAGTGTTTTCGTCCACCAGGATAACATGACCTAGCCAGCGTAGCCGCTGTCTTTTAATTCGCTACACTATGTCAATGTCGCCGTATATCTCGTACAGCTCATCGTTCCATCGAATGCGATATTCACCGTGACCAATGCGAAAAGGGCCATAAATCTTTCGCAGAATTTTTCTCTCAAAAACTCGTAACGTCGACTCATCGGTTGTTGTCATCGTCCAAGCCTCTGCATCATATAGCAGGACGGGAATTATGAGCGACTTATAGAGTTTGGCTTTTGTTCGTCAAGAGACGACTGTACTTTTCAATTGCCTACTCAGTCCGAAGTAGCACCTATTGGTAAGAGTAATCCTGCGTTGGATTTCCAGGTTGACATTGCTGGTGGTGTTTACGCTGGTTCCAAGATAGACGAAATTATCTACAACTTCAAAGTTATGACTGTCAATAGTGACGTGGGAGCAAAGTCGCAAGTGCGACAGGAGATATTTCGTCTTGCCCTCGTTCACTGCCAGACCCATTTGCGTTGCTTCCTTGTTCAGTCTGGAGAAAGCAGAACTAACGACGCGGGTGTTGAGGCCGATGATGTCAATATCATCGGGATACGCTAGCAGCTCTACACTCTTATAAAAGATTGTACCTGCTCGATTCAGTTCTGCAGCTCGAATAATTTTCTCCAGCAGCAGATTGAAAAAGTCGCACGATAGGGAGTCGCCTTGTCTGAAACCTCGTTTGGTATCGAACGGCTCGGAGAGGTCCTTCCCGATCCTGACGGAGCTTTGAGTGTTGCTCAGCGTCAGTTTACACAGCCGTATTAGTTTTGCGGGGATACCAAATTCAGACATCGCGGCATAGAGGCAGCTCCTTTTCGTGCTGTCGAAAGCAGCTTTGAAATCGACGAAGAGGTGGTGTGTGTCACGGGTCTTTTCCAAGATTTGGCGCATAGTGAATATCTGGTCGGTTGTTGATTTGCCAGGTCTAAAGCCACACTGATAAGGTCCAATCAGTTTGTTGACGGTGAGCTTTAATCTCTCACACAATACGCTCGATAGAACCGTATATCCTATGTTGAGGAGGCTAATCCCACGGTAGTTGGCGCAGATTGTGGGGTCTCCTTTTTATGGATTGGACATAGCACACTTAAATTCCAATCGTTGGGCATGCTTTCATCCGACCATATTTTACAAAGAAGCTGATGCATGCTCCTTACCAGTTCTTCGCCGCCGTGTTTGAATAGCTCGTCGGCAATCCGTCGGCCCCTGCCGCTTTTTTGTTCTTCAGGTGTGCAATTGAGATTCGAACCTCTTCATGGTCGGGCAATGGAACGTCTGCTTCATCGTCATCGATTGGGAATCGGGTTCGCCTTCTCCTGGCGTTGTGCGTTCACTGCCATTCAGCAGGCTGGAGAAGTGTTCCCTCCATAATTTAAGTATGCTCTGGACATCGGTGACTAGATCACCTTTGTGGGTTCTACAAGTGTATGCTCCGGTTTTGAAACCTTTTATAAGTCGCCGCATCTTTTCGTAGAATTTCGAGCGTACTCACGCATTTCGGCCTCTTTCTTTTTCTGTCTACAAATGCGTCTCGCTTCCCTCTTCAACTCTTTGTATCTATCCCATCTCGTACGTGTTGTGGTCGATCGTAACGTTGCGAGCTAGGCAGCTTGTTTTCTCTCCGCTGCGACACGGCAGTCCTCTTCGTACCAGCTGTTGTTTTGCACTTTCCGAAAACCAATGGTTTCGGTTGCAGCTGTACGTAAGGAGTTTGAAACGCCGTCCCACAGTTCCCTCTCAGAGAGCAGGAGTGCAAGCCGAGTAGGAAATCGTTAGGCTGTCTGTTGTGATTGCAGCTTCTTGACGTCGAACCTTGCTTGTGTTTGTTGGCGTGCGTTTTTTGCTGCACAGAGGCGGATGCGAATCTTGATCAAGTCGATCAGCCTCAACCCATTTGGGGACGTTTCCTCGTGGAGGCTGAATTTATCGACCGTAGTGCCAAAAATACCTTCCTTGCTCACCCTGGCGTTAAAGTCGCCAAGCACGATTTTGACATCTTGGCGGGGCTATCTCTCATAAGCACTCCAAGCACTCATAAAAGGCATCTTTGGTCACATCGTTCTTCTCTTCCGTCGGTGCGTGGGCGCAAATTAGCGATATGTTGAAGAACCTCACTTTGATGCGGATTGTGGCTAGACGTTCATTCCCCGGAGTGAAATGATAGTACTCGGCGAGGGAGTCCCACCACGAATCCCACACCAAATTTGCTCTCCTTTATATGGCCACTGTAGTAAATGTCACAAGGACCTACTTGTCTCTGTCCTTGTCCCGTACGATGTAAAATTTCTTGGACGGTGGTGATGTCAGCCTTTATTTTCACGAGGACATCAACCAGCTGGGCAGCGGCGCCTTCCCAATTAAGGGACCGGACATTCCAGGGGCACGCCCTCAATTCGTAGTCCTTATTTCGTTTGTCATGGTCGTCATAAAAAGGGGGTCTCTCATCCGAGGCTGTTGTTGTTTTTTCATTGGAGTGTTTTTTTTACGTGACGGGTCCCAAACCCAGCGCACAACCCTAAGTAGGGAATATTTCGCCTTCTCACTTTAGATCGCCTTCAAACGGATGTATTTAGGCTACCCAGAGGATACTTGGTCAAAAACCGCAAGGCGTGAGCTGCTTGAGTCATATCTAAAAGAATCGTTTCTGGCCACTCCCAAGTGATTGGCGATCAGAGAACTTTCCTCAATTGCGTGAACTTCTACACATGACTCCATCCTCCCCACTACTAAATCGCTTAGACCAAAGAAAATAATGCTGTTCATACATGCTTACTTATCAGCAAAGCCGAAATATTATTTAAAACTAGCTGAAATTTTGTGTTGTGAAATGAAAAGAAAGTTGAATTTACGTTGTGTTAAAAATCTTTTATTTTCGATTTTCTAAATTTTTTTCAATGTAACGCAGTTTGATAAACAACATTTTTTGGTTTCTGGCACGCACTACGATTACGATAATTTGGCAAATTTAGCGTAACCATTCGTGATGTGCCAATATTTCCTTGAGGTAGGTGGAATTGATATCAAACCACTGGAACCGAAATTTGCCTATTTCCAATTCTTATCGAATACGATGTAAAATGTCTTCGGCAATGTGATTTTGTTCGTATTCCAAAATTGACACGGATTTTAAGGCTGATAATACCCAACGGTTACCCTCCTCCCACCCAACCGACGCGAGGGGCGCAATCCGCGAACGAGCGGAATTAGACGAGTCATAAAAGGCAAGAGAGTTTTAAGCGTTGCGATCTTAAGCTGCTCAGCTACAGAAACAAAAATTTCTACAGACAAAATTAAGAATTAAATTAAAGTTTATAATTTTACTTGTTAAGAGTAGATAAAATAATTTTTTTAATTGTAAAAAGTGAGTCTGTTAAATCAAATGTGCTGGAATGAAAATTGAAACCATGACATATACGGCGGAATGGTTCGTTTAACTCAAAATTTGTTCTAGAAAATTTCAAAAGTAAGGGTTTAAACTGCCTGGTAGAGCGAGCGGGGACGTTAAAATTAATATCAGATAAGAGAGATAGGCTACAGACTGACCCATTCATGAGTTTTACAAGAAATATTATACCAAGCATCTCCCTACGACTAGCGAGTGTCGGGAGATTTATAAGCTTTAAACGGTTAGTGTAAGGGGGAAGATTTAAACTGGAATCCCAATGCAAATGATTTAAAGCAAAAAGTAAGAATTGTTTTTGAACGGACTCTAACTTATCCGAATGGACTTGGTAACTAGGGTTCCATACCACAGAAGCATACTTTAATATAGGCCTCACCAGAGATGTCAAAAGAATTTTTGTGGCAAGCGGATCTCTAAATTCTTTAGACCAACGTTTAACAAAACTAAGAGCGCGTTTAGCTTTAAAAACCGTGGAAGATACGTGAAGATTAAAATTGAATTTGGGGCCCATAGTTACTCCCAGATCAACAAAACTGCATACTTGCTCCAATCTAAAGTTTTGTATTGTGTATGAAGTTGGGTCTACAGATCTACGTGAAAAGCACATTGTTTTACATTTTTTAAGGTTCAATGGCATGTCATTTCTATCACACCAAGAAACTAGGTTGTTTAAGTCTGTTTGCAACTGGCATCTTTCGTTGTTTGAAGCATACCTTTTAAAAAGTTTTACATCGTCAGCATATAATAAGACTTTTGAAAACTTAACAACAGATTATATGTCAATAATAAATAACAAGAACAGAATTGGACCAAGATGGCTACCTTGTGGAACGCCTGAAGGAACATTGATTATGTCAGAAAAAGTATCGTTAAATAAGACTTGTTGAATTCTATTGCTAAGATAAGAAGCAACCCATTTTAGAAATATTGATTGAAAACCAAGAACAAGTTTATTCAAAAGAATTGAATGGTTTACTTTATCAAAAGCTTTACTGAAATCTGTGTATATAACATCAGTATTCTTATTCTCCCTAAAGCCAGCTGATAACGGGTGATTTTTTAAGAGCTTGATAACTTTTTTAAAAAAAAAAACGCATAAAATTTGCAAAATCTCATCGGTTCTTTATTTGAAACGTTAGATTGGTTCATGACATTTACTTTTTGAAGATAATTTCATTTAAATGTTGACCGCGGCTGCGTCTTAGGTGGTCCATTCGGAAAGTCCAATTTTGGGCAACTTTTTCGAGCATTTCGGCCGGAATAGCCCGAATTTCTTCGGAAATGTTGTCTTCCAAAGCTGGAATAGTTGCTGGCTTATTTCTGTAGACTTTAGACTTGACGTAGCCCCACAAAAAATAGTCTAAAGGCGTTAAATCGCATGATCTTGGTGACCAACTTACGGGTCCATTTCTTGAGATGAATTGTTGTCCGAAGTTTTCCCTCAAAATGGCCATAGAATCGCGAGCTGTGTGGCATGTAGCGCCATCTTGTTGAAACCACATGTCAACCAAGTTCAGTTCTTCCATTTTTGGCAACAAAAAGTTTGTTAGCATCGAACGATAGCGATCGCCATTCACCGTAACGTTGCGTCCAACAGCATCTTTGAAAAATACGGTCCAATGATTCCACCAGCGTACAAACCACACCAAACAGTGCATTTTTCGGGATGCATGGGCAGTTCTTGAACGGCTTCTGGTTGCTCTTCACCCCAAATGCGGCAATTTTGCTTATTTACGTAGCCATTCAACCAGAAATGAGCCTCATCGCTCATCGGACACGGACGCGAAACACATTTCGAACCGAACACTGATTTTGGTAATAAAATTCAATGATTTGCAAGCGTTGCTCGTTAGTAAGTCTATTCATGATGAAATGTCAAAGCATACTGAGCATCTTTCTCTTTGACACCATGTCTGACATCCCACGTGATCTGTCAAATACTACTGCATGAAAATCCTAACCTCAAAAAAATCACCCTTTACATGTGATACAAATTCAAGCAAGTTAGTTATTGTAGATTTCCCTTTACGAAAACCGTGCTGAGAACAAGAAATTAGTGGAGAGATCCGGAAGGTTATGTCGTCTGTTATAATTGCTTCAAAAAGTTTAGGTATTGCAGACAACTTTGCTATTTCCCTATAGTTTTCAATAGATGACCTAAATCCACTCTTATGTAAAGGAATTATAAATGACTTTTTCCAAATGGGTGGAAATAAGCCTTGCATAAGAGATGAGTTAAATACTTTTGTTAGGGGTTGGTATATATATTTGGCACATTTCTTAAGAAAGCATGAGGGAATCATATCTGGGCCATAATTGTATGATTGTTCTAACATGTTCAACTGATATAAGACGTCTTCTTCGGAAATAGTAGGCGCATTAATGACAGAAATCGGACATAACTTGTGCTGATGCGGAACATTTTTTGGAGAGTAATTGGACTTAAAGAATTCAGCGAACATATTAGATGTGATTGTCACTAGACATACTAGACTTATATTTCATAGCGGACGGAAAGTTAGAAATCCTGCGTTTGGAGTTGACGAAACCATAGAACAATTTTGAATTACGTATAATATTATTTTTTGCTTTATTTATATAATTATTATAACATATTTTGCTAAGTTCAGCAAATTGTCGACGCAATTTAGAATATTCTGAATAGTCAGCAACTAAACCAGTTTTTTTAAAACGTTTAAAAGCACGAGATTTTCTATTTTTTAATTTACATAATTCTTTCGAAAACCATAAATTAGAACTCCTTTTTTGAATAACAATGCATTTCGGAACATATTTTTCAAATAAGTTTAAAATAGTTTCATTAAAGTGGGAAGCACTAAATTCAATTAATCTTCTTAAAATTAGCTTTCGCAAAGTTGAACCGAAAACAAAGGTCTTGTGTATTGTTAAGAGCAAAGTTGGTTATGATTTGGATGTTAATTTCCAAAGCAGGATGATGCGAGTCCTCTGGCCGAACCAAAGGATCACATCGGACAACGGAGAACATTGAAGCGTTATCAACATAAACTAGATCTAAGAACTTACCAAACTCGTTTGAAATTAAATTAATTTGGTTAAGACCCAACTCCGACATTTCATCTAAGAACTCGTTAAAACATGAATGTCGAAATGACCATCGCGAAAAGTGTGCGAACTTCAGTGGCATGCGAAGTGGCTATCGAATCGTCCACCGTTTCCATTGATTATCATGTTCCAGCAATTCTAATTGCTTGCATGCTTCTCAAAAAGTTACACACACTCTACTATTCACAGTGCGAAATGACGCATATGAAATTGATTCACGTACATTTATCAATAGCAACCGGAGGTATTAGCAATCGTCGTTTTTCGGGTGGATTATGTAAATTCGTCCTCAAGAATTAGTTGAGACACACCTGGATGTCAATCTACTGGTTGGCCTTGCTTTCTGCGTAACTATTTCTTCGGTTCCTTTGGTGACGTACTTACAAACGTATTTTATAGATTACACCAACTGCAATACTAAACATTGATATGAGTTTTGAATGTGAATTAGACAATAGTGGAGAATATAATACGATCCACATGTTGTCAACTTCGATATTCACTACTCTAAGTTGTATAGTCGTCTGATGAGCTACGACGATAGAGTGGATATCCATCATTTCCAGTTTGCGATTCGAAAGAAAAGCAAGTGGTTAATGTTTCGTGCATTTATTGTTAGACATACGAACCGAAGTGGGATTGTGGTGTCCGCAAGGTCCATGAACCATATTGGTTTTCATCACTTCGTTTGATACTGGATCTTTCTCTGCATCAGGAATTTCCGCAGAAATGATTTCATCAATTTGATCTGGTGGAACCACTATCCAGCATCCAAAGAAGAACATCGTAACTGTTATTTGAAAAGTCGTGCTCTGACAACGTGACGATCGCTTGCTGATTGACCCCGATTCATAATTCCACACGTATGTCATCGCATCCTGGGAGTACTCGTTCATGTGTCTTGGCGTTGATGGCAAAAAGAACACCGACCGATATTAGAGGGACCTCTTCATGGCTTCGTAACAAATTTCAATCTGTAACTGATCACTTCGTTTGAAACACACATAAAGTTTTCACTGAATATTTTTCAATTTTTTTTTTCAAATAGCCGGAATAAAAGAGCAAGCGACCGAAATTAAATGATTCAAATAATTTACAAATCAAAATATTGAAAAACAAAAGAAAAAAGAATTGTATGAAAAAAGAAAAGGGCTGTTTTTAGGGGTTTTGCGGCAACTTTCGTAATTTTTCCTTACATAAGAACCTTCTCCTAATAATAACAAATGCAACAAAAAAAAAAAAAATCAGCCAAATCGGTTCAGCCATTCACGCGTGATGCCGTGACAACGAAAACGGTTTCATTTTTATATATAAGAAAAATATCTCATATGTACATAAACAGCCAAATGCATTTATAAGCAATGCGCATCCATTAAAAATAAAAATGCATGGGGACACAAATCACAAATTTACAGATGGGATAACATTAAACACACAAACACGCATGTATCGAATTATACAATTGGGGTACTCATAACGTGTCATAAAGTTATAAGTCATGAACAAAAATAAGACAAAATACATTGGTTGTGAACACGTCGTTTTAAATTTGTTGTCGTAAATCACTTATCAATCAGCTGATTGAAAAAACATAAATTACAATATTTGCAAAAATAAGTATTTCGCAGTCAAAATGCCAAGGAGAAGTGAAAATTTTAAAATAATGGATGCGCTGTGCAAGAATCAGGCATTAAATCTGATGATACTTGACTCAAGTGAGTTTTACCATTATAAGCAAGTCTCACTTTGATATTTATTAACGTAAAAATTAATTTCCAGGCGACGACGAAGATGCGGACGAAATGTTTGAAAATTTTTCATTGAGTTTACTTTGTTTATTAAACACTCGTGGAAGTGTTCATCTCGGAATACCAAAGTCATCCCAATGGCGACATAATGTACTTAGGAATTTTGATGACAGCCGTTTCAACGAAATGTATCCTGTTCGCCCGGACGAATAGTGTATTTAACACAAATTCTAGTGGGGCCCATTTTCCTTTAGATTTACAATTAAAAATAGTGCTATTTAGGTTGGGATCTTCCGGAGATGGATTATCTATACGAAAGGTTGCTTCATTGTTTGGCGTGGGTGATGGGGGCACTATTTAAATTATAACTAAGCGCGTATTTAAAGCAATATTGGAATTAAAAGAGAAGTTTCTGTTTTGGCCAAATGAGAATGAACGGTTGGAAATTGTTACTGCAACGCGGAAAGAGATGCCAGGTGTTATAGGATATATTGATGAATCCGAATTAAAGTTGGCTGCAGCGCCAGCCAAAAAACATTAACTTTTTTATTCACGAAAACGCCAATATGCTATTAAAATGCAAGCTGTCTGTGACTATAGGCTACGAATAAGACAAGTCACAATAGGATACCCTGGAAGTGTTCATGACGCCAAAATCTTCTTGAATAGCCCTCTTGCAAAACATCCTCAACGATTTTTATCTGACTCTCAGTGGATTGCTGGAGATAGCTCCTATCCACACAAGGATTTTTTTTGACACCGTTCAGGCAAAATAGTACGGACTACATTACGGAAGAAAGAGAAAGTTTCAATAAGTAATTTTCAAAATATCGTGTGCGAATTGAGAATTGTTTTGGCACTTTAAAAGAAAAATTCGGTAGCTTGAAGGAATTGAAGCTTAGAATGATAAATGAGCAAATTAAAAATAATGCAATAAGTGGATCATGGTATGCTGCATTCTCCATAACATGCTAATCAATTTCCAAACTGAAAACGAAGAAAGCGTTGAAATTAACCCAACTCAATATAGCTTACCACCAGGAAGTAACACAAGATCTAGCCTTCTTGACTTCATACAAAATCATAGATTAGCTTAAAATACATCATTATTTAAACGTATATTTACTATTCATTATTATTCATACATAAAAATGTGTTTCTTTTAATATAAAAATTAACATAAAAAGTAATTATTAAAAATATACTTCAGGTACATTAATTCATTTCAGGTAATTTAAAATTCTCTTTCACCACTTCTTCCAATTCTTCTACTTATTTGTGTTTGTGTTGCAATTCTTCCATTGACAATCTTTCTTTCATTTGTATTTCCATTATTTTTATTATTTTTATTTTATTTCTCCTTAAAACTCATTTCTTGCAGACTGAAATTGCAGAATATCTAATGCCGCAGTTCTGGAATATATTCCTTTACGAATTGTCTTATCTATGCATTCGCCTTCGCATACAGCCGCAGAAGACGCTTACTCGTTGAGGTCTACTTCCGAATAGTTTTCGTTGTTCTCCAAACTGTCGTTTATTACTGCTGACTCAACCACTCTACTGCCGAAAATTTCCTCCATTTCATAAAAAAGGTACACATTTTAAGTAAAGTGGCTGAAATAAAAATGTCTAGTTATTCTAAGTACCACTAGAAGAATGAATAACATTTAAATTCTCAAGTTCTGATGCGATTTATTAGTCGTTCCGCTTCATTTTATGGTTTGAACCATTTACACAAATTCGCAATTGTCCTTAATACTATTTACTTCACTTCTATACGCACGCAGAAACCGTGAAAATTTTGTTTTATTTACAAAAAAAATCTTACCCTTCATAGTTTCGCCTTCCATACTCCCTGCACCCGTCGAGCCTTCCCATGCTTTTGCTTTGTTATATGTTGTACGCATATAACGAACCTTCGAGCGTGTCAGCTTCCAGTCCACCGCAATGTTGCTCTCCTTTGAAAATCGTCTATAATACATTTCAGACGATGGCTTCTGTAATTAATATTATAATAGATTACTTCTAAGTTGTATTTAATTAATGGATTTACCTCAAAATCCCTGTTTTGTGTCAAAAATTCAATCATCGTCTTTTCTTCATCAAACAGCCACTTTCTGGTTGGGTTGGAACGCACCTGCTTTGCTTTTGTCTAAAAGAGCATTTAATTAGTTAAATTGTATTTATTATGAATTTTTATATTACCTGTATAACATTATATTGCTCCATTATTCCGAAACCCCTCGAGAAAAGAAATTTGAAAGAAATTTAAATCTAAACACAAATGTAACCAGAACACAAAAGCAAACTGATGTAAATTGAAATCAGCTGATCAGTTATGATGAACCGAATACATAGCGTTCAAAGTTGTATTTGCGTAAACTTATTTTAGTATGCAATCAAACAACAAATTCTTTTCACTAGCATAAAAACTTATGATTTTATGATTTTACGATGCTTTAAGACACGTTGGGAGTACCCGAAATGAAAAACAACCCCATGCAGTGTGCAATACATACAAACATATAAGCACACACATATATTTAGTTATTTAAGATAGTTTTCTAAAACAATATATAATCAATGAAAATATCAAAATAAAATCAGAATGAATAAATTCTTCCTCGATGTAACACTTATCATTTCCCCCCAAACAGTGGTAAGGAATGACAAATTCTTTTTAGAGGTTGTAGGGCTATAAAGCTTTTTTTATAACCGCGCAAATTTACGAAACAGCGAAAAGTATAAGCGAAATTGTAGCAAACGGCCGAGTAATGACACTGTAAGGTGGTCAGGTATTAGACTAACTTTATTTGCACAATTCTTCTCCTTGAATAATATTCTATACAATATTTCGATACCGTTAAATATATACAAAATTCCGCTTTGTATTATTTCATGTATATTATGTATATATATACTTCTAACAGTCCATAAAACTAAGTACCTACTTAACGCTGTTGCTTCTTCGTATATAATTTAGATATTAAAAGAAAAATGTAAAAATGAGAATGCAGCATTGCAATATGCTGCTTACATATTAAGCTTAATACCAAGCTAAATAGCACTAACTAATTTGCACAAACAAACATACGTGTAATTGCTTGAGCGAAACGTTAGCAAAAGTGTACAGAGCAAACACAAGCAAATACAATTATTAACTGCATTGAGGTGAATGACTTCTAATGCTTAACCTTGAATATTAGGCAAATAAGAAGAATAGAAATAGCAAAAAATATAAGAACATATCTGTGGACTTTTGGAAAACCCGCTTAAGTCGAGATAAGTAAATTTTCCAATTTCTTTATCATAAAAGCACATTTTCATAACGTTCATTTCTGTCTTATCGGCGTACTGATAGCGTGATTGGCGACGGAGATATGAATTTTGAAAAAGCATCTTAAGTCGACATTTTTTCCTAGTGCATTTGCGAAAACAACTTAAGTCAGATAAGATAGAAAAGAGAAAAAACATTCTAAATAAACCTCTAACTATCGTTTAGAAAACCATCTTAAGTCAACTTGATGTGACGCTTTTTTTTTTATTTTCCTTTTGGAAAAAGAACTTAACTCGGTGTAAGTGCTTTTTCCTCGGGCAGAACTTGAAATAATACCAATATAAAAGGAATTCAGTTCATTTTAGAAATTATTTTATGATCAACTCTCGCCGTGTTAACACGTCTTATGTCCTGCTAAGAGCATTTTCTGAAATTTTCCGAACAGAAAGGCTAAGTCTGCGGGTATTTTTATTGAACTTAGGTGTTTTTTATTAAATGCAAATATAACAAAAAGTTTGCCAGATAAGTTGTTTTTACAATGAAAAGGGGACAGATTCTTGCAAATATGGCAAGAAAATTGCCAAAAAAAGACACAGAGATATTGAAATCCAATTCAACAGAGATAACCTCTGACAGTTTAGTGGCAGATCAGCAAATGCGAGTTACGGACTGTGATTTAACCCCACTTTCCTTTGAAGTTAGCACATCACGTGTTCGTTCTGAGTCGCAACAACGCAAGGTTTCTGATGAATTTACAAATCAAAGCGAGTCTGAAGAAGACGTCTTTCATGAAACGGATTTTTTAGACTCAGATTTTGTACCTTCAAGTGAAAATTCTGAGCTGAATGCCACCACTGAAAGCATGCAAATTATGGCAAATGTATTAGAAGCGAACATCAATAATTTTGTCTCACCTGGTTTGAATGAGGCCGAGCTTTTTTCTACTTCTAATAAATCACCAAAACAAACTAAAAAGCCAGGTAGAAATTTAAACTAGGAATACAAAAAGTCTAGAAAAAACTGCAGTGATTACACAAATATACAAGTTCTGGGGGAATGTAGAATGAAATGCAAAGAAAAAATTAGCTTCGAAGAACAAACTATCCTCTTTAAAAGTTATTGGAATAGGGACTATAACTCACGTCGGCAAATACTATCAAGCCTAATTGACGTTCAGCACAAAAAAACTGCCACCTTAGATAACCCGAACAAAAGAGAGTACGTTTTTATTTACCATTTCGAAACTAATTCCGAAAACACAAAAGTTTGTAAGAAATGTTTCCTTCAATTGTATGGCGAAACAGAACAGAGAATCAAAACTATTTGTATGTACAAAACACAACCGGAATACGGCGGAGTCCCTCCTAATGACCGCCGGGGATGGAGTGCTCCAAGCAACAAGCTTACGGTTGAGAAGCATAACGAAGTTTTGAACTTTATATACTCTATACCAAAATATGAAAGCCATTACAGTCGGCGTCATACTACCAAGATCTATTTCCAACGAGGACTTAATCAGGCATCACTCTATAGATTGTATAAAGAAAATATTTCTAATCCGGTGTCAGAATCAAAATTTCAGGAAATATTTAAAACTTTAGACATTAAATTTAAAAAACCCCAGCTTGATTTATGTACCCAATGCGAAACATTGAAAGAAAAAGTTAAAAACACTGAGAATATGGAGGAAAAAGCTGAGATTACTTTACAATTAAAAAACCACCATGATGCTGCTGATTTCGCATATGACTGTAAGAAAAGGGACAAAGATCTCTCCCGTCAAGATAAGTCTGTGAAAATGTTTTCTTTCGACCTGCAGCAGTGTCTGCCAACGCCTTATTTGAAAGCTTCAATGTTTTTTTATAAACGTCCCTTGTGGACCTTCAACTTAACTATTCATGATGGTGCCACCAACAAGGCCAACTGCTACATTTGGCATGAAGCTTTTGCGAAGCGCGGAGCTAATGACATCGGCTCTTGCATTTTTAAGTGCCTCGCAAGCTTATCTAATGACGTAAAGCATGTCATTTTATACAGTGATTCATGCACTGGTCAAAATCGTAACTCGTATATTTGTGCTATGTTTGCAAAGGCGTTGGAAGATCATCCCACAATTGAAACAATTGATCACAAGTTTCTGGTTGTTGGTCATACCCATCTAGAATGCGATACAGTTCACGCACAGATAGAAAAGAAAAAGAAATACACTTCTGTTTCTATTCAACATCCCCATGACTGGTCAAATTTAATTGCTGCTACAAACAAAAAGTATATTACTCAGGAGATGAAGCAAGAAGAATTCTACAATTTCAATGCATTGATGAAAGACAAATATACCTGGAGAAACAATAACACCGAAGGTTAGTATTTTACTTATTAGTAATATTATTAATATTAGTATTTTGCTTATTTCTTATTTAAAAATTATTATTTCTTACAATTTTTTAGGTGAAAAGTTTGAGTGGAAGTTTGTAAGGTGGTTGCGGTATGTGAAAAAGGAGCCTGGACTGATACGCTACAAATATTCTCTTGGCTTGGACGATCCATTTAAGGAATTAAACATAAAAGCACGGCGTAAAAGAGATCAAAACTATGAGCTTGCAAAATCTTATACGGGTCCTCTCCCTATTTCTGCAAACAAAAAACGCGATTTGCTAGATATGTTGCCGTTGGTCAACCCAGAGCTGCACAGTTTTTACCGAAATCTTAAAGTTGAAGGAGAATCCGTGGTTGAAATAGATTCAGATTTGGATGAAATTGAAGAAAATCTCTAAAAATTTAATTATAAAATTCAAAAATATATATTTGTTTGTGTTCATATATGCATCTGTATTGAAGTGCCTATTTATTTTATTGTATTACTGATGATAATTTTCTTTTATTGTTTAAAAATTCTTTTGTTAAATGCAAATTATTTTAAATCTTTACTTATGAGTTTTCTATTGTAAATTACATAAAGAACTTGCATATTTTGTCTTTTATAAATAAAAATGAATTTTAGATTATCCACTTAAGTCTGGTTTGTGTCATTAAAATGCTTGAAAAAGGAACTTAAGTCGTAATAGGTTAAAAATTTTGTGAAATTTTTTGGCCCAGGTGATTTTTGTAAATGCTCTTACCTGACATAAGCGGTTATTTTTTTCTAAAATCAGTTTGGAAGAAGCACTTATTTCTTTTAAACTTGGTTTAAAATAAAACTGTTGTGGTTAGTCGAAGATAGTTAACTGGAAAATCATAAGAAATCATGACCCTTTTATGTAATGGTCCTATTTCTTTTTAATATGTATTAACAAAAGTTTTGTTAACAGTTAAATGTGTTTTTTCGCTCTCCTGTAAAATTTGGTTTTCAGACTTAAGTGGGTTTTCCAAATATCCACAGATATGGTTGCAGTATGTAGTAGTTTGCAATCGGTGACCCAACATCCCGGCCCCGTTGAAAGGCATTTCAAACAGGTAGTAGTGCTAGCTTGTGAATTGGTCGCCGAATGATTCCCTTCGTTGTTCGAATGTCCACCAGATGTAGTTTAGAGTCCTTTCCTGGAATACAGTTTATAACTCTTCCAATACGCCATTTTTGTGGTGATAAGTTATCTTCATGGATAATAACCATTGAGTTGTTATTGATGTTTGGCTGTTCCGAAAACCACTTTGATCGTATTTGAAGTTCGTTGATATAATCATTTGACCACCTGTTCCAAAACGTCTGTTTAATGCTAGTGACTTGATTCCATTTGTGTAAGCTGCTTATTTTAGCTGACAATCTTCGCTCTGGGAGCGCCCTTAGTGCGCTACCAATAATAAAATGCCCCGGAGTTAATGCTTCATAATCGTTTGGGTCCGATGATAATGGTGTTAGTGGCCGAGAATTTAACACAGCTTCTATCTCCACCAACACTGTTGTTAGTTCCTCAGCCGTGAGTCTTGCATTTTTGATGGTACAGTTGAGATGACCCTTAGCCGATTTGACTGCGGCCTCCTAAATACCGCCAAAAAGAGGTGCTCTGGGAGGAATGAAATTAAAGTTTACAAATTACAAAAGATGTCAGAGGGTAGTCCCCTCCTTCCAATCATCCGCTTTAATGATGCGTAGAATGCGTCCGTTGTAAGGTCCGATACAAGTTCTATGTGAACCACCTTTGTCGCTAGATAAACAAAGACCGCTATGTACGATTTATAAGGTGTTTTACTTCGAATACGCAAATATACGCTGACTGGTCCGCAGAAGTCAATACCGCAACGCGCAAAGGGGCGAGATGGAGTCAATCGCTCGACAGGTAACTATCCCATTACCTGATTCATCAGCTTTGGCTTGTAACGTATACAATGTGTGCATGATCTGACGATACGTCTTGCTAAATCGCGTGCATTGACTATCCAAAACTGAAGTCTTATTAGTGCTACGAGTGCTTTTGGTCCTGCATGGTAGTGTTTCCGATGTAGGTGGCGAGCTTAATGCACAACGAATTCGCGTTTGCTTGAAACAGCATTGGGTGTTTCCTTTCTTCTTCAACATCTGCTGATTCCAATCGACCTCCAACTTTGAGTATTTGAAATCCTTCGAAATACTCTAAAAACGGATCCAAATAACGCAATGGGCCATTTGTCGTGAGACCTTTCTGTGCAAAGTTTTCTTTTGCAAAGTAAGGCGTGGTGCAACTCTTGTGATGAGAGAGTAGATGATTCGTTAAGTTATGTCGACAAATATTGATGAAGCGGAACATCCAAGCTATTAATCGAAGGCTGCTCGAGTAGTTACTTCTCTTATTCACGATTTCTAAAATGTAATTGGTGCTAACGATTGATTTGAATGCAGATTTTCGCTTTTTCTTTTCGACAACTTCCATGTCGATATCATTGCAGTTGTCCTTTGGCCATTTATTTGAGTTTTCGTATAGAAACCCCAGTCCGGTGTATCATATTGAATCAAAAAGTTCCTTTACGGTACATCCTCTAAACACAACATCCGCCGGGTTACAATGAGTTGGTACATGTTTCCAATGAGCATCTTTGGTTAAGTCCAGGATTTCCGAAATTCGATTGCCAACAAAGGTTGAAAGTGTTGCAGAACGCATCTTCAGCCAATGTAAGACTACTTGTGAGTCTGTCCAAACAAAAATATTAAAAGATTTATGAGACGTTTTAGGTTTGATTTTTGCTAATAAACGAGCGAGGAGAAGAGCGCCACAAAGTTCTAATTTTGGTAACGATGGTTTTTTGATGGGTGTAACTCTGGACTTAGCAGTGAGTAAGCGAATAGTAGCACTTCCAGATTTGTTGATAAAATGAGTGTAAATTGTGCAGCCATATGCACAAATCGATGCGTCACAAAATCCATGTATCTGAAGAGACTCCATATCTGCCGAAAACAAGGCCTTGGCACCTTGATTAATTAAAGATCCGATAAGGAATTCAGAAAGTTTTTCCAAGCCCATTCAATGTTCTGTGGCACTGATTCATCCCAATCCAACTTTAGTAGCCATATTTCTTGCAACAAAATTTTTTAAGTTATAACAACAGGAACCAGAATACCGAGTAGGTCGTAAAGTGACGATGCAACAGATAGAATGGAACGTTTTGTAAGACGACCAGTGAGTCCTAGTTTTGCTTCAAATGAAAAAATAAAACTATCAAGATTTTGGTTCCATTTTAGTCCAAGTGCGTTAGTGATAGATGAATCTACGTTTAGATCCTTTAACGAGTCATCTTCTCTGAATCGTTGATGATTAGAATGCCACTTTGTTAATTTAAACTTTCCTAATTCTAACAGTTGTGTTACCTCTTGCTTTATCCGTGAAAGTTCGGTTAGACTGTCAGCAAAACACAGTAAGTAGTCTACGTAAATTGGGAATTGTTTTGAATGCTGTTCAGCTAGGTACAACAAACTCCGTATAGCAAGATATGGTGCAGCAGCCATTCCATACGTTACAGTATTTAGTTGGTATGTCCGAATGTCCTCAGTCCGTGAACTCCTCCACAGAATGTACAGGAACTTTCGATCATCTTCGTCCATTAATATTTGCCGATGCATCTTGACTATGTCCGCAGTCAGTGCAAACCTATTGAATCGGAAACGAAGAAGAAGAATAAAAAGTTCGCATTGGATTGTAGGACCAACAATCTGAATATCGTTCAGTGATTTTTGGGATGTAGTTCGACAGGAGGCGTCAAATACGACTCTAAGCCTTGTTGTTGTACTTGTCGGTTTAAGAACGCAATGATGTGGTATAAAATAATGGGGTTCGCTCAGATTCGGATTCTTTACTATGCTCATATGACCCAGGCTCTCGTAGTCCTTCATAAATTCAACGTACTGTGCTGTCAATTGTGGTGATTTGGCTAATCGACGTTCTTGTGCATTGAATCGTCGCAATGCCGTAGTGTATGACTCAACCAAGCACGTCGGATCATCCTTGAAAGGGAGTTTGACAACAATTCTACCGCAAGGTCTTCTTGACACGGTTGCATTGTATAAATGATCACAAATCTGTTGTTCACGAGTCCAAGGCTCTGGGAAGGTAGTAGCTTCTTCCAATTTCCACAACTTTTCCAATTTGGCATCTAAAGATTCATTGGCTAAAAATAAACAAGATGATTTAGATATATTGTTACTGCCGCTATTATAGCGTCCCGAAACGATTCAGCCTAAAAGCGTTTTTTGCAAGATAGGTAAATTAGACCCAAGATGGATTTGACCTACAGATAGCAGACTGAAAAACGTTTCCGTACCCAGCAACATGTCGATTTTCTTTGGTATATGAAATTCATCATCAGCGAGTACTATATTGTTTGGAATATTCCATGTTGAAATGTTGATTTCCGGATCTGGTTGATAAGCAATGTGCGATGTAATACAAAAAGTTAATGGAAGCTCGAAACCGGTGACGCGCGACTTGATGTTAGTTGATGTTTTGAATTCAATATTTGTTGATGACAAACCGATGCTTTGAATTTCAATGTTTTGTTTGCTTCTTGGCAGCAGCAACCTTTGCGAAAAATCATCTGTGATGAAATTGACTTGCGAACAGAAATCTAGCAGCGCTGTCCCCAATCTATAGCTTCCCGTTGAATCACGAACGAAAATTTTTGCTGTTGCAAGGATTACATTATCCAACGATAAATTATTCATATGAGTATGTTCGGCTGCCTCCTGTGTAGGAAATAGTTGAGTAGTTGTTGGTTGGCCTGAAGGTGAACCGCGCTGTAGTAAACTATGGTGTTGTCGTGCACAAACCTTGCACCTGTGCGATGATGAACAATTGGCTACTTGATGTCCCTTTGATAAGCAATTGATGCAAAGTCCAATATTTTTTGCATGATCGAAACGTTGAGTTATGTTAAGCGACTTAAACCGTTCACAATTAAAAATTTTGTGGTTGTTGTTAAAACAAAATTGGCACGATATGGTAGAGCAGGAAAATGT
Source organism: Bactrocera zonata (assembly GCA_037783105.1). NCBI lineage: Eukaryota > Metazoa > Arthropoda > Insecta > Diptera > Tephritidae > Bactrocera > Bactrocera zonata. The sequence goes on from JBAWJQ010006683.1 coordinate 622,632, forward strand.
GTAACCTTTTGGTTGACTTCTTGATTTCGGAGTGGAGTGTTTGTTAAAACCTTGAGATGGCGAAGTACTACCATGCGGGTTGTCGAGTGACTCCAGATATTGGCGGTTTCATTCCAAAACTGCGATGAAATCTTCCCATGACGGTAGCGTTCTGAAATCTAGCGACTCCTTCCACCTTTTGTTGGTCTGTTCATCAGACTTCTGCAATATTAGATAAATTAGCATTGCTTGAGAAATTTGCCTGTCATTACCCAATGGTGTCAAAGAACCATAAATAGCAGAAGCTTTGTCAATCGAACTTCTTAGCTGAATGCCATTTGGTTTCATAACTGCTGGTAAATCAAATAGCGAATATATTCCTTCCAAGAAAATTAGTGTTTTGTTGTCATAACGTACCTTCAATCGTTCTGACGCCTTTGGGTAGTTTTCATTTGTAACCTGAAACGCATTTACAGTTTCTAAGGCTTGACCTTGAAGACAATTTCGTAAATGCTTGAATTTTTCAATATTTGTTAAATTGAACTCATGATCAATTATTTGTTTAAACGAGGTAATAAAATTTTGATAATTCGAATACTTGCCATCAAACGTATGAAGCTTAAGTGGTGGAAGTTTTGAACTTGATTGAACCACGCAATTTGTATCCGAAAATGAAACGTTGTTATCTTCTGCCAGTTGCGATTGAATAACCAATTTAGTTGTTATGTAAAGTTCTCCTAGGTCAGCACGTCCTCCGTCCTTAGCATCCAATCTTTCGATGTCCGTTTGAATTGAGATAATCTGTTTGAAGTATGACTCCAGGATGCCTAGATAACATCTGTATTCCGCTACTGAAGGAACTTTTCCCCCCTGGTCGTAAGCTAGCATCGATGAAATTTTTAACTCGTGTGATATTTTTCTTGGTGCTGGTGCGTTGTTGTTTTAGTTCGTCCAAAGACATTGTAGAACCGGATTGTATCTATGTGCTTTATATTGACTTCAAAATTATTTCAAATAATTATAATTTTCCTTCTAGTGAGTAGTTGGGTAGTAAATGATTTGTTAATTTTATTGCAAAATGGTATCAACGAAATTAATATTGTATATAGTATATGTGAAGCAACAAATATGCGACTATCACCTGGAGGAAGTGGTACTAGCGAAACGTAGCGGCGACAAGTAGATGAGCTGTGCTGTGTGCGATCGCTGCCGATGTGTCCAATGATAAAGATGTCCAATGGTAAAGATGTCCAATGGTAAAGATGTCCAATGGTGAAGATCCAATGACGATGATGTCCCACGATGCAGTCTAATACTGACCACTAAACTCCGAAAGATATGCGAACAACGAAACAATTTACTCGTGCCCACGTTGGGCGCGAAAAAATGTAGGGATATAAAGCTTTTTTTAGTTGGCGCTGAAAGCGCGTAGTTCTAGTTTTATTCGTCGCATCGGATCATGCTATAAATTTTTGGAAAGCTCATTTCACGCGCTAACACGTGTTTGATTAATTGTCGTTTATTTTAAGTCGTTCGTGAGTTATAGCGCCACAAACATGGAGCAAAATAAAGAGAAAATACGGCATATTTTACAGTACTACTACGATAAAGGCAAAAATGCATCTCAAGCTGCCAATAAAATTTTTGCAGTTTATGAACCCGATACAGTTTCCATTTCCACCGCACAACAATGGTTTCAACGTTTTCGTTCTGGTGGAGAAGTGGTCGAAGATGCGAATTGCGATAAAATCGCTGAATTGGTCGAAAGAGACCAGCGTAGTAGCAGCCGTAGCATCGGTCAAGAGCTGGGCATGAGTTATCAAACCGTTATAAACCATTTCAATAAATTCAATAAATCATTCAATTAAAATGCCGTAAGACTTCTTTGACAATCTAATATTAGAAGAGAAATGTAAAAATGAGAATGCAGCATTGCAATATGCTGCTAACATATTAAGCTTAGTACATGCTAAATAGGACTAACTAATTTGTACAAACAAACATAGCGTTAGCAAAAGTGTAGAGAGCAAACGCAAGCAAACAATGCAAATACAATTATTAACTGCATTGAGGTGAATGACTTCTAATGCTTAACCTTGAATATTAGGCAAATATATAGAAGTAGAAATAGCAAAAAATATATATGTAAGAACATATGGTTGAAGTATGCAGTGGTTTGCAATCGGTCACGCAACAGTGCCTTTGAAAAAAGGCAATATAGACGAAACAAAAATTCAGTCCTACACTGAAAAAAGTTTCGTTAAATTTTTGTCAAATAAAAACTAAAAGTATCATTCGTATCAACTGAAGAGCTCTAAGGGCCTAGTGGTTGTAATCAAGGGAGTCCGCCGTAGACTCTAGTGAAGTCAAAGAAGCATTGGAAGAATGCGGTTTTGGAATTAAAACAGTTGTAAATATATTTAATAGAAACAAAGTACCACAGCCAATGTTTAAAATTGAATTGTTGCCGAACTCAAATCAACTTAAAAAAAGTGAAACACATCCAATATATAATTTAAAATATTTGCTGCATCGTAGAGTAACTGTGGAAGAACCACATAAAAGAAACGGTCCGGTACAATGTACTAACTGCCAAGAATATGGGCATACTAAATCATACTGCACTCTACGCAGTGTTTGTGTGGTATGTGGTGATTTACATCCCACATCTAAGTGCACACTTAAGAAAGAAGAATTAAATAAAAAATGCAGCAGTTGCGGAGGAAATCACACTGCTACCTACAGAGGTTGCCGTGCATATAAAGATTTGAAATCGAAGTTGTTACAGGACATTCAATCACGTCGTAACCAAATGTTACAAACACCTCGTAATGAAATTATAGCAACCTCAGAAAAAAGTTCAAATCCTATTACGGTAAATGTTTAGCAGAGCGGCTTTTCCGAAAACGTGCACCAATTTTCACGGAAATGTCTTAAAAAATTCGTTTTTAATTCCGATTCACGAAAATGTATGGCGCGTTATCTAATTTTATGTTTTTTGCAATAAAAACAATAAAAAATATTACGATTTTGCACAATATTTACGCCATAAATGGCATCACTGTTCGAAATTCAATTGAGAACTAGTGATACAAACAGTGATCGGGTTCGAAATATCGATATTCGAGACTAAACAAGAATTGATAAAAATGAGAGATATATTAAAGAAAAATATTATTAATTGGAAAAATAAAAAGAAATTGAAATATCGATTTTCTCAATATTCGAGTCTGAAAGAAAATTGGTAAAAATGAGAAATGCATATTAGAAAAATAATAATAATTGGAAAAATAAAAATAAATTAAAATATCGATTTTGCCAATTCTCGATCAGACTCGTATATTGAGAATATCGATAATTCGAAAACGATCAGTGCATGAGTGGCCATTCGAATTTACAACAGCTGTGCCATTTTCGTTGAAGTGAAGTGATTGTAAAGTTTTTCATATTTTTATAAAAATAACGAAAAAACCAATTTCTCTTATTGATTAACTAAACAACATCAATAATAACGTGTATATAACTTATAGAAAGTATAATTTTAACATCTAATGACGTGTAAAGTGCAAAAGTGAATTTTTGATTTTGGGAAATACGATGTTTTTCTATTAAAACAAAGAAAATATTGTTTTTAAAAGCACGCGCCTAACATATTCATAAAGTAGAACTAAAAACGAGTATTTTAAGACATTCCCGTTAAAATTGGTGCACGTTTTCGGAAAAGCCACTCTGCTGAACATTTACCCCTATTACTTCTAACAATAATAATATGCAAAGAAGCTATGCAAATGTGGTGAAAGGCAACACTGTGCAAATGCAACTGCCGCAAAATCCTCCAAATGGAGGTATTGAAACTATGATTATAAATCTTACACAGTGTATGACACAATTTATGTCTACCATACAAAATATGATCCAAGATTTAATAAACTGACAAAATCAAATGCTGCAAAATTTATTAAGTAAAAAATGAGCTTACTAAATATCTGCATATGGAATGCTAACGGTGTTAGGGAAAGAATATAGATGTAATGCTTATTTCAGAAACTCATCTGTTTAAACGATTTAAGCCTCCCCCACTCTATCCGCCTCACCTAATAGGAACACTAAACTCAACACCTGAAAATAACATGCACCAATACACCACACCTGGGGACAAATTTGATGTCTCCACAGCAAATAGCCACTATCTAATACCTAACAAAAGGATTTGATCATCGCTTTTTTCACACTTTCGTTTAATATTTTGAATAGAAACGGTGACCACACGGTTCCTACGCGCAGACCTTTTTCGCATATCAGCATTTGTTTATACATACATATATGTATGTACACATTCGCTACCATACGAATCCGCGTCAACTCGATCGCCAACGCCGGCAAATAACTCTCGGAATTGGAATCTCGCCGCCCCTCCCGTGGATTACATTAACAATCTATATATATAAATTATAAAATATTAATTTAGTGGTGTAAATAAAATTGTCGAAAAAATAAAGTGTATACAAATATAAAACGGATATTTTCATGTTAATTAACGCAGTGGTAGCTGCACCCCACCATACTGAGTGTACGTTTCATCATGGTCCTTCGAGCCATAGTGAGAGGCACTATGGATTATTAAAACAAGAAAAAAAACAAACTGTGCAGTGAAACAAAGTGCAGTGACACCAAAAAGAAGTACATATGTATGCACATATACAAGTTTATACCAAATGGTGCAAAAAGTGTGGTGATTAGAAAACAAAAAAAAAAAGGAAACTTAAAAAAGAAAACCAATTAAAATAGATTTATTATATGTAATACAAAAATTACAAAAAGGTGACGTGAACAACACTAAAACCAAATAAAACATAAATTTGTACGAAATTTGAGATCACCGAAAAGAGTGCGCTAAAGTACAAAAAACAAAAACAAGAGCAGTGCAGTGTCACAACAAAAAGGAAACCAAAATAAACAAGCAGAACAATAGTGCATTTCTATATACATATACACATATGTACATACATACATATATCAAAAATATGGACAAAATTCCCACTTTAACTAAAAACATGACACTAAAAACAACACATAAACCGGGCATGAAATCGCGAAACTAAAAATACATACATACAAAAAACACTGGGCGCGAAACTCAGCTGTAAAACATACATACATACCAACAAATTAAACGCGCGCGAATCTAAAACAACATAAAATAAACAAACCAACAAACACAACAGGTCCAACCAACTGTAAGAAGCGGAGGAACAAAATTGGCGGGAGAGACATAAATACATATACATATGGTCAATATAATAAGCGCACTTTACATACAAAAGGAATACCAAGTGAGCGTATCAAGTCCTTTAATATACATACATATAAAACACAAATGAATACAATACCTAATTATTCCATGCCTACTAAGCTTTGTGTATTTAAACACACTTATTAACAAACAAAAAAAACAATTCAAATACGATTATTTACTTGCCTTATTATAAATATATATATATATATAAATCTGCCAGTAATTTCATTTAAATTATTAATTAAATTTATGAACACTGTATATACATAAATATATTATTGGTGCATTTACAATTGTCTGTACGTTCCTATACATAACTCCAAACATACATATGTACAGTGAAACCTCCCACAATCGGACACTGACGGTTCCACAATTTTTGTCCGCTTATGGGGAGGGTCCACTTATAGGAGTGGGCGAATAAACATTTTACTACTTTTTAAATAAATTAGATTTCTTGGTAATTTAATTTACATATTTCATTTTTGTTGCGAGATGTTTCATAGTTATAATAAATTTAACATATTTATTTATGTTTGGATTTTTAAAAATTCCTTTACCGTAGTTTGTCGCAACTTTCCTTGTTTCTGTTTTATAAAACAGTTTTCAAGATGACTTTCCAAATTTTTGGCGCAGTGAAATCCAGTAACGTCGTCACTAACGAATTTTTTAATGCGACGAAGTTGTTTTAGTGCTTCAGTGTATGATTTAATTTGACCCGCATCCTGAGCGCATACTTTATTTAGGTCTTCAGTTTCTCTGTCAGATAATTCGTCAGTAACCGTTTCGTCAATAACAATGTCAATATTATCATCTTCTGTAGTAACTATTTCGTGTTCAACTCAACAAAAATAGTTATATGCAATATTTGGAAAAGTATGACAAAATTGTATGATTAGAAGAATATGGCGATAAAATGAGTCTTGTAGAATAGATATCAGTGCAATGACTCTTTTGGTCCAAGGTATGGGTGGCGAGCCTTGGACCCATTCTCTAGCTTATTTCATTGTGCGAAGTTTCTGTAAAGTTGAAGTTGCCAAAAAATATATTTTGCAGGCCATTACCCAATTGCAGAATATGGGTCTCATAGCTTGCCATTTTGTTTGTGATCAGGGGTCGGATTTTCTCAATTTATCTCGAGTGTTAGAAGTTTCTGAAGTATTTTCAGGTTAGTGGCAAAGAAGTATACTTTTTCAATGATTATCTCCATCTTATAAAGAACGTTAGGAATTGTTTAGAAAACTTCAAAAATAGAATTAGTTTTAAATCGCGCCTAGTTAGCTTGTCCGATATCGTACATTTCTACAACAAAGATTCCCAAATGCTCACCTTTTCCCTAACAATTATCAGAAGATGAGTGTTCAACTAGCTACCCAAGTTTTCAGCGAAACTGTCGCTTCCGGTATGCTCGCAGTTTATGGTGCAGGGCGTTAGACTTCCCCATCTCCTACTTTTTGCAATACCGCGAAATATATTTTGTTTACAAAGAACAGACGAAATTTTGAAAACAATTAGGGCAAACTTTGAAGCAGGGTCTAACATTAAAAATTCTAGTTTGCAACGTTTGTGACGCTAATTGCCTTAAAATTCCTTATTTCTTGAGCTGTAATCAAGTAATTTTGACAGCTGGTTACGCATTTTGAATGATCCACGTTAGAGGAGCAAGATAAAATAAACTAATGTGTATAAATATAAGTAAGTAAGGGAAAAAAAGTTTTGGTAAGTTTTAATATGAATTAACATTCAAACGATTAAAAAAAATATGTGTTTAAAAAAATTGAAATTTCACTAATTTTTTTCAGCAAATAAAGCTTCAGGATCTTAAGGGGTTAAAAATATTTTATGTTTTTGTTTGTTAAGAAAATCTTTAACAAAAACTGTTTATGATTTCATTTATAAGTAGTTCCTATTTTATAGTTTGCAGGAAAGATTTGAAAATACACTTTCTGATGTCTCTACTTTGACCTTGAAAATCGGTACCTATTAATCGAGATTTTTATCCTGTATATTGTATATTATTTTACATTTCCTCTATGATTTAAAAAAAATAAAATCAATATCTCCAAAAACTTGCGAGATATGATTCTTCGCGTGAACACTGTTGCGTGGGTATTTAAATACCCATCGATCAGAAATGGGTTAATGCACCTACCATATCCGAAGTGGATGTCTTATATCGGTTCAAAATGTTAAAACAATCATTTAATTATGGCCCAGATATGATTTTTTCATGTTTTCTTAAAATATATGACAAATGTATATACTATCCCTTAACAAAACTATTTAATGCATCTCTTAACCCTAGAACACACCCCCAGAAAATACCACGTAAACACACACCTGGGATACGTTTGTACCCGGGACCTTATTTTGCGGTTTTTTTTAATGCTTATTTAACCGATTTCTATGATTTTTTTTTAAATGTATATTTTAATATATAACCAGTATTTTGTCTTTTGTTTCATTCGAATATTCCTACTGGTTCCAACGATATGGGCAAATAAAGTCAGGACACGCAACAGTGGATTTTTGTTGTTGTCCTGATAAATGCAAAACAAAATAATACAATTTATTATAATATACTTGCAGAGTAACAACGAATACACATTTTGGTTTTTATTTCATTGAAATATTCTACCTGGTTCAAAAGATATGTGCGCGCAAGGTATGGGTACGTAGGTAGCAAATACACTGGTATAACTGGTTTTTGTACATATTTTATATGCAGCTGCAAGGGTTGTTTTCACACGAGGTGTTGTTATAAATGCTGCCTGTTGATCTTTTCATTATTGTTTTGGTGCTCAAAGGTGTAAGAAGTGAAAATACAAGTGAAAATAAATATAACTGAAACTATAAATAACTGGATACGAAATGACTTCAAGAAGAAACGAATATTTATCAAGTGCAGCATATAGAAGGTAAAAAATGTAAAATAAGCAAAAATGTAAACATATACTATTTTTTTTATTATGCAGGCTAACTGAGGAACAGCGAGAATCATATATACAATCTTTATTTGATGAAATTTGTGACGATGATGCTCCCTATGACTTTGGCTCAGAAGATGAAGAAGAAATTCAAATCAATGACATTGAAATTGCTGATGACAATGCTGAAGTTTCGCAAAGTGCCGCAGAAGTATTACCTGATTATGCGGACTATGAGGATGATGAAGAAGACGATGAAGAAGAAGAAAATAATGAATTTCCTGCTAGTGCCGAAAAATTTGTTGCACGTGATGGTACTGAGTGGATGAAAGAACCAAATGTAAGTCGTCAGGTACTCCGACAAAATATTATAAGAGAATGTTCTGGACCAGCTAGATGCACTGAAATGTTGTCAATAGAGCAAACATTCAAATGTTTCATGAACGTTGAAATGGCTGATATAATTATGCGCCACACAAATAAGTTAGCAAAAGAAACTTATAATGCTTACAACAATGCGCATCCAAACACAACTCCTAAGTCATGGACGCCTGTGTCAATAACAGAGCTGTATGCATTTTTTGGCATACTTATTATGACTGGTGCGAACCATAGCAATGGAGAACATGTTCGAGATTTATGGAGCGTCAAAAACTATCCTTTATATCGCGCCACAATGGGAGTCAACCGTTTCTGTTCGATATTGCGGTTCCTAAGATTTGACGATAAAAACACTCGTGCAACACGCTTACTAACTAATAAAGCAGCATCGATCAGTGAGTTGTGGACGATGACGAACAATAATCTTGCTGCACATTACAAGCCCAGCTCATGCTTGACGATTGATGAACAATTATTTCCTTACCGTGGACGCACACGGTTTACGCAGTACATACCGTCAAAACCTGCTAAATATGGTGTCCAGGTTTGGTGGATTTGCGATGCCACAAATGCATATCCACTGCATGGACAAATATATACTGCCAAGCAGAAACTGGTAGGGAAACGAACCAAGACGAACGAGTGGTGAAGAATTTGTCTGCCAAATACCAAGGAAGTGGCCGAAACATTACAATGGACAATTTGTTTACGACCTTGCTAGTTGCAGAACTGCTTCTTACCTGGAAACTCACGATCGTTGGAACTTTGCGCAAAAACAAATCATATATTCCTCAAGAAATGAAGCAGAACAAAAACAGGACAATTGGTTCAACGACATTTGGCTTCAAAGATAATGTGACAATGTGCTATTATGTTCCCAAAAAAAATAAAGCAGTAATTTTGCTTTCGACCATGCATAATGATGCTGAAATAGCTGACAGTGGGAAACCTGAAATAATTGAATATTATAATCGTACCAAAGGTGGTGTTGATCGAATGGACCAAATGTTTGCGGAATATCCAACACAAAGACAAACAAAACGATGACCACTAGCGATGTTCTTCAACATGTTGGACATTACAGCTCTTGCAGCCTACATTGTCTACGATTTGAATAACCCTATGATGCCTTGGAGAACAAACAACAAGCGTAAGCAGATCCTGCGCAGCTTGGCTGAAGCATTGTGTATGCCCATTATTGAAGCCAGAGCCATAAATCGTCAAGTGACGCGAAATTTTTCGACTGAAATTGCTATTGAAGCATATTTCAACCGACCGGTGGAATCAATGGTGTCAACAGCAGCATCAACATCTGCCGCAGCGCGCACGCCAAAGCCTGTGTCCGGATCTCGCTATTTATGTTACGCACAAGAAAAAAACGCCGCAGAAAAACCAGAAAGCTGTGCGCCAAATGTAAGAAGCCAATGTGTCTTGAACATTCGGTCACATCAACAAATTGCTCTATTTGCCATGATTTTCCTTAGATATAAGATGCATTTTTATAATTTTTGTAATAAAAGTCAATAATATAATGTGTGAAATGAATATTTTAAATTTTTCAAATAAAAAAAATAATATAAAATTTTTTTTTTTTTTAATAATTATGAGGATTTTTACTATTGGAGTACAAACGTATCCCAGGTGTGTGTTTACGTATATAATGTGTTTGGAAGGCTGTATCTCCTGAACCAATGGTCCGAATGTGTGAAATGAATATTTTTAATTTTTCAAATAAAAAAAATAATATAAAAAATGTTTTTTTTTGATAATTATGAGGATTTTTACTATTGGAGTACAAACGTATCCCAGGTGTGTGTTTACGTATATAATGTGTTTGGAAGGCTGTAGCTCCTGAACCAATGGTCCGATCTGGTTCAAATTTTGAATTTGAACTCAAAACTAAATAATCTTCCTAGATCCGAAGCGGTATAGAGGTATAGCGGTTCAAAAGTTACAACACTTCAAAGTTGAAAGTGGATACATTTGTACCCGGGTGTGTGTTCTAGGGTTAAGCAAAGCTTATTTCCATCAATATGAAAAAGTTATTTATATGTCCTTCGCATAAGGGTGGACTTACATCATCCATTGAAAACTATAGGGGAATAGTAAGGTTGTCAGCAATACCTTAACTTTTTGAAGCTATTATAACAGACCAACTAATTTCTTGTTATCAGCACGGATTTTATAAAGGGAAATATACAGTAACTAATTTGCTAGAATTTGGAGTACATGTAAAGGGTGATTTTTTAAGAGCTTGATAACTTTTTTAAAAAAAAAAACGCATAAAATTTGCAAAATCTCATCGGTTCTTTATTTGAAACGTTAGATTGGTTCATGACATTTACTTTTTGAAGATAATTTCATTTAAATGTTGACCGCGGCTGCGTCTTAGGTGGTCCATTCGGAAAGTCCAATTTTGGGCAACTTTTTCGAGCATTTCGGCCGGAATAGCCCGAATTTCTTCGGAAATGTTGTCTTCCAAAGCTGGAATAGTTGCTGGCTTATTTCTGTAGACTTTAGACTTGACGTAGCCCCACAAAAAATAGTCTAAAGGCGTTAAATCGCATGATCTTGGTGGCCAACTTACGGGTCCATTTCTTGAGATGAATTGTTGTCCGAAGTTTTCCCTCAAAATGGCCATAGAATCGCGAGCTGTGTGGCATGTAGCGCCATCTTGTTGAAACCACATGTCAACCAAGTTCAGTTCTTCCATTTTTGGCAACAAAAAGTTTGTTAGCATCGAACGATAGCGATCGCCATTCACCGTAACGTTGCGTCCAACAGCATCTTTGAAAAAATACGGTCCAATGATTCCACCAGCGTACAAACCACACCAAACAGTGCATTTTTCGGGATGCATGGGCAGTTCTTGAACGGCTTCTGGTTGCTCTTCACCCCAAATGCGGCAATTTTGCTTATTTACGTAGCCATTCAACCAGAAATGAGCCTCATCGCTCATCGGACACGGACGCGAAACACATTTCGAACCGAACACTGATTTTGGTAATAAAATTCAATGATTTGCAAGCGTTGCTCGTTAGTAAGTCTATTCATGATGAAATGTCAAAGCATACTGAGCATCTTTCTCTTTGACACCATGTCTGACATCCCACGTGATCTGTCAAATACTACTGCATGAAAATCCTAACCTCAAAAAAATCACCCGTTATTAACGGGTTATACGGAGAATACGGAGAACAAGCACACTGATGTTATATACGCAGATTTTAGTAAAGCTTTTGATAAAGTAAACCATTCAAACCTTTGATTAAATATATCTAAAATGGGTTGCTTCTATTCATAGTTATAACAAGTTATATTTAACGATACTCTTTCTGACTTAATTAATGTCCCTTCAGGCGTTCCTCAAGGTAGCCATGTTGGTCCAATTCTGTTCTTGTTATTTGTTAATGATATATCATCTGTTATTAAGTATTCAAGAGTTTTATTATATAATATGTTGACGATGTAAAACTTTTTAAACATATACTTTACATACTGAAAGATGTCAGTTCCAACCAGATTTAAACAACATAGTTTCTTGGTGTGTTAGACGTGATATGCCATTGAACCTTAAAAAATGTAAAACGATCTGCTTTTCACGTACCATAGATCTGAAGACCCTACTTCATACGTAATAGAAAACTTTAGCTTGGAGCAAGTACGCAGTTTTGTTGATCTGGGAGTAACTATGTACCCCAAACTCAATTTTAATTTTCATGCATCTTTCACAGTTTTTAAAACTAAATCCGCTCTTAGTTTTGCAAACCGTTGATCTAAAGAATTTAGGGATCCGCTTACTAAAAACATTATTTTTACATCTTTGGTGAGGCCTATATTAGAGTATGCTTCTGTGATATGGAACCATAGTTATCAAGTCCAATCGGTGAAGTTAGAATCCGATCAAAAACAATTTTTTACTTTTTGCCTTAAATCATTTAAATTGGGATTCCAGCAGTAAGCATGATAACCAGGGACGTAGCTAGGTAACCAAAGGCCACTGGGGCAAATTAAAAAATGGGGCCTATGTAAACTGATTAGGTTTTATCAAATAAAAATATGAAATATAGAAATACTTTAAAATGCTAAGCTATTTAAGCTCTTTTTTGTGCTCTGCAGAGCAAGTAATAAAATTTTAAACAATAACAACATAAATTACAATTAATAATTGCTGCAAGTTCGGCTTATAAAACGAAATAGAGAAGATATAAGAGCTTATTATATAAACGTCGGGCCTAACAACTGACTAAATAACAATTATATTTACCATTTTTTCATAGCTTTAGTTTTCGCTAAAGTATCAATGACTTCGATTAAATCCAACCTTAATGCAGGAGGATGGAATCATGTGTAGAAGTTTGCGCAAGTGAAAAGTCCTCTGATCGCCACTCACTCGAAAGTGACCAGGAACGATTCTTTTACATATGGCTCAAGCACCTCACGTCTTTGACCAGGTATCTTCTGGGTAGCTTAATATGGAAGGTGCCGCTGCCCATCTTGTAAATGTCATCGTTAGACTGAAGGCTGACATCACCGCCGTCCAAGAAATGCTATGGACGGGACAAGCGCAACGAGGGGCATTTGCAGACAGAAAAAGAGAAAGGCCGAAATGCGTGATGTTGATATCATCGGCCTCAACACCCGCACCGTTAGTTCTGCTTTCTCCAGACTGGACAAGGAAGCAAGGCAAATGGATCTGGCAATGAACGAGCGCAAGACAAAATATCTCCTGTTATCAAGCAGTCGCACTTGCGACTTGGGTCTCACGTCTCTGTTGACAGTCATAACTTTGAAGTTGTTAATAATTTCGTCTAGTTAGGAACCAGATTAAACACCACCAACAATGTCAGCCTGGAATTCCAACAGAATAACTCTTGCCAACTGGTACTACTTCGGACTGAGTAGGCAATTGAGAAGTATAGTCCTCTCTGGACGAACAAAAAGTCACTCATAATTCGCGTCTAGCTATATGTTGCAGAGGCTTGGACGATGATGATGGAAAGGTTCTGCGAAAGATTTATGGTCCTTTGCTCGTTGGCCACGGCGAATACCGCATTCGATGGAACGCTGAGATGTATGAGATGTACGACGAAATTGACATAGTTCAGCGAATTAAAAACAGCGGGTACGCTGGCTCATTTTCAATGGTTTGATTCTTTAAGTGGCGGGTCCCAAACCCAGCGCACAACCCTGCGGAGGGGATGTTTCGCCTTCTCAGTTTAGCTCGCCTTCAAACAGATGTTCTTAGGCTACCCAGAGGATACTTGGTCAAAGACCGGAAGTCGTGAGCTACTTGAGTCATATGTAAAAGAATCGTTTCTGGCCACTCCCAAGTGAATGGCGATCAGAGAACTTTCCCCACTTGCGTGAACTTCTACACATGACTCCATCCTCCTTAAGAAGGCTACGCTGGCTGGGTCATGTTGTCCGAATCGACGAAAACATTCCAGCTCTGAAATTATTCTGCGCAGTACCCACCGGGGAAAGCAGAGGAAGAGGAATACTTCCACTCCGTTGGTAGCACCAGGTGGAGAAGGACCTGGCTTTGCTTGGAATATCCAATTGGCGCCACGTAGCGAAAAGAAGAAATGACTGGTGTGTTGTTGTTAACTGGGCTATAATTGCGTAAGCGGTGTCTACGCCGGTTAAGTAAGTAAGTAAGTTTTATTCACTAAAAAATACACCTTAGTGGCTTTGACTATGGTCAGGTTCACATGCTACTTCCACCGCAGAGTGGAATGCAGCGTGAAGACAAGATATTTGGCCATATTAGTAATCTACAACTTTAAGGTAACAGATTCCTGAGGTCGAGCGAGGACCTAAGTGTCGTTTGTGGAACGATGGTCGTTTTCGAGAGATTGATGTTTAGTCTGGCCCCACTGCACCATCACTTTGCCAGGCGTAATACATTTGTACTATGTCACAGATAGAGTGTTCGAATTTTCTCCTAGTTAAAATAACTGTATCATCCGTTTACCCTTGACGGTGAATCCCATTGTTAGTTAGAATTTCAAGTAGGTTGTGCACGACTAGGCTTCTTAATAAAGGGAATAGTATTACGCGCTGCGGGCGGCCTCTTGTAGTGGTGAGATGAGTGCTGTTATCTTCTACCGTGGTTTCAACTATTATGATGCGCAAAAATGTACCAGTTTGGGACAAATATGAATACTTAAAGCATCAAACGGATTTGACGAATAACCTCACGGTTTTGCGAGAAACAGAAAATATTTCATGTTTTACCCCGATCGCACATGGCTACAGTTCTTTAGGCAGACATTGATCAAATTTATCCATTGAATAACACAGTGAAAATACACCCATGACAAGCGCAATGCATAAATATGACGATTTTAGTGAACTTAACTAAAATCACAAGTACTTATACATTCCAGTGACCGTAAATTTTTCAAAAACACTGAGATAAAACGGCGAATCGACAAAATTAACTGAGGCTTTTAACAATATTATTGCTTATACAAAAAAAAGACATTGACACGTGCCATTTTTTAGAATTTCTAGTGGCCATGAATAGAGCTCTTGTAACAGATTTGGACAATATCACTTACTCCATAGTTTTGGTTGAATTGAATGTTGCAACTCCTATAATATTGGATACAGACGAAATTTCAAAAATATTGATCACTGAGTACACTTTAAATGTAAGCCAAAGCGATATGGTAAGTAATTCTAGGTTAAAAATTTTTCAGTAACGGAGTAATATACTTTATTGTTAAGTTTCAAAGAAAACAGAAAGTATGCAGCTTAGTTGGGCGTTTTCCAGTGGCACACGACGACAAAATAGTTTTTTTGGACACCGATACCTTTGCTGCTTGCGGCAATTCAACAATTCCAGTTTGAAACTCCACGGTAGCGCTATTTGCACGTTTTTGTAAAACAAATTCTATATGTGTGCGACAACTATTCAGCAATAATAAGGCATGATACAAAACTACCTACCAAAGCAATTATCGAGGTTGACAGTGGCTCAACCATCATAAACTAACCCCGCTTTCGCACGAGTATTTAACAATCATTTCAAAAGTTATAATTTCGTACACTCTCTCCACCACATACTTTATCGAACATAAAACTATATTTTTTGGTATTATTATTATTTTTATACCCTAGCAACCTGTTGCTACAGAGTATTATAGTTTTGTTCACCTAACGGTTGTACATATCACCTAAAAATAATGGAGACAGATAACTATCGCAGTAGCAAGGGGCACCAATGGGAAACAAATTTTGAAAAAGCGGGCCTCCCGATTTACCTGGTATTTTGTTTTGTTGTATATTTATACTTAAGAAGAAATTATTTTATCACTAACAGTGATTCCATGAAGATGAGCTCTCATATTCGTCCGTAATTATACTATATATATTCAACCGAAGTCCGTTAGGGAGACGATATGCCATTATCTTCCCTTATTTCTGTCGCGCCAAACGACGACATTTGAAATAGGTTATTATACCTACGTATATTGTTTAAAAAATTTACAGAATGTCTGTGATTATTTGTCAATAAATTTCTAATTGGCTGTGGCGGCTTCTGCATATTGAGGAGATTGACTTTTCCAGAAGCACAGTACATACAATTCAGTTCATCTGCCAATTTTTGGCAGAACACTTAGAGCATATTCTATTTATGGCTCTGATTTGGACGGAAGGCTGTTGAACATTATCAATCTGTGGATCCTATCTGAAAGTCAATCTGTTCCTGTCAGCTAAAACTTAATTACGACCTCTAGTCGTTGATGTCCGTTGTCTTTCTCTCTGATCATGAAGGCGTTGGGAACGCTCATAGCTCGAGTCCCTAGTGCGAGCTTGTATATTTCTAATTTTTCGCTCTCCAAGCCGCTGCACAAGGTCCGTACTCGACTCTCGAGCGCGTATTTGAGAGGTTCTGAAAATTTGTTCAGCAAACCGCTGCGTTCCCTCGTTAATCGATTCTGGCACACGTGTTTGTGAGGTTTTCAAGTTGTGTTCAGTAAGTCGCTGCGTTCGTTCGATATTCGACTGCGTGCGCGTACTTGAGAAGTCCGTAAATTTAGTTGAATAAGCCTCTGCGAGCGAGTTAAACGCTAGCAGTGTGTTAGCGTTGAGTAAAGAAACGATATTTTTGTTTAGACAGTATGTCTTTCTTTGTTTGACCGTTATTCCTAAAAGACTACCTTTTACAATCTTACTGCCATTTATACTAAAGAGAGTGTTTGCTTACTTGCTTAGAACTAAAAATGTTTTTATCTCTTATTCCATTGTTTTTTTTTTTGGTTTATTTACATAAATCTTAGTGCTGCTTACTATATAATATTGAGATGCTAGTTGTTTCATAGTAAATATCTATTTGAGCTGTTATTGTTTGTTGTACTTATAGTGCACTTCTATTGTTCCAAGATAAGGTTGTTTTGATGTTTGTTTGTTTAGAACAATTTAGAATAATTAACTCTCCGCTCTGTTAAAATGAAATGTCCTGATTTCAGAACAGCTAGGCGTGAAGTCGGCGTATAATTATTAATTATTGTATATGTTTGGTTAATTTTTTGTGCATATAATTGGTTTAATTGAATTTCAAATGCATCTTTGTAATTTTCGCTTCATTTAAAATTTTTTTGTAACTGTCGATACATATGGATTTTTAAACATAAAAAAATAACTAAAATTAATGCCCCTATTGCGGTTTTCAACCCAACTGCATTTCAGTCGAAGTTTAAAAATTCGGTATTGCCTACTTCAAAAAAAAAAATTGCGGTTGAAGTATGATCGAACTTCAACTTTTTTTGGTATTGCGGTTTTCAACCCTGTACAAGTGGGGTTGACTAGTATATAGCAGTCTGCTATTAAGCAGTCGAAGTTCAACATTCGTGCAGTGATATAAAAAAAAAATATTAAAGAAAAATGGAGAACGGGTAAAATAACTATTTTCATTAATGTTAAATTAATTTTAATTAATACTTTTTATAAATTTTAGAAAAAATAAAGTTACAAAAAAAAGCAATTCGAAAAATTGGTGAAGTTAATCGTACAGATAAAAGACATCGAAATCTACTCTTGAGTACACCAATTGTCCACTCCACAATATTCCGGGCCTTTGAGTGTACTGTATTGTAGCGTGCTTGGGGTGAAGAAGCTTCCGCCAAGCGATAAGGCGTCATTAAAAATTTATGCAGACGATAGCCAGCGTCACCTAAGAAATTACATTACTCCAATTATTTAGAAATAAATACGATAAAGTCTTACCCAAGATCCAAGGGTTATTCTGAATGTTGTTCTGTAAATGCACTTTCAAATCGCTAACATTGAAAACAAAACAGTCATGATTTGCGCCTGCATGCCTAGCATCCACATACCGAATAGACATTTTATACTCACAAAGCTAAAAATTTTAAGAAATTATACCATTTTGTTTGCAATATAATTCAGATTTTATACATACAATCATCACGTTTAAACTGAAATAGCCCTTTCTGTTAAGATAAAGATGTTGCACTTCTTTTCTTGGTGAAATTATGCGAACATGAGTCCCATCGATGCAACCAACTACTCCCAGGAAAGTACTTTTTGAAGAAAATGAAACTTTTGAAGCGTTTTGCTCCTCCTCAGTCATTTGAATTTTAATCCATTGGGCACAAATACTTTGTTCAATTATATTTAGAACCTCTTTAATTACTAAAGATATCGTAGGTTGCGCCAACCCAATGTTAAAATCATTTTCACTGCATTTTTGATAACCACCGTCAGCAAAGAAACGCAGAGTTGCGCATAATTTTAATATAGGAGGTATGGCCGTTCCTCGCACACGTTTGTGGAAATGTTCCTACATCTCAATCAGTAAAAAACAAAATGCTTCTTTATTTAATCGAAAATAACTTATGAATCTGCAACAAATATTATTAAAAAGCCACTCAATTGTGAAAAAACTATGGCTTACTTTGCATTTGGAAGCTCCAAGGGTTTTGAGTGATCACGAAGGCTTTTTCGATTTTGCCCCCAATATTTTCGCCATTGTAATATAAATCAAAACTTATATCCATTTTTTTATTTATTTTAATGTTTATTCACTTTTCCGCGAGCGACAACTGAATTAAATTATTTAGATATGTCGTTTAAAAAATTTTAGCAGTTTCACTATCTGTCAAATTTCCCTTTCTTAGGTTGGCAACGCCAATCATACTTCGACTGAACTTAGATGAAGTTCGCAATACCGAAAAAGAGTTTGGTTGACCTGAAGTTGAATTGCCTTAACTTCAATTCGACTAAACCGGGTTGAAAACCGCAATAGGGGCATAAGATTATGATTATAAGAATTGCATGCAATGTAAATTTTAAAGGGTGTTCTCGGATTGGTAAATAAATTTATACATTTCTTGTATGTTGGTAAACTTATAATTAGACTCGGAAGTTAAAATCTCGAATATTTTTACTTTTTCGTTTTGGTGAGCATGTATTACATCTTTCATTTCTTGCTCGTGGTTTACATATGTTTTATTATCGATAGTAGTGCTGAAGTTGTATTGAATTAAATGTGGACCGCTTATTGGACTTAATTCCACGTGTGTTCATTGTCGACTATATTATTACCATGGTCTAAAATTACTGAATTACTTGTTACATTTAGCAATTTTTCGTTTACATTTATTTGTTATAATTGGGTATTTATAAATTGTAATATTGCACTGTTAAAAGTGCATACGTGTACATACATCAGAATGTTCCAACACATTAATTATTGGAATATTATATGATTCGTTGTTAATCACTTCTTTTATTTCGTTTATATTAAAAGTACCAGGAAAGAAATTTCCTGTTTTTGCGAAATTAATTGTGTTTGTAATCGCTTCTAATTCTTTATAGACTTCTGTAATACTTAATTCTTCAGTTATAGATTTAAGGCCTAAAGTTTCTAAATTTTTTTTCAAATTGAGAATTTATTTTTCTTTGTTGATTGTTTTTATCTATAAGTTGGTTGAACCTGCCTTTATTTCTAAAAGGTCATCGTGATCCGGTGTTCCTGTTAAAAATTATAAAACTGAACCTAAAAAGTTTAGCATGGTGCTCGGTCGGTAAAAGTTGGTATTTAAGAATTTATATTTTATTTATTAATATATTTTGAGTTTTACTATACTGTAGACTCATAATATTATCATAAGGCGCTAAAATTGTAGAAAGATTTGCAACGTCGTAAAGGAAATATGAAATTTTTTTCCCGATGAATCAGTAATTTTATCAGAAAATCCTTTTTTTATTTAACTTTCCTATTATTTATTGAATCTACCCTACTTAAGAGTCTAACAATAAGTTTTCGAATCTTAAACTACTCACTTAATTTACACCCTACATGGGTGATTATTTTTTTAAACTGGGCCTAAAATATATCACGTCTGGGCTGGTAAGTCGTTTCTACGTAATCTTGAGCTCCTGTTCACACGCAATAGCGATCTTGCTAGTTGATTTGGGTGAACCGAAAGTTTCAATGCATACTTCGCGCTTCGTTGCTCTATTTCAGTTTGTACGTCTGGAATTCTTAAGTCGCGTTGGATGTTCTCATTTCGGATATACCACGGTGCTCCGGTGATTGTACGAAGAATTTTTGATTGCGCACGACGAAGAATTTCGATGTTGCTGCTACTCGCGTTGCCCCACAGCTCACACCCATAGGTCCAGATTGGTTTTAAAACAGTGTTGTATATAATGATTTTATACTCCAGACTCAGGGCTGAGCGAGAGTTAATAAGCCAATGCAAAGAACGTGCCTTTAACTTAAGGTAAGTCCTTTTAGCCTCTATGTGGTTTCGCCAAGTAAGTCGCCTATCCAGATGGACCCCTAGGTAAGTAACATGATTGCTTTGTGGTATTTGTACGTTGTTCAGTGTCAAAGGCGAACAGCTGCTCTTGTTTAGGGTAAATGTAACGTGCTTACATTTTTGCTCGTTAACCTTTATCCTCCAGTTTGCGAGCCAGTTGGCCACAGCTACGATATGATTTCCTAGCAGCGCATTTGCATGAATTGGGCACTTGGAGCGGCTGATTATTGCAGTGTCATCGGCAAAAGTAGACATAGTCAAGCGGTCGCTTACTGGGATATCTGAAGTGTATAAAACATATAGCATTGGGCCAAGAACACTGCCTTGTGGTACACCAGCTTCAATCGTTTGGGCTTCAGATGTAGTGGTGTTACATCGAACTACAAAATTTCGATCATAAAGGTAGGACTTAAACAGTTCGTGGGTGTTTTGCGGGAGTAGCGTTTTTATTTTGTACATAAGACCATCTAACCATACTCGATCAAAAGCCTGCGCGACATCAAGAAATATTGCAGAACAATATTCCCCTTTTTCAAAAGCTGTTCGAATTTCAGATGTGATCCTATGTACTTGCTCGATCGTTCCATGCTTTTCCCTGAAGCCAAATTGGTGAGATGGTATTATGTTGTGGGTTTCAAGATGTGGCTTAATGCGGAGCATAAGAAGTCTTTCAAATAATTTCGACATGCACGATAACAAGCTGATGGGCCTATAGGAGGATGGCTGCGTTTTGTCCTTTCCAGGCTTAGGTATCATCACTATAGTTGACTTTTTCCATTGTTGAGGAAAGTGAGCTTGTTTTGTGATTGCATTGAAAAACATACAGATACAGATTATAGCACAATTTGGTAGCTCAATAATCATTTTTGGAGTAATTAAGTCGTGCCCAGGAGCTTTTCTTGGATTTAATTTCTCCATAATTATTTTTGATATCTCTTCAGGTACGAATTTCACTGGCTCAGATTCCATCAAATAGGGTACGGTTGGAAGTGTAAAGTCATTAGTTTCTGGGTTTGGCTGGAAGACATCACTCCTAGCCCATTTGCCATTATTGTCACGTATTGGCATTTCACACTCTATTGGCGCACTTAGAGTTTGATGTGCTTTCCACAATGGGTGCTTTATACTAGTCGGTGACAGCTTTTGAATATACTGGTACTGCGCACGCTGTTCCTCACTTCTGAGGGCTCTCGTCAGTGCATGTGTGGCCGCTTTCAACAGTTGTTTTGAGGCTGGTGATCTATGAACCTGCCACTCCCTTCGTAGGCGTCGTTTTTGTAATACGAGTATTTCAATTTCCCCATTAGTTAAGCTATGCTTTTTGTTTTCCAGGTAACTTTTTTGAGGAGTTGAAATTTTGGCGGCTGTTATAATGGTTGATTCGAATGCTGCGATGGTATTTTCAATATCGACCGGTGTATCTAACTTTGGTTCGAGTTCTATGTGTGAGCTGATGTATTTTTTGTACTTTAACCAGTTTGTAGCTTTTGACGTGAGCATATAAGGTAGCTCTTTATAGTGTGACTGATGCCGCAAAGTGAAGAGAACTGGTGAGTGGTCTGATGAGAGGTCTGCTCTTGTTTCTGCAGTAAGAAGGCTGTGAGGAATTTTCCTAGTTACTGCGAAGTCAATTAAATCTGGCAGCTTATTCGGGTCTGTCGGCCAATATGTAGGCTTTCCAGGAGATACGTAGTCCAGTTTGTTTCTTTTACATATAAGGGCGTTATATAATTGCTTGCCTTTAGGATTACATAGCCGGGAACCCCAGTGAGGGTGTTTCGCGTTATAATCACCTGCAGCAAGAAAGCACTCTCCCAGCGAGCTGAAGAAATCTATAAATTGCTTTTCTGTAATCGGGAAACGTGGGGGACAATAAACGGCGGACAAAGTAATATCACCTTGCTTTGTCTGCACGCATATTGATGTTGCTTGAAGATAATTTTCAGCAGTTTCAGTTAAAGAATGGTGTTTAATGCGACTTCTGATTAAGATACCAGTTCCACCATGCGCCTTTCCATCTGGATGATTCGTACAATAGAAGGTATATCCCGATACATTAAAGTTGTATTTATTGGTTAGGTGAGTTTCTGCAAGAAGCATTATATCTATTTCCTTGTCGTTGAGAAATTTTGCCAGCTCCAGTTTATGGCGAGGTATACCATTTGCATTCCATAAAACAATTTTAAGCGAGCTAATTATTTTGAACTTTGGTTAGCAAGCAGTTGCAGCAATGTGTTTTGATTTCGCATGAGTTCTTGCATTGTGTTCTGCATGAATGTTATAAAGTTCATCATGCTATTTTGCATTGATGCTATCATTGCTTCGATATTCGATTGACTACCAGATTGAACGTGGGGCTGCTGTTCTTGCGGCTCAATAAGACTCGCTGTTGCTGTAGTTATGGGTTTTCCTAGGCCTGATTTTAGGACGTTTGCAAATGATACGCCCGTGACGGTTTTTGATGGAGCTGTCAGCGGATTCATATTGGAGGATACAACGTTCGGTACATTATGATTGCGTTCGGAGACTACGCGTTGGTTGATCCGATTCTTTAGCTCCTTGTAGACTGGACATCCTCTGTAGTTTGCTGTGTGGTTTCCACACTTTTTTACATTTGGGTCTTTTTTGTTTGACGTGCAGGTGGCAGAATCATGCAACTCTCCACAAGCTACACATACTGCGCGAAGTGTGCAGTAAGACCTGGTGTGACCATACTCTTGGCAATTGGTGCATTGTACAGGACCGTTTCTTTTATGCGGTTCCTCCACCGTGATCCTACGATGTAGCAAATATTGTAGTTTGTAAATGGGGTGCACACAATTTTTTCCAAGTTGTTTGTTTGTTGTCGTTGAATGATGCACTGGGGTAGCTGAGTGCGTTATTTGTAGTCGATTGTACACGGATTTGACAACATTTGAGGTAAATATACTTTCGTAATCAGCCATGAGATATTTGGCGTTCGGGGAAACCTATGTAAATATTTCTTCTATTGATTCATGGCGGTCTATCTTTGTGTGAAGTTTACGTAGATAACAATATTTAGAATACCTATCTATAGAGCTAAGATACTGTGCATTCCCTGCCAGCGATGAGTGGTTAAAAAACTAGTGAAAAAGTGGTGAGCTCGCCATATGCCGCATGAAGATTCTTATAGCAGAACCAGTCAAAAACGCTATTCCCTTCCTTCCTTTTCCTTCCTTATCGAGCAAAAGAGTGAACAGTTGAGCACGTAGGAAAAACGCAGAAAGCAGTTGTTCTCTTTTGTTTACGTTTCATTTGTTTAACATTACATGCAATTCTAAAAATTATTTCAGCAGCAATATGGAAGTGGACAATAGTGGTGAAATGTTTTTAAGTTTGTGCGAATTGTTCTCATTATATAGTTTTTATAAACAGTACAAAAACAACAAAAAACGAAAGAAAAGGTACAAAATTCGCTCAATCAATAAAAACTGGGGCTTTTGTGGTTACCAGATAAAAACTTTTCTGGTAATGAAGAGCAGCAAACCAGAACAACTTTTTTTGCATACAAGGGTGCCGCCGGACGTCTACAATTTGCTTCTGAATTTAGTATGGAAATCCTTGAAAAAGCCAAGCAACGGATTGGACCCGAGGAAAGGCGTTGGTATTACTTTAAGTTGATTTGTTGTGTTTTGCAAATTAATATACGTATGCATGTATATACATATGTACTTTTCTTACAATTGTTAGCTTTTTGTCACAAGGCGTGTCGGTGCAGAGCATTGCATGGAGCTATAAGTTACGAAAATCAACTGCACGCGAAATCATATAAGAGACGTGTGAAGTAATCTGGCAGCTACTTTCCCCAATTTATGTGAGCGAGCCAAAAGAGTCTCAATACAAGGACATTGCAAAAGATTTTTATAATATGTGGAACATTCCGAATTGTGTCGGTGCAATTGATGTTAAGCACGTTGCTATTAAGTGCCCGGCCAATTCCAATTCGATGTTCTACAATTATAAAAAATTCTTTAGCATCGTTTTGGTGGCTGTATGTGATGCGAAATATACGTTCACAGCAGTTAGTATTGGCAGCTATGGAAGTCAGAGTGACGGAGGTACTGTATATTAAATTGTTTAACATTGTATTTAGTATAATGCATTTCTGTTATTGTTTATGCAGGAATCTTACTCCAATTGGTAATTCATTATTACAAAACACTCTGCCTTTGCCACCACCTGTGCCACTGTCTGACGTATCACCGGAACATTTTCCTTACTTTTTCGTTGGAGATGCTGCATTCTCATTACGAAATAATTTAATGCGCCCGTTTCCCGTAGCTAATCTAACACACACGAAACGTATTTTCAATTATCGATTTTCACGCGCTTGTAGAGTCATAGAAAATTCTTTTTGGTTTATTGACTGCTCGGTGCAGAATTTTGAAAACAACAATTTTGAACAGAAAATTGTGAAAAAATTGTGTTGGCTTGCAACACAATTGTATAATGTTGAACGATCACAATCGCTGGTATTGTCCGGAGAACTATGTAGATCCAGTGGAAGGACATAGCATTGTTCATGCCGGTGAGTGGCGCCGGGAAAATGAAAACAACTCTTTACGACCAATGCCAACTTCGGTGCGTAGAGGTCCTTCAAATGCGTTTAACTTACGGGAAAGACTTGCTAACTATTTTATAAATGAAGGATCTGTACCAGAACAATTTAGACTCTATTACAGGAGGACCATATGCTCCTGGAGGACCTTATTAGAAATAAATACCATTTTTTTTTTAATTCATGAGATCATTTATTTCATTTTTTTTAATTAAAAACAAAAGCATATGTTTTGAATTATTTACATAACAAATTAATTATTTAACATATAAATAAAACTAAAATAATAATTAAAAATAAATACTTCATAACTTATATATTATATATTAAATTAATTTAACATTTTATTTAATATTACTCTCCTCTCTGTACTTCAAACGCAGCTTGTAACATTTTCTCTATTGCCCTAGCTTGCTTTTCCTCGTTCATTTTATTTAAAATGGAAACGGTTAAAGTGCTGAATGACTGCACAGCCGGGTTTGCGGATTGTTGTTGTTGAATTTGCTGGGTTGGTGAGGATGACCATTTATTCTTAAAAACCTCGATGGCTTGGATCATTTTTTGGTCAACCTCGCTAGTAGATGACCCTCGTTTTCTACCCTTTTTTGGTAGCCACCTGCGTAGAGCAGAATGCTGAGGGAAGCGAGGTTGACGTCGAAGGAGTCGGGGATGGTACGCTTTGCGCCACGGGGAAAGGAGGCGATGGCGACGGCAGCGATATTGTTATTGGCGACAAGGGTCATAACGGTGATGGCACTTCCACCTCCTGCGCATGTCCTTGTGGCTGCAATTGAGTCTCCCCAGCTGGTGATTGCAACTGACCCTGATCAGTGCAGCGGTTTCACAAATATTTTGTGAGAATCTAACCCTGTAAATTTAAGTTTTTATTACAAATACAAGTATGTATATTCAAGTAATATACTAAAACTTACGGTCGTGGTACAATACCCTTACATATGTGGCTTAAGGAACTTCATTACCTCCAACAAATGCCACTGCCTTTGGAACTCCATTCCGCTGCCGGAGGGGGCGTCAGCCTTTCGCACTTCCCTCCCGTATCGGTCTCGAAGTGTTAGCCATCCACGGCGACACATTTCTCCTTTATAAATATAATTAATTATTAGTAACAACATAAACAGTTGTAAATAACAAAGCAACTTACCACTTGCGTTCAACTCCCTCCCGATTTCAGCCCACAAAGCATCTTTCCTCGATTGCAGCTTGTAGTATGGACTGCTCTTATTGAATAATTCATTTCTAGCCTCCACTGAACCTATTAACTTTTCGTCGTTCATAGTTTATATTGATTCACACACGTATTTTGCTACTTGAATAAATCCAATAAATTTTTCATTTGACGTTTGTTTCAAAGGCGCTTGTTTACATTTGAACAATGTTGCCATTGCTCAATACGCATATATAGTTTTGTACATATCTATGTTTTCAATTACAATTGTTTACAATATTAAATATCAAAACTGAAAACAAACTATTAAAAATAGTTTATATATTTATAAATAATGGCATTCGATTCTGATTTTGAGTTATTTTTAATAAAATTTCAAACATATTGAACAGATTCAATTATCAAAGTTGATAATTACTATAGTATATCGATATTGGCAACTCTGCGTTGTGAGAGAGTAATCAGCTGACACGTTTCTGCTGCAAAAATCCAAATATCGTGGATTCTCACGTCATCCCACGTCAAAGAAAGAAGGGAGTAGCGTTTTTCACTGTTCACTTACATTGCGCGCCCATAAGATAGGTCGTATCAGCTGATACGGGCCACGATTCTACGTTCTCCACTGTTTCTGCTATAACCGTTCAATATCTCTGTTGCGCTCATTCAGCAGTGTCATATGAAAAAGTATATCTTTCCTGCTCTAATATCCCCAATCCACAGCTGATGCAGGGTCGCATTTTCTCTTTCCTAATTTAAAATATTTTTAAAATTCCAAACATTTTAAATTTAAATTTTTTAATTTTTCTTAATTAATAAACACAAATTTGTACATATGTTCAATAAAAAAATTATTGATATACATATGAAAATAAAAATTAATTATATAAAATGAAAATAATGCCTGAAGGAAAAGATTAATACATATTATCTGAAAAAACAGCAAAATATATTAAATACAAATAGAATTGACTCTGAAAAAAAGATTATTTATATAAAAATCCTAATAATATCTGAAAAAAGAATAATATTATCTGATTATTTAAAATATAAAACAAACATTTGTTTTCGAAGCACTTCAAAAAATAATTTTTTTAATGTTCTTCAGCTCCCCCTTCGATGCCGTCTTTATCTCGTCAAGAGAAGCGTAACGTCGTACTTTCATGGGCCTCTTCAATTTAGGGAACAAGAAAAAGTCACAGGGGGCCAGATCTGGGGAATACGGTGGCTGCGGCATCATTAGTGTGTTGTTTTTGGCCAAATAGTCGCGCACAAGCAACGATGTGTGTGAGCAGGGGCGTTATCGTGGTGCAAAAGCCAATTTTTGTTCTTCCACAAATCCGGGCGTTTCTGGCGGATTGCTTCGCCCAAATTGCGCATAACTTGTAGTTAATATTCCTTATTGACCGTTCTTCCCTGTGGCAAGAACTCCTGACGCACCACGCCCCTAAAATCGAAGAAAACTGTCAGTTACGATTCGCGATACTTTTTGAACACACCTCGTATTTACTTAACAACTTATATTTGCTACTTCTGATGATATTGCCGCTGCTTCCAATGCTATAAAAATAAATGAAGTAATTATTTGCAAAATATTGTTAAAAAATCACATAAAATTCATTCACTTGCCTTCTTGTTGAACGAGCATGAATGACATGCGTCTTTCAATAGTTTTTTTTATTCCCTTTTTGGGATTTTCTTTTAGCACTATTGACAATTATGTTTTCTCCTTCGCACTCATTCAAATAAATCAAGAAAAAGAAGAAACTTTTTTTCATCGCTAGGTAAACAAAAAATAGCCCGAAAATGTGCGTTGGCGTTAGTGCACAAAGTAAAAGTGTGTAATTGTATTGAAATATTTGAGAAAAGTGCGTTCGTACTTGTGTTGTAGACATATTTCACATGCTACTGCTACTTTTCTACACATATTCTTAATGTTTGGCCAAAAATTAGTTAACAATATTTCTTGTGTGTTGTTTTTATAATTTCTGTGTGCACTGTTATGTATCTGTGTGACTATTTCTCTTTGTTTATTTTCAGAGCTTACATGAGTGATAATTTTGTCTTTTAAATGAAAAAGTATTTCTTCATCTATATTCAACGCATTAGTAACATCTTTAAGTTTAATTAATAAATCTGCTGTATCTTTAAGAAATATTGTATGTTTGAATCGACTAAGAAAAGTTGTTTCAATCAGAACCTCGTTTTTTCATTATTTTGCAGTAAAATTATTTGATTCTTGAAATAATTAAAAGGCTGTTTAACTCTTTTTATAATTTCGTTATCTAACGTTTTAAGTTTGAATTATCTATATTTCGATATTGGAATCGTCAAATACCATTCGGAAAGTAACAGTGTTAATAAAAAATGCGAGAAATTTGTTGCAATTAACTGAAATAATATTAAATACCGAATTCTATTAAATAAATCAAATATTAAATAAAGGTTAAATCAAAAGGTTAATTAAAAATTTAGTCTTAACTGCACCCTCTGAACGTTATCGACGGTATGATCGTTTTTCCCATTGCCTACTTTGCTAAATAGTCTAATTGCTCCCGTTTTCCCAATTGGATCAATCAGAATACGCCACGTCCGTTTATGCGTAAGCAATTCTTCTTCTTCTTTACTGGAGTAGACACCGCTTACGCGATTATAGCCGAGTCAACAACAGCGCGCCAGTCGTTTCTTCTCTTCGCTACGTGGCGCCAATTAGATATTCCAATCGAGGCCAGGTCCTTCTCCACTTGGTCCTTCCACCGGAGTGGAGGTCTAACTCTTCCTCTGCTTCCCGCGGCGGGTACTGCGTCGAATACTTACAGAGCTGGAGTGTTTTCATCCATCCGGACAACATGACCTAGCCAGCGTAGCCGCTGTCTTTTAATTCGCTGAACTGTGTCAATGTCGTCGTATATCTCGTACAGCTCATCGTTTCATCGAATGCGATATTCGCCGTGGCCAATGCGCAAAGGACCATAAATCTTCCGCAGAACCTTTCTCTCGAAAACTCGTAACGTCGACTCATCGGTTGTTGTCATCGTCCAAGCCTCTGCACCATATAGCAGGACGAGAATTATGAGCGACTTATAGAGTTTAGCTTTTATTCGTCGAGAGAGGACTTTACTTTTCAATTGCCTACTCAGTCCAAAGTAGCACCTGTTGGCAAGAGTAATCCTGCGTTGGATTTCCAGGCTGACATTGTTGGTGGTGTCTACGCTGGTTCCAAGATTGACGAAATTATCTACAACTTCAAAGTTATGACTGTCAACAGAGACGTGAGAGCCAAGTCGCGAGTGCGACGACTATTTGTTTGATGACAGGAGATATTTCGTCTTGCCCTCGTTCACTGCCAGACCCATTTGCGTTGCTTCCTTGTTCAGTCTGGAGAAAGCAGAACTAACGGCGCGGGTGTTGAGACCGATGATATCAATATCATCGGCATACGCCAGCAGCTGTACACTCTTATAAAAGATTGTACCTGCTCGATTCAGTTCTGCAGCTCGAATAATATTTTCCAGCAGCAGATTGAAAAAGTCGCACGATAGGGAGTCGCCTTGTCTGAAACTTCGTTTGGTATCGAACGGCCCGGAGAGGTCCTTCCCGATCCTGACGGAGCTTTTCGTGTTGCTCAACGTCAGTTTACACAGCCGTATTAGTTTTGCGGGGATACCAAATTCAGACATCGCGGCATAAAGGCAGCTCCTTTTCGTGCTGTCGAAAGCAGCTTTGAAATCGATTAAGAGGTGGTTTGTGTCGATTCTTCTTCTTTTACGGGTCTTTTCCAAGATTTGGCGCATGGTGAATATCTGGTCGGTTCTTAATTTGCCAGGTCTAAAGCCACACTGATAAGGTCCAATCAGTTTGTTGATGGTGAGCTTTAATCTTTCACACAATACGCTCGATAGAACCTTATACGCGATGGTGAGGAGGCTTATCCCACGGTAGTTGGCGAAGGTTGTGGGGTCTCCTTTTTTATGGATTGGGCATAGCACACTTAAATTCCAACCGTTGGGCATGCTTTTGTCCGACCATATTTTGCAAAGAAGCTGATGCATGCTCCTTATCAGTTCTTCGCCGCCGTGTTTGAATAGCTCGGCCGGCAATCCGTCAGCCCCTGCCGCTTTGTTGTTCTTCAGGCGGGCAACTGCTATTCGAACTTCTTCATGGCTGGGTAATGGAACGTCTGCTCCATCGTCATCGATTGGGGAATCGGGTTTTCCTTCTCCTGGTGTTATGTGTTCACTGCCATTCAGCAGGCTGGAGAAGTGTTCCCTCCATAATCTAAGTATGCTCTGGGCATCGGTGGCTAGATCACCTTTGCGGGTTCTGCAGGAGTATGCTCCGGTCTTGAAACCTTCTGTAAGCCGCCGCATTTTTTCGTAGAATTTTCGAGCATTACCCCTGTCGGCCAGCTTATCAAGCTGTTCATACTCACGCATTTCGGCCTCTTTCTTTTTCTGTCTACAAATGCGTCTCGCTTCCCTCTTCAACTCTCGGTATCTATCCCATCCCGCACGTGTTGTGGTCGATCGTAACGTTGCGAGGTAGGCAGCCTGTTTTCTCTCCGCTGCGACACGGCACTCCTCGTCGTACCAGCTGTTCTTTTGCACTTTCCGAAAACCAATGGTTTCGGTTGCGGCTGTACGTAAGGAGTTTGAAATGCCGTTCCACAGTTCCCTTATACCGAGTTGTTGACGAGTGCTCTCAGAGAGCAGGGGTGCAAGCCGAGTGGAAAATCTTTCGGCTGTCTGTTGTGATTGCAGCTTCTCGACGTCGAACCTTCCTTGTGTTTGTTGGCGTGCGCTTTTTGCTGCACAGAGGCGGGTGCGAATTTTGGCTGCAACAAGATAGTGGTCCGAGTCGATATTAGGACCTCGGAGCGCACGCACATCTAAAACACTGGAGACGTGTCTTCCGTCTATCACAACATGATCGATCTTGTTGGTGGTTTTTCGATCCGGAGACAGCCAGGTAGCTTGATCTATCTTCTTATGCTGGAATCTAGTACTACAGATAACCATATTTCGGGCTCAGGTGAAGTCGATCAGCCTCAACCCATTTGGGAATGTTTCCTCGCGGAGGCTGAATTTACCGATCGTAGTGCCAAAGATACCTTCTTTGCCCACCCTGGCGTTGAAGTCGCCAAGCACGATTTTGATATCGTGGCGGGGGCATCTCTCATAAGTGCGCTCCAAGCACTCATAAAAAGCATCTTTGGTCACATCGTCCTTCTCTTCCGTCGGGCGTGGGCGCAAATCAGCGATTTGTTGAAGAACCTCGCTTTGATGCGGATTGTGGCTAGACGTTCATTCTCCGGAGTGAATGATAGTACTAGGCGACGGAGTCTCTCTCCCGCCACGAATCCAACACCAAACTTGCGCTCCTTTATATGGCCACTGTAGTAAATGTCACAAGGACCTACTCGTCTCTGTCCTTGTCCTGTCCATCGCATTTCTTGGACGGCGGTGATGTCAGCCTTTATCTTTACGAGGACATCTACCAGCTGGGCAGCGGCACCTTCCCAATTAAGGGGCCGGACATTCCAGGTGCATGCCCTCAAATCATAGTCCTTATTTCGTTTGCCATGGTCGTCATCATAAGGGCGGTCTCTCATCCGAGGCTGTTTTTTCCTTTTCATTGGGGGTGATTTTTTACGTGGCGGGTCCCAAACCCAACGCACAACCCTATGCAGGGGGACTTAAAATAATTCCTCCCGCTTTGCTTATTAGACCAATCACAGCTCGCCACGTCAGTTAATACGTAAGCAAGTAGGACTTACGAGGATTACGTGAGTCATACTGCCAGATCGTTCGTAACACTCCCCCCCGGTATATCCTGCAGATCAGGGTGTACCGAATTAATCACATCTAGAACGGCTATTTTGGCGGCAGGTCTCTCAAAGATGTCACAAGTTGTCTTCAAAGTGGCGCTTCTGACCTTTCCATCATCGCTCTTTCGTACTTGGATCACTTTGCCTTTAGGCCAGCAGTTCTGGGGTTGCCAGTGACGACGCAATAAAATGTTCTCTGTAACTGGTTCTGCGATTGGCTTAACTCCACTGGAGCTACCTAACAAGAAGTGGTTAGGAGTGAGTGCTTCTTCCTCTTCGTGGTCGATGGGGATATAAGTTAATGGCCGAGAGTTAACCGTCATTTCCGTTTCCATTAAGACTGCACGAAGGAGTTCATCACTGGGGCGGCTCGTTGTCAAAATTTGTTTAAGCACTTGCTTTACGGACCGAACTAATCGTTCCCACGCTCCGCCCATATGTGGCGAAGCGGGTGGTATAAAACGCCAGTTGGTTGCAGCAGAAGTAAAGGTTCTTGTGATTCGATTTTTATCTATCAAATCAAACGCTAACTTCAACTCCTTCTCAGCACCTTTGAAGTTCGTACCATTATCCGTCCAAATTTCTACCGGACTACCTCGGCGAGCCATAAAATTACGTACAGCTAGAATGCAGGAGTCTGTCGAGAGCGAGTATGCGATTTCGAGATGCACTGCTCTGGTTATTAGGCAGGTAAATAATACTCCGTATCTCTTCTCGGTACTTCTTTTGACCGTAACCAGGAGTGAACCAAAGTAGTCAACGCCTACGTAGGAGAACGGTCGACTAAATGCTGAGGTCCGGAATGCGGGTAGAGAGGCCATCATAGGTGGCCGAGGTTGAGATGTTCTGTTTTTACAATGCTGACAAATACGTCGAATCTTATTAGCCACTGTTCGTAGTTTTATAATCCAATAGAATTACCTTATCTCATTCACCATTGTTTCCAAATTCCCATGATGATGCTTTACATGGAAGTGGTTAATGATAAGGTACGTAACATGATGATTTGAAGGCAATAATACTTGATCTGGTCCCCTTGTTATCTTAACTCGACCATTTATCCTCAAAACGCCGTGATCATCCAGATAAGGTGATAGCTTCAGAATATTGCTGGATTTGTCAACTGGCTTTCCGGCTTCTAGAGATGCGATAGAGTTCCGAAGTTGTCGTGTTGAGCCTTTCTCCAAAGATAACATTGCGCTTTACGAAAATCTTCAGTAGTTGGTCCATTACAAATAGGTTGACTATCTCGAATAATGCTTAGCCAGACCCGAACACAATAAATTGTCATAGCTGTTGCACGAAGTAGACGGTTCCAAGTTGAAAATCTCAGTGGTTCTGGTACTACCTGATGCTGTTTTGAGGTTGGATGATGAAATCCAGTAAACTGTGGACGCAGCTCTTCAGTTGCAATGCATCGCAATTCGTCAGACTTAAGCCACTTGTCAGGCGAGAGGCACAAGAATGATGGCCCTCTAATCCATCGACTGTCGTTAGAAAAATCTGGATCACCGATCCATTTGGTTGCTTCGTCGGAAACGTTTTCCTCAGATGGAACCCAATGCCAGTCTTCGACGTCGGTCAGCTCTAAAATTTCACTGACCCGGAAGGCTACGAATTGTTTGTAAGGCCGATGATCGGATCGTAGCCACGCTAATACCGACCTGACCAGTAAACGCATTTATCAATGTGGATAGAGTGCGATTCGCTAACATGTTTGGCGAGGCGAGCGCCCAGAAGTGCTGCTTTCAGTTCTAAACGAGGTATGGATATTAGCTTCAATGGCGCCACCCTTGTTTTACTTGCGATCATTGTACAGCTAACCGTGTCGCCATACGAGTATCGAAGGTAACAAACTGCTGCGTAGCTTGTTTCACTTGCATCAACGAACGTGTGTAATTCGATTTTTGGAACTTCTTCAAAAACGGTTCGCATATAGCATCTTGGAATTCTTAGACACTCTACTTTCGGAGTTAGTTTGAACCATCTTAGCCACTTGGCAAATTGGTCATCAGGGATTGGAACATCCCAGTCGCATCCAGCTCTCCATATCTCTTGTAGGATAACCTTTGCATATATTACGTAGAAACTGATGAGCCCAAGAGGGTCGTAAATAGTCATGACCAAACTCAAAACCTCGCGCTTAGTAGGCCGCCTTTGATGAAGAAATATGTCAGAATCTCTATTCTTAGCGGACACGCGAAATGCGAAATGATCGCTGGACGTAATCCACCACATGCCTAAAACCTTTTCAGTAGGCATTTCACGGTCAAGATCAAGAGATAGCTCATCGATCCTTATTTAGGGCAAATAATACCCAACTTGAATTGGACAAAAAATTTGAATGAAAATTTAAATGAAAGCCTCCAAGTGCATGGACATGACGAACGTCTTGAGCTAATTTAATAGCTTCTTCTTCGGTGTCCACACTTACCAGCATATCGTCGACGTAGTGATTTTCCGTAATGCACTTTGTAGCAAGAGGAAATTTCTCCAGAAAATCTTTTGCATAATTATTTTTTACATATTGCGCGCAGCTCGGTGAACATGTAGCCCCAAACGTCATCACTGTCATTGCAAATGTATTCGGCTCGTTAGCGTTTGGTTCATACCAAAGAAAACGTAAGAAGTTTTGGTCTTCTTGTCGAACACGAGCTCGGTGAAACATTTCAGCTATACCGGCTGTCACAACAATTCTCTTTTGTCGAAACTTAAAGAGCACCGAGTGTAGAGCAGTTGTTAGGTCTGGACCTTTCAGCAGCATGCTGTTTAGGGACACTCCATTTACCTTAGCTGCTGCGTCCCAGACTAGTCTAACCTTTCCTGGTTTATTGGGATTGGTAACTGCGAAAATCGACAAATACCAATATTTTTTGACGGCGGAGTCGAGGGGTCCCAAGCGTCTGATATACCCCTTTTGAATATAATCACGTATCTTTGTGTGAAGAGTTTCAGCCAGGTCGTGGTCTCGTTGCATCCTTTTCCGTATTGATAAGCTATCGGGGACTTCAATGACCTGGTGCTTCCACAATAAGCTGGTCTCGAAACGGCTTCCAATGCGAACGGTGAATTTTTGCAGTTGCTCCAAAGCAACCTCATCCTCCTTAGACATTAAGGCAACAGGTTTGGTTGACACACCTAAGTTATCGAGGCAAATGTACGCTTTGGTGATTTCAAGCAGTTCAGCTTGCGCAGAGCAATCACAGATATGATAAACGTGGTGTATAGGATCGGTGCCGGCTTTATGCATCGACCCTTTCAAGGTCCATCCTAATTTAGACCTTTATGCAATTGGCCCATTTTCTCCCCCATATATGGATTTTATGGGAGATCCAAGAGCTGCGTTATTTAAGCCTATCAGCAGTTGTGGAGTGGCGTTTGAATAGGAGTGCAATGACACTCCTTTTAAATGTTTGAACTGTAATCGTAGTTTGTTAGCGTCGAGCGATTGAGTAGGCAAGTGGAGTTTCTTGACAGAGCGAACATCTTTAAGGGAAAATTGCTTATGACCATTTAGAGCCGGTCAGGTCAGCTATGACAGACTCGTTCTCGTACCGATGTGTGTCGCCAGTCCAACGTAGGCAGAGTGGTTGTGGTGTTCCTCTTACATTCAGCTGTTTTAAAAGCTCTTCGTAGATGAGTGTAAGAGATAAGCCATCATCTATGAAGGCGTACGTTGATACACTCTTCTGACCAGAGTGTATGACTACTGGTAGTATTCGAAACAGTGTGCTTGCCCCTGTTGCTATATGCGCATTAATGTTGGCAGAATGTTCTGTGGCTATCATTTTGACATTCCTTGACGCTTTCGTAGCTACAGATTGATCGAAGTCCGAGTAGTGTAAAAGTGAATGATGGCTGCGTGTGCATCCGTTAACGCCGCAAGGTTTGACCCAATTACATCTATTCATCGAATGCGTTCTCAAACATCGACGACATAATTTAAGTTTACGAACAACCTGCCACCTTTGATTTCGTGGCATTACCTTGAAAGAGGCACGATTAAAAACTTCACTACAATTTCCATTGCAAACGATACATCTTACCGAATTGAAATGATGATTGAGTGCCCCTCGTTTGCGCTCACGTATTGGATCCTTTGGAACGAGGACGCAGTTGGCACCTTGAGCCAACTGAAAGAGCCAATCACTGAAGTTTTGTAGATTGCATGCTGTTAGGCTTCGCTTATGCATTCCCCAATACGCTGGTAAAAGCCCAGGTAATTTCGAAACCAACCGCTGTTCAAATTCGGGATTGTTCAAATGACCAGTCAGACCTGATACCGACATCGTTGTGCAGATATTTTGCACTTCTACGGCGAAATCGACTATAGATTCCAAATGGCTCTCCGATGGTGGCGGTAGTTCACAAATTTGGCGTTGTAGAACACTGATGATCAATTCTGGTCTACCAAATCTCATTTGAAGAGTGGCCATAACTTGATTGACGCATGAAGAGTGCAATAGCAGATTCTTAACAGCCTTTAGCGCTGGACCTTCCAACGCCTGTCGCAGTCTTAGCAGATTCTCTTCGTCAGAGAATCCACAAACCTCTGTTGTTTGATTGTAAGTGGCATAAAATATCGGCCACTCGCTGGGTTTACCATCATATTTGGGTAATTCTTTAGCAAGGCTGTTACGAGAAGCAACTTGATCCCGAGTCAATCGGCGACAAATTGAAGAACCAAAAGACAAGCTCTTAACACGCCCAGCTGTCGGAAAAGTTGTATGAGCTGGTTGTGGCAAAACAGTCTCTGGATTGAGTGTTGAATTCTGTCGCAACTGCTGTTCAAGTGACTGTATTCGGTTCAATAACGATCGAAGTACCGGTGTTTGAATATCGGTTTCATCTTGTTGACCCGTTACCCTTCCGGTTGGAATACTGTTAGGTAGTGAAGACCCTCTTTTCGTGATATCGTTTAGAACAGGAGCGGTTGCATTAAATGGCGCCACAAATTGTGGTGGCAGCTGCAGCATTTGGGGTGGAGGAAGAGCCTCATCCCTGAACCTGGTTGAGATCCTAGGCATTGAATATTGCCTTTCGTCCAAGTCGTCATCAAAACTCATTGCATCTATGCGATCCAAAAAGCTATGCTGTTCTCTTAATAAAGCCCCCCTCTGTCGTAAGATTTCACTTTGCTCTTGTAACAAGTCGACGCGACGACGAAGGCCGAGTGAACCAAAAGAATTTAATGAGTGAACGGGACTTATGAGTCCACTTTCTTGTAGATGTGCTTGTTGGGGTGATACCGTATACACCCGACTTCCATTTGGAGGTGCTGCATATGATACGCCTGCGTTCGAACTCTCAGCTTGTGTCACAGGAATGCGCTGATTAGCAGCCCGATCAGTACCACTATTATCTTCCGGGTTGTTCACAATTGGAAAGCTGGTTGAGGTAGTGAGATTGGCGGCTGCAGCACAATTAGGGCCAAGACGAAATTGTCAGGTGCAACAGACGATTCTGAATTATTCGCGCGCGACATTATAATTTACGTTAAATGTAGTGCGCGATGAGGGTGGAATAAATTTTTTAAGATGTTAATAAAAAATGCGAGAAATTTTTTGCAATTAACTGAAATAATATTTAATACCGAATTTTATTAAATAAATTAAATATTAAATAAAGGTTAAATCAAAAGGTTAATTAAAAAGTTTAGTCTCAACTGCACCCTCTGAACGTTATCGACGGTATGATCGTTTTTCCCATTGCCTACTTTGCTAAATAGTCTAATTGCTCCCGTTTTCCCAATTGGACCAATCACAGCTCGCCACGTCAGTTCATACGTAAGCAAGTAGGACTTACGAGGATTACGTGAGTCATGCTGCCAGATCGTTCGTAACACTCCCCCCCGGTATATCCTGCAGATCAGGGTGTACCGAATTAATCACATCTAGAACGGCTATTTTGGCGGCAGGTCTCTCAAAGATGCCACAGGCTGTCTTTAAAGTGGCGCTTCTGACCTTTCCATCATCGCTCTTTCGTACTTGGATCACTTTGCCAATAGGCCAGCAGTTCCGGGGGTTACTTGGATCAACTATGTACGCTATATCACCGACTTCGATTGCCTTTACATCTGTAAACCACTTGCTTCGCTTGGTTATGGTGGGCAAGTACTCCACTATCCAACGTCTCCAGAAGGCGCTTGCTAGTTGCTGCGATATTTACCAGTTACGACGCAATAAAATGTTTTCAGTAACTGGTTCTGCGATTGGCTTAACTCCACTGGAGCTACCTAGCAAGAAGTGGTTAGGAGTTAGTGCTTTTTCCTCTTCGTGGTCGATGGGGATATAAGTTAATGGCCGAGAGTTAACCGTCATTTCCGCTTCCATTAAGACTGCACGAAGGAGTTCATCACTGGGGCGGCTAGTTGTCAAAATTTGTTTAAGCATTTGCTTTACTGACCGAACTAATCGTTCCCACGCTCCCCCCATATGTGGTGAAGCGGGTGGTATAAAACGCCAGTGGATTGCAGCTGAAGTAAAGGTTCTTTTGATACGATTTTTATCTATCAGATCAAACGCTAACTTCAACTCCTTCTCAGCACCTTTGAAGTTCGTACCATTATCACTCCAAATTTCTACCGGACTACCTCGGCGAGCCATAAAATTACGTACAGCTAGAATGCAGGAGTCTGTCGAGAGCGTGTATGCGATTTCGAGATGCACTGCTCTGGTTTTTAGGCTGGTAAATAATACTCCGTATCTCTTCTCGGTACTTCTTTTGACCGTAACCAGGAGTGGACCAAAGTAGTCAACGCCTACTTAGGAGAACGGTCGACTAAATGCTGAGGTCCGGCATGCGGGCAGAGAGGCCATCATAGGTGGCCGAGGTAGAGATGTTCTGTTTTTACAATGCTGACAAATACGTCGAATCTTATTAGAAACTGTTCGTAGATTTATAATCCAATAGAATTGCCTTATCTCTTTCACCACAGTTTCCAAATTCCCATGATGATACTTTACATGGAAGTGGTTAATGATAAGGTACGTAACATGATGATTTGAAGGCAATAATACTTGATCTGGTCCCCTTGTTATCTTAACTCGACCATTTATCCTCAAAACGCCGTGATCATGCAGATAAGGTGATAGCTTCAGAATATTGCTGGATTTGTCAACTGGCTTTCCGGCTTCTAGAGATGCGATAGAGTTCCGAAGTTGTCGTGTTGAGCCTTTCTCCAAAGATAACATTGCGCTTTACGAAAATCTTCAGTAGTTGGTCCATTACCAACAGGTTGACTATCTCGAATTATGCTTAGCCAGTCCCGCACACAATACATTGTCATAGCTGTTGCATGATTCCATGTTGATAATCTCCGTGCTTCTGGTACTACCTGATGCTGTTTTGAGGTTGGATGATGAAATCCAGTAAACTGTGGACGGAGTTCTACAGTTGCAATGCATTGCAATTTGTCAGTCATAAGCCACTTGTCAGGCGAGAGGCACAAGAATGATGGCCCTCTAATCCATCGACTGTCGTTAGAAAAGTCTGGATCACCATTCCATTTGGTTGCTTCGTCGGAAACGTTTTCCTCTGATGGAATTCAATGCCATTCCTTGACGTCGGTCAGCTCTAAAATTTTACTCACCCGGAAGGCAACGAATTCTTTCTAGCGCCGATATTCGGATGGTACCCACGCTAATACTGTTCGGGAATCTGACCAATAAACGCATTTATCAATGTGGATAGAGCGCGATTCGCTAACATATTTAGCGAGGCGAGCGCCTAAAAGTGCTGTTTTCAGATCTAACCTTGGTATGGATATTAGCTTCAATGGCGCCACCCTTGTTTTACTTGCGATCATCGTACAGCTAACCGTATCGCCATACGAGTATCGAAGGTAACAAACTGCTGCGTAGCTGGTTTTACTTGCATCAACGAACGTGTGTAATTCGATTTTTGGAACTCCGCCAAACACAGTTCCCATATAGCATCTTGGAATTCTTATACTCTCTACTTTCGAAATTAGCTTGAGCCATCTTAGCTACTAGGCAAATTGGTCATCAGGGATTGGAACATCCCAGTCGCATCCAGCTCTCCATATCTCTTGTAGGATAACCTTGGCATATATTACGTAAAAACTGATGAGTCCAAGAGGCCGCCTTTGATGAAGAAATATGTCAGAATCTCTATACTTAGCGGACACACGAAATGCGAATTAGTCACTGGACGTAATTAACCACATGCCTAAAACCTTTTCAGTAGGCAGTTCACAGTCAAGATCGGGAGATAGCTCATCGAGCGGATCCCTCTTTAGGGCAAATAATACCCGACTCGAATTGGAGAAAATATTTCTTAAATGAAAGCCTCCAAGTGCATGGACATGACGAGCGTCTTGAGCTAATTTAATAGCTTCTCTTCGGTGTCCACACTTACCAACATATCGTCTACTTAGTGATTTTCGGTAATGCACTTTGAAGCAAGAGGAAATTTCTCTTGAAATTCTTTTGCATTCTTATTTTTTGAATATTGCACGCAGCTCGGTGATCATGTGGCCCCAAACGTCGTCACTGTCATTGCAAATGTAGTCGGCTCATACCAAAGAAAACGTAGGAAGTTTTGGTCTTCTTGTCGTACACGAACTTAGTGAAACATTTTAGCTATACCGGCTGTCACAACAATTCTCTTTTGTCGAAACTTAAAGAGCACTGAGTGTAGAGGAGTTGTTAAGTCTGGACCTTTTAACGGGTGATTTTTTTGAGGTTAGGATTTTCATGCAGTAGTATTTGACAGATCACGTGGGATGTCAGACATGGTGTCAAAGAGAAAGATGCTCAGTATGCTTTGACATTTCATCATGAATAGACTTACTAACGAGCAACGCTTGCAAATCATTGAATTTTATTACCAAAATCAGTGTTCGGTTCGAAATGTGTTTCGCGTCCGTGTCCGATGAGCGATGAGGCTCATTTCTGGTTGAATGGCTACGTAAATAAGCAAAATTGCCGCATTTGGGGTGAAGAGCAACCAGAAGCCGTTCAAGAACTGCCCATGCATCCCGAAAAATGCACTGTTTGGTGTGGTTTGTACGCTGGTGGAATCATTGGACCGTATTTTTTCAAAGATGCTGTTGGACGCAACGTTACGGTGAATGGCGATCGCTATCGTTCGATGCTAACAAACTTTTTGTTGCCAAAAATGGAAGAACTGAACTTGGTTGACATGTGGTTTCAACAAGATGGCGCTACATGCCACACAGCTCGCGATTCTATGGCCATTTTGAGGGAAAACTTCGGACAACAATTCATCTCAAGAAATGGACCCGTAAGTTGGCCACCAAGATCATGCGATTTAACGCCTTTAGACTATTTTTTGTGGGGCTACGTCAAGTCTAAAGTCTACAGAAATAAGCCAGCAACTATTCCAGCTTTGGAAGACAACATTTCCGAAGAAATTCGGGCTATTCCGGCCGAAATGCTCGAAAAAGTTGCCCAAAATTGGACTTTCCGAATGAACCACCTAAGACGCAGCCGCGGTCAACATTTAAATGAAATTATCTTCAAAAAGTAAATGTCATGAACCAATCTAACGTTTCAAATAAAGAACCGATGAGATTTTGCAAATTTTATGCGTTTTTTTTTTTAAAAAAGTTATCAAGCTCTTAAAAAATCACCCTTTAGTAGCATGCTGTTTAGGGACACTCCATTTACCTTAGCAGCTGCGTCCCAGACTAGTCTAACCTTTCCTGGTTTATTGGGATTGGTAACTGCGAAAATCGACAAATACCAATATTTTTTGATGGCGGAGTCGGGGGTCGTAAACGCCTGATATACCCTTTTTGAATATAATCGCGAATCTTTGTGTGAAGAGTTTCAACCAGACCGTTGCATCCTTTTCCGTAGAAAATTCGCCCTAAATAAGGCCATTGATAAGCTATCGGGAATTTCAATGTCCGGGTGCTTCCACAATAAGCTGGTCTCGAAGCGGCTTCCAGTTCAAACGGTGAATTTTTGTAGTTGCTCCAAAGCAACCTCATCCTCCTTAGGCATTAAGGCAACAGTTTTGGTTGACACACCTAAGTTATCGAGGCAAATGTACGCTTTGGTGATTTCAAGCAGTTCAGCTTGCGCAGAGCAATCACAGATATGATAAACGTGGTGTATAGGATCGGTGCCGGCTTTATGCATCGACCCTTTCAAGGTCCATCCTAATTTAGACCTTTATGCAATTGGCCCATTTTCTCCCCCATATATGGATTTTATTGGAGATCCAAGAGCCTACCAGCAGTTGTGGAGTGGCGTTTGAATAGGAGTGCAATGACAATCCGTTCAAATGTTTGAACTGTAATCGTAGTTTGTTAGCGTCGAGCGATTGAGTAGGCAACTGGAGTTTCTTGACAGAGTGGATACCTTTATGAGAAAATTGCCTATACCCATTTAGAGCGATATGGTCAGGTCAGCTACGACAGATTCGTTCTCGTACCGATGTGTGTCGCCAGTCCAACGTAGGCAGAGTGGTTGTGGTGTTCCTCTTACATTCAGCTGTTTTAAAAGCTCTTCGTAGATGAGTGTAAGAGATGAGCCATCATCTATGAAGGCGTACGTTGATACACTCTTCTGACCAGAGTGTATGACTACTGGTAGTATTCGAAACAGTGTGCTTGCCCCTGTTGCTATATGCGCATTAATGTTGGCAGAATGTTCTGTGGCTATCATTTTGACATTCCTTGACGCTTTCGTAGCTACAGATTGATCGAAGTCCGAGTAGTGTAAAAGTGGATGATGGCTGCGTGTGCATCCGTTAACGCCGCAAGGTTTGACCCAATTACATCTATTCATCGAATGCGTTCTCAAACATCGACGACATAATTTAAGTTTACGAACAACCTGCCACCTTTGATTTCGTGGCATTACCTTG
Organism: Bactrocera zonata; assembly: GCA_037783105.1. Lineage (NCBI taxonomy): Eukaryota > Metazoa > Arthropoda > Insecta > Diptera > Tephritidae > Bactrocera > Bactrocera zonata. The sequence goes on from JBAWJQ010006683.1 coordinate 665,465, forward strand.
AAAGAGGCACAATTGAAAACTTCACTACAACTTCCATCGCAAACGATACATCTTAATGATGATTAGGTGCCCATGTTTTGCGCTCACGTATTGGATCCTTTGGAACGAGAACGCAGTTAGCACCTTGATTCAACTGAACGAGCCAATCACTGATTTTTTTGTAGATTGCATGCTGTTAGGCTCCGTTTATGCATTCCCCAATACGCTGGTAAAAGCCCAGGTAATTTCAAATCCAACCGCTGTTTAAATTCGGGATTGTTCAGGTGACCAGTCAGACCTGATACCGACATCGTTGTACAGATATTTTGCACTTCTACGGCGAAATCGACTGTAGATTCCAAATGGCTCTCCGATGGTGGCGGTAGTTAACAAATTTGGCGTTGCAGAATACTGATGATCAATTCTGGTCTACCAAATCTCATTTGAAGAGTGGCCATAACTTGATTGACGCATGAAGAATGCAATAGCAGATTTTTAATAGCCTTTAGCGCTGGACCTTCCAAGGCCTGTTGCAGTCTTAGCAGATTCTCTTCGTCAGAGAATCCGCAAACTTCTGTAGTTTCATTGTAAGCGGCATAAATCATCGGCCACTCGCTGGGTTTACCATCATATTTAGGTAATTCTTTAGCAAAGCTGTAACAAAAAGCAACTTGATCCCTAGTCAGTCGGCGACAAGTTGAAGAACCAAAGGACAAGCTGTTAACGCGGTCAGCTGCCGGAAAAGTTCGCCTCAACATGGTTGAGATCCTAGGTATTGAATATTACCTTTCTTCAAGGTCGTTATCAAAACCCTTTGGATCTATGCGATCCAAAAGCTATGCTGTTCTCTTAATTAAGCCTCCTTCTGTCGTAAGATTCTGCTTTGCTCTTGTAGCAACTTAGCGCGACGACGAAGGCCGAGTGAACCAAAAGAATTTGAGGAGTGAACAGGAGTTATGAGTTGACTTTCTTGTAGATGCGCTTGTTGGAGTGATACCGTATACACCCGACTCCCATTTGCAGGAGCTGCATTTGATACACCTGCAATCGAACTCTCAGCGTGTGTCACAGGAATGCGCTGACTAGCAGCCCGATCAGTACCGCTATTATCCTCCAGGTCGCTCACAATTGGAAAGCTTGTTGAGGTAGTGAGATTGGCGGCTGCAGCACAATTAGGACCAAGGACGAAATTGGCAGGTGCAGCAGACGATTCTGAATTATTTGCGCGCGTCATTTACGTTAAATGTAGTGTTCAATGAGGGTGGAATTAATTTTTTAAGATGTTAATAAAAATGCACGAAATTTTTTGCAATTAACTGAAATAATATTTAATACTGAATTAAAATGTTAAATAAAGGTTAAATTTAAAAGTTAATTAAAAAATTTAGTTTCAACTGCACCCCTGAACGTTATCGGCGGCATAATCGTTTTTCCCATTGCCTACTTTGCTGAATAGACTAATTGCTCCCGGTTTCCTAATTGGGCAAATCAGAATACGCCACGTCCGTTTATGCGTAAGCAAGTAGAACTTAAAATAATTGCTCCCGCTGTGCTTATTAGACCAATCACAACGCGCCACGTCAGTTCATACGTAAAGGCCCGTATCCAGCTCTCAAGTAATAGCTCAAGAAAAAAAAATACATTATTTCTTCAAGTAGTTCTGACAGCTGGTTACGCATTGTGAATGATCCACTTTAGGAGAGCAAGAGAGAATAAACAAAGAAAATAAACTTTGTGCGTAATATGCATACATATATGTATGTGTGCAGTAACATAAATATTTTTCTGGCGATTTTAGGAATGTTGTTGATGATTGGTAAGTTTTACACAACATTTCAAATTGAAGTGTACTACATGATAATGATTTTAACTAATTTAGGACGAATTTAACGATTACTTTAAATTTTCTTCAAGAAACAATTGTTGATTTGATGTTTCTTCGCAAAACCAGGTTTGCCATATTCGCATTTTATTGAAATAAAGTATTAAAAATTAGTACAGGATTACTTTGTAGCTGCACAAGTAAATTTATCGCAGGAAAGTTTCTTGTCCGTTTCTTAAGCGTTTTTTATATGAAATTTTCTTTCTTGAAAACTGGATGCTAAGCTTAAGCAAGTAGGACTTACGAGGATTGCGTGAGTCATGCTTCCAGATCGTTCGTAACACTAATAATCCCAGCATCTTCTAAAAAATTTATTTCTTCCAAAAAGTCACATCGTGACGCATTATCATTTATTTCTAGAGATTCCTCACATTGGGTCTACAGTCACTTCTTCATATTCTTCCACTTCTAATGGAGTCTCTAAAGCTTCTAGTCCTTCTGTCAGCTGTCCTATTGTCCTCTAAAAGGAGGCACTAGTCCTTACAGTAGTTGCAATGACGACAGCTGTCACTATTACCATTAATGTCTCCTCATTCATTTTGATGTCACTTATAAACTGACTGCTTTTTTCATCCTTTACTATATATTTCCTATTGTATCAACGAATTTATTTTACTTAATTCTTTAGCGCACTTCTTTTATGGCTATTTAAATACACTTAAACAATTCAGCCTTCGGGCCACTTTAAAAATTTTGTTTACACCTTAGAAGATTTAATAATTTAGCGCTAAACTAAAACTAAAACTCGTATTATATATACTACTGTGCCCAAGAAATAAGGGGACATTTGAATTTAAACTGCGCGCATCGAAGGATTTGGAGAATAATTTTTTTTTTTTTTAAGTTGATAATACTGTCAGTCACATTTATGTCAAATATCATGTCAAAATATTCATTAGTGTTTGAGATACGTGTCGTTTTGTGAGCTGCTAAAAGTAAGTTTTTCGTTTTTTGCGATGTCAAAATTTGTTGAGCGAAGAATTTGCATTAAATTTTGCTTACGGAATCAATTTTCTGCTGCGGATACGTTGAGGATGGTGCAAAAAGCCTTTGGTGATGAGACTATGTCTAAAAAAAATGTTTACAAGTGGTATAGTAAGTTTCAAGCCGGCCGTGAACGTGTCGAAGACGAAGAGCGTCCAGGACGACCATCAACCTCAACCGACGAAGCTCACGTTCAACAAATCAAAGATTTGGTATTGAAAAACCGTCAATTAACAATTAAAGACCTTGCTGATGAAGTTGGCATATCGAAAGGCTCATCCAATACCATTTTGAAGGATGTTTTGGGCCTCAAGCGCGTCAAATCTGGACTGGTACCGAAAACATTGAATTTTTTGGAAAAAAGGCGTCGCGTTGAAGTGTGTGAAACGATGCTTTCCGACTACCAGGGTGTCATGAAACGCATTATAACTGGCGATGAGACTTGGATCTATGCTTACGACCCCGAAACAACCGATCAATCGAGCGAATATTGTGCCAAAAGAGAGCCGAGACCAAAAAAACCGCGCCAAAGTCGCTCAAAAATCAAGGTCATGTTGACTGTTTTCTTCGATTATCGTGGTGTTGTGCATTATGAATTCCTTCCAACCGGTCAAACAGTCAACAAGGAATATTATTAACGTTATGCATCGTTTGCGTAACGCTATCCGCCTAAAACGGCCGGAATTGTGGAAAGACAATTCTTGGCTTTTACACCACGATAATGCACCATCCCATACTGCCCTCGTAATTCGTGATCATTTCGCCAAAAACTCAACCCATATCGTTCCGCAACCACCGTATTCACCTGATCTGGCGCCGTGCGACTTCTGGCTGTTCCCCAAGCTCAAAAGACCGCTCCGGGGACACCGTTTTTATACGATAGAGGAGATTCAAGCCGCAGCGAAGACGGAGCTGAAGGCCATCCCGGAAAGGGACTACAACCAGTGTTTCGAAGAATGGAAAATCCATTGGCATAAGTGCAATGCATCGGGAAGGGATTACTTTGAAGGGGATGAAATTGATTTGGAAGAATAAATAATGAATTTTCAAAATAAATACAATGCCACCTTATTTTTTGGGCACAGCCTCTGGTTGAATTTATGTTACCTACATATGTACCATTTATTTAATTTGTTGAGCTAATTAGGTTGATTTTTATATCAATATCTCGGATACCAAAAAATGTAGCAATGCAACTAAGTGACTGCCTATAATACCCAATACAATAAGAGACCAAATTTGATTGCGATCCATTAGGTTCTTCGTATAATGCAAATTTAATTACTACGGTACACTTCATACATACATCTGGGGTATTCCATACCAAATCGACCACTTTTGAGCCCGACCCCTCTAGATTTTGCTGAAAGTTATCCATCCTTTTCTTCCCTTTTTTTTTAGAATTTTTTCAAAAATTTTTGTCCAACTTCAAAAAAGTTATGAATTTTTCAAAAGTATTTTTTTTTTTATTTTCAAATACCCATAACTTTTTTAGAAATTGACCTTTGGGGACCTGTTTTTGTTAAAATTTTTGTTTTTGAATGATATTTTCGAAAAAATACACAAAAAAATTTGACACTATCAATTATATAAAATAATCGTTTTTTTTTTAAGTAAAATCGTAATTTTTTGGAAATTCGCCATTTTTTCCCCTCAAAAAAAAACTTCAATTAATTTGACAACTATTCCTGCCAATCCCGGAGTGGGCCGATTCTTTTAAATATTTTTTTATTTATTTAAAAAAAATTGTAAAATTTTCAAAAATGAAGAAACTAAAAAAAATATAAAAAAATCGACCCACTCCGGGATTAGCAGGGATAGTTGTCAATTTAATTAAAGTTTTTTTGAGGAAAAAAATGGCGAACTTCCAAAAAATGACGATTTTATTTAAAAAAACCGATTATTTTATATAATTGATCGTGTTCAATTTTTTTCGTGTATTTTTTCGAAAAGTTCATTCAAACACAAAAATTTAAAAATGAAGGTCCCCAAAAGTAAATTTCTACAAAAGTTATGGCTATTTGAAAATAAAAAAGCAATTCTTTTGTAAAATTCATAACTTTTTTGAAGTTGGACAAAAAATTTTGAAAAAAATCTCAAAAATGTTTTTCAAAGGGTTGAAAAGGATGGAAAAGTTTCAGCAAAATCTAAAGGGGTCGGGTTCAAAAGTGGTCGATTTGGTATGGAATGCCCTATATGTATGTATGTATCATTCTACCAAAATAACCACGCTTGTTGCAACTGTACGTATAGTTGGTGAAACATATGTAATTTTGTGTTCCTTTTCCTTCGCCGGTTAATTGAACTATCGAAATACCATCGGCGACCAGCGATAAAAAAAAAATCTTTTAATTATTTTAATTTTTTCATTAAATCAATAAAGTTTAATGGGGCATATTAATTTTCTATAAATTGATTAAGTCGTTTTGATTTTTTGGTATGACCGTGTATTATAATCTTATCACTTAAAAAGTGGAATGAGAGAAAAACAGGATTTGTAAAAAGCATATAAACTGAGCTCAAACTCACAAAAAACGTCGTGTTGAAATATAGCAGTATAAAATTTTTCACAACGTTGGCTTTGCTATTGATAAACTATTGCTAAACAGGGAACCAAGCTTTCTTCACTGCCGTCCCATTCCTCATCGTCTCCGCTGACATCTGTGAATGTACATACATATCTCTTTTTGCAATTAAACTTTCATCAAATATCGTTAAATGGTTAGGTGTAGACAGAGACATAGAAAAATTACAATTTAAAACAATTTCTTTTGCAAGTAAATTGTTTTGTTTTATAAAAATTAAACTACATATAGTAATATTAATTTAGGTTTCAACTTGACTAGGCATAAAATAAAAAAATTATAACTTTAAAAATAAAGGCTGTTTGTGTTGACGCAGTTCCAACTGAAGCTCCTTGCGGTGACCATAACTAGTCCTTGGAGATTCATATCAAATCAATCGGTAAAAAAATATTTTTTTAATAGATAAACCACCTTTTTTTAATTAACAAAATGACGGTCTGAGGAAAAATGTTTAAAACTTTCGGGAAAATCACAATCGTTTTATTAATTTTAAAAATAGAAATGTAAGGCATTAGTTTCACCTGTTTTCAAAAATAATCTGTATATATTGGGTAGTCGAAAAAGTCTTTTCGTATTTTGTCAATAGATGTCGTTGTAGTCGTATATCTCCAGTGCTACCAATCACATTGTGTCATGCCATGTAGGGTTAGAAAGGTGAGATTTCGAGCTTCATTTAACAACAAAAAATTAAATTCGGGGAAGTTGAAAAAATATTACGAAAAGACTTTTTCGACTACCCAATATTTCATTGAAATCCACCGAGCCGTTTCCGAGCTACAGTGGTCACTAGTTCAAAAACATGAGGGGAATTCTTTTACTCTTGCAAAACCCTTGCACCGTGAACGTATTGCACGAATTTTAGAATGTTTATTTTCGTGCATTTTACAGAAAGATATATTTCGTCGTTTAATTGTTGAGAAAGGTAAGTTTTAAATAGATGTTATTATTTCTATTTAAATTATAAAGATTTGTTACAGTAGTTTTAAAAATGAATGCAGAAGGTGCGCCAATTCACAATAGTCATTCACGAATAAATTGACCGAATCAGCTGTTCATATGTCACTAGATTTTGCATTGGGTGCTTTCATAACCTTACATATTTCGGTATAGGATTTTTGCATTTTGTGTTATCGTGCAATCTTGCAAGAGCAAAAGAATCCTCATATGGTTTTGAGCGCTTGAAGTTTTACACGAACGTTACAGAGCACCAGTCCTTTGCTAATGCCGAATAATTCGAAAACTATATGTCGGATTTAGTTAAAATTTTCAGAGGATATTTATGAGATATTATGATTTAAGAAAATGTTATGCAAAATTCTGACTTTCACTAACGCCTTAAAAAAACTTGAGTTGTAAAATGGTGTTCTTTACTTAAAGCTGCATTAAGGCATTTTTGTTAGTCTCTCATACATAGAAATCAATTAAGCTCGTTGTCAATAGCTCTATCATTTACAATTACATTTATATTCTCAGCTTTTGTGTGTTACTCCATATCAAAATTTTAACAGAGTCAATAGACAGTAAATATTAGTGTATGCTTCCTAATACATATAATATTATGCCGCCTATAATGCTGTATAAAAGAGTTTCATTGTCACATCAAAACATATATTTTCTTAAAAAGTACAAACATCAGCTACATTTCGAGAAATTTTACTTAATATTAGTAATGATATTTGATAGTTATTGGCGTTTGGAAGGTCTATTTTAAGCTGAAGAAGTGCTATCTTCTCCAATAGGAAAATGTCCTGACCCCCTCGCCTTGTTTTTCTTTCATAGCAAATTTGGAAAAAAATCCAGATGAGAGTTCAGTCTTTGTAATTTTCCAATTTATCATTTCCCAAAAAATTACGTAAATCAAATAGAGACGAGTTTTTGCCGATCATTCAAATTTTTTCCAAAACTCGTATCCTTTATCAAGTGCCGTATTTGTGGATCTATAAATACACTCTCTTTTTAAATTACGACGCTGTGGTTTAAAAGTCAATTCTCCACACACATAAAAAATCGGTCGGGGTTGTTAGAACACTTTCGTAGCATGTTTACTATGTAATGAACGTGTATATGAAGTACATACGTTAGTCGAATGCAATAGTTATACAGGCGTATAATAAAGTTACTTAAAAAAGACACGTATATGAGATCAGAAAAGAATACATACATAGCTGTCACACAAAATTGTTAATGAGAGTGCTCCAATATAAATCAAAATCATCGGAAAGTTCCCGTGACAAACACAGTGTTTACCAGTGCTATGAGAGATAGAAAGTATGAAGAAAGATAAAGTACAGAAAAAGCCAATATTAAAACGTATTCACTATTCAGCATATAAGGAAAATTTCTAAATCTAATTTCATTTCAATATATCACTTCCGATGAGGTGCCTAACCTTACCATGGTATAGAGGAGTAGGGAAAGTCCCATTCACCATAGAAAAAGAGCCATTCACAGTCCTTAAGCTACCCCCCAAGTGTACGTCAAAATAAAAAGTGTCATGGCCACCTCTGGTGAATAAGGGTGGCGAGACGTCAAAACGGGTTGCAGAAAGCGAAAATGCTAAAATATTAAATTATAAATTTATAGTACTATGTTTGTATATGTATAAATACTATTTTCAATTTCTGTTATAGAATGAAGTTTAATGCTGTTATCAAAAGATTTAAATATATCTTCTTGATATAAATAAATATGCTATATATTTTAAAGCGTTGTAGTTAATTTATTCATGGAAAAATTGAAAATTATTTTTGATAATGAATGTACCAAAAGAGATAACTATTGTGGAAAAATTTGGTATTTCATATTATAATAATTCGTCTGAACAGTAAAACACAATTTCTTACTCTAAGATAAATCAAGAGAGATAATTATAATAGCCATGTTTTCTGAATTTTAAGTATAAATTTTTGTAATCACAAACTACATACACGTTTTATATGTCAGAATTTAACTATATGCCGGCGATCAGGAATCCTACTCTTTCCCAAATGGAGTGTTTGATTATTCTCACAGATTTACCACATTATTTTTTAGTTCTAAGCTAAGTTTTTAAATAAACAGGATTCTTAAAGAAATTATTTTTTGCATTTGCAATATCTATATAGTAGTAAAAAGTATTTTAAATTAGCTTACGCAACACTATTTTGCCATGCTCAGTAGCAATACTGGCGTAGTATTAAAAAAAAATAAATGATTGTTCCAAATACATTCCATTTGAAATTATTCAAATCGATAATAACTTGATTGGCCCAATTAAAAATACAACTCAAATTCCTTAATTTTTAATAGCGGTTCATTATTAGCCAAATTACATTTATTTGTTTTTTTTAAGTTTTAATATAAACTTCCACACCATTTATAATCGACCATAATTCACTAGATGTAAAGACGAATTGTAATTCGCGTAGATGCAAATGTTTATTTTTCAAATCGCTGCTTGGTCACCAACGCTGCCAACTTTCATTTGATGAGTGTTTTTATTATTTGCTTGGCTGTTGTTAGCGTTGTTGTCATTATAGTAGTTTTATGCAAACATACGTAGTTCTTCTATCGGTTTTGGTGGAGCTGGTTCCTTCCACTCTCCCGATTCGGCATCATAATATTGCGCAGCACGATATGGTCGCAATTTCCATGGTACATGCTCTTCCATGGAGGTCAATTGTACATCCAAACGACATCGGTAATACATTCGCCTTTAAGCTCAGTGAACTTGACTTTCAATACGAAGGTAGGATTGTTGTTGTTTTAACGGCAGAAGGTAGGATCGCAACGCATGTCTTAACCACGGTATCCCCACCATTTTTCACTTTTGCGCATAACACGATGGAACCAGTCAATTAATTCGCTCAACTGGTAACGCTTTGATCTGAAAGATGGGTGTTGAGTGCTTAGCCTTATGTAAATTCAATTTTGCTCTAAACCTACCCAACAGCTTGATAAACCTGACTAGCAGTATCAGGATCCTTAGCGCCATTGACAATAGCTTGTGCAACATCCGAATGTGCTCACCGTAGTATTTGTTCTTCAAAAAGTTGCTTCTACCCTCAAGCACAAAGCTCATTGGTTTGGGACTAGCGTTCTACACCAGCTCCTTCGCTGATTCTATAAAAAAATTAAAAAATACTTTTTAAATCTTTTGAAATAAAGTTTAATTATAGCTTACCTACCAATGCGACGTGCACCTTCCACGAGCACGTCATTGAGTTTAAAATTTTTTCTCGAATTCACGACCAACTAATTTGATAACTACATTTGAGTACTTCACAGCATCGCGTATCGCTTTTTCATCTCTTAAATCATAAAATTGGAACAGCGCCTGACCCATTACGCAGCAATATTAACGAGGCCAAGCTTAGTTATTTCGTACTTTTATTGGAATAAAATATCAGCCGTTCGTAACATTTTTCTGTGGTGAACATTTATTGACTTACCACAGTTAAAAAGAGGCATAAATAAAAAACTCAATTTTTCATGTATTTGCTCATATTGTACTCATCTTTAAGAATATATATTAAAATAAAACAATTTTTTTTTGGAAATATATTAAAGTTTTATATATAACCAATATTTTTGGGACAACTTTTCCATAAATTTTAAGAAAATAACACAATGCAACCATTTTCCGGTTAAAAGTCGGCCATCTTGGATTCCAATAGAAACTCAACCCCGGAGTACACTTGACGTTTCTACAGTGGCACCTCTCAGCTGTGTCTTTGTTTACATAACATCAGCTGATACTTTCTCTACTCCTCCTCTACCGTGACCTTACCTCATAGGAAGGTGAAAGAATTTAGCCTTTCGCTATTTAAAGGGGCATCTCGACAGGCTAAAGTTTAACATATAGCTATTGCAAAAGTACAGTATTTTTCTTACAAATGGATTAAATTTTTTCTATGCACAACGCGGTTTTTTAGGACGTACCATATAAAACCGGTAAGACATTTTTAATATCCCGACAGAAAATCGCATTGAAAGTTTCATCGCCAAGGCATACTTTGCTAAATTATAGACGAACGACGCACAGGCATTCATAATAAACTAAACGCAACGCATAATAAATAGCGGAATAGCTGCAGTGTTGATAAAAAGTTCAATTATAATTTGAGATGAATGCATAACGGCTCACCAATATTCTCGAAGTATTGCACAGAACATATAAGATTTATATGACAACCATGGAGTTTCGGTGGTGATGTCTTACCAATGTCTGGAATTGCCGACAGCCCGGCCATTCTTCGATTATCTTAAGGCATAATATTAATGAATGTTTAAGCAATCGTTCTTATAATGCAATGTTGAAACATTTCTTTTGACCATAAATATGTGCGAACAATTGCAAACTTTTCCATCCTCAAAAAGAATACAATTTCTAGATAATGGTAGAATAGAACTGCAAACGGAATACGCAGTGCATCACGAAAAAATATTGATTAATTGAGAGTAAATTCCTGAAAGTAAAAATTAATTGTTTAGATGGTTCAGTAATCGGGCTACATTAGCGGCTAAAAATGTAGAAGTTGACGCAATTAATTTCCAGGTACAAAAGTTGGGCATTAGCGACTGCAATGTTAAAGGTTGAGTTGGTCAGAGGATAAACTCACTACCAAGCTCACCCTTTACAGACGGCGTTCACAATTCAGGGTACCAGAGGATAGACTCACTGCGTAGTCTTTTTTTTTTTTTTTTATAGGAGGAAGCATCGACAGCCAGAGTGCGGGACTTTAATCCGCTAAACCTAACCTACTCCCACCTCATGTCTCTCCCACGGGACCACTGGACAAAGTATTACTTCATGGGAGAGAAGAAGACGTTTAAGTCTTTAGCTTTTCACTTTACAGAGGACTCGCACATATGTGCAGTAAAATTTTCCACCGTGATACTATCTCCCAGGGTGGTTTTCAACATTTCCCTTTTACTTGAAAACCGTGGTCAGTAAAAGAACACGTGTTCAGAGTTTTCTATACACTCTGTACACGTCGGACAGTATTGACTAAAGTCATGACGATATTTGAATAGATAGCTTCTGAAGCAACCATGCCCACTGAGTATTTGGGTAAGGTGGAAATCCAGGTTTCCATGTTTCCTACCTATTCACGAGTGTATGTCCGAAATCAGTCGGTAGGTCCACCGTCCTTTGCATGAAGTTTGTCACCGCTGCTGCCACATTGCTATGCTTTTTATTATCTCTTCTCTTTTTGCTGTAGTAGACGTCTCTGATAGGTTATATATTCGCGCGAATTCGTCTCCCTGGATGTCAGTCGGTGCCATACTGACTAATACCTCAGCAACGTCATTTGAAATGGTTCGGAAAGCACTTATCACTCGTATTGCTGAAAGCCTATGCACTGTGTTAATTGGTCTAGCATATGATTTTGTTTCTAGCGCCTGTATCCATATTGGAGCCGTATACAGGATCACTGAACTTATTGCCATAGCTATTAAACATCGTCGGCTGGAACGCACACAGAATCACACAGATCAAATACATATGTGTGTACAGAACTCCGCCAACCCATTAGAAACATGGTAAATAAATATAAAAGTTTATGAATAACGTACCGGGGAAGCTTGCTAGGCCAATAATTTGAATTTTTTCCACTGCCTAAGTATTAAATAGGCTGTGTACTATATATAACTCAGTGTCAAATATAAAATAAATATACCGTTACAATAAGCGCAACTTAAATACGAAATCATATTGAAATGCTAACTTCACTTGGAATTAGTATTAGTGATTTCTGCCTCATCAGAAGTAAATTGTATGGCGTAATGGAAGAAAACGAACTTTTTCATAAGTGTTTAACTATTATTTCATAGATTCTAGAGTTTTATTCGTTAAGTTAGTATTATTTGAAGTTTTCTGTAGCTTTATAGGTAGGTAGGTAGGAGTGCAGCCCTATCGGGCTCAATTAGCACTTGATGTGCCATTTTGATACACGGATGGTATCCTCCTCTTCTCCAATCTCGTCTAGATGGTATCCTCACGTGGAAGTGTCTATTGAAGTCCAGCTTTGGGAGAATGTAGTCTGATTTATTTATGGTGAGCTTGGTTAGGATTACACTATGTCCGTAGTTCTGCTGATTCCAACCTCCCAATTCTTTTATTATCGCCGCAATAGCTGCTATTTTGTGAATAAAAATGTCCATTGGTAGTTGTTGGACATGACCTGATTGCACCAGTAACACCCGCACATGCTGCTTTTTGTATGCCATTTTTTTTTTTAATTAGTTTTGTTTGTTTAGCGCTGGCCATCATACCAGAGCTCCATATGTAAGTATAGGTCTTAAGACAGCCGTACACATCCACATGATTATACCTGGTTTGAGGACCCAATTCTTGTTGACGATTCTCTGACAAGATAGTAGGCCATGTATGCTTTGTTTATTCTTTTTGCTGTATTTATTTTCCAGGACAGTTTGGTGTCAATCTCCACCCCCAATTAGTTAACTGTGGGGGATAGAGTGAGTGTTTTACCGTTTAGTACCGGAAGTTGAAACTGAGGTATTTTGGTTCTGCTTGTGAATGGCATCAGTTCTATTTTGTTCGGGTTAACTCCTAGTCCATTGTTTTTAGCTCAGAGGTTTAAGCTTCGAAGTGCTTTTTCCATACTCTCGTGTCATCTAAGCGCCCTCTGTGTCTAGAAAAGCAGCCATGGTGTATTGTTTGTGGTGTAGTGATTTTTCAGTTACACTTATCACCTCGTGAAGGACAGTTTCGGTTGATCGGCCCTTGATGTACGCATGTTGGGACTTCGATAACTTCTCCGCCATTATTGTTCTTACGTGTAAATCTATTAGCCTTTATAGTACCTTCAGCATAAAGGAGGTAAGGCTTATAGGTCTAAAATCTTTGGCATTCTCGTATGTTCTTCTGCCTGATTGTGGAAGGAACACAACTTTACTTTTTTCCCCACCTCTGGTGTTTATACTGGAGCTACCCCATAGAGTGTGCCTTGCGTTTGCATCACACCCTATTAAGATATCTTCCTTCCTGTTCTCCTCTACTAGTCTGGTGAGCGGGGCCGGTGGTATGTCTTCGTCATGGGCCAAGTAGGCCGAGACCAAGAAGAAGGGCTTTTCCTTCTGTTCCACCTTTACCACTGTGATATCTGCTGTGCTGTAATTAGGACAAAGAAATGCATTTATACTTCTATTGATAAGAATGCATGCCCCAGGTTTACCTTTGATACGTGTGTAAAAGAGGTTATAGTTGCTGCTGTTTAGCCCTTTAATGGTGTCTTCATTGACCCAAGCTGATGTCGATGCCCCCTTCGTTCATGAGGGTTGTCAGATTCACTTTAGCACTCTTTGAGTGCTGCAGGTTTATCTGTTGGCATCTTAAGTTATTGAGCATCTCGGGTTTCTTCGACGTCCACATTCCTTAGCAACTGGCTGACGTCGTCGACATCTTCCGTGTCGTCTTCGCCAGCCGCTTTGTCACCTTGGAAGATTTTTAGTCTGGCCTTCGAATTTCGAAGCTGATTTTGTAGTCAGTATTCTCGAGAGCCTCAATGGACTCATCGCAAATGGCCACCAGTATTGGTCAACTTGCTTTATTCGGTTTTTCCTCCTTGACCAGCTGCCACTCATCTATACCAGGCAGGTTGAGGCACCTCAGAAATTTTTCGCCTGGTTCCTCTATAGGGGGTAGCTAAATGCGAGCACGAGGTCTCTTCGGGATGTCCCTGGCGGGTATAAGCCTCAATTGGAGGCCTACAAAGGCGTTGCTGATTTTAGCAACACTACCTGTCAGGAAATCTAGAGAGTCCTGGTCCGCGCAATTGATGACCCTGTAGCCCCTGAGGGTCTCAGAGAAGTCAAACTCCGGGTGAGGACTCGCAGGATTGTCGAATACCAAGCTTAGCACCATACTCGACAATCTGACGTCGATCTCCACCCATCTTTCTTGTATAGTGCTCGGAGACGAGGAATTTCCATCTATGACGGCCACTTACAGGCTATCCCTGGCTATATCACAGAAATGCCTTGCCGTTGTTGTGCTGTTGTTGCTTTCACTCCGCCTAGGGTTTTTGGGCAGAGTTTATGGTATTTCTGTGATAGAGCGATTCCTTTTTTGTAAAGTGCTCTCTTGTTTGCTATCTTCTAGAGGTTCTGACTGCTTCCTTTTCAGGTAGATTTCATATTCCTCTACTATTGATTTGAGGCGCTTTGTTTCTACCTCATCAACTGGGGTACCGGCTGCCTGGTCTTTGGTTATCTTCCCTAGTATGAAGAATGTCCTCTGGTACCGGGTTTTCCTCAGCTGATTCTGGGATTTCTTGCGCTTCTTTTTGTTTTCTCCTTTAGCCGCCAGGGAACTTTGGGTGGGGCTCATGACAGCTTTGGAGGTGGACGTTTCCTCCCTTAAATCTACTGTTTTCACAGCTGTATCTACCGGTATACGCCAGTCCCCATCCAGTACGCGGAGAGAAGGCTTTTATACCTCCGACCTCGCCCAGGCATCGGAGGGGACCGTTCGCGGTCAGCTATTTATTATCCCCCGCTGACCATTCAGCCCTCGGCACGGGTACCTCGACAGCTTGGTTTAGGGTGGTGTTTGTGCGGGTATCCTCATACTTCCACAATAGGAGATGGGCGTAAAACCTACGGTTTATTCATACATATCACTATTGTGGGAATTACGAGGCGTTCCTCTTAGTTCGTAAGATTAGAGTGCGTTTGCTTTGGGATGCACACTTTACTCTTACTTAAGCCCCTTCGCCACGACAAGGCGACCAACTTCAAAGAGGTTCTTGGGAATAATATATTTTTTTATTTTTGTTGAGAAGAAAATTGTGCTTTTATAATCTTACGAAACACCCCGTATATTATTAGACTTACAGATGTCATTATGAATAGAAGCTAAGTTCATTATTTAATAAACTTCCTTCTTCCGTTTTATACTGTCGCCAAGTCTGTCGGGAAAGTGTCACAGCCATCCAAAATGCTTCGGAAGGTGTTAAAATTACAACCAGTGGTAACGACAAATGTGTGGTTTGCATAAAAGGCAAGCAGACCAGAGCGCCACACAGTGAAAAAGGGCAGCGTGCTCAACAACCTTTGGAACTAATACATAGTGATGTAATGGGTCCATTAAATGTTAACTCATTTTCTAGTGCGTGCTACTTGTTAATATTTGCGGATGACTATTCCAGAAAAGTGTTTGTTATCCCAATTAAATCAAAAGCAGCTGTCTTCGATGAATTTGTAAAATTCAAAGCAATGGTGAAGAATCAATCTTCGAAATATATAAAAGTTCTCCTAACGGACAATGGTCGCGAATATATAAATGAAGTGTTCAACAAATATCTTTCGAAATATGGCATTATCCATCAGAAAACAACACCCTACACCCCTGAACAGAATGGCGTTGCAGAGAGGCTAAATCGGACAATAACGGAAAAAATCAGATGCATGCTGCTGGATGCAAATTTGGAGGACATATTCTGGGCTGAGCCTGCTGTAACTGCGGCATATCTATTGAATCGTACACCATGCAGAGGTAACAATCTGAGTCCGGAAGAGTTGTGGTCAGGAAAAAGACCAAACTTGAAACACTTCAAAGTCTTTGGTTGTAAGGCGATGGTTCACGTAGCCAAAGAAAAACGCAGTAAGTTAAAACCTAAATCTCGAGAATGTATTCTTGTAGGCTACAGTACTGAATCAAAGGCATATAGATTGTATGATCCTGTAGCGAAAAATATTATTGTTAGCTGTGATGTAGTTTTTATTGAAAATCAAATTAATCAAAATCCTCCAGCTATAGATGCAAAGACAGATACGGTTAATTTATGGTTACCAGAGCCAACTTCCGTTGCCAATTCAGAAGGGGAATATGTGGAAGAATTACCAACAGAAGAAGGTAGTGGTGAAACTTCAAGTAACAGAAGGGAATCATGAATCAACAATGGAGCGCGAAGAAATAACAGATTTGGACCATGAAGGAGTCCGTCGCTCTGAGCGATTGCGGAATATGTTACGACCAAATTATAATCTCTGCGTAACTGAATATGTATCATCAGATCCAAACACTGTGGAGGAAGCGATGGCAAGCGAACACCATAAACTTTGGCAATCTGCAATGATTGAAGAAATTGAATCTCATGATATCAACGGCGCTTGGGAACTATCAGCCCTGCCTATGGGAAAGAAAGCCATTCCGTCAAAATGGGTTTTCAAAAGAAAGGTAAATGCAGACGGAGATCCTGTACGTTATAAAGCTAGGCCTGTGGTGAAAGGATTCAACCAGAAGCAGCACATCGATTATAACGAGACGTTCGCACCAGTTGTGCGATATACATCAATTCGCTTTTTGCTTGCTCTTGCGGTGAAATATAATCTTACTGTTTACCAAATGGATGCTGTAAGTGCTTTTTTACATGGCGAGCTTAAAGAAGACATCTATGTGATTCAGCCAAGTGGCTTTGACGATGGATCCGGTCGCGTCTGCAAGCTGCGAAAATCGTTATATGGTCTGAAGCAATCTAGTCGTGTCTGGAACATAAAGCTCAATTCAACGCTAGTTAGTTTCGGCTTGCAACGCAGCAACGTCGACCAATGCGTATATTTTCTTGTCGCTGACAAAAAAATGCTATTCGTCGCTGTTTACGTGAATGATGTTATCCTATTCGCCAATGATACAAAGCTGCTGAACAAATTAAAAAATAAGCTCTCTGAAACTTTCAAAGTGAAAGGTCTAGGTGCAGCATCATCGGTTTTAGGTATGCGTATAGCTTAAAATCTCAAAGAAGGAACTCTGAAGATCGATCAATCTTCCTACAATTCCGAGGTAATTCGACGTTTCGGAATGGAGGAATGCAATCCTGTAAGTACACCCTTCGACGTTAACCAAAAGCTGTCCGCGGAGATGTGCCCAACTAATGATGGCGAAAAAAGGGAAATGGCTACTGTTCCCTATAAGCAAGCTGTTGCTGGTCTGCTGTTTGCCGCTCAGGTCACGCGTCCTGATATATGCTTTGCTGTCAATTTGTTAAGCCGATACAGCACGAATCCAGGGAAGGCACATTGGACTGCAGTAAAGCGGATCATGCGCTATCTCAAGGGAACTATTGACAAGGGCTTAGTGTATAAGAGGAGTCCTGATGAAATTGTTGGTTTTTGCGACGCTGACTGGGCAAATGATGTAAGTGATCGCCGCTCAACAACTGGCTATGTTGTTTCTTTTCAGAATGCTGCCATTTGTGGGCTACCAAGAGGCAACATACTGTAGCCTTATCATCTACTGAAGCTGAGTTAATGTCCATGGTGGCTGCTACACAAGAATCAATCTGGCTCAAGCGATTTGAAAAAGAGTTAGTGCCCAAAGCTTCAAAATCTATGATCTTATTCTGCGATAACAAGAGCGCTATACACATAGCTGAAAATAACTCATACTCAAGTAGAACGAAACATGTAGACATCAAATCAAAATTCATCAAAGAAAAGGTTGAAGAGGGCCAAATTAAGTTATACCATATTGGCACCGATAAAATGATTGCCGATATTTTTACGAAAGCAATATCTGCGCCAAAAACAAAACAACTGTCAAATGAATTTGGCTTAAAGTAATTTATTCTCATCTAGTTATTAGTAAAATATTTTCTCTTACTCATAATTGAATTGTATTACTTTTTCAAATTTATTTCTTATTGTATAAAGAATTATCATTTCTATATCCATATTGTAATGAAAATAAATATTCAATTTAGGGAAGGTGTTGAGAAGAAAATTGTGCATTTATAATCTTACGAAACACTCCGTATATTATTAGACTTACAGATGTCATTATGAATAGAAGCTAAGTTCATTATTTAATAAACTTCCTTCTTCCGTTTTATACTGTCAATACGCGTTTTACTCTCCTAACAATTTTTTTAGTGCATTTACAAAAGATGTCGATAAGGTAACACTGATTATTTGACAGGGTTGCAGACCCTTTAGTTGTTGTCAAATAAATAGATTTGGACAATAAGCTCAAGATTGATATAAAACTATTTTTGCACTATATAATGTAAAAAAAAGTGATCAGACGATTAAATGAAGTGTTAGGGAACATAAAAATGAAAAATTTAAGTGTAAAATTAATTTTAAATCGCAAAAATACGTAATTCAAACAGTAGTAATTTTAAATTTTAAACGCAAATATCTCGAAAACTATAAGTTTCCCGGGATCTTGATTTGGAGAAC
This sequence comes from Bactrocera zonata, assembly GCA_037783105.1. Lineage (NCBI taxonomy): Eukaryota > Metazoa > Arthropoda > Insecta > Diptera > Tephritidae > Bactrocera > Bactrocera zonata. The sequence goes on from JBAWJQ010006683.1 coordinate 684,080, forward strand.
CTCCTCTGTCCTACCATACCCATTTTATTCCCGAAATCCTGGGACGGTATACTAAAGTCTTCCCGAATGCAGGACAGCCCACACGCCTTAAAAAAGTACACACTGATTCGAATTGTTCTTCATAAAAAGAAAAATTTTCAGATTCTAAATACTCTTGCTTAGTCTGATTTATTTGTTGAATTTCGTTTTGTGGGTTAGGAATATTTCTATTGCTAGCTTGTCTAACATTTTTAAACATTATAGCCGGTGGTTTGAACGTACTGCCGGGAAACGTCTACGTCGATTGGAACTGGAGCAGGTTATTTGGGTTGGCTGTCTCTTGGTTGTTATGTCTGCATTCTAACGTTCATGCTGGTGCCTGTCCTCTCGACGTAAAGGTGGGTGATATATTAGGTTGTCAAATATCTCCCTTCTGCCTTTTTGCTCTTCATTCAATGCTATATATGTGCCGTTTCGTTCGTTTATCTGTTTCCATCTAGACGGCAACTTCAGAATACCCCCTCGTAGAAGACACTCTCCTTATTTGTGAGGAATTGGGACAGCCACTTTTCACACACCTCTTTTGAGTTCAACTTTACACCAATAAGGGCGTTCGCCATGGACAGGACTATATTCGGACTATATGGTGGATGCGATAAAACCTCCCATCAGAGCTCCCGCAGCTTCTGATGAGTCATCAAAGCGGTCCAGTTGTTCGCAGTAGATGGTAGAATTAAGCGTCTGAACATATGGGAGCAGCTCATAGTGGATGATTCCCTTCCAATCCCACTAAACACACAGAAAAACCTTCCCGGCCGTCAATCCCGGCTTAGCCACTGTTTGGGACGATTCACTGGCCTTCGACAAGGACCGTTTTCACTTGATATTGTCGTACGTGATCCATTTTTCGTCACTAGTCCCCATCCGCTTCAAAAATAGGTCGAGTTCGTTCCGTTTTGGTCCAGAATTTTTTTTTGCGTCAAATCATGCGGCACCCAAACATCAAGCTTTTTTTGTATCCAGCCTTCTGCAGGTGGTTCAAAATGGTTTGGTGACTAACTTTCATCTTCTGGATGATGTCACAAGGTGCCACATGCCGGTCTAACACGATGTTTTCCATGATTTGATCGGTACGAGTATTCGTGGTCACAGGTCTTCCGGCGGGTGGCTTATCCATGGTGTCGTTTTCACCCGCTCCACACTGTGAGATTTAATCAATCTGGCATCTCGAAATTCAAAAAAAAAAAATGTTTTCGTAACTCGCTCATATTTTTTTTACGGGAGAAGAGACCCCAATTGTTACGAAAACAAACACAAAAGATAATAAAAAAATGTTATTGGTGTGATAACAGCTATCAAACACGTGCAATTGCATAGCATGCTACAATTGATTTGCAAGCTTGCATTGATCACAAAAGTTTGAGTGATCAGGTCGAAGATGTGAGTGGTTTTTTTGGCCTAAAATATTTTTTGTATTGAAGGTTATTACTTAAACTTAAAATTTTTGTTTTACACAATATTTATTTTTGCACTCAAGTATTTTGAAAAAATTGTTTTATAACCACCTGAAAGGTAAGATAAATTTTAAAGTTTTCAAATATTTGATAGACTATAACTTCCAAGTCCCACAAAGTTCCGTGATGGGAATACCAACAGAATCTTTGTTAATGTGCCCAAAACAAATTTAAAAAATAAAATCCTGCCCATTTTTTGCCTTTTTTTAGTATGAGTGAAATATCGCGAGAGGAGCTATTTTGGATTTGGTTGAGCAAGGTGAAAAGCGAAAAAACAGAAGCGGTCGAAAAGCACGTTATATCAATTTTTGGACCAGATGTTGACGATATGTTGACCAGATGACGATGATATTTATGTGGTGCAACTCAAAACTACGAAAGACATGAGTGCCTAATCACTGCGCGAAATCGATGAAAATATTCTGTTGGTCTTTCACCTCTACATGCCTACATAAGGTTTATGGAGTGCTTGTTGCACATTTCTACCGATTGGAAATAGAAAATGGTACGTATCAGGCGATGAAAATAAGGAGAGCGTTGCAAGAAGGAAGAAAAAATACAAGACAGGTTTAAGAATGAAATGGGTCTTCTTGTGGATATGCCGAAACAGAAAACAGGAAACACAAATGATGGCAATACGGTCAGAAGATTTTTCAAAGAAGCAGAAAAGACATCGGATATTACAGGCATAAATGTCGATCTGATCAAGCGGTTTCGAGTAATACTTAATTGCATAAACAGCGGCTATTTTATCAATATAGACGCGTTCCAAAATTTTACGTCAGAAACAAGAGATCTTTATTTGAGTTTATATCCTTGGTACTATATGCCAGTAACTCTCCGCAAAATATTGTTTCATGGAGGAGCTATCATTTCTTTATGCATTCTTCCCATATGAAACTTTTCTGAAGAAGCGCAAGAAGCACGCAATAAAGAGTCGAGACAGTATCGCGAACTGTTCACAAGAAAAACGTCCCGAGTTGACACCAACATAGATTTATTGCAAAGGTTGCTTATCACGTCAGACCTTGATTGCAGTTTACGTTGCACCCAAGCCAAGCTTCCACTTTACCTTCTGAGGTCATTGCACTTCACCCAACTGGATGATGAATTTGATGATTTAGCATAAAAAACTTTGCTTGCAGCTCTCTGGAATTTTTATTTTTGTATAAAGTCCTTATTTTTTTTATTTCTACTTTTCGCTTTTTACTTTTGTATAATTTGTATATAATTTCTTTATTTTGGTTTTTGATTAATATCTTATTTTGAATATTTTCCATTCTTTTAAGAACTTTCGTTGAATGTTTTAGTTTTTCTTTTTTATTATGTTTAAGATATCAAAAAATTTAACATTGAAACAACATTAACTTTTTATTTTTCTCATTTACAAAGAATCATCGAAAACTAAAGTTCGAAACTTGAAGAATTTTATTGAAATGGTTGTATGTGGGTGCTTATATCAATATATCGACAAGTTTTAGTTAGAAGAGAAAAAAATAAGAAATTGTGAATATAAATGTGTAAAAAAAATTGTCCCTAACTAGTGTTTTTGAGGATAGTTCGGAACTAGTCCCCTTTGACACTAGTTGGAACTAGTTGTCTTTCACCATATTGAAGCTTATAATCTCCTTAACGATCGTGCCAAATTTCAAGTTCATATCTCTACAACTTCACATAAAAATTAATTTTGAGATGCTAGATTGACTAAATCTCACACTGTGCGATGCCGGCCCAAAAAGCTACGTGGTGACAGGTGGAGTACCGCAGGGCTCCGTATTGGGTCCGTTACTTTGGAATGTGCTATACGACGGGGTGCTACGCCTACTGCTGCCAAAAGAGGCACAAATAATTGGCTATGCGGACGATATTGCTGTGCAAATTCGAAACTTCTGTAATGCGACCACAGCAAAAATTAAGGACTGGCTCACGGAAACTAAGATGCATCTGGCTGGAGAAAAGACGGAAGCGGTGCTTATCACGAGCAGGAAAAAATTAGAAACGGTCACCTTAAATATCGATGGATACAATATTACAACGCAAAACTCCCTGAGATACCTTGGCGTTATTATTGACATGAGATTGAACTCCAAAGCGCATATTGAAAAAGCCTGTAGCAAGGCAGCTGCTGTTACAGAGGCCCTGTCAAGAATAATGGCTAACACTGGTGGCCCTAGTCTAAGTAGGAGAGCCCTACTAGCTAAAGTAACTCAGTCAAAACTGATGTATGCGGCCCCTATATGGGGAAAAGCACTGTGCCAAAAAACAAATGCCAATAAGGCAAAGGCAGTGACCAGGCTATGCACTATCAGAGTGGCCTCTGCAATCAGAACGGTCTCACATGAAGCGGCCAGTATCATATCTGGTCTTATGCCTCCGGACCTAATGGCCTCAGAGTTACGTAGAGCATACCTAAAATCTAAAGCTATGAATAGACGTCTAACAGCTGACGAGCGAAAAAAGGAGAGGCAGATTAGCCTCGAAGAGTGGCAAAGACAATTTAACGCGGCAGAAAAAGGAAGATGGACGCACAGACTCATTAAAAACGTGTCAGCTTGGATTGAGAGACAACCTGGGAAGGCAGACTTTTATCTGACGCAATTCTTGACAGGCCATGGCTGTTTCAGGGAATACCTGTACAGATTCGGCCACGACGATGACACAAAATGTTAATTCTGCAGCAGTGCCAACGAAAATGCCGAGCATATCTTCTTCTTCTCGAGATACGTAATATAGAGAACTACCATCGAAGGAATAATAAACCAAAGGATGACGCCTGAAAACATTATAAGCCACATGCTGGAATCAAAGTTGGTATGGGCGAAAGAGAGACCAGCTGAATAACCACGAAAAGAGTTTCTGAAGAGGCATTCTTGCCCAGCTTGGTCCTGCGAAGTAATACCTAACGGTGGTCCCGCAGGGCCAAATACAAGCTAACGCAGCCGGAGTTAAGGGTTTAGTACGTAGGCGTACTGCCACGCAAGTCCAGTAAAGTTAGATAATACTAATTTGGCGTGATCCCGAAAGAGGTGTATCTTTAGCGGGCAATATGAATCGTGCATGCTGTCTGTCTAAAGCAGTATCTTTTGGAAGATTCTCCCTCCGACACAAAAAAAAAAAAACCCAGCATGAAGGATAGTCCCTGAGCAGATTCAACACATTCGTCTCAGCAATTCCTCACATACGGTTCGCCCAACACTTTCGCTTCCACGCTGCGGCGCGTCGACGCCTAATATATTCCGTTCTACAATTCGACCACGATCCTACGGAAAATAGATCGACAGTGCCGGCAAGTCGTGTTAGGATTCTCGCCGCTCGTCGACGCTTATTTTCATTTACATTTACATTAACATTTATAATATTAAAAATTATAATTTCCTTCATCAAATTGTTGAAGTACAACCAACATTTATTTTATCCTACATAAATTGTGTACTCTTTTATTCTTCTTCTTCTTAATTGGCGTAGACACATCTTACGCGAATATAGCCGAGTAAACAACCGTGCGCCAGTCGTTTCTTCTTTTTGCCACGTGGCGCAAATTGGATATTCCAAGCCAGGTCCTTCTCCACTTGGTCCTTCCAACGGAGTGGAGGTCTTCCTCTTCCTCTGCTTCCCCTTTTCGTCCATCCGGAGGACATGACCTAGCCGGCGTAGCCGCTGTCTTTTAACTCGCTGAACTATGTCAATGTCGTCGTATATCTCGTACAGCTCATCGTTCCATCGGATGCGATATTCGCCGTGGCCGACGCGCAAAGGACCATAAATCTTTCGCAGAATTTTTCTTACGAAAACTCGCAACGTCGACTCATCCGTTGTTGACATCCTCCACGCCTCTGCACCATATAGCAGGACGGGAATTATGAGCGACTTATAGAGTTTTGTTTTTTTTCGTCGAGAGAGGACTTTGGTTCTCAATTGCCTACTCAGTCCGAAGTAGCACCCCCCAAGGAGTGTTGGCAAGAGTTATCCTCCGTTGGATTTCTAGGCTGACATTGTTGGTGGTGTTTACGCTGGTTCCAAGACAGGCGAAATTATCTACAACTTCAAAGTTATGACTGTCAACAGTGACGTGAGTGCCAAGTCGCGAGTGCGACAACTGTTTGTTTGATGACAGAATATATTTCGTCTTGCCCTCGTTCACTGCAGGACCCATTTGCGTTGCTTCCTTGTCCAGCCTGGAGAAATCAGAACTAACGGCGCGGGTGTTGAGGCCGATGATATCAATATCATCGGCATACGCCAGCAGCTGTACACTCTTATAAAAGATGGTATCTTCTCTATTTAGTTCTGCAGCTCGAACTATTTTCTCCAGAAGCAGGTTGAAGAAGTCGCACGGTAGGGAATCGCCTTGTCTGAAACCTCGTTTGGTATCGAACGGCTCGGAGAGGTCCTTCCCGATTCTGACGGAGCTTTTAGTGTTGCTTAACGTCAGCATACACAGCCGTATTAGTTTTGCGGGGATACCAAATTCAGACATTGCGGCATAAAGGCAGCTCCTTTTCGTGCTGTCAAAAGCAGCTTTGAATTCGCGAATTGGTGGTGTGTGTCTACACACTGATAAGGTCCAGTCAGTTTGTTGACGGTGGGCTTTAATCTCTCACACAATACGCTCGATAGAACCTTATATGCGATGTTGAGGAGGCTAATCCCACGGTAGTTGGCGCAGTATGTGGGGTCTCTTTTTTTTGAATTGGGCATAGCACACTTAAGTTCCAATCGTTGGGCATGCTTTCGTCCGACCATATTTTACTTCCTACGCCAGTAAAGAAGAAGTGCCAAAGACACCTTCTTTGCCTTCCCTGGCGTTAAAGACGCCAAGCACGATTTTGATATCGTGGCTGGGGCAGCTCTCATAGGTACGCTCCAAGAAGGCAGCTTTGGTCACATCGTCCTTGATGCCGATTGTGGCTAGACGTTCATCCATTGGGGTGAACCGTTATATGATCACTGTAGTAAATGCCACTAGGTCCTCAGTCCCTTCCTCGTCCATCGCATTTCTTGGACGGCGGTGATGTCAGCCTTCACTCTAACGAGGACATCGACCAGCTGGGCAGCGGCACCTTCCCAATTAAGGGACCGGACATTCCAGTTGCATGACCTCAAATCGTAGTCCTTATTTTTTATATTCTTAGGCTGCCAAGAGGATACTTGGTCAAAGACCGGAAGTCGTGAGCAGCTTGAGCCATATGTAGAAGAATAGTTTCTGGCCCCTCCCAAGTGAATGGCGATCAGAGAACTTTCCTCACTTGCATGAACTTCTGCACATGATTCCATCCTCCAATTTATTTTTATTCCGCTATATTTTCCCACGTTTCATTTTCCTCCCTAGTAGTCACATGGTCTAGTTTTTTGTTATTTTCTATTATCTTTTTATGCTGCTCTACGAGTTTTAGTAAAAAATTTATATAATCTTGAGAAAAATTTGCAGAACATTCGTTGTGACTTTCTATATTTCAAAAATGCAAAACATTGGGAGCTTGGACCTCTGAATGCATTTTTGCATGGCGCGCGTATTGAGGCCGATATATCAATATCACCGGCATACGCCAGAAGCTGTACACTCTTATAAAAGATTAAACCTGCTCGATTAAGTTCTGCAGCTCGAATTATTTTCTCCAGCAGCAGATTGAAAAAGTCACACGATAAGGAGTCGCCCTGTCTGAAACCTCGGTTGGTATCGAACGGCTCAGAGAGGAGCTGTCATGTTGGGAATCGGAATGTCATCTGGCCATCGCGTAAATCGATCGATTATGGTTAAGCAATATCGGTTGCCCTCCGATATTGAAAACGGACCGACAATGTCAATATGTAAAGGTCCGAATCGGCTACTGGGATTTATTCTGCGTTGGAATAAGCTTTTGTTGTGTCGAATGACTTTAGACCGTTGGCACTGTATGCAACATCTAGCAAAGGTTCTACTATCTTTCGCAATGCCTGGCCAAACGAATCCGTCGACCATCATCTTGACAGTAGCGCGCGATCCGGGGTTCGACAGATTGTGTGTAGCCCGAAGAAAAGTTTGTCGAAATTTTGATGTAACGAAGGGACGGATTCGTTCTGTGGATATATCACAAAAAAAATTTTTAGTACTTGGAGGTAATATAAAAGATTTTAATTTTAGTGAGTGTCGAATGCTGCCATTTAGGCGTGCTAGTAGCTCTTCATCGTTCTCTTGGTCCACGGCGACGGCGTCGTAGTCAATAATGGCGGTCGTAAGTGATTGAATTCGCGATAATAGATCAGCAGTTACGTTTCTTTTACCTTGAACATGTCGAATATCAGTAGAGATTTGCGATATGAAATCCAATTGCCGAGCCTGACGATCTGAAGCCTTATGCAGGTGTTGTCGGAATGCGAATATAAGTGGCTTATGGTCAGTGTAAATGTGGCAGTTACAACCTTCTAACATATAACGAAAATGACGTATCGCATTTCAGTTGATGAAAACTTTCTTGAGAAAAATCCTAATGGCTGAAGTTTGTCATTTACCATTTGATTTAAGACTGCTCCAGCTGAAAAATCGGATGCATCTACCCACAATGAAAGTTCTATATCTGGTATTGGATGCGCTTACATAACACAGTTTGCTAGTTGGGCTTTCGCAGCTTCAAAATGGCGTTTGGTATCTTCATTCCAATCTAAGATGGTGCTGTCGTTTTTCTTATTTCCAGGAATCATGGCGAATAGAGGTCCTTGTAACTCTAAGGCGTTTGGAAGAAATCTCCGATAAAAGTTGAGCATTGCCAAAAAACGTTTAAGCTCTTTTGCGATCTTGGGCGGTTTCATGTTTGTTAGTGCTTCGACGCGGCTTGGCAATGGACGAATACCGTCTTTCGTAATTGAATGGCCTAAAAAATCGAGTTGAGATACTCCGAATTGCGATTTGGCAACATTAATTGTTAAATTATAATCTCGAAAACGGTTAAACACAATACGAAGATGTTTGTGTTCATCAATCGATTTTGATGCGATGCAAACATCATCTAAATACGCAAATGTAAAATCCGAGCCTCCAAGTACTTCGTTAATTAAACGCTGGAACGTCTGCGCAGCGTTCCTTAATCCGAACGTCATATGAGTAAATTCAAAAAGTCCAAACGGCGTTATAATGGCGGTTTTACAGATATCATCGGGGTGAATCGGCACCTGATGAAACGCTTTCTGCAAATCTATTTTCGAAAATATAATTTTATTTGCCAGGATTGTTGAAAAGTCTTGAAGGAATGGTATCGGATAGCGGTCAGGAATCGTGTTAGCATTCAAACCCCTATAGTCACCGCAGGGTCTCCAAGAACCATCGGCTTTACGAACTAAATGCAAGGGACTGGCCCAGCTGCTATTCGAAGGACGACAAATACCGAGCTTGATCAGGAGTTCAAATTCTGCATGTGCAGCTGCGAGTTTTTCCGATGATAAGCGTCGTGGTCGTGCGCATACAGGTGGACCAGTAGTTGAAATATGATGAACTACTGACGTGTTTGTATGTAAACCAAGTCGTGACGGACATGTGATGTCAGAAAATTCCTTTAAAATGTCCGAAAAATTTTGCGTGAAATTTATAGTTGATATATTTTTTGGATGTCTATGTTGTGTTACTAAACACGACGTTTTGACCAGGGTGTTTCGGTCTACGAGACGTTGACCTTGTAAATCGACGATCAAGCCATGATGACTTAAGAAATCTGCACCAAGTATACCCTGCGAAACGTCGGCGATTATGAACTTCCAAAAAAATTCACGGCGTAGGTTTAAATTTAATTTAAGCATGACTTCACCGTATGTTTGTACGGGAGAGCCATTTGTGGCAAACAATGACAAAGATGATGGACGTGCTCTAGCTAATTTCGTCGACCTCGGTATGACGGATACGTCCGCTCCTGAATCTATTAAAAAACTAGTTTTCGCTGAAGTGTCGTAAATGCAAAGGCGATGACCTGTTGAATTATCAGAGTGTTTGCCGGGCTCTGATATGGTATTAGCCGAGCTGGCCTATTGACTTGGACTGGATACTGGAGTGAACGAGCATGGTTGGCGACATTTAGTGGCATTTGCACCAAAATTTGCATGATACCAACAAAAATTGCTCGTATGTGTAATTACCGGTCTCCCACGTGACGTAGATCTACTGCACTGCTGTCCGGTGGATTTAACGTTCCGCATCAACTGTCCTACGGTTTTCGAAAGAGCAGCAATTTCGTTTCGCATATCACTTAACTCACCCTGCGGTTGCGATTCGGATCTAACCTCAAAAATTTGTCCACCATCCTTCAGTGATAAGCATTCTGTAATAGAATCAGCGATTTTAATTTTGTCGCTAATTGGAATGCTAGTGGCGATGATATCTGCTTGTGTATACGGTGGCAAGCGGCTAACCCAGAGATCGTGTAGTATACTCTCGCTCAGCGTGGTACCTGTTGTTCGTCGCATTTCATTGTACAAATCGCTAGGCCTTCGGTCACCCAGTAGAAGCTCTTTCAAAACCCGTTGGAGACGGCGTTGTTGACTCTCGCCGAAATTTTCGATGATTCTACGACGAATGTAGCTAAATTTGTCCGTTGCTGGTGTATCATCAATAAAAGTACGCATCTCTAGTAATTTTGCCGGAGGTACGCTTGCAAGTACTATGTTGAATTTGGCTGTATCAGAGTAAACACGTGAGGCTTGAAACCAAAACTCCAGCGAGTAGAAGTAAGCCTCAATGCTATCCTCCGACATCGCCGGCAGTGGAATTCGTGGTGGAGTATTTTGCGGTGGAGGCTGTTCCACGTCGCTATTAGTATCCGCCGATGATCTCGTTTTTATCATTTTCGCACTTTAACTATTAAAAAATTATTTTTTGTCTGGGGTCACCAATATAGACGCGTGCTATCTCTTTGACAGTTTTATTAGAAAAGGGAAGATTTAATGACACATCAAAATATTTACAGTGTTGCCATAGTTGATTGACATATTAAAATACTTAGAATAGAATAAAGGATAGACAACATGTCAAAACGCATGGTTGCATTGATAATTAAAAACTAATTAATATTTATGGTGTTGCCACATATATGTAAATAATTGGCTTGAAGATTTTAGTTTATTTTGTTGTTGTTGTAAGGAGTACCTAGACTCTGATTGGAGGAGGCTCAGGAAAGGAGCTGTTTCGACCCGTGTGGACCAAAGGGAGATAGGGGTAAGTGAGTTGGCTTTGTGGTGCTTGCAAAAAGGCGATTAGTATCGAGCGGGGACTCAATGTATGCAGGACATATAGTAAGTTGGGTATGTCAGGGTGTATTCTGGATAGGTAGGAGTTTAGCCTGTACTACAGTACCTAGAACAAAGCTGTGCTTGGGCCACTTTTGTTTCACGCTGCAACTCGAACCATTGTTCTGCGATTGGTAGTGTTTGGACACCAAGTACGCCATTTACTGGGAGGAAGTCATTGAAGGTGTTAATAGCTCCACTGTGAATGGCGTTCGGTATCCACCACGAAGAAGCGCACTTATGTTTGGGTGATGTCTTGTAGCGAATGTTTAAATTGAATATTTCGAGCTCGAAATCGCCTGATCGAATAGCTAAACCGTTGCAGTTGATAAGACAATAATTCGCGGTGAAAAATAGATCTTAATGTAGTCGTTGAAACTTGCGCATCTCAGAAGTTCTGGGCGGTTGTTTAGTTTGGCTGCTGCTCACAGCCAGCCAAGAAGATCAATTGAATTGTGAATGTACCCCAGTTAATCCATTTAGGAGGAACTTTAAATTTTTGAGATCGCTTCCTAATCGGAAAAGTAAGATATCCGACGCTGCTGGATTAACAAGAAAAGCTATAGTGGCAACTATACAATTAGAGGTGGCAAACTCTCTGTGGAAACACCAAGTAGTGAAACTATAAAAATCTTTAACCGGTTGGGTAGTAAAATGAAAGAATTTGAGAATATGATGACTGGCCAAAGGCACATAAGCTCAGCAATGCATAACCTAGTTAGCAGCAAAGTAGCGCTACATGCCGAGGTTGAGAAAGGCAAAAACCTGCCTTAAAGAGTTATGGTAGGGAAAGCGTCCAAGGTATCCTCAATGGAGAAGGATGTAAACACTCCAAAAAGGCTGCGTGAGGCAATAGAATTTTTACCTCCCACTGAAAAGTCGAAAATAAAAATAAAGTGGTGCAGTCCACTTATAACGGGCAGCGAAATTAATTGAATCCCGTTTAACGGTTACACAACGGTTATACCCAGAGTATACGAAGCTTCAGTCGACATTGTTAAGAAGAGAAGACCGGTCTAAAAGAAAATTAAATGATGATGCTTTACTAAGCGACTACTCCCAGCGTTCGGAAATCACTTGGACTATGGACATATCGAGCAATTACCAAATATTATCGCAGATGACTACAATGCGTAGTCGACCGCTTAGGGTAGTAAGCGCACAAGCCATCGTGGGCATCCTCTACCAAACGAATCTTACGATCTTAAATAGCGGAACGAAAAATACGTTTCAAAAAGGAAAAATAGCCTCCATAATCCACCTCATGTTCACTAACGACGTTCTCAGCAGACACATTAAGGAGGTGGTGGCGGACATATTTCCTAGACGTTACTAGGCTCCCTTCTTTGTAACCTAAGGTATGATGGGATGCTATGGAGACATCAACTCAAAAGCCGTTAAATTCATTGCATACGCAGACGACGTTCTTGTGGTAGCAGTGGCTAAGCACCTAGAGGACCTCCGCTTATGTCATAAGATACATTTTTGTGATACTTTAGCTCTTCTATTTCTTTAATATTCTTAAAATGATTTGGTACAATATCGTCAAAGTTTATTTTTGACTCATTGCTTTGATTTAACATTTCAACAGAATGTATCAGTTTATCAATAAATTTAGTTTTATTGTTACTAAATTTTTCTTCATTAATTTTAATTTAACATTTCGCAAAATTTATTATATAGTTATTTTGTAGTATAAAATTTCTGTCATCACAATTTTGTAGAAGTTTCACATTTTTTGAATTCTTGATGATTAAAGTATCATTGCTTATTTCTTCTATTATTGTAGTATTGTTATATTTAAATTCACAAGCGTTAAAAAAATACAATTCCTACTTAATTTTAGTTTTTTTAATAACGTATTATCTTCATATTTATAATGTTTTTTATTTATTGTTACAATTTTTCATCCTCATGAACTATTTGCAATTTTCGTTTGTTTGGTAAAGGCATAATTAATTTTATATAAACTTTAATAAAAACTTTTTGGTATTTGAATAGCGAACACAAGTGCTTCATTTTTGAAAGCCACTACTCCTACTTTGGCTAGTTTCAGCTTATAAAAATCTATGTCAAAGCTATCTATTTCTTCTTTAGTTAACATCCCCGGATGTATTAAATTGTTTTTAGTGGCGGCTATATTATTTTGAACTTCATGTATCTTCCCTTCTATATGTCTTAATTTATTCATTTGATCATTGTAAAGAACCAATTTCGCTAGCTCTCTATCCTCCTTTTGTATCTGATTTAATTATTTTAATATTTTACTCCTGTCATTCTTTACTATTGTTTTCATCAAGTTAACTGAATCGTTAAAATGCTGATTTATGATAATCTGCTTATTGATATTTGTAATTGCATTGTACGAATTTCCCTCTATTACTTCTAAATGACTAATTAGATCCTGTCGGTCCTCCTCGTCCATTACCCCGAACAACTATTTATACATTGTCTCTCCTAAATTAATTAAACCTCTCTTCTTTCTTCCCTCTTCCTTGGGAGAAATCGATCTACTTTTTGCTTTAACTACTTTAATTTCGTTAAAAAGAAGTGCCTTGTTACTTAGGTCTGCTTGTCTTTTGTTTTCTTCCATTTACTCCACCAAACTTGCTAGCTCTTTCGGGTGTATAATATGAAGTATCGTATTAACTTCGTCAACGATTTCTACTTTGTCGAGTTGGATCATGGTGGATCCTGCTTCTTCACCTATTGGTGTCACTTGTAGGAGTGCTGTCACCAATGTCATTTTTTTATGTGTTATTATCCCCATTAAATGCCCTTAAACTAAATATGTCTTTATCACTTTCGTTTGCGTTTTCAATATTTGCCAATTTCATTGGCCTTTTAATATTTGCCGGATGAACGTTCTGTAGTGGACTAATTCGGTAATACGGTTGATCTTTATGCCGTACTCTTTTGTAGTTTTTTATTGGACCTTCTTCTCTTGTTTCTATATAGTCTTCTCTGTACCTATTTCTATTGTGTGTTATTAGTTGTTTCTTCTGGTCTATTGTATGTTTTAAAATGTTTGGATCAATACTATTTCTTGCGTTATTGGGTGTACATTTTATGGTTGAGTGATAGCGATCATTATAGTTACCTATAACGATCTGTATCCTCATTTCTGTTGAGAGACTTGGATCCTCAATTCCTGTTAGTTTTTCTAACAAGGTTGAAAGCAGCCTCTCAATGTCTGCATTACCTGCATGGGAGTTTGGTTTTGTTAAGTGTACTTCGATTCCTTCTGTATTTAAGAACTGAATCAACTGTTCGGCCCTGAATTCGTTGTCCATGATGATCTTCTTTGGTTTCCCAAATTTCATAAAATGTTCAATTATGATGGCCTTCTTTGCTCTCTAATTTCTGTCAGGTTTATTGTATGCTGCTATATGTTCTCCGGGGTGATCTCGATTACTTTCCTTCCATGTACTATTTGAACTTCAGTTTGAGGACTATATGTTATTATAATTTGGTTCTTATACTTGTTGACAATTTCTTCTTTTATGAAGAAGTGTTCTAATAGTTCTCTTCTGTATTGTATCTGACATTTCTAAATTGGATTCTTTATCATTACTTTCGTCGATTTTTAGAGAGTTTTCAATTTGGCTTAAAAAATCTGGTACTATATTATTTTTCCCTTTCTGATATTCAATTACATAATTAAACTCTTGCAGTTTCAATAGCCACCTTTGGTGACGTTGTGAAAACTCCCTTCCTTTATATTTGTTATTTAAAAATACTATCGGGCAATGATCAGTTATAATTTTAAATTTTGTACCATATATGTACGGCCTGAAATAGGTTATTGAATATATAATAGCTAGAAATTCTTTATCTGTTGTAGCATATTTCTGTTCATGGTTATTTAAAGTTCTGCTAATGTAGCACACTGGCTGACCTTGTTGAGAAAGCACTGCGCCTATTGCGTAATCACTTGCATCAGTTGTAATAGTAAATTCCTTATCATATTCAGCAAATTTTAAAATTGGATGTGATGATATTAGTGCTTTCATATTTTCAAAACTAGCTATGTACTGCGGATCTCTTGAATTTATTTTATAAACTTTTTTAAATATTTAATCATTGGATATGCAATTTTTGAGTAGTCCCTGATGAACTTTCTATAATAACCAGTGGCTCCCAAAAACTTTTTAATTGTTTTTCAGTTCTAGGTTATTTCAAATTTTGTATTGCTGCTATCTTGTCCTGATTTGGCTTAATCCCTTCTTTTGTTAAGGTATGCCCCAAACATTTTGTTTTCCTCTTTAGAAAACTACATTTATCGACTTGAATTTTTAAATTATGTTCTTTTAACTTTGAAAAAAATTTCTCTAAGGAGTTTAAATGTTCGTCTAATGACGTTGAAAAGATTAATACGTCATCTAAATAAACGACACATATCTTATTTATGTATTCTCTTAATATATCATTCATTAGTCGTTGAAAGGTTGCCGGAGCATTTTTTTAGTCCGAAGAGCATTCTTATGTATTCGTATAATCCCACCGGAGATACAAAAGCTGTCTTTTCAATATCCTTTTTATCCACTAAAACTTGATGGTAATCTTTGGCTAGATTAAGAGCGCTGAAGTACTGCGCCTTGCCCAACTTGTCTAAGATTCCATCAATGTTTTGCAAAGGTAATCAATTACTAACCGAAATTTTTTATTGCCCATGCTATCACATGTTTTTGGTACTATGATAATAGGTGAACTATATTTACTACTTCTTCTTCTTCTTTACTGGCGTAGGCACCGCTTACGCTATTATAGCCGAGTCAACAACAGCGCGCCACTCGTTTCTTCTCGTTGCTATGTGGCGCCAATTGGATATTCCAAGCGAAGCCAGGTCCTTCTCCACTTGGTCCTTCCAACGGAATGGAGGTCTTCCTCTTCCTCTGCTTCCCGCGGCGGGTACTGCGTCGAATACTTTCAGAGCTGGAGTGTTTTCATCCATCCGGACAACATGACCTAGCCAGCGTAGCCTCTGTCTTTTAATTCGCTGAACCATGTCAATGTCGTCGTATATCTCGTACAGCTCATCGTTTCATCGAATGCGATATTCGCCGTGGCCAATGCGCAAAGGAC
The DNA here is from genome assembly GCA_037783105.1 of Bactrocera zonata. Classification (NCBI taxonomy): domain Eukaryota; kingdom Metazoa; phylum Arthropoda; class Insecta; order Diptera; family Tephritidae; genus Bactrocera; species Bactrocera zonata. Next base: position 699,904 of record JBAWJQ010006683.1, read on the forward strand.
CATAAATTTTCCGCAGAACCTTTCTCTCGAAAACTCGTAACGTCGACTCATCGGTTGTTGTCATCGTCCAAACCTCTGCTCCATATAGCAGGACGAGAATTATGAGCGACTTATAGTGTTTAGCTTTTATTCGTCGAGAGAGGACTTTACTTTTCAATTGCCTACTCAGTCCAAAGTAGCACCTGTTGGCAAGAGTAATCCTGCTTTGGATTTCCAGGCTGACATTGTTGGTGGTGTTAATGCTGGATCCTAAATAAATTATCTACAACTTCAAAGTTATGACTGTCAACAGTGACGTGAGAGCCAAGTCGGGAGTGCGACGACTGTTTGCTTGATTACAGGAGATATTTCGTCTTGCCCTCGTTCACTGCCAGACCCATTTGAATTGCTTCCTTGTTCAGTCTGGAGAAAGCAGAACTAACGGCGCGGGTGTTGAGGCCTATGATATCCACATAATCGGCATACGCCAGCAGCTGTACACTCTTGTAAAAGATTGTACCTGCTCGATTAAGTTCTGCAGCTCGAATAATTTTCTCCAGCAGCAGATTGAAAAAGTCACACGATAGGGAGTCGCCTTGTTTGAAACCTCGTTTGGTATCGAACGGCTCGGAGAGGTCCTTCCCGATCCTGACGGAGCTTTTGGTGCTGCTCAACGTCAGTTTACAAAGCCGTATTAGTTTTGCGGGGATACCAAATTCAGACATCGCGGCATAGAGGCAGCTCCTTTTCGTGCTGTCGAAAGCAGCTTTGAAATCGACGAATAGGTGGTGCGTTTCGATTTTCCTTTCACGGGTCTTTTCCAAGACTTGGCGCATGGTGAATATCTGGTCGGTTGTTGATTTGCCAGGTCTAAAGCCACACTGATAAGGTCCAATCAGTTTGTTGACGGTGGGTTTTAATCTTTCACACAATACGTTTGATAGAACCTTATAGGCAATGTTGAGGAGGCTTATCCCACGGTAGTTGGCGCAGATTGTGGGGTCTCCTTTTTTAAGGATTGGGCATAGCACACTTAAATTCCAATCGTTGGGCATGCTTTCGTCCGACCATATTTTGCAAAGAAGCTGATGCATGCTCCTTATCAGCTCTTCGCCGCCGTGTTTGAATAGCTCGGCCGGCAATCCGTCGGCCCCTGCCGCTTTGTTGTTCTTCAGGCGGGCAATTGCTATTCGAACCTCTTCATGGTCGGGCAATGGAACGTCTGCTCCATCGTCATCGATTGGGGAATTGGGTTCGCCTTCTCCTGGCGTTGTACGTTCACTGCCATTCAGCAGGCTGGAGAAGTGTTCCCTAAATAATTTAAGTATGCTCTGGGCATCGGTGACTAGATCACCTTTGGGGGTTCTACAAGAGTATGCTCCGGTCTTGAAACCTTCTGTAAGTCACCGCATCTTTTCGTAGAATTTTCGAGCATTCCCCCTGTCGGCCAGCTTATCAAGCTCTTCGTACTCACGCATTTCGGCCTCTTTCTTTTTCTGTCGACAAATGCGTCTCGCTTCCCTCTTCAACTCTCGGTATCTATCCCATCCCTCACGTGTTGTGGTCGATCGTAACGTTGCGAGGTAGGCAGCCTGTTTTCTCTCCGCTGCGACACGGCACTCCTCGTTGTACCAGCTGTTCTTTTGCACTTTCCGAAAACCAATGGTTTCGGTTGCAGCTGTACGTAAGGAGTTTGAAATGCCGTCCCACAGTTCCCTTATACCGAGTTGTTATTTACCACTACTTTTCCGAATTATACCTTGTTTTTCTAGCTCCCTAATTTGCCTTATAGCTTCTTCCTCATGCTTCGGAGGTAACATATATATTTTTGAATTGATTTGCTGGTTTTGGTGGTTCTTATTTCGTGGACCACCGTTTTTGTGCTTGTCAAGGCATCTCCTTCTTTATACATCAATTTTTCATACTTCTTTAGCAATTTTTCAACCTCCGTTCATTCATTTGATTTTAAATGATCCAATTGAATGTTTTACATTTTACTTTCTTCCAATACATATACTTGCTCTTGGATAGTTTTTGAATAAAACGGAATTTTAACACAATTTTTAAGCTCAATTTCTTCGTTTTCAATATCGATTATATTGAAATTATTAAATATAAAATCGTTCCCTAGTAGAAGATCGTACGGTTTTTCAAAGTATATTTTCAACCATCTCATCCTAGCATTGTGAGGGTATTTAAATTTTAGTGGACATAGTGTCTTAACTCTTTTGTTAGACGCTCTTATATCAGCATACAGTGTACTAATCATTGTTTTATTTTTTTCTAGAACCGGTAACTTATAATGTTCGAAGCAATTCTTACCATTTTTTGTTAAACAAAGTAAGTGAAATTAATATTTTAAGTTGATTTTCCGAGGCTAATTGGTAAAAAATTCCTAGTTGTTATTCGTTTCTTCTGTCCTGCTCACAGCATCAACATCCATGGGTGTTGGGCCATTTGAACGTCTTGTTTGCCGAGTGCCGTTCTGTATATTTTGTGTTGCTGAATTACCATAGCCGTTATTAGTACTTTTATTACGATATTGATTTGTATATTGGCCTGAATTACCTGTCCAATAATTAGTTTGTCTCTGTGGATTATTTGGATGATAATTATTTTGCCCTGAAAAGTTGATTATTCTTTGATTATTTTGATTTTGGTTACTATTAAAATTTCTTGCCTTCTGAACAAATTGGTTTGACTTTCTGTTTCTTGCTAAAAGTATACGATTTAAATTTCCAACGTCTAGCCCAATGAAATTGTGTATCGTATTTGTCATGTCTGCCCATATCGTTGTATTCCGTATCATATAGGCGAAAGTCTCTGCTGCAAGTTGCTTTACCCTTTGTATAAGCATTCCTGAAAATATTTTTTTCATCATACCGCCTGTTTCACTCAAAGCACAATATTCGGTAATATTATCCATTATTTCTTTTGTTTTCCTTCAAGTTCACCGATACTACCCACCCAAAGGTTAGCGATGTCGTTGGTCGAAGTCATTTGGTCCTTTTTGTTGGCCTAAAGTGCTGTTTACATCTTATTTTGCATGTATCCCAATTTTCTGGAGGATTCAAAGTTAAAAATTTTTTTGCCATAAACTACTCTGAATGCTACCTGTTGCCGTCTAGCCGTAACTAGCGCGTATCCAAGTTGTCAAAGCCGTTTATAAGAGCCGAAAGATTAGAGAGAGTTAAAAGCTTTACGATATGATAGCAGCGGTGGCAAACATCACTCGAAAGACAGTGGATCTACAAACTGATACCGGATATCCAATCGTGGACTGATATACGAAAAAGAGACCTGGATTTCCACCTAACCCAAAGGCTAAGTAGACATGGGTGCTTTAAAAACTACTTGTACAGATTTCAGCGCGAATATAATTCGAACTATCCGACGTGTTCAGAGTGCTTTGAAGACTCTGAGCAAGTATTTTTTTACAAGGAAAAAACTTAGAATTGCACTCGGCCTCCGTCAGTCCGTGTCATAAAGGAGACTTAAATATCTTATCACCTCCATGAAATAATACTTAATAAAGTGGATCCGTGGGAGAGCCTGGACTTAGGAATAGGTTAGGTTTATCGGATTGAAGTCCCATACTCCGGCTTCCCCCTAATTACAAAAAAAAAACATAAATAAATAAATAACATTATCTCTAAATTAAATTTTTTCTCTAAGCTCATTTGATTTTTTAGTGACACTTGCCACCTGACGGTTGTACGTATCAAACTAAGCGAGATATATATAGGGTTATATATATATATATATATATAAATGATCAGGGTGTCGAGAAAAGTTGAAATCCGAGTGACTGTATGTTTGTCCGTCCGTTAGTGCAAGCTGTAACGATGAAACTTGATATGTTAGTCCATTATTAAAAAAAATTTCGAGTTCGTAGATGGGGGTACTCGGCCCACGCCACGCACACAAATTGCCATTAACTGAAAACATATTGGCTAAATGAGCAACTGACCCCCCTCTTAATATAATATGACACACCCCACACATACACACCATACTCAACACGACTACACCATCTACATCATCCACACATCGTATTCCAAACATCTGTACCACATTCACATCCACACCTCACACTCAACACACCTGCATCATATACACCACACACGAGGACACCGGACACAATGAACCTCTTTCTTATTCGATCCGTGCGCTTATACGTACATACGAGTACCACCGACCAGTATCCCGCTTTCGTTTTTCGTTTTTGCCAGCAAATTAATTGCCAACACTAAGGGTAAGTGCCGCGAGGTTTTTTCTAACGAAAAAAAAGACTTCTAAGTAATTATGGTCCTTCGAGCCGTACCGGACGGCACCAGTGATAAAGTCAATTAAAAAAAAAAAAAGAAAAAAAAATAGTAAAAAATAAAAGAATAAAAATAATAAATAAATAAAAAATTAATCACGGTGACGCGACGACGCGGCAAATAATAAATAATATCCCCAAAAAAGTGAAGTGACTAAAAAAAATACATACATCTATACAAAAAAGAACATTATATGTGCACATAATTGTGACTTAAAAAAAAAAAAAAAGCAAACGGTGAAAAATTTGGATTTAGTAAAATAAAAAAAAAAAAGCCGGTGGTGACAAAGGGAGCAAAACTAAAAGCCCGTTAGTGACAAACGAAAAAAAAAAACTGTGAAAACAAAATTTTTTTTAAACACCGGTGGCAACAAAGTGAGAAACAGATCCGTTGGATAATAAAATAAAAAGTACCGGTAGGATAAAACCTCCACAAAAAACAAAAACAAAATTTTTTACCGGTAGTGCCAAAAGCAGATCTTGAAAACATATAATATACATACATATCTACACATACACTAAGGCTCTTATATACATATGTGCAAAATTTGTCAAGACATACAAAGTGAAGTGTTACAAAATAAAAGTGAGGTGACTAAAAGTGCTAAACATAAAAAACATGCGCACATATAATATACATACATATATGTATGTATGGTGAAACAACAAAAAAAAAGAAGAGAGAAAAGTGAGGTGACAAAGTGTCCACAAACGAAAACAAAAAAAAAAGAGCAAACAAGCACAACGCCGTAACAACAAAGGCCCAAAGTGAGACATAATTTGAATCTGGAGCCACAACCACAACACCAGCAGCAAACGGACTCGGGGAGGAGAAAAACAGGCACAAACCATCACAAAAAGGCACACGCGATACATACACACATACACACTTACAAGTATTATCCCCAAAAAGCCCCTGGCGGAAATAAAAGTAAGTGGTATCGTTTTCCAACAGTTTATTATCGGGTAGAAATATATCTGTCTATCGGTTTATTTTCGGGTAGAAACCGCAAAAAAAGCAGTTCGATAACGTATATAGCGGATTATTGATTGTCGGTAAATGCTTACCGGTACGTTATAACAAGCTGCGGCAATCATAAGAAAAAGAAAAAAACATATGCGCAAATAAAATTGAAGATAAAATACATACATACATATACATATGTTACATATATTTCTATATATTTCTACATATTCATTCCAAAGAGCATAACTTGCTCACTTATTATTCTTACCAACTTGATCCATATGCTTAATCATATTCACATCAATATTTTTCAAATACATATATATATATACATATATCTCAAATTAAAAGATTATTAAATTCTCTCTTCGCGGCTTATTAACACGGCGAACATATGTATATACATACACACACATGTATATGCGGCGCAAATGTAAAAATATATACATATATACATAAAAACGAGTGAGCTTGAGAGAATTACCTGCGGTTGGTTAATTCTCTTTTCGTGGTTTCTTCGTAGGAAAATATACTTATATATATACATGCGTACATATATTTGCACATACGGTCGCATATAAATATATTCAATATACTGGAAAAAAATACCCAATCGACATTGGGTACAAATTAAATAACAATAAATATAACAAAAAGGATTTATAAAATACAAAATTTGCACATACATAAGTACACACATGTAGATACGCTCACTGCTTCAAAGTCCACATTGGCATATATTCCGCGATACCCCTTGGTTTTCGTCTAACAAAACCAAGCAGGATCGCGTATAAAATATATTCAAAGTCCACATTGGCAAATTTCCCGCAATACCCCTTGATTTTTGATCAACAAAAACAAGCAGGATTGTGTAAAAAACCAAAGCGTAATACATATGTACATACATGCATGCATATGTACAAAGTGCAGTGATCTCTAATACGAGCGCTCATTAGCACATAATAAATAAAATATCCACCTATAGGTATACCCTATAGGACATCTGGACATAAAACATATATAAAAGAAATATATACGGAAAAATAAAATACTTATAATAATTTCCGGTCAACAATAGATAATTAAATCAAATTTAAGCGATATTCAGTATACGCGTAATAATTTACTTAATTTGGAAAACTCTTATTTACTTAAAAGAGTTCACGTCTAAACATTTCGGTCAAAACTCTTATTAACTTAAAAGAGTTCGCGGTTACAAACACTATAAAATACGTAAAACGTCTTATCATATTAAGTTCGTTCAAAACTCTTACTTATTTAAGAGTTCACGTCTACTCATATACACATATAAATACATATATAAACGAAAATATTTTTCGAAATCTCGGTATCCAAAAGCCATTGGTTTTATTGATTTTCTTCTATGGAACAATTTATATACGAAACTTTTTTAAACATCTGCAAGTCTAGTTTCACTACGACGTTTTGATATTCTATACATCTTTTAAATGAGCTCAGACTCAAAGGACAGTAAAACAACTCAGTTGCTAAAAGTTCCAAAAATGATTTCAGACGAAAAAAGTCCGTGTACACCGGCAGAAGCTACACGCTCAAAGCAAGGTGCTACAAAACTAAAGAGGGGTAAAGACATTACTTATACAAAATTCCTTGCTGAGAGTGACAGTTTGATACGATACTGCACTCGATTTTCATCTTCACCGATTCAAGACAATTCTGAATCGGTCTTAGAAATTAAAAAAGATAATTTAGACAATTTTTGGTCACGTCTCCAAGCGGCATATGACGCAATCGTAGAATCTGACGACTCAGATCTACCCGAAAATTTTAAATCCTCGGCATGCACCAAGTATGAACACTGCCTAGACCAGTTCGAAGACACAAAGGCAATGATTTCTGATCAACTAAAGCTATTAAGAGCAATCGCACCTACTCCACAGCCGAGAGTAGAGCTGCCACCAAGACAAGCCCAAGAGGCAAGTTCAGGCATTCACCTTAAAGTGCCAGTATGCGACACAGATATATTTCATGGGGGTTATGAACAATGGCCGTCCTTCCGGGACATGTTTACAGCTGTGTACATAAACCATCCCAAATTGTCACAAGCGCAGAAATTGTATCACCTCAGATACAAAACCAAAGGTCAGGCAACCGTAATAGTGAAACAGTTCGCTCTCAATGACGAAAATTTTAATTTTGCTTGGGAAGCTCTAAAAGCACGTTATGAAAACGAAAGAATATTGGTCGACAAGCAGGTGACGATATTAATGAATTTACCAAAAATTCAGAAAGAAACAAGTGAAGAGTTCATAAAGCTTCAATCCACTGTTTCGAATTGTTTGTCGGTTTTATCGACACAGAATATTCCCACAGATAATTGGGACCCCATTCTGGTAAATATATGCACAGCTGCATTACCAGAAAAATCGTTACTTTTGTGGGAGCAATCGCTCTCATCGCGAAGGAAATGCCCAACGTGGCAGCAAATGAAAGAATTTCTTTCTACCCAATATGAAATTGCAGAAAGGGTAGATAAAAAACTAGTCAGAACGAAAAACATTCAAAATGACCTCAATAGAAGCTTCAATAGACTCCAAGCAAGTAGCCACAATAATTTAAATAGAAGCTTTTTTAAAAATCAATCGTTCACATCCGAACAATATAAGCAAACGTCATGCGAACTTTGTAGAGGAGGTCACAAACTAAAATTGTGCGAAAAATTCAAAAAAATGAATGTTAGCGATCGAAACAATTTCGTAAGAACGAAAAAATTATGTACCAACTGTCTGTCACATGCGCATACGCTTAAAGATTGCGAAAGCAAATTTAATTGCGTTTATTGCCATAAACGACATCATTCGATGTTACACATTACTAATTTTTCCAGCTCACCCCCGAACAATGCGAACGTAAAACGAGCAACAGGATTAGTTGCCACAACAAATTCTGAAAACTGCCAAGAAGCACCATGCTGCTCAAAGGCGTTAAAAACCCAATCGCTACATAGCGAAAATCACAGTAGGGTACTATTACCCACAGCAGTTGTCTCCATCGAGCACCGAGGAGAACTGTTTAAACTCAGAGCCTTAATAGACCAAGGATCACAACGATCATTTATAGCGTCTAGGGCACAAAACAGGCTACAGTTACCAACCAAACTGGCCAACTTTGAAATCACGGGAATGGGCGGAAGAGTTGTTCAAAACTCAAATAAAATCTGCCCCATTACCCTCTTTTCCCCCAAAGCGGATAAGCGCATACAAGCAGAAGCTATTGTCTTACCGCAATTAACCAACATGCTACCAAGCTATCACATAAATAGCAAGCATTGGCAAAAGGTTTCACACCTAAAGCTAGCAGACCCAAACTGCAACACCCCCGCTCAAATAGATCTACTATTAGGCAGCGATCTCATACCACAAATTATTCTCGAAGGTATTGAGAAAATTACCAAAACACTTCTGGCGCAAAATACCATTTTCGGATGGGCCCTAAGCGGACTAGTTGTGGAACCAGTTACAAAATTAACAACTCAAGTTGAGGAAGTCTCAAATGAGTACCTCAATTCACAATTGAGAAAATTTTGGGGACTAGAAGAACTCCCCCCCATATCAGTCACAACCCCTGAAGATCAGTATTGTGAGGATTTTTACAAAGCCACAAGTACTAGATCAGAAAATGGTCGGTACGTCGTACGACTACCACTTAAGCAACAATTTCCTAACACACTCGCCTTAGGTCACTCTCGCACCTCTGCAATACAGCAGTTTCTAAGTATGGAAAGAAACCTACTTAAAAAAAGCGAACTCAAATCTGAATATGATGGTGTGTTAAAAGAATACCTCCATTTAGATCATATGGAGGAAGTAAACCCAGGGGAGAAAATCGTCAACGGCAAATACTACTCCTTTTACTTGCCACATCATGCAGTAGTAAAGCCAGATAAAAAAACAACTAAAGTAAGAGTTGTTTTCAACGCCTCAAGATCCACTAGCTCGGGGAATTCCCTAAACGATATCCTGTTTACGGGACCCACTCTCCAACCTGATTTAATGCTGCTTATTCTAAACTGGCGTATATACAAATACGTATTGAATGGGGACGTTGAAAAAATGTATCGGCAAATAGGCGTACATAAAGACGACCAAGATTTTCAACGTATTATGTTCCGAAGATCCCCCACCAGTCCTTTGCGCGACTTTAAATTAAAAACAGTTACCTTTGGCGTAAACTGTGCCCCATATTTAGCCATTCGAACGCTCCACGAATTGGCAGAAAACACCAAGTTAGAATTTCCTCTGGCGACCCAGGTGTTAAAAACACAAACGTCTTCCACAAGCATACGAATCATTATCACAAGTAATCCAAGCCCTCACATCCGCAGGGTTTCCATTAAAAAAGATTACGTCGAATCACCCAAGTATATTAAAAAATATACCAAAAGAAAATTTGTTGGACACTAATTTCCTTATTTTCGAAAAGGAAAGTACAACAAAAACATTAGGCATCCAATGCAATGCGATATCAGACCAGTTCTCATATACGACAGAGTCTATATCCGCATTATCAGCCATAACGAAAAGACAGATTTTATCCTCGGTGGCAAAACTTTTCGACCCCGCAGGATGGCTTTCGCCAATTATGATCCAAGCGAAAATCTTAATACAAGAATTATGGCTAGATGGAACCGACTGGAATGAACAAGTGAAACCTCTTCGCTTAGAAAAATGGTCCCAGCTCGCAAAAAATCTGAATGACATTTCTCAGATACATATTCCACGATGGGTAAACTACTCCCCCGAACACAAAGTCGAATTACATGGCTTTTGTGACGCCTCAGAAAAGGCATACTGCGCTACTATCTATGTGCGCACGCAAAGTGATACCACGACCACAAGCCACTTATTAGTAGCAAAAGCAAAAAACTATAAGTCTCCCACGACTTGAGTTACGTGGCGCACTACTACTTTCAAAATTAGTAGCCATGGTGCAAATGCATTTAAATATGACAAAATGCAAACTATATATGTGGTCCGATTCAGAAATTGTACTAGCCTGGTTGGAAAAACCACCACATTCATGGAAGACGTATATTTCTAACCGAACGTCTCAAATACTTGACCTAGTGGGATCAGCCACTTGGCGTCACGTAGCCAGTGCTGACAATCCTGCCGATCTAGGTACAAGAGGGTGCAAGCCACTGCACCTTGCCACTACCACCCTCTGGTGGAATGGCCCCCGATGGTTGATAGAATCTCCTGATTCTTGGCCACAATCCCCCATGCGCAACATTATAGCACCGGAAGGTCGAAAAATCGCCACCTTTCACACATTATTGGATGATGCCGACATCCTTGAACGATTTTCCTCGTTTACAAAAGCGCTCAGAGTAGTCGCTTATATGTTCAAATTCATAGAACAACTCAAAAGCAAAGTTAAGGGATCGCATAATTTCCCATGCAACACAGTGACGCACCAAGAGTTACAAAAGGCAAAGGTCGCACTAATAACATATACACAAGCGCGCTATTTCAGCCGCGATATATCACTACTAAGAGAATCGAAGCCGATTGATAAAAAGAGCTCACTCTTAGTCCTCAACCCATTTCTGGACACGAAAGGTTTGCTTCGTGCCAATGGTCGGCTTGCTAATTCGAGCCTAACATACAACGAACGCCATCCCATAATAATCCCAGAGAGGTCACCATTTGCCACACTGTTCCTCCACTACATCCACATCTTAATGCTACACGCCGAACATCGTCTCATGCAACAGATGGTACGCCAGGAGTATTATATCCCCCGTCTTAAGCCGCAAATCAAGAAGTGCATCTTCACGTGCAAGATTTGCACTATGCACAAGCAGAAGATGCGAACGCAGATTATGGCAGCTCTTCCACCTGAACGCTGCAATTTCGCTCTGCCTTTCACCACAACAGGTGTTGATTATGCTGGGCCTTTCCAGGTAAAGGCGTCTATGTTAAGGTCTCCCACTCTCATGAAAGGCTATGTGGCTGTCTTTGTATGTTTCACGACAAAGGCAGTACATCTTGAGTTATGTAGTAATCTGACGACGGAGGCTTTTCTCGCGGCATTTGCTCGCTTCGTCGCTCGACGTGGCTACCATTCAAAAATTATGAGCGATAATGGCAAAACCTTTATTGGAGCTCAACGAGCCACAGAAAAGCAATTTGTGGATTTTTTAAAACAAGTGTCACCCGACATCGTACAAAAGTACGCCCCTCAAGGTATCAATTGGCAATTCATACCCCCAAGCGCTCCTCATATGGGCGGTTTATGGGAATCAGCTGTGAAAAGCTTCAAATCCCATTTCAAACGGGTAGCTGGAAATTATAAATTCAATTACGAAGAGTTCACGACGCTATTAAATCGAATTGAAGCCGTTCTCAATTCACGGCCACTCACAGTACTATCGCAAGACCCTCAGATTTCACCGCCTTAACTCCAGGCCATTCCTGAGCCAGGCGTGGAGTCGCTATCTCTATTAAATCGATGCGAACGAATTAAAATTCTCCATCATGATTTCAGCCGCCGATGGAAGGACGAATACATAAAGGATCTCCACAAAAGATATCGTTGGAAGACTCCTGAACAAGCGCCTAAACTTGGAGACTGCGTCCTCATTCACGATGATTGTCTACCCCCTACCGAGTGGCGGCTTGGCCGCATAGAAAAGCTTCATTATGGCTCCGACGGTCACATCCGGGTCGTGAACCGATAATATCGCGATATAGTAAAATCACAAAATTTAACAGTAATACGAGAAATACGCCAATATCGACCGTCAAAAATAACAAACCGTCAAAGACAACAGTGAAAACTAACGAAAAATGGCCGATCAATACGACGACCCATTCATACCACATATCGTGGCACGATTGTCCATATCAGCTCATATGACAAATATGTATAACTAACCATCTTCTTTACCACAGATCACCATGGAGGTAGATACGTCAGCCGCAACCCCATCAACCGCTCGGGCTACCAATGCGCCACGCACCGGGCCTACACCAGCGCCCCGAACTGTGGCCACAACAACACCGGCAAGTGCACCGGCAACAACGCCGACACCTGCACCGGCAATCGCGCCTGCAGCGGTACTTACACCCGCACCTCGTGGTAGCACCCGACCACCAGCGACTACATCGAGGACTTCGGAGACCCGTCGGATAAGGTGTCCCATCTGTCGACGCCCTCATCGTCTCCACCATTGTGGAATATTTCGGGGTATGCGGCCTTTGCAACGGCAGCAAGTTGCTCAGGTTCACGGGCATTGCCTCAACTGCCTGTCGCACACTCATGCAACTACAGAGTGTGATTCAGGTGGGCTGTGCCAAATGTGCCACCGGCCGCACCACACGCTGCTACACCGCAGCTCGTCACGCAAGGTGAATCGGCCACCCATCCATCGCGGCCGCATACCCCGATTCCAACCCTCAGTTCGTGCCGCACCCCAGCGGAGCGGCACATCACTGCGGCGTCGACAGCCTGGGTCACCATCTCGTCGAGCAACGGGTCTGAGCAGCGTTGTGGCAACGCTGCAACAGCTGCAGCGCCTTTTAGGCTAAACAGTCGTTTAGGGGGGCCGGGATGGCTAAATGAGCAACTGACCCCCCTCTTAATATAATATGACACACCCCACACATACACACCATACTCAACACGACTACACCATCTACATCATCCACACATCATATTCCAAACATCTGTACCACATTCACATCCACACCTCACACTCAACACACCTGCATCATATACACCACACACGAGGACACCGGACACAATGAACAAAAGGGACTGACGGACGGCACCGAGCCTCTTTCTTATTCGATCCGTGCGCTTATACGTACATACGAGTACCACCGACCAGTATCCCGCTTTCGTTTTTCGTTTTTGCCAGCAAATTAATTGCCAACACTAAGGGTAAGTGCCGCGAGGTTTTTTCTAACGAAAAAAAAGACTTCTAAGTAATTACACATAAAGTGCCATAACTAAGGACTTAATTAAGATATATACGAGGGTTGCTATATATATTTCTGGCCTAATAATGAAAATAGGCATATTTATCTACGAAAATACTTTTTTTTTTCGTTGGATTTGGCTCGTCTTGGAAGACCCACATGGTTGATTGCTGTTTTGTTTCTTGCTCATACGCATAGATCCATGATTCGTCACCTGTGACGATCTTATAAACGTCTTTTGAAGCACCGCGATCGTATTTTTTCAGCATTTTTTTATACCAATCCTCACGAGCCTTTTTTTGAGCGATTGTCAAATTGTGCGGGATCCAATGAGAAGAAACCTTTTTACGGCCAGGTGTTCATGCAATATCGAATGTATGCTGGTGGGAGAAATGCATATCTCTATCTGAAGGTATGTTACATGACGGTCTTGCATTATCAGTTTACGTACGGCATCGATGTTTTCTGGCACAACGGTTGTTTTTGGATGACCTTCACGGAATTCGTCTTTGGGCGAGCGTCGGCCACGATTGAATTCGTTGTACCAGTTTTTCACAGTGCTATAGGATGGTGCTTCATAGCCATACAAAGATTTTAGTTCATCGATGCACTCTTGTCGTGATAATCCACGTCGAAAGTTGTGAAAAATGATCGCACGAAAATGTTCACGATTTAATTCCATTTTTTGGCCGAGATGAATTTTTTAATTCCCTGTAAATAAAACAATTCACGATTAAATGACAAAACGTTCTGAGTGATGTTATGCTAAAAAATGTCAAAATTTCCAATGGAAATGTCAGATTGCACCTGGCAACACTTAGTGTTGCCTAGTCCAGAAATATATATAGCAACCTACGTAGTAAAGCTGTAATTTGATACAGAGGGTTGCAGTAGAGAGAGGTACCTGCTTGCACTATTTTAGAAAAAGTGGACGTGGCCCCGCCATCTAACAAGTTTATTATAAATAAATAATTTACTATAAATATATCCTAAGCTTAAGTGGCTACAACAACCAAATATACGGGTACGAATCTTGTAAGAACTTCAACCGAGCCCGAACTTCTACTAGAAGCCCGATAAATCAATAACTAAATACATCAGAGACATCAAATTGTATCATGCAGATGGCATGAAAAAGTTTTATGGGAGCTGAAATGAAAATTGGACAATGGGCAAAAAAACGAATTCGGCAAAATTTGGTACGTGGCATTCTTCGTACCGAATATTTAGACCCCGGTACCTATAGTTGACTTTTGGTCAAAAATGTCAGTCAATGTATGATATAAATAACTGATATTAAGCTATGAACCTTCTCTTATAATGTTATGTCTGTATGTCAAAACTGGGTTGGATCGGACCAATATTTCCTTTAGCCCCCATATACTTAATATAAAGATTTCTGAACTTCGTGGTGACTTTGTACCGCATATATCGGCCAATATGTGAGTTATCGTAATGAAAATGACAAAGCGTATTTTACTTATAACAGTGTATCTTTTTGTCAAAATTGTATAAAATTGTTTGAAAACTTGACCTAGCTTCTATATGTGACCTGGTCTACAGAAAGGGGGCTTAGGTGTCAAAAAATCAATTTTCACTTTTTAGTTGATTCGGATGGAAGATGAGATGCTTTTTCACGTGATAGAATCCAAAAAGTCATAACTTGTTTGAAAGTTCCCTAAAAATGTAGAGAAAGAAGAGTAAAAATACGAAAAAATATAATTTTTTTGTAATGAACAAAATACATTGAATTATAAGCTACAAAGACATGATTATACACTAGAAAAACGTATTATGGGCCAAAAATAATAATGCTGAGTAGTTTATGTATTTTTCTTTGTTGTCGTTTTCCTTGAGATCTTCTTGCGTGTTGATCCTGAGGAAGATGGACCTGGTTCCTTGTCTGGTTTGAGAACATCTTCACTAGTTTTTGCCTTCCGTTTCTTCGATGGCAAATCTTTCGGCCAATGACGTTCCAAAGATATGCCGGCAGGTTGTATAACTTTCGGCATTTCAGGATCGATAGGTTTTAACAGAAGCATAAAGGACTGCACTTCTTCACTGTCTGCGAATTTCTTTGTTTTTACCTCCTCCTCCTCCTTTACTTCAACAACAGACAGGTCAATCTTAACAAAAGCTTGTTCGGTATCATGTTCTGCCTGAGATACACATACTTCGTCTTCATCATAATCGCTCTCTTCATTGTTTTCATCATCCTTTTCATGGAAATATTGTCCGTATACGGCACTGAACTCCTCATCAACACTCATGTTTCATTTCATGCGAAATGCGAAGACGATAATCAACAGAAACACTTCACAGAAAGAGAGACGAGTGAAAACAAGACAACAGCAGCTGCGCGGTATTAGAGTAAACGTCACTTCTTCAGTGTTACTTTTTTAAATGTTCCACACTAGCAACTTACACGATGAACTATAATAATATTCCGTCCAAAAACAACACTTACTGGACGTCCTTGAAGCCTCTGGAAAGGAGAACAATTAATGAGATAACGAGAAACTGACGAAACGAGTTGTTTATTTTTAACAGCTGTTTCCCAGAAAACTAGTTTTCGCACGTTAGCTCCCTTTTCGTAGACAGACACCGTTTGTAACCAAATAAGAGTAAAGTGTGAACATACAGAAGTAGTAGTACATATAATATATTTAATTTTTTTCTTCATAAAATTCGTTTGACAGATGTGAAGTCATGAATGGTTTAAATTTGATTGGGTCGGCCCAGGATTTCGGGAATACAATGGGTGTGGTCGGATCGATAAGGCTCTCTAGATCAAGAATATATATAAGTACATTAAGGTGTTTTTGTTTTTTGAACTATACATTTTTTTCAATCCCGTCAAAAAATTTCCTTGGAAATACCCTAAAAAAATTCCTTGAAAATTTTAGCCCTTAATTTTAACATTAAAAACTGGACAAACGCACGTAAAAATTTTCCATTGAAAATATACTACAATCGTGATTGTTTATCTTTAAATGCCTACAGCTCAGAGGTATTTTGTGGCATCGTTTTGACTTTAGACGCATATTTCTCAGAATCGTTCACTCTACAAAAGTGCCTAGTGCAACAAAATCGTAACTCACACCGAATTTCCTCGTGCCTTTATGTTGGATATATCGACCAATATTTGAGTTATCTCAATGAAAATTTCAGAACGTGTTTTGATTTTAAAACATCCGGCTGATTTTGTATAATGACTAGGTATAATGATTTTGGATTATGTAACAAATCTTATGCAGAATATATATGTAGGTCAGTGTATAAGTTATATAGTATACAGTATATGCATATATATGGTTGACGTTTTACATCGTATGTATTCCCTGGCTTTGATTCTTGCAAATTGCAAGAGTATAAAATGTTCGGTTGCACCCAAACTTAAACGTTTCTTACTTGTTTATTCTACAGAGTGGCTCAAAACTAATTCTCCTATCAGAAGATGCCATAAATTTTGCAATTACCTCTAATGTCAGTTCTGTTTTGACACTTGTGTAGTAAACACATGCGAAATACACGTAAATAAACAATGGTACGCTACACTGCGTCCACAACCGATATACTGAAGCATGCATTCCTTTTGTGGGCTTTTTGAAGTCCCGGGCTTATGTCAACAAGCCTCAGACTCTTGCAGCTCTTAAAGACAATATCCGTCACGAATGTGAGGACCTATCACCGGAAGTTCTGGCCAAAGTGATGGAAAATGCCATAAAAAGGACTCAAATAACAATCAACTGTAGCGGCGGCCATTTACCTGATATCATATTCTCGACTTGATGTAAAAAAATTTTGAAGACAAAAAAAAAAAATAAAAAAACAATCTACAAGCAGAATCAAAATTTTTCATTATTTAAACAAGTTTTTCATTTTCCAAAAAACATCGGAAGGGTATTTTTGCGCCACCTCTTACACCTTTTGATCCTGTATTTAGATATAATCTGTTTTTTAATTTCTTTCAGTTCATTTGCAAAACATGTCGATAAGATAACACTGATTATTTGTCAATTTGCAAGCCTTTAGTTGTTAAATGAATAGAAATGAACAATAAGTTTAATATTGATATAAAACAATTTTTGCACTATATAATGTAAAATAAATGTGTACAAACGACTAATTAGTGTTAACGGACAAAACAAACTCAAAATATAAATGTAAAATTAATTTTAAATCAAAAAAATACATACTTAAAAAAGTGGTAATTTTCACCTTTAAACACAAATATCTCGAAAACTATAAGTGTCCCGCGGCTTTATATATTCGTAATCTGGAGAACCCTCTCTATCCGACCATATATATTTTATTCCCGAAATCCTAAGACAGTGTACTAAAGATTTCCCATATTGAACTTTAAATGCAAATAACTCAAAAACTAAAAGTCAGCGGCAGCTATAATTATAAATTTTCTGGAGAGCCTCTTTTATCCGCACATACCCATTTCATCCGTCAAGTCGGTTGATGCTATTCTAAATCCCACCCAGCAGCTACATCCTCTAGTTGCCTCAGCTCGTCATGCTGATCATCTATATACACACATATGTATAGTTTATACATTACATTATATCAGGATTATTCAGACCAGCTTTGTTAATTCGTTAGTCGTTACTCGGTAGTTTTTACGTGGGTTTTGTTTCTGTAAAATTAACAGATTATCGATTTACCGAGAAATGAAGTAACAGACTGGCAAGCATGATAGTTTTTTCGTTACTTGGTAACATCAGTCAGCTGTTTTGTTTGCGCGGTTGCCTCAAAAGTTAACTTAATTCATTGCAAAAAAAAAATGCATTTGCTGTCTACTACAAATTAGTTTCTGATAAATTTTTCAAAAGTATTTAATATAATTGAATCAGCTGTTTTGAAACAAAATTTACACCCACTACTGATATACAGCAAAAAGTATGATCACAGTTAAGAGTTTTAGCGAAATATCAACTAACAAACTACCAGATTAACAAGTTCGGGTATTCAGACCGACAATAGTATGGGTCCCGACAAAGTGAGAGCGGTAGCACCACTATAAATTCACTTACATACAGCATTAACTCAAAAGGCAGAATCAAATAGGGAAAGATATTTATTCGCTTCAAATTTCCATCCACTGAGGATAAAAATAAACTTAGAGAAAACAATAACTCAGAGAAAAAGATACAAGATCAACAAAGAAATCCCCACTTCACAAACAAACAGTATAGAAGAAATGAAAATAGAAATGACAAACAGGATCCAGTGACATCCATGGATATAGATCCGTCGATGTTAAGATTACGGCAAAACCTAAATTGGCGTACCGAACCATCGCAGAGAACATCTCAAGGTTAATAGCAGTACCTAAATAAAACAGGGGGTTAAATAATAACCCTCAACAAAACAGGCTGGCGGATTCTGATAGGGTCATTGGACCAAAGATGCAACGAATTAATATTTTAAAGCAAGAAGAGGATGACGAGACAGTCTATAGTAAAAAAGCTGAGTTTGAAATTGAAGACCTCCAGGAAACGCAATTGAATTTTTTAGGGGTAAATCCCTACTCCCGTGGATTGAGCGTAGCGTAGGTAGTCAAGGGAGAAAAATAAAATTACTGGTTGACACGGGAGCGTCAAAAAATTATATAAACCCAATACCCGAATTAAAAAGCAGCCTTCTCGCATCTAGACCATTTCAGTAAAATCTTTACATGGCTATAGTCCTGTGAGAGAAGAATGTAGAGCTCAAATGTTCGGTGTAATGACTGATTTTTTCATACTGCCTAGTATATGAACTTTTGATGGTATAATTAATTGGCTTCGATCTTTTGAAACAAGTAAATGCTGAAATAGACTTGAGCAACGGAACAATACGACATGATTTTGTTGTTCCATGAAATGTCAATTTTCTCAACGTAAGAAGCGAAGAGATTCCTTCTTCTGTGCGAAATCAGTTTTGTAAAATGATAAGCATTAAAAAAGGCCTTTGCAGACCCTGACGAGTCTTTCCGATTTGTCCGTCAAGGTCTCCCTTTAATAATCCGATTTGGGTTGTTGATAAAAAAGGAATAGATCAAGCAGGAAATAAAAAGAAACGCTCGGTGATTGACTTCAGAAAACTGAATGAGATCACAATCGAGGACAAATATCTGATGCTCAATCCAATGGTAAATGGTTTTACCACCCTTAATTTGTAATCGGGGTTTCACCAGATTGAGTTGGCGGAAAGAGCCAGGGGAAAAACAGCCTTCCCTGTAAACAATGGCAAGTATGAATTGTGCCGCTTGCTTTTAGGGGTTAAAAACACCCTAAGTATATTTCAAAGAGCAATCGATGATGTTCTGAGGGACCATATTGGCAAGATATGCCACGTTTACATCGAGTCAAAGCAAAGTCAAAGTTTTTCAAAAAAGACGTAGAATATTTAGGCTTTGTCGTATCAAGAAGTGGTATAAAAACAAGTCCTGAAAAGCTCAACGGCATAAAATGCTATGAACATCCAACCACACTTCGCGGACTTCGTTTGTTTTTGGGATTAGCAAGTTATTATAGATGTTTCATCAAAGGCTTTGCCAGCATAGCAAAGCCACTGACAGACATGTTAAAAGGCGACAATGACAAAGTAGTGTCATCCAGTCGAAAAAAATTAAAATTGAGTTAACACAAGGAGGTGAGGATGCCTTTAACAAACTTAAAGAAATAACGCTGGAAAACTTTCATAGAGAGTTTCAACGCAAAGATCCTTTATAAACCAGGTAAAGAAAATCATGTCGCCGACGCATTATCAAGACAACACATGAATATGATAGAGGTTGAAACGGAAGCACACTCTGACCGTGCCACTATGCACAGCGAAGAGTCACTGACCTACACCATCGAAACGGTAAATAAACCGGTCAATTGCTTCCGAAATCATATAATACTTCAAGAGCGCGAAAGCTTATCAAAGCGATCATTTATAATATGTGGATAAAAAAAAGGTGTATATCATTCAGTAGTATAGAATCGCTGCTAAAAACGCTGAGGAGGTTATTAACGACAGCGTTGTAAATGCTATTTATTGCAGCTTACCAGTTTTAGCAAAAATTCAGCATCATCTGGTTGAACACCTACCTAACATAAAATTCCGTCACACAAAAAAATGGTTAAGGATATCTTCAATGAAGGTGACTAAAACGAAATAATAGTTGCCGAGCATAACGAGAGCGGCACAAGAAAATGTGAAGTAGATCTTAACTGACTATTTTTTTCTAAAAATGGTTAAGAAGGCAAACGAAGTAGCAGCAAATTGTCGAATTTGTTCAAAATCGAAATACGAATGACATCCAATAAAGCATTTTATTGCTGTCGATATTTTCTTTACGGATCAGAAATATTTTTTAACATGTGTTGACAAATTTTCAAAATTTGCTATGGTGCGGAAAATTGTATCTAGGACCATTATAGATGTAAAACCACCTATATTACAACTAATGAACATTTTTCCGAACCTTAAAACAATATACTGTGACAATGAAAAGTCTCTAAACTCAAATACCATAAAATCAATATTTTTAGAATACAACAATGCGAAATTATTAATGCTCCCCCATTCCATAGTACATATAACGGGCAACATAGTAATCTGACAGGGACGTGTTCACAGTACTTTGACTGACATAGCTAGGTGCCTAAAACTCGAAAGAAATCTGAATGACACTGTTGATTTGATTTTATTAGCCACTATGGAGTACAGTAAATCATTACATTCCACTACCAATAATAAACCAATAGATATCCTTTATTATAGCTCGAACAATTTTACGGAATCAATTCGGAATCGCATAAAAAAGTTGCAGACCACTGACTACTCTGACTCATATATGACGTATAAGACTGGCGATAAGGTCTTAGTAAAGGCTAGGCATTAAACTTACCACACTTTATACAGAAGAATTAGTTGAACAGGATCTAGGCACCACTGGACTTACAAAGGATAGGAGAGTTCTTAAGGACAACCTTCGACCACCCTAACACATAAATGTAATCAATGTCACCCTTTAATTGCAGATTTCTCTCAATAGTACTCCTTTTATCCACAACCTTATCGGAAAAACTCACGGACTATACGAACAGTAACTAAATTCCTATCCTAGACGGCGACGCTGCTTTCAATAATGAATGATGAATGATGAGACTAGAAACTTAACAAATCTTTTTCCTCAGTCTCATATGAGGAAGATACTGAATTCTGATATAATACACATCGAAACACTATTGCGAACAGTGAACGTTCGCAACCGTCAAACACGATGCATAAACTTCTTAGGCACGACACTTAAAATCATCGCCGACACCCCAGACTTTGATGATTTCCAGAGACTACAGATGATACAGGATATGCTCGTTGACTCCAATAACAAACAGTATAGGGTAAATACTCGTATTCCTCTTAGGAAGAGAGGAGTTAACCTAAAACGCTTGCAGTCAAATTACTCAGTCTGCATTGTCGGATGTTAGGCAGTAACATAGTAACCTGACCCCAACAGCGAAAACTGTGGGATTCGCTAACTCAACATACTCCCAACGTCTACGGCAGGTAGCCAAAGGTAGAGCAGCGACGGTAGCGTAGGTTAAGCTATACTTGTAAGAGAATTGTAAGTTTAGTTTTAAAATAGACTCAATAAAGAAGACACGAATAATAAAATAACTTACACATACGATTTTGTTATCAGAAGTAATATAGAAGTAGAGATTAATCTTACATAAAATAACTTTACTAAATATTTGCATTGGGATTTAAGGAATGTGGATGAAAATTGGTAGGTTTTATACAAAATTTCAAAATGAATTGATAGTTCATAATAATGAATTTAACTAATTTTGGATAAATTGAACGATTACTTTGAATATCCTTCAAGAAACAATAATTGATTTCATGTTTCTTCGCGAAACCAGCATTGCCACATTCGCATTTTATTTAAAAAAATGTATTGAAAATCAGTAATAGATTTCTTTAGAGCTGCATACTACCAAAAACAATTTACCGCAGGAAACTTTCTTGAGCATTTCTTAAGCGTTTTTTACATACAGTTTTTACATTTCTTGAGAGCTGGAAACTACCCTTATAACAAAAATGTGTATGTATGTATTAGCATCAACAAAGCATTGAAAGAATTCTATGTTGTCTGAACCAGAGATAAAGAGATGTTTAACTCCTCTCTCACTGGAAGTGAGAGAGCAATTGCTAAACGTCAAAACCACCTCAACTCGATCAACTGTCAAAGTTTAGGTGGTTTTGACGTTTAGCAATTGGGAACGAGCGATGGCCTGATTGAAATCTTACCAAAAAATATATAAACGGAGGTATTTGTTGCATCGTTCAAGACCACTTATAAAAAATGTAAAACAATGAAAATTAAGTAAATTAGTGATATTTAAAGGTATTTGATGAAACGTTTTGTAATTTGAAGCATCATAGAATTATTTTCAATGGAAAATGAATAAAAAATTTAATGAATGAGAGCTAACAAGCCTAAGTCCTTGTTTTGGGTATTGAAAGGTCAAAAATCAGTTCTTCTAATATACTTTAAAAAGATTTAAATAGTTTCTCCATACAATAAATAGCCACTACATAGTAATTTTTATTCGTACTAAATGTTGGGTGTTTTAATTTAAAATGCCCAAAAATTCTTATTTTGTTCGATCTGGCCATAATGGAAAATGTTATAAAAAACGCTTATTTTGAGGCGCTCTCACACTGGAATAAGTTGAACATCCCTTTATTCCTGGTCTGAACCTTTTCAGCCAATCATCAACCGATTTTGCCTCATTTATTTTCAACTTAAACAAATCGTAATGTTCTCAACAGATATGTGGCTGTTATTGGAGGTCGAAGACGTACATACATATGTTTATGTAGTTTGATCTCCAACACAGTTGTGGTCGTTAAGAGACAAATATTATATGTTTTTTTATTGTTGTTTTTGTGGCGGTTATCTGTTTATATTTCGATCATAGCTTTCTGTTTAGATTCTATTCTCAATCTTCATTGCATGTGAAAAAGAAATATGACTTAGACACGGTTTAAATTGAAAATAAAAACTTTGTTTACGTTGTATTATTGTTTAAGAGCAAAAACTGAAACACCAGAGGGAGTTTGCAAAAACACAATCAACTAAGGAAATAACGGATAACCCGTAATACTATATATTAATTTATATCTACATAAGTTTATATGTGTATATGAACTATTTGTAATTGATCCGAAAGCGGCTTGGGTCTGAACAAAATTCATTTTTAACCGTGCATATGTTTATAAACAAACATAATTATACTTATACATAATTATAGGAATATAAACAATTCACATTTCCAATAAAAAGGCCAATGCTTAAAATCTCAGCTCTAGTTGCGCTTTTAGGCCAAGCCTGTCGTTAAATAGTTTATTACAATTTTTGATTTGAAGACGTTGCGGTCATTTCACTTAGTGTTGTTATACGTGTAAGTTGTATTTGAAAGAATACAACTTTTATATAAAAGTCACGTGTTTCAAGATCTACACTATAGTACGCTCAGTGGTTTTCGTAAAGCGAGTGACAGGCGCTCATCTGAATAAAATATTTTCTTGAAATATAACATGAAAAATAGTACAAAAAGGCTTCACAATTGAGAAATAATAATAAATAAAAAAGCAAAAAAGCAAGCAAAGTAATAATCATATGAAAATTTCAGACATACACAAGTACATATGTTTTTTTAAGTTGGCCATGGTGTAAACGTTCGATATTTGTTGTGATATGTGGATTGTGAACCATATTGAGAATTGATTGATAGCGAGTGAATGCCACTACTTCAACATTAAGTGCGCCTGAATATATTCGAAATAAATCGTATTTTTTAAATAAAAAATAAAACAATATATTAAAAATCGGATTTGCTTTATTATTTGCTTAATTCTTCGTTCATTTCCTTATAAAACGTTGTCAGAAAACTGAAAAAAGGCGTGTTTGACATGAAAAAATAATCAAAGACAGTACGGAAAAAATCATAGGAACCATTGTGAAGAATTCAGATACAAAATGCCCTACATGTTCGACAGTGATCGCGCGATCATTAATCCGATATACAGATTTGAAACTATTAAAAAAATTGTAATATAGATCATCCATAATTATCCTTCAAAAAATATCGCGATCTTCGATCACTTTCAATATATGTACATATAATATGTAGAACAAGTACAAGCAACCTTTTCTGAGCTCTCGCTAAGTGTATAAAATTAATGAAAAGTGCTCTAAATATGTTGTCACAAAAATTAAGAATCAAAATCTATTTTGAAAAATGTCAAATGATACACTAGTGTTTAAGTTAAGCTGTCATGCGGAGAATTTAGCAAGTTTATTTTATGGACACCTTAAGGTCTGCTAACCCGCCAAACAACACTCTGCTACCATTACATTAAGGTTACACATTTAATGTGACACCAATTTAATAGTGGCAAAGTGATAAAATAGAAACTTTTGTCAAATCAGTGCACCGAGGCAATATTGCAATAAGAATTGATCCCTTTCCCAGCGAAGAATTTTTTGTGATTTGGGGCAGCTTGCCATGAATGCTACTGAAAATAGACTCGCGTTTGCTGCAATCTTGTCGGAGCATAAGTTACATGCAAAAATGAGCAGCTGTTTGGCGATATTGCCATTTGACTAAGTTTGCGAGCAACGCCACAAGTTTGCGACATTAAATGAGTTAAACTACAGATATTTACATTTAGATTGGACAATATAAAAGATCACGATCCTTCGTACCAAAAATCAGCTAACTTTAACAAAGCAAGTAGTTAGTATCAACAAATGTAGGAAAATTATATTTTCTAAATGAAGAAAGGAAAGATGTTAAAGATAAATTGGTTTGCTGGGCAAATTCTGATTTCTTTAGCATCGCGCTCTGAAGGTAACGTTGAATAGAGGAAGTCCTCCTGATTAAAATTCTAGGTACCACAAACGCTTAGTTTACGAAATATTCGACTTTAAAATTTAAAAATTCGGAAAATTCGAACATTTTAACAAGCTATTTCACTACATTTAACACGCTTTACGCTTAAAATAATTTAAATAAACTGTAGCTGTGGCAACGTTCGTTTCTCTCATAATTATAAACACTCCAACATTTTCAGCTATGAGGGTGGTAAGTGACTTTTAATTTATAAATTTGGCTAATAAAAAAAAAACAACAAAATAAAAGTGGAATGTGAGCTTATTTCAATGTTGAAAATGTATATTTGAATGTACGAAAAGAAAAATGTGAAAAACTTTAGTTAACCATTGTGAAATATCATATGTCATTTATAAAAATTTTTGAAATTTAAAACGCAAATATTTAAAAAAATTTAAGTGTTACCTACATTATTTTTACATATTCCTTCTCTGGATAAGCTCCCCTCTCAGCACATATCCCATTTATACCGAAATTCTTTTTCAGTTCCCGCCTGCCAAATATCGGAATCGTGGCCTTTGCTACTTAAACACTTCCAGATAAAAATTTACATACAAAGAAATTTATAAGAATACTTTAACATTCGTAATTTATGACTTCAGTAGGGATATACATAACGGTTGATTATTGAATATTTATCTCACGTAAATTACGCGTTAGAGACCCCTTGAAAGCAGCAACTGACTTTATCCTGATATGTAGCGTTAAGGTCACTTGGCGCTGTCGGGGGTTTTTTAACGCTAACAACATTAGTTTCTAGAAACAACAACATTATTGCATATTCAGTTTACTCACAAAATAGTGAACAAAAACAAACAGAACTTTATGATACCACTATTTTCTTGCTAGAGGGATTCAGTTGCACCTTGTACCTTGTGCATTTACATTAATGTAGGTATGTATGCTTGTCTATGTAAGTATGATAAGAGTGCATTATCAAAGTCACTCAAATAGACAAAACCCGATAATGTTAATTCCGCGATCACGTCGGGGTCACCAAAATGTCTGGAGGACAATAAGCTTTTTTATTGCCCTTTTAAATGTTTCAAAAGAAAAAAAACAACGAATTTAATTATTTGATTTATTAATGTTTAATATATTTCTAGCGATTACCGTGACATTCATTATACGACTATGCGAAATTAACAGCTCTAACAAGTTGATTAACCTACAGTTTTTCTTTTACCTCAAGTACGGTGGATACGGTATAAGCTGAGATACATGTTCTGATTCTCTGCATTGACATTAATGTAGGTATCTATGCTTGCCTATGCAAGTATGATAAGAGTGCGTTATCAAAGTCAATCAAATAGACAAAACCGGTTTGGCGATTGCCAGCGCTCAGACTTAGATGTATGCTTGATCTAATTTTGAACATTGTTGTAGTGTTTTTGTGTACAATTAAGTGCTAAGACTGTTGGTACTTATTAAAATATGTATAAAAGAAGCGGTGATAATTTCTACTTCTAAATTCGCATATAAACTATGTTTTTATTTCTAAACATACTCCGCCCGTTGAAAGGTTTAGGCTTTCAAGATATTATCATCAAGTGGTAGGAGACGAGCTTTGATACAGCTTGCTTGTTCAAGACATTTGGCTTTAGAACTGCTACCTGGTCCTTTCCGGAAATGGTTTCCATCACTCTAGCCAAAGGCCACTTTAGCGGGGGATTGTTCTCGTCCTTCATCAAAACCACGTCCCCGAGCTAGAGATTCAACGAATATGAGTGCCATTTATGGCGTTGTTGCAGAATAGTTAAATATTCTGCTTGCCATTTCTTCCAGCATTGTTGTTGCAGATAGTACACTCGCTGCCATCTACTAAGGTGATAAATATTGAAAGGAGTGATGGCAGGTTCTACCACGTATGTGAAGGGTGCGCCAATGAGAAAGTGCGCTGGGGTAAGAATCTCGAGATCTCAGGACTGTCTGTAATGGGACATAAAGGTCGTGAATTTATAATCGCGGATATTTGGATTTAGAGGTTGGAGTCATGTGTAGAAGAAGTGAGGAAAGTTCTCTGATCGCCATTCACTAGACGATGGAGTTATGTGTAGAAGTTCACGCAAGTGAGGAAAGTTCTTTGATCGCCATTCACTTGGGAGTGGTCAGAAACGATTCTTTTACATATGATTCAAGCAGCTCACGACTTCCGGTCTTTAACCAAGTATTCTCTGGGTAGCTTAAGAACATCCGTTTGAAATCGAGTTAAAGTGAGAAGGCGAAATACCCCCTACATAGGGTTGTGCGCTGGGTTTGGAACCCGCAACGTAAAAAACACACCCAGTGAATAGTTATAACCACCCCCCTTTTGCTGACGACCATGGAAAACGAAATAAGGACTACGAATTGAGGGCATGCACCTGGAATATCAGGTCCCTTAATTGGGAAGTTGCCGCTGCCCAGGACAGAGACGAGTAGGTCCTTGTGGCATTTACTACAGTGGCCATATAAAGGAGCGCAAGTTTGGTGTGGGATTCGTGGTGGGAGAGACTCCATCGCCGAGTACTATCATTCACTACAGTGAATGAACGTCTAGTCACAATCCGCATCAAAACGAGGTTCTTCAACATATCGCTGATTTGCGCCCACGCCCCGACGGAAGAGAAGGACGATGTGACCAAAGATGCCTTTTATGAGTACTTGGAGCGCACTTATGAGATCTGTCCCTGCCACGATGTCAAAATCGTGCTTGGCGCCTTTAACGCCAGGGTGGGCAAAGAAGGTATCTTTGGCAATACGGTCGGTAAATTCAGCCTCCAAGAGGAAACTTCCCCGAATGGGTTGAGGCTGATCGACTTCGAAGGGGCCCGAAATATGGTTATCTGTGGTACTAGATTCCAGCATAGAAAGATACATCAAGCTACCTGGCTGTCTCCGGATCAAAAAACTACCAACCAGATGGATCATGTTGTGATAGACGGAAGACACGTCCCCAGTGTTTTAGATGTGCGTCCGCTCCGAGGTCCCAACATCGACTCGGACACTATCTTGTTGCAGCCAAGATTCGCAACCCGACTGTGTGCAGCAAACAACGCACGCCAACAAACACAAGCAAGGTTCGACGTCGAGACGCTGCAATCACAACAGACAGCAGAACGATTTTCTACTCGGCACTCCTGCTCTCTTAGAGCACTCGTCAACAACTCAGTATAAGGGAACTGTGGGACCGCATTTCAAACTCCTTACGTAAAGCTGCAACCGAAACAATTGGTTTTCGGAAAGTGCAAAAGAACTGCTGGTACGACGGAGTGCCGTGTCGCGGCGGATAGAAAACAGGCTGCCTACCTCGCAACACGTGCGGGATGGGATAGATACCGAGAGTTGAAGAGGGAAGCGAGACTCATTTGCAGACAGAAAAAGAAATAGGCCGAATTGCGTGAGTACGAAGAGTATTAAAAGCTGGCCGATAGGGGCAATGCTCGAAAATTCTACGAAAAAATGTGTCGGCTTACAGAAGGTTTCAAGACCGGAGCATACTTATGTAGAACCCCCAAAGGTGATCTAGTCAACGATAAATTATGTAGGGAACGCTTCTCCAGCCTGCTGAATGGCAGTTAACGCACAAAGCCAGGAGAAGGCGAACCTGATTCCCCAGTCGATGACGATGGAGCAGACGCTCCACTACTATGAAGAAGTTCGAATAGCAATTACCCGTTTAAAGAACAACAAAGCGTCAGGGGCCGATGTATTGCTGGCCGAGCTATTCAAACACGGCGACGAAGAACTGATAAGGAGCATGCATCAGCTTCTTTGCAAAATATGGTCGGACGAAAGCATGCCCAACGATTGGAATTTAAGTGTGCTATGCCCAATCCATAAAAAAGGAGACTCCACAATCTGCGCCAACTACAGTGGGATTAGTCTCCTCAATATCGCATATAAGGTTCTATAAAGCGTATTGTGTGAAAGATTAAAGCCCACCGTCAACAAACTGATTGGACCTTATCAGTGTGGCTTTAGATCTGGCCAATCAACAACCGACTTGATATTCACCATGCGCCAAATCTTGGAAAAGACCCGTGAAAGGAGAATCGACACACACCACCTATTCGTCGATTTCAAAACTGCTTTCGACAGCACGAAAAGGGCTGCCTTTATGCCGTGATGTCTGACTTTGGTATCCCCTCAAAACTAATGCGGCTGTGTAAGCTGACGATGAGCAACACGAAAAGCTCCGTCAGATTCGGGAAGGACCTCTCCGAGCCGTTCGATACCAAAAGAGATTTCAGTCAAGGCGATTCCCTATCGTGCGACTTCTTCAACCTGCTTCTGGAGAAAATAGTAGAAGGAACCATCTTCTATAAAAGTGTACAGCTGCTGGCGTATGCCGATTATGTGGATATCATAGGCCTCAACACCCGCGCCGTTAGTTCTTCTGTCTCCAGACTGGACAAGGAAGCAAAACAAATGGGTCTGGCAGTGAACGAGGGCAAGACGAAATATCTCCTGCCATCAAACAAACAGTCGTCGTACTCGCGACTTGGCACTCACGTCACTGTTGACAGTCATAACTTTGAAATTGTTGATAATTTCGCTTATCTTGGAACCAGCGTAAGCACCACCAACAATGTCAGCCTGGAAATCAAACGCAGGATAACTCTTGCCAACAGGTGCTACTTCGGACTGAGTAGGCAATTGAGAAGCAAAGTCCTCTCTCGACAAGCAGAAACCAATAAGTCACTCATACTTCAATTCCTGCTATATGGAGCAAAGGCTTGGACGATGTCAGCAACTGATGAGTGGACGTTGAGAGTTTTCGAGAGAAAAGTTCTGCGAAAGATTTATGGCCCTTTGCGCGTTGGCCACGGCGAATATCGCATTCGATGGAACGATGACCTGTATGAGATATATGACGGCATTGACATAGTTCAGCGAATTAAAAGACAGCGGCTACGCTGGGTAGGTCATGTTGTCCGAACGGACGCTGTATCCGCCGGTGGAAGCAGAGGAAGAGGGAGACCTCCACTCCGTTGGAATGACCAGGTGGAGAAGAACCTGGCTACGTTTGGAATATCCAATTGGTGCCACATAGCGGAAAGAAGAAACGACTGGCGCGCTGTTGTTAACTCGGCTATAATCACGTAAGCGGTGTCTCCGCCAATTATGAAGAAAGAGAAGAAGAGGATATTTGGAACACAATTGTGGGAAGTTCATCAAAGCTTAATTTAAAAAGGCCCACAACTCTATTAAAATGATATTTGGCCATTTTGATTGCAGCCTCCCATAAACCGCCAAAGTGGTGAGAGCGAAGGGGTATCAGCTTCCATTCAATTTGATCGCTCGCACACTGCTCGTGAATCACTTTCGAATGCTGTTGGCTCAAAATTAGTTTTTTCATTTCCAATAGCTTTTTGGCCCCAATAAGATTGATGGCATTGTCCGACATTGCGGTTTGCCACGCGTACAAATGAATCGATGCGCTGCGAGGAATCGAGAGGTTGCCAAATCCTTTACCAGCTCCAAATGAACGGCCTTGGTGGCGATGCAAATGTAGCATTTAATTGGAGCTCTATTGCGTACGTCCGATTTGTAGAAAAATGGCCCACAAAAGTCCACTCCGGTAGTTAGAAATGCTCGATTGCATTTAACTCTTTGCGATGGTAAATTTCCCGTTAAATGTTCCATAAGCTGAGGCTTGACATGAAAACAACGAACACATTTGTTAATAATTCGACTTACGTTCGTCGAAAAAGGGAACAAGCGAACGAATTTCAGATAAAGACCTTATCGACTCTTGGGATTCAAGTGCTTTGTATTCATCTCGAAGATTCGCCCTTTGCATCATTCGTATAAGTATAAATGCTTTTTTCTGTAATTCCCTTACTTTGAGTGGTCCAGAAAATCTCATTCCAGCTCTTTTGGAAAACCGATAAATAAATGTATATACTCTCTGTAATTTTTCAAATGAGTTAACAAATTTGCAACTTAAAGACATGTCTAAAGTAGAAACAAATACAAATGCAAGCTTTCGGCCCTCGGGCAAGTCCTTTGTTGGTAGGAGAGGAGATTTAGGCCAGTTAGATTGATCGCCACCCAGATAAGGGGGATCGTATTTCCATAAATCCATGTTTAATAGTTCCTTGTGGCTAGCTCCTCTTGAAAGAACGTCTACTGGGTTGGAATCTGCTGTTAATACGATTTGCGACAAAAACATTGAAATTAGCTGGTTCACTACGCAACCACGATAGTACTGTTGTGGAGTCAGATCAGCAAAATACCCCTTTTGCTTTGAAACGCGTTGAGTTGATTACCTTTGCGATTAGTTCAGCTAACAGTAATGCACCACTTAGCTCAAGGGTCGGTACCGTTAGAGGTTTAAATGGGCCTACGGGAGATTTGGAGCAGAGAAAATTGGTTCGGATGTGTCCGCCTCTTTCAGCACGTATGTATATGCAGGCCCCATAAGCAGCCTTACTCGCATCACAAAATCCATGTAGTTGTACTTCAGCTTCTGTCATTAGCAAGTATCGGTCAAAACTAAAACAAGTAATTAGTTGGTATTGATTGCATATTTCTAGCCATTCCGTTTGAATTGCTTGAGGTGGGCTTTCGTCCCAATGTAGCTTCTCTTTCCACAAATGCTGCAATAATACTTTGGCTTTGGTCACTACAGGTCCAATTAAACCAAGGGGGTCGTAAAGCCTGGCTATAGCCGAAAGGATTGTGCGTTTAATTACCTTAGCCGGTGTTCCGAAGGGTGAAAAGAAAAATATGAATACGTCCAACTTTGGGTCCCAAAAAAATCCAAGTGTCTTTGTTATGCTTGTACCGTCGTCGAAGGTTAGGAAGTCCTGTTTGTCATTATCCTCAATATCAATCAAGACTCGATCATCATTCGAACACCATTTCCTCAAGTGAAAGTTTCCGAGAAATAAACGCTTTTTAGTCTCATTTAATAACACCTTTGCTTCGCCCACCGAGCTTGCACCGGTAATCTTGTTGTCCACATAAAATCCATGGTGTATCGTTTCGGTTCCAACAGGATAAGCATGAGCTTCATCGCGGCCAAGCTGCTGCATTGAACGAATGGCTAGAAAAGAAGCTGGCTTCGTTCCATAGGTGACGGTATCTAACTTAAAAATGCTGAAATCTTATTAGGTGTGTCACTCCATATTATACACTGCAGGAAATTGTCTAGATTAGACATCCATACACAGCGATACATTTTACAAATGTCTGCAGTAAGAGCAATTTTGTAGGTGCGAAATCGAAGCAAAATATCAAAAAGTGGAGGTTGAATGGTTGGTGCTTTCATCAGAATCGAATTCAAAGAAAGTCCATTGCTGATTGGCGCAAAGCCATCAAAAACCACACGCATTTTTGTTGTTGTGCTATTAGCTATTAAAACACAGTGCTGTGGCATAAAATTCATTGGAATTTACTTTGGTATAGTGTCAACGACTGACATATGCTTCAAAACAAAGCCCTGAATATTGTTGTTTTAGTTCAGCATTGTGCTGAGATTTCCGCTCTAAAGCCTTGAATCGATTGATAGTCTGTTGATACGACTCTCCTAGTTCGCAAGAAGGTGATTTTGTTGGTAATCGAACCGAAACTCACCAGATTCCAATCGTTTATGGGTTTTTATAAAATGCTCTTCGCACAAATCCTCCTCTATTGTAGTCTTTGGTGTGGAGTCAATACAATTCTCTATTTCCCAAAAGCGTTGAACTAGGCTATGTAAGTCCTCATCTGTGTCATTTGCTAGAGCCATGTCGATGGCTGCTAAGCAAGATAGCTTCGAAATGTTTTATGTTGTTGCGCCTGATACAACCCACCCAACCTTTGTTTTTTGTAAAAGTGGTAAATTTTCAGCAAGGCGTATCAAGCCAACACAGAGCAGGTCAAAGAATAAACTAGCTACAATGAGCATATCAACACGCTGCGGTTCGAAAATGTGTAGGTGTGCTAAGCGTATGTTCTGTGGTATATTCCAATTAATACCCTTTAAAGAACGAGATGGTTGAACATAGGTGATGATGGGGGTAATAACCGCAGACAATTTGGCAATGTAATCGCTTATGCGCGAATACATGTCGAAATTTACCATATGATTGGCAACGAAATCATTTTGGCCTATAGCAGAAATGAACTGTGAAGATTTGACCTTTTTCAATTGCAGTTGATTAGTTAGTCGATTGGTTATAAAGTTTAATTGTGACGCAAAACTTGGCAGAGCCCTGCAGGTCATGAGGGAGCCAGATCGATTTTTTACATAAATTATGGCGGTTGCTAAGAGAACGAACACTCTGCCAGCAGCGCTAGCCTGAACTTCAGATGCGACGAGTGCAGAAGCTGAAGGACCGAAAGATGAAGAAGAAAACGAGTACGGGTTGAACAAACTAGACGTGGTTGGTTGTGGTTTATCAGAAGCCATTGGTTGTGAAGTTGTCGGAAAAGAATTTGTGTTTTGATGAAGCAGACTGTGATGCTTCGAAGTGCAATAGCTACAGTGTCCGCACTTGCAGTCTTTAAATGAATGCCCAAATCGAAGGCAATTCAAGCATAGGTTTAACCATTTTGCTTCTTTATAGCGTATTGTGGGAGAAAGGACCAGAAACTCCTTGCACCTTGCGATTTTGTGTTCACTAGAACTGCACAATATGCATCCAGCTACAGCTACCGTTAAAAGAACCTAACGACTGATGTGATTTGACAATTTGTTGCCTACCTGTTTTTCCGGATGTCCAAGGACATTCTCTACATTTTCCAGTAGCTGGTAGCGTTGCTCCAAAAATCTAGCCACTGAATTCCGTGTAGGTATTTCGCTTACAGGTGTTTGTTCCTCCCATTTCGCGCAGGATTTGACGTCCCAATTTTGAGACACTAGTTGAATGAGTAAGCAGTCATTCCCAAAGTTTGCAAAGCTTGCAAGTGAGCATTTACGGTATCGCTGAGTTCGCGAAGTTTGGCAACCCTATCACCCTCTACCCTTTTGAGCTGAAAAATATCTCTGATATGAGCCTGGAAATTAAAGCGTTTATTATCAAATTTAGCTCTTAGCAAATGAATAGCCTTATCATAATTTTGTTCATTTAGCTCTAATGAACGAATGGTGTCCAACATTGCATCACGTAGACTTGACCGAAAATGCTGGAATTTTCCAATTCTTGTTAAATCTACGTCCTAATGTACAACGGTGTTGAACATCGAGAAAAAATCTGGCCAATCCGAATATTTACCGTTGAACGTTGGAATTTGCAGGACCGGTAACCTCTGATTTGGCTGAGAGACCATAATTGAAGTTTGATCGCCAGCAAACGGCTGCTTCGTAGAGCTGTTAGCTTCGACAGCTCGGCAAGCGTGCCGCCGACGTCTCAGCTTGGTTTTTACCTCGATATAGTGGTTTGTAAATTCCGCTAGAAGATCATCAGCGTCGTTGTCCTCTAGTTGCGTGTAGATAGCATCGAATATTTTTTCCAGCCTATCCACTTGCTCGATATGTACCTCCACTGCAGCTTCGTCGAATTCACGCAAAACATCGAAAGTCAAAGTGTTGTTGGGTAGGGTGACTTGTTGGACAAATGAATCCAGCTTCTTCTTGGCTTCAGCTGATTACATTTTCTTGGGTGCCATTTTCTTTGCGTCAACGACCGTAAAGTTTTAAATAAATTTGCGAAAAATTATGAAATTATTACTTCGATAATGTTAATTCCGCGATCACGTCGGGGTCACCAAAATGTTTGGAGACAATAAGCTTTTTATTGCCACATTCATTATACGACTGTGCCAAATTAACAGCTGTAAGAAGTTGATTAACCTACAGCTCTTCTTTTACCTCAAGTACGGTGGCTACGGTTTAAAGAGCAGCTGAGATAGTGGTATATGTTCTAATTCTCTGCATTTACATTAATGTAGGTATGTATACTTGCCTATGCAAGTATGATAAGAGTGCGTTATCAAAGTCACTCAAATAGACAAAGCCCGGTTTGGCGATTGCCGGCGCTCAGACTTAAAGCAAGCATACATCTAGTTTTAAAAAATTTTGTAGTTTTGTTGTATACAATTAAGTACCAAGACTGTTGGTACTTAATAAAATATGTGTAAAAGTAGCGGTGATGATTTCTATTACTAAATTCGCTTTTAAACATGTATCTATTTCTAAACAGTGGCTTTTCTTGCAAACTCAACATAGAAGTAAATGCTATAATTAATTCTCTGGCACATGGTGGCATAGATGACACTGTGTGCAGATGGATACTATCGATGCTTGAGAATAGGAAGATTATAGCTTTAAACGGCGCTGCAACAGAAACAAGTTATGTGAGTAGAGGGACGCCTCAAGGAGGGGTCCTCTCTCCGCTTCTATGGGTTGTAGCGCTGAACGAAATACTACTCCAACTAAACGGTGGAGGAGTGAAAGCAGTAACGTATGCTGACGATATAGTGTTGTTGGTATCAGGTATGTTTCCAACAGTCAGCGAGATTATGGAAAGAGCACTTCGAAGGTTTAACCTATGGGCTAAAAACAATGGACTAGGAGTTAACCCGAACAAAACTGAACTGATGCTATTCACAAGCAGAACCAAAATACCTCAGTTTCAACTTCCGGTACTAAACGGTACAACACTCACTCTATCCCCCACAGCTAAATACTTGGGGGTGGAGATTGACACCAAACTGTCCTGGAAAATAAATATAGCAAAAAGAATAAACAAAGCATAATGGCCTACTCTACTTGTAAGAGAATCGTCAACAAGAATTGTGGCCTCAAACCAAGTATAATCATGTGGATGTATACGGCTGTCATAAGACCTATACTTTCATATGGAGTTCTGGTGTGGTGGCCAGCGCTAAACAAACAATACAACATCAAAAAATTAAATGGAATACAAAGAGCAGCATGTGCGGGTGTTACTGGTGCAATCAGGTTATGTCCGACTGATGCGCTCAATGTGATCCTGCGTCAACTACCAATGGACATTTTTATTCACAAAACAGCAGCATTTGTGGCTATAAGAATAAAAGAATTGGGAGGTTGGAATCAGCAGAACTACGGACATAGTGTACTCCCAAACAAGCTCACCATTAATAAATCAGAGTAAATTCTCCCAAAGCTGAATTTCAATAGACTCTTCCAGGTGAGGATACCATCTAGACGAGAATGGAGAAGAGGGTCAATAGGAGAGGAGGATACCATCTCAGTCTATACCGACGGGTCCAAAATGGACTGCGGATTAGGCACGGGGGTATTCTACGCTGATCTAGGTATATCTCTCTCTATACGTCTACCGAACTCGGCTAGCATCTTCCAAGCAGAAGTACTAGGCATAGAAAAGGCCTGCGATGTTCTATTAGAAAACCACGGGAATATAAATAAAGCAACTATATTTACGAATAGCCAGGCGGCGCACCTGACCTTGTTTTCACCCATGACAAATTCCAGCATAGTTGACAACTGCAAGAAAGCACTAAGCTCAATAAAAGACAAGCTCCAACTAGACTTGATCTTGACCTGGGTTCCCGGTCACAGGAACATTTTCGGTAACGAAAAAGCAGACAAGTTGGCAAAGGCGGGAGCTTTCCTCAACGAATCCGAGGCGGAGTTAAACCAAGCCCGCTAGGAGGACAATTTCAACAAGTTGCAAATAACAGGTGGAAAAACTTTACAAAAAGCGTCATAACTAAACAATTATGGCCAACATATGACAGGAAAAGAACCAACGACTTATAAAAAAGGTCAAGAAAAATTATTTACAGAGTAACAGCTACCACAACAGGGCACTGGTCATTCGGGGAACATGCGTCCAAAATGGGTATGCCCTACAACGACATCTGTCGAGGATACGAAGTAGCAGGAAACAAGGAAACAATCTTCCATTTTCTCTGCGAATGCTCTAGCACAGATCCGACACAAAACACTTGGAATCCATCAAGCACCAAATCTTGAATGGATTTCCACTAAAAGCATATCAGACATAAGTAGTTTCATCGAAACTTCAAAATGGTTTGAGAGAGAAGGTGAAACGTAACAGCAGATACAGGAGGTTCTACGAAAAGTGTGTCAAAATGGCACATCAAGTGCTAATTGAGCTCGATAGGGCTGCACTCCTACCTACCTACCTACCTTGCAAACTCATCGGTTTCGAGTTTGCCGACGATTTCACTGCTGGGGCCAGGCACCCAGACAAATTTAATATAAAAGTAGCCTGATACTACGGCTAGAGAGGTCATACACTCCTTGACTAGCTTTGAGTTCGCTGCCATAAGTTAGCAGTCCTTCATATGGATAACTTTAATCCTTTCGCATTAGTTTAATAAGGAGAGCGACTCCACGCCTGACTCAAGTGTGGCCAGGATGGGCGCTCCTTTAAGAAAATACCCTGGAGTTAGGGCAGTAATGTTTGAGGGATCTTACGAGAGTGAAGCGAAGGACCGTGGGTTAAGAGCGGCTTCAACTCCAGTTAACAGGGTCGTGAATTCTTCATAATTAAATTTGTGGTTGCCAGCTATCTTTTTAAAATGAGATTTTCAGCTTTTTACAGCTGATTCCCATAAGCCACCCATATGAAGAGCGCTTGGGAGATAAACTGTCAATTGATACTTTAGGGAGCGTATTTTTGGACAGTGTAAGGTGGGACTTGTTTTATGAAATCCACAAAATGTCTGTCTTTCGGTAGCTCTTTGAGCTCTGATAAATATATTGCCCATTATAACTCATGATTTTTGATGGAAAGCCTAGTTGTGCGACGAAGCAAGCAAATGCTGCGAGAAAAGCGTCGTCAGATTCATACATAGCTGAAGGTGTACTGCTTTTGTCGTCAGTCAGACAAAAACAGCCACATAGCCTTTCATCAGGGTAGGAGACTTTAGCATGGATGAATTTATTAGAAAAGGTCCAGCAAAATCGACACCGGTAGTGATGAAAGGCAGAGAAAATTGCAGCGTTCAGGTGCTGCCACAATCTGCGATCGCATTTTCTGCATATGCATAGTGCAGACCTTGTACACGAAAAAGCACTTTTTATTTGGGGCTTAAGACGGGGTATGTACACCTCTTGGCGGACCATATGTTGCATGGGGCAATGTTCGACTGAAAGAAACGACTGGCGCGCTGTTGTTGACTCGGCTATAATCGCGTAAGCGGTGTCTACGACAGTAAAGAAGAAGAAGAATGTTCGGCGTGGAGCATTAGGATGTGAATATATCTGATAAATAAGGTGGCAAATGAACACCTCTCTGGTATATCCATAGGGTGGCGTTCATTATATGTTAGGCTTAAATTAGCAAGCCGAGCATTCGCACGAAGTAGACCCTTCGTATCTTGAAGTGGGTTTAGAACTAAAAGTGAGCTCTTTTTATCAATCGGCTTGGGTTGATGCGATAATAGCGACCTTTGCTTTTTGTTAGTCTTGGTGCGTCAATGCATCACAATAGGGGTAAGTTGCTCCTTTAACTTTAAGCTTAAACCGCTCTAAAATCTTGAACATATGGGCGACCACCCCGAGGGCTCGGGGGAACGATGAAAATCGTTCAAGGATGTCAGTGTCATCCAGTGTTACATGATATGTGTCGATTTTTCGACTTCCTTGGGTAAGAATGTTGCGCATGGGCGATTGTGGCCAAGACTTGGGAAGTTCTGTTAACCATCGCGGGCCATTCCACCAGAGGGTGGTGGTGGCGAGATACAGGAATTTGGGCCCTCTTGTACATAGATCAGCATGATTGTCAGCACTGGCTACGTGTCGCCAAGCGGCTGATCCTACTAGGTCAAGTCTTTGAGGTGTTTGGTAAGAAATATAGGTTTTCCACGCGTGTGGTGGCTTTCTTAACCAAGGTAGAACTATCTCGAAACTGGACTATAAATATAATTTGCAGTTCGTTTAAGTGGGTCTGCCCCATGGAAGTTAGTTTTGCTAGTAGCAGAGCGCCACAGAGTTCAAGTCGTGGGAGACTTACCGTTTTAAGAGGCGCAACTTTTGCTTTGGCCACTAGTAGGTGGCTTTTAGTTGCGGTATCGTTTTATGTGCGCACATATATAATGGCACAATATGCCTTTTCAGACGCGTCGCAGAGGCCGTGTAGTTCTACTTTGTATTCGGGGGAATAGTTTACACACCGTGGAATTTGTATCTGCGAAATGTCGGTCAGATTATTAGCGAACTGGGACCATTTTTCTAAGTGAAGAGGTTTCCCTTGTTCGTCTCAGTCGGTTCCGTCTAGCTATAATTCTTGAACCAGAATTTTCGCTTGTATCATAATTGACGAAAGCCACTCTGCGAGGTCGAAAAGTTTTTCCACCAAGGATAAAATCTGTCTCCTCTTTATGGTGGATAATGGGGATACGGAGTCAGTTGTGTATGAAAACTGGTCCGATATCGCATTCCATTGGATGCATAGTGTTTTTGTTGTACTTTCCTTTCCGAATAAAAGGAAATAAGTATCCAACAAATGGTCTTTTGGTATACTTTTTAAGATATTTGGGTGATTATCTCTTCTGTCTGTTCTGTTATCTTTTTTAATGGAAACCCTGCGGTGTTGAGGGCATATATCACCTGTGATAAGGACTCGTATGCTTGTGGAAGATTGTGGCTTCCAGACAGGATATCATCTACATACGACTGAGTTTTGTTGCAACCTAGTCGGAATATAAGTTGCATGTAAAAATGAGCAGTTTTTTTGCGATATTGCCATTTGACTAAGTTTGCAAACAACGCCACAAGTTTGCGACATTAATTGAGTATAACTACAGATATTTACATTTAGATTGAACAATATAAAAGATCACGATCCTTCGTACCAAAAATCAGCTAACGTTAACAAAGCAAGTAGTTAGTATCAACAAATGTAGGAAAAGTATATTTTCTAAGTGAAGAAAGAAAAGATGTTAAAGATGAATTGGTTTGCTGGGCAAATTCTGATTTCTTTAGTACCGCGATCTGAAGGTAACGTTGAAAAGAGGAAGTCCTCCTGATTAAAATTCTAGGTACCACAAATGCTTAGTTTACGAAATATTCGACTTTAAAATTCAAAAATTCTGAAAATTCGAACATTTTAACAAGCTATTTCACTACATTTAACACGCTTTACGCTTAAAATTAATTTAAATAAACTGTAGCTGTGGCAACTTTCGTTTCTCTCATAATTATAAACACTCCAACATTTTCAGCTATGAGGGTGGTAAGTGACTTTTAATTTATAAATTTAGCTAATAAAAAAAAACAACAAAATAAAAGTGAAATGTGAGCTTATTTCAATGTTGAAAATGTATATTTGAATGTACGAAATGAAAAATGTTAAAAATTTTAGTTAACCATTGTGAAATATCATATGTCACTTATAAAAATTTTTGAAATTTAAAACGTGAATATTTTAAAAAATTTAAGTGTTACCTACATTATTTTTACATATTCCTTCTCTGGATAAGCTCCCCTCTCAGCACATATCCCATTTATACCGAAATTCTTTTTCAGTTCCCGCCTGCCAAATATCGGAATCGTGGCCTTTGCTACTTAAACACTTCCAGATAAAAATTTACATACAAAGAAATTTTTAAGAATACTTTAACATTCGTAATTTATGACCGCAGTAGGGATATACATAACGGTTGATTATTGAATATTTATCTCACGTAAATTACGCGTTAGAGACCCCTTGAAAGCAGCAACTGACTTTATCCTGATATGTAGCGTTAAGGTCACTTGGCGCTGTCGGGGGTTAACGCTAACAACATTAGTTTCTAGAAACAACAACATCATTGCATATTCAGTTTACTCACAAAATAGTGAACAAAGACAAACAGAACTTTATGATACCATTATTTTCTTGCTAGAGGGATTCAGTTGCACCTTGTATCAAAGTGTTGCTGGGGGATGTATTTAAAATTGAAAGAGGAATGTAGAATATTTAAGTATACTTTATTATTTAGCGAATACTAGCAAACTGAATGGTTTGTGCGCTCAAATCTTAGCCACAAACAGGCCTTGTAATAAGTTGCAATCACCACTGCAGGAGTAAATCTAATAGGAAGTTGAATGCGAGTATTTTGTGAGTTAATAATTGTGCAGAAATTCATTGGTAATTTTATGCATCCAATATTTTCATGTATAGCCATTTCACCATTGAGAATATCTAGAAATTGTTTTGAGTAAGCTTCAAATGTTCTTTTTCAACTTTACGCCCACTTGGATTGCTAGAGACGCTCGTCCGTTGTGATGCCTGGAAGTATTAACTACAGATCATAAAGAGCGTCGGGTATCTACAAAACGCTTAGACCTATCCACAAATTTATTGAGCTTGTCAATATCTACTCCAGCTCGTTTGCCAGGTAGAAAGTATGGCACCAAAGATGATTCAACCTAGGTTTGGCGAACGACAGTGGCGGAGAAAGTGTCTAGATGTTTCCACCTCATGGGACAATGGCACAGTCTTCAGTTTGGACATTTGTCATTACAGCCATGTGAACGTTGCGAAGAGCTAGTAGTCTCAGGGAAAGTTTGCGTTCCAAACCCAAAAGTGGTGGTTGCTGGCCAACGCTTACGAGGCTCATAGATCCACCGCCCACGTGTACGACGACAGGGAAAGACATGTCTGTTTCCATCCTAATGTAATTTGGGTATGTGCTTTTCTTGCAAACTCATCGACTTTAAAATTTCCGACGATTTCGCTGGAGCCAGGCACCTAGACAAGTGTAATGTAGAAGTAGATTGATGCTACTGCTAGTGAGGTTTTACACTCTTTGTCTACCTTTGAGCTCGTTGTTATCAATTAGTTGCCTTTCGTTGTAGTACCTCTGCCGCTACTTTAAATTATGCCATTTTTGCTTGAAAGACACTGAAGTGGTCTGACAGTCGGAAACAAAAGTTGATTGAGAACTCCCGACAGAAAATTACCTTTCCAACCGTCCTCTTTATCTTCGATTCACCCGTAAAAAAGCCTCCTACGCCTCTTTAGCTACTCCGCCCCGTCTTTACGACGCGGTTGTCAAAGTCATCAGGAATGCAATAGAAGTGGGAGAGGATTTCGGAAAGTGACATTGTACGTAGTCCACCGCTGATGCCTATGAGAGCCGCTCGTTGAACACGTTCTATCTGCTTAGCTGGTGCGCTTCATCGAGGGTCCTTCATGATACAAATAGGCCTTAGAATAGTGTTAGCTTAACTACGGATCGTAAAACCAAAGGAAATTGGCTTGGTGAGAGCCCACACCAACATTACACTAAAATCGCGATGACTTTAAGCTAGATTTGATTTCATCAGCTTACGTTGAACGTGGAATAACGTGAAGTGTCTGTATGAAATCAACTGAAGGAAGTAACAGAGTTCCTCCAAATAGTTTGTCGCTATTTTTTAAATCTTTTAACATCCTATCCAAAAGCTCCATTGCAAAGCATGCCTCCTGATACGTTAGATATTGTCAGCCATTTACTTTATATATTACTTTGGTCCAGTGACATAAACCAGCAATAGTTGCAGATTATATCACTCTGTCTGCCTTGTATTGAATGTATATACACGACCCAAGTTATTAAGAAGCCGGCTTCGAGACACCCAGGAGCATAGCTGATTAAATGGATGAACTGTACACGAGAATTATGGCATATATAATATACCAGTTTTGTATACTATATTCGATTGCCATGTTTCGGATCTGTAAATGAAACAGAAATATTTAAAAACCCAGATTTAAAATCAGAAAATAATCGTATAATAGTGAAAATTCAAAATTGTACATATATTTGAATGCTGAATCATGAAAAAAGATAAACCAAAACTTCTTGTCCAAAAAATAACGTAAAAAATAGGGTGGATCACATTTAACCTTTCGGATTTTGAAAAACAGATGACGATTCTCAGACTTACCCGATATGCACACCAAATTTCGCAATAATCAGTCAGGCGGCTTCGGAGACGTTTGGAAACAAACACGGTGACATGAGAGTTTCATATATTTGATAAAAAAAACTCTTCCAAACGTACTATATAAGGGTAGTATTTTGAGAGTGGCCACTCATTGCTAATATGCAAAGAATTGTTTTCTTTCAATAAGGATGGTTTACATTGAGTGGCGATTTCCAAAATGGTACCCTTAAATT
Source organism: Bactrocera zonata (assembly GCA_037783105.1). Lineage (NCBI taxonomy): Eukaryota > Metazoa > Arthropoda > Insecta > Diptera > Tephritidae > Bactrocera > Bactrocera zonata. The sequence goes on from JBAWJQ010006683.1 coordinate 743,125, forward strand.
TCCGAAATGTAATTTTGAATAAATGCATGACAAAATAGCTATAAGTGAAAACTTTGTGATGATATATACTACATACATGAAACAGTGAACTAGTCTTAAGCAAATTATTGACACTTCCTATTGGAATAAAAACGTGAACTATCTGATGATTTATACAAAAAAAATATCCGTTTTAAAGGAGGGCGTTGGCTTCTTGCGATTCACTATAAAATTATTGGTCCTCAGCGAGCGTTGGTCAACTTCTAGCAGCTCTGCAATTGCAGGGTCGTTTTGGGCTAGGGTAAACCGCTAGAGGTCTAGTGAACTCTTTGCTTTCATTAAAGTTCACGTTTAAATGGTTGTGGAAGTTATAACTCGATACCGTCTGATCGGGATTCATGCGGTAAGATTGAACATTTTACCGGATGTCAGTTGCTTCAGCTGCTAGGGACAAGATATATAAAGAATCGCCCGTACATGCCTGATCGAGACCAAAATGTCTCAAATCTAATATTTTTAGACATCCAGAAAAATAGCAGAAATAGATAAACAAACTTGGAAGAGGCTTAGAGCGCTTTGACGATAGCTGATATCTACAAAAGTTTTCATCTGGCTGCACTAATGACTTTACATTAGAGTCTAAAAGCGCAATTCAGTAAGCAGTCTCTAGTTATTATTTGAGACATTTTGGAGATCATCATAGATGTAGGACGTTCGAATAAGTGGTTGCCACTTATCTGTTAATTATGATGACCCATGAAATTCGGATATCAATTCTAATCCTACAATCGGCCGCCCTGACATGTTACACGCCCTCGAATAACTAATCCCATTTCTTCATATTTTCTTCAAATTGTTATATCCTTCATGGACTCCTACTTTTCTTATTTCACTTGGTATGTAATAATTTTTTATTTAAAATCTCTTCTGTTTTCCAAACCGCAAAATGTCCTTGCTTGTATGCTATCTTTATAATCTCCATGCCCTCAGGTACAACTAACAACTCCTTGATGAGATCGTAATATACTAACTCATTTCTTAGTAAGATTTCTCATAGGGTCCATTCTCTAACGCTTTCCTTACTGGCCTAATTCAATCGTCTTGTCATTGAGCTTCCTCCAGTCTAAACAATAACGAGTCTTCAATCAGTAAAAAAATACAAACGTCTTAATGCGTCCACATGTCTCATTTTCGTTCCGGGTCTATACTCAAATACGTCATTGTACTCCGACGTGCTATTTCGAAAAACCCCATCTTTTAGCATTTCCCCAACTTGATCATCTAGATACCTTTGATCTTCGTACGACACTCGACAAGGCCGTTGATACCCTGGTCTCCCGTCTGTTAAAAGTAATTTGATTTGAACTGGCACATTCATCGGTTTCTGAGGCTGATATTTGTCTATCAGCGTTTTGACGAACGCTGCGTCAGAATCTCCTAAATGTGACAACTTTACTTTATCCGATTCATCATCAAATTGCATCCCTTTTCCGCCCAAAAATTTAAATTCACACTCATCATTGAAGCCCTTGCCACGACAAACCGGAAACCCTCTCACTCACTGAGATTTCAGTTTCATCGCCCACTTGAACACTTTTACTTCTAACCTCTTTTCCCGGCACTTCCGGACTAACTTTATCTTCTCACACTTGCTCGGCAGAAACCCTCTCACTCACTGATATTTCAATTTCATCGTCCACTTAAATACATTTATTTTTAACCGCCTACACATTCGCACCCGTGTCTACAAACACTTCTCTTATTCCCTTATTCCTTCCCTTATTAGGTTTTCTAAATTCCACACTGCCTTTCCTAACCACCAACTCTACTTCTTTAAGTATATCGTTTCCCAACATTGCCGCATAGGGTATATCTTGTACTCTTACTACTTCAAACTTGACTTTCACTGTCACACCTTGTACAGTCACCTCTGCTATAAAGTTACCCATTGTTGTTACTTCGCCTTTTCCTATTCCATATAGCCGGTGTTTCTCTTCTCTGAGACTAATTCCTCCCAGCTTCCTAAACGTATCGTACCTCAATATACTCGTGAAGCATCTCGTATCTACCAATGCGCTAAACGTTATCTGGTTAATCACCGCATTCACGAAAATATAATCGCCTTTCCGTGCACTGTTTTGATCATCTACTGTGTTAATCCGCTCATTCTTCACCACGCTAACTGGTTGTAAGACTTTGCAGTCGTGGGCATAATGGCCCTTCCCATTGCACTTAAAACAAATAACGTTGTTTATTCCCCCTCGTGAGCACTCTCTAGCTAAATGACCTTCCTGATTACAACGGTAGCATCCCCACTTAACCTGCCCTTCAGTACCTATACTTGCGTTTACCGACTGATCGAAAACTTTACTAGTTGTAACGGATGAACCTTTAATTATTTCATATACTCGGATTTGCTTTTTCAATTCTTTAACACTACATGTTTGATACAAACCACTTTATTCTGTCGACTATTCGGTATACCCGGAGGATGGAGTCATGTGTAGAAGTTCACGCAAGTGAGGAAAGTTCTCTGATCGCCATTCACTTGGGAGTGGCCAGAAACGATTCTTTTACATATGACTCAAGCAGCTCACGACTTCCGGTCTTTGACCAAGTATCCTCTGGGTAGCCTAAGAACATCCGTTTGAAGGCGAGCTAAAGTGAGAAGGCGAAATATTCCCCTACTTAGGGTTGTGCGCTGGGTTTGGGACCCGCCACGTAAAATACATCCCCAATGAAAAAGCGCAAACAGCCTCGGATGAGAGACCCCCCTTTTGATGACGACCACGGCAAACGATATAAGGACTATGATTTGAGGGCATGCACCTGGAATGTCCGGTCCCTTAATTGGGAAGGTGCCGCTGCCCAGCTGGTAGATGTCCTCGTAAAGATAAAGGCTGACATCACCACCGTCCAAGAAATGCGATGGACGGGACAAGGACAAAGACGAGTAGGTCCTTGTGACATTTGCTACAGTGGCCATATAAAGAAGCGCAAGTTTTTTGTTGGATTCGTGGTGGGAGAGAGACTCCGTCGGCGAGTACTATCATTCACTCCGGAGAATGAACGTCTAGCCACAATCCGCATCAAAGCGAGGTTCTTCAATATATCGCTGATTTGCGCCCACGCCCCGACGGAAGAGAAGGACGATGTGACCAAAGATGCCTTTTATGAGTGCTTGGAGCGCACTTATGAGAGATGCCCCCGCCACGATGTCAAAATCGTGCTTGGCGACTTCAACGCCAGGGTGGGCAAAGAAGGTATCTTTGGCACTACGGTCGGTAAATTCAGCCTCCACGAGGAAACATCCCCAAATGGGTTGAGGCTGATCGACTTCGCCGGGGCTCGAAATATGGTTATCTGTAGTACTAGATTCCAGCATAAGAAGATACATCAAGCTACCTGGCTGTCTCCGGATCGAAAAACCACCAACCAGATCGATCATGTTGTGATAGACGGAAGACACGTCTCCAGTGTTTTAGATGCGCGTGCGCTCTGAGGTCCTAACATCGACTCGGACCACTATATTGTTGCAGCCAAAATTCGCACTCGCCTCTGTGCAGCAAAAAACGCACGCCAACAAACACAAGGAAGGTTCGACGTCGAGAAGCTGCAATCACAACAGACAGCCGAACGATTCTCTACTCGGCTTGCACTCCTGCTCTCTGAGAGCACTTGTCAGCAACTCGGTATAAGGGAACTGTGGGACGGCATTTCAAACTCCTCACGTACAGCTGCAACCGAAACCATTGGTTTTCGGAAAGTGCAAAGGAACAGCTGGTACGACGAGGAGTGCCGTGTCGCAGCGGAGAGAAAACAGGCTGCCTACCTCGCAACATTACGATCGACCACAACACGTGCGGGATGGGATAGATACCGAGAGTTGAAGAGGGAAGCGAGACGCATTTGTAGACAGAAAAAGAAAGAGGACGAAATGCGTGAGTACGAAGAGCTTGATAAGCTGGCCGACGGGGGTAATGCTCGAAAATTCTACGAAAAGATGCGGCGGCTTACAGAAGGTTTCAAGACCGGAGAATACTCTTGTAGAACCCCCCAAGGTGATCTAGCCACCGATGCCCAGAGCATACTTAAATTATGGAGGGAACACTTCTCCAGCCTGCTGAATGGCAGTGAACACACAACACCAGGAGAAAACGAACCCGATACCCCAATCGCTGACGATGGAGCAGATGTTCCATTGCCCGACCATGAAGAAGTTCGAATAGCAATTGCCCGTCTGAAAAACAACAAAGCGGCAGGGGCCGACGGATTGCCGGCCGAGCTATTCAAACACGGCGGCGAAGAGCTGATAAGGAGCATGCATCAGCTTCTTTGTAAAATATGGTCGGACGAAAGTATGCCCAACGATTGGAATTTAAGTGTGCTATGCCCAATCCATAAAAAAGGAGACCCCACAATCTGCGCCAACTACCGTGGGATCAGCCTACTTAACATCGCATATAAGGTTCTGTCGAGCGTATTGTGTGAAAGATGTGACTGATTGGACCTTATCAGTGTGGCTTCAGACCTGGTAAATCAACAACCGACCAGATATTCACCATGCGCCAAATTCTGGAAAAGACCCGTGAAAAGAGAATCGACACTCACCACCTATTCGTCGATTTCAAAGCTGCTTTCGACAGCACGAAAAGGAGCTGCCTTTATGCCGCGATGTCTGAATTTGGTATCCCCGCAAAACTAATACGGCTGTGTAAACTGACGTTGAGCAACACTCAAAGCTCTGTCAGGATCGGGAAGGACCTCTCCGAGCCGTTCGATACCAAACGAGGTTTCAGACAAGGCGACTCCCTATCGGTTGACTTTTTCAATCTGCTGCTGGAGAAAATTATTCGAGCTGCAGAACTTAATCGAGCAGGTACAATCTTTTACAAGAGTGTACAGCTGCTGGCGATGATATTGATATCATCGGCCTCAACACCCGCGCCGTTAGTTCTGCTTTCTCCAGACTGAACAAGGAAGCAACTCAAATGGGTCTGGTAGTGAACGAGGGCAAGACGAAATATCTCCTGTCATCAAACAAACAGTCGTCGCACTCGCGACTTGGCTCCCACGTCACTGTTGACAGTCATAACTTTGAAGTTGTAGATAATTTCGTCTATTTAGGAACCAGCATTAACACCACCAACAATGTCAGCCTGGAAATCCAACGCAGTATTACTCTTGCCAACAGGTGCTACTTCGGACTGAGTAGGCAATTGAAAAGTAAAGTCCTCTCCCGACGAACAAAAACCAAAGTCTATAAGTCGCTCATTATACCCGTCCTGCTATATGGTGCAGAGGCTTGGACGATGACAACAACCGATGAGTCGACGTTGCGAGTTTTCGAGAGAAAAGTTCTGCGAAAGATTTATGGTCCTTTGCGCGTTGGCCACGGCGAATATCGCATTCGATGGAACGATGAGCTATACGAGATTTACGATGACATTGACATAGTTCAGCGAATTAAAAGACAGCGGCTACGCTGGCTAGGTCATGTTGTCCGGATGGATGAAAACACTCCAGCTCTGAAAGTATTCGACGCAGTACCCGCCGCGGGAAGCAGAGGAAGAGGAAGACCTCCACTCCGTTGGAAGGACCAAGTGGAGAGGGACCTGGATTCGCTTGGAATATCCAATTGGCGCCACGTAGCGAAGAGAAGAAGCGACTGGCGCGCTGTTGTTGACTCGGCTATAATCGCATAAGCGGTGTCTACGCCAGTAAAGAAGAAGATTCGGTATACCCTCCACAAAATATTCCATTACACTCTTTTCATCAAGTGATATTGGCTTACTAATTTCGATGATGGAGTATAAGTATTCTTGCAAACTTTCTTGCGGTTGCTTGCGTCTATTCCTCAACGTACGATGTACCTCTGCGGCACTCAACTTTTCTCCGAATTCTTCCACCAACGCAATTTTCAAAGATAGATCCGAAGCGGTATAGAGGTATAGCGGTTCAAAAGTTACAACACTTCAAAGTTGAAAGTGGATACATTTGTACCCGGGTGTGTGTTCTAGGGTTAAGCAAAGCTTATTTCCATCAATATGAAAAAGTTAATTATATGTCCTTCGCATAAGGGTGCACTTACATCATCCATTGAAAACTATAGGGGAATAGTAAGGTTGTCAGCAATACCTAAACTTTTTGAAGCTATTATAACAGACCAACTAATTTCTTGTTATCAGCACGGATTTTATAAAGGGAAATATACAGTAACTAATTTGCTAGAATTTGGAGCACATGTATTAACGGGTTATACGGAGAATACGGAGAACAAGCACACTGATGTTATATACGCAGATTTTAGTAAAGCTTTTGATAAAGTAAACCATTCAAACCTTTGATTAAATATATCTAAAATGGGTTGCTTCTATTCATAGTTATAACAAGTTATATTTAACGATACTCTTTCTGACTTAATTAATGTCCCTTCAGGCGTTCCTCAAGGTAGCCATGTTGGTCCAATTCTGTTCTTGTTATTTGTTAATGATATATCATCTGTTATTAAGTATTCAAGAGTTTTATTATATAATATGTTGACGATGTAAAACTTTTTAAACATATACTTTACATACTGAAAGATGTCAGTTCCAACCAGACTTAAACAACATAGTTTCTTGGTGTGTTAGACGTGATATGCCATTGAACCTTAAAAAATGTAAAACGATCTGCTTTTCACGTACCATAGATCTGAAGACCCTACTTCATACGTAATAGAAAACTTTAGCTTGGAGCAAGTACGCAGTTTTGTTGATCTGGGAGTAACTATGTACCCCAAACTCAATTTTAATTTTCATGCATCTTTCACAGTTTTTAAAACTAAATCCGCTCTTAGTTTTGCAAACCGTTGATCTAAAGAATTTAGGGATCCGCTTACTAAAAACATTATTTTTACATCTTTGGTGAGGCCTATATTAGAGTATGCTTCTGTGATATGGAACCATAGTTATCAAGTCCAATCGGTGAAGTTAGAGTCCGATCAAAAACAATTTTTTACTTTTTGCCTTAAATCATTTAAATTGGGATTCCAGCAGTAAGCATGATAACCAGGGACGTAGCTAGGTAACCAAAGGCCACTGGGGCAAATTAAAAAATGGGGCCTATGTAAACTGATTAGGTTTTATCAAATAAAAATATGAAATATAGAAATACTTTAAAATGCTAAGCTATTTAAGCTCTTTTTTGTGCTCTGCAGAGCAAGTAATAAAATTTTAAACAATAACAACATAAATTACAATTAATAATTGCTGCAAGTTCGGCTTATAAAACGAAATAGAGAAGATATAAGAGCTTATTATATAAACGTCGGGCCTAACAACTGACTAAATAACAATTATATTTACCATTTTTTCATAGCTTTAGTTTTCGCTAAAGTATCAATGACTTCGATTAAATCCAACCTTAATGCAGGAGGATGGAATCATGTGTAGAAGTTTGCGCAAGTGAAAAGTCCTCTGATCGCCACTCACTCGAAAGTGACCAGAAACGATTCTTTTACATATGGCTCAAGCAGCTCACGTCTTTGACCAGGTATCTTCTGGGTAGCTTAATATGGAAGGTGCCGCTGCCCATCTGGTAAATGTCATCGTTAGACTGAAGGCTGACATCACCGCCGTCCAAGAAATGCTATGGACGGGACAAGCGCAAAGGCGAGTAGGTGCCTTCTATGAACGTCTGGAGCGCATCTATAAAAACTGCCCCCGTCACGATATCAAAATCGTGCTTGGCAACTTTAATCCCAGGGTGGGCAAAGAAGGTATCTTTGGCGAAACAGTCGGTAAACTCAGCCTCCACGAGGAAACATCTCCAAATGGGTTGCGGCTGATTGACTTAGAGCATAGCATAGAAAAATTTATCAAGCTACCTGGATGCCTCCGGATCGAAATACCACATACCAGATCGATCATGTTATGATAGACGGAGGACACCTCTACAGTGTTTTAGACGTGCGTACGCTTCGAGGTCCTACCATCGACTCGGACCTCTATCTGGTTGCAGCCAAGATACGCACCCGCCTCTGTGCAGCAAACAACGCACGTCAACAAACACAAGGAAGGTTCGACTTCGATAAGCTGCAATCACAACAGACTGCAGAACGATTTCGAACTCCTTACGTACAGCTGCAACCGAAAATTTGGCTTTCGGAGAATGCAAAAGAACAGCTGGCACGACGAGGCGTGCCGTTTAGCATCGGAGTGAAAACAGACTGCCTACCTCGCAACGTTACGATCGACCACAATACGTGGGGGATGGGATAGATACCGAGAGTTGAAGAGGGAAGCGAGGGGCATTTGCAGACAGAAAAAGAGAAAGGCCGAAATGCGTGATGTTGATATCATCGGCCTCAACACCCGCACCGTTAGTTCTGCTTTCTCCAGACTGGACAAGGAAGCAAGGCAAATGGATCTGGCAATGAACGAGCGCAAGACAAAATATCTCCTGTTATCAAGCAGTCGCACTTGCGACTTGGGTCTCACGTCTCTGTTGACAGTCATAACTTTGAAGTTGTTAATAATTTCGTCTAGTTAGGAACCAGATTAAACACCACCAACAATGTCAGCCTGGAATTCCAACAGAATAACTCTTGCCAACTGGTACTACTTCGGACTGAGTAGGCAATTGAGAAGTATAGTCCTCTCTGGACGAACAAAAAGTCACTCATAATTCGCGTCTAGCTATATGTTGCAAAGGCTTGGACGATGACGATGGAAAGGTTCTGCGAAAGATTTATGGTCCTTTGCTCGTTGGCCACGGCGAATACCGCATTCGATGGAACGCTGAGATGTACGACGAAATTGACATAGTTCAGGGAATTAAAAACAGCGGGTACGCTGGCTCATTTTCAATGGTTTGATTCTTTAAGTGGCGGGTCCCAAACCCAGCGCACAACCCTGCGGAGGGGATGTTTCGCCTTCTCAGTTTAGCTCGCCTTCAAACAGATGTTCTTAGGCTACCCAGAGGATACTTGGTCAAAGACCGGAAGTCGTGAGCTACTTGAGTCATATGTAAAAGAATCGTTTCTGGCCACTCCCAAGTGAATGGCGATCAGAGAACTTTCCCCACTTGCGTGAACTTCTACACATGACTCCATCCTCCTTAAGAAGGCTACGCTGGCTGGGTCATGTTGTCCGAATCGACGAAAACATTCCAGCTCTGAAATTATTCTACGCAGTACCCACCGGGGAAAGCAGAGGAAGAGGAATACCTCCACTCCGTTGGTAGCACCAGGTGGAGAAGGACCTGGCTTTGCTTGGAATATCCAATTGGCGCCACGTAGCGAAAAGAAGAAATGACTGGTGTGTTGTTGTTAACTGGGCTATAATTGCGGTGTCTACGCCGGTTAAGTAAGTAAGTAAGTTTTATTCACTAAAAAATACACCTTAGTGGCTTTGACTATGGTCAGGTTCACATGCTACTTCCACCGCAGAGTGGAATGCAGCGTGAAGACAAGATATTTGGCCATATTAGTAATCTACAACTTTAAGGTAACAGATTCCTGAGGTCGAGCGAGGACCTAAGTGTCGTTTGTGGAACGATGGTCGTTTTCGAGAGATTGATGTTTAGTCTGGCCCCACTGCACCATCACTTTGCCAGGCGTAATACATTTGTACTATGTCACAGATAGAGTGTTCGAATTTTCTCCTAGTTAAAATAACTGTATCATCCGTTTACCCTTGACGGTGAATCCCGTTGTTAGTTAGAATTTCAAGTAGGTTGTGCACGACTAGGCTTCTTAATAAAGGGAATAGTATTACGCGCTGCGGGCGGCCTCTTGTAGTGGTGAGATGAGTGCTGTTATCTTCTACCGTGGTTTCAACTATTATGATGCGCAAAAATGTACCAGTTTGGGACAAATATGAATACTTAAAGCATCAAACGGATTTGACGAATAACCTCACGGTTTTGCGAGAAACAGAAAATATTTCATGTTTTACCCCGATCGCACATGGCTACAGTTCTTTAGGCAGACATTGATCAAATTTATCCATTGAATAACACAGTGAAAATACACCCATGACAAGCGCAATGCATAAATATGACGATTTTAGTGAACTTAATTAAAATCACAAGTACTTATACATTCCAGTGACCGTAAATTTTTCAAAAACACTGAGATAAAACGGCGAATCGACAAAATTAACTGAGGCTTTTAACAATATTATTGCTTATACAAAAAAAATACATTGACACGTGCCATTTTTTAGAATTTCTAGTGGCCATGAATAGAGCTCTTGTAACAGATTTGGACAATATCACTTACTCCATAGTTTTGGTTGAATTGAATGTTGCAACTCCTATAATATTGGATACAGACGAAATTTCAAAAATATTGATCACTGAGTACACTTTAAATGTAAGCCAAAGCGATATGGTAAGTAATTCTAGGTTAAAAATTTTTCAGTAACGGAGTAATATACTTTATTGTTAAGTTTCAAAGAAAACAGAAAGTATGCAGCTTAGTTAGGCGTTTTCCAGTGGCACACGACGACAAAATAGTTTTTTTTGGACACCGATACCTTTGCTGCTTGCGGCAATTCAACAATTCCAGTTTGAAACTCCACGCTAGCGCTATTTGCACGTTTTTGTAAAACAAATTCTATATGTGTGCGACAACTATTCAGCAATAAAAAGGCATGATACAAAACTACCTACCAAAGCAATTATCGAGGTTGACAGTGGCTCAACCATCATAAACTAACCCCGCTTTCGCACGAGTATTTAACAATCATTTCAAAAGTTATAATTTCGTACACTCTCTCCACCACATACTTTATCGAACATAAAACTATATTTTTTGGTATTATTATCATTTTTATACCCTAGCAACCTGTTGCTACAGAGTATTATAGTTTTGTTCACCTAACGGTTGTACATATCACCTAAAAATAATGGAGACAGATAACTATCGCAGTAGCAAGGGGCACCAATGGGAAACAAATTTTGAAAAAGCGGGCCTCCCGATTTACCTGGTATTTTGTTTTGTTGTATATTTATACTTAAGAAGAAATTATTTTTATCACTAACAGTGATTCCATGAAGATGAGCTCTCATATTCGTCCGTAATTATACTATATATATTCAACCGAAGTCCGTTAGGGAGACGATATGCCATTATCTTCCCTTATTTCTGTCGCGCCAAACGACGACATTTGAAATAGGTTATTATACCTACGTATATTGTTTAAAAAATTTACAGAATGTCTGTGATTATTTGTCAATAAATTTCTAAATGGCTGTGGCGGCTTCTGCATATTGAGGAGATTAACTTTTCCAGAAGCACAGTACATACAATTCAGTTCATCTGCCAATTTTTGGCAGAACACTTAGAGCATATTCTATTTATGGCTCTGATTTGAACGGAAGGCTGTTGAACATAATCAATCTGTGGATCCTATCTGAAAGTCAATCTGTTCCTGTCAGCTAAAACTTAATTACGACCTCTAGTCGTTGATGTCCGTTGTCTTTCTCTCTGATCATGAAGGCGTTGGGAACGCTCATAGCTCGAGTCCCTAGTGCGAGCTTGTATATTTCTAATTTTTCGCTCTCCAAGCCGCTGCACAAGGTCCGTACTCGACTCTCGAGCGCGTATTTGAGAGGTTCTGAAAATTTGTTCAGCAAACCGCTGCGTTCCCTCGTTAATCGATTCTGGCACACGTGTTTGTGAGGTTTTCAAGTTGTGTTCAGTAAGTCGCTGCGTTCGTTCGATATTCGACTGCGTGCGCGTACTTGAGAAGTCCGTAAATTTAGTTGAATAAGCCTCTGCGAGCGAGTTAAACGCTAGCAGTGTGTTAGCGTTGAGTAAAGAAACGATATTTTTGTTTAGACAGTATGTCTTTCTTTGTTTGACCGTTATTCCTAAAAGACTACCTTTTACAATCTTACTGCCATTTATACTAAAGAGAGTGTTTGCTTACTTGCTTAGAACTAAAAACGTTTTTATCTCTTATTCCATTGTTTTTTTTTTTTTTGGTTTATTTACATAAATCTTAGTGCTGCTTACTATATAATATTGAGATGCTAGTTGTTTCATAGTAAATATCTATTTGAGCTGTTATTGTTTGTTGTACTTATAGTGCACTTCTATTGTTCCAAGATAAGGTTGTTTTGATGTTTGTTTGTTTAGAACAATTTAGAATAATTAACTCTCCGCTCTGTTAAAATGAAATGTCCTGATTTCAGAACAGCTAGGCGTGATATTATTAATTAATAGCAGTCTGCTATTAAGCAGTCGAAGTTCAACATTCGTGCAGTGATATAAAAAAAAAATATTAAAGAAAAATGGAGAACGGGTAAAATAACTATTTTCATTAATGTTAAATTAATTTTAATTAATACTTTTTATAAATTTTAGAAAAAATAAAGTTACAACAAAAAGCAATTCGAAAAATTGGTGAAGTTAATCGTACAGATAAAAGACATCGAAATCTACTCTTGAGTACACCAATTGTCCACTCCACAATATTCCGGGCCTTTGAGTGTACTGTATTGTAGCGTGCTTGGGGTGAAGAAGCTTCCGCCAAGCGATAAGGCGTCATTAAAAATTTATGCAGACGATAGCCAGCGTCACCTAAGAAATTACATTACTCCAATTATTTAGAAATAAATACGATAAAGTCTTACCCAAGATCCAAGGGTTATTCTGAATGTTGTTCTGTAAATGCACTTTCAAATCGCTAACATTGAAAACAAAACAGTCATGATTTGCGCCTGCATGCCTAGCATCCACATACCGAATAGACATTTTATACTCACAAAGCTAAAAATTTTAAGAAATTATACCATTTTGTTTGTAATATAATTCAGATTTTATACATACAATCATCACGTTTAAACTGAAGTAGCCCTTTCTGTTAAGATGAAGATGTTGCACTTCTTTTCTTGGTGAAATTATGCGAACATGAGTCCCATCGATGCAACCAACTACTCCCAGGAAAGTACTTTTTGAAGAAAATGAAACTTTTGAAGCGTTTTGCTCCTCGTCAGTCATTTGAATTTTAATCCATTGGGCACAAATACTTTGTTCAATTATATTTAGAACCTCTTTAATTACTAAAGATATCGTAGGTTGCGCCAACCCAATGTTAAAATCATTTCCACTGCATTTTTGATAACCACCGTCAGCAAAGAAACGCAGAGTTGCGCATAATTTTAATATAGGAGGTATGGCCGTTCCTCGCACACGTTTGTGGAAATGTTCCTACATCTCAATCAGTAAAAAACAAAATACTTCTTTATTTAATCGAAAATAACTTATGAATCTGCAACAAATATTATTAAAAAGCCACTCAATTGTGAAAAAACTATGGCTTACTTTGCATTTGGAAGCTCCAATGGATTTGAGTGATCACGAAGGCTTTTTCGATTTTGCCCCCAATATTTTCGCCATTGTAATATAAATCAAAACTTATATCCATTTTTTTATTTATTTTAATGTTTATTCACTTTTTCGCGAGCGACAACTGAATTAAATTATTTAGATATGTCGTTTAAAAAATTTTAGCAGTTTCACTATCTGTCAAATTTCCCTTTCTTAGGTTGGCAACGCCAATCATACTTCGACTGAACTTAGTTGAAGTTCGCAATACCGAAAAAGAGTTTGGTTGACCTGAAGTTGAATTGCCTTAACTTCAATTCGACTAAACCGGGTTGAAAACCGCAATAGGGGCATAAGATTATGATTATAAGAATTGCATGCAATGTAAATTTTAAAGGGTGTTCTCGGATTGGTAAATAAATTTATACATTTCTTGTATGTTGGTAAACTTATAATTAGACTCGGAAGTTAAAATCTCGAATATTTTTACTTTTTCGTTTTGGTGAGCATGTATTACATCTTTCATTTCTTGCTCGTGGTTTACATATGTTTTATTATCGATAGTAGTGCTGAAGTTGTATTGAATTAAATGTGGACCGCTTATTGGACTTAATTCCACGTGTGTTCATTGTCGACTATATTATTACCATGGTCTAAAATTACTGAATTACTTGTTACATTTAGCAATTTTTCGTTTACATTTATTTGTTATAATTGGGTATTTATAAATTGTAATATTGCACTGTTAAAAGTGCATACGTGTACATACATCAGAATGTTCCAACACATTAATTATGGAATATTATATGATTCGTTGTTAATCACTTCTTTTATTTCTTTTATATTAAAAGTACCAGGAAAGAGATTTCCTGTTTTTGCGAAATTAATTGTGTTTGTAATCGCTTCTAATTCTTTATAGACTTCTGTAATACTTAATTCTTCAGTTATAGATTTAAGGCCTAAAGTTTCTAAATTTTTTTTCAAATTGAGAATTTATTTTTCTTTGTTGATTGTTTTTATCTATAAGTTGGTTGAACCTGCCTTTATTTCTAAAAGGTCATCGTGATCCGGTGTTCCTGTTAAAAATTATAAAACTGAACCTAAAAAGTTTAGCATGGTGCTCGGTCGGTAAAAGTTGGTATTTAAGAATTTATATTTTATTTATTAATATATTTTGAGTTTTACTATACTGTAGACTCATAATATTATCATAAGGCGCTAAAATTGTAGAAAGATTTGCAACGTCGTAAAGGAAATATGAAATTTTTTTCCCGATGAATCAGTAATTTTATCAGAAAATCCTTTTTTTATTTAACTTTCCTATTATTTATTGAATCTACCCTACTTAAGAGTCTAACAATAAGTTTTCGAATCTTAAACTACTCACTTAATTTACACCCTACATGGGTGATTATTTTTTTAAACTGGGCCTAAAATATATCACGTCTGGGCTGGTAAGTCGTTTCTACGTAATCTTGAGCTCCTGTTCACACGCAATAGCGATCTTGCTAGTTGATTTGGGTGAACCGAAAGTTTCAATGCATACTTCGCGCTTCGTTGCTCTATTTCAGTTCGTACGTCTGGAATTCTTAAGTCGCGTTGGATGTTCTCATTTCGGATATACCACGGTGCTCCGGTGATTGTACGAAGAATTTTTGATTGCGCACGACGAAGAATTTCGATGTTGCTGCTACTCGCGTTGCCCCACAGCTCACACCCATAGGTCCAGATTGGTTTTAAAACAGTGTTGTATATAATGATTTTATACTCCAGACTCAGGGCTGAGCGAGAGTTAATAAGCCAATGCAAAGAACGTGCCTTTAACTTAAGGTAAGTCCTTTTAGCCTCTATGTGGTTTCGCCAAGTAAGTCGCCTATCCAGATGGACCCCTAGGTAAGTAACATGATTGCTTTGTGGTATTTGTACGTTGTTCAGTGTCAAAGGCGAACAGCTGCTCTTGTTTAGGGTAAATGTAACGTGCTTACATTTTTGCTCGTTAACCTTTATCCTCCAGTTTGCGAGCCAGTTGGCCACAGCTACGATATGATTTCCTAGCAGCGCATTTGCATGAATTGGGCACTTGGAGCGGCTGATTATTGCAGTGTCATCGGCAAAAGTAGACATAGTCAAGCGGTCGCTTACTGGGATATCTGAAGTGTATAAAACATATAGCATTGGGCCAAGAACACTGCCTTGTGGTACACCAGCTTCAATCGTTTGGGCTTCAGATGTAGTGGTGTTACATCGAACTACAAAATTTCGATCATAAAGGTAGGACTTAAACAGTTCGTGGGTGTTTTGGGGGAGTAGCGTTTTTATTTTGTACATAAGACCATCTAACCATACTCGATCAAAAGCCTGCGCGACATCAAGAAATATTGCAGAACAATATTCCCCTTTTTCAAAAGCTGTTCGAATTTCAGATGTGATCCTATGTACTTGCTCGATCGTTCCATGCTTTTCCCTGTAGCCAAATTGGTGAGATGGTATTATGTTGTGGGTTTCAAGATGTGGCTTAATGCGGAGCATAAGAAGTCTTTCAAATAATTTCGACATGCACGATAACAAGCTGATGGGCCTATAGGAGGATGGCTGCGTTTTGTCCTTTCCAGGCTTAGGTATCATCACTATAGTTGACTTTTTCCATTGTTGAGGAAAGTGAGCTTGTTTTGTGATTGCATTGAAAAACATACAGATACAGATTATAGCACAATTTGGTAGCTCAATAATCATTTTTGGAGTAATTAAGTCGTGCCCAGGAGCTTTTCTTGGATTTAATTTCTCCATAATTATTTTTGATATCTCTTCAGGTACGAATTTCACTGGCTCAGATTCCATCAAATAGGGTACGGTTGGAAGTGTAAAGTCATTAGTTTCTGGGTTTGGCTGGAAGACATTTTTTAGATGAGCAGCGAAAGTTGCTGACTTTTCTGCATCACTCCGAGCCCATTTGCCATTATTGTCACGTATTGGCATTTCACACTCTATTGGCGCACTTAGAGTTTGATGTGCTTTCCACAATGGGTGCTTTATACTAGTCGGTGACAGCTTTTGAATATACTGGTACTGCGCACGCTGTTCCTCACTTCTGAGGGCTCTCGTCAGTGCATGTGTGGCCGCTTTCAACAGTTGTTTTGAGGCTGGTGATCTATGAACCTGCCACTCCCTTCGTAGGCGTCGTTTTTGTAATACGAGTATTTCAATTTCCCTATTAGTTAAGCTATGCTTTTTGTTTTCCAGGTAACTTTTTTGAGGAGTTGAAATTTTGGCGGCTGTTATAATGGTTGATTCGAATGCTGCGATGGTATTTTCAATATCGACCGGTGTATCTAACTTTGGTTCGAGTTCTATGTGTGAGCTGATGTTTTTTTTGTACTTTAACCAGTTTGTAGCTTTTGACGTGAGCATATAAGGTAGCTCTTTATAGTGTGACTGATGCCGCAAAGTGAAGAGAACTGGTGAGTGGTCTGATGAGAGGTCTGCTCTTGTTTCTGCAGTAAGAAGGCTGTGAGGAATTTTCCTAGTTACTGCGAAGTCAATTAAATCTGGCAGCTTATTCGGGTCTGTCGGCCAATATGTAGGCTTTCCAGGAGATACGTAGTCCAGTTTGTTTCTTTTACATATAAGGGCGTTATATAATTGCTTGCCTTTAGGATTACATAGCCGGGAACCCCAGTGAGGGTGTTTCGCGTTATAATCACCTGCAGCAAGAAAGCACTCTCCCAGCGAGCTGAAGAAATCTGTAAATTGCTTTTCTGTAATCGGGAAATGTGGGGGACAATAAACGGCGGACAAAGTAATATCACCTTGCTTTGTCTGCACGCATATTGATGTTGCTTGAAGATAATTTTCAGCAGTTTCAGTTAAAGAATGGTGTTTAATGCGACTTCTGATTAAGATACCAGTTCCACCATGCGCCTTTCCATCTGGATGATTCGTACAATAGAAGGTATATCCCGATACATTAAAGTTGTATTTATTGGTTAGGTGAGTTTCTGCAAGAAGCATTATATCTATTTCCTTGTCGTTGAGAAATTTTGCCAGCTCCAGTTTATGGCGAGGTATACCATTTGCATTCCATAAAACAATTTTAAGCGAGCTCATTATTTTGAACTTTGGTTAGCAAGCAGTTGCAGCAATGTGTTTTGATTTCGCATGAGTTCTTGCATTGTGTTCTGCATGAATGTTATGAAGTTCATCATGCTATTTTGCATTGATGCTATCATTGCTTCGATATTCGATTGACTACCAGATTGAACGTGGGGCTGCTGTTCTTGCGGCTCAATAAGACTCGCTGTTGCTGTAGTTATGGGTTTTCCTAGGCCTGATTTTAGGACGTTTGCAAACGATACGCCCGTGACGGTTTTTGATGGAGCTGTCAGCGGATTCATATTGGAGGATACAACGTTCGGTACATTATGATTGCTTTCGGAGACTACGCGTTGGTTGATCCGATTCTTTAGCTCCTTGTAGACTGGACATCCTCTGTAGTTTGCTGTGTGGTTTCCACACTTTTTTGCATTTGGGTCTTTTTTGTTTGACGTGCAGGTGGCAGAATCATGCAACTCTCCACAAGCTACACATACTGCGCGAAGTGTGCAGTAAGACCTGGTGTGACCATACTCTTGGCAATTGGTGCATTGTACAGGACCGTTTCTTTTATGCGGTTCCTCCACCGTGATCCTACGATGTAGCAAATATTGTAGTTTGTAAATGGGGTGCACACAATTTTTTCCAAGTTGTTTGTTTTCTGGTTCTAACTCAACTTTGAACATAGGCTGTGGGATTTTCTTTTTATTAAAAATATTTGCAACATTTTTGGGGTTAAAACCGTGATCCTTAAGTGCTTCGTGAATTTCCGTGGGTTCTACACTTGGCTCAATACCTTTAATAACAACTTGCAGGCCTCTCGCACTTTTAAGTTGATAAGTGTAGAATTTAATCTTTTTCTCATTTAGGTATTTTGACAATGAACGAAAGTTATGTTCGGAGTATATTTGCACTTTCGTTTCTCGAATGTTTCCCTTCGACAGCGGAACTATATGAAAGTTATTATTGCCGATAAGTTCAGTAAATATTTTAACGAGAGCGCCAGAGTTTTCCTCTCTTACGTATATTGGCGGAGGTTTGGTGACTGTTATAGGACTTTCAGGAGTTTTGTTACTCTCACCGTCACCGTTGTCACTTAAAAGTGCAAATCGATTTGTGCTTAATGGCTCAGATGCATTTCCTCGGCTTATTTTTTGCTTAGCGTTTGTTGAGTTTTGCGGACTAAGCTTACGCTTAATGGTAATGTACCGATCCATTCCGGTTTGTATAGCCACTTTTTTAGGTGTTTGGGTTTTCTTATCTTGCGCTTTGTTGCCGGAGTCAGAGCATGCACCGACCTCAACTTGTAGAACATCAGCCATAACGAGCTCTGGCGTTGGAATCGTTGACATTGAACAAGATCGGACTTTTAAATTTGGAGGGGGTTGAAGCGTGGACGATGAGTTTAATTTTGCGCTTTCACTGTCACTCTGAGACCTGATCGAAAAGTATGCATTGTTGCGCTGGACGGAGAGCCGGCGTGCATCTTGTTCGCGTTGTCTCTGGGCACGGATATCGCTTTGGCTCATGATCATTGAATCATTTAATTTTTTTTTTTTATAGTTATTATTTATTTATTTATTGTTATTATTATTATTTTTTTTTTATATATATATATATTTTTAATATTTTTAGTTATTTATTTTTATTTATTTTTTTATTTTTTTTTATTTTTTTTTTTATTTGAAGATACACGTAAGTGTTCCTTATGTTTAACGTTTAACGTTCTCAGGTTACGTTAAGTTATATGAACTGCCTTATCAACTGCTTTACCGACTGTGGGTGTAGAAATGATCCTGACCACTTACAACTCTGCGTAGACAGATGATTTGCCGTGTGACAGAAACAGCTGATAAGCACTTCAGATATGCGAAGGAGACTTTTTCCGCAAAAATTAATTGAGTGTTTTTTTTTTTTTTTTGTTTTATAATTCTAAGATTTTACAATCAAATATTTATGGATTCCAAACACCAATGCACCAAGCAAATTGTTGTGCGCGAGGTGCCAACGATGATGAGGATCTCCAACGAATCTGCCTGTAAGCTTTCACAGCCTGGAATTCACGTAAGTTAACACAAATTGAGGAGCACACTCGATTGTTGACCGTACAGTAGAAAGATAATAGCAAACCATCCTAATGATAATATTAAAAGGTTAATAAATCCTATTCCTATTAGTCGCGTGATGTGCTCTGTTTTCTTATGTTGTCCTAATGAATTATTTTCCCCCTCACTGTTAGAATCGTGTCTCCGCGATCTTCCTTCACTTTGTGTGTTATATAATATTTTGATGCGAGTTTATTTCTGCGGTCTGTTTTGCTGTAAATAATATCGCCTAGCTTATGTGATAATTTAATACTTTCCCTTGTTTTTGTTGAAGAATATCCCTGATGTCGAAATATTTTTCGCGGTTGAAAAATACGTTCTCGGGTTTATAGCCTGTTGATGAGTGAATAGTTCTATTATATTGGAGGACGTCGTTAAAAATTTCTTCACTTGGCTTTGTTCTGAGTGGCTAAACTTTGAACTAACTCGATTAGTGTACCGTGTAAACGTCCGACTTGTGTGTTCGTCGTTGAATGATGCACTGGGGTAGCTGAGTGCGTTATTTGTAGTCGATTGTACACGGATTTGACAACATTTGAGGTAAATATACTTTCGTTATCTGCCATGAGATATTTGGCGTTCGGGGAAACCTATGTAAATATTTCTTCTATTGATTCATGGCGGTCTATCTTTGTGTGAAGTTTACGTAGATAACAATATTTAGAATACCTATCTATAGAGCTAAGATACTGTGCATTCCCTGCCAGCGATGAGTGGTTAAAAAACTAGTGAAAAAGTGGTGAGCTCGCCATATGCCGCATGAAGATTCTTATAGCAGAACCAGTCAAAAACGCTATTCCCTTCCTTCCTTTTCCTTCCTTATCGAGCAAAAGAGTGAACAGTTGAGCACGTAGGAAAAACGCAGAAAGCAGTTGTTCTCTTTTGTTTACGTTTCATTTGTTTAACATTACATGCAATTCTAAAAATTATTTCAGCAGCAATATGGAAGTGGACAATAGTGGTGAAATGTTTTTAAGTTTGTGCGAATTGTTCTCATTATATAGTTTTTATAAACAGTACAAAAACAACAAAAAACGAAAGAAAAGGTACAAAATTCGCTCAATCAATAAAAACTGGGGCTTTTGTGGTTACCAGATAAAAACTTTTCTGGTAATGAAGAGCAGCAAACCAGAACAACTTTTTTTTGCATACAAGGGTGCCGCCGGACGTCTACAATTTGCTTCTGAATTTAGTATGGAAATCCTTGAAAAAGCCAAGCAGCGGATTGGACCCGAGGAAAGGCTCTCGTTGGTATTACTTTAAGTTGATTTGTTGTGTTTTGCAAATTAATATACGTATGCATGTATATACATATGTACTTTTCTTACAATTGTTAGCTTTTTGTCACAAGGCGTGTCGGTGCAGAGCATTGCATGGAGCTATAAGTTACGAAAATCAACTGCACGCGAAATCATATAAGAGACGTGTGAAGTAATCTGGCAGCTACTTTCCCCAATTTATGTGAGCGAGCCAAAAGAGTCTCAATACAAGGACATTGCAAAAGATTTTTATAATATGTGGAACATTCCGAATTGTGTCGGTGCAATTGATGTTAAGCACGTTGCTATTAAGTGCCCGGCCAATTCCAATTCGATGTTCTACAATTATAAAAAATTCTTTAGCATCGTTTTGGTGGCTGTATGTGATGCGAAATATACGTTCACAGCAGTTAGTATTGGCAGCTATGGAAGTCAGAATGACGGAGGTACTGTATATTAAAATGTTTAACATTGTATTTAGTATAATGCATTTCTGTTATTGTTTATGCAGGAATCTTACTCCAATTGGTAATTCATTATTACAAAACACTCTGCCTTTGCCACCACCTGTGCCACTGTCTGACGTATCACCGGAACATTTTCCTTACTTTTTCGTTGGAGATGCTGCATTCTCATTACGAAATAATTTAATGCGCCCGTTTCCCGGAGCTAATCTAACACACACGAAACGTATTTTCAATTATCGATTTTCACGCGCTTGTAGAGTCATAGAAAATTCTTTTTGGTTTATTGACTGCTCGGTGCAGAATTTTGAAAACAACAATTTTGAACAGAAAATTGTGAAAAAATTGTGTTGGCTTGCAACACAATTGTATAATGTTGAACGATCACAATCGCTGGTATTGTCCGGAGAACTATGTAGATCCAGTGGAAGGACGTAGCATTGTTCATGCCGGTGAGTGGCGCCGGGAAAATGAAAACAACTCTTTACGACCAATGCCAACTTCGGTGCGTAGAGGTCCTTCAAATGCGTTTAACTTACGGGAAAGACTTGCTAACTATTTTATAAATGAAGGATCTGTACCAGAACAATTTAGACTCTATTACAGGAGGACCATATGCTCCTGGAGGACCTTATTAGAAATAAATACCATTTTTTTTTTAATTCATGAGATCATTTATTTCATTTTTTTTAATTAAAAACAAAAGCATATGTTTTGAATTATTTACATAACAAATTAATTATTTAACATATAAATAAAACTAAAATAATAATTAAAAATAAATACTTCATAACTTATATATTATATATTAAATTAATTTAACATTTTATTTAATATTACTCTCCTCTCTGTACTTCAAACGCAGCTTGTAACATTTTCTCTATTGCCCTAGCTTGCTTTTCCTCGTTCATTTTATTTAAAATGGAAACGGTTAAAGTGCTGAATGACTGCACAGCCGGGTTTGCGGATTGTTGTTGTTGAATTTGCTGGGTTGGTGAGGATGACCATTTATTCTTAAAAACCTCGATGGCTTGGATCATTTTTTGGCCAACCTCGCTAGTAGATGACCCTCGTTTTCTACCCTTTTTGGTAGCCACCTGCGTAGAGCAGAATGCTGAGGGAAGCGAGGTTGACGTCGAAGGAGTCGGGGATGGTACGCTTTGCGCCACGGGGAAACGAGGCGATGGCGACGGCAGCGATATTGTTATTGGCGACAAGGGTCATAACGGTGATGGCACTTCCACCTCCTGCGCATGTCCTTGTGGCTGCAATTGAGTCTCCCCAGCTGGTGATTGCAACTGACTCTGATCAGTGCAGCGGTTTCACAAATATTTTGTGAGAATCTAACCCTGTAAATTTAAGTTTTTATTACAAATACAAGTATGTATATTCAAGTAATATACTAAAACTTACGGTCGTGGTACAATACCCTTACATATGTGGCTTAAGGAACTTCATTACCTCCAACAAATGCCACTGCCTTTGGAACTCCATTCCGCTGCCGGAGGGGGCGTCAGCCTTTCGCACTTCCCTCCCGTATCGGTCTCGAAGTGTTAGCCATCCACGGCGACACATTTCTCCTTTATAAATATAATTAATTATTAGTAACAACATAAACAGTTGTAAATAACAAAGCAACTTACCACTTGCGTTCAACTCCCTCCCGATTTCAGCCCACAAAGCATCTTTCCTCGATTGCAGCTTGTAGTATGGACTGCTCTTATTGAATAATTCATTTCTAGCCTCCACTGAACCTATTAACTTTTCGTCGTTCATAGTTTATATTGATTCACACACGTATTTTGCTACTTGAATAAATCCAATAAATTTTTCATTTGACGTTTGTTTCAAAGGCGCTTGTTTACATTTGAACAATGTTGCCATTGCTCAATACGCATATATAGTTTTGTACATATCTATGTTTTCAATTACAATTGTTTACAATATTAAATATCAAAACTGAAAACAAACTATTAAAAATAGTTTATATATTTATAAATAATGGCATTCGATTCTGATTTTGAGTTATTTTTAATAAAATTTCAAACATATTGAACAGATTCAATTATCAAAGTTGATAATTACTATAGTATATCGATATTGGCAACTCTGCGTTGTGAGAGAGTAATCAGCTGACACGTTTCTGCTGCAAAAATCCAAATATCGTGGATTCTCACGTCATCCCACGTCAAAGAGAGAAGGGAGTAGCGTTTTTCACTGTTCACTTACATTGCGCGCCCATAAGATAGGTCGTATCAGCTGATACGGGCCACGATTCTACGTTCTCCACTGTTTCTGCTATAACCGTTCAATATCTCTGTTGCGCTCATTCAGCAGTGTCATATGAAAAAGTATATCTTTCCTGCTCTAATATCCCCAATCCACAGCTGATGCAGGGTCGCATTTTCTCTTTCCTAATTTAAAATATTTTTAAAATTCCAAACATTTTAAATTTAAATTTTTTAATTTTTCTTAATTAATAAACACAAATTTGTACATATGTTCAATAAAAAAATTATTGATATACATATGAAAATAAAAATTAATTATATAAAATGAAAATAATGCCTGAAGGAAAAGATTAATATGTATTATCTGAAAAAACAGCAAAATATATTAAATACAAATAGAATTGACTCTGAAAAAAAGATTATTTATATAAAAATCCTAATAATATCTGAAAAAAGAATAATATTATCTGATTATTTAAAATATAAAACAAACATTTGTTTTCGAAGCACTTCAAAAAATAATTTTTTTAATGTTCTTCAGCTCCTCCTTCGATGCCGTCTTTATCTCGTCAAGAGAAGCGTAACGTCGTACTTTCATGGGCCTCTTCAATTTAGGGAACAAGAAAAAGTCACAGGGGGCCAGATCTGGGGAATACGGTGGCTGCGGCATCATTAGTGTGTTGTTTTTGGCCAAATAGTCGCGCACAAGCAACGATGTGTGTGAGCAGGGGCGTTATCGTGGTGCAAAAGCCAATTTTTGTTCTTCCACAAATCCGGGCGTTTCTGGCGGATTGCTTCGCCCAAATTGCGCATAACTTGTAGGTAATATTCCTTATTGACCGTTCTTCCCTGTGGCAAGAACTCCTGACGCACCACGCCCCTAAAATCGAAGAAAACTGTCAGTTACGATTCGCGATACTTTTTGAACACACCTCGTATTTACTTAACAACTTATATTTGCTACTTCTGATGATATTGCCGCTGCTGCTATTTACAATTCTGTTCTGATTTCCAATGCTATAAAAATAAATGAAGTAATTATTTGCAAAATATTGTTAAAAAATCACATAAAATTCATTCACTTGCCTTCTTGTTGAACGAGCATGAATGACATGCGTCTTTCAATAGTTTTTTTTATTCCCTTTTTGGGATTTTCTTTTAGCACTATTGACAATTATGTTTTCTCCTTCGCACTCATTCAAATAAATCAAGAAAAAGAAGAAACTTTTTTTCATCGCTAGGTAAACAAAAAATAGCCCGAAAATGTGCGTTGGTGTTAGTGCACAAAGTAAAAGTGTGTAATTGTATTGAAATATTTGAGAAAAGTGCGTTCGTACTTGTGTTGTAGACATATTTCACATGCTACTGCTACTTTTCTACACATATTCTTAATGTTTGGCCAAAAATTAGTTAACAATATTTCTTGTGTGTTGTTTTTATAATTTCTGTGTGCACTGTTATGTATCTGTGTGACTATTTCTCTTTGTTTATTTTCAGAGCTTACATGAGTGATAATTTTGTCTTTTAAATGAAAAAGTATTTCTTCATCTATATTCAACGCATTAGTAACATCTTTAAGTTTAATTAATAAATCTGCTGTATCTTTAAGAAATATTGTATGTTTGAATCGACTAAGAAAAGTTGTTTCAATCAGAACCTCGTTTTTTCATTATTTTGCAGTAAAATTATTTGATTCTTGAAATAATTAAAAGGCTGTTTAACTCTTTTTATAATTTCGTTATCTAACGTTTTAAGTTTGAATTATCTATATTTCGATATTGGAATCGTCAAATACCATTCGGAAAGTAACAGTGTTAATAAAAAATGCGAGAAATTTGTTGCAATTAACTGAAATAATATTAAATACCGAATTCTATTAAATAAATCAAATATTAAATAAAGGTTAAATCAAAAGGTTAATTAAAAATTTAGTCTTAACTGCACCCTCTGAACGTTATCGACGGTATGATCGTTTTTCCCATTGCCTACTTTGCTAAATAGTCTAATTGCTCCCGTTTTCCCAATTGGATCAATCAGAATACGCCACGTCCGTTTATGCGTAAGCAATTCTTCTTCTTCTTTACTGGAGTAGACACCGCTTACGCGATTATAGCCGAGTCAACAACAGCGCGCCAGTCGTTTCTTCTCTTCGCTACGTGGCGCCAATTAGATATTCCAATCGAGGCCAGGTCCTTCTCCACTTGGTCCTTCCACCGGAGTGGAGGTCTAACTCTTCCTCTGCTTCCCGCGGCGGGTACTGCGTCGAATACTTACAGAGCTGGAGTGTTTTCATCCATCCGGACAACATGACCTAGCCAGCGTAGCCGCTGTCTTTTAATTCGCTGAACTGTGTCAATGTCGTCGTATATCTCGTACAGCTCATCGTTTCATCGAATGCGATATTCGCCGTGGCCAATGCGCAAAGGACCATAAATCTTCCGCAGAACCTTTCTCTCGAAAACTCGTAACGTCGACTCATCGGTTGTTGTCATCGTCCAAGCCTCTGCACCATATAGCAGGACGAGAATTATGAGCGACTTATAGAGTTTAGCTTTTATTCGTCGAGAGAGGACTTTACTTTTCAATTGCCTACTCAGTCCAAAGTAGCACCTGTTGGCAAGAGTAATCCTGCGTTGGATTTCCAGGCTGACATTGTTGGTGGTGTCTACGCTGGTTCCAAGATTGACGAAATTATCTACAACTTCAAAGTTATGACTGTCAACAGAGACGTGAGAGCCAAGTCGCGAGTGCGACGACTATTTGTTTGATGACAGGAGATATTTCGTCTTGCCCTCGTTCACTGCCAGACCCATTTGCGTTGCTTCCTTGTTCAGTCTGGAGAAAGCAGAACTAACGGCGCGGGTGTTGAGACCGATGATATCAATATCATCGGCATACGCCAGCAGCTGTACACTCTTATAAAAGATTGTACCTGCTCGATTCAGTTCTGCAGCTCGAATAATATTTTCCAGCAGCAGATTGAAAAAGTCGCACGATAGGGA
The DNA here is from genome assembly GCA_037783105.1 of Bactrocera zonata. NCBI lineage: Eukaryota > Metazoa > Arthropoda > Insecta > Diptera > Tephritidae > Bactrocera > Bactrocera zonata. Next base: position 769,572 of record JBAWJQ010006683.1, read on the forward strand.
GTCGCCTTGTCTGAAACTTCGTTTGGTATCGAACGGCCCGGAGAGGTCCTTCCCGATCCTGACGGAGCTTTTCGTGTTGCTCAACGTCAGTTTACACAGCCGTATTAGTTTTGCGGGGATACCAAATTCAGACATCGCGGCATAAAGGCAGCTCCTTTTCGTGCTGTCGAAAGCAGCTTTGAAATCGATTAAGAGGTGGTTTGTGTCGATTCTTCTTCTTTTACGGGTCTTTTCCAAGATTTGGCGCATGGTGAATATCTGGTCGGTTCTTAATTTGCCAGGTCTAAAGCCACACTGATAAGGTCCAATCAGTTTGTTGATGGTGAGCTTTAATCTTTCACACAATACGCTCGATAGAACCTTATACGCGATGGTGAGGAGGCTTATCCCACGGTAGTTGGCGAAGGTTGTGGGGTCTCCTTTTTTATGGATTGGGCATAGCACACTTAAATTCCAACCGTTGGGCATGCTTTTGTCCGACCATATTTTGCAAAGAAGCTGATGCATGCTCCTTATCAGTTCTTCGCCGCCGTGTTTGAATAGCTCGGCCGGCAATCCGTCAGCCCCTGCCGCTTTGTTGTTCTTCAGGCGGGCAACTGCTATTCGAACTTCTTCATGGCTGGGTAATGGAACGTCTGCTCCATCGTCATCGATTGGGGAATCGGGTTTTCCTTCTCCTGGTGTTATGTGTTCACTGCCATTCAGCAGGCTGGAGAAGTGTTCCCTCCATAATCTAAGTATGCTCTGGGCATCGGTGACTAGATCACCTTTGCGGGTTCTGCAGGAGTATGCTCCGGTCTTGAAACCTTCTGTAAGCCGCCGCATTTTTTCGTAGAATTTTCGAGCATTACCCCTGTCGGCCAGCTTATCAAGCTGTTCATACTCACGCATTTCGGCCTCTTTCTTTTTCTGTCGACAAATGCGTCTCGCTTCCCTCTTCAACTCTCGGTATCTATCCCATCCCGCACGTGTTGTGGTCGATCGTAACGTTGCGAGGTAGGCAGCCTGTTTTCTCTCCGCTGCGACACGGCACTCCTCGTCGTACCAGCTGTTCTTTTGCACTTTCCGAAAACCAATGGTTTCGGTTGCGGCTGTACGTAAGGAGTTTGAAATGCCGTTCCACAGTTCCCTTATACCGAGTTGTTGACGAGTGCTCTCAGAGAGCAGGAGTGCAAGCCGAGTGGAAAATCTTTCGGCTGTCTGTTGTGATTGCAGCTTCTCGACGTCGAACCTTCCTTGTGTTTGTTGGCGTGCGCTTTTTGCTGCACAGAGGCGGGTGCGAATTTTGGCTGCAACAAGATAGTGGTCCGAGTCGATATTAGGACCTCGGAGCGCACGCACATCTAAAACACTGGAGACGTGTCTTCCGTCTATCACAACATGATCGATCTTGTTGGTGGTTTTTCGATCCGGAGGCAGCCAGGTAGCTTGATCTATCTTCTTATGCTGGAATCTAGTACTACAGATAACCATATTTCGGGCCCAGGTGAAGTCGATCAGCCTCAACCCATTTGGGAATGTTTCCTCGTGGAGGCTGAATTTACCGATCGTAGTGCCAAAGATACCTTCTTTGCCCACCCTGGCGTTGAAGTCGCCAAGCACGATTTTGACATCGTGGCGGGGGCATCTCTCATAAGTGCGCTCCAAGCACTCATAAAAAGCATCTTTGGTCACATCGTCCTTCTCTTCCGTCGGGGCGTGGGCGCAAATCAGCGATTTGTTGAAGAACCTCGCTTTGATGCGGATTGTGGCTAGACGTTCATTCTCCGGAGTGAATGATAGTACTAGGCGACGGAGTCTCTCTCCCGCCACGAATCCAACACCAAACTTGCGCTCCTTTATATGGCCACTGTAGTAAATGTCACAAGGACCTACTCGTCTCTGTCCTTGTCCTGTCCATCGCATTTCTTGGACGGCGGTGATGTCAGCCTTTATCTTTACGAGGACATCTACCAGCTGGGCAGCGGCACCTTCCCAATTAAGGGGCCGGACATTCCAGGTGCAGGCCCTCAAATCATAGTCCTTATTTCGTTTGCCATGGTCGTCATCATAAGGGCGGTCTCTCATCCGAGGCTGTTTTTTCCTTTTCATTGGGGGTGATTTTTTACGTGGCGGGTCCCAAACCCAACGCACAACCCTATGCAGGGGGACTTAAAATAATTCCTCCCGCTTTGCTTATTAGACCAATCACAGCTCGCCACGTCAGTTCATACGTAAGCAAGTAGGACTTACGAGGATTACGTGAGTCATACTGCCAGATCGTTCGTAACACTCCCCCCCGGTATATCCTGCAGATCAGGGTGTACCGAATTAATCACATCTAGAACGGCTATTTTGGCGGCAGGTCTCTCAAAGATGTCACAAGTTGTCTTCAAAGTGGCGCTTCTGACCTTTCCATCATCGCTCTTTCGTACTTGGATCACTTTGCCTTTAGGCCAGCAGTTCTGGGGTTGCCAGTGACGACGCAATAAAATGTTCTCTGTAACTGGTTCTGCGATTGGCTTAACTCCACTGGAGCTACCTAACAAGAAGTGGTTAGGACTGAGTGCTTCTTCCTCTTCGTGGTCGATGGGGATATAAGTTAATGGCCGAGAGTTAACCGTCATTTCCGTTTCCATTAAGACTGCACGAAGGAGTTCATCACTGGGGCGGCTCGTTGTCAAAATTTGTTTAAGCACTTGCTTTACGGACCGAACTAATCGTTCCCACGCTCCGCCCATATGTGGCGAAGCGGGTGGTATAAAACGCCAGTTGGTTGCAGCAGAAGTAAAGGTTCTTGTGATTCGATTTTTATCTATCAAATCAAACGCTAACTTCAACTCCTTCTCAGCACCTTTGAAGTTCGTACCATTATCCGTCCAAATTTCTACCGGACTACCTCGGCGAGCCATAAAATTACGTACAGCTAGAATGCAGGAGTCTGTCGAGAGCGAGTATGCGATTTCGAGATGCACTGCTCTGGTTATTAGGCAGGTAAATAATACTCCGTATCTCTTCTCGGTACTTCTTTTGACCGTAACCAGGAGTGAACCAAAGTAGTCAACGCCTACGTAGGAGAACGGTCGACTAAATGCTGAGGTCCGGAATGCGGGTAGAGAGGCCATCATAGGTGGCCGAGGTTGAGATGTTCTGTTTTTACAATGCTGACAAATACGTCGAATCTTATTAGCCACTGTTCGTAGTTTTATAATCCAATAGAATTACCTTATCTCATTCACCACTGTTTCCAAATTCCCATGATGATGCTTTACATGGAAGTGGTTAATGATAAGGTACGTAACATGATGATTTGAAGGCAATAATACTTGATCTGGTCCCCTTGTTATCTTAACTCGACCATTTATCCTCAAAACGCCGTGATCATCCAGATAAGGTGATAGCTTCAGAATATTGCTGGATTTGTCAACTGGCTTTCCGGCTTCTAGAGATGCGATAGAGTTCCGAAGTTGTCGTGTTGAGCCTTTCTCCAAAGATAACATTGCGCTTTACGAAAATCTTCAGTAGTTGGTCCATTACAAATAGGTTGACTATCTCGAATAATGCTTAGCCCGAACACAATAAATTGTCATAGCTGTTGCACGAAGTAGACGGTTCCAAGTTGAAAATCTCAGTGGTTCTGGTACTACCTTGTTGCTGTTTTGAGGTTGGATGATGAAATCCAGTAAACTGTGGACGCAGCTCTTCAGTTGCAATGCATCGCAATTCGTCAGACTTAAGCCACTTGTCAGGCGAGAGGCACAAGAATGATGGCCCTCTAATCCATCGACTGTCGTTAGAAAAGTCTGGATCACCGATCCATTTGGTTGCTTCGTCGGAAACGTTTTCCTCAGATGGAACCCAATGCCAGTCTTCGACGTCGGTCAGCTCTAAAATTTCACTGACCCGGAAGGCTACGAATTGTTTGTAAGGCCGATGATCGGATCGTAGCCACGCTAATACCGACCTGACCAGTAAACGCATTTATCAATGTGGATAGAGTGCGATTCGCTAACATGTTCGGCGAGGCGAGCGCCCAGAAGTGCTGCTTTCAGTTCTAAACGAGGTATGGATATTAGCTTCAATGGCGCCACCCTTGTTTTACTTGCGATCATTGTACAGCTAACCGTGTCGCCATACGAGTATCGAAGGTAACAAACTGCTGCGTAGCTTGTTTCACTTGCATCAACGAACGTGTGTAATTCGATTTTTGGAACTTCTTCAAAAACAGTTCGCATATAGCATCTTGGAATTCTTAGACACTCTACTTTCGGAGTTAGTTTGAACCATCTTAGCCACTTGGCAAATTGGTCATCAGGGATTGGAACATCCCAGTCGCAACCAGCTCTCCATATCTCTTGTAGGATAACCTTTGCATATATTACGTAGAAACTGATGAGCCCAAGAGGGTCGTAAATAGTCATGACCAAACTCAAAACCTCGCGCTTAGTAGGCCGCCTTTGATGAAGAAATATGTCAGAATCTCTATTCTTAGCGGACACGCGAAATGCGAAATGATCGCTGGACGTAATCCACCACATGCCTAAAACCTTTTCAGTAGGCATTTCACGGTCAAGATCAAGAGATAGCTCATCGAGCGGATCCTTATTTAGGGCAAATAATACCCAACTTGAATTGGACAAAAAATTTGAATGAAAATTTAAATGAAAGCCCCCAAGTGCATGGACATGACGAACGTCTTGAGCTAATTTAATAGCTTCTTCTTCGGTGTCCACACTTACCAGCATATCGTCGACGTAGTGATTTTCGGTAATGCACTTTGTAGCAAGAGGAAATTTCTCCAGAAAATCTTTTGCATACTTATTTTTTACATATTGCGCGCAGCTCGGTGAACATGTAGCCCCAAACGTCATCACTGTCATTGCAAATGTATTCGGCTCGTTAGCGTTTGGTTCATACCAAAGAAAACGTAAGAAGTTTTGGTCTTCTTGTCGAACACGAGCTCGGTGAAACATTTCAGCTATACCGGCTGTCACAACAATTCTCTTTTGTCGAAACTTAAAGAGCACCGAGTGTAGAGCAGTTGTTAGGTCTGGACCTTTCAGCAGCATGCTGTTTAGGGACACTCCATTTACCTTAGCAGCTGCGTCCCAGACTAGTCTAACCTTTCCTGGTTTATTGGGATTGGTAACTGCGAAAATCGGCAAATACCAATATTTTTTGACGGCGGAGTCGAGGGGTCCCAAGCGTCTGATATACCCCTTTTGAATATAATCGCGTATCTTTGTGTGAAGAGTTTCAGCCAGGTCGTGGTCTCGTTGCATCCTTTTCCGTATTGATAAGCTATCGGGGACTTCAATGACCTGGTGCTTCCACAATAAGCTGGTCTCGAAGCGGCTTCCAGTTCAAACGGTGAATTTTTGTAGTTGCTCTAAAGCAACCTCATCCTCCTTAGGCATTAAGGCAACAGTTTTGGTTGACACACCTAAGTTATCGAGGCAAATGTACGCTTTGGTGATTTCAAGCAGTTCAGCTTGCGCAGAGCAATCACAGATATGATAAACGTGGTGTATAGGATCGGTGCCGGCTTTATGCATCGACCCTTTCAAGGTCCATCCTAATTTAGACCTTTATGCAATTGGCCCATTTTCTCCCCCATATATGGATTTTATGGGAGATCCAAGAGCTGCGTTATTTAAGCCTATCAGCAGTTGTGGAGTGGCGTTTGAATAGGAGTGCAATGACACTCCTTTTAAATGTTTGAACTGTAATCGTAGTTTGTTAGCGTCGAGCGATTGAGTAGGCAAGTGGAGTTTCTTGACAGAGCGAACATCTTTAAGGGAAAATTGCTTATGACCATTTAGAGCCGGTCAGGTCAGCTATGACAGACTCGTTCTCGTACCGATGTGTGTCGCCAGTCCAACGTAGGCAGAGTGGTTGTGGTGTTCCTCTTACATTCAGCTGTTTTAAAAGCTCTTCGTAGATGAGTGTAAGAGATGAGCCATCATCTATGAAGGCGTACGTTGATACACTCTTCTGACCAGAGTGTATGACTACTGGTAGTATTCGAAACAGTGTGCTTGCCCCTGCTGCTATATGCGCATTAATGTTGGCAGAATGTTCTGTGGCTATCATTTTGACATTCCTTGACGCTTTCGTAGCTACAGATTGATCGAAGTCCGAGTAGTGTAAAAGTGGATGATGGCTGCGTGTGCATCCGTTAACGCCGCAAGGTTTGACCCAATTACATCTATTCATCGAATGCGTTCTCAAACATCGACGACATAATTTAAGTTTACGAACAACCTGCCACCTTTGATTTCGTGGCATTACCTTGAAAGAGGCACGATTAAAAACTTCACTACAATTTCCATTGCAAACGATACATCTTACCGAACTGAAATGATGATTGAGTGCCCCTCGTTTGCGCTCACGTATTGGATCCTTTGGAACGAGGACGCAGTTGGCACCTTGAGCCAACTGAAAGAGCCAATCACTGAAGTTTTGTAGATTGCATGCTGTTAGGCTTCGCTTATGCATTCCCCAATACGCTGGTAAAAGCCCAGGTAATTTCGAAACCAACCGCTGTTCAAATTCGGGATTGTTCAAATGACCAGTCAGACCTGATACCGACATCGTTGTGCAGATATTTTGCACTTCTACGGCGAAATCGACTATAGATTCCAAATGGCTCTCCGATGGTGGCGGTAGTTCACAAATTTGGCGTTGTAGAACACTGATGATCAATTCTGGTCTACCAAATCTCATTTGAAGAGTGGCCATAACTTGATTGACGCATGAAGAGTGCAATAGCAGATTCTTAACAGCCTTTAGCGCTGGACCTTCCAACGCCTGTCGCAGTCTTAGCAGATTCTCTTCGTCAGAGAATCCGCAAACCTCTGTTGTTTGATTGTAAGTGGCATAAAATATCGGCCACTCGCTGGGTTTACCATCATATTTGGGTAATTCTTTAGCAAGGCTGTTACGAGAAGCAACTTGATCCCGAGTCAATCGGCGACAAATTGAAGAACCAAAAGACAAGCTCTTAACACGCCCAGCTGTCGGAAAAGTTGTATGAGCTGGTTGTGGCAAAACAGTCTCTGGATTGAGTGTTGAATTCTGTCGCAACTGCTGTTCAAGTGACTGTATTCGGTTCAATAACGATCGAAGTACCGGTGTTTGAATATCGGTTTCATCTTGTTGACCCGTTACCCTTCCGGTTGGAATACTGTTAGGTAGTGAAGACCCTCTTTTCGTGATATCGTTTAGAACAGGAGCGGTTGCATTAAATGGCGCCACAAATTGTGGTGGCAGCTGCAGCATTTGGGGTGGAGGAAGAGCCTCATCCCTGAACCTGGTTGAGATCCTAGGCATTGAATATTGCCTTTCGTCCAAGTCGTCATCAAAACTCATTGCATCTATGCGATCCAAAAAGCTATGCTGTTCTCTTAATAAAGCCCCCTCTGTCGTAAGATTTCACTTTGCTCTTGTAACAAGTCGACGCGACGACGAAGGCCGAGTGAACCAAAAGAATTTAATGAGTGAACGGGACTTATGAGTCCACTTTCTTGTAGATGTGCTTGTTGGGGTGATACCGTATACACCCGACTTCCATTTGGAGGTGCTGCATATGATACGCCTGCGTTCGAACTCTCAGCTTGTGTCACAGGAATGCGCTGATTAGCAGCCCGATCAGTACCACTGTTATCTTCCGGGTTGTTCACAATTGGAAAGCTGGTTGAGGTAGTGAGATTGGCGGCTGCAGCACAATTAGGGCCAAGACGAAATTGTCAGGTGCAACAGACGATTCTGAATTATTCGCGCGCGACATTATAATTTACGTTAAATGTAGTGCGCGATGAGGGTGGAATAAATTTTTTAAGATGTTAATAAAAAATGCGAGAAATTTTTTGCAATTAACTGAAATAATATTTAATACCGAATTTTATTAAATAAATTAAATATTAAATAAAGGTTAAATCAAAAGGTTAATTAAAAAGTTTAGTCTCAACTGCACCCTCTGAACGTTATCGACGGTATGATCGTTTTTCCCATTGCCTACTTTGCTAAATAGTCTAATTGCTCCCGTTTTCCCAATTGGACCAATCACAGCTCGCCACGTCAGTTCATACGTAAGCAAGTAGGACTTACGAGGATTACGTGAGTCATGCTGCCAGATCGTTCGTAACACTCCCCCCCGGTATATCCTGCAGATCAGGGTGTACCGAATTAATCACATCTAGAACGGCTATTTTGGCGGCAGGTCTCTCAAAGATGCCACAGGCTGTCTTTAAAGTGGCGCTTCTGACCTTTCCATCATCGCTCTTTCGTACTTGGATCACTTTGCCAATAGGCCAGCAGTTCCGGGGGTTACTTGGATCAACTATGTACGCTATATCACCGACTTCGATAGCCTTTACATCTGTAAACCACTTGCTTCGCTTGGTTATGGTGGGCAAGTACTCCACTATCCAACGTCTCCAGAAGGCGCTTGCTAGTTGCTGCGATATTTACCAGTTACGACGCAATAAAATGTTTTCAGTAACTGGTTCTGCGATTGGCTTAACTCCACTGGAGCTACCTAGCAAGAAGTGGTTAGGAGTTAGTGCTTTTTCCTCTTCGTGGTCGATGGGGATATAAGTTAATGGCCGAGAGTTAACCGTCATTTCCGCTTCCATTAAGACTGCACGAAGGAGTTCATCACTGGGGCGGCTAGTTGTCAAAATTTGTTTAAGCATTTGCTTTACTGACCGAACTAATCGTTCCCACGCTCCCCCCATATGTGGTGAAGCGGGTGGTATAAAACGCCAGTGGATTGCAGCTGAAGTAAAGGTTCTTTTGATACGATTTTTATCTATCAGATCAAACGCTAACTTCAACTCCTTCTCAGCACCTTTGAAGTTCGTACCATTATCACTCCAAATTTCTACCGGACTACCTCGGCGAGCCATAAAATTACGTACAGCTAGAATGCAGGAGTCTGTCGAGAGCGTGTATGCGATTTCGAGATGCACTGCTCTGGTTTTTAGGCTGGTAAATAATACTCCGTATCTCTTCTCGGTACTTCTTTTGACCGTAACCAGGAGTGGACCAAAGTAGTCAACGCCTACTTAGGAGAACGGTCGACTAAATGCTGAGGTCCGGCATGCGGGCAGAGAGGCCATCATAGGTGGCCGAGGTAGAGATGTTCTGTTTTTACAATGCTGACAAATACGTCGAATCTTATTAGAAACTGTTCGTAGATTTATAATCCAATAGAATTGCCTTATCTCTTTCACCACAGTTTCCAAATTCCCATGATGATACTTTACATGGAAGTGGTTAATGATAAGGTACGTAACATGATGATTTGAAGGCAATAATACTTGATCTGGTCCCCTTGTTATCTTAACTCGACCATTTATCCTCAAAACGCCGTGATCATGCAGATAAGGTGATAGCTTCAGAATATTGCTGGATTTGTCAACTGGCTTTCCGGCTTCTAGAGATGCGATAGAGTTCCGAAGTTGTCGTGTTGAGCCTTTCTCCAAAGATAACATTGCGCTTTACGAAAATCTTCAGTAGTTGGTCCATTACCAACAGGTTGACTATCTCGAATTATGCTTAGCCAGTCCCGCACACAATACATTGTCATAGCTGTTGCATGATTCCATGTTGATAATCTCCGTGCTTCTGGTACTACCTGATGCTGTTTTGAGGTTGGATGATGAAATCCAGTAAACTGTGGACGGAGTTCTACAGTTGCAATGCATTGCAATTTGTCAGTCATAAGCCACTTGTCAGGCGAGAGGCACAAGAATGATGGCCCTCTAATCCATCGACTGTCGTTAGAAAAGTCTGGATCACCATTCCATTTGGTTGCTTCGTCGGAAACGTTTTCCTCTGATGGAATTCAATGCCATTCCTTGACGTCGGTCAGCTCTAAAATTTTACTCACCCGGAAGGCAACGAATTCTTTCTAGCGCCGATATTCGGATGGTACCCACGCTAATACTGTTCGGGAATCTGACCAATAAACGCATTTATCAATGTGGATAGAGCGCGATTCGCTAACATATTTAGCGAGGCGAGCGCCTAAAAGTGCTGTTTTCAGATCTAACCTTGGTATGGATATTAGCTTCAATGGCGCCACCCTTGTTTTACTTGCGATCATCGTACAGCTAACCGTATCGCCATACGAGTATCGAAGGTAACAAACTGCTGCGTAGCTGGTTTTACTTGCATCAACGAACGTGTGTAATTCGATTTTGGAACTCCGCCAAACACAGTTCCCATATAGCATCTTGGAATTCTTATACTCTCTACTTTCGAAATTAGCTTGAGCCATCTTAGCTACTAGGCAAATTGGTCATCAGGGATTGGAACATCCCAGTCGCATCCAGCTCTCCATATCTCTTGTAGGATAACCTTGGCATATATTACGTAAAAACTGATGAGTCCAAGAGGCCGCCTTTGATGAAGAAATATGTCAGAATCTCTATACTTAGCGGACACACGAAATGCGAATTAGTCACTGGACGTAATTAACCACATGCCTAAAACCTTTTCAGTAGGCAGTTCACAGTCAAGATCGGGAGATAGCTCATCGAGCGGATCCCTCTTTAGGGCAAATAATACCCGACTCGAATTGGAGAAAATATTTCTTAAATGAAAGCCTCCAAGTGCATGGACATGACGAGCGTCTTGAGCTAATTTAATAGCTTCTCTTCGGTGTCCACACTTACCAACATATCGTCTACTTAGTGATTTTCGGTAATGCACTTTGAAGCAAGAGGAAATTTCTCTTGAAATTCTTTTGCATTCTTATTTTTTGAATATTGCACGCAGCTCGGTGATCATGTGGCCCCAAACGTCGTCAATGTCATTGCAAATGTAGTCGGCTCATACCAAAGAAAACGTAGGAAGTTTTGGTCTTCTTGTCGTACACGAACTTAGTGAAACATTTCAGCTATACCGGCTGTCACAACAATTCTCTTTTGTCGAAACTTAAAGAGCACTGAGTGTAGAGGAGTTGTTAAGTCTGGACCTTTTAACGGGTGATTTTTTTGAGGTTAGGATTTTCATGCAGTAGTATTTGACAGATCACGTGGGATGTCAGACATGGTGTCAAAGAGAAAGATGCTCAGTATGCTTTGACATTTCATCATGAATAGACTTACTAACGAGCAACGCTTGCAAATCATTGAATTTTATTACCAAAATCAGTGTTCGGTTCGAAATGTGTTTCGCGTCCGTGTCCGATGAGCGATGAGGCTCATTTCTGGTTGAATGGCTACGTAAATAAGCAAAATTGCCGCATTTGGGGTGAAGAGCAACCAGAAGCCGTTCAAGAACTGCCCATGCATCCCGAAAAATGCACTGTTTGGTGTGGTTTGTACGCTGGTGGAATCATTGGACCGTATTTTTTCAAAGATGCTGTTGGACGCAACGTTACGGTGAATGGCGATCGCTATCGTTCGATGCTAACAAACTTTTTGTTGCCAAAAATGGAAGAACTGAACTTGGTTGACATGTGGTTTCAACAAGATGGCGCTACATGCCACACAGCTCGCGATTCTATGGCCATTTTGAGGGAAAACTTCGGACAACAATTCATCTCAAGAAATGGACCCGTAAGTTGGCCACCAAGATCATGCGATTTAACGCCTTTAGACTATTTTTTGTGGGGCTACGTCAAGTCTAAAGTCTACAGAAATAAGCCAGCAACTATTCCAGCTTTGGAAGACAACATTTCCGAAGAAATTCGGGCTATTCCGGCCGAAATGCTCGAAAAAGTTGCCCAAAATTGGACTTTCCGAATGAACCACCTAAGACGCAGCCGCGGTCAACATTTAAATGAAATTATCTTCAAAAAGTAAATGTCATGAACCAATCTAACGTTTCAAATAAAGAACCGATGAGATTTTGCAAATTTTATGCGTTTTTTTTTTAAAAAAGTTATCAAGCTCTTAAAAAATCACCCTTTAGTAGCATGCTGTTTAGGGACACTCCATTTACCTTAGCAGCTGCGTCCCAGACTAGTCTAACCTTTCCTGGTTTATTGGGATTGGTAACTGCGAAAATCGACAAATACCAATATTTTTTGATGGCGGAGTCGGGGGTCGTAAACGCCTGATATACCCTTTTTGAATATAATCGCGAATCTTTGTGTGAAGAGTTTCAACCAGACCGTTGCATCCTTTTCCGTAGAAAATTCGCCCTAAATAAGGCCATTGATAAGCTATCGGGAATTTCAATGTCCGGGTGCTTCCACAATAAGCTGGTCTCGAAGCGGCTTCCAGTTCAAACGGTGAATTTTTGTAGTTGCTCCAAAGCAACCTCATCCTCCTTAGGCATTAAGGCAACAGTTTTGGTTGACACACCTAAGTTATCGAGGCAAATGTACGCTTTGGTGATTTCAAGCAGTTCAGCTTGCGCAGAGCAATCACAGATATGATAAACGTGGTGTATAGGATCGGTGCCGGCTTTATGCATCGACCCTTTCAAGGTCCATCCTAATTTAGACCTTTATGCAATTGGCCCATTTTCTCCCCCATATATGGATTTTATTGGAGATCCAAGAGCCTACCAGCAGTTGTGGAGTGGCGTTTGAATAGGAGTGCAATGACAATCCGTTCAAATGTTTGAACTGTAATCGTAGTTTGTTAGCGTCGAGCGATTGAGTAGGCAACTGGAGTTTCTTGACAGAGTGGATACCTTTATGAGAAAATTGCCTATACCCATTTAGAGCGATATGGTCAGGTCAGCTACGACAGATTCGTTCTCGTACCGATGTGTGTCGCCAGTCCAACGTAGGCAGAGTGGTTGTGGTGTTCCTCTTACATTCAGCTGTTTTAAAAGCTCTTCGTAGATGAGTGTAAGAGATGAGCCATCATCTATGAAGGCGTACGTTGATACACTCTTCTGACCAGAGTGTATGACTACTGGTAGTATTCGAAACAGTGTGCTTGCCCCTGTTGCTATATGCGCATTAATGTTGGCAGAATGTTCTGTGGCTATCATTTTGACATTCCTTGACGCTTTCGTAGCTACAGATTGATCGAAGTCCGAGTAGTGTAAAAGTGGATGATGGCTGCGTGTGCATCCGTTAACGCCGCAAGGTTTGACCCAATTACATCTATTCATCGAATGCGTTCTCAAACATCGACGACATAATTTAAGTTTACGAACAACCTGCCACCTTTGATTTCGTGGCATTACCTTGAAAGAGGCACAATTGAAAACTTCACTACAACTTCCATCGCAAACGATACATCTTAATGATGATTAGGTGCCCATGTTTTGCGCTCACGTATTGGATCCTTTGGAACGAGAACGCAGTTAGCACCTTGATTCAACTGAACGAGCCAATCACTGATTTTTTTGTAGATTGCATGCTGTTAGGCTCCGTTTATGCATTCCCCAATACGCTGGTAAAAGCCCAGGTAATTTCAAAACCAACCGCTGTCTAAATTCGGGATTGTTCAGGTGACCAGTCAGACCTGATACCGACATCGTTGTACAGATATTTTGCACTTCTACGGCGAAATCGACTGTAGATTCCAAATGGCTCTCCGATGGTGGCGGTAGTTAACAAATTTGGCGTTGCAGAATACTGATGATCAATTCTGGTCTACCAAATCTCATTTGAAGAGTGGCCATAACTTGATTGACGCATGAAGAATGCAATAGCAGATTTTTAATAGCCTTTAGCGCTGGACCTTCCAAGGCCTGTTGCAGTCTTAGCAGATTCTCTTCGTCAGAGAATCCGCAAACCTCTGTTGTTTGATTGTAAGTGGCATAAAATATCGGCCACTCGCTGGGTTTACCATCATATTTAGGTAATTCTTTAGCAAAGCTGTAACAAAAACCAACTTGATCCCTAGTCAGTCGGCGACAAGTTGAAGAACCAAAGGACAAGCTGTTAACGCGGTCAGCTGCCGGAAAAGTTCGCCTCAACATGGTTGAGATCCTAGGTATTGAATATTACCTTTCTTCAAGGTCGTTATCAAAACCCTTTGGATCTATGCGATCCAAAAGCTATGCTGTTCTCTTAATTAAGCCTCCTTCTGTCGTAAGATTCTGCTTTGCTCTTGTAGCAACTTAGCGCGACGACGAAGGCCGAGTGAACCAAAAGAATTTGAGGAGTGAACAGGAGTTATGAGTTGACTTTCTTGTAGATGCGCTTGTTGGAGTGATACCGTATACACCCGACTCCCATTTGCAGGAGCTGCATTTGATACACCTGCAATCGAACTCTCAGCGTGTGTCACAGGAATGCGCTGACTAGCAGCCCGATCAGTACCGCTATTATCCTCCAGGTCGCTCACAATTGGAAAGCTTGTTGAGGTAGTGAGATTGGCGGCTGCAGCACAATTAGGACCAAGGACGAAATTGGCAGGTGCAGCAGACGATTCTGAATTATTTGCGCGCGTCATTTACGTTAAATGTAGTGTTCAATGAGGGTGGAATTAATTTTTTAAGATGTTAATAAAAATGCACGAAATTTTTTGCAATTAACTGAAATAATATTTAATACTGAATTAAAATGTTAAATAAAGGTTAAATTTAAAAGTTAATTAAAAAATTTAGTTTCAACTGCACCCCTGAACGTTATCGGCGGCATAATCGTTTTTCCCATTGCCTACTTTGCTGAATAGACTAATTGCTCCCGGTTTCCTAATTGGGCAAATCAGAATACGCCACGTCCGTTTATGCGTAAGCAAGTAGAACTTAAAATAATTGCTCCCGCTGTGCTTATTAGACCAATCACAACGCGCCACGTCAGTTCATACGTAAAGGCCCGTATCCAGCTCTCAAGTAATAGCTCAAGAAAAAAAAAATACATTATTTCTTCAAGTAGTTCTGACAGCTGGTTACGCATTGTGAATGATCCACTTTAGGAGAGCAAGAGAGAATAAACAAAGAAAATAAACTTTGTGCGTAATATGCATACATATATGTATGTGTGCAGTAACATAAATATTTTTCTGGCGATTTTAGGAATGTTGTTGATGATTGGTAAGTTTTACACAACATTTCAAATTGAAGTGTACTACATGATAATGATTTTAACTAATTTAGGACGAATTTAACGATTACTTTAAATTTTCTTCAAGAAACAATTGTTGATTTGATGTTTCTTCGCAAAACCAGGTTTGCCATATTCGCATTTTATTGAAATAAAGTATTAAAAATTAGTACAGGATTACTTTGTAGCTGCACAAGTAAATTTATCGCAGGAAAGTTTCTTGTCCGTTTCTTAAGCGTTTTTTATATGAAGTTTTCTTTCTTGAAAACTGGATGCTAAGCTTAAGCAAGTAGGACTTACGAGGATTGCGTGAGTCATGCTTCCAGATCGTTCGTAACACTAATAATCCCAGCATCTTCTAAAAAATTTATTTCTTCCAAAAAGTCACATCGTGACGCATTATCATTTATTTCTAGAGATTCCTCACATTGGGTCTACAGTCACTTCTTCATATTCTTCCACTTCTAATGGAGTCTCTAAAGCTTCTAGTCCTTCTGTCAGCTGTCCTATTGTCCTCTAAAAGGAGGCACTAGTCCTTACAGTAGCTGCAATGACGACAGCTGTCACTATTACCATTAATGTCTCCTCATTCATTTTGATGTCACTTATAAACTGACTGCTTTTTTCATCCTTTACTATATATTTCCTATTGTATCAACGAATTTATTTTACTTAATTCTTTAGCGCACTTCTTTTATGGCTATTTAAATACACTTAAACAATTCAGCCTTCGGGCCACTTTAAAAATTTTGTTTACACCTTAGAAGATTTAATAATTTAGCGCTAAACTAAAACTAAAACTCGTATTATATATACTACTGTGCCCAAGAAATAAGGGGACATTTGAATTTAAACTGCGCGCATCGAAGGATTTGGAGAATAATTTTTTTTTTTTTAAGTTGATAATACTGTCAGTCACATTTATGTCAAATATCATGTCAAAATATTCATTAGTGTTTGAGATACGTGTCGTTTTGTGAGCTGCTAAAAGTAAGTTTTTCGTTTTTTGCGATGTCAAAATTTGTTGAGCGAAGAATTTGCATTAAATTTTGCTTACGGAATCAATTTTCTGCTGCGGATACGTTGAGGATGGTGCAAAAGCCTTTGGTGATGAGACTATGTCTAAAAAAATGTTTACAAGTGGTATAGTAAGTTTCAAGCCGGCCGTGAACGTGTCGAAGACGAAGAGCGTCCAGGACGACCATCAACCTCAACCGACGAAGCTCACGTTCAACAAATCAAAGATTTGGTATTGAAAAACCGTCAATTAACAATTAAAGACCTTGCTGATGAAGTTGGCATATCGAAAGGCTCATCCAATACCATTTTGAAGGATGTTTTGGGCCTCAAGCGCGTCAAATCTGGACTGGTACCGAAAACATTGAATTTTTTGGAAAAAAGGCGTCGCGTTGAAGTGTGTGAAACGATGCTTTCCGACTACCAGGGTGTCATGAAACGCATTATAACTGGCGATGAGACTTGGATCTATGCTTACGACCCCGAAACAACCGATCAATCGAGCGAATATTGTGCCAAAAGAGAGCCGAGACCAAAAAAACCGCGCCAAAGTCGCTCAAAAATCAAGGTCATGTTGACTGTTTTCTTCGATTATCGTGGTGTTGTGCATTATGAATTCCTTCCAACCGGTCAAACAGTCAACAAGGAATATTATTAACGTTATGCATCGTTTGCGTAACGCTATCCGCCTAAAACGGCCGGAATTGTGGAAAGACAATTCTTGGCTTTTACACCACGATAATGCACCATCCCATACTGCCCTCGTAATTCGTGATCATTTCGCCAAAAACTCAACCCATATCGTTCCGCAACCACCGTATTCACCTGATCTGGCGCCGTGCGACTTCTGGCTGTTCCCCAAGCTCAAAAGACCGCTCCGGGGACACCGTTTTTATACGATAGAGGAGATTCAAGCCGCAGCGAAGACGGAGCTGAAGGCCATCCCGGAAAGGGACTACAACCAGTGTTTCGAAGAATGGAAAATCCATTGGCATAAGTGCAATGCATCGGGAAGGGATTACTTTGAAGGGGATGAAATTGATTTGGAAGAATAAATAATGAATTTTCAAAATAAATACAATGCCACCTTATTTTTTGGGCACAGCCTCTGGTTGAATTTATGTTACCTACATATGTACCATTTATTTAATTTGTTGAGCTAATTAGGTTGATTTTTATATCAATATCTCGGATACCAAAAAATGTAGCAATGCAACTAAGTGACTGCCTATAATACCCAATACAATAAGAGACCAAATTTGATTGCGATCCATTAGGTTCTTCGTATAATGCAAATTTAATTACTACGGTACACTTCATACATACATCTGGGGTATTCCATACCAAATCGACCACTTTTGAGCCCGACCCCTCTAGATTTTGCTGAAAGTTATCCATCCTTTTCTTCCCTTTTTTTAGAATTTTTTCAAAAATTTTTGTCCAACTTCAAAAAAGTTATGAATTTTTCAAAAGTATTTTTTTTTTATTTTCAAATACCCATAACTTTTTTAGAAATTGACCTTTGGGGACCTGTTTTTGTTAAAATTTTTGTTTTTGAATGATATTTTCGAAAAAATACACAAAAAAATTTGACACTATCAATTATATAAAATAATCGTTTTTTTTTAAGTAAAATCGTAATTTTTTGGAAATTCGCCATTTTTTCCCCTCAAAAAAAAACTTCAATTAATTTGACAACTATTCCTGCCAATCCCGGAGTGGGCCGATTCTTTTAAATATTTTTTTATTTATTTAAAAAAAATTGTAAAATTTTCAAAAATGAAGAAACTAAAAAAAATATAAAAAAATCGACCCACTCCGGGATTAGCAGGGATAGTTGTCACTTTAATTAAAGTTTTTTTGAGGAAAAAAATGGCGAACTTCCAAAAAATGACGATTTTATTTAAAAAAACCGATTATTTTATATAATTGATCGTGTTCAATTTTTTTCGTGTATTTTTTCGAAAAGTTCATTCAAACACAAAAATTTAAAAATGAAGGTCCCCAAAAGTAAATTTCTACAAAAGTTATGGCTATTTGAAAATAAAAAAGCAATTCTTTTGTAAAATTCATAACTTTTTTGAAGTTGGACAAAAAATTTTGAAAAAAATCTCAAAAATGTTTTTCAAAGGGTTGAAAAGGATGGAAAAGTTTCAGCAAAATCTAAAGGGGTCGGGTTCAAAAGTGGTCGATTTGGTATGGAATGCCCTATATGTATGTATGTATCATTCTACCAAAATAACCACGCTTGTTGCAACTGTACGTATAGTTGGTGAAACATATGTAATTTTGTGTTCCTTTTCCTTCGCCGGTTAATTGAACTATCGAAATACCATCGGCGACCAGCGATAAAAAAAATCTTTTAATTATTTTAATTTTTTCATTAAATCAATAAAGTTTAATGGGGCATATTAATTTTCTATAAATTGATTAAGTCGTTTTGATTTTTTGGTATGACCGTGTATTATAATCTTATCACTTAAAAAGTGGAATGAGAGAAAAACAGGATTTGTAAAAAGCATATAAACTGAGCTCAAACTCACAAAAAACGTCGTGTTGAAATATAGCAGTATAAAATTTTTCACAACGTTGGCTTTGCTATTGATAAACTATTGCTAAACAGGGAACCAAGCTTTCTTCACTGCCGTCCCATTCCTCATCGTCTCCGCTGACATCTGTGAATGTACATACATATCTCTTTTTGCAATTAAACTTTCATCAAATATCGTTAAATGGTTAGGTGTAGACAGAGACATAGAAAAATTACAATTTAAAACAATTTCTTTTGCAAGTAAATTGTTTTGTTTTATAAAAATTAAACTACATATAGTAATATTAATTTAGGTTTCAACTTGACTAGGCATAAAATAAAAAAATTATAACTTTAAAAATAAAGGCTGTTTGTGTTGACGCAGTTCCAACTGAAGCTCCTTGCGGTGACCATAACTAGTCCTTGGAGATTCATATCAAATCAATCGGTAAAAAAATATTTTTTTAATAGATAAACCACCTTTTTTTAATTAACAAAATGACGGTCTGAGGAAAAATGTTTAAAACTTTCGGGAAAATCACAATCGTTTTATTAATTTTAAAAATAGAAATGTAAGGCATTAGTTTCACCTGTTTTCAAAAATAATCTGTATATATTGGGTAGTCGAAAAAGTCTTTTCGTATTTTGTCAATAGATGTCGTTGTAGTCGTATATCTCCAGTGCTACCAATCACATTGTGTCATGCCATGTAGGGTTAGAAAGGTGAGATTTCGAGCTTCATTTAACAACAAAAAATTAAATTCGGGGAAGTTGAAAAAATATTACGAAAAGACTTTTTCGACTACCCAATATTTCATTGAAATCCACCGAGCCGTTTCCGAGCTACAGTGGTCACTAGTTCAAAAACATGAGGGGAATTCTTTTACTCTTGCAAAACCCTTGCCCCGTGAACGTATTGCACGAATTTTAGAATGTTTATTTTCGTGCATTTTACAGAAAGATATATTTCGTCGTTTAATTGTTGAGAAAGGTAAGTTTTAAATAGATGTTATTATTTCTATTTAAATTATAAAGATTTGTTACAGTAGTTTTAAAAATGAATGCAGAAGGTGCGCCAATTCACAATAGTCATTCACGAATAAATTGACCGAATCAGCTGTTCATATGTCACTAGATTTTGCATTGGGTGCTTTCATAACCTTACATATTTCGGTATAGGATTTTTGCATTTTGTGTTATCGTGCAATCTTGCAAGAGCAAAAGAATCCTCATATGGTTTTGAGCGCTTGAAGTTTTACACGAACGTTACAGAGCACCAGTCCTTTGCTAATGCCGAATAATTCGAAAACTATATGTCGGATTTAGTTAAAATTTTCAGAGGATATTTATGAGATATTATGATTTAAGAAAATGTTATGCAAAATTCTGACTTTCACTAACGCCTTAAAAAAACTTGAGTTGTAAAATGGTGTTCTTTACTTAAAGCTGCATTAAGGCATTTTTGTTAGTCTCTCATACATAGAAATCAATTAAGCTCGTTGTCAATAGCTCTATCATTTACAATTACATTTATATTCTCAGCTTTTGTGTGTTACTCCATATCAAAATTTTAACAGAGTCAATAGACAGTAAATATTAGTGCATGCTTCCTAATACATATAATATTATGCCGCCTATAATGCTGTATAAAAGAGTTTCATTGTCACATCAAAACATATATTTTCTTAAAAAGTACAAACATCAGCTACATTTCGAGAAATTTTACTTAATATTAATAATGATATTTGATAGTTATTGGCGTTTGGAAGGTCTATTTTAAGCTGAAGAAGTGCTATCTTCTCCAATAGGAAAATGTCCTGACCCCCTCGCCTTGTTTTTCTTTCATAGCAAATTTGGAAAAAAATCCAGATGAGAGTTCAGTCTTTGTAATTTTCCAATTTATCATTTCCCAAAAAATTACGTAAATCAAATATAGACGAGTTTTTGCCGATCATTCAAATTTTTTCCAAAACTCGTATCCTTTATCAAGTGCCGTATTTGTGGATCTATAAATACACTCTCTTTTTAAATTACGACGCTGTGGCTTAAAAGTCAATTCTCCACACACATAAAAAATCGGTCGGGGTTGTTAGAACACTTTCGTAGCATGTTTACTATGTAATGAACGTGTATACGAAGTACATACGTTAGTCGAATGCAATAGTTATACAGGCGTATAATAAAGTTACTTAAAAAAGACACGTATATGAGATCAGAAAAGAATACATACATAGCTGTCACACAAAATTGTTAATGAGAGTGCTCCAATATAAATCAAAATCATCGGAAAGTTCCCGTGACAAACACAGTGTTTACCAGTGCTATGAGAGATAGAAAGTATGAAGAAAGATAAAGTACAGAAAAAGCCAATATTAAAACGTATTCACTATTCAGCATATAAGGAAAATTTCTAAATCTAATTTCATTTCAATATATCACTTCCGATGAGGTGCCTAACCTTACCATGGTATAGAGGAGTAGGGAAAGTCCCATTCACCATAGAAAAAGAGCCATTCACAGTCCTTAAGCTACCCCCCAAGTGTACGTCAAAATAAAAAGTGTCATGGCCACCTCTGGTGAATAAGGGTGGCGAGACGTCAAAACGGGTTGCAGAAAGCGAAAATGCTAAAATATTAAATTATAAATTTATAGTACTATGTTTGTATATGTATAAATACTATTTTCAATTTCTGTTATAGAATGAAGTTTAATGCTGTTATCAAAAGATTTAAATATATCTTCTTGATATAAATAAATATGCTATATATTTTAAAGCGTTGTAGTTAATTTATTCATGGAAAAATTGAAAATTATTTTTGATAATGAATGTACCAAAAGAGATAACTATTGTGGAAAAATTTGGTATTTCATATTATAATAATTCGTCTGAACAGTAAAACACAATTTCTTACTCTAAGATAAATCAAGAGAGATAATTATAATAGCCATGTTTTCTGAATTTTAAGTATAAATTTTTGTAATCACAAACTACATACACGTTTTATATGTCAGAATTTAACTATATGCCGGCGATCAGGAATCCTACTCTTTCCCAAATGGAGTGTTTGATTATTCTCACAGATTTACCACATTATTTTTTAGTTCTAAGCTAAGTTTTTAAATAAACAGGATTCTTAAAGAAATTATTTTTTGCATTTGCAATATCTATATAGTAGTAAAAAGTATTTTAAATTAGCTTACGCAACACTATTTTGCCATGCTCAGTAGCAATACTGGCGTAGTATTAAAAAAAAATAAATGATTGTTCCAAATACATTCCATTTGAAATTATTCAAATCGATAATAACTTGATTGGCCCAATTAAAAATACAACTCAAATTCCTTAATTTTTAATAGCGGTTCATTATTAGCCAAATTACATTTATTTGTTTTTTTTAAGTTTTAATATAAACTTCCACACCATTTATAATCGACCATAATTCACTAGATGTAAAGACGAATTGTAATTCGCGTAGATGCAAATGTTTATTTTTCAAATCGCTGCTTGGTCACCAACGCTGCCAACTTTCATTTGATGAGTGTTTTTATTATTTGCTTGGCTGTTGTTAGCGTTGTTGTCATTATAGTAGTTTTATGCAAACATACGTAGTTCTTCTATCGGTTTTGGTGGAGCTGGTTCCTTCCACTCTCCCGATTCGGCATCATAATATTGCGCAGCACGATATGGTCGCAATTTCCATGGTACATGCTCTTCCATGGAGGTCAATTGTACATCCAAACGACATCGGTAATACATTCGCCTTTAAGCTCAGTGAACTTGACTTTCAATAGGAAGGTAGGATTGTTGTTGTTTTAACGGCAGAAGGTAGGATCGCAACGCATGTCTTAACCACGGTATCCCCACCATTTTTCACTTTTGCGCATAACACGATGGAACCAGTCAATTAATTCGCTCAACTGGTAACGCTTTGATCTGAAAGATGGGTGTTGAGTGCTTAGCCTTATGTAAATTCAATTTTGCTCTAAACCTACCCAACAGCTTGATAAACCTGACTAGCAGTATCAGGATCCTTAGCACAATTGACAATAGCTTGTGCAACATCCGAATGTGCTCACCGTAGTATTTGTTCTTCAAAAAGTTGCTTCTACCCTCAAGCACAAAGCTCATTGGTTTGGGACTAGCGTTCTACACCAGCTCCTTCGCTGATTCTATAAAAAAATTAAAAAATACTTTTTAAATCTTTTGAAATAAAGTTTAATTATAGCTTACCTACCAATGCGACGTGCACCTTCCACGAGCACGTCATTGAGTTTAAAATTTTTTCTCGAATTCACGACCAACTAATTTGATAACTACATTTGAGTACTTCACAGCATCGCGTATCGCTTTTTCATCTCTTAAATCATAAAATTGGAACAGCGCCTGACCCATTACGCAGCAATATTAACGAGGCCAAGCTTAGTTATTTCGTACTTTTATTGGAATAAAATATCAGCCGTTCGTAACATTTTTCTGTGGTGAACATTTATTGACTTACCACAGTTAAAAAGAGGCATAAATAAAAAACTCAATTTTTCATGTATTTGCTCATATTGTACTCATCTTTAAGAATATATATTAAAATAAAACAATTTTTTTTTGGAAATATATTAAAGTTTTATATATAACCAATATTTTTGGGACAACTTTTCCATAAATTTTAAGAAAATAACACAATGCAACCATTTTCCGGTTAAAAGTCGGCCATCTTGGATTCCAATAGAAACTCAACCCCGGAGTACACTTGACGTTTCTACAGTGGCACCTCTCAGCTGTGTCTTTGTTTACATAACATCAGCTGATACTTTCTCTACTCCTCCTCTACCGTGACCTTACCTCATAGGAAGGTGAAAGAATTTAGCCTTTCGCTATTTAAAGGGGCATCTCGACAGGCTAAAGTTTAACATATAGCTATTGCAAAAGTACAGTATTTTTCTTACAAATGGATTAAATTTTTTCTATGCACAACGCGGTTTTTTAGGACGTACCATATAAAACCGGTAAGACATTTTTAATATCCCGACAGAAAATCGCATTGAAAGTTTCATCGCCAAGGCATACTTTGCTAAATTATAGACGAACGACGCACAGGCATTCATAATAAACTAAACGCAACGCATAATAAATAGCGGAATAGCTGCAGTGTTGATAAAAAAGTTCAATTATAATTTGAGATGAATGCATAACGGCTCACCAATATTCTCGAAGTATTGCACAGAACATATAAGATTTATATGACAACCATGGAGTTTCGGTGGTGATGTCTTACCAATGTCTGGAATTGCCGACAGCCCGGCCATTCTTCGATTATCTTAAGGCATAATATTAACGAATGTTTAAGCAATCGTTCTTATAATGCAATGTTGAAACATTTCTTTTGACCATAAATATGTGCGAACAATTGTAAACTTTTCCATCCTCAAAAAGAATACAATTTCTAGATAATGGTAGAATAAAACTGCAAACGGAATACGCAGTGCATCACGAAAAAATATTGATTAATTGAGAGTAAATTCCTGAAAGTAAAAATTAATTGTTTAGATGGTTCAGTAATCGGGCTACATTAGCGGCTAAAAATGTAGAAGTTGACGCAATCAATTTCCAGGTACAAAAGTTGGGCATTAGCGACTGCAATGTTAAAGGTTGAGTTGGTCAGAGGATAAACTCACTACCAAGCTCACCCTTTACAGACGGCGTTCACAATTCAGGGTACCAGAGGATAGACTCACTGCGTAGTCTTTTTTTTTTTTTTTTTTTTTTTTTATAGGAGGAAGCATCGACAGCCAGAGTGCGGGACTTTAATCCGCTAAACCTAACCTACTCCCACCTCATGTCTCTCCCACGGGACCACTGGACAAAGTATTACTTCATGGGAGAGAAGAAGACGTTTAAGTCTTTAGCTTTTCACTTTACAGAGGACTCGCACATATGTGCAGTAAAATTTTCCACCGTGATACTATCTCCCAGGGTGGTTTTCAACATTTCCCTTTTACTTGAAAACCGTGGTCAGTAAAAGAACACGTGTTCAGAGTTTTCTATACACTCTGTACACGTCGGACAGTATTGACTAAAGTCATGACGATATTTGAATAGATAGCTTCTGAAGCAACCATGCCCACTGAGTATTTGGGTAAGGTGGAAATCCAGGTTTCCATGTTTCCTACCTATTCACGAGTGTATGTCCGAAATCAGTCGGTAGGTCCACCGTCCTTTGCATGAAGTTTGTCACCGCTGCTGCCACATTGCTATGCTTTTTATTATCTCTTCTCTTTTTGCTGTAGTAGACGTCTCTGATAGGTTATATATTCGCGCGAATTCGTCTCCCTGGATGTCAGTCGGTGCCATACTGACTAATACCTCAGCAACGTCATTTGAAATGGTTCGGAAAGCACTTATCACCCGTATTGCTGAAAGCCTATGCACTGTGTTAATTGGTCTAGCATATAATTTTGTTTCTAGCGCCTGTATCCATATTGGAGCCGTATACAGGATCACTGAACTTATTGCCATAGCTATTAAACATCGTCGGCTGGAACGCACACAGAATCACACAGATCAAATACATATGTGTGTACAGAACTCCGCCAACCCATTAGAAACATGGTAAATAAATATAAAAGTTTATGAATAACGTACCGGGGAAGCTTGCTAAGCCAATAATTTGAATTTTTTCCACTGCCTAAGTATTAAATAGGCTGTGTACTATATATAACTCAGTGTCAAATATAAAATAAATATACCGTTACAATAAGCGCAACTTAAATACGAAATCATATTGAAATGCTAACTTCACTTGGAATTAGTATTAGTGATTTCTGCCTCATCAGAAGTAAATTGTATGGCGTAATGGAAGAAAACGAACTTTTTCATAAGTGTTTAACTATTATTTCATAGATTCTAGAGTTTTATTCGTTAAGTTAGTATTATTTGAAGTTTTCTGTAGCTTTATAGGTAGGTAGGTAGGAGTGCAGCCCTATCGGGCTCAATTAGCACTTGATGTGCCATTTTGATACACTGTCCGTAGAACGTCTTGTATCTGATATTACGTTTCACCTTCTCTCTCAAACCATTTTGAGGTTTCGATGAAACTACTTATGTCTGAAATGCTTTTAGTGGAAATCCATTCAAGGTTTGGTGCTTGATGGATTCCAAGTGTTTTGTGTCTTTATTGTGTTTGGTATTAGCTCCGCCTCGGATTCGCTGAGGAAAGCTTCTGCCTTTGCCAACTCGTCTGCTTTTTCGTTACCGAAAGTGTTCCTGTGACCGGGAACCCAGATCAAGTCTAGTTGGAGCTTGTCTTTTATTGGGCTTAGTGCTCTCTTGCAGTTGTGAACTATACTGAAATTTGTCATGGGTGAAGACAAGGCCAGGAGCGCCGCCTTACTATCCGTTAATGTATTGCTTTATTTATATTCTCGTGGTTTTCTAATAGAGCTTCGCAGGCCTTGCTTGGAAGATGCCGAGTTCGGTAGACGCATAGAGAGAGATATGCCTAGATCAGCGGAAAATAACCCCGTGGACCCCTCGGTATAGACAGAGATGGTATCCTCCTCTTCTCCAATCTCGTCTAGATGGTATCCTCACGTGGAAGTGTCTATTGAAGTCCAGCTTTGGGAGAATGTAGTCTGATTTATTTATGGTGAGCTTGGTTAGGATTACACTATGTCCGTAGTTCTGCTGATTCCAACCTCCCAATTCTTTTATTATCGCCGCAATAGCTGCTATTTTGTGAATAAAAATGTCCATTGGTAGTTGTTGGACATGACCTGATTGCACCAGTAACACCCGCACATGCTGCTTTTTGTATGCCATTTTTTTTTTTAATTAGTTTTGTTTGTTTAGCGCTGGCCATCATACCAGAGCTCCATATGTAAGTATAGGTCTTAAGACAGCCGTACACATCCACATGATTATACCTGGTTTGAGGACCCAATTCTTGTTGACGATTCTCTGACAAGATAGTAGGCCATGTATGCTTTGTTTATTCTTTTTGCTGTATTTATTTTCCAGGACAGTTTGGTGTCAATCTCCACCCCCAATTAGTTAACTGTGGGGGATAGAGTGAGTGTTTTACCGTTTAGTACCGGAAGTTGAAACTGAGGTATTTTGGTTCTGCTTGTGAATGGCATCAGTTCTATTTTGTTCGGGTTAACTCCTAGTCCATTGTTTTTAGCTCAGAGGTTTAAGCTTCGAAGTGCTTTTTCCATACTCTCGTGTCATCTAAGCGCCCTCTGTGTCTAGAAAAGCAGCCATGGTGTATTGTTTGTGGTGTAGTGATTTTTCAGTTACACTTATCACCTCGTGAAGGACAGTTTCGGTTGATCGGCCCTTGATGTACGCATGTTGGGACTTCGATAACTTCTCCGCCATTATTGTTCTTACGTGTAAATCTATTAGCCTTTATAGTACCTTCAGCATAAAGGAGGTAAGGCTTATAGGTCTAAAATCTTTGGCATTCTCGTATGTTCTTCTGCCTGATTGTGGAAGGAACACAACTTTACTTTTTTTCCCCACCTCTGGTGTTTATACTGGAGCTACCCCATAGAGTGTGCCTTGCGTTTGCATCACACCCTATTAAGATATCTTCCTTCCTGTTCTCCTCTACTAGTCTGGTGAGCGGGGCCGGTGGTATGTCTTCGTCATGGGCCAAGTAGGCCGAGACCAAGAAGAAGGGCTTTTCCTTCTGTTCCACCTTTACCACTGTGATATCTGCTGTGCTGTAATTAGGACAAAGAAATGCATTTATACTTCTATTGATAAGAATGCATGCCCCAGGTTTACCTTTGATACGTGTGTAAAAGAGGTTATAGTTGCTGCTGTTTAGCCCTTTAATGGTGTCTTCATTGACCCAAGCTGATGTCGATGCCCCCTTCGTTCATGAGGGTTGTCAGATTCACTTTAGCACTCTTTGAGTGCTGCAGGTTTATCTGTTGGCATCTTAAGTTATTGAGCATCTCGGGTTTCTTCGACGTCCACATTCCTTAGCAACTGGCTGACGTCGTCGACATCTTCCGTGTCGTCTTCGCCAGCCGCTTTGTCACCTTGGAAGATTTTTAGTCTGGCCTTCGAATTTCGAAGCTGATTTTGTAGTCAGTATTCTCGAGAGCCTCAATGGACTCATCGCAAATGGCCACCAGTATTGGTCAACTTGCTTTATTCGGTTTTTCCTCCTTGACCAGCTGCCACTCATCTATACCAGGTATAGATTTGTTCTGCAGGTTGAGGCACCTCAGAAATTTTTCGCCTGGTTCCTCTATAGGGGGTAGCTAAATGCGAGCACGAGGTCTCTTCGGGATGTCCCTGGCGGGTATAAGCCTCAATTGGAGGCCTACAAAGGCGTTGCTGATTTTAGCAACACTACCTGTCAGGAAATCTAGAGAGTCCTGGTCCGCGCAATTGATGACCCTGTAGCCCCTGAGGGTCTCAGAGAAGTCAAACTCCGGGTGAGGACCCGCAGGATTGTCGAGTACCAAGCTTAGCACCATACTCGACAATCTGACGTCGATCTCCACCCATCTTTCTTGTATAGTGCTCGGAGACGAGGAATTTCCATCTATGACGGCCACTTACAGGCTATCCCTGGCTATATCACAGAAATGCCTTGCCGTTGTTGTGCTGTTGTTGCTTTCACTCCGCCTAGGGTTTTTGGGCAGAGTTTATGGTATTTCTGTGATAGAGCGATTCCTTTTTTGTAAAGTGCTCTCTTGTTTGCTATCTTCTAGAGGTTCTGACTGCTTCCTTTTCAGGTAGATTTCATATTCCTCTACTATTGATTTGAGGCGCTTTGTTTCTACCTCATCAACTGGGGTACCGGCTGCCTGGTCTTTGGTTATCTTCCCTAGTATGAAGAATGTCCTCTGGTACCGGGTTTTCCTCAGCTGATTCTGGGATTTCTTGCGCTTCTTTTTGTTTTCTCCTTTAGCCGCCAGGGAACTTTGGGTGGGGCTCATGACAGCTTTGGAGGTGGACGTTTCCTCCCTTAAATCTACTGTTTTCACAGCTGTATCTACCGGTATACGCCAGTCCCCATCCAGTACGCGGAGAGAAGGCTTTTATACCTCCGACCTCGCCCAGGCATCGGAGGGGACCGTTCGCGGTCAGCTATTTATTATCCCCCGCTGACCATTCAGCCCTCGGCACGGGTACCTCGACAGCTTGGTTTAGGGTGGTGTTTGTGCGGGTATCCTCATACTTCCACAATAGGAGATGGGCGTAAAACCTACGGTTTATTCATACATATCACTATTGTGGGAATTACGAGGCGTTCCTCTTAGTTCGTAAGATTAGAGTGCGTTTGCTTTGGGATGCACACTTTACTCTTACTTAAGCCCCTTCGCCACGACAAGGCGACCAACTTCAAAGAGGTTCTTGGGAATAATATATTTTTTTATTTTTGTTGAGAAGAAAATTGTGCTTTTATAATCTTACGAAACACCCCGTATATTATTAGACTTACAGATGTCATTATGAATAGAAGCTAAGTTCATTATTTAATAAACTTCCTTCT
This sequence comes from Bactrocera zonata, assembly GCA_037783105.1. Taxonomy (NCBI): domain Eukaryota; kingdom Metazoa; phylum Arthropoda; class Insecta; order Diptera; family Tephritidae; genus Bactrocera; species Bactrocera zonata. The sequence goes on from JBAWJQ010006683.1 coordinate 798,574, forward strand.
TCCGTTTTATACTGTCGCCAAGTCTGTCGGGAAAGTGTCACAGCCATCCAAAATGCTTCGGAAGGTGTTAAAATTACAACCAGTGGTAACGACAAATGTGTGGTTTGCATAAAAGGCAAGCAGACCAGAGCGCCACACAGTGAAAAAGGGCAGCGTGCTCAACAACCTTTGGAACTAATACATAGTGATGTAATGGGTCCATTAAATGTTAACTCATTTTCTAGTGCGTGCTACTTGTTAATATTTGCGGATGACTATTCCAGAAAAGTGTTTGTTATCCCAATTAAATCAAAAGCAGCTGTCTTCGATGAATTTGTAAAATTCAAAGCAATGGTGAAGAATCAATCTTCGAAATATATAAAAGTTCTCCTAACGGACAATGGTCGCGAATATATAAATGAAGTGTTCAACAAATATCTTTCGAAATATGGCATTATCCATCAGAAAACAACACCCTACACCCCTGAACAGAATGGCGTTGCAGAGAGGCTAAATCGGACAATAACGGAAAAAATCAGATGCATGCTGCTGGATGCAAATTTGGAGGACATATTCTGGGCTGAGCCTGCTGTAACTGCGGCATATCTATTGAATCGTACACCATGCAGAGGTAACAATCTGAGTCCGGAAGAGTTGTGGTCAGGAAAAAGACCAAACTTGAAACACTTCAAAGTCTTTGGTTGTAAGGCGATGGTTCACGTAGCCAAAGAAAAACGCAGTAAGTTAAAACCTAAATCTCGAGAATGTATTCTTGTAGGCTACAGTACTGAATCAAAGGCATATAGATTGTATGATCCTGTAGCGAAAAATATTATTGTTAGCTGTGATGTAGTTTTTATTGAAAATCAAATTAATCAAAATCCTCCAGCTATAGATGCAAAGACAGATACGGTTAATTTATGGTTACCAGAGCCAACTTCCGTTGCCAATTCAGAAGGGGAATATGTGGAAGAATTACCAACAGAAGAAGGTAGTGGTGAAACTTCAAGTAACAGAAGGGAATCATGAATCAACAATGGAGCGCGAAGAAATAACAGATTTGGACCATGAAGGAGTCCGTCGCTCTGAGCGATTGCGGAATATGTTACGACCAAATTATAATCTCTGCGTAACTGAATATGTATCATCAGATCCAAACACTGTGGAGGAAGCGATGGCAAGCGAACACCATAAACTTTGGCAATCTGCAATGATTGAAGAAATTGAATCTCATGATATCAACGGCGCTTGGGAACTATCAGCCCTGCCTATGGGAAAGAAAGCCATTCCGTCAAAATGGGTTTTCAAAAGAAAGGTAAATGCAGACGGAGATCCTGTACGTTATAAAGCTAGGCCTGTGGTGAAAGGATTCAACCAGAAGCAGCACATCGATTATAACGAGACGTTCGCACCAGTTGTGCGATATACATCAATTCGCTTTTTGCTTGCTCTTGCGGTGAAATATAATCTTACTGTTTACCAAATGGATGCTGTAAGTGCTTTTTTACATGGCGAGCTTAAAGAAGACATCTATGTGATTCAGCCAAGTGGCTTTGACGATGGATCCGGTCGCGTCTGCAAGCTGCGAAAATCGTTATATGGTCTGAAGCAATCTAGTCGTGTCTGGAACATAAAGCTCAATTCAACGCTAGTTAGTTTCGGCTTGCAACGCAGCAACGTCGACCAATGCGTATATTTTCTTGTCGCTGACAAAAAAATGCTATTCGTCGCTGTTTACGTGAATGATGTTATCCTATTCGCCAATGATACAAAGCTGCTGAACAAATTAAAAAATAAGCTCTCTGAAACTTTCAAAGTGAAAGGTCTAGGTGCAGCATCATCGGTTTTAGGTATGCGTATAGCTTAAAATCTCAAAGAAGGAACTCTGAAGATCGATCAATCTTCCTACAATTCCGAGGTAATTCGACGTTTCGGAATGGAGGAATGCAATCCTGTAAGTACACCCTTCGACGTTAACCAAAAGCTGTCCGCGGAGATGTGCCCAACTAATGATGGCGAAAAAAGGGAAATGGCTACTGTTCCCTATAAGCAAGCTGTTGCTGGTCTGCTGTTTGCCGCTCAGGTCACGCGTCCTGATATATGCTTTGCTGTCAATTTGTTAAGCCGATACAGCACGAATCCAGGGAAGGCACATTGGACTGCAGTAAAGCGGATCATGCGCTATCTCAAGGGAACTATTGACAAGGGCTTAGTGTATAAGAGGAGTCCTGATGAAATTGTTGGTTTTTGCGACGCTGACTGGGCAAATGATGTAAGTGATCGCCGCTCAACAACTGGCTATGTTGTTTCTTTTCAGAATGCTGCCATTTGTGGGCTACCAAGAGGCAACATACTGTAGCCTTATCATCTACTGAAGCTGAGTTAATGTCCATGGTGGCTGCTACACAAGAATCAATCTGGCTCAAGCGATTTGAAAAAGAGTTAGTGCCCAAAGCTTCAAAATCTATGATCTTATTCTGCGATAACAAGAGCGCTATACACATAGCTGAAAATAACTCATACTCAAGTAGAACGAAACATGTAGACATCAAATCAAAATTCATCAAAGAAAAGGTTGAAGAGGGCCAAATTAAGTTATACCATATTGGCACCGATAAAATGATTGCCGATATTTTTACGAAAGCAATATCTGCGCCAAAAACAAAACAACTGTCAAATGAATTTGGCTTAAAGTAATTTATTCTCATCTAGTTATTAGTAAAATATTTTCTCTTACTCATAATTGAATTGTATTACTTTTTCAAATTTATTTCTTATTGTATAAAGAATTATCATTTCTATATCCATATTGTAATGAAAATAAATATTCAATTTAGGGAAGGTGTTGAGAAGAAAATTGTGCATTTATAATCTTACGAAACACTCCGTATATTATTAGACTTACAGATGTCATTATGAATAGAAGCTAAGTTCATTATTTAATAAACTTCCTTCTTCCGTTTTATACTGTCAATACGCGTTTTACTCTCCTAACAATTTTTTTAGTGCATTTACAAAAGATGTCGATAAGGTAACACTGATTATTTGACAGGGTTGCAGACCCTTTAGTTGTTGTCAAATAAATAGATTTGGACAATAAGCTCAAGATTGATATAAAACTATTTTTGCACTATATAATGTAAAAAAAAGTGATCAGACGATTAAATGAAGTGTTAGGGAACATAAAAATGAAAAATTTAAGTGTAAAATTAATTTTAAATCGCAAAAATACGTAATTCAAACAGTAGTAATTTTAAATTTTAAACGCAAATATCTCGAAAACTATAAGTTTCCCGGGATCTTGATTTGGAGAACCTCCTCTGTCCTACCATACCCATTTTATTCCCGAAATCCTGGGACGGTATACTAAAGTCTTCCCGAATGCAGGACAGCCCACACGCCTTAAAAAAGTACACACTGATTCGAATTGTTCTTCATAAAAAGAAAAATTTTCAGATTCTAAATACTCTTGCTTAGTCTGATTTATTTGTTGAATTTCGTTTTGTGGGTTAGGAATATTTCTATTGCTAGCTTGTCTAACATTTTTAAACATTATAGCCGGTGGTTTGAACGTACTGCCGGGAAACGTCTACGTCGATTGGAACTGGAGCAGGTTATTTGGGTTGGCTGTCTCTTGGTTGTTATGTCTGCATTCTAACGTTCATGCTGGTGCCTGTCCTCTCGACGTAAAGGTGGGTGATATATTAGGTTGTCAAATATCTCCCTTCTGCCTTTTTGCTCTTCATTCAATGCTATATATGTGCCGTTTCGTTCGTTTATCTGTTTCCATCTAGACGGCAACTTCAGAATACCCCCTCGTAGAAGACACCCTCCTTATTTGTGAGGAATTGGGACAGCCACTTTTCACACACCTCTTTTGAGTTCAACTTTACACCAATAAGGGCGTTCGCCATGGACAGGACTATATTCGGACTATATGGTGGATGCGATAAAACCTCCCATCAGAGCTCCCGCAGCTTCTGATGAGTCATCAAAGCGGTCCAGTTGTTCGCAGTAGATGGTAGAATTAAGCGTCTGAACATATGGGAGCAGCTCATAGTGGATGATTCCCTTCCAATCCCACTAAACACACAGAAAAACCTTCCCGGCCGTCAATCCCGGCTTAGCCACTGTTTGGGACGATTCACTGGCCTTCGACAAGGACCGTTTTCACTTGATATTGTCGTACGTGATCCATTTTTCGTCACTAGTCCCCATCCGCTTCAAAAATAGGTCGAGTTCGTTCCGTTTTGGTCCAGAATTTTTTTGCGTCAAATCATGCGGCACCCAAACATCAAGCTTTTTTGTATCCAGCCTTCTGCAGGTGGTTCAAAATGGTTTGGTGACTAACTTTCATCTTCTGGATGATGTCACAAGGTGCCACATGCCGGTCTAACACGATGTTTTCCATGATTTGATCGGTACGAGTATTCGTGGTCACAGGTCTTCCGGCGGGTGGCTTATCCATGGTGTCGTTTTCACCCGCTCCACACTGTGAGATTTAATCAATCTGGCATCTCGAAATTCAAAAAAAAAAATGTTTTCGTAACTCGCTCATATTTTTTTTTACGGGAGAAGAGACCCCAATTGTTACGAAAACAAACACAAAAGATAATAAAAAAATGTTATTGGTGTGATAACAGCTATCAAACACGTGCAATTGCATAGCATGCTACAATTGATTTGCAAGCTTGCATTGATCACAAAAGTTTGAGTGATCAGGTCGAAGATGTGAGTGGTTTTTTTGGCCTAAAATATTTTTTGTATTGAAGGTTATTACTTAAACTTAAAATTTTTGTTTTACACAATATTTATTTTTGCACTCAAGTATTTTGAAAAAATTGTTTTATAACCACCTGAAAGGTAAGATAAATTTTAAAGTTTTCAAATATTTGATAGACTATAACTTCCAAGTCCCACAAAGTTCCGTGATGGGAATACCAACAGAATCTTTGTTAATGTGCCCAAAACAAATTTAAAAAATAAAATCCTGCCCATTTTTTGCCTTTTTTTAGTATGAGTGAAATATCGCGAGAGGAGCTATTTTGGATTTGGTTGAGCAAGGTGAAAAGCGAAAAAACAGAAGCGGTCGAAAAGCACGTTATATCAATTTTTGGACCAGATGTTGACGATATGTTGACCAGATGACGATGATATTTATGTGGTGCAACTCCAAAAACTACGTATCAGGCGATGAAAATAAGGAGAGCGTTGCAAGAAGGAAGAAAAAAATACAAGACAGGTTTAAGAATGAAATGGGTCTTCTTGTGGATATGCCGAAACAGAAAACAGGAAACACAAATGATGGCAATACGGTCAGAAGATTTTTCAAAGAAGCAGAAAAGACATCGGATATTACAGGCATAAATGTCGATCTGATCAAGCGGTTTCGAGTAATACTTAATTGCATAAACAGCGGCTATTTTATCAATATAGACGCGTTCCAAAATTTTACGTCAGAAACAAGAGATCTTTATTTGAGTTTATATCCTTGGTACTATATGCCAGTAACTCTCCGCAAAATATTGTTTCATGGAGGAGCTATCATTTCTTTATGCATTCTTCCCATATGAAACTTTTCTGAAGAAGCGCAAGAAGCACGCAATAAAGAGTCGAGACAGTATCGCGAACTGTTCACAAGAAAAACGTCCCGAGTTGACACCAACATAGATTTATTGCAAAGGTTGCTTATCACGTCAGAAACCAAGCGTTCCACTTTACCTTCTGAGGTCATTGCACTTCACCCAACTGGATGATGAATTTGATGATTTAGCATAAAAAACTTTGCTTGCAGCTCTCTGGAATTTTTATTTTTGTATAAAGTCCTTATTTTTTTTATTTCTACTTTTCGCTTTTTACTTTTGTATAATTTGTATATAATTTCTTTATTTTGGTTTTTGATTAATATCTTATTTTGAATATTTTCCATTCTTTTAAGAACTTTCGTTGAATGTTTTAGTTTTTCTTTTTTATTATGTTTAAGATATCAAAAAATTTAACATTGAAACAACATTAACTTTTTATTTTTCTCATTTACAAAGAATCATCGAAAACTAAAGTTCGAAACTTGAAGAATTTTATTGAAATGGTTGTATGTGGGTGCTTATATCAATATATCGACAAGTTTTAGTTAGAAGAGAAAAAAATAAGAAATTGTGAATATAAATGTGTAAAAAAAATTGTCCCTAACTAGTGTTTTTGAGGATAGTTCGGAACTAGTCCCCTTTGACACTAGTTGGAACTAGTTGTCTTTCACCATATTGAAGCTTATAATCTCCTTAACGATCGTGCCAAATTTCAAGTTCATATCTCTACAACTTCACATAAAAATTAATTTTGAGATGCTAGATTGACTAAATCTCACACTGTGCGATGCCGGCCCAAAAAGCTACGTGGTGACAGGTGGAGTACCGCAGGGCTCCGTATTGGGTCCGTTACTTTGGAATGTGCTATACGACGGGGTGCTACGCCTACTGCTGCCAAAAGAGGCACAAATAATTGGCTATGCGGACGATATTGCTGTGCAAATTCGAAACTTCTGTAATGCGACCACAGCAAAAATTAAGGACTGGCTCACGGAAACTAAGATGCATCTGGCTGGAGAAAAGACGGAAGCGGTGCTTATCACGAGCAGGAAAAAATTAGAAACGGTCACCTTAAATATCGATGGATACAATATTACAACGCAAAACTCCCTGAGATACCTTGGCGTTATTATTGACATGAGATTGAACTCCAAAGCGCATATTGAAAAAGCCTGTAGCAAGGCAGCTGCTGTTACAGAGGCCCTGTCAAGAATAATGGCTAACACTGGTGGCCCTAGTCTAAGTAGGAGAGCCCTACTAGCTAAAGTAACTCAGTCAAAACTGATGTATGCGGCCCCTATATGGGGAAAAGCACTGTGCCAAAAAACAAATGCCAATAAGGCAAAGGCAGTGACCAGGCTATGCACTATCAGAGTGGCCTCTGCAATCAGAACGGTCTCACATGAAGCGGCCAGTATCATATCTGGTCTTATGCCTCCGGACCTAATGGCCTCAGAGTTACGTAGAGCATACCTAAAATCTAAAGCTATGAATAGACGTCTAACAGCTGACGAGCGAAAAAAGGAGAGGCAGATTAGCCTCGAAGAGTGGCAAAGACAATTTAACGCGGCAGAAAAAGGAAGATGGACGCACAGACTCATTAAAAACGTGTCAGCTTGGATTGAGAGACAACCTGGGAAGGCAGACTTTTATCTGACGCAATTCTTGACAGGCCATGGCTGTTTCAGGGAATACCTGTACAGATTCGGCCACGACGATGACACAAAATGTTAATTCTGCAGCAGTGCCAACGAAAATGCCGAGCATATCTTCTTCTTCTCGAGATACGTAATATAGAGAACTACCATCGAAGGAATAATAAACCAAAGGATGACGCCTGAAAACATTATAAGCCACATGCTGGAATCAAAGTTGGTATGGGCGAAAGAGAGACCAGCTGAATAACCACGAAAAGAGTTTCTGAAGAGGCATTCTTGCCCAGCTTGGTCCTGCGAAGTAATACCTAACGGTGGTCCCGCAGGGCCAAATACAAGCTAACGCAGCCGGAGTTAAGGGTTTAGTACGTAGGCGTACTGCCACGCAAGTCCAGTAAAGTTAGATAATACTAATTTGGCGTGATCCCGAAAGAGGTGTATCTTTAGCGGGCAATATGAATCGTGCATGCTGTCTGTCTAAAGCAGTATCTTTTGGAAGATTCTCCCTCCGACACAAAAAAAAAAAAAAACCCAGCATGAAGGATAGTCCCTGAGCAGATTCAACACATTCGTCTCAGCAATTCCTCACATACGGTTCGCCCAACACTTTCGCTTCCACGCTGCGGCGCGTCGACGCCTAATATATTCCGTTCTACAATTCGACCACGATCCTACGGAAAATAGATCGACAGTGCCGGCAAGTCGTGTTAGGATTCTCGCCGCTCGTCGACGCTTATTTTCATTTACATTTACATTAACATTTATAATATTAAAAATTATAATTTCCTTCATCAAATTGTTGAAGTACAACCAACATTTATTTTATCCTACATAAATTGTGTACTCTTTTATTCTTCTTCTTCTTAATTGGCGTAGACACATCTTACGCGAATATAGCCGAGTAAACAACCGTGCGCCAGTCGTTTCTTCTTTTTGCCACGTGGCGCAAATTGGATATTCCAAGCCAGGTCCTTCTCCACTTGGCCCTTCCAACGGAGTGGAGGTCTTCCTCTTCCTCTGCTTCCCCTTTTCGTCCATCCGGAGGACATGACCTAGCCGGCGTAGCCGCTGTCTTTTAACTCGCTGAACTATGTCAATGTCGTCGTATATCTCGTACAGCTCATCGTTCCATCGGATGCGATATTCGCCGTGGCCGACGCGCAAAGGACCATAAATCTTTCGCAGAATTTTTCTTACGAAAACTCGCAACGTCGACTCATCCGTTGTTGACATCCTCCACGCCTCTGCACCATATAGCAGGACGGGAATTATGAGCGACTTATAGAGTTTTGGTTTTTTTCGTCGAGAGAGGACTTTGGTTCTCAATTGCCTACTCAGTCCGAAGTAGCACCCCCCAAGGAGTGTTGGCAAGAGTTATCCTCCGTTGGATTTCTAGGCTGACATTGTTGGTGGTGTTTACGCTGGTTCCAAGACAGGCGAAATTATCTACAACTTCAAAGTTATGACTGTCAACAGTGACGTGAGTGCCAAGTCGCGAGTGCGACAACTGTTTGTTTGATGACAGAATATATTTCGTCTTGCCCTCGTTCACTGCAAGACCCATTTGCGTTGCTTCCTTGTCCAGCCTGGAGAAATCAGAACTAACGGCGCGGGTGTTGAGGCCGATGATATCAATATCATCGGCATACGCCAGCAGCTGTACACTCTTATAAAAGATGGTATCTTCTCTATTTAGTTCTGCAGCTCGAACTATTTTCTCCAGAAGCAGGTTGAAGAAGTCGCACGGTAGGGAATCGCCTTGTCTGAAACCTCGTTTGGTATCGAACGGCTCGGAGAGGTCCTTCCCGATTCTGACGGAGCTTTTAGTGTTGCTTAACGTCAGCATACACAGCCGTATTAGTTTTGCGGGGATACCAAATTCAGACATTGCGGCATAAAGGCAGCTCCTTTTCGTGCTGTCAAAAGCAGCTTTGAATTCGCGAATTGGTGGTGTGTGTCTACACACTGATAAGGTCCAGTCAGTTTGTTGACGGTGGGCTTTAATCTCTCACACAATACGCTCGATAGAACCTTATATGCGATGTTGAGGAGGCTAATCCCACGGTAGTTGGCGCAGTATGTGGGGTCTCTTTTTTTTGAATTGGGCATAGCACACTTAAGTTCCAATCGTTGGGCATGCTTTCGTCCGACCATATTTTACTTCCTACGCCAGTAAAGAAGAAGTGCCAAAGACACCTTCTTTGCCTTCCCTGGCGTTAAAGACGCCAAGCACGATTTTGATATCGTGGCTGGGGCAGCTCTCATAGGTACGCTCCAAGAAGGCAGCTTTGGTCACATCGTCCTTGATGCCGATTGTGGCTAGACGTTCATCCATTGGGGTGAACCGTTATATGATCACTGTAGTAAATGCCACTAGGTCCTCAGTCCCTTCCTCGTCCATCGCATTTCTTGGACGGCGGTGATGTCAGCCTTCACTCTAACGAGGACATCGACCAGCTGGGCAGCGGCACCTTCCCAATTAAGGGACCGGACATTCCAGTTGCATGACCTCAAATCGTAGTCCTTATTTTTTATATTCTTAGGCTGCCAAGAGGATACTTGGTCAAAGACCGGAAGTCGTGAGCAGCTTGAGCCATATGTAGAAGAATAGTTTCTGGCCCCTCCCAAGTGAATGGCGATCAGAGAACTTTCCTCACTTGCATGAACTTCTGCACATGATTCCATCCTCCAATTTATTTTTATTCCGCTATATTTTCCCACGTTTCATTTTCCTCCCTAGTAGTCACATGGTCTAGTTTTTTGTTATTTTCTATTATCTTTTTATGCTGCTCTACGAGTTTTAGTAAAAAATTTATATAATCTTGAGAAAAATTTGCAGAACATTCGTTGTGACTTTCTATATTTCAAAAATGCAAAACATTGGGAGCTTGGACCTCTGAATGCATTTTTGCATGGCGCGCGTATTGAGGCCGATATATCAATATCACCGGCATACGCCAGAAGCTGTACACTCTTATAAAAGATTAAACCTGCTCGATTAAGTTCTGCAGCTCGAATTATTTTCTCCAGCAGCAGATTGAAAAAGTCACACGATAAGGAGTCGCCCTGTCTGAAACCTCGGTTGGTATCGAACGGCTCAGAGAGGAGCTGTCATGTTGGGAATCGGAATGTCATCTGGCCATCGCGTAAATCGATCGATTATGGTTAAGCAATATCGGTTGCCCTCCGATATTGAAAACGGACCGACAATGTCAATATGTAAAGGTCCGAATCGGCTACTGGGATTTATTCTGCGTTGGAATAAGCTTTTGTTGTGTCGAATGACTTTAGACCGTTGGCACTGTATGCAACATCTAGCAAAGGTTCTTCGAATCCGTCGACCATCATCTTGACAGTAGCGCGCGATCCGGGGTTCGACAGATTGTGTGTAGCCCGAAGAAAAGTTTGTCGAAATTTTGATGTAACGAAGGGACGGATTCGTTCTGTGGATATATCACAAAAAAAATTTTTAGTACTTGGAGGTAATATAAAAGATTTTAATTTTAGTGAGTGTCGAATGCTGCCATTTAGGCGTGCTAGTAGCTCTTCATCGTTCTCTTGGTCCACGGCGACGGCGTCGTAGTCAATAATGGCGGTCGTAAGTGATTGAATTCGCGATAATAGATCAGCAGTTACGTTTCTTTTACCTTGAACATGTCGAATATCAGTAGAGATTTGCGATATGAAATCCAATTGCCGAGCCTGACGATCTGAAGCCTTATGCAGGTGTTGTCGGAATGCGAATATAAGTGGCTTATGGTCAGTGTAAATGTGGCAGTTACAACCTTCTAACATATAACGAAAATGACGTATCGCATTTCAGTTGATGAAAACTTTCTTGAGAAAAATCCTAATGGCTGAAGTTTGTCATTTACCATTTGATTTAAGACTGCTCCAGCTGAAAAATCGGATGCATCTACCCACAATGAAAGTTCTATATCTGGTATTGGATGCGCTTACATAACACAGTTTGCTAGTTGGGCTTTCGCAGCTTCAAAATGGCGTTTGGTATCTTCATTCCAATCTAAGATGGTGCTGTCGTTTTTCTTATTTCCAGGAATCATGGCGAATAGAGGTCCTTGTAACTCTAAGGCGTTTGGAAGAAATCTCCGATAAAAGTTGAGCATTGCCAAAAAACGTTTAAGCTCTTTTGCGATCTTGGGCGGTTTCATGTTTGTTAGTGCTTCGACGCGGCTTGGCAATGGACGAATACCGTCTTTCGTAATTGAATGGCCTAAAAAATCGAGTTGAGATACTCCGAATTGCGATTTGGCAACATTAATTGTTAAATTATAATCTCGAAAACGGTTAAACACAATACGAAGATGTTTGTGTTCATCAATCGATTTTGATGCGATGCAAACATCATCTAAATACGCAAATGTAAAATCCGAGCCTCCAAGTACTTCGTTAATTAAACGCTGGAACGTCTGCGCAGCGTTCCTTAATCCGAACGTCATATGAGTAAATTCAAAAAGTCCAAACGGCGTTATAATGGCGGTTTTACAGATATCATCGGGGTGAATCGGCACCTGATGAAACGCTTTCTGCAAATCTATTTTCGAAAATATAATTTTATTTGCCAGGATTGTTGAAAAGTCTTGAAGGAATGGTATCGGATAGCGGTCAGGAATCGTGTTAGCATTCAAACCCCTATAGTCACCGCAGGGTCTCCAAGAACCATCGGCTTTACGAACTAAATGCAAGGGACTGGCCCAGCTGCTATTCGAAGGACGACAAATACCGAGCTTGATCAGGAGTTCAAATTCTGCATGTGCAGCTGCGAGTTTTTCCGATGATAAGCGTCGTGGTCGTGCGCATACAGGTGGACCAGTAGTTGAAATATGATGAACTACTGACGTGTTTGTATGTAAACCAAGTCGTGACGGACATGTGATGTCAGAAAATTCCTTTAAAATGTCCGAAAAATTTTGCGTGAAATTTATAGTTGATATATTTTTTGGATGTCTATGTTGTGTTACTAAACACGACGTTTTGACCAGGGTGTTTCGGTCTACGAGACGTTGACCTTGTAAATCGACGATCAAGCCATGATGACTTAAGAAATCTGCACCAAGTATACCCTGCGAAACGTCGGCGATTATGAACTTCCAAAAAAATTGACGGCGTAGGTTTAAATTTAATTTAAGCATGACTTCACCGTATGTTTGTACGGGAGAGCCATTTGTGGCAAACAATGACAAAGATGATGGACGTGCTCTAGCTAATTTCGTCGACCTCGGTATGACGGATACGTCCGCTCCTGAATCTATTAAAAAACTAATTTTCGCTGAAGTGTCGTAAATGCAAAGGCGATGACCTGTTGAATTATCAGAGTGTTTGCCGGGCTCTGATATGGTTCTAGCCGAGCTGGCCTATTGACTTGGACTGGATACTGGAGTGAACGAGCATGGTTGGCGACATTTAGTGGCATTTGCACCAAAATTTGCATGATACCAACAAAAATTGCTCGTATGTGTAATTACCGGTCTCCCACGTGACGTAGATCTACTGCGCTGCTGTCCGGTGGATTTAACGTTCCGCATCAACTGTCCTACGGTTTTCGAAAGAGCAGCAATTTCGTTTCGCATATCACTTAACTCACCCTGCGGTTGCGATTCGGATCAAACCTCAAAAATTTGTCCACCATCCTTCAGTGATAAGCATTCTGTAATAGAATCAGCGATTTTAATTTTGTCGCTTATTGGAATGCTAGTGGCGATGATATCTGCTTGTGCATACGGTGGCAAGCGGCTAACCCAGAGATCGTGTAGTATACTCTCGCTGAGCGTGGTACCTGTTGTTCGTCGCATTTCATTGTACAAATCGCTAGGCCTTCGGTCACCCAGTAGAAGCTCTTTCAAAACCCGTTGGAGACGGCGTTGTTGACTCTCGCCGAAATTTTCGATGATTCTACGACGAATGTAGCTAAATTTGTCCGTTGCTGGTGTATCATCAATAAAAGTACGCATCTCTAGTAATTTTGCCGGAGGTACGCTTGCAAGTACTATGTTGAATTTGGCTGTATCAGAGTAAACACGTGAGGCTTGAAACCAAAACTCCAGCGAGTAGAAGTAAGCCTCAATGCTATCCTCCGACATCGCCGGCAGTGGAATTCGTGGTGGAGTATTTTGCGGTGGAGGCTGTTCCACGTCGCTATTAGTATCCGCCGATGATCTCGTTTTTATCATTTTCGCACTTTAACTATTAAAAAATTATTTTTTGTCTGGGGTCACCAATATAGACGCGTGCTATCTCTTTGACAGTTTTATTAGAAAAGGGAAGATTTAATGACACATCAAAATATTTACAGTGTTGCCATAGTTGATTGACATATTAAAATACTTAGAATAGAATAAAGGATAGACAACATGTCAAAACGCATGGTTGCATTGATAATTAAAAACTAATTAATATTTATGGTGTTGCCACATATATGTAAATAATTGGCTTGAAGATTTTAGTTTATTTTGTTGTTGTTGTAAGGAGTACCTAGACTCTGATTGGAGGAGGCTCAGGAAAGGAGCTGTTTCGACCCGTGTGGACCAAAGGGAGATAGGGGTAAGTGAGTTGGCTTTGTGGTGCTTGCAAAAAGGCGATTAGTATCGAGCGGGGACTCAATGTATGCAGGACATATAGTAAGTTGGGTATGTCAGGGTGTATTCTGGATAGGTAGGAGTTTAGCCTGTACTACAGTACCTAGAACAAAGCTGTGCTTGGGCCACTTTTGTTTCACGCTGCAACTCGAACCATTGTTCTGCGATTGGTAGTGTTTGGACACCAAGTACGCCATTTACTGGGAGGAAGTCATTGAAGGTGTTAATAGCTCCACTGTGAATGGCGTTCGGTATCCACCACGAAGAAGCGCACTTATGTTTGGGTGATGTCTTGTAGCGAATGTTTAAATTGAATATTTCGAGCTCGAAATCGCCTGATCGAATAGCTAAACCGTTGCAGTTGATAAGACAATAATTCGCGGTGAAAAATAGATCTTAATGTAGTCGTTGAAACTTGCGCATCTCAGAAGTTCTGGGCGGTTGTTTAGTTTGGCTGCTGCTCACAGCCAGCCAAGAAGATCAATTGAATTGTGAATGTACCCCAGTTAATCCATTTAGGAGGAACTTTAAATTTTTGAGATCGCTTCCTAATCGGAAAAGTAAGATATCCGACGCTGCTGGATTAACAAGAAAAGCTATAGTGGCAACTATACAATTAGAGGTGGCAAACTCTCTGTGGAAACACCAAGTAGTGAAACTATAAAAATCTTTAACCGGTTGGGTAGTAAAATGAAAGAATTTGAGAATATGATGACTGGCCAAAGGCACATAAGCTCAGCAATGCATAACCTAGTTAGCAGCAAAGTAGCGCTACATGCCGAGGTTGAGAAAGGCAAAAACCTGCCTTAAAGAGTTATGGTAGGGAAAGCGTCCAAGGTATCCTCAATGGAGAAGGATGTAAACACTCCAAAAAGGCTGCGTGAGGCAATAGAATTTTTACCTCCCACTGAAAAGTCGAAAATAAAAATAAAGTGGTGCAGTCCACTTATAACGGGCAGCGAAATTAATTGAATCCCGTTTAACGGTTACACAACGGTTATACCCAGAGTATACGAAGCTTCAGTCGACATTGTTAAGAAGAGAAGACCGGTCTAAAAGAAAATTAAATGATGATGCTTTACTAAGCGACTACTCCCAGCGTTCGGAAATCACTTGGACTATGGACATATCGAGCAATTACCAAATATTATCGCAGATGACTACAATGCGTAGTCGACCGCTTAGGGTAGTAAGCGCACAAGCCATCGTGGGCATCCTCTACCAAACGAATCTTACGATCTTAAATAGCGGAACGAAAAATACGTTTCAAAAAGGAAAAATAGCCTCCATAATCCACCTCATGTTCACTAACGACGTTCTCAGCAGACACATTAAGGAGGTGGTGGCGGACATATTTCCTAGACGTTACTAGGCTCCCTTCTTTGTAACCTAAGGTATGATGGGATGCTATGGAGACATCAACTCAAAAGCCGTTAAATTCATTGCATACGCAGACGACGTTCTTGTGGTAGCAGTGGCTAAGCACCTAGAGGACCTCCGCTTATGTCATAAGATACATTTTTGTGATACTTTAGCTCTTCTATTTCTTTAATATTCTTAAAATGATTTGGTACAATATCGTCAAAGTTTATTTTTGACTCATTGCTTTGATTTAACATTTCAACAGAATGTATCAGTTTATCAATAAATTTAGTTTTATTGTTACTAAATTTTTCTTCATTAATTTTAATTTAACATTTCGCAAAATTTATTATATAGTTATTTTGTAGTATAAAATTTCTGTCATCACAATTTTGTAGAAGTTTCACATTTTTTGAATTCTTGATGATTAAAGTATCATTGCTTATTTCTTCTATTATTGTAGTATTGTTATATTTAAATTCACAAGCGTTAAAAAAATACAATTCCTACTTAATTTTAGTTTTTTTAATAACGTATTATCTTCATATTTATAATGTTTTTTATTTATTGTTACAATTTTTCATCCTCATGAACTATTTGCAATTTTCGTTTGTTTGGTAAAGGCATAATTAATTTTATATAAACTTTAATAAAAACTTTTTGGTATTTGAATAGCGAACACAAGTGCTTCATTTTTGAAAGCCACTACTCCTACTTTGGCTAGTTTCAGCTTATAAAAATCTATGTCAAAGCTATCTATTTCTTCTTTAGTTAACATCCCCGGATGTATTAAATTGTTTTTAGTGGCGGCTATATTATTTTGAACTTCATGTATCTTCCCTTCTATATGTCTTAATTTATTCATTTGATCATTGTAAAGAACCAATTTCGCTAGCTCTCTATCCTCCTTTTGTATCTGATTTAATTATTTTAATATTTTACTCCTGTCATTCTTTACTATTGTTTTCATCAAGTTAACTGAATCGTTAAAATGCTGATTTATGATAATCTGCTTATTGATATTTGTAATTGCATTGTACGAATTTCCCTCTATTACTTCTAAATGACTAATTAGATCCTGTCGGTCCTCCTCGTCCATTACCCCGAACAACTATTTATACATTGTCTCTCCTAAATTAATTAAACCTCTCTTCTTTCTTCCCTCTTCCTTGGGAGAAATCGATCTACTTTTTGCTTTAACTACTTTAATTTCGTTAAAAAGAAGTGCCTTGTTACTTAGGTCTGCTTGTCTTTTGTTTTCTTCCATTTACTCCACCAAACTTGCTAGCTCTTTCGGGTGTATAATATGAAGTATCGTATTAACTTCGTCAACGATTTCTACTTTGTCGAGTTGGATCATGGTGGATCCTGCTTCTTCACCTATTGGTGTCACTTGTAGGAGTGCTGTCACCAATGTCATTTTTTTATGTGTTATTATCCCCATTAAATGCCCTTAAACTAAATATGTCTTTATCACTTTCGTTTGCGTTTTCAATATTTGCCAATTTCATTGGCCTTTTAATATTTGCCGGATGAACGTTCTGTAGTGGACTAATTCGGTAATACGGTTGATCTTTATGCCGTACTCTTTTGTAGTTTTTTATTGGACCTTCTTCTCTTGTTTCTATATAGTCTTCTCTGTACCTATTTCTATTGTGTGTTATTAGTTGTTTCTTCTGGTCTATTGTATGTTTTAAAATGTTTGGATCAATACTATTTCTTGCGTTATTGGGTGTACATTTTATGGTTGAGTGATAGCGATCATTATAGTTACCTATAACGATCTGTATCCTCATTTCTGTTGAGAGACTTGGATCCTCAATTCCTGTTAGTTTTTCTAACAAGGTTGAAAGCAGCCTCTCAATGTCTGCATTACCTGCATGGGAGTTTGGTTTTGTTAAGTGTACTTCGATTCCTTCTGTATTTAAGAACTGAATCAACTGTTCGGCCCTGAATTCGTTGTCCATGATGATCTTCTTTGGTTTCCCAAATTTCATAAAATGTTCAATTATGATGGCCTTCTTTGCTCTCTAATTTCTGTCAGGTTTATTGTATGCTGCTATATGTTCTCCGGGGTGATCTCGATTACTTTCCTTCCATGTACTATTTGAACTTCAGTTTGAGGACTATATGTTATTATAATTTGGTTCTTATACTTGTTGACAATTTCTTCTTTTATGAAGAAGTGTTCTAATAGTTCTCTTCTGTATTGTATCTGACATTTCTAAATTGGATTCTTTATCATTACTTTCGTCGATTTTTAGAGAGTTTTCAATTTGGCTTAAAAAATCTGGTACTATATTATTTTTCCCTTTCTGATATTCAATTACATAATTAAACTCTTGCAGTTTCAATAGCCACCTTTGGTGACGTTGTGAAAACTCCCTTCCTTTATATTTGTTATTTAAAAATACTATCGGGCAATGATCAGTTATAATTTTAAATTTTGTACCATATATGTACGGCCTGAAATAGGTTATTGAATATATAATAGCTAGAAATTCTTTATCTGTTGTAGCATATTTCTGTTCATGGTTATTTAAAGTTCTGCTAATGTAGCACACTGGCTGACCTTGTTGAGAAAGCACTGCGCCTATTGCGTAATCACTTGCATCAGTTGTAATAGTAAATTCCTTATCATATTCAGCAAATTTTAAAATTGGATGTGATGATATTAGTGCTTTCATATTTTCAAAACTAGCTATGTACTGCGGATCTCTTGAATTTATTTTATAAACTTTTTTAAATATTTAATCATTGGATATGCAATTTTTGAGTAGTCCCTGATGAACTTTCTATAATAACCAGTGGCTCCCAAAAACTTTTTAATTGTTTTTCAGTTCTAGGTTATTTCAAATTTTGTATTGCTGCTATCTTGTCCTGATTTGGCTTAATCCCTTCTTTTGTTAAGGTATGCCCCAAACATTTTGTTTTCCTCTTTAGAAAACTACATTTATCGACTTGAATTTTTAAATTATGTTCTTTTAACTTTGAAAAAAATTTCTCTAAGGAGTTTAAATGTTCGTCTAATGACGTTGAAAAGATTAATACGTCATCTAAATAAACGACACATATCTTATTTATGTATTCTCTTAATATATCATTCATTAGTCGTTGAAAGGTTGCCGGAGCATTTTTTTAGTCCGAAGAGCATTCTTATGTATTCGTATAATCCCACCGGAGATACAAAAGCTGTCTTTTCAATATCCTTTTTATCCACTAAAACTTGATGGTAATCTTTGGCTAGATTAAGAGCGCTGAAGTACTGCGCCTTGCCCAACTTGTCTAAGATTCCATCAATGTTTTGCAAAGGTAATCAATTACTAACCGAAATTTTTTATTGCCCATGCTATCACATGTTTTTGGTACTATGATAATAGGTGAACTATATTTACTACTTCTTCTTCTTCTTTACTGGCGTAGGCACCGCTTACGCTATTATAGCCGAGTCAACAACAGCGCGCCACTCGTTTCTTCTCGTTGCTATGTGGCGCCAATTGGATATTCCAAGCGAAGCCAGGTCCTTCTCCACTTGGTCCTTCCAACGGAATGGAGGTCTTCCTCTTCCTCTGCTTCCGCGGCGGGTACTGCGTCGAATACTTTCAGAGCTGGAGTGTTTTCATCCATCCGGACAACATGACCTAGCCAGCGTAGCCTCTGTCTTTTAATTCGCTGAACCATGTCAATGTCGTCGTATATCTCGTACAGCTCATCGTTTCATCGAATGCGATATTCGCCGTGGCCAATGCGCAAAGGACCATAAATTTTCCGCAGAACCTTTCTCTCGAAAACTCGTAACGTCGACTCATCGGTTGTTGTCATCGTCCAAACCTCTGCTCCATATAGCAGGACGAGAATTATGAGCGACTTATAGTGTTTAGCTTTTATTCGTCGAGAGAGGACTTTACTTTTCAATTGCCTACTCAGTCCAAAGTAGCACCTGTTGGCAAGAGTAATCCTGCTTTGGATTTCCAGGCTGACATTGTTGGTGGTGTTAATGCTGGATCCTAAATAAATTATCTACAACTTCAAAGTTATGACTGTCAACAGTGACGTGAGAGCCAAGTCGGGAGTGCGACGACTGTTTGCTTGATTACAGGAGATATTTCGTCTTGCCCTCGTTCACTGCCAGACCCATTTGAATTGCTTCCTTGTTCAGTCTGGAGAAAGCAGAACTAACGGCGCGGGTGTTGAGGCCTATGATATCCACATAATCGGCATACGCCAGCAGCTGTACACTCTTGTAAAAGATTGTACCTGCTCGATTAAGTTCTGCAGCTCGAATAATTTTCTCCAGCAGCAGATTGAAAAAGTCACACGATAGGGAGTCGCCTTGTTTGAAACCTCGTTTGGTATCGAACGGCTCGGAGAGGTCCTTCCCGATCCTGACGGAGCTTTTGGTGCTGCTCAACGTCAGTTTACAAAGCCGTATTAGTTTTGCGGGGATACCAAATTCAGACATCGCGGCATAGAGGCAGCTCCTTTTCGTGCTGTCGAAAGCAGCTTTGAAATCGACGAATAGGTGGTGCGTTTCGATTTTCCTTTCACGGGTCTTTTCCAAGACTTGGCGCATGGTGAATATCTGGTCGGTTGTTGATTTGCCAGGTCTAAAGCCACACTGATAAGGTCCAATCAGTTTGTTGACGGTGGGTTTTAATCTTTCACACAATACGTTTGATAGAACCTTATAGGCAATGTTGAGGAGGCTTATCCCACGGTAGTTGGCGCAGATTGTGGGGTCTCCTTTTTTAAGGATTGGGCATAGCACACTTAAATTCCAATCGTTGGGCATGCTTTCGTCCGACCATATTTTGCAAAGAAGCTGATGCATGCTCCTTATCAGCTCTTCGCCGCCGTGTTTGAATAGCTCGGCCGGCAATCCGTCGGCCCCTGCCGCTTTGTTGTTCTTCAGGCGGGCAATTGCTATTCGAACCTCTTCATGGTCGGGCAATGGAACGTCTGCTCCATCGTCATCGATTGGGGAATTGGGTTCGCCTTCTCCTGGCGTTGTACGTTCACTGCCATTCAGCAGGCTGGAGAAGTGTTCCCTAAATAATTTAAGTATGCTCTGGGCATCGGTGACTAGATCACCTTTGGGGGTTCTACAAGAGTATGCTCCGGTCTTGAAACCTTCTGTAAGTCACCGCATCTTTTCGTAGAATTTTCGAGCATTCCCCCTGTCGGCCAGCTTATCAAGCTCTTCGTACTCACGCATTTCGGCCTCTTTCTTTTTCTGTCGACAAATGCGTCTCGCTTCCCTCTTCAACTCTCGGTATCTATCCCATCCCTCACGTGTTGTGGTCGATCGTAACGTTGCGAGGTAGGCAGCCTGTTTTCTCTCCGCTGCGACACGGCACTCCTCGTTGTACCAGCTGTTCTTTTGCACTTTCCGAAAACCAATGGTTTCGGTTGCAGCTGTACGTAAGGAGTTTGAAATGCCGTCCCACAGTTCCCTTATACCGAGTTGTTATTTACCACTACTTTTCCGAATTATACCTTGTTTTTCTAGCTCCCTAATTTGCCTTATAGCTTCTTCCTCATGCTTCGGAGGTAACATATATATTTTTGAATTGATTTGCTGGTTTTGGTGGTTCTTATTTCGTGGACCACCGTTTTTGTGCTTGTCAAGGCATCTCCTTCTTTATACATCAATTTTTCATACTTCTTTAGCAATTTTTCAACCTCCGTTCATTCATTTGATTTTAAATGATCCAATTGAATGTTTTACATTTTACTTTCTTCCAATACATATACTTGCTCTTGGATAGTTTTTGAATAAAACGGAATTTTAACACAATTTTTAAGCTCAATTTCTTCGTTTTCAATATCGATTATATTGAAATTATTAAATATAAAATCGTTCCCTAGTAGAAGATCGTACGGTTTTTCAAAGTATATTTTCAACCATCTCATCCTAGCATTGTGAGGGTATTTAAATTTTAGTGGACATAGTGTCTTAACTCTTTTGTTAGACGCTCTTATATCAGCATACAGTGTACTAATCATTGTTTTATTTTTTTCTAGAACCGGTAACTTATAATGTTCGAAGCAATTCTTACCATTTTTTGTTAAACAAAGTAAGTGAAATTAATATTTTAAGTTGATTTTCCGAGGCTAATTGGTAAAAAATTCCTAGTTGTTATTCGTTTCTTCTGTCCTGCTCACAGCATCAACATCCATGGGTGTTGGGCCATTTGAACGTCTTGTTTGCCGAGTGCCGTTCTGTATATTTTGTGTTGCTGAATTACCATAGCCGTTATTAGTACTTTTATTACGATATTGATTTGTATATTGGCCTGAATTACCTGTCCAATAATTAGTTTGTCTCTGTGGATTATTTGGATGATAATTATTTTGCCCTGAAAAGTTGATTATTCTTTGATTATTTTGATTTTGGTTACTATTAAAATTTCTTGCCTTCTGAACAAATTGGTTTGACTTTCTGTTTCTTGCTAAAAGTATACGATTTAAATTTCCAACGTCTAGCCCAATGAAATTGTGTATCGTATTTGTCATGTCTGCCCATATCGTTGTATTCCGTATCATATAGGCGAAAGTCTCTGCTGCAAGTTGCTTTACCCTTTGTATAAGCATTCCTGAAAATATTTTTTTCATCATACCGCCTGTTTCACTCAAAGCACAATATTCGGTAATATTATCCATTATTTCTTTTGTTTTCCTTCAAGTTCACCGATACTACCCACCCAAAGGTTAGCGATGTCGTTGGTCGAAGTCATTTGGTCCTTTTTGTTGGCCTAAAGTGCTGTTTACATCTTATTTTGCATGTATCCCAATTTTCTGGAGGATTCAAAGTTAAAAATTTTTTTGCCATAAACTACTCTGAATGCTACCTGTTGCCGTCTAGCCGTAACTAGCGCGTATCCAAGTTGTCAAAGCCGTTTATAAGAGCCGAAAGATTAGAGAGAGTTAAAAGCTTTACGATATGATAGCAGCGGTGGCAAACATCACTCGAAAGACAGTGGATCTACAAACTGATACCGGATATCCAATCGTGGACTGATATACGAAAAAGAGACCTGGATTTCCACCTAACCCAAAGGCTAAGTAGACATGGGTGCTTTAAAAACTACTTGTACAGATTTCAGCGCGAATATAATTCGAACTATCCGACGTGTTCAGAGTGCTTTGAAGACTCTGAGCAAGTATTTTTTACAAGGAAAAAACTTAGAATTGCACTCGGCCTCCGTCAGTCCGTGTCATAAAGGAGACTTAAATATCTTATCACCTCCATGAAATAATACTTAATAAAGTGGATCCGTGGGAGAGCCTGGACTTAGGAATAGGTTAGGTTTATCGGATTGAAGTCCCATACTCCGGCTTCCCCCTAATTACAAAAAAAAAACATAAATAAATAAATAACATTATCTCTAAATTAAATTTTTTCTCTAAGCTCATTTGATTTTTTAGTGACACTTGCCACCTGACGGTTGTACGTATCAAACTAAGCGAGATATATATAGGGTTATATATATATATATATATAAATGATCAGGGTGTCGAGAAAAGTTGAAATCCGAGTGACTGTATGTTTGTCCGTCCGTTAGTGCAAGCTGTAACGATGAAACTTGGTATGTTAGTCCATTATTAAAAAAAATTTCGAGTTCGTAGATGGGGGTACTCGGCCCACGCCACGCACACAAATTGCCATTAACTGAAAACATATTGGCTAAATGAGCAACTGACCCCCCTCTTAATATAATATGACACACCCCACACATACACACCATACTCAACACGACTACACCATCTACATCATCCACACATCGTATTCCAAACATCTGTACCACATTCACATCCACACCTCACACTCAACACACCTGCATCATATACACCACACACGAGGACACCGGACACAATGAACCTCTTTCTTATTCGATCCGTGCGCTTATACGTACATACGAGTACCACCGACCAGTATCCCGCTTTCGTTTTTCGTTTTTGCCAGCAAATTAATTGCCAACACTAAGGGTAAGTGCCGCGAGGTTTTTTCTAACGAAAAAAAAGACTTCTAAGTAATTATGGTCCTTCGAGCCGTACCGGACGGCACCAGTGATAAAGTCAATTAAAAAAAAAAAGAAAAAAAAATAGTAAAAAATAAAAGAATAAAAATAATAAATAAATAAAAAATTAATCACGGTGACGCGACGACGCGGCAAATAATAAATAATATCCCCAAAAAAGTGAAGTGACTAAAAAAAATACATACATCTATACAAAAAAGAACATTATATGTGCACATAATTGTGACTTAAAAAAAAAAAAAAGCAAACGGTGAAAAATTTGGATTTAGTAAAATAAAAAAAAAAAAGCCGGTGGTGACAAAGGGAGCAAAACTAAAAGCCCGTTAGTGACAAACGAAAAAAAAAAACTGTGAAAACAAAATTTTTTTTAAACACCGGTGGCAACAAAGTGAGAAACAGATCCGTTGGATAATAAAATAAAAAGTACCGGTAGGATAAAACCTCCACAAAAAACAAAAACAAAATTTTTTACCGGTAGTGCCAAAAGCAGATCTTGAAAACATATAATATACATACATATCTACACATACACTAAGGCTCTTATATACATATGTGCAAAATTTGTCAAGACATACAAAGTGAAGTGTTACAAAATAAAAGTGAGGTGACTAAAAGTGCTAAACATAAAAAACATGCGCACATATAATATACATACATATATGTATGTATGGTGAAACAACAAAAAAAAAAAGAAGAGAGAAAAGTGAGGTGACAAAGTGTCCACAAACGAAAACAAAAAAAAAAGAGCAAACAAGCACAGCGCCGTAACAACAAAGGCCCAAAGTGAGACATAATTTGAATCTGGAGCCACAACCACAACACCAGCAGCAAACGGACTCGGGGAGGAGAAAAACAGGCACAAACCATCACAAAAAGGCACACGCGATACATACACACATACACACTTACAAGTATTATCCCCAAAAAGCCCCTGGCGGAAATAAAAGTAAGTGGTATCGTTTTCCAACAGTTTATTATCGGGTAGAAATATATCTGTCTATCGGTTTATTTTCGGGTAGAAACCGCAAAAAAAGCAGTTCGATAACGTATATAGCGGATTATTGATTGTCGGTAAATGCTTACCGGTACGTTATAACAAGCTGCGGCAATCATAAGAAAAAGAAAAAAACATATGCGCAAATAAAATTGAAGATAAAATACATACATACATATACATATGTTACATATATTTCTATATATTTCTACATATTCATTCCAAAGAGCATAACTTGCTCACTTATTATTCTTACCAACTTGATCCATATGCTTAATCATATTCACATCAATATTTTTCAAATACATATATATATATACATATATCTCAAATTAAAAGATTATTAAATTCTCTCTTCGCGGCTTATTAACACGGCGAACATATGTATATACATACACACACATGTATATGCGGCGCAAATGTAAAAATATATACATATATACATAAAAACGAGTGAGCTTGAGAGAATTACCTGCGGTTGGTTAATTCTCTTTTCGTGGTTTCTTCGTAGGAAAATATACTTATATATATACATGCGTACATATATTTGCACATACGGTCGCATATAAATATATTCAATATACTGGAAAAAAATACCCAATCGACATTGGGTACAAATTAAATAACAATAAATATAACAAAAAGGATTTATAAAATACAAAATTTGCACATACATAAGTACACACATGTAGATACGCTCACTGCTTCAAAGTCCACATTGGCATATATTCCGCGATACCCCTTGGTTTTCGTCTAACAAAACCAAGCAGGATCGCGTATAAAATATATTCAAAGTCCACATTGGCAAATTTCCCGCAATACCCCTTGATTTTTGATCAACAAAAACAAGCAGGATTGTGTAAAAAACCAAAGCGTAATACATATGTACATACATGCATGCATATGTACAAAGTGCAGTGATCTCTAATACGAGCGCTCATTAGCACATAATAAATAAAATATCCACCTATAGGTATACCCTATAGGACATCTGGACATAAAACATATATAAAAGAAATATATACGGAAAAATAAAATACTTATAATAATTTCCGGTCAACAATAGATAATTAAATCAAATTTAAGCGATATTCAGTATACGCGTAATAATTTACTTAATTTGGAAAACTCTTATTTACTTAAAAGAGTTCACGTCTAAACATTTCGGTCAAAACTCTTATTAACTTAAAAGAGTTCGCGGTTACAAACACTATAAAATACGTAAAACGTCTTATCATATTAAGTTCGTTCAAAACTCTTACTTATTTAAGAGTTCACGTCTACTCATATACACATATAAATACATATATAAACGAAAATATTTTTCGAAATCTCGGTATCCAAAAGCCATTGGTTTTATTGATTTTCTTCTATGGAACAATTTATATACGAAACTTTTTTAAACATCTGCAAGTCTAGTTTCACTACGACGTTTTGATATTCTATACATCTTTTAAATGAGCTCAGACTCAAAGGACAGTAAAACAACTCAGTTGCTAAAAGTTCCAAAAATGATTTCAGACGAAAAAAGTCCGTGTACACCGGCAGAAGCTACACGCTCAAAGCAAGGTGCTACAAAACTAAAGAGGGGTAAAGACATTACTTATACAAAATTCCTTGCTGAGAGTGACAGTTTGATACGATACTGCACTCGATTTTCATCTTCACCGATTCAAGACAATTCTGAATCGGTCTTAGAAATTAAAAAAGATAATTTAGACAATTTTTGGTCACGTCTCCAAGCGGCATATGACGCAATCGTAGAATCTGACGACTCAGATCTACCCGAAAATTTTAAATCCTCGGCATGCACCAAGTATGAACACTGCCTAGACCAGTTCGAAGACACAAAGGCAATGATTTCTGATCAACTAAAGCTATTAAGAGCAATCGCACCTACTCCACAGCCGAGAGTAGAGCTGCCACCAAGACAAGCCCAAGAGGCAAGTTCAGGCATTCACCTTAAAGTGCCAGTATGCGACACAGATATATTTCATGGGGGTTATGAACAATGGCCGTCCTTCCGGGACATGTTTACAGCTGTGTACATAAACCATCCCAAATTGTCACAAGCGCAGAAATTGTATCACCTCAGATACAAAACCAAAGGTCAGGCAACCGTAATAGTGAAACAGTTCGCTCTCAATGACGAAAATTTTAATTTTGCTTGGGAAGCTCTAAAAGCACGTTATGAAAACGAAAGAATATTGGTCGACAAGCAGGTGACGATATTAATGAATTTACCAAAAATTCAGAAAGAAACAAGTGAAGAGTTCATAAAGCTTCAATCCACTGTTTCGAATTGTTTGTCGGTTTTATCGACACAGAATATTCCCACAGATAATTGGGACCCCATTCTGGTAAATATATGCACAGCTGCATTACCAGAAAAATCGTTACTTTTGTGGGAGCAATCGCTCTCATCGCGAAGGAAATGCCCAACGTGGCAGCAAATGAAAGAATTTCTTTCTACCCAATATGAAATTGCAGAAAGGGTAGATAAAAAACTAGTCAGAACGAAAAACATTCAAAATGACCTCAATAGAAGCTTCAATAGACTCCAAGCAAGTAGCCACAATAATTTAAATAGAAGCTTTTTTAAAAATCAATCGTTCACATCCGAACAATATAAGCAAACGTCATGCGAACTTTGTAGAGGAGGTCACAAACTAAAATTGTGCGAAAAATTCAAAAAAATGAATGTTAGCGATCGAAACAATTTCGTAAGAACGAAAAAATTATGTACCAACTGTCTGTCACATGCGCATACGCTTAAAGATTGCGAAAGCAAATTTAATTGCGTTTATTGCCATAAACGACATCATTCGATGTTACACATTACTAATTTTTCCAGCTCACCCCCGAACAATGCGAACGTAAAACGAGCAACAGGATTAGTTGCCACAACAAATTCTGAAAACTGCCAAGAAGCACCATGCTGCTCAAAGGCGTTAAAAACCCAATCGCTACATAGCGAAAATCACAGTAGGGTACTATTACCCACAGCAGTTGTCTCCATCGAGCACCGAGGAGAACTGTTTAAACTCAGAGCCTTAATAGACCAAGGATCACAACGATCATTTATAGCGTCTAGGGCACAAAACAGGCTACAGTTACCAACCAAACTGGCCAACTTTGAAATCACGGGAATGGGCGGAAGAGTTGTTCAAAACTCAAATAAAATCTGCCCCATTACCCTCTTTTCCCCCAAAGCGGATAAGCGCATACAAGCAGAAGCTATTGTCTTACCGCAATTAACCAACATGCTACCAAGCTATCACATAAATAGCAAGCATTGGCAAAAGGTTTCACACCTAAAGCTAGCAGACCCAAACTGCAACACCCCCGCTCAAATAGATCTACTATTAGGCAGCGATCTCATACCACAAATTATTCTCGAAGGTATTGAGAAAATTACCAAAACACTTCTGGCGCAAAATACCATTTTCGGATGGGCCCTAAGCGGACTAGTTGTGGAACCAGTTACAAAATTAACAACTCAAGTTGAGGAAGTCTCAAATGAGTACCTCAATTCACAATTGAGAAAATTTTGGGGACTAGAAGAACTCCCCCATATCAGTCACAACCCCTGAAGATCAGTATTGTGAGGATTTTTACAAAGCCACAAGTACTAGATCAGAAAATGGTCGGTACGTCGTACGACTACCACTTAAGCAACAATTTCCTAACACACTCGCCTTAGGTCACTCTCGCACCTCTGCAATACAGCAGTTTCTAAGTATGGAAAGAAACCTACTTAAAAAAAGCGAACTCAAATCTGAATATGATGGTGTGTTAAAAGAATACCTCCATTTAGATCATATGGAGGAAGTAAACCCAGGGGAGAAAATCGTCAACGGCAAATACTACTCCTTTTACTTGCCACATCATGCAGTAGTAAAGCCAGATAAAAAAACAACTAAAGTAAGAGTTGTTTTCAACGCCTCAAGATCCACTAGCTCGGGGAATTCCCTAAACGATATCCTGTTTACGGGACCCACTCTCCAACCTGATTTAATGCTGCTTATTCTAAACTGGCGTATATACAAATACGTATTGAATGGGGACGTTGAAAAAATGTATCGGCAAATAGGCGTACATAAAGACGACCAAGATTTTCAACGTATTATGTTCCGAAGATCCCCCACCAGTCCTTTGCGCGACTTTAAATTAAAAACAGTTACCTTTGGCGTAAACTGTGCCCCATATTTAGCCATTCGAACGCTCCACGAATTGGCAGAAAACACCAAGTTAGAATTTCCTCTGGCGACCCAGGTGTTAAAAACACAAACGTCTTCCACAAGCATACGAATCATTATCACAAGTAATCCAAGCCCTCACATCCGCAGGGTTTCCATTAAAAAAGATTACGTCGAATCACCCAAGTATATTAAAAAATATACCAAAAGAAAATTTGTTGGACACTAATTTCCTTATTTTCGAAAAGGAAAGTACAACAAAAACATTAGGCATCCAATGCAATGCGATATCAGACCAGTTCTCATATACGACAGAGTCTATATCCGCATTATCAGCCATAACGAAAAGACAGATTTTATCCTCGGTGGCAAAACTTTTCGACCCCGCAGGATGGCTTTCGCCAATTATGATCCAAGCGAAAATCTTAATACAAGAATTATGGCTAGATGGAACCGACTGGAATGAACAAGTGAAACCTCTTCGCTTAGAAAAATGGTCCCAGCTCGCAAAAAATCTGAATGACATTTCTCAGATACATATTCCACGATGGGTAAACTACTCCCCGAACACAAAGTCGAATTACATGGCTTTTGTGACGCCTCAGAAAAGGCATACTGCGCTACTATCTATGTGCGCACGCAAAGTGATACCACGACCACAAGCCACTTATTAGTAGCAAAAGCAAAAAACTATAAGTCTCCCACGACTTGAGTTACGTGGCGCACTACTACTTTCAAAATTAGTAGCCATGGTGCAAATGCATTTAAATATGACAAAATGCAAACTATATATGTGGTCCGATTCAGAAATTGTACTAGCCTGGTTGGAAAAACCACCACATTCATGGAAGACGTATATTTCTAACCGAACGTCTCAAATACTTGACCTAGTGGGATCAGCCACTTGGCGTCACGTAGCCAGTGCTGACAATCCTGCCGATCTAGGTACAAGAGGGTGCAAGCCACTGCACCTTGCCACTACCACCCTCTGGTGGAATGGCCCCCGATGGTTGATAGAATCTCCTGATTCTTGGCCACAATCCCCCATGCGCAACATTATAGCACCGGAAGGTCGAAAAATCGCCACCTTTCACACATTATTGGATGATGCCGACATCCTTGAACGATTTTCCTCGTTTACAAAAGCGCTCAGAGTAGTCGCTTATATGTTCAAATTCATAGAACAACTCAAAAGCAAAGTTAAGGGATCGCATAATTTCCCATGCAACACAGTGACGCACCAAGAGTTACAAAAGGCAAAGGTCGCACTAATAACATATACACAAGCGCGCTATTTCAGCCGCGATATATCACTACTAAGAGAATCGAAGCCGATTGATAAAAAGAGCTCACTCTTAGTCCTCAACCCATTTCTGGACACGAAAGGTTTGCTTCGTGCCAATGGTCGGCTTGCTAATTCGAGCCTAACATACAACGAACGCCATCCCATAATAATCCCAGAGAGGTCACCATTTGCCACACTGTTCCTCCACTACATCCACATCTTAATGCTACACGCCGAACATCGTCTCATGCAACAGATGGTACGCCAGGAGTATTATATCCCCCGTCTTAAGCCGCAAATCAAGAAGTGCATCTTCACGTGCAAGATTTGCACTATGCACAAGCAGAAGATGCGAACGCAGATTATGGCAGCTCTTCCACCTGAACGCTGCAATTTCGCTCTGCCTTTCACCACAACAGGTGTTGATTATGCTGGGCCTTTCCAGGTAAAGGCGTCTATGTTAAGGTCTCCCACTCTCATGAAAGGCTATGTGGCTGTCTTTGTATGTTTCACGACAAAGGCAGTACATCTTGAGTTATGTAGTAATCTGACGACGGAGGCTTTTCTCGCGGCATTTGCTCGCTTCGTCGCTCGACGTGGCTACCATTCAAAAATTATGAGCGATAATGGCAAAACCTTTATTGGAGCTCAACGAGCCACAGAAAAGCAATTTGTGGATTTTTTAAAACAAGTGTCACCCGACATCGTACAAAAGTACGCCCCTCAAGGTATCAATTGGCAATTCATACCCCCAAGCGCTCCTCATATGGGCGGTTTATGGGAATCAGCTGTGAAAAGCTTCAAATCCCATTTCAAACGGGTAGCTGGAAATTATAAATTCAATTACGAAGAGTTCACGACGCTATTAAATCGAATTGAAGCCGTTCTCAATTCACGGCCACTCACAGTACTATCGCAAGACCCCTCAGATTTCACCGCCTTAACTCCAGGCCATTCCTGAGCCAGGCGTGGAGTCGCTATCTCTATTAAATCGATGCGAACGAATTAAAATTCTCCATCATGATTTCAGCCGCCGATGGAAGGACGAATACATAAAGGATCTCCACAAAAGATATCGTTGGAAGACTCCTGAACAAGCGCCTAAACTTGGAGACTGCGTCCTCATTCACGATGATTGTCTACCCCCTACCGAGTGGCGGCTTGGCCGCATAGAAAAGCTTCATTATGGCTCCGACGGTCACATCCGGGTCGTGAACCGATAATATCGCGATATAGTAAAATCACAAAATTTAACAGTAATACGAGAAATACGCCAATATCGACCGTCAAAAATAACAAACCGTCAAAGACAACAGTGAAAACTAACGAAAAATGGCCGATCAATACGACGACCCATTCATACCACATATCGTGGCACGATTGTCCATATCAGCTCATATGACAAATATGTATAACTAACCATCTTCTTTACCACAGATCACCATGGAGGTAGATACGTCAGCCGCAACCCCATCAACCGCTCGGGCTACCAATGCGCCACGCACCGGGCCTACACCAGCGCCCCGAACTGTGGCCACAACAACACCGGCAAGTGCACCGGCAACAACGCCGACACCTGCACCGGCAATCGCGCCTGCAGCGGTACTTACACCCGCACCTCGTGGTAGCACCCGACCACCAGCGACTACATCGAGGACTTCGGAGACCCGTCGGATAAGGTGTCCCATCTGTCGACGCCCTCATCGTCTCCACCATTGTGGAATATTTCGGGGTATGCGGCCTTTGCAACGGCAGCAAGTTGCTCAGGTTCACGGGCATTGCCTCAACTGCCTGTCGCACACTCATGCAACTACAGAGTGTGATTCAGGTGGGCTGTGCCAAATGTGCCACCGGCCGCACCACACGCTGCTACACCGCAGCTCGTCACGCAAGGTGAATCGGCCACCCATCCATCGCGGCCGCATACCCCGATTCCAACCCTCAGTTCGTGCCGCACCCCAGCGGAGCGGCACATCACTGCGGCGTCGACAGCCTGGGTCACCATCTCGTCGAGCAACGGGTCTGAGCAGCGTTGTGGCAACGCTGCAACAGCTGCAGCGCCTTTTAGGCTAAACAGTCGTTTAGGGGGGCCGGGATGGCTAAATGAGCAACTGACCCCCTCTTAATATAATATGACACACCCCACACATACACACCATACTCAACACGACTACACCATCTACATCATCCACACATCATATTCCAAACATCTGTACCACATTCACATCCACACCTCACACTCAACACACCTGCATCATATACACCACACACGAGGACACCGGACACAATGAACAAAAGGGACTGACGGACGGCACCGAGCCTCTTTCTTATTCGATCCGTGCGCTTATACGTACATACGAGTACCACCGACCAGTATCCCGCTTTCGTTTTTCGTTTTTGCCAGCAAATTAATTGCCAACACTAAGGGTAAGTGCCGCGAGGTTTTTTCTAACGAAAAAAAGACTTCTAAGTAATTACACATAAAGTGCCATAACTAAGGACTTAATTAAGATATATACGAGGGTTGCTATATATATTTCTGGCCTAATAATGAAAATAGGCATATTTATCTACGAAAATACTTTTTTTTTCGTTGGATTTGGCTCGTCTTGGAAGACCCACATGGTTGATTGCTGTTTTGTTTCTTGCTCATACGCATAGATCCATGATTCGTCACCTGTGACGATCTTATAAACGTCTTTTGAAGCACCGCGATCGTATTTTTTCAGCATTTTTTTATACCAATCCTCACGAGCCTTTTTTTGAGCGATTGTCAAATTGTGCGGGATCCAATGAGAAGAAACCTTTTACGGCCAGGTGTTCATGCAATATCGAATGTATGCTGGTGGGAGAAATGCATATCTCTATCTGAAGGTATGTTACATGACGGTCTTGCATTATCAGTTTACGTACGGCATCGATGTTTTCTGGCACAACGGTTGTTTTTGGATGACCTTCACGGAATTCGTCTTTGGGCGAGCGTCGGCCACGATTGAATTCGTTGTACCAGTTTTTCACAGTGCTATAGGATGGTGCTTCATAGCCATACAAAGATTTTAGTTCATCGATGCACTCTTGTCGTGATAATCCACGTCGAAAGTTGTGAAAAATGATCGCACGAAAATGTTCACGATTTAATTCCATTTTTTGGCCGAGATGAATTTTTTAATTCCCTGTAAATAAAACAATTCACGATTAAATGACAAAACGTTCTGAGTGATGTTATGCTAAAAAATGTCAAAATTTCCAATGGAAATGTCAGATTGCACCTGGCAACACTTAGTGTTGCCTAGTCCAGAAATATATATAGCAACCTACGTAGTAAAGCTGTAATTTGATACAGAGGGTTGCAGTAGAGAGAGGTACCTGCTTGCACTATTTTAGAAAAAGTGGACGTGGCCCCGCCATCTAACAAGTTTATTATAAATAAATAATTTACTATAAATATATCCTAAGCTTAAGTGGCTACAACAACCAAATATACGGGTACGAATCTTGTAAGAACTTCAACCGAGCCCGAACTTCTACTAGAAGCCCGATAAATCAATAACTAAATACATCAGAGACATCAAATTGTATCATGCAGATGGCATGAAAAAGTTTTATGGGAGCTGAAATGAAAATTGGACAATGGGCAAAAAAACGAATTCGGCAAAATTTGGTACGTGGCATTCTTCGTACCGAATATTTAGACCCCGGTACCTATAGTTGACTTTTGGTCAAAAATGTCAGTCAATGTATGATATAAATAACTGATATTAAGCTATGAACCTTCTCTTATAATGTTATGTCTGTATGTCAAAACTGGGTTGGATCGGACCAATATTTCCTTTAGCCCCCATATACTTAATATAAAGATTTCTGAACTTCGTGGTGACTTTGTACCGCATATATCGGCCAATATGTGAGTTATCGTAATGAAAATGACAAAGCGTATTTTACTTATAACAGTGTATCTTTTTGTCAAAATTGTATAAAATTGTTTGAAAACTTGACCTAGCTTCTATATGTGACCTGGTCTACAGAAAGGGGGCTTAGGTGTCAAAAAATCAATTTTCACTTTTTAGTTGATTCGGATGGAAGATGAGATGCTTTTTCACGTGATAGAATCCAAAAAGTCATAACTTGTTTGAAAGTTCCCTAAAAATGTAGAGAAAGAAGAGTAAAAATACGAAAAAATATAATTTTTTTGTAATGAACAAAATACATTGAATTATAAGCTACAAAGACATGATTATACACTAGAAAAACGTATTATGGGCCAAAAATAATAATGCTGAGTAGTTTATGTATTTTTCTTTGTTGTCGTTTTCCTTGAGATCTTTTTGCGTGTTGATCCTGAGGAAGATGGACCTGG
The DNA here is from genome assembly GCA_037783105.1 of Bactrocera zonata. Lineage (NCBI taxonomy): Eukaryota > Metazoa > Arthropoda > Insecta > Diptera > Tephritidae > Bactrocera > Bactrocera zonata. Next base: position 832,628 of record JBAWJQ010006683.1, read on the forward strand.
TTCCTTGTCTGGTTTGAGAACATCTTCACTAGTTTTTGCCTTCCGTTTCTTCGATGGCAAATCTTTCGGCCAATGACGTTCCAAAGATATGCCGGCAGGTTGTATAACTTTCGGCATTTCAGGATCGATAGGTTTTAACAGAAGCATAAAGGACTGCACTTCTTCACTGTCTGCGAATTTCTTTGTTTTTACCTCCTCCTCCTCCTTTACTTCAACAACAGACAGGTCAATCTTAACAAAAGCTTGTTCGGTATCATGTTCTGCCTGAGATACACATACTTCGTCTTCATCATAATCGCTCTCTTCATTGTTTTCATCATCCTTTTCATGGAAATATTGTCCGTATACGGCACTGAACTCCTCATCAACACTCATGTTTCATTTCATGCGAAATGCGAAGACGATAATCAACAGAAACACTTCACAGAAAGAGAGACGAGTGAAAACAAGACAACAGCAGCTGCGCGGTATTAGAGTAAACGTCACTTCTTCAGTGTTACTTTTTTAAATGTTCCACACTAGCAACTTACACGATGAACTATAATAATATTCCGTCCAAAAACAACACTTACTGGACGTCCTTGAAGCCTCTGGAAAGGAGAACAATTAATGAGATAACGAGAAACTGACGAAACGAGTTGTTTATTTTTAACAGCTGTTTCCCAGAAAACTAGTTTTCGCACGTTAGCTCCCTTTTCGTAGACAGACACCGTTTGTAACCAAATAAGAGTAAAGTGTGAACATACAGAAGTAGTAGTACATATAATATATTTAATTTTTTTCTTCATAAAATTCGTTTGACAGATGTGAAGTCATGAATGGTTTAAATTTGATTGGGTCGGCCCAGGATTTCGGGAATACAATGGGTGTGGTCGGATCGATAAGGCTCTCTAGATCAAGAATATATATAAGTACATTAAGGTGTTTTTGTTTTTTGAACTATACATTTTTTTCAATCCCGTCAAAAAATTTCCTTGGAAATACCCTAAAAAAATTCCTTGAAAATTTTAGCCCTTAATTTTAACATTAAAAACTGGACAAACGCACGTAAAAATTTTCCATTGAAAATATACTACAATCGTGATTGTTTATCTTTAAATGCCTACAGCTCAGAGGTATTTTGTGGCATCGTTTTGACTTTAGACGCATATTTCTCAGAATCGTTCACTCTACAAAAGTGCCTAGTGCAACAAAATCGTAACTCACACCGAATTTCCTCGTGCCTTTATGTTGGATATATCGACCAATATTTGAGTTATCTCAATGAAAATTTCAGAACGTGTTTTGATTTTAAAACATCCGGCTGATTTTGTATAATGACTAGGTATAATGATTTTGGATTATGTAACAAATCTTATGCAGAATATATATGTAGGTCAGTGTATAAGTTATATAGTATACAGTATATGCATATATATGGTTGACGTTTTACATCGTATGTATTCCCTGGCTTTGATTCTTGCAAATTGCAAGAGTATAAAATGTTCGGTTGCACCCAAACTTAAACGTTTCTTACTTGTTTATTCTACAGAGTGGCTCAAAACTAATTCTCCTATCAGAAGATGCCATAAATTTTGCAATTACCTCTAATGTCAGTTCTGTTTTGACACTTGTGTAGTAAACACATGCGAAATACACGTAAATAAACAATGGTACGCTACACTGCGTCCACAACCGATATACTGAAGCATGCATTCCTTTTGTGGGCTTTTTGAAGTCCCGGGCTTATGTCAACAAGCCTCAGACTCTTGCAGCTCTTAAAGACAATATCCGTCACGAATGTGAGGACCTATCACCGGAAGTTCTGGCCAAAGTGATGGAAAATGCCATAAAAAGGACTCAAATAACAATCAACTGTAGCGGCGGCCATTTACCTGATATCATATTCTCGACTTGATGTAAAAAAAATTTGAAGACAAAAAAAAAAAAATAAAAAAAAAACAATCTACAAGCAGAATCAAAATTTTTCATTATTTAAACAAGTTTTTCATTTTCCAAAAAACATCGGAAGGGTATTTTTGCGCCACCTCTTATACCTTTTGATCCTGTATTTAGATATAATCTGTTTTTTAATTTCTTTCAGTTCATTTGCAAAACATGTCGATAAGATAACACTGATTATTTGTCAATTTGCAAGCCTTTAGTTGTTAAATGAATAGAAATGAACAATAAGTTTAATATTGATATAAAACAATTTTTGCACTATATAATGTAAAATAAATGTGTACAAACGACTAATTAGTGTTAACGGACAAAACAAACTCAAAATATAAATGTAAAATTAATTTTAAACCAAAAAAATACATACTTAAAAAAGTGGTAATTTTCACCTTTAAACACAAATATCTCGAAAACTATAAGTGTCCCGCGGCTTTATATATTCGTAATCTGAAGAACCCTCTCTATCCGACCATATATATTTTATTCCCGAAATCCTAAGACAGTGTACTAAAGATTTCCCATATTGAACTTTAAATGCAAATAACTCAAAAACTAAAAGTCAGCGGCAGCTATAATTATAAATTTTCTGGAGAGCCTCTTTTATCCGCACATACCCATTTCATCCGTCAAGTCGGTTGATGCTATTCTAAATCCCACCCAGCAGCTACATCCTCTAGTTGCCTCAGCTCGTCATGCTGATCATCTATATACACACATATGTATAGTTTATACATTACATTATATCAGGATTATTCAGACCAGCTTTGTTAATTCGTTAGTCGTTACTCGGTAGTTTTTACGTGGGTTTTGTTTCTGTAAAATTAACAGATTATCGATTTACCGAGAAATGAAGTAACAGACTGGCAAGCATGATAGTTTTTTCGTTACTTGGTAACATCAGTCAGCTGTTTTGTTTGCGCGGTTGCCTCAAAAGTTAACTTAATTCATTGCAAAAAAAATGCATTTGCTGTCTACTACAAATTAGTTTCTGATAAATTTTTCAAAAGTATTTAATATAATTGAATCAGCTGTTTTGAAACAAAATTTACACCCACTACTGATATACAGCAAAAAGTATGATCACAGTTAAGAGTTTTAGCGAAATATCAACTAACAAACTACCAGATTAACAAGTTCGGGTATTCAGACCGACAATAGTATGGGTCCCGACAAAGTGAGAGCGGTAGCACCACTATAAATTCACTTACATACAGCATTAACTCAAAAGGCAGAATCAAATAGGGAAAGATATTTATTCGCTTCAAATTTCCATCCACTGAGGATAAAAATAAACTTAGAGAAAACAATAACTCAGAGAAAAAGATACAAGATCAACAAAGAAATCCCCACTTCACAAACAAACAGTATAGAAGAAATGAAAATAGAAATGACAAACAGGATCCAGTGACATCCATGGATATAGATCCGTCGATGTTAAGATTACGGCAAAACCTAAATTGGCGTACCGAACCATCGCAGAGAACATCTCAAGGTTAATAGCAGTACCTAAATAAAACAGGGGGTTAAATAATAACCCTCAACAAAACAGGCTGGCGGAATCTGATAGGGTCATTGGACCAAAGATGCAACGAATTAATATTTTAAAGCAAGAAGAGGATGACGAGACAGTCTATAGTAAAAAAGCTGAGTTTGAAATTGAAGACCTCCAGGAAACGCAATTGAATTTTTTAGGGGTAAATCCCTACTCCCGTGGATTGAGCGTAGCGTAGGTAGTCAAGGGAGAAAAATAAAATTACTGGTTGACACGGGAGCGTCAAAAAAAATTATATAAACCCAATACCCGAATTAAAAAGCAGCCTTCTCGCATCTAGACCATTTCAGTAAAATTTTTACATGGCTATAGTCCTGTGAGAGAAGAATGTAGAGCTCAAATGTTCGGTGTAATGACTGATTTTTTCATACTGCCTAGTATATGAACTTTTGATGGTATAATTAATTGGCTTCGATCTTTTGAAACAAGTAAATGCTGAAATAGACTTGAGCAACGGAACAATACGACATGATTTTGTTGTTCCATGAAATGTCAATTTTCTCAACGTAAGAAGCGAAGAGATTCCTTCTTCTGTGCGAAATCAGTTTTGTAAAATGATAAGCATTAAAAAAGGCCTTTGCAGACCCTGACGAGTCTTTCCCATTTGTCCGTCAAGGTCTCCCTTTAATAATCCGATTTGGGTTGTTGATAAAAAAGGAATAGATCAAGCAGGGAATAAAAAGAAACGCTCGGTGATTGACTTCAGAAAACTGAATGAGATCACAATCGAGGACAAATATCTGATGCTCAATCCAATGGTAAATGGTTTTACCACCCTTAATTTGTAATCGGGGTTTCACCAGATTGAGTTGGCGGAAAGAGCCAGGGGAAAAACAGCCTTCCCTGTAAACAATGGCAAGTATGAATTGTGCCGCTTGCTTTTAGGGGTTAAAAACACCCTAAGTATATTTCAAAGAGCAATCGATGATGTTCTGAGGGACCATATTGGCAAGATATGCCACGTTTACATCGAGTCAAAGCAAAGTCAAAGTTTTTCAAAAAAGACGTAGAATATTTAGGCTTTGTCGTATCAAGAAGTGGTATAAAAACAAGTCCTGAAAAGCTCAACGGCATAAAATGCTATGAACATCCAACCACACTTCGCGGACTTCGTTTGTTTTTGGGATTAGCAAGTTATTATAGATGTTTCATCAAAGGCTTTGCCAGCATAGCAAAGCCACTGACAGACATGTTAAAAGGCGACAATGACAAAGTAGTGTCATCCAGTCGAAAAAAATTAAAATTGAGTTAACACAAGGAGGTGAGGATGCCTTTAACAAACTTAAAGAAATAACGCTGGAAAACTTTCATAGAGAGTTTCAACGCAAAGATCCTTTATAAACCAGGTAAAGAAAATCATGTCGCCGACGCATTATCAAGACAACACATGAATATGATAGAGGTTGAAACGGAAGCACACTCTGACCGTGCCACTATGCACAGCGAAGAGTCACTGACCTACACCATCGAAACGGTAAATAAACCGGTCAATTGCTTCCGAAATCATATAATACTTCAAGAGCGCGAAAGCTTATCAAAGCGATCATTTATAATATGTGGATAAAAAAAAGGTGTATATCATTCAGTAGTATAGAATCGCTGCTAAAAACGCTGAGGAGGTTATTAACGACAGCGTTGTAAATGCTATTTATTGCAGCTTACCAGTTTTAGCAAAAATTCAGCATCATCTGGTTGAACACCTACCTAACATAAAATTCCGTCACACAAAAAAATGGTTAAGGATATCTTCAATGAAGGTGACTAAAACGAAATAATAGTTGCCGAGCATAACGAGAGCGGCACAAGAAAATGTGAAGTAGATCTTAACTGACTATTTTTTCTAAAAATGGTTAAGAAGGCAAACGAAGTAGCAGCAAATTGTCGAATTTGTTCAAAATCGAAATACGAATGACATCCAATAAAGCATTTTATTGCTGTCGATATTTTCTTTACGGATCAGAAATATTTTTTAACATGTGTTGACAAATTTTCAAAATTTGCTATGGTGCGGAAAATTGTATCTAGGACCATTATAGATGTAAAACCACCTATATTACAACTAATGAACATTTTTCCGAACCTTAAAACAATATACTGTGACAATGAAAAGTCTCTAAACTCAAATACCATAAAATCAATATTTTTAGAATACAACAATGCGAAATTATTAATGCTCCCCCATTCCATAGTACATATAACGGGCAACATAGTAATCTGACAGGGACGTGTTCACAGTACTTTGACTGACATAGCTAGGTGCCTAAAACTCGAAAGAAATCTGAATGACACTGTTGATTTGATTTTATTAGCCACTATGGAGTACAGTAAATCATTACATTCCACTACCAATAATAAACCAATAGATATCCTTTATTATAGCTCGAACAATTTTACGGAATCAATTCGGAATCGCATAAAAAAGTTGCAGACCACTGACTACTCTGACTCATATATGACGTATAAGACTGGCGATAAGGTCTTAGTAAAGGCTAGGCATTAAACTTACCACACTTTATACAGAAGAATTAGTTGAACAGGATCTAGGCACCACTGGACTTACAAAGGATAGGAGAGTTCTTAAGGACAACCTTCGACCACCCTAACACATAAATGTAATCAATGTCACCCTTTAATTGCAGATTTCTCTCAATAGTACTCCTTTTATCCACAACCTTATCGGAAAAACTCACGGACTATACGAACAGTAACTAAATTCCTATCCTAGACGGCGACGCTGCTTTCAATAATGAATGATGAATGATGAGACTAGAAACTTAACAAATCTTTTTCCTCAGTCTCATATGAGGAAGATACTGAATTCTGATATAATACACATCGAAACACTATTGCGAACAGTGAACGTTCGCAACCGTCAAACACGATGCATAAACTTCTTAGGCACGACACTTAAAATCATCGCCGACACCCCAGACTTTGATGATTTCCAGAGACTACAGATGATACAGGATATGCTCGTTGACTCCAATAACAAACAGTATAGGGTAAATACTCGTATTCCTCTTAGGAAGAGAGGAGTTAACCTAAAACGCTTGCAGTCAAATTACTCAGTCTGCATTGTCGGATGTTAGGCAGTAACATAGTAACCTGACCCCAACAGCGAAAACTGTGGGATTCGCTAACTCAACATACTCCCAACGTCTACGGCAGGTAGCCAAAGGTAGAGCAGCGACGGTAGCGTAGGTTAAGCTATACTTGTAAGAGAATTGTAAGTTTAGTTTTAAAATAGACTCAATAAAGAAGACACGAATAATAAAATAACTTACACATACGATTTTGTTATCAGAAGTAATATAGAAGTAGAGATTAATCTTACATAAAATAACTTTACTAAATATTTGCATTGGGATTTAAGGAATGTGGATGAAAATTGGTAGGTTTTATACAAAATTTCAAAATGAATTGATAGTTCATAATAATGAATTTAACTAATTTTGGATAAATTGAACGATTACTTTGAATATCCTTCAAGAAACAATAATTGATTTCATGTTTCTTCGCGAAACCAGCATTGCCACATTCGCATTTTATTTAAAAAAATGTATTGAAAATCAGTAATAGATTTCTTTAGAGCTGCATACTACCAAAAACAATTTACCGCAGGAAACTTTCTTGAGCATTTCTTAAGCGTTTTTTACATACAGTTTTTACATTTCTTGAGAGCTGGAAACTACCCTTATAACAAAAATGTGTATGTATGTATTAGCATCAACAAAGCATTGAAAGAATTCTATGTTGTCTGAACCAGAGATAAAGAGATGTTTAACTCCTCTCTCACTGGAAGTGAGAGAGCAATTAGCTAAACGTCAAAACCACCTCAACTCGATCAACTGTCAAAGTTTAGGTGGTTTTGACGTTTAGCAATTGGGAACGAGCGATGGCCTGATTGAAATCTTACCAAAAAATATATAAACGGAGGTATTTGTTGCATCGTTCAAGACCACTTATAAAAAATGTAAAACAATGAAAATTAAGTAAATTAGTGATATTTAAAGGTATTTGATGAAACGTTTTGTAATTTGAAGCATCATAGAATTATTTTCAATGGAAAATGAATAAAAAATTTAATGAATGAGAGCTAACAAGCCTAAGTCCTTGTTTTGGGTATTGAAAGGTCAAAAATCAGTTCTTCTAATATACTTTAAAAAGATTTAAATAGTTTCTCCATACAATAAATAGCCACTACATAGTAATTTTTATTCGTACTAAATGTTGGGTGTTTTAATTTAAAATGCCCAAAAATTCTTATTTTGTTCGATCTGGCCATAATGGAAAATGTTATAAAAAACGCTTATTTTGAGGCGCTCTCACACTGGAATAAGTTGAACATCCCTTTATTCCTGGTCTGAACCTTTTCAGCCAATCATCAACCGATTTTGCCTCATTTATTTTCAACTTAAACAAATCGTAATGTTCTCAACAGATATGTGGCTGTTATTGGAGGTCGAAGACGTACATACATATGTTTATGTAGTTTGATCTCCAACACAGTTGTGGTCGTTAAGAGACAAATATTATATGTTTTTTTATTGTTGTTTTTGTGGCGGTTATCTGTTTATATTTCGATCATAGCTTTCTGTTTAGATTCTATTCTCAATCTTCATTGCATGTGAAAAAGAAATATGACTTAGACACGGTTTAAATTGAAAATAAAAACTTTGTTTACGTTGTATTATTGTTTAAGAGCAAAAACTGAAACACCAGAGGGAGTTTGCAAAAACACAATCAACTAAGGAAATAACGGATAACCCGTAATACTATATATTAATTTATATCTACATAAGTTTATATGTGTATATGAACTATTTGTAATTGATCCGAAAGCGGCTTGGGTCTGAACAAAATTCATTTTTAACCGTGCATATGTTTATAAACAAACATAATTATACTTATACATAATTATAGGAATATAAACAATTCACATTTCCAATAAAAAGGCCAATGCTTAAAATCTCAGCTCTAGTTGCGCTTTTAGGCCAAGCCTGTCGTTAAATAGTTTATTACAATTTTTGATTTGAAGACGTTGCGGTCATTTCACTTAGTGTTGTTATACGTGTAAGTTGTATTTGAAAGAATACAACTTTTATATAAAAGTCACGTGTTTCAAGATCTACACTATAGTACGCTCAGTGGTTTTCGTAAAGCGAGTGACAGGCGCTCATCTGAATAAAATATTTTCTTGAAATATAACATGAAAAATAGTACAAAAAGGCTTCACAATTGAGAAATAATAATAAATAAAAAAGCAAAAAAGCAAGCAAAGTAATAATCATATGAAAATTTCAGACATACACAAGTACATATGTTTTTTTAAGTTGGCCATGGTGTAAACGTTCGATATTTGTTGTGATATGTGGATTGTGAACCATATTGAGAATTGATTGATAGCGAGTGAATGCCACTACTTCAACATTAAGTGCGCCTGAATATATTCGAAATAAATCGTATTTTTTAAATAAAAAATAAAACAATATATTAAAAATCGGATTTGCTTTATTATTTGCTTAATTCTTCGTTCATTTCCTTATAAAACGTTGTCAGAAAACTGAAAAAAGGCGTGTTTGACATGAAAAAATAATCAAAGACAGTACGGAAAAAATCATAGGAACCATTGTGAAGAATTCAGATACAAAATGCCCTACATGTTCGACAGTGATCGCGCGATCATTAATCCGATATACAGATTTGAAACTATTAAAAAAATTGTAATATAGATCATCCATAATTATCCTTCAAAAAATATCGCGATCTTCGATCACTTTCAATATATGTACATATAATATGTAGAACAAGTACAAGCAACCTTTTCTGAGCTCTCGCTAAGTGTATAAAATTAATGAAAAGTGCTCTAAATATGTTGTCACAAAAATTAAGAATCAAAATCTATTTTGAAAAATGTCAAATGATACACTAGTGTTTAAGTTAAGCTGTCATGCGGAGAATTTAGCAAGTTTATTTTATGGACACCTTAAGGTCTGCTAACCCGCCAAACAACACTCTGCTACCATTACATTAAGGTTACACATTTAATGTGACACCAATTTAATAGTGGCAAAGTGATAAAATAGAAACTTTTGTCAAATCAGTGCACCGAGGCAATATTGCAATAAGAATTGATCCCTTTCCCAGCGAAGAATTTTTTGTGATTTGGGGCAGCTTGCCATGAATGCTACTGAAAATAGACTCGCGTTTGCTGCAATCTTGTCGGAGCATAAGTTACATGCAAAAATGAGCAGCTGTTTGGCGATATTGCCATTTGACTAAGTTTGCGAGCAACGCCACAAGTTTGCGACATTAAATGAGTTAAACTACAGATATTTACATTTAGATTGGACAATATAAAAGATCACGATCCTTCGTACCAAAAATCAGCTAACTTTAACAAAGCAAGTAGTTAGTATCAACAAATGTAGGAAAATTATATTTTCTAAATGAAGAAAGGAAAGATGTTAAAGATAAATTGGTTTGCTGGGCAAATTCTGATTTCTTTAGCATCGCGCTCTGAAGGTAACGTTGAATAGAGGAAGTCCTCCTGATTAAAATTCTAGGTACCACAAACGCTTAGTTTACGAAATATTCGACTTTAAAATTTAAAAATTCGGAAAATTCGAACATTTTAACAAGCTATTTCACTACATTTAACACGCTTTACGCTTAAAATAATTTAAATAAACTGTAGCTGTGGCAACGTTCGTTTCTCTCATAATTATAAACACTCCAACATTTTCAGCTATGAGGGTGGTAAGTGACTTTTAATTTATAAATTTGGCTAATAAAAAAAAACAACAAAATAAAAGTGGAATGTGAGCTTATTTCAATGTTGAAAATGTATATTTGAATGTACGAAAAGAAAAATGTGAAAAACTTTAGTTAACCATTGTGAAATATCATATGTCATTTATAAAAATTTTTGAAATTTAAAACGCAAATATTTAAAAAAATTTAAGTGTTACCTACATTATTTTTACATATTCCTTCTCTGGATAAGCTCCCCTCTCAGCACATATCCCATTTATACCGAAATTCTTTTTCAGTTCCCGCCTGCCAAATATCGGAATCGTGGCCTTTGCTACTTAAACACTTCCAGATAAAAATTTACATACAAAGAAATTTATAAGAATACTTTAACATTCGTAATTTATGACTTCAGTAGGGATATACATAACGGTTGATTATTGAATATTTATCTCACGTAAATTACGCGTTAGAGACCCCTTGAAAGCAGCAACTGACTTTATCCTGATATGTAGCGTTAAGGTCACTTGGCGCTGTCGGGGGTTTTTTAACGCTAACAACATTAGTTTCTAGAAACAACAACATTATTGCATATTCAGTTTACTCACAAAATAGTGAACAAAAACAAACAGAACTTTATGATACCACTATTTTCTTGCTAGAGGGATTCAGTTGCACCTTGTACCTTGTGCATTTACATTAATGTAGGTATGTATGCTTGTCTATGTAAGTATGATAAGAGTGCATTATCAAAGTCACTCAAATAGACAAAACCCGATAATGTTAATTCCGCGATCACGTCGGGGTCACCAAAATGTCTGGAGGACAATAAGCTTTTTTATTGCCCTTTTAAATGTTTCAAAAGAAAAAAAACAACGAATTTAATTATTTGATTTATTAATGTTTAATATATTTCTAGCGATTACCGTGACATTCATTATACGACTATGCGAAATTAACAGCTCTAACAAGTTGATTAACCTACAGTTTTTCTTTTACCTCAAGTACGGTGGATACGGTATAAGCTGAGATACATGTTCTGATTCTCTGCATTGACATTAATGTAGGTATCTATGCTTGCCTATGCAAGTATGATAAGAGTGCGTTATCAAAGTCAATCAAATAGACAAAACCGGTTTGGCGATTGCCAGCGCTCAGACTTAGATGTATGCTTGATCTAATTTTGAACATTGTTGTAGTGTTTTTGTGTACAATTAAGTGCTAAGACTGTTGGTACTTATTAAAATATGTATAAAAGAAGCGGTGATAATTTCTACTTCTAAATTCGCATATAAACTATGTTTTTATTTCTAAACATACTCCGCCCGTTGAAAGGTTTAGGCTTTCAAGATATTATCATCAAGTGGTAGGAGACGAGCTTTGATACAGCTTGCTTGTTCAAGACATTTGGCTTTAGAACTGCTACCTGGTCCTTTCCGGAAATGGTTTCCATCACTCTAGCCAAAGGCCACTTTAGCGGGGGATTGTTCTCGTCCTTCATCAAAACCACGTCCCCGAGCTAGAGATTCAACGAATATGAGTGCCATTTATGGCGTTGTTGCAGAATAGTTAAATATTCTGCTTGCCATTTCTTCCAGCATTGTTGTTGCAGATAGTACACTCGCTGCCATCTACTAAGGTGATAAATATTGAAAGGAGTGATGGCAGGTTCTACCACGTATGTGAAGGGTGCGCCAATGAGAAAGTGCGCTGGGGTAAGAATCTCGAGATCTCAGGACTGTCTGTAATGGGACATAAAGGTCGTGAATTTATAATCGCGGATATTTGGATTTAGAGGTTGGAGTCATGTGTAGAAGAAGTGAGGAAAGTTCTCTGATCGCCATTCACTAGACGATGGAGTTATGTGTAGAAGTTCACGCAAGTGAGGAAAGTTCTTTGATCGCCATTCACTTGGGAGTGGTCAGAAACGATTCTTTTACATATGATTCAAGCAGCTCACGACTTCCGGTCTTTAACCAAGTATTCTCTGGGTAGCTTAAGAACATCCGTTTGAAATCGAGTTAAAGTGAGAAGGCGAAATACCCCTACATAGGGTTGTGCGCTGGGTTTGGAACCCGCAACGTAAAAAACACACCCAGTGAATAGTTATAACCACCCCCCTTTTGCTGACGACCATGGAAAACGAAATAAGGACTACGAATTGAGGGCATGCACCTGGAATATCAGGTCCCTTAATTGGGAAGTTGCCGCTGCCCAGGACAGAGACGAGTAGGTCCTTGTGGCATTTACTACAGTGGCCATATAAAGGAGCGCAAGTTTGGTGTGGGATTCGTGGTGGGAGAGACTCCATCGCCGAGTACTATCATTCACTACAGTGAATGAACGTCTAGTCACAATCCGCATCAAAACGAGGTTCTTCAACATATCGCTGATTTGCGCCCACGCCCCGACGGAAGAGAAGGACGATGTGACCAAAGATGCCTTTTATGAGTACTTGGAGCGCACTTATGAGATCTGTCCCTGCCACGATGTCAAAATCGTGCTTGGCGCCTTTAACGCCAGGGTGGGCAAAGAAGGTATCTTTGGCAATACGGTCGGTAAATTCAGCCTCCAAGAGGAAACTTCCCCGAATGGGTTGAGGCTGATCGACTTCGAAGGGGCCCGAAATATGGTTATCTGTGGTACTAGATTCCAGCATAGAAAGATACATCAAGCTACCTGGCTGTCTCCGGATCAAAAAACTACCAACCAGATGGATCATGTTGTGATAGACGGAAGACACGTCCCCAGTGTTTTAGATGTGCGTCCGCTCCGAGGTCCCAACATCGACTCGGACACTATCTTGTTGCAGCCAAGATTCGCAACCCGACTGTGTGCAGCAAACAACGCACGCCAACAAACACAAGCAAGGTTCGACGTCGAGACGCTGCAATCACAACAGACAGCAGAACGATTTTCTACTCGGCACTCCTGCTCTCTTAGAGCACTCGTCAACAACTCAGTATAAGGGAACTGTGGGACCGCATTTCAAACTCCTTACGTAAAGCTGCAACCGAAACAATTGGTTTTCGGAAAGTGCAAAAGAACTGCTGGTACGACGGAGTGCCGTGTCGCGGCGGATAGAAAACAGGCTGCCTACCTCGCAACACGTGCGGGATGGGATAGATACCGAGAGTTGAAGAGGGAAGCGAGACTCATTTGCAGACAGAAAAAGAAATAGGCCGAATTGCGTGAGTACGAAGAGTATTAAAAGCTGGCCGATAGGGGCAATGCTCGAAAATTCTACGAAAAAATGTGTCGGCTTACAGAAGGTTTCAAGACCGGAGCATACTTATGTAGAACCCCCAAAGGTGATCTAGTCAACGATAAATTATGTAGGGAACGCTTCTCCAGCCTGCTGAATGGCAGTTAACGCACAAAGCCAGGAGAAGGCGAACCTGATTCCCCAGTCGATGACGATGGAGCAGACGTTCCACTACTATGAAGAAGTTCGAATAGCAATTACCCGTTTAAAGAACAACAAAGCGTCAGGGGCCGATGTATTGCCGGCCGAGCTATTCAAACACGGCGACGAAGAACTGATAAGGAGCATGCATCAGCTTCTTTGCAAAATATGGTCGGACGAAAGCATGCCCAACGATTGGAATTTAAGTGTGCTATGCCCAATCCATAAAAAAGGAGACTCCACAATCTGCGCCAACTACAGTGGGATTAGTCTCCTCAATATCGCATATAAGGTTCTATAAAGCGTATTGTGTGAAAGATTAAAGCCCACCGTCAACAAACTGATTGGACCTTATCAGTGTGGCTTTAGATCTGGCCAATCAACAACCGACTTGATATTCACCATGCGCCAAATCTTGGAAAAGACCCGTGAAAGGAGAATCGACACACACCACCTATTCGTCGATTTCAAAACTGCTTTCGACAGCACGAAAAGGGCTGCCTTTATGCCGTGATGTCTGACTTTGGTATCCCCTCAAAACTAATGCGGCTGTGTAAGCTGACGATGAGCAACACGAAAAGCTCCGTCAGATTCGGGAAGGACCTCTCCGAGCCGTTCGATACCAAAAGAGATTTCAGTCAAGGCGATTCCCTATCGTGCGACTTCTTCAACCTGCTTCTGGAGAAAATAGTAGAAGGAATCATCTTCTATAAAAGTGTACAGCTGCTGGCGTATGCCGATTATGTGGATATCATAGGCCTCAACACCCGCGCCGTTAGTTCTTCTGTCTCCAGACTGGACAAGGAAGCAAAACAAATGGGTCTGGCAGTGAACGAGGGCAAGACGAAATATCTCCTGCCATCAAACAAACAGTCGTCGTACTCGCGACTTGGCACTCACGTCACTGTTGACAGTCATAACTTTGAAATTGTTGATAATTTCGCTTATCTTGGAACCAGCGTAAGCACCACCAACAATGTCAGCCTGGAAATCAAACGCAGGATAACTCTTGCCAACAGGTGCTACTTCGGACTGAGTAGGCAATTGAGAAGCAAAGTCCTCTCTCGACAAGCAGAAACCAATAAGTCACTCATACTTCCCTTCCTGCTATATGGAGCAAAGGCTTGGACGATGTCAGCAACTGATGAGTGGACGTTGAGAGTTTTCGAGAGAAAAGTTCTGCGAAAGATTTATGGCCCTTTGCGCGTTGGCCACGGCGAATATCGCATTCGATAGAACGATGACCTGTATGAGTTATATGACGGCATTGACATAGTTCAGCGAATTAAAAGACAGCGGCTACGCTGGGTAGGTCATGTTGTCCGAACGGACGCTGTATCCGCCGGTGGAAGCAGAGGAAGAGGGAGACCTCCACTCCGTTGGAAGGACCAGGTGGAGAGGAACCTGGCTACGTTTGGAATATCCAATTGGTGCCACATAGCGGAAAGAAGAAACGACTGGCGCGCTGTTGTTAACTCGGCTATAATCACGTAAGCGGTGTCTCCGCCAATTATGAAGAAAGAGAAGAAGAGGATATTTGGAACACAATTGTGGGAAGTTCATCAAAGCTTAATTTAGAAAGGCCCACAACTCTATTAAAATGATATTTGGCCATTTTGATTGCAGCCTCCCATAAACCGCCAAAGTGGTGAGAGCGAAGGGGTATCAGCTTCCATTCAATTTGATCGCTCGCACACTGCTCGTGAATCACTTTCGAATGCTGTTGGCTCAAAATTAGTTTTTTCATTTCCAATAGCTTTTTGGCCCCAATAAGATTGATGGCATTGTCCGACATTGCGGTTTGCCACGCGTACAAATGAATCGATGCGCTGCGAGGAATCGAGAGGTTGCCAAATCCTTTACCAGCTCCAAATGAACGGCCTTGGTGGCGATGCAAATGTAGCATTTAATTGGAGCTCTATTGCGTACGTCCGATTTGTAGAAAAATGGCCCACAAAAGTCCACTCCGGTAGTTAGAAATGCTCGATTGCATTTAACTCTTTGCGATGGTAAATTTCCCGTTAAATGTTCCATAAGCTGAGGCTTGACATGAAAACAACGAACACATTTGTTAATAATTCGACTTACGTTCGTCGAAAAAGGGAACAAGCGAACGAATTTCAGATAAAGACCTTATCGACTCTTGGGATTCAAGTGCTTTGTATTCATCTCGAAGATTCGCCCTTTGCATCATTCGTATAAGTATAAATGCTTTTTTCTGTAATTCCCTTACTTTGAGTGGTCCAGAAAATCTCATTCCAGCTCTTTTGGAAAACCGATAAATAAATGTATATACTCTCTGTAATTTTTCAAATGAGTTAACAAATTTGCAACTTAAAGACATGTCTAAAGTAGAAACAAATACAAATGCAAGCTTTCGGCCCTCGGGCAAGTCCTTTGTTGGTAGGAGAGGAGATTTAGGCCAGTTAGATTGATCGCCACCCAGATAAGGGGGACCGTATTTCCATAAATCCATGTTTAATAGTTCCTTGTGGCTAGCTCCTCTTGAAAGAACGTCTACTGGGTTGGAATCTGCTGTTAATACGATTTGTGACAAAAACATTGAAATTAGCTGGTTCACTACGCAACCACGATAGTACTGTTGTGGAGTCAGATCAGCAAAATACCCCTTTTGCTTTGAAACGCGTTGAGTTGATTACCTTTGCGATTAGTTCAGCTAACAGTAATGCACCACTTAGCTCAAGGGTCGGTACCGTTAGAGGTTTAAATGGGCCTACGGGAGATTTGGAGCAGAGAAAATTGGTTCGGATGTGTCCGCCTCTTTCAGCACGTATGTATATGCAGGCCCCATAAGCAGCCTTACTCGCATCACAAAATCCATGTAGTTGTACTTCAGCTTCTGTCATTAGCAAGTATCGGTCAAAACTAAAACAAGTAATTAGTTGGTATTGATTGCATATTTCTAGCCATTCCGTTTGAATTGCTTGAGGTGGGCTTTCGTCCCAATGTAGCTTCTCTTTCCACAAATGTTGCAATAATACTTTGGCTTTGGTCACTACAGGTCCAATTAAACCAAGGGGGTCGTAAAGCCTGGCTATAGCCGAAAGGATTGTGCGTTTAATTACCTTAGCCGGTGTTCCGAAGGGTGAAAAGAAAAATATGAATACGTCCAACTTTGGGTCCCAAAAAAATCCAAGTGTCCAACTTTGGGTCCCAAAAAAATCCAAGTGTCTTTGTTATGCTTGTACCGTCGTCGAAGGTTAGGAAGTCCTGTTTGTCATTATCCTCAATATCAATCAAGACTCGATCATCATTCGAACACCATTTCCTCAAGTGAAAGTTTCCGAGAAATAAACGCTTTTTAGTCTCATTTAATAACACCTTTGCTTCGCCCACCGAGCTTGCACCGGTAATCTTGTTATCCACATAAATTCCATGGTGTATCGTTTCGGTTCCAACGGGATAAGCATGAGCTTCATCGCGGCCAAGCTGCTGCATTGAACGAATGGCTAGAAAAGAAGCTGGCTTCGTTCCATAGGTGACGGTATCTAACTTAAAAATGCTGAAATCTTATTAGGTGTGTCACTCCATATTATACACTGCAGGAAATTGTCTAGATTAGACATCCATACACAGCGATACATTTTACAAATGTCTGCAGTAAGAGCAATTTTGTAGGTGCGAAATCGAAGCAAAATATCAAAAAGTGGAGGTTGAATGGTTGGTGCTTTCATCAGAATCGAATTCAAAGAAAGTCCATTGCTGATTGGCGCAAAGCCATCAAAAACCACACGCATTTTTGTTGTTGTGCTATTAGCTATTAAAACACAGTGCTGTGGCATAAAATTCATTGGAATTTACTTTGGTATAGTGTCAACGACTGACATATGCTTCAAAACAAAGCACTGAATATTGTTGTTTTAGTTCAGCATTGTGCTGAGATTTCCGCTCTAAAGCCTTGAATCGATTGATAGTCTGTTGATACGACTCTCCTAGTTCGCAAGAAGGTGATTTTGTTGGTAATCGAACCGAAACTCACCAGATTCCAATCGTTTATGGGTTTTTATAAAATGCTCTTCGCACAAATCCTCCTCTATTGTAATCTTTGGTGTGGAGTCAATACAATTCTCTATTTCCCAAAAGCGTTGAACTAGGCTATGTAAGTCCTCATCTGTGTCATTTGCTAGAGCCATGTCGATGGCTGCTAAGCAAGATAGCTTCGAAATGTTTTATGTTGTTGCGCCTGATACAACCCACCCAACCTTTGTTTTTTGTAAAAGTGGTAAATTTTCAGCAAGGCGTATCAAGCCAACACAGAGCAGGTCAAAGAATAAACTAGCTACAATGAGCATATCAACACGCTGCGGTTCGAAAATGTGTAGGTGTGCTAAGCGTATGTTCTGTGGTATATTCCAATTAATACCCTTTAAAGAACGAGATGGTTGAACATAGGTGATGATGGGGGTAATAACCGCAGACAATTTGGCAATGTAATCGCTTATGCGCGAATACATGTCGAAATTTACCATATGATTGGCAACGAAATCATTTTGGCCTATAGCAGAAATGAACTGTGAAGATTTGACCTTTTTCAATTGCAGTTGATTAGTTAGTCGATTGGTTATAAAGTTTAATTGTGACGCAAAACTTGGCAGAGCCCTGCAGGTCATGAGGGAGCCAGATCGATTTTTTACATAAATTATGGCGGTTGCTAAGAGAACGAACACTCTGCCAGCAGCGCTAGCCTGAACTTCAGATGCGACGAGTGCAGAAGCTGAAGGACCGAAAGATGAAGAAGAAAACGAGTACGGGTTGAACAAACTAGACGTGGTTGGTTGTGGTTTATCAGAAGCCATTGGTTGTGAAGTTGTCGGAAAAGAATTTGTGTTTTGATGAAGCAGACTGTGATGCTTCGAAGTGCAATAGCTACAGTGTCCGCACTTGCAGTCTTTAAATGAATGCCCAAATCGAAGGCAATTCAAGCATAGGTTTAACCATTTTGCTTCTTTATAGCGTATTGTGGGAGAAAGGCCCAGAAACTCCTTGCACCTTGCGATTTTGTGTTCACTAGAACTGCACAATATGCATCCAGCTACAGCTACCGTTAAAAGAACCTAACGACTGATGTGATTTGACAATTTCTTGCCTACCTGTTTTTCCGGATGTCCAAGGACATTCTCTACATTTTCCAGTAGCTGGTAGCGTTGCTCCAAATATCTAGCCACTGAATTCCGTGTAGGTATTTCGCTTACAGGTGTTTGTTCCTCCCATTTCGCGCAGGATTTGACGTCCCAATTTTGAGACACTAGTTGAATGAGTAAGCAGTCATTCCCAAAGTTTGTAAAGCTTGCAAGTGAGCATTTACGGTATCGCTGAGTTCGCGAAGTTTGGCAACCCTATCACCCTCTACCCTTTTGAGCTGAAAAATATCTCTGATATGAGCCTGGAAATTAAAGCGTTTATTATCAAATTTAGCTCTTAGCAAATGAATAGCCTTATCATAATTTTGTTCATTTACCTCTAATGAACGAATGGTGTCCAACATTGCATCACGTAGACTTGACCGAAAATGCTGGAATTTTCCAATTCTTGTTAAATCTACGTCCTGATGTACAACGGTGTTGAACATCGAGAAAAAATCTGGCCAATCCGAATATTTACCGTTGAACGTTGGAATTTGCAGGACCGTTAACCTCTGATTTGGCTGAGAGACCATAATTGAAGTTTGATCGCCAGCAAACGGCTACGTCGTAGAGCTGTTAGCTTCGACAGCTCGGCAAGCGTGCCGCCGACGTCTCAGCTTGGTTTTTACCTCGATATAGTGGTTTGTAAATTCCGCTAGAAGATCATCAGCGTTGTTGTCCTCTAGTTGCGTGTAGATAGCATCGAATATTTTTTCCAGCCTATCCACTTGCTCGATATGTACCTCCACTGCAGCTTCGTCGAATTCACGCAAGACATCGAAAGTCAAAGTGTTGTTGGGTAGGGTGACTTGTTGGACAAATGAATCCAGCTTCTTCTTGGCTTCAGCTGATTACATTTTCTTGGGTGCCATTTTCTTTGCGTCAACGACCGTAAAGTTTTAAATAAATTTGCGAAAAATTATGAAATTATTACTTCGATAATGTTAATTCCGCGATCACGTCGGGGTCACCAAAATGTTTGGAGACAATAAGCTTTTTATTGCCACATTTATTATACGACTGTGCCAAATTAACAGCTGTAAGAAGTTGATTAACCTACAGCTCTTCTTTTACCTCAAGTACGGTGGCTAAGGTTTAAAGAGCAGCTGAGATAGTGGTATATGTTCTAATTCTCTGCATTTACATTAATGTAGGTATGTATACTTGCCTATGCAAGTATGATAAGAGTGCGTTATCAAAGTCACTCAAATAGACAAAGCCCGGTTTGGCGATTGCCGGCGCTCAGACTTAAAGCAAGCATACATCTAGTTTTAAAAAATTTTGTAGTTTTGTTGTATACAATTAAGTACCAAGACTGTTGGTACTTAATAAAATATGTGTAAAAGTAGCGGTGATGATTTCTATTACTAAATTCGCTTTTAAACATGTATCTATTTCTAAACAGTGGCTTTTCTTGCAAACTCAACATAGAAGTAAATGCTATAATTAATTCTCTGGCACATGGTGGCATAGATGACACTGTGTGCAGATGGATACTATCGATGCTTGAGAATAGGAAGATTATAGCTTTAAACGGCGCTGCAACAGAAACAAGTTATGTGAGTAGAGGGACGCCTCAAGGAGGGGTCCTCTCTCCGCTTCTATGGGTTGTAGCGCTGAACGAAATACTACTCCAACTAAACGGTGGAGGAGTGAAAGCAGTAACGTATGCTGACGATATAGTGTTGTTGGTATCAGGTATGTTTCCAACAGTCAGCGAGATTATGGAAAGAGCACTTCGAAGGTTTAACCTATGGGCTAAAAACAATGGACTAGGAGTTAACCCGAACAAAACTGAACTGATGCTATTCACAAGCAGAACCAAAATACCTCAGTTTCAACTTCCGGTACTAAACGGTACAACACTCACTCTATCCCCCACAGCTAAATACTTGGGGGTGGAGATTGACACCAAACTGTCCTGGAAAATAAATATAGCAAAAAGAATAAACAAAGCATAATGGCCTACTCTACTTGTAAGAGAATCGTCAACAAGAATTGTGGCCTCAAACCAAGTATAATCATGTGGATGTATACGGCTGTCATAAGACCTATACTTTCATATGGAGTTCTGGTGTGGTGGCCAGCGCTAAACAAACAATACAACATCAAAAAATTAAATGGAATACAAAGAGCAGCATGTGCGGGTGTTACTGGTGCAATCAGGTTATGTCCGACTGATGCGCTCAATGTGATCCTGCGTCAACTACCAATGGACATTTTTATTCACAAAACAGCAGCATTTGTGGCTATAAGAATAAAAGAATTGGGAGGTTGGAATCAGCAGAACTACGGACATAGTGTACTCCCAAACAAGCTCACCATTAATAAATCAGAGTAAATTCTCCCAAAGCTGAATTTCAATAGACTCTTCCAGGTGAGGATACCATCTAGACGAGAATGGAGAAGAGGGTCAATAGGAGAGGAGGATACCATCTCAGTCTATACCGACGGGTCCAAAATGGACTGCGGATTAGGCACGGGGGTATTCTACGCTGATCTAGGTATATCTCTCTCTATACGTCTACCGAACTCGGCTAGCATCTTCCAAGCAGAAGTACTAGGCATAGAAAAGGCCTGCGATGTTCTATTAGAAAACCACGGGAATATAAATAAAGCAACTATATTTACGAATAGCCAGGCGGCGCACCTGACCTTGTTTTCACCCATGACAAATTCCAGCATAGTTGACAACTGCAAGAAAGCACTAAGCTCAATAAAAGACAAGCTCCAACTAGACTTGATCTTGATCTGGGTTCCCGGTCACAGGAACATTTTCGGTAACGAAAAAGCAGACAAGTTGGCAAAGGCGGGAGCTTTCCTCAACGAATCCGAGGCGGAGTTAAACCAAGCCCGCTAGGAGGACAATTTCAACAAGTTGCAAATAACAGGTGGAAAAACTTTACAAAAAGCGTCATAACTAAACAATTATGGCCAACATATGACAGGAAAAGAACCAACGACTTATTAAAAAGGTCAAGAAAAATTATTTACAGAGTAACAGCTACCACAACAGGGCACTGGTCATTCGGGGAACATGCGTCCAAAATGGGTATGCCCTACAACGACATCTGTCGAGGATACGAAGTAGCAGGAAACAAGGAAACAATCTTCCATTTTCTCTGCGAATGCCCAGCTCTAGCACAGATCCGACACAAAACACTTGGAATCCATCAAGCACCAAATCTTGAATGGATTTCCACTAAAAGCATATCAGACATAAGTAGTTTCATCGAAACTTCAAAATGGTTTGAGAGAGAAGGTGAAACGTAACAGCAGATACAGGAGGTTCTACGAAAAGTGTGTCAAAATGGCACATCAAGTGCTAATTGAGCTCGATAGGGCTGCACTCCTACCTACCTACCTACCTTGCAAACTCATCGGTTTCGAGTTTGCCGACGATTTCACTGCTGGGGCCAGGCACCCAGACAAATTTAATATAAAAGTAGCCTGATACTACTGCTAGAGAGGTCATACACTCCTTGACTAGCTTTGAGTTCGCTGCCATAAGTTAGCAGTCCTTCATATGGATAACTTTAATCCTTTCGCATTAGTTTAATAAGGAGAGCGACTCCACGCCTGACTCAAGTGTGGCCAGGATGGGCGCTCCTTTAAGAAAATACCCTGGAGTTAGGGCAGTAATGTTTGAGGGATCTTACGAGAGTGAAGCGAAGGACCGTGGGTTAAGAGCGGCTTCAACTCCAGTTAACAGGGTCGTGAATTCTTCATAATTAAATTTGTGGTTGCCAGCTATCTTTTTAAAATGAGATTTTCAGCTTTTTACAGCTGATTCCCATAAGCCACCCATATGAAGAGCGCTTGGGAGATAAACTGTCAATTGATACTTTGGGGAGCGTATTTTTGGACAGTGTAAGGTGGGACTTGTTTTATGAAATCCACAAAATGTCTGTCTTTCGGTAGCTCTTTGAGCTCTGATAAATATATTGCCCATTATAACTCATGATTTTTGATGGAAAGCCTAGTTGTGCGACGAAGCAAGCAAATGCTGCGAGAAAAGCGTCGTCAGATTCATACATAGCTGAAGGTGTACTGCTTTTGTCGTCAGTCAGACAAAAACAGCCACATAGCCTTTCATCAGGGTAGGAGACTTTAGCATGGATGAATTTATTAGAAAAGGTCCAGCAAAATCGACACCGGTAGTGATGAAAGGCAGAGAAAAATTGCAGCGTTCAGGTGCTGCCACAATCTGCGATCGCATTTTCTGCATATGCATAGTGCAGACCTTGTACACGAAAAAGCACTTTTTATTTGGGGCTTAAGACGGGGTATGTACACCTCTTGGCGGACCATATGTTGCATGGGGCAATGTTCGACTGAAAGAAACGACTGGCGCGCTGTTGTTGACTCGGCTATAATCGCGTAAGCGGTGTCTACGACAGTAAAGAAGAAGAAGAATGTTCGGCGTGGAGCATTAGGATGTGAATATATCTGATAAATAAGGTGGCAAATGAACACCTCTCTGGTATATCCATAGGGTGGCGTTCATTATATGTTAGGCTTAAATTAGCAAGCCGAGCATTCGCACGAAGTAGACCCTTCGTATCTTGAAGTGGGTTTAGAACTAAAAGTGAGCTCTTTTTATCAATCGGCTTGGGTTGATGCGATAATAGCGACCTTTGCTTTTTGTTAGTCTTGGTGCGTCAATGCATCACAATAGGGGTAAGTTGCTCCTTTAACTTTAAGCTTAAACCGCTCTAAAATCTTGAACATATGGGCGACCACCCCGAGGGCTCGGGGGAACGATGAAAATCGTTCAAGGATGTCAGTGTCATCCAGTGTTACATGATATGTGTCGATTTTTCGACTTCCTTGGGTAAGAATGTTGCGCATGGGCGATTGTGGCCAAGACTTGGGAAGTTCTGTTAACCATCGCGGGCCATTCCACCAGAGGGTGGTGGTGGCGAGATACAGGAATTTGGGCCCTCTTGTACATATATCAGCAAGATTGTCAGCACTGGCTACGTGTCGCCAAGCGGCTAATCCTACTAGGTCAAGTCTTTGAGGTGTTTGGTAAGAAATATAGGTTTTCCACGCGTGTGGTGGCTTTCTTAACCAAGGTAGAACTATCTCGAAACTGGACTATATATAATATTTATATAATTTGCAGTTCGTTTAAGTGGGTCTCCCCCATGGAAGTTAGTTTTGCTAGCAGCAGAGCGCCACAGAGTTCAAGTCGTGGGAGACTTACCGTTTTAAGAGGCGCAACTTTTGCTTTGGCCACTAGTAGGTGGCTTTTAGTTGCGGTATCGTTTTATGTGCGCACATATATAATGGCACAATATGCCTTTTCAGACGCGTCGCAGAGGCCGTGTAGTTCTACTTTGTATTCGGGGGAATAGTTTACACACCGTGGAATTTGTATCTGCGAAATGTCGGTCAGATTATTAGCGAACTGGGACCATTTTTCTAAGTGAAGAGGTTTCCCTTGTTCGTCTCAGTCGGTTCCGTCTAGCTATAATTCTTGAACCAGAATTTTCGCTTGTATCATAATTGACGAAAGCCACTCTGCGAGGTCGAAAAGTTTTTCCACCAAGGATAAAATCTGTCTCCTCTTTATGGCGGATAATGGGGATACGGAGTCAGTTGTGCATGAAAACTGGTCCGATATCGCATTCCATTGGATGCATAGTGTTTTTGTTGTACTTTCCTTTCCGAATAAAAGGAAATAAGTATCCAACAAATGGTCTTTTGGTATACTTTTTAAGATATTTGGGTGATTATCTCTTCTGTCTGTTCTGTTATCTTTTTTAATGGAAACCCTGCGGTGTTGAGGGCATATATTACCTGTGATAAGGACTCGTATGCTTGTGGAAGATTGTGGCTTCCAGACAGGATATCATCTACATACGATTGAGTTTTGTTGCAACCTAGTCGGAATATAAGTTGCATGTAAAAATGAGCAGTTTTTTTGCGATATTGCCATTTGACTAAGTTTGCAAACAACGCCACAAGTTTGCGACATTAATTGAGTATAACTACAGATATTTACATTTAGATTGAACAATATAAAAGATCACGATCCTTCGTACCAAAAATCAGCTAACGTTAACAAAGCAAGTAGTTAGTATCAACAAATGTAGGAAAAGTATATTTTCTAAGTGAAGAAAGAAAAGATGTTAAAGATGAATTGGTTTGCTGGGCAAATTCTGATTTCTTTAGTACCGCGATCTGAAGGTAACGTTGAAAAGAGGAAGTCCTCCTGATTAAAATTCTAGGTACCACAAATGCTTAGTTTACGAAATATTCGACTTTAAAATTCAAAAATTCTGAAAATTCGAACATTTTAACAAGCTATTTCACTACATTTAACACGCTTTACGCTTAAAATTAATTTAAATAAACTGTAGCTGTGGCAACTTTCGTTTCTCTCATAATTATAAACACTCCAACATTTTCAGCTATGAGGGTGGTAAGTGACTTTTAATTTATAAATTTAGCTAATAAAAAAAAACAACAAAATAAAAGTGAAATGTGAGCTTATTTCAATGTTGAAAATGTATATTTGAATGTACGAAATGAAAAATGTTAAAAATTTTAGTTAACCATTGTGAAATATCATATGTCCCTTATAAAAATTTTTGAAATTTAAAACGTGAATATTTTAAAAAATTTAAGTGTTACCTACATTATTTTTACATATTCCTTCTCTGGATAAGCTCCCCTCTCAGCACATATCCCATTTATACCGAAATTCTTTTTCAGTTCCCGCCTGCCAAATATCGGAATCGTGGCCTTTGCTACTTAAACACTTCCAGATAAAAATTTACATACAAAGAAATTTTTAAGAATACTTTAACATTCGTAATTTATGACCGCAGTAGGGATATACATAACGGTTGATTATTGAATATTTATCTCACGTAAATTACGCGTTAGAGACCCCTTGAAAGCAGCAACTGACTTTATCCTGATATGTAGCGTTAAGGTCACTTGGCGCTGTCGGGGGTTAACGCTAACAACATTAGTTTCTAGAAACAACAACATCATTGCATATTCAGTTTACTCACAAAATAGTGAACAAAGACAAACAGAACTTTATGATACCATTATTTTCTTGCTAGAGGGATTCAGTTGCACCTTGTATCAAAGTGTTGCTGGGGGATGTATTTAAAATTGAAAGAGGAATGTAGAATATTTAAGTATACTTTATTATTTAGCGAATACTAGCAAACTGAATGGTTTGTGCGCTCAAATCTTAGCCACAAACAGGCCTTGTAATAAGTTGCAATCACCACTGCAGGAGTAAATCTAATAGGAAGTTGAATGCGAGTATTTTGTGAGTTAATAATTGTGCAGAAATTCATTGGTAATTTTATGCATCCAATATTTTCATGTATAGCCATTTCACCATTGAGAATATCTAGAAATTGTTTTGAGTAAGCTTCAAATGTTCTTTTTCAACTTTACGCCCACTTGGATTGCTAGAGACGCTCGTCCGTTGTGATGCCTGGAAGTATTAACTACAGATCATAAAGAGCGTCGGGTATCTACAAAACGCTTAGACCTATCCACAAATTTATTGAGCTTGTCAATATCTACTCCAGCTCGTTTGCCAGGTAGAAAGTATGGCACCAAAGATGATTCAACCTAGGTTTGGCGAACGACAGTGGCGGAGAAAGTGTCTAGATGTTTCCACCTCATGGGACAATGGCACAGTCTTCAGTTTGGACATCTGTCATTACAGCCATGTGAACGTTGCGAAGAGCTAGTAGTCTCAGGGAAAGTTTGCGTTCCAAACCCAAAAGTGGTGGTTGCTGGCCAACGCTTACGAGGCTCATAGATCCACCGCCCACGTGTACGACGACAGGGAAAGACATGTCTGTTTCCATCCTAATGTAATTTGGGTATGTGCTTTTCTTGCAAACTCATCGACTTTAAAATTTCCGACGATTTCGCTGGAGCCAGGCACCTAGACAAGTGTAATGTAGAAGTAGATTGATGCTACTGCTAGTGAGGTCATACACTCTTTGTCTACCTTTGAGCTCGTTGTTATCAATTAGTTGCCTTTCGTTGTAGTACCTCTGCCGCTACTTTAAATTATGCCATTTTTGCTTGAAAGACACTGAAGTGGTCTGACAGTCGGAAACAAAAGTTGATTGAGAACTCCCGACAGAAAATTACCTTTCCAACCGTCCTCTTTATCTTCGATTCACCCGTAAAAAAGCCTCCTACGCCTCTTTAGCTACTCCGCCCCGTCTTTACGACGCGGTTGTCAAAGTCATCAGGAATGCAATAGAAGTGGGAGAGGATTTCGGAAAGTGACATTGTACGTAGTCCACCGCTGATGCCTATGAGAGCCGCTCGTTGAACACGTTCTATCTGCTTAGCTGGTGCGCTTCATCGAGGGTCCTTCATGATACAAATAGGCCTTAGAATAGTGTTAGCTTAACTACGGATCGTAAAACCAAAGGAAATTGGCTTGGTGAGAGCCCACACCAACATTACACTAAAATCGCGATGACTTTAAGCTAGATTTGATTTCATCAGCTTACGTTGAACGTGGAATAACGTGAAGTGTCTGTATGAAATCACCTGAAGGAAGTAACAGAGTTCCTCCAAATAGTTTGTCGCTATTTTTTAAATCTTTTAACATCCTATCCAAAAGCTCCATTGCAAAGCATGCCTCCTGATACGTTAGATATTGTCAGCCATTTACTTTATATATTACTTTGGTCCAGTGACATAAACCAGCAATAGTTGCAGATTATATCACTCTGTCTGCCTTGTATTGAATGTATATACACGACCCAAGTTATTAAGAAGCCGGCTTCGAGACACCCAGGAGCATAGCTGATTAAATGGATGAACTGTACACGAGAGTTATGGCATATATAATATACCAGTTTGTATACTATATTCGATTGCCATGTTTCGGATCTGTAAATGAAACAGAAATATTTAAAAACCCAGATTTAAAATCAGAAAATAATCGTATAATAGTGAAAATTCAAAATTGTACATATATTTGAATGCTGAATCATGAAAAAAGATAAACCAAAACTTCTTGTCCAAAAAATAACGTAAAAAATAGGGTGGATCACATTTAACCTTTCGGATTTTGAAAAACAGATGACGATTCTCAGACTTACCCGATATGCACACCAAATTTCGCAATAATCAGTCAGGCGGCTTCGGAGACGTTTGGAAACAAACACGGTGACATGAGAGTTTCATATATTTGATAAAAAAAAACTCTTCCAAACGTACTATATAAGGGTAGTATTTTGAGAGTGGCCACTCATTGCTAATATGCAAAGAATTGTTTTCTTTCAATAAGGATGGTTTACATTGAGTGGCGATTTCCAAAATGGTACCCTTAAATTTCCGAAATGTAATTTTGAATAAATGCATGACAAAATAGCTATAAGTGAAAACTTTGTGATGATATATACTACATACATGAAACAGTGAACTAGTCTTAAGCAAATTATTGACACTTCCTATTGGAATAAAAACGTGAACTATCTGATGATTTATACAAAAAAAATATCCGTTTTAAAGGAGGGCGTTGGCTTCTTGCGATTCACTATAAAATTATTGGTCCTCAGCGAGCGTTGGTCAACTTCTAGCAGCTCTGCAATTGCAGGGTCGTTTTGGGCTAGGGTAAACCGCTAGAGGTCTAGTGAACTCTTTGCTTTCATTAAAGTTCACGTTTAAATGGTTGTGGAAGTTATAACTCGATACCGTCTGATCGGGATTCATGCGGTAAGATTGAACATTTTACCGGATGTCAGTTGCTTCAGCTGCTAGGGACAAGATATATAAAGAATCGCCCGTACATGCCTGATCGAGACCAAAATGTCTCAAATCTAATATTTTTAGACATCCAGAAAAATAGCAGAAATAGATAAACAAACTTGGAAGAGGCTTAGAGCGCTTTGACGATAGCTGATATCTACAAAAGTTTTCATCTGGCTGCACTAATGACTTTACATTAGAGTCTAAAAGCGCAATTCAGTAAGCAGTCTCTAGTTATTATTTGAGACATTTTGGAGATCATCATAGATGTAGGACGTTCGAATAAGTGGTTGCCACTTATCTGTTAATTATGATGACCCATGAAATTCGGATATCAATTCTAATCCTACAATCGGCCGCCCTGACATGTTACTCGCCCTCGAATAACTAATCCCATTTCTTCATATTTTCTTCAAATTGTTATATCCTTCATGGACTCCTACTTTTCTTATTTCACTTGGTATGTAATAATTTTTTATTTAAAATCTCTTCTGTTTTCCAAACCGCAAAATGTCCTTGCTTGTATGCTATCTTTATAATCTCCATGCCCTCAGGTACAACTAACAACTCCTTGATGAGATCGTAATATACTAACTCATTTCTTAGTAAGATTTCTCATAGGGTCCATTCTCTAACGCTTTCCTTACTGGCCTAATTCAATCGTCTTGTCATTGAGCTTCCTCCAGTCTAAACAATAACGAGTCTTCAATCAGTAAAAAAATACAAACGTCTTAATGCGTCCACATGTCTCATTTTCGTTCCGGGTCTATACTCAAATACGTCATTGTACTCCGACGTGCTATTTCGAAAAACCCCATCTTTTAGCATTTCCCCAACTTGATCATCTAGATACCTTTGATCTTCGTACGACACTCGACAAGGCCGTTGATACCCTGGTCTCCCGTCTGTTAAAAGTAATTTGATTTGAACTGGCACATTCATCGGTTTCTGAGGCTGATATTTGTCTATCAGCGTTTTGACGAACGCTGCGTCAGAATCTCCTAAATGTGACAACTTTACTTTATCCGATTCATCATCAAATTGCATCCCTTTTCCGCCCAAAAATTTAAATTCACACTCATCATTGAAGCCCTTGCCACGACAAACCGGAAACCCTCTCACTCACTGAGATTTCAGTTTCATCGCCCACTTGAACACTTTTACTTCTAACCTCTTTTCCCGGCACTTCCGGACTAACTTTATCTTCTCACACTTGCTCGGCAGAAACCCTCTCACTCACTGATATTTCAATTTCATCGTCCACTTAAATACATTTATTTTTAACCGCCTACACATTGGCACCCGTGTCTACAAACACTTCTCTTATTCCCTTATTCCTTCCCTTATTAGGTTTTCTAAATTCCACACTGCCTTTCCTAACCACCAACTCTACTTCTTTAAGTATTCGTTTCCCAACATTGCCGCGTAGGGTATATCTTGTACTCTTACTACTTCAAACTTGACTTTCACTGTCACACCTTGTACAGTCACCTCTGCTATAAAGTTACCCATTGTTGTTACTTCGCCTTTTCCTATTCCATATAGCCGGTGTTTCTCTTCTCTGAGACTAATTCCTCCCAGCTTCCTAAACGTATCGTACCTCAATATACTCGTGAAGCATCTCGTATCTACCAATGCGCTAAACGTTATCTGGTTAATCACCGCATTCACGAAAATATAATCGCCTTTCCGTGCACTGTTTTGATCATCTACTGTGTTAATCCGCTCATTCTTCACCACGCTAACTGGTTGTAAGACTTTGCAGTCGTGGGCATAATGGCCCTTCCCATTGCACTTAAAACAAATAACGTTGTTTATTCCCCCTCGTGAGCACTCTCTAGCTAAATGACCTTCCTGATTACAACGGTAGCATCCCACTTAACCTGCCCTTCAGTACCTATACTTGCGTTTACCGACTGATCGAAAACTTTACTAGTTGTAACGGATGAACCTTTAATTATTTCATATACTCGGATTTGCTTTTTCAATTCTTTAACACTACATGTTTGATACAAACCACTTTATTCTGTCGACTATTCGGTATACCCGGAGGATGGAGTCATGTGTAGAAGTTCACGCAAGTGAGGAAAGTTCTCTGATCGCCATTCACTTGGGAGTGGCCAGAAACGATTCTTTTACATATGACTCAAGCAGCTCACGACTTCCGGTCTTTGACCAAGTATCCTCTGGGTAGCCTAAGAACATCCGTTTGAAGGCGAGCTAAAGTGAGAAGGCGAAATATTCCCCTACTTAGGGTTGTGCGCTGGGTTTGGGACCCGCCACGTAAAATACATCCCCAATGAAAAAGCGCAAACAGCCTCGGATGAGAGACCCCCCTTTTGATGACGACCACGGCAAACGATATAAGGACTATGATTTGAGGGCATGCACCTGGAATGTCCGGTCCCTTAATTGGGAAGGTGCCGCTGCCCAGCTGGTAGATGTCCTCGTAAAGATAAAGGCTGACATCACCGCCGTCCAAGAAATGCGATGGACGGGACAAGGACAAAGACGAGTAGGTCCTTGTGACATTTGCTACAGTGGCCATATAAAGAAGCGCAAGTTTTTTGTTGGATTCGTGGTGGGAGAGAGACTCCGTCGCCGAGTACTATCATTCACTCCGGAGAATGAACGTCTAGCCACAATCCGCATCAAAGCGAGGTTCTTCAATATATCGCTGATTTGCGCCCACGCCCCGACGGAAGGGAAGGACGATGTGACCAAAGATGCCTTTTATGAGTGCTTGGAGCGCACTTATGAGAGATGCCCCCGCCACGATGTCAAAATCGTGCTTGGCGACTTCAACGCCAGGGTGGGCAAAGAAGGTATCTTTGGCACTACGGTCGGTAAATTCAGCCTCCACGAGGAAACATCCCCAAATGGGTTGAGGCTGATCGACTTCGCCGGGGCTCGAAATATGGTTATCTGTAGTACTAGATTCCAGCATAAGAAGATACATCAAGCTACCTGGCTGTCTCCGGATCGAAAAACCACCAACCAGATCGATCATGTTGTGATAGACGGAAGACACGTCTTCAGTGTTTTAGATGCGCGTACGCTCCGAGGTCCTAACATCGACTCGGACCACTATATTGTTGCAGCCAAAATTCGCACTCGCCTCTGTGCAGCAAAAAACGCACGCCAACAAACACAAGGAAGGTTCGACGTCGAGAAGCTGCAATCACAACAGACAGCCGAACGATTCTCTACTCGGCTTGCACTCCTGCTCTCTGAGAGCACTTGTCAACAACTCGGTATAAGGGAACTGTGGGACGGTATTTCAAACTCCTTACGTACAGCTGCAACAGAAACCATTGGTTTTCGGAAAGTGCAAAGGAACAGCTGGTACGACGAGGAGTGCCGTGTCGCAGCGGAGAGAAAACAGGCTGCCTACCTCGCAACATTACGATCGACCACAACACGTGCGGGATGGGATAGATACCGAGAGTTGAAGAGGGAAGCGAGACGCATTTGTAGACAGAAAAAGAAAGAGGACGAAATGCGTGAGTACGAAGAGCTTGATAAGCTGGCCGACGGGGGTAATGCTCGAAAATTCTACGAAAAGATGCGGCGGCTTACAGAAGGTTTCAAGACCGGAGAATACTCTTGTAGAACCCCCCAAGGTGATCTAGCCACCGATGCCCAGAGCATACTTAAATTATGGAGGGAACACTTCTCCAGCCTGCTGAATGGCAGTGAACACACAACACCAGGAGAAAACGAACCCGATACCCCAATCGCTGACGATGGAGCAGATGTTCCATTGCCCGACCATGAAGAAGTTCGAATAGCAATTGCCCGTCTGAAAAACAACAAAGCGGCAGGGGCCGACGGATTGCCGGCCGAGCTATTCAAACACGGCGGCGAAGAGCTGATAAGGAGCATGCATCAGCTTCTTTGTAAAATATGGTCGGACGAAAGTATGCCCAACGATTGGAATTTAAGTGTGCTATGCCCAATCCATAAAAAAGGAGACCCCACAATCTGCGGCAACTACCGTGGGATCAGCCTACTTAACATCGCATATAAGGTTCTGTCGAGCGTATTGTGTGAAAGATGTGACTGATTGGACCTTATCAGTGTGGCTTCAGACCTGGTAAATCAACAACCGACCAGATATTCACCATGCGCCAAATTCTGGAAAAGACCCGTGAAAAGAGAATCGACACTCACCACCTATTCGTCGATTTCAAAGCTGCTTTCGACAGCACGAAAAGGAGCTGCCTCTATGCCGCGATGTCTGAATTTGGTATCCCCGCAAAACTAATACGGCTGTGTAAACTGACGTTGAGCAACACTCAAAGCTCTGTCAGGATCGGGAAGGACCTCTCCGAGCCGTTCGATACCAAACGAGGTTTCAGACA
Organism: Bactrocera zonata; assembly: GCA_037783105.1. Taxonomy (NCBI): domain Eukaryota; kingdom Metazoa; phylum Arthropoda; class Insecta; order Diptera; family Tephritidae; genus Bactrocera; species Bactrocera zonata. The sequence goes on from JBAWJQ010006683.1 coordinate 865,547, forward strand.
AGGCGACTCCCTATCGGTTGACTTTTTCAATCTGCTGCTGGAGAAAATTATTCGAGCTGCAGAACTTAATCGAGCAGGTACAATCTTTTACAAGAGTGTACAGCTGCTGGCGATGATATTGATATCATCGGCCTCAACACCCGCGCCGTTAGTTCTGCTTTCTCCAGACTGAACAAGGAAGCAACTCAAATGGGTCTGGTAGTGAACGAGGGCAAGACGAAATATCTCCTGTCATCAAACAAACAGTCGTCGCACTCGCGACTTGGCTCCCACGTCACTGTTGACAGTCATAACTTTGAAGTTATAGATAATTTCGTCTATTTAGGAACCAGCATTAACACCACCAACAATGTCAGCTTTCTCCAGACTGAACAAGGAAGCAACTCAAATGGGTCTGGTAGTGAACGAGGGCAAGACGAAATATCTCCTGTCGTCAAACAAACAGTCGTCGCACTCGCGACTTGGCTCCCACGTCACTGTTGACAGTCATAACTTTGAAGTTGTAGATAATTTCGTCTATTTAGGAACCAGCATTAACACCACCAACAATGTCAGCCTGGAAATCCAACGCAGTATTACTCTTGCCAACAGGTGCTACTTCGGACTGAGTAGGCAATTGAAAAGTAAAGTCCTCTCCCGACGAACAAAAACCAAAGTCTATAAGTCGCTCATTATACCCGTCCTGCTATATGGTGCAGAGGCTTGGACGATGACAACAACCGATGAGTCGACGTTGCGAGTTTTCGAGAGAAAAGTTCTGCGAAAGATTTATGGTCCTTTGCGCGTTGGCCACGGCGAATATCGCATTCGATGGTACGATGAGCTATACGAGATTTACGATGACATTGACATAGTTCAGCGAATTAAAAGACAGCGGCTACGCTGGCTAGGTCATGTTGTCCGGATGGATGAAAACACTCCAGCTCTGAAAGTATTCGACGCAGTACCCGCCGCGGGAAGCAGAGGAAGGGGAAGACCTCCACTCCGTTGGAAGGACCAAGTGGAGAGGGACCTGGATTCGCTTGGAATATCCAATTGGCGCCACGTAGCGAAGAGAAGAAGCGACTGGCGCGCTGTTGTTGACTCGGCTATAATCGCATAAGCGGTGTCTACGCCAGTAAAGAAGAAGATTCGGTATACCCTCCACAAAATATTCCATTACACTCTTTTCATCAAGTGATATTGGCTTACCAATTTCGATGGTGGAGTATAAGTATTCTTGCAAACTTTCTTGCGGTTGCTTGCGTCTATTCCTCAACGTACGATGTACCTCTGCGGCACTCAACTTTTCTCCGAATTCTTCCACCAACGCAATTTTCAAACCATTCCAATTTTTGATTCCTACCGTTCCTCGAACAATTAGCTTGACTGCTCTCTTCAGCAACTGCTTTCCATATACGAACTTCTGTAAATCGTTCAACCCTACTGTTTCCGCAACTTTATTGAACCCATCAACCCAGTGGTACACGTTATAGCTACCGTTCCCGTAAAAACTGGATACGCTATCCTCGACATCACGCAACGTAAATGGCACTCTACTTACACTTCTATCTTCTGTAGTGTACGAATTTGCTGATTCGTTATCACTTCCTACATCATCCGCGAAAGCCATGTGCTGCAACAACCTCTTTTGCAAGCCTTTTTTTCTTCCAAGCTATACTCAAGTTAAGTTCACTTAACTTCTCCCTCAACATTTCAACAGTTATACTTTTCACGGTCTCGGCGTCCATCTTACAAAATTTTTTTATATTCTCTTATATATAAGTTGAATTGTTTGACAAAACTGTGGTATGTTCAAATTTACGTTACTCAAAACATTTCTACTGATTACATTTGGTATTGTGTGGTAAATATGTGATATATACTAATTGGCGTTAGTGTAGAACAAATATTTCTAATTTGGATGGTATAGTTGTTGTTGTACGCATTCTTTTAAATAAATATTAGTGTCTATATACGTACAAACATACATATGCGTACACGTGTGAATATGTCACCAACAAAAAATTTAAGCATTGTTCAACAAAAACAACAATTGTCTAAATAGCAGAAGCATCACAAGTCAATATGGCAGCCAAATTGGCGAAGCCCAAAAGTAGTAAATTTTACAACAAAAACGATTTCATTCATAAACGCAGGCACATATTCCACAAGCGACCTCGCTTCATTCATAAAAACATATGCTGTAACATGTCCCCGACGATGGCAAAAGCTAAAAATCATAATCTTCTGGTGTTTGTTCTAAGAAAGAAGTGAGAAAGTCGATTTACAATATTTTTCCGTGGCTCGCAAAAATCTGCGTCGATATGTATGCAAATTAATTGCCGCGACAAGGGAATTTTAAAAAAATATATGTTTTACATCCACGAACGCGCGGATAAATGAAAACACGTGTGGTTCTCGTGGATTGCAGAATAAGAACCAAAACTTTATTTCTAAAATACTAATATTTATACATTTGATTTTATTATCCTAACGCTAAAGCTGAAGTGTAAGCATCAGCTAAAATGAATCCAGAACAAAGAGTTAATTACAATTTTAGCTGTTACAGCATATTCTAGCAGAACGTTAAGCGTTCTGTTTTCTTTACAAATATTATTGTTATGCCTTCTTGTGAGGGCGAGCGATATTGTTTTGATAAAAATGGATTATTGGATTCAGAACGGAAAAAGCATATTTAATTCTTAAATCATCAAAAACGTTAATTAAGATTTTTAATTAATGAGACAGTATAATTGCAAAGTGCAAAGATTCAATTTTATTTACAGTTACGGTAAGGTTGTTAAGCGGAGGCTGTCGTTAAGTTGCAAGCTCATACAAAAACAAACATATTTACGATAGTTTGTAGGCTAAGCTGTTACAGCGCACAGTGGGGTATTTGTCCCTGAAACTGTAGATCAATTCAAACGTACATTTCATTGAACAAATTTGGATTGATTTATATTATTTGCATAGTTTTTACTAAAAAAAGTCAATTCCGAAAACAGCTTAGTGGGAAATTTTTTTTTTACGAAGGTTTACATAGTATTACCAAAGAGCAAATAAACTGAAAGTTATGTTGCTATTCTTCTTCAAAAAGTATCGCGAATCGTAACTGACAGTTTTCTTCGATTGCAGGGGCGTGGTGCATCAAAAGTTCTTGCCACAGGGAAGAACGGTCAATAAGGAATATTACCTACAAGTTATGCCCAATTTGCGCGAAGCAATCCGCCAGAAACGCCCGGATTAGTGGAAGAACAAAAATTGGCTTTTGCACCACGACAACGCCCTGCTCATACACATCGTTGCTTGTGCGCGACTTTTTGGCCAAAAACAACACACTAATGATGCCGCAGCCACCGTATTCCCCAGATCTGGCCCCCTGTGACTTTTTCTTGTTCCCTAAACTGAAGAGGCCCATGAAAGGACGACGTTACGATTCTCTTGACGAGATAAAGACGGCATCGAAGGAGGAGCTGAAGAAGATAAAAAAAAATATTTTTTGAAGTGCTTTGAAGATTGGAAAAACCGTTGGCACAAGTGTATAATATCTCATGGGGATTACTTTGAAGGGGACAAAATAGATATTCATGACTAAATAAATAATTTTTGAAAAAACACAAAATTCGCGATACTTTTTGAACACACCTAGTATATTTATATGATTATACATTATTGCTACGGGTTTAAGCATCAGGAATAACAAATTAATAATCATCACTGTCCCTACTACTATAATCATCAGTATCAGTACTATCAGATTCATCATTATCATCATCATCAGGATTTGCTGGAGGAGCTGCTGATTTCAAAAGTTCCAAAACTGTTTGCGGCAAGCTCTTAGATTTTTTTGCGGGTAATTTTGTTTTACTTGAAATCAATGGATCTGAAGTAACTAAAAATCTCTTTAATATACCCTCATTACATTTTGTTCGACTACTTTTGCGAGAAAAATGCTCCCTGTATCTTTTAAAATCTTTATTTCGAGCTTCCTGTGCTTCCTCTGATAGTTGGCCAATTGGAAGCAAAGCGTGTGCTATAACTTCCGGTCCGTGGATAAAGAATTTATGTAAAGTTGGAGTCATATTATACCAGGGATAACATTCTACAAAGTATCGGGCAGTGTTTTGTGCAAAATCACGAAACTTCTCTATATCTATTTCATATCCCGAAGTAACCACCACTAATAATGTATGCATTCTTTTTATCAGCTCCAAGTCAACTTTCGTTATACTTGCAGATAGTTCTGCATTTTGGAAGAAACGTCTGGCTCTATTTCCATCATTACTATTTCCACATCCAGGTTTTGGTTGATAAATGATTAATGCAGCTTTTTCTCTAAATTCCTTTATTATTCGATTTTTATTTTCGTTTATTACATATGATTCATAAAGAAAACAAATTACCTGCAATAAGAACAACAACAAATCACATTAAATGACTTCGGTACATATATTTTTCCATACTTTAGTAAGCTTGTTCTTATATTATTGCAATGAGTTTACGATGAAAAGTTGAATATTTCAAAAAAGGCATAAAAGGGCAACTTTTTTTTTTGAATATAAGTCCAATATGCACAGATTATGGTAAATGCAAAATTATAATATAGGGCGAGTTCCAAATTGCATGTTGCTTTGTATTGTTGCGGTATATATACACAATTTATGCAATGTCAGTAATACAACCCTGCTGCTTTGTTTCAGTTTGCTTTGTGTCGTTTTGACATTTATGATAAACTTAATTGCAAAGCAACTGACAACACAATGGTGCAAAATGTGAATATTCAACTCCTTATGGGAAATTTATTGGAGTTAACTGAAATCAGTCAAAACAATTTAGCAATCGTAAGAAATTATTTAAAAAAGAAAAAGAAAATTGAATACGCAACGTTGCTTTATTCAAAGAAAAGAAAAATTGTTAGAAAAGTGCCTAAATGCAAAAGCTTCTGAAATTTCTCAAGCGTTTTTGAGAATTAGAATTATTTTCGGGATGCGTGTTTGGTTAATATTTTTAAAATATTCACTTATTAAAAAACTTTGCCAATTGCCTGTACCGAACACTCGAACTTGCGGAAATTACGAAAAGATTAGCGAAAGGAATAGAAACGCGTGCGGATTCTATAGCGGTCTAATAACAATTAACTTCTTTATTTCAGCAACTAGATGACTTAGCCTAAATCTTAAAGCTAACGGGAAAAAACAGTTGTATGCACAAAAAGGAGGTAAGTATAATTCATTTCTTTAACTTATGGTAATAGATTAAGGTGAGTATATTTAACATTATTAGGGTAAGTATACAATAATATAATTCAATATTTTATAATTTTTCTAATTAAATTTACTTAATTTAGTTTTAGGTTTAAATATATATTTTGTCGCTTGACGCAACACCGGCCACCTTGACAGGATCAGATTCCTTCAATATCCAGTGGAAGGACGGCCAGTTTGTGAATGGGGCGCTTAATCGTGCCCGTCTTGGTTGCTACTTCTGCGACTCACACCTTGCCGTCTTGCCCTTCGACGGTTGCGTCGACGCGCCCTAGTACCCACTGCTGCGGCGGCACGTTGTCCTCGTGGACGAGAACGAGGTCATTGAGCTGCATATTGCGTTTGGGGTGCAGCCACTTGTTGCGCTCCTGAAGGCCCGTCAGGTATACTTTGGCCCACTGTCGCCAGAACTGTTGCTGGAAACAGCAAACAAGTTGCCATCTCTCGCAACAACGAACTGGGTCCACTGGCACCTTCTCTGGGGGTAATGCCCGCAGGGAGCATCCTAATAATAGATGCGCTGGTGTTAACGCCTCGCCGTCGTTGGGATCTTGGCTCAGAGGTACTAGTGGGCGAGAGTTGAGGATGGCCTCCACTTCGGCCAATAGCGTTGAGAGCTCTTCCGTCGTTAGTAGAGCGTTGCCGAGTGCGCGAACGACCAGATGCTTGGCGGACTTCACCGCCGCCTCCCATAATCCGCCGAAGTGCGGCGCCCTGGGTGGTATAAAGCCGAAGCTGAATCCTTCTTCGGCTGCGAATCCCATTAGCTCTTTAGCTTGCGCTAGAAAGGCCTCCTTCAGCTCGCGCAGCTTGCGGTCGGCGCCGACAAAGTTGGTTGCGTTGTCGCTGAATACTTTCTGTGGCATCCCTCGGCGACCAATGAACCTTTTAAGGGCGAAAATAAAAGAATTAGTAGACAGGTCCGAGACTAGTTCTAAATGTACTGCTTTTCAAGTGAAGCAAACGAAAACTGCTATATAAGTCTTTACGGGTGGTCGATCACGTATTTTTAACGTTGTATTTATGGGACCATAAAAATCTACTCCACATATCAGAAAGGGTCGTAACGCTCGAAGTCTTTCAACTGGCAAATTTCCCATTATTTGGGTTTGCAACTTCCGCTTGTAATGAAAGCAGTATGTTCAATTTCTTACGGTTCTACTGCAAGCTTCTCTGGCATTAATTAGCCATATACGTTCTCGAAGAAGCGCAACCAACGCTTTTGCCCTAGCGTGGTGATTTCGAAAGTGCAGGAACCGTAAATAAGTGATAACGAAATGCGAATTTTTATTCAGTAATAATGGGAATTTGACATCGTATGGGAGAGGTGCATTTAATAGGCAACCTCCTACTCGGATTAATTTAAAGGAAAACGACGTATCCGAGTATTCATGCAAGAACGGGTTGAGTTTTTGCAAGTTAGCGGGTAGCGTCGTGCCTTTAGTCAGTTTTTGGATTTCACTCGCAAACTCAGAATGTTGAATCACCTGGACAATTTTCAAAAAACTCAAGTTTAACTCGTCTGCCGTCAGAGCTCTTCCCACAGTAGGCATTTTTGGTCGTCTGATCCATCGTAAGAAATATGCGACCACACGAAGCAACTTTTGATGAGAAGAGAATTTTTCAATAAGCTCCATTATAGTGTTATCTTTCACATTTGCAGAAAATGTGACAGCGTTTTTCTTCTTCTCTAAGGCTTCGTTTTTTGGGGAGAGCTGGAAGTGAGCGTTAATCGGCCATAAAGCGGGGTCTTCTAGGAGGAACTGTGGACCGCCAAACCATATAGAATTATTCAATTCGTCCACGTTACAACCCCGATACACTTGATCCGCAGGATTTTGTTTCGTTGGCACATGTCGCTACTGTATATTGTCAGTCAATTCTTGGATTTCGGACACTCCATTTGCGACAAGGGTTTGTAATGAAGATGAATGCGTTTTTACCCAGTGCAATACAATTTCACAGTCTATCCAAAATGTAATTTTCTCGAATCGTCGACTCAACATTGGTGCAACTCGTGACCATAATTTGGCAAGAAGGTGTGCTGCCAAGAGCTCGAGACGCGGAAGAGACTTGGTCTTCAGCGGAGCCACTCTAGACTTTGCAGTAAGCAGCATACATTTGACACCACTAGCAGATTGGCTTCGTATGTATATGCAGCATCCGTACGCTCTTATTGAAGCATCGGAGAAGCCATGGACTTGGCATGTAGCAGTCGACTCTAGGTTTACATACCGAGGAATGCTAATTGACGAGAGCTGCAGTAGGTTGGCTTTGAAATTCTGCCAGCTAGTGTCGAGGCGCAATGGAATCGACTCATCCCAATCTACTTTTTGAATCCAAAGCTCTTATAATAAGATTTTTGCTTTGGTAACTAATGGGGCTAATAATCCAAGAGGATCGAAAAGGCGAGCGGAGACTGACAATATGTTCCATTTAGTGGCTCGCAGATCATTAAAGTTGGCATCCAAAATAAATCAAAACAAATCCTCTTTCGGCAATAGTGTTTTAGTTGAATTTTTGTCATTGAAACTTAATGACTTTTCAGTGCAATCACTGTCGAAAAATTTAGGGCGGTTCGAAAACCACTTTGTTAAAGTAAATCCTGCCGAGTTTAATATTTTAATTATTTCACTTCTTATAAGATCTAGAGACTCAAAATTTTCAGATCCTGTCAATAAGTCAGCGACATAAAAGTCTCTTTTAATTTAATGGTCTCTTTTAATGGCTCAGAAGGATGCTCTCTCCACACAATAAGCTGACAATTTCTGTCTTCTTCGTGCACCATTATTTGGCGGTACATTTTAGTAATGTCTGCCGTTAAAGCGTACTTGTGTAAACGAAAACGAAGAAGAGTTGAGTACAATTCTTCTTGGATGGTTGGTTCATTCAATGAAATTTGAGATGAAGTACGACTCGAAGCGTCAAAAACAACACGTAATTTGGTTGCTGTGCTTTCGGGTCTTAAAACGCATTGATGCGGAATGAAATAGTGTGGCTCACTCGGGATCTTATTGTTTGTTGGGCTCATGTGACCCAGCGCTCTGTATTCATTCATAAAGTCCAGATACATTTTACGAAGTTCTGGATCTTTCAACGTTCTTCTCTCCAGGGCCTGAAATCGCCGAACTGCGGTTTCATAAGAGTGACCAGTAACTTACGGTCAGCTTTAAATGGCATTCTGACTTGAAGCCGTCCTGAAGGCAATACTTGAGTTGTTTTCACGAAAAATTTTTCACACTCTTTTTGCTCTTGTGTGAATTTGATGCCATTCGTTTCTGAAGGTAATTCTTCCAACGCCCAGAACTTTTGGACCACCGAATTAATTGACGTTAAGTCATCTTCAGATTGGCATAATGTGCTAGTTGCAGAAGGAGGAGGACTTAGATTGCTGGCATATTTGCCAGACACAATCCACCCTAGAAGGGTTTTCTGTAGCGTTGGTTGATTAGGGCCACTTTTAATTTGGCCAACCGCTAACAAATCGAAAAAGGTTTCTGCACCTAATAAGATATAAATCTTTTTAGATATATGGAATTCTGGATCCGTCAATTTAATATTGTGCGGAATTTTCCAGCCATCAACATTTATGTTATGGTCTGGATGATTAGCCGAAATACAACGCATTATCCAGAACTCCGCTGAAAATTCGTAATTATTTACCCGCGACTTAACAAACGCGCTTAGTTTTGTCCCCACCTTCGTGTTGGAATTTCCAATTCCTATTATGTTTAACGTTTTGTGTTGGCGACGAATCCGCAACTTTTGTGCCAAGTCCTCCGTCATAAAGTTGACTTGGGAGCCTGAGTCCAGTAACGCTCTCGCAGGAAGGTATTCACCATAACTGGTCCTCACTTGAATAACAGCTGTCGCCAACATTACCCGATCCGGCATACTCGCTGTATGCATGGCATGTGTGGTTGATGGTTGCGGGTGAGATGCAGCGGGGAAGGAAATCGGGTACTGGTGTAACAATGTGTGATGCGATCGATTGCATACACGACATCGATCCGCTCTACACTTGGACACAGTATGCCCCTTACGCAAGCAATTTATGCGTAAGAAACTGGGAAACTCATAAAGTTTTTAAATTCTGAATATTCTCCCTTGAATTTCGGCAAATTCATTTTAGGGAGTCTTGAGCTGTGAGAAGCTACGAAAGATGTTTCGGCAATTGACGTTCTATTTTTGGATAAAATATTTTTAATTATTGATTTCGTTTTAACAATTATGTCCTCTAACTCCCCTCGGGCCATGTCGTCTTCATCAATCTCTTCAATTTTAGATTGGCATTTCATTAATTTTTCGCTATGCAAATTGAGTATGTCGAGCCGACATTCCAATTCAATCGGATCTAACGACATGGTTTTTTCTAAAAGGCCCGTCTTTATTCCCAAAATACTATTTTTTGCCACCGTCCTTTGACGCTTTAATGACTTTAAGTCGATAAACTCCTTACTTGGAGAGAGGTTGGCGATAGTTGGCTTTGGCTTGCTCATTTTGCGTGTTTAAATGAAATTTCCGGAAAAAAACTACAAAGGTTGGCAACAGATGTATTAAGAATCGATAACGAAAAAAAAAAATATATATATATCGATTCCCAAATATACGAAAGCCAAACCAATAGCAATAGAGGTTGGCAACAAATATATTTGGAATCGGTTACGAAAACGAGAAAAAATAATATCGATTCCCAAGTATACGAAAGCCAAACCGATGAGTTATGCAAAATGAGCACTAGCACAGTCGAAAATTTAACGCGAAAAAATATTGTCCAATAATTAAATTTGCGAAAACACGAGATAATGTGCGAAAAAACTGACCGAATTAAGATTCTTAAATTATTCGATTTACAAAAATGTCGCACCTTAATGTAGGCAAATCCGCAATCCCAAAATTCCTTCACATTCACTTCAATATATGTATATGATATATATATGTATAATATATAATATATAATATATGTAGAAACGATATACTTGTATATATGTATGTATAAATAGGCGTAAATGTGAAAAGGGAGAGCCAAAAACTGAAAGTGTGCGTTTGCAGTTTTATTATTATTGTTTTTTTTTTTTTTTGTTTGCACCACTTTCAATAATTCGCACTCGTTACTGGTGCGTCGGCTGTTTGCCGGCGCTTACGTCCCTCTGGCACAGGATACAGTGGCAGCTCATTCCCACGATGACTTAAGCAGCAGCGGATAGGATGTTGACGATAGCAGATTGGGATGGCAGCAGCGGAGCGACGACAGTAGCAGCGACGGGATGGCAGCAGCGACGTGATGGCAGCAGCGGAGCGACGAGAGCAGCAGCGACGGGATGGCAGCAGCGACAAAATGGCAGCAACGACGTGATGGCAGCAGCGGAGTGATGACAGCAGCGGCTGAATATCAACAGCGATGCGATGATTTCAACGGGTAGCGCTGAAAACGGGTTGTCTTTTCTACCGGCACTTTGGATTCTACCGGTTGTTCAATCTTGCGGCACTTTAAGCGAAAGGGATTTTTTTTTCTTTTTTCTTTGAAACTGTAACTTAATTTTTTTTTTTAGTAGGCCAAAAACGTTTTGTGCCTTTATTTGTGCCCACCACTGTACCGCACAATAGATCACTTTTCGCACTGGTTAGTACAGCGACCACCCTTTATATTTTTTCTTTCTTTGGTGAATTTCTCGCTTTACGCTTTGTATATGTATACGCACACACTCCACAATACTTCCCTTTTCCTCTTTTTTGATTTTTTACACTGAGGTAAGTATTTCAGCACTGCACTTACACTGTATGTATGTAAATATGTATATTATTTTTTACAGATTTTCACTGGTCACAATTCGTATGTATATATGTATTTATTCTTTTTTCTTCAGGTTTCACTGCACGCACTTTATATATCGATATTTATCCTTTTTATAATTTTTTTTGTGTTATTTTTTGTTTTAAAATTTGTTGTTTTTTCACCTTCACAACCGTGAACACCGAATTCCGAAAACCGAACACCGAAAAGGGTACACTTGGCAATTGGTTGCGAAAAAGAAATCTTTGTAGTACGAGCAATTTTTTCACTGAGTGTAAATTTCGATAAAAAATTTTTTGCTTAAACACGCACTTGTCCCTGCTCGGGCGCCATGAAATTTCTCAAGCGTTTTTGAGAATTAGAATTATTTTCGGGATGCGTGTTTGGTTAATATTTTTAAAATATTCACTTATTAAAAAACTTTGCCAATTGCCTGTACCGAACACTCGAACTTGCGGAAATTACGAAAAGATTAGCGAAAGGAATAGAAACGCGTGCGGATTCTATAGCGGTCTAATAACAATTAACTTCTTTATTTCAGCAACTAGATGACTTAGCCTAAATCTTAAAGCTAACGGGAAAAAACAGTTGTATGCACAAAAAGGAGGTAAGTATAATTCATTTCGTTAACTTATGGTAATAGATTAAGGTGAGTATATTTAACATTATTAGGGTAAGTATACAATAATATAATTCAATATTTTATAATTTTTCTAATTAAATTTACTTAATTTAGTTTTAGGTTTAAATATATATTTTGTCGCTTGACGCAACAGCTTCTTTGAGACCATAAAAAAGATGCCTTCTGATGTGTTTTATTCTCATTTCCGTATGGAAACTGCAACATTTGAGGTAAAGTAAATTACTCAAAATATGATAAATATTTTGCATACTTAATCATTTTTTATAGGAATTGTGTGATGTATTGAAGAATGCATGGAGTACTCGTGAGCGACGTGGTCCAACTGGCATATCTTTAAAAAAAACGCTATATTTAACAATATGGAAACTTGCTAATCAATGTAGTTTCCGCGATGTCGGTGACAGATTCAACTTCGGCCGTGGAACCACCTATAGAGTTTTCATTAAAACAACAAGGCTTTTGGCTAATCCCAAAAGACAGCTCATCAAGTTCCCGTCTACGGAAATTTCACAAAGGAAAACAATGGAGCTATTCGAGGCAAGCAGAGCGGTTGTGTCGACGGGACCCATATTCGTATTCCACAACCTTCAACAGGCGGTATAAGTTATTATAACAGAAAGGGCACAAGCTCAATTGTTCTGCAGGTATCATAAATCAAATATCCACATTAAAAGCAAAACTAATATAAGATATAGAGAACTGCGATTCACCGACACTTTTGTGGGATACCCCGGCCGATGCCACGATGCTTTAGTATGGCAGAACAGTCCACTTAAAAGGGCAATTGTCAACAATCATATTCCCTTTCCACCGAAATGTCACCTTTTGGGTGATGGGGCTTACTTTTTGGAAACATATATGATGGTTCCATATAAGAACAATGGATTTTTAACACCTGCACAAATTATATTCAGCAATGTTTTAGCTTCCACAAGAGTGTGTGTGGGACAAGCTTTCGGTATTTTGAAAACCAAGTTCCGTATTTTAAACTATGTTGATGTACAAAACCCCAAAGTGGCTAAACAAATAATAATGTCATGTTTGGTACTCCATAACTTTATAATTAACAATGAAAAGCCTTCTGAAATAGTGTACGATGAAAGCGAACATTTTCATATGTCCCTTAATGCACAACAATATTTGGTTGCAGCAAGTGATAAAAGAAATTGGTTAACTACATTATTTTCTGCTTGAAGAACGCAATAAAAACATTTTTATTGTAGAAAACTTGTCTTTTATTTGGTATTTAAAAATAACCCATTGTATGAAATAACATAATTTTTATTACGTTTTACACATACTACTTTAAATGACCAATTTATCAGCGTTTGAATTACGAATGTTGGACAAACCCTCACGCAGCTTCTTCATCTCTTTAACCTTTTCCCGTTCCACTTTTAGCTTTTCTTTTTCACAGTCCAAAAATTCCTTCAAAACCTTTTTATCTTCCTGGCTTTCAGCGCGCAAGTCCAAAACATCGCATCGAGCCCGTTTCCGTGGGGGTTTTTTATCTGTGTCACTATTAGCGTCATCTGCGATGTGGTCATTTATACCAGATAATATGTCACTTAAAGATAAATCCAAAAGTTCCTCTGGTACAACGATGTCGGTCCTGATTCTCTAAATTTCGTCCATTTGATCAAAAAACTCCCACGTTTTAGCAGCCTCTCCAGACGTTTTATTCCGCCTCTTAATTCTTTCATACGTTACCATGAAGTTCATAAACTTTCTGGTTATGTCATCCCGTGAAAAAGGAAACTCTGCATCTACTCCCTTAATTTCACGGAGCACCTTTTCCCAAAGGACGGACTTCTTTTTCCTTTTGGCGCAAAAATCAACTTCATTGGACAGCCTTTTATTTAAAAGCAACAGTTTCCTTTCATGCGTCCACTTTTTATCACTGAAAAGGAGGAAAAAGATATTTAAATAAGAATATCATCTTATTTAATCACAAATTTCACTATTTAAAGATTTTTAAGCCTACCTTTCTTCTTCAGCCATTATGTTTTGTTTGAGCATGATCAAAATTTCTAATGCGTCATATGCTTGATAATCGGAACGGAATACATTGCATATTATAAGCAGGTTGCATTCAGGAAGTCGATACTTTGTATAAATACAAAGCAACATGCAACTTGGAACTCGCCCATACACTCACGCACAAAAAAATATATGTATATATAAACATGAAAAATACTATTTTTTTAAGGTTTAAAACAAAAATCAATTAAAAAGATAAACACACTTTTTTTCAAACCCAAATATACAATATAAACACTTGAACTACCTGAGGTTGAATGTTCCATATTATTTTAAATTTTTCTTTGGAAATTATTTTAAATTACTTTAAATCTTTCTTTGGGAATTATTACGAAAAAATACTTTAGTCCCCGACGAAATTACACAAATCACCTCTTGCTAACAAACTTGTTATAAATAGTCAACTTTGTGAGCTTAGTGTTGGAAAACGATTGAGAGGAGAACAAAAATACTTTAAGTTAGTGATGTGAAATATTGTCTAATTTTACGTGGTACCAAATACATTAAACATATTTCAATTTCATTTTTTGAATTAATTCGCTAAATCAGTGTGAAATAACCCTGTGTGCAGCGGCAAGGGAAGCGGTGACAATCGGCGGCCATTCGTTTATATTTTTCGGCACAGCTTGGAGTTTCTACCAATGTTGTGACGCTTTGTCGTCGCGTCAGTGCTTCGACAGATTGACTCTTTGACAAAACGTGAGCTTCGGGCATTGATTGTCCGAGACAACGGAGATGCGAAAGATGCGTGCGACGCTTGTTATTATGAATGTATGTACATATGTACATATGTACATATGTGGCTCGCATTTGCTTTCGTATACAAATGCGCCAAAGAAATAATATAAAAATGCATATGCCATAGAAATTCTCTTGGTACAAATGTAGATATGATAAGGGAATAATGGGAACATACATATTTCATGAAGGTCATCAATTTTCCTTGAAGAAATGAAGTTCATTTACCACATCTTTTACTTCGTAATAGTGGAAATAAATATAATTTATTTGAAATATTGATTTATTTAAAAATTAAAAAATAAAATTTAAGAGAAATACAATAAAATTATTTTAACGTAGTTTCTCCCGATTTTGTAAAAAAAATTAAAATTTTTATCTGGTTAAATTTGTAATAAATTAATTTATCGATAAGTACCAACCAATCAATTTAGATGATTTCACTTGCACTCACATTCGCGAGAGTATTTAAAAAGAAAAATTGTTATTTATTTAAAGGGTACAATTTATTTAAAGTAATCGTTTATTTACAATACAATGTTTTGTGAAAATATATCGCGTCGAATCGAGATAGAATTCGTTGAATCACTGTCAGAGGAAAAAGTGGGAAATCCGCGGCGCAGTGTAGAAGCGAAAGTTGAGAAGCCAATTGCCTAGACGAATTTAATGTTGAATTGTTTAGGACGAATTATTGATGGTCGAATGTTGTTGTTTGTAGGTACTGGCAAAAGGTGTCGGCGCGGCGCAGTTTAAAAGCGAAAGTGACTCTGCTTTCTCCTTGTCCATCCTTTTTGATGAGTGAGTTGGTGTGTGGTGAATTGTATTGCAGTGGCATCCTGTGGTGAATTGCGCTGTTTCATTAGGATGGACCAGTTTTACCGGGTAGAAGGGGTGGATGCTTAACTCATTTAAATATCCTGGGCCCCCTAGGCGAATATTTTGCCTAGTATTACGTATATACTGTCTATTTCGGCGTACTGTTGGTAGAGCAGCCGAGGGCACAGAACGCATGCTATAAATGTTGGAAACGGGTTTGGTTTTAAACATACTTAGTATTTTGTATGTACATATGCCTTTACGTGGGTACGATAAGAAACCATACTTTACGGATTTATCAGTTTGTAACTGCTTTTCATAGTTATTATACATGCGGTTGTTTCTTTGATAGGTTTATATTTGTGTTCTTATTTCAAATTTCTTTACCATCGGCTTGTTAAACTAGTTTTTGATTATTTGCCTTTTCTTCGACATCAGCTTATGAAGGATGGTAACTCTACGCCTGGCTCAGATGTGGCTAGAATGGGTACGCCTTAGCCCTTCAGTTAGGACTATGAATTAGAGGGATCTTGCGTGAGAGTGGCCGGTAATTGCGAACGGCTTCATTTAGAATTATAATTTTTTAAGTGGGATGTTTAAGTTGTACAACAGATTCCCACCAACTACCTCTAGGAGGAACGCTTATGTAGGTGCGATAAGAGCTGCCTTTGCTTTTGGTAAGTCTAGGTGCGTCACTGTATCACATTGGGAATTTGGTGATCCCTTAACGTTAATTTTGAGTTGTCCCATATTGTATTTATAGGTGTCGATTTTTCGACTTTTTGGAAAATTTTGTATATGTAATATTTAAGTGCGTATGCACTAATTTGACAAGTCGAAGTGCACCACCGCTCTATAATTTCTTCAGAATTTTTTTTTTGTTTTTCCATTATTGGCGAAAGCCATCCTGCGGGGCCGAAAGATTACAAACATATATTTGTGTTTTTATATGAGGTTGTCAAAGGGAATCTGACCTTGCTTTTCCTACCTTTTTGTGGGGTGGAAAATTGTGGCTCTAGTGGTTGTCGTACGACGTACCGGCCATTATTTGATCGAATAGTTATGGGGGGAAGTCCCTTTAAGTTTTGAAATTTCCTTAATTGTATATTAAGGTATTTGTTTTCATTATACTCAACTTGATTTGGTATGGTGGTGACTAGTTCTGTAACCAGTCCACTTTGTGTTTCGCTATGCAGCGTTTGAGATTTTTGTGCCTTTGAGCAGCATGGTGTCTCTAAGCAATTTTTCGAATTTTGGGTTTCGTGATTTGCTTTTGCAATTAAACCCGGGGTTCTTTTTGTGCTATTAAATGCGCTCTTTTGAGTTGAGCTAGGAAATATGCTGTAGTGAAGCATTGAATGGTGTCTTTTGTGACAATATAAGCAGTTAAATTTGCTTTTGCAATTTTTAAGATAATGTGTATGGGACAAGCAGTTTGTACAGAGTTAATATTTAAGTTTTTAAACCTCTGGCAAAATATAAGTTTATGCCCTCTTTTACATAGTTCGCATGACGTATGTTTTTTCTGTTCGGATGTGAACGATTGCGTTTTGTAGAAGTTTTTGTTTGAATTAATTTTGTTACTAACTTGGGGTCTATTTAAGCTTTCATTCTGGTCGTGTTTGTTCTTAACTTTGAGTTTCCTTTTTAATTTTAGGCAAGTTTAATAGTGTCGTTACTTGCTTATCGACCAGTATTCTTTCGTTTTCAAATCTAGCTTTTAGAGCTTCCCAAACCAAATTGAAATTATCGTCATTTAATGCGAACTGTTTAACTATTTCGCCTGCTTGGCCTTTTGTTTTGTATCGGAGGTGATACAGTTTTTGTGCCTTTGATAGTTGTGGATGGTTGATGTAAACGGCTGTGAACATGTCCCGGAAGGACGGCCATTCTTCATAACCTCCATAAAAGGTTTCTGTATCACATGCAGGCACCTCGAGTTGGATGCCTGAACTTGCCTCTTGATTGTCTATTTGTGGCAGCTCTACTCTACTGTGGGGAGTAGGTGCAATTGCTTTAATGAGCTTTAATTGATCGGAGATCATAGCTTTCGTTTCTTCATATTGGTCCAAGCAGTTTTCAAAAATATCGTAAGCCGGTGATTTAAAATTTTGTGGTAGATCTGAATTGTCAGAATCTACTATTGCGTCATGAGCCGCTTGGAGGCGAGTCCAAAAATTTTTGAGATTTTGGCTTTTTATTTCTAATAACGATTCCGAGTTTTCGTGAATCGGTGAAGAGGCAAATCTAGGGCAGTATCTTGTTAAACTGTCACTTACTGAAATAAATCTAGCAACCTGTTTTGAGCGTGTAGCTCCAGGTGTACTTTGATTTTTGTTATTGTTCATTATTTTGGTTGTATGTACTAGATATTTATTACTGATTACTTTTTTAAGTATGTATAAGTTTTTTTTTTTTTTGTAACAGACGTGTTATTTTTTTTTAAGTATTTCTATATAGGTATATAGGCACACCCTAATAATTGGCTTGTATGCATGTGTTGTTATGCAATTGAGAGCTCGTTTGAGAGATCAATTCTCTTTTTTGATTAGTATGCACAAATTGTTTGTGCTAATGTGTACGAGCAAACAATATGCTGTAAAGCTTGTGTAGTTTTGCTTTTTTTTTTGTTTGGCAATATATTTGCACAACGAAAAGAGAGCGGGAAACAGGATTCGGTAAAACAGATGTTTTCCGTATGTGCTATTATATATATGTACATATGTAAATGATCATATGTTCTAATATTTCTGATTTTACAAGTATGTAGTTTGTATGTTAAGGTTTCGGTGTATATTTTTTATGGTATATATGTACATATATTAATAAAATATGAGGAGAAATATATTTCCACTTGATATATGTATATGCGAATATGTATGTGGCTGTTTTGTTGTTTAAAATTTATTTTATGTGTTGCTTTTTATGTTAAGATTTTAATGTTTGCCTTCCCTTACATATTTTAAGCAATCCTGCTTATTACTTGACCAAGTATAAGAGGTATTTAATATTTATTTTGTTGGAAGGTTTATTGTGTTTGGAATAAAGAAAGATAAGCATATAAAGGCATTCAATTTAATACTTATATGTTATGATGTTTACACTTATGTATACCTTTGCATATGGTATATATGTATATATCATATGTATTTATATTATGCTAAGCCGTATTGAGCCTTTTACCGCATTTGGACTTTTTTTGTATCAAGCCGTTAAAGCGTATTTTTATTACAAGTTCAGATAAAACTGTAACATGAGCCATACATATTTGCATATATTAAGTTAAGATGAAAAGAATACGCTCACTTTGTACTCGGTATGATATGTTTTGTAGGGTGTTGTATGTACATGTGTTACCTTATCGTCTCTTCTTGCTTTGTTTCCCGTCCTGTGCTCCAGCTGACTACCACCTTGTGCTGCTGTGTTGCGGGCGATGAGAGTGGGGAAATGAAGAACTCTGGATACTTTGGCTGGTATTTGTATATTTGTTATAATTGTTCGCGCCCGATTGTTTGTTTTTGTGTATTTTTGTTGAATTTTATTGTTTTATTGAATTTTTAGCTTTCGCGCCCGTTTATGTTTCGTTTTTAGGTTTCGCGTCTAATATTCTGTCTGTTGTTTTTGGGTCTTTTTATGTTGAAACTGTTATTAATATTTTGACTTGTTCTTGTGCTTGTCAGTTCACCTTTTATATATTTTAAGAGCACTCCACCCCACTTTCTTTTGTTCCTTTTTTTGTTTATTTTATTTTTTCTTTTTGTTCTGTTTGAGTCACTGCACTTTCGGACTTCGATTGCCACCAAATTTATTTATTATTGTTATTATGTTAATTGTTATTGTTTTTAATTTGTCTATTATATGTAGGTGCCTTTCGTTAAGGTTCGAAGGACCATGGTTAAATTTGTAATAAATTAATTTATCGATAAGTACCAACCAATCAATTTAGATGATTTCACTTGCACTCACATTCGCGAGAGTATTTAAAAAGAAAAATTGTTATTTATTTAAAGGGTACAATTTATTTAAAGTTATCGTTTATTTACAATACAATGTTTTGCGAAAATATATCGCGTCGAATCGAGGTAGAATTCGTTGAATCACTGTCAGAGGAAAAAGTGGGAAATCCGCGGCGCAGTGTAGAAGCGAAAGTTGAGAGGCCAATTGCCTAGACGAATTTAATGTTGAATTGTTTAGGACGAATTGTTGATGGTCGAATGTTGTTGTTTGTAGGTACTGGCGAAAGGTGCCGGCGCGGCGCAGTTTAAAAGCTAAAGTGACTCTGCTTTCTCCTTGTCCATCCTTTTTGATGAGTGAGTTGGTGTGTGGTGAGTTGTATTGCAGTGGCATCCTGTGGTGAACTGCGCTGTTTCATTAGGATGGACCAGTTTTACCGGGTAGAAGGGGTGGATGCTTAACTCATTTAAATATTATCATTTTTCGGAAAACAATGGTTCATATAATACACAATAATCACGCAGATGTGACTCACAGGATGCTTTTTTACGTTCTCGGTGCGACTTTGTATATTATTCTTCAAAGCTTTTATCTTCATTTATTCTCGCATGAATTCAGTCGTTTTACAAACATTTCTGCCAGAGAACGTACTCATTTCTGCTAAATAGCAGCGAAAATGGTGAATTCCTTTCTACAACTCTATCAGCTCTATTAGCTGTAAAATCGAACATCATACAGAATTTAATTTGCACCTTCTCTATGCTTTAAGTTCTCTGGTTAATGTATGAACTTGCATAAATATCGACGCAGATATTTGCAAGACGCCGAAATATTTTGGAATTGTAAAATATTTTAAATCGACAAGAGTTATGTTGCCACTTTTGACATATTTTTTGTGCTTTGCAGGTTTGACACTTTTCCGTTCTAGAAGGAACATCAGAAATTGTTCAATTTATGACTTTTAGCTTTTGCCATAATCGCAAAAAGCCCTGTTTGTTTTATGAATGAAGCTAGCTTCTAGCTTGAAGTTGCAATCGTGCCTGTGCATTACCCGCGGACCAGAAGAAAAAAAATCAAATAATAAACTCTGTATGTAAAACCCTGTCGGATTGGGCATATGAAGTTTAGTCAAACGTAAAAATAGAATCTTTTAAAACGGAGAAAATTTACACAATAAAAATTACCAGTATCCCAAGACGTTCCGACAACTTAGAGGAATTTTAGGATTAACGGGATACTATAGAAAATTTATAGAAATTACTTCAAGGAAGAAAATGGTAAAATATTGCAGTATAAGACAACAATTATTAATCTCGATCATGAAGGCATAGTTGCTTGTAAAACTCTAAAAAGAGCGTTACAAAAACAAATTGAATTAGTTCGACCAAACTTTGAGAAGAAAATAATTTTAACTACTGATGCATCTAATGTTGCTGTAGGTGCAGTTTTATCCCAAGAAGGAAGAACTACTAAACTTTACCGAACAAAATTACGCAACAAACGAAAAATAATTATTTGCCATAGTTTGAGAATTGAAGGCATTCTTCTTCTTCTTCTTCTCAATTGGCGTTGACACCGCTTACGCGATTATAGCGCGCCAGTCGTTTCCTCTTTTCGCTACGTGGCGCCAATTGGATATTCCAACCGAAGCCAGGTCCCTCTCCACTTGGTCCTTCCAACGGAGTGGAGGTCTTCCTCTTCCTCTGCTTCCCCCGGCGGGTACTGCGTCGAATACTTTCAGAGTTGGAGTGTTTTCGTCCATCTAGGCATCATGACCTAGGCAGCGTATCCGCTGTCATTTAATTCGCTGAACTGTGTCAATGTCATCGTACAGCTCATCGTTCCATCGAATGCGATATTCGCCGTGACCAATACGCAAAGGACCGTAAATCTTTCGCAGAACTTTTCTCTCGAAAACACTTAAGGTCGATTCATCGGTTGTTGTCATCGTCCAAGCCTCTGCACCATATAGCAGGACGGGAATTATGAGCGATTTATACAGTTTGGTTTTTGTTCGTCGAGAGAGGACTTTACTCTGCAATTGCCTACTCAGTCCGAAGTAGCATCAAAAGGGGGGTCACTCATCCGAGGCTTGTTGTTCCTTTTCGTTGGTATGATTTTTTACATGGCGGGCCCCAAACCCAACGCACAACCCTGCGGAGGGGATTTTTCGCCTTCTCACTTTATCTCGCCTTCAAACGGATGTTCTTAGGCTACCCAGAGGATACTTGGTCAAAGACCGGAAGTCGTGAGCTGCTTGAGTCATATGTAAAATAATCGTTTCTGGCCACTCCCAAGTGAATGGCGATCAGAAAACTTTTCTCACTTGCGTGAACTTCTACACATGACTCCATCCTCCATTGAAGGCATTACGGCATTATACTTATACAGTAAAAGGTCATCAGCCATTAGCATTTGCAATGTCCGAAAAAAATTCAAATGTTAAAATGAAAGGAGGGAGAGCTTTTATAGAGCAGTTTTCTCCAAAAATAATTTACAAACCAGGAACAACAAATATAATTGCTGACGCATTATCAAGACAAGTATTAAATAATTTAACTTGTGCAGGTGAGCCGAGTGACTCAAGAGATTCACTAATAGAAACCCAAAATTCTGCAAAATGTAGCGATGAGTATCAAATTCATGAAATAAAAAAAACACGTTTGAATCATTTAAAGCAACAGA
Organism: Bactrocera zonata; assembly: GCA_037783105.1. Classification (NCBI taxonomy): domain Eukaryota; kingdom Metazoa; phylum Arthropoda; class Insecta; order Diptera; family Tephritidae; genus Bactrocera; species Bactrocera zonata. The sequence continues at coordinate 887,463 of JBAWJQ010006683.1, forward strand.
ATTTACTATTTTTCGTTTTTTAATAACAAACGATTTTTAATTGAATATGACAGACCCGAAAATATAATTGGTATTTTAAAATAATATGTGAATCCAAAAGTAGTTAGTAGTAGTACTTTCAAAAATATACCTGTAGATAGGTCTTCTTTTAGAAATGGAACTAATCTTGGAAGAGGAGTAGTGGCTCTACATGGCCTTAATAAATTTATTTGCCTTCGTAGTTTCGTATTGTTTGAGGCAGTTCTCATATTTGGCTGACGCCGAAGATTTCAAAGAGACATGACACGCCCACATATTACCTATATTTAAAATTTTTAAATTTAACCCGATTCTTTATTGTCGTTAATAGGAGAAGCTGCCGTGTGTAGTTTCTAATAAAACTGCCACTTTCAGTTATGAACCCCGACACTGAATTATCTTTGGTTATTTTTGGTTTGGGAGTTTGGTTTGAGCGTGTATCTTCTGCAGACATGATTTGTAATTTAACATCATCAACCATTTTTGGAATTTCCAATGATTCCAGTTCAGGAGGATTGATTCATGTGTACAAGTTCACGCAAGTGAGGAAAGTTCTCTGATTGCCATTCATTTAGGAGTGGCCAGAAACGGTTATTTTACATATGGCTGAAGTAGCTCACGACTTCCGGTCTTAGACCAAGTATCCTCTGGGTAGCCAAAGAACATCCGTTTGAAATCGAGCTAAAGTGAGAAAGTGAAATATCCTCTCCACAGGGTTGTGTGCTGGGCTTGGAACCCGCCACAAAAAAAACACCCCCAATGAAAAGGAACAAGAGAAGAGAAACCCCCCTTTTGATGACGATCATGGCAAACGAATTAAGGTTAACGATTTGAGGGCATGCATCTAGAACGTCCCTTAACACGTTGACTGCCAACTACGAGGTAACTCGTAGTATGATTTCCCTTCCAGGAAGCCAACTACGAGGTATCTCGTACTACCTAAAACTACCACTTTTTGTGTAGCTACGAGTAAAACCGTATGTTAATAGTGTTAATATCGTTAAATGGCTTCTGGGAAAATAAAAAAATTTTGGGTTTGGCTTCCGTGAGCTTTTTTTTTTTATTAAAAAAAAAAAAATTTTATGGAAAAATTCATTCAATATAATGGAAAAATTAGCTCAAATACAATAAATAAAAATAAAATTATGATAATTTTAATAAATAATAATAACTATAAAACAAAATACTATAAAAAGAAAAATTATGTTTTTTTAAGAAAAAAAAGGACCTACCTACTACGAGATAATTCGTAGCGTTCTTTCCCAGACGCCAACTACGAGATAACTCGTAGGCCCTTTTTCTCCTTAAAAAAACATCATTTTTGATTTTTGATGATACCAATGATCTAGAAAAAGAGTTTTTAGTAATATAATGTGAAAAAATCAAAATGTCATTTTTGGACAGTTTTCAGAAAATGGCCTTGGCAGTCAACGTGTTAATTGGGAAGGTGCCACTGCCCAGCTGGTTTATGTCCTCGTTAGGGTGAAGGATAACATCAACGCCGACAAAGAAATGCAATGGACGGGACAAAGACTGAGGCGAGTAGGTCCTTGCGTCATTTACTACAGTGGACATACAAATGAGCGTAAATTTAGTATGCGATTCGTGGTGGGAGAGAGACTCCGTCACCGAGTACTGGCATTCACCCCTGTGGATGAACGCCTAGCCAGGATCCGCAGCAAAGCGAAGTTCTTCAACATATCGCTCAGTGGCGACCACTCACCGACGGAAGAGAAGGACGATGTGACCAAAAATACCTTCCATCAGCGCTTGGAGCGCACCTATGAGAGCTGACCATACCGATATCAAAATCGTGCTTGGCGACTTTAACGCCAGGGTGGGCAAAGAAGGTATCTTTGGCACTGCGGTTGGTAAATTCAGCCTCCACGAGGAAACATCCCCAAACGGGTTGAGGCTGATCGACTTCGCCGGGGCCCGAAATATGGTTATCTGTTGTACTAGATTCCAGCACAAGAAAATACATCAGGCTACCTGGCTGTCTCCGGATCAAAAAGCCACCAATCAGAGGCCGAAATTCGTAAGTACGGAGAGCTTAATAAGCTGACCGACAGGGGTAATGCTTGAAAATTATACAAAGATATGGGGCGACTAACAGAAGATTTCAAGACCGGAGGATACTCTTGTAGAACCCCCAGAGTAAGATAAGAACCCTCAACATCGCATATAAAGGTGTATCGACCCACCGTCAACAAACTGATTGGACCTTAATAGCGTGGCTTTGCGGTTGGAAAATCATTAAGAATAAGAAAATCAATAAGAGACCAGATATTCTCCACGCGCCCAATCATGGAAAAGACCCTAGAAAAGAGAATCGACACACACCCCCCGGATTTGTGGAAGAACAAAAATTGGCTTTTGCACCACCATAACGCCCCTGCTCAGACACATCGTTGCTTGTGCGCGACTTTTTGGCCAAAAACAACACACTAATGATGCCGCAGCCACCGTATTCCCCAAATCTGGCCCCCTGTGACTTTTTCTTGTTCCCTAAACTGAAGAGGCCCATGAAAGGACGACGTTACGCTTCTCTTGACGAGATAAAGACGGCATCGAAGGAGGAGCTGAAGAAGATAAAAAGACAATGATTTTTTGAAGTGCTTCGAAGATTGGAAAAACCGTTGGCACAAGTGTATAATATCTCATGGGGATTACTTTGAAGGGGACAAAATAGATATTCATGACTAAATAAATAATTTTTGAAAAAACACAAAATTCGCGATACTTTTTGAACACACCTCGTATATTCGATGATGCATTCCATATCTAATAACGTGTCATATCAGCATACAGCAAAATCATCAGTTTGACAGACTGCGATTTCGATTTATTAAAATACTAACTAACGGGTGCAATGCTGATACTAATTACAATACAGAAAAACTGTGAACGTTGTATATAAAAACATAGCGGCCAGCCCCGGCTTCGCAAAAAATAAATTATATAGTCTACTATTCTAAACCTGCGTTCCCGCTCGCTAGTTGTCGTGAGGAATATCATTTATCGTGATAACAATATAATGGAAAAGTTAAATTTGCAATCTACATTTTTTATTGATTTCGTAGATCACTTAAGGAATAGTACATACAAAAATACGTCTGATGTGACAACATCTTCACAGTCTCTGCATCTGCATCGTATATATCGGAAATTGAATGCTCTACAACACTGGTGTGTGAAACTATCGCAATAGATGACTTTTTGAAAGTATTTTCAACCTTTTTTGCAACTATTTCTGTAACCTCTTTACTCCTAGGTTCATAGTTATCGCCTCGGAGTCGCCCTGATCTTGGTAAGTAGGTAACTGGGACTCAGAGAGATTGTACGGATATATGCCAAACACAGGACATTTCTGTCTAAATTTAAATTTAGATACAGACATTTTGAGTTCTGTGCTCTGTTGAGATAATATAAGTGATAGCACTCGGCGAAATCAACGACAAGAGTGAAGGAACTCGATGAAAAAATATTTGTGTGGAGACCTATCCGAACGTGTGAGTGATAGCAATCGGCGAAATCAACGTCAAGAAGTGCGGCCGCAAGCCGATTTTCACCTTGCGCTGCGGCGCGCCGCATTTTCTCTCGTATCTCGGGAACGGTTCGTCCTACGGACATGATCACATATACCATTTCGGTGGCAAATGACGTGACAAATAACTTTTGTTTTATACATTTTGCCATGAGATGCGTATTTCAGGCGCTAGGTAGACAATTTCACGCTTTTAGGCGAATTTCCGAAATTTCAAGGCCGGAGTTGGGGTTGAAGATGCAATCCGATCTCAAAACAAAAAGTTGTATTGGAATCAGGAAGTACTAAGGCAACTTTTCCGCACTATTAGAAATCCCGAAACGAAAAAGTCCGGAATCGACGAACCCTATTATACACCTCTCAAGTGTGCAAAGGAAGTCGGGCCTTTTACAATATGCAGTAACAGAAAAAAGATAAAAAAATCATTCGCTGTTGTTGGCATGAATCACGTAGACTCTGCCAAGAACATCCCTTTTTTTACTCTGAGAAAACCACTAACCGACAATGCTGAAAGTGACGTGATCACTGCCTTTATTGATGTATTTACATAGTAACATATTGGATTGACTTTATTGAATTGCACAACTCGATAATGTGGGCATCAAAAATTTTCAAAAGGAGCGAGTTATAAAGAACGATCCATCGGTTATCAATATCATGATTTCGGATGGTAGCTATTTGTCCATCGTTTTCTGGCAATGGTCGACGATCTTTGTGATATCTGTCATCGCTAGTACTTGTTTCAATTTGGAACGACTTCGGAAGTTTTTTGCATTATTAAGAATTTCATATACATAGAGAATTCGGAATTGAAGTCCAGCAAGGGCCGTGTACCGTACATTTCTTGACGATTTCATACAGGATAGGATCTTCATATTTATCCGGTAATTCAGCTGAATTTGGTTTGGTCTAATTTTGTTCACTCACCACAACAGCGGGTGTACATGTAGCAAGCCACGTTTCTGCCATTCTATTGTATACGAGTACAAATGACAGCGCGGCGAACCGAATATGAGCCTTGTTAATGAGGTGCAGGAGTTTCTGTACTTTTAAATGGAAGACTCTGTTAACTACGTTGTTTCTGTCTTGTAGAGTTAAATTGGTATTCGTATTTTTTTGACTTCTGATCAATTTGGGTTACATGGTGCAGTCATAAATAAATCAGGTTTGCCGTAATTTTATGGCGTATTGCGATGTTTCATATATATATCAAGGTCCACCTGTTGCGGTGTTCATTCGCCTGTAAAGCATTCTGAAGATAAACGTAATTTTCGTCTCTGAATTCAGTTTGATTATTGCGAATGTGGGCCAATCTCTGAATCTATTTTTGCATATTGATCAACCAAGTTTTGTTTTGTTAACATTCCATATACAAGTAAGCCTCCTACAACGCGATTCGCAAAATGCGGACATTTTCTTACAACGCGATTTTTACGAAATTTTCTTTCAAATATTTACTATTTTAATTTGAAAAAGATTTTTTCTATATTTTGATAGCTATCTTTTTTTATAGTATTGCCACCCTACACTCGAACAAGTGTTTACAAAGTGGCAAACAGGTACGTAATTAATAATTAATAAAATTAAAAAAAGCGTTTGCCCGCGGTTTTAACATCACACAACGACTTATGCTACATTCATTTGATGTAATAATTTTTTTGTAAGTTTGTTGTCGGCATTGCAAATAAAAACATCCATCTAAAGCGTGTAAAAAATTGTGAAAAAATATTCAGTCTAATTCCAATTAAATGGTACAAATTTGCGAAACAATTCTTGTTTTTTTTTTAAGAGTTTTGATAAAATTATTTTAATGTGATTAAGTAAGTTTCTTTTAAACCTTATTTATATGTATGTAATTTTATTTAAATGCAAATAAATTTAAAATGCCGAATGAAAACGAAAATTTTTAACCCTTGAATTAAAAATACAAATTTTCGATCGACCTCAAAATCAAGAGAAGATAAGTTATATTGAAAGACATTTTAACTTAAATGAGAAAACATTAGTAACTATCAAACAAAACGAAGAAAATATTAGAAGTTTGGTATAATCTGGATCAAATCCGTCTAGCTTCCCTCTTCAACTCTCGGTATCTATCCCATCCCGCACGTGTTGTGGTCGATCGTAAACTTGCGAGGTAGGTATGCTGTTTTCTCTCCGCTGCAATACGGCACTCCTCGTCGTACAAGCTGTTCTTTTGCATTCTTCGAAAACCAATAGTTTCGGTTGTAGCTGTACGTAAAGAGCTTGAGCTGTCCCACAGTTCCCTTATACAGAGTTGTGTATAGATTCCAGCATAAGAAGATTCATCAAGCTACCTGGCTGTCTCCGGATGGAAAAGCTACCACCTAGATCGATCATGTTGTGATAGACGGAAGACACGTCTCCAGTGATTTAGATGTGCGTGCGATCCAAGGTCCTAACATCGACTGGGACCACTATGTTGTTGCAGCCAAGATTCGCACCCGCCTCTGTGCAGCAAAAAAGGCACGTCAACAAAAAAAAGGAAGGTTCGACGTCGGGAAGCTGCAATCACAACAGACAGGCGAACGATTTTCTACTCGGCTTGCACTCCGAGAATTGAAGAGGGAAGCGAGACGCATTTGTAGACAGAAAAAGAAAGAGGCCGAATTCGTGAGTACGAAGAGCTTGATAAGCTGGCTAACAGGGGTAATGCTCGAAAATTCTAAGAAAAGATGCGGCGGCTTGCAGAAGGTTTCAACATCGGAGCATACTCTTGTAGAACCCCCAAAGGTGGTCTAATCATCGATGCCCAAAGCATACTTAAATTATGGAGGGAACACTTCTCCCGCCTGCTGAATGGCAGTGAACGTACAACGCCAGGAGAAAACGAACCCGATACCCCAATCGATGACGATGGAGCAGATGTTCCATTGCCCGACCATGAAGAAGTTCGAATAGCAATTACCCGCCTGAAGAACAACAAAGCGGCAGGGGCCGATGGATTGCCGGCCGAGACACACGGCGGCGAAGAGCTGATAAGGAGCATGCATCAGCTTCTTTGCAAAATATGGTCGGACGAAAGTATGCCCAACGATTGGAATTTAAGTGTGCTATGCCCAATCCATAAAAAAGGAGACCCCACAATCTGCGCCAACTACCGTGGGATTAGCCTCCTCAACATCGCATATAAGGTTCTGTCGAGCGTATTGTGTGAAAGACTAAAGCCCACCGTCAACAAACTGATTGGACCTTATCAGTGTGGCTTTAGACCTGGTAAATCCGACCAGATATTCACGATGCGCCAAATCTTGGAAAAGACCCGTGAAAGGAAAATCGACACACACCACCTCTTCGTCGATTTCAAAGCTGCTTTCGACAGCGCGAAAAGGAGCTGCCTTTATGCCGCGATGTCTGAATTTGGTATCCCCGCAAAACTAATACGGCTGTGTAAACTGACGTTGAGCAACACGAAAAGCTCCGTCAGAATCAGGAAGGACCTCTCCGAGCCGTTCGATACCAAACGAGGTTTCAGACAAGGCGATTCCCTATCGTGCGACTTTTTCAACCTGCTTCTGGAGAAAATAGTTCGAGCTGCAGAACTCAGCAGAGAAGGTACCATCTTATATAAGAGTGTACAACTGCTGGCGTATGCCGATGATATTGATATCATCGGCCTCAACACCCGCGCCGTTAGTTCTGCTTTCTCCAGACTGGACAAGGAAGCCAAAGAAATGGGTCCGGCAGTGAACGAGGGCAAGACGAAATATCTCCTGTCATCAAACAAACAGTCGTCGCACTCTCGACTTGGCACTCACGTCACTGTTGACAGTCATAACTTTGAAGTTGTAGATAATTTCGTCTATTTAGGAACCAGCATAAACACCACCAACAATGTCAGCCTAGAAATCTAACGCAGGATAACTCTTACCAACAGGTGCTGCTTTGGACTAAGTAGGCAATTGAGAAGCAAAGTCCTCTCTCGACAAACAAAAACCAAACTCTATAAGTCACTCATAATTCCCGTCCTGCTATATGGTGCAGAGGCTTGGACGATGTCAACAACGGATGAGTCGACTATGCGAGTTTTTGAGAGAAAGGTTCTGCGAAAGATTTATGGTCCTTTGCGCGTCGGCCACGGCGAATATCGCATCCGATGGAACGATGAGCTGTACGAGATATACGACGACATTGACATAGTTCAGCGAGTTAAAAGACAGCGGCTACGCCGGCTAGGTCATGTCCTCCGGATGGACGAAAAGGGGAAGCAGAGGAAGAGGAAGACCTCCACTCCGTTGGAAGGACCAAGTGGAGAAGGACCTGGCTTGGAATATCCAATTTGCGCCACGTGGCAAAAAGAAGAAACGACTGGCGCACGGTTGTTTACTCGGCTATATTCGCGTAAGATGTGTCTACGCCAATTAAGAAGAAGAAGAATAAAAGAGTACACAATTTATGTAGGATAAAATAAATGTTGGTTGTACTTCGACAATTTGATGAAGGAAATTATAATTTTTAATATTATAAATGTTAATGTAAATGTAAATGAAAATAAGCGTCGACGAGCGGCGAGAATCCTAACACGACTTGCCGGCACTGTCGATCTATTTTCCGTAGGATCGTGGTCGAATTGTAGAACGGAATATATTAGGCGTCGACGCGCCGCAGCGTGGAAGCGAAAGTGTTGGGCGAACCGTATGTGAGGAATTGCTGAGACGAATGTGTTGAATCTGCTCAGGGACTATCCTTCATGCTGGGTTTTTTTTTTTGTGTCGGAGGGAGAATCTTCCAAAAGATACTGCTTTAGACAGACAGCATGCACGATTCATATTGCCCGCTAAAGATACACCTCTTTCGGGATCACGCCAAATTAGTATTATCTAACTTTACTGGACTTGCGTGGCAGTACGCCTACGTACTAAACCCTTAACTCCGGCTGCGTTAGCTTGTATTTGGCCCTGCGGGACCACCGTTAGGTATTACTTCGCAGGACCAAGCTGGGCAAGAATGCCTCTTCAGAAACTCTTTTCGTGGTTATTCAGCTGGTCTCTCTTTCGCCCATACCAACTTTGATTCCAGCATGTGGCTTATAATGTTTTCAGGCGTCATCCTTTGGTTTATTATTCCTTCGATGGTAGTTCTCTACATTACGTATCTCGAGAAGAAGAAGATATGCTCGGCATTTTCGTTGGCACTGCTGCAGAATTAACATTTTGTGTCATCGTCGTGGCCGAATCTGTACAGGTATTCCCTGAAACAGCCATGGCCTGTCAAGAATTGCGTCAGATAAAAGTCTGCCTTCCCAGGTTGTCTCTCAATCCAAGCTGACACGTTTTTAATGAGTCTGTGCGTCCATCTTCCTTTTTCTGCCGCGTTAAATTGTCTTTGCCACTCTTCGAGGCTAATCTGCCTCTCCTTTTTTCGCTCGTCAGCTGTTAGACGTCTATTCATAGCTTTAGATTTTAGGTATGCTCTACGTAACTCTGAGGCCATTAGGTCCGGAGGCATAAGACCAGATATGATACTGGCCGCTTCATGTGAGACCGTTCTGATTGCAGAGGCCACTCTGATAGTGCATAGCCTGGTCACTGCCTTTGCCTTATTGGCATTTGTTTTTTGGCACAGTGCTTTTCCCCATATAGGGGCCGCATACATCAGTTTTGACTGAGTTACTTTAGCTAGTAGGGCTCTCCTACTTAGACTAGGGCCACCAGTGTTAGCCATTATTCTTGACAGGGCCTCTGTAACAGCAGCTGCCTTGCTACAGGCTTTTTCAATATGCGCTTTGGAGTTCAATCTCATGTCAATAATAACGCCAAGGTATCTCAGGGAGTTTTGCGTTGTAATATTGTATCCATCGATATTTAAGGTGACCGTTTCTAATTTTTTCCTGCTCGTGATAAGCACCGCTTCCGTCTTTTCTCCAGCCAGATGCATCTTAGTTTCCGTGAGCCAGTCCTTAATTTTTGCTGTGGTCTCATTACAGAAGTTTTGAATTTGCACAGCAATATCGTCCGCATAGCCAATTATTTGTGCCTCTTTTGGCAGCAGTAGGCGTAGCACCCCGTCGTATAGCACATTCCAAAGTAACGGACCCAATACGGAGCCCTGCGGTACTCCACCTGTCACCACGTAGCTTTTTGGGCCGGCATCGCACAGTGTGAGATTTAGTCAATCTAGCATCTCAAAATTAATGTGAATTTGTAGAGATATGAACTTGAAATTTGGCACGATCGTTAAGGAGATTATAAGCTTCAATATGGTGAAAGACAACTAGTTCCAACTAGTGTCAAAGGGGACTAGTTCCGAACTATCCTCAAAAACACTAGTTAGGGACAATTTTTTTTACACATTTATATTCACAATTTCTTATTTTTTTCTCTTCTAACTAAAACTTGTCGATATATTGATATAAGCACCCACATACAACCATTTCAATAAAATTCTTCAAGTTTCGAACTTTAGTTTTCGATGATTCTTTGTAAATGAGAAAAATAAAAAGTTAATGTTGTTTCAATGTTAAATTTTTTGATATCTTAAACATAATAAAAAAGAAAAACTAAAACATTCAACGAAAGTTCTTAAAAGAATGGAAAATATTCAAAATAAGATATTAATCAAAAACCAAAATAAAGAAATTATATACAAATTATACAAAAGTAAAAAGCGAAAAGTAGAAATAAAAAAAATAAGGACTTTATACAAAAATAAAAATTCCAGAGAGCTGCAAGCAAAGTTTTTTTATGCTAAATCATCAAATTCATCATCCAGTTGGGTGAAGTGCAATGACCTCAGAAGGTAAAGTGGAACGCTTGGTTTCTGACGTGATAAGCAACCTTTGCAATAAATCTATGTTGGTGTCAACTCGGGACGTTTTTCTTGTGAACAGTTCGCGATACTGTCTCGACTCTTTATTGCGTGCTTCTTGCGCTTCTTCAGAAAAGTTTCATATGGGAAGAATGCATAAAGAAATGATAGCTCCTCCATGAAACAATATTTTGCGGAGAGTTACTGGCATATAGTACCAAGGATATAAACTCAAATAAAGATCTCTTGTTTCTGACGTAAAATTTTGGAACGCGTCTATATTGATAAAATAGCCGCTGTTTATGCAATTAAGTATTACTCGAAACCGCTTGATCAGATCGACATTTATGCCTGTAATATCCGATGTCTTTTCTGCTTCTTTGAAAAATCTTCTGACCGTATTGCCATCATTTGTGTTTCCTGTTTTCTGTTTCGGCATATCCACAAGAAGACCCATTTCGTTCTTAAACCTGTCTTGTATTTTTTTCTTCCTTCTTGCAACGCTCTCCTTATTTTCATCGCCTGATACGTACCATTTTTCTATTTCCAATCGGTAAGAAATGTGCAACAAGCACTCCATAAACCTTATGTAGGCATGTAGAGGTGAAAGACCAACAGCAAGAATATTTTCATCGATTTCGCGCAGTGATAAGGCACTCATGTCGTTCGTAGTTTTTGGAGTTGCACCACATAAATATCATCGTCATCTGGTCAACATATCGTCAACATCTGGTCCAAAAATTGATATAACGTGCTTTTCGACCGCTTCTGTTTTTTCGCTTTTCACCTTGCTCAACCAAATCCAAAATAGCTCCTCTCGCGATATTTCACTCATACTAAAAAAAGGCAAAAAATGGGCAGGATTTTATTTTTTAAATTTGTTTTGGGCACATTAACAAAGATTCTGCTGGCATTCCCATCACGGAACTTCGTGGGACTTGGAAGTTCTAGTCTATCAAATATTTGAAAACTTTAAAATTTGTCTTACCTTTCAGGTGGTTATAAAACAATTTTTTCAAAATACTTGAGTGCAAAAATAAATATTGTGTAAAACAAAAATTTTAAGTTTAAGTAATAACCTTCAATACAAAAAATATTTTAGGCCAAAAAAACCACTCACATCTTCGACCTGATCACTCAAACTTTTGTGATCAATGCAAGCTTGCAAATCAATTGTAGCATGCTATGCAATTGCACGTGTTTGATAGCTGTTATCACACCAATAACATTTTTTTATTATCTTTTGTGTTTGTTTTCGTAACAATTGGGGTCTCTTCTCCCGTAAAAAAAAATATGAGCGAGTTACGAAAACATTTTTTTTTTTAATTTCGAGATGCCAGATTGATTAAATCTCACAGTGTGCATCGGTGTCGTACAGAAGCAGTCTATCAGACAGATAGCTACTGATTATCCTTAGTAGATATCCCGGAGTGTTTCTTGCCTCTAAAGCCCTAAATATATGTGGCCAGGATGCAGAATTAAAGGCATTTTTGACGTCAAGTGTGACAACTGCGCAATATTTTTTATTGCCATACATACACCTGGTTCCCTCTATGGCCTTGGCCGCGATGTCCGTCAATTTTCCGACTGCGTCCATGGTGGATCGAAGTCTTCGGAAACCAAATTGGTTTTCAGACAAGCCAGGCAGCTCTCCTTCTAGGTGATGTTGCAGACGTTTACAGTCTAACTTCTCCAATATTTTGGCCATCGTGTCGATCATACAAAGTGGTCTATACGCACTCGGCTCGCCCACCGGTTTGTTTGGTTTCTGGAGGAGAACCAGGCGCTGCTTCTTCCATACTCTTGGGAAAACGCCTTCGTTTAGACACCTAGAAAAAATTTCCGCGAAGGCCTTCTTGCTGTGTTTAACAGCAATCTTAAGCGCCTTGTTTGGGATGCCATCAAGTCCTGGTGCCTTTGTATTGCCGAATCTTTCCACCACTTCTACTACCTCCTCCTCGTCGATTGACAGAATCTCGACCACTGATGGAATTCTTCTGCTCGTATGCTGCTCCTGTGATGGGAAGAGCGTTTTCACCACTTTCTCTAGCAGTGTAACACAGGTTGGTGCCTGGTGTTTACCGCCCTTGACCTTTGCCATTACTATTTTATAGGCGTCTCCCCACGGATTTTCATCTACCTTCTCGCATAGTTCTTTGAAGCTTAATTCCGCTCATTCCGCTTTCTTTTAAAATATTCTCGCAGTCTCGTTTGTTCTGGCGTCCCCAAGCTTCTTTGGGAGAGGCGTCTCGCTCTATGACATTCGCTCCTTCTTTATGCTGAGTGGGTGGACGTACAAGTGTGGTGAGTTGTCTTGTGTACGAGTGTGGGGTCGTCAAATATGGTATATTGCTGTGCTTTATTAGTGTGTGCCAGTTTTTCCGGCTAAAGTGGGGGGTGCTTAACTCATTTAAACATCCTGGGCCCCCTAGGCGAATATTTTGTCTAGTATTTTGTATAAGGTGATACACGTAATTCGGCTTACTGTTGGGGAAGTAGCCGAGGTTGCAGAATATTAGCTGTAGGAAGCGATTTTGGTTATAATATAAATTTGTATTTTATGTAACAGTCACCGACTGATACTCATCGCGTACGGTTGTCGAACAGCGTGTTATAGTGATAACAGAGTGATACAGTGATAGTGATTTGCTTTTTTCTCTTTCTTTTCTCTCTTCTTTATTGATACATAAATAAAACAGTTTCTATAGTTAATAAAAAAAAAAATCAAAATGCCCCTTGAGGGACCCACGCTTGGAGATAACAGGTTTGCCCTGTTATCCACAAGCCCAAAACCCAAGCGTAAAAAACCTCAAAACATAACCAAAGATTATTTTCCGGCATTGCCAACTATCAAAAAAGACAATCCCAAATACCTCGTGGTCAGTGCGACTAATTCAAATAAACACCTAACCCGATATTCGTGCTTTGCAGTATATAAGGCATTAAAAAATATTTCATCTGAAAAAATGGAAATTACAAATTTAAAAGACGGCAGCCTGCTGCTTTTAGTTAAAAACAATCACATCGCAAAAAAATTTTTGTCTACAACATATTTAATCGACGTGTGTGATGTAAAAATAGAGCTACACTATATCCTTAACCATTCAAAGGGCACTATTTTCGCACCGTGCCTTAATGATATACCTGAGACAGAAATAATTGAAAATTTGGCTGACCAGGGCGTCGTCTCTGTTTATAAATTTATCAAACACATCGACGGAAAGGCTATCCCTAGTGGCGTAGTACTCCTCACATTTGATTTGTACCAATTACCCACAATATTAGAAATATCTTGGTACACTACTAAAGTCAAGCCTTATTATCCTAACCCCATGAGGTGCAGAAATTGCCAAATGCTTGGCCACACAACAAGACGCTGTAATAAACCGGCAGCTTGCGACTCATGTGCTCTCCCACCCCACTCTCCCACTCCGTGCTCTCGTACTTTTTGTACAAATTGTTCAGGTAGCCACGCTGCTTCTAATAAGACATGCCCGAAATTTGCACAAATGAAACAAATAATTGTGATTAAAACAGACAAAAAATGTACAATGCGTGAAGCATTAACAACATACAAAGCACAGGTGCCCCCAGCTCTCAATGAGTCTTCGATCCCCTTCTCTCATATTATAAAAAATAGACCCAATTCACAACGTAACGATAACAACACAAACACAGATAATTCTCAAGCAAACCAAGCATTAGTTAACAACAACAACACAGATATCCAAGTGACAAACGACGCAACAAAACAAAATACAATACAAACCCTACCAGTTCCTACTCCAACAACAAACATTAATAACTCTTTTGGCAACAACAACGCAAACAACAATCACAATAACTCAGCGAACAATAACATACACGAAACTAATTATAACACCGAAAACTTTATTGACACACAAAACACAAACACCTTAATTTCTTCCTTAATTTCTCACCTTTCTACTGGCATCCCTCTTTCCTCCATCCCACCATACCCCTCTGATACTACACCACAATGATACAAATACTACAATGGAACATAAACGGACTTTTGAACAATTACGTAGATTTGAATATTCTAATAAATGAATTTAACCCCGAAATTATTGCGTTACAAGAAACGCATATTCCATTCAACAAAACAGCATACCCACCCAATAAATATCATAGTTTTTTTCATAATAAACCCTTTATTGGCTCCTGCAAACTAGGAATCGCTTTTTTTATAAAAAAAATCCATAAATCAGAAACTAGTCCCTGTTACATCAAATATTTCCTGTTTGGCAATTGAAATCGACGTTGAGCAAAAAATCACATTAATTAATTGCTACATCCCACCCAACCAAAAATTTAACAATAAAGATATACTTGATTTGTGTAATATATTCTCTACTCCCATCATAATCCTAGGAGATTTTAATTCGTGGAGCCCATTGTGGGGCTCCGAATGTGTTAATAAAAGAGCGAAAATTATTGAAGACGTTATCCTTTCCCAAAACCTTATTGTTCTAAATGATGGTTTACCCACGCATTTTTCAACCCATAAAACCTTTACCCATCCTGATATTATTCTTGCCTCAGCATCTATTGCCCCCAAACTCTCCTCCCGCACACTGGATGAACTCCACAATAGTGATCATTTCCCACTCCTAACAACCATGTCCCTTCCTAATTGGTATCAAGTCAAACCTCAACCAAAATTCCTGGTAGAAAAGGCAGATTGGCAGAGATTTCAATCTGCTGCCATATCTGCATCAAATAACAAACCGGTTTCAAAAAATATCAACGCCGAAGCCTCTAAAATTAAACAAATAATTCGCCTATCATCCCATGCAACAATACCACAAACAAACTCAAAAAAATTTATTGCCAAATTGCCTTACTGGTCCAACTTGCTTACCACCTTACGAAAAAATAAACAAGCACTTTGACATAAATACAAACAACACATGAGTGATACAAATCTTATTAACTATAAAAAAGCAAATGCTATGTTCAGAAAAGAACTAAAATCAGCCAAAAGACAATCCTTTGAAAAACTCACCTCCAAAATAAATCCCTCCTCCAATCCAAAACAAATATGGTCAGATATAAGAATGCTCACAGGTTCCACTTCCCGCACTCGTATCTCATTTATATATAGCGATCAAGGACCACTCCATGAACCACATGATATTTCTGAACAATTCGGCAAAACATGGTCCTCCTACTCCCATGACTCCAACTTCCCTCCCGCCTTCAATGTCCTAAAAAATCAAATCATTCAAGAAGATTATTCCAATCCATCCCCTTCAGCCTCAGCATTCCTTATAGAAGTCCCGATAACTTTATCTGAATTTGAATCCACAATTTCAAGAATGACAGGGAAAACACCTGGTGTGGACAAAATTTCCTATCCCATCCTAAAAAATTTACCCTCTACCCTCAAAATCTGACTCATTAACCTTTACAATAATATCCTAGACTCCGGAGTCTATCCCCAAGAATGGAAAACCGCTTTAACCATCCCTATTCCAAAGCCAAATAAATCCTTCACGCTCATATCAAGTTTCAGACCAATATCCCTTCTACCATGCATGTCTAAAGTCCTAGAAAAAATTATCGCAGCGAGAATAATGTGGTACGCCAAGACGAACAATCTCCTTAGTCCCCCTCAATTTGGTTTCCAAAAAGGTATCGGTGTCACTGAACCACTCTTATATTTCGAGCATTTTGCTTCCACAGTATTAGCCAACAGTAACCATGTGTCAGTTCTCAATTTAGACTTCGAGAAGGCGTTCGATAGAATCGGAGCGCATATCGTACTACGACAATTAAAGCGATGGAAAATTGGAAACAAAATTTATAAATTTGTAAAATCGTTTTTAACCAATCGGAAACTGGCAGCCTGTATTAATAATTATAAGTCCCAAATATACAGTCTTCATAATGGCATTCCGCAAGGATCGCCACTTTCAGTAACATTGTTCGTAATTGCGTTCAATGAAATCAACTCAATCATTTCCTCCAACTCGAAAGTAGAACATTTCACTTATGCTGATGACGTTTTAATTTTTTCTAATTTAAATGATCTCAATGACGTTAATTACACCTTCTTAAACATCCTACAAAATATAAGTGAATGGGCAGAAACATCAGGTGCCAATATATCACCAAGTAAATGTTCTACTTTCCACATCTGTAGAAAACGCAGATGTTTTTTCCCTTCATTATCTCACTCCAATATCCATATCCCGCACACTAATGTACTAAAAATTTTAGGCTTAACTTTTGATCATAAGCTAAAGTATAAAGAACATTGTAAAGCTATTAGAGCTAGTTTATTATTAAGACTTTACATAATTAAATTTCTGTCATCCAAATATTGTCAAATTCACCCACATACACTTGTAAATATTACAAAAGCATTAATGTTATCAAAAATTGACTTTGGACTTTACATCTACGGACACTGTTCAAAAGCTAATCATCTGAAGCTGTTAAATGCACTGTACCACACCGCTGCGCGTAGAAGTATCCGCGCATTCCCAACGTCGCCAACAAAAGTTATCCTGACAGAAGCTGGATTACCAGAAATCACGTCCAGAGTAAAACGTAATACAATGATGCTGATTCCCAAACTTCTCCACTGTAAAAACCAAGTTTTATTCGAACAAGTCTCTTCGTCTCTAAAACAATCAAAGAAAACGAAATGTAAATTTTCCACCATAGAACGATGCATAAATCTGTCAAATCAAATTAACATTATTACAAGAGCCACAAGAACACCAATTCCTGTTTGTCCACCATCTGTGAATCTCGAACCAATTTTCATCACCAAATTAATGCAGTATTCTAAAGGACTCACCTCATCGGATGAATACCAGCAACAATTTAACAAAATCACAGCACCACTCAAAAACGACTGGGAATTTATTTATACAGATGGGTCCAAATCTGATACCAGTACAACGTTTGCAGTCACAAACCAACTTGGTGTCACTATTGCCGTCGGTGCACTACCATCGTATAGCTCGGTATTTACAGCCGAAGCAGCTGCTTTACTTGAAGCGGTACTTTTTGCTTCCCAAAATGGAAACAAATCTGTCATATGCAGCGATAGTAAATCTACTTTGGACGCCCTCATGAATTATGCAAATGATACGCTCTTAGTTACAAATATCCGTAACGCTATATTTTCAAATAGAAATAATATAAAAATCATGTGGGTGCCAGGCCATGCAGGAATCCGCGGAAATAAATTAGCCGACAGCAGAGCGAAAGAGGCCAGTTTTGAGCCCTTACATCTAAGTAACTACTTTGTGGACAAAGATTTACGCAAGCTTGTGCATAACTTTCTACACGAAAGCTACTTAACTGAATGGAACAGCTATCAACACCACTATAAATCGCACAA
This sequence comes from Bactrocera zonata, assembly GCA_037783105.1. Classification (NCBI taxonomy): domain Eukaryota; kingdom Metazoa; phylum Arthropoda; class Insecta; order Diptera; family Tephritidae; genus Bactrocera; species Bactrocera zonata. Next base: position 905,177 of record JBAWJQ010006683.1, read on the forward strand.
CCCTACAGGAATTAGACCATCGCTCTCGTCAAATATGTCTTGTCAAAGCATAAGAAGATTCACACGTCTACGAATTGGTCACACGTTAGCTACTCATCCACACTTATTAAAAGGATCAGTGAAGCCTAATTGCCCTTTTTGTGGTGCAAATGACCTATCTACAATACATCTTCTCGATAGCTGTCAAGAACTGGATACACTTAGATCCTCAATATTTGCAGAAACAAAACCATCTGACATGCTACGAAATACAGACGACAAGTCCATACAGAAAATTTGTGATTTCATACTAGCAGCTAAAATAAACGTATAGTCAATTTCAGTATATTAAATTTAGCATTCTAAGATATAAAAAAATACTTACACACAAGTCACACTAATCTCCTAACATCTTCCCATATCCACTCCACCACCTACTGTAAATAAATACTCCGAACTTATACGAGTATATATATATTTTATGCAATATATAATAATTTAGATCTTAGTTATTCTTTTACAAGCCGAAGGCCTTGGCAGCCAGTGCTTTAGTTATTAAGTGGAATAATTATTTATAATTATTACTCTTGTAAATAAATAAATAAAAATAAATAAAATATTTTATGTAAGTAGTGGCGCTTGAGGTAGTAATTTCCTTTTGCGTGTTTGGACGACTTATTATTATAGTAAAAAGATTGTTTGCTTTTATTATTTTACTAGCGGTTATTTCCAATTTCTTATTTTATCGGTTTGGTATACCGATTGTTTATTGTTTGCCTTTTCTGTATTATCGGCAATTATATGCATTTTATTTATTCTCGGCTTATGAAGGATAGTAACACAATGCCTGGCTCAGGTATGGCCAGAATGGTTACTCCTTAGCCCTGGAGTTAAGACTGCGATAATAGAGGGATCTTGCGAGAGAGTGGCCGTGAGTGGAGAACGGCTTCGATTCATAGTACAGAATTCTTCGTAATTAATTAATGCTTTGTTTAGCTGATTCCCATTAATCACCAATTTGAGGAGCGCTTATGTAGATGCGAATATGATTCGAATTTTTGGATCATTTTATTATGAGTAATATTTATGTGCGTACGCACTAATTTGGCAAGTAGTAGCCCGCCACCGCTCTAGGATTTGCTCAGAATTGTTGTTTTTTTCATTATTGGCGAAAGCCATCCTGCGGGGCCGAAAAGTTGTATGAGCTTTTAATATGAGGTTGTTAAAGGCAATTTGACTTTAGTTTTGCTGCGAATTCGTGGAGTATTGGTGGCTCATATGGTAGTCGTACAACATACCAGCCATTATTTGATCAAGTAGTTGTGGCTTTAAAGAAGTCTTCACAATACTGATCTTCTAGAGTTTGGTTTGGTATGGGGGGAAGTTTCTTTAACTTTTAAATTGCCTTAATCGTGAATTAAGGTATTTATTCGTATTATACACAACTTGACTTGGTATGTTGGTAACTAGTTTTGCAAGTGGTCCACTTTGAGTTTCGATGTGCAGCGTTTGAGTTTTTTTGTGCCTTTGAGCAACATGGTGTCTCTTGGCAATTTTTATAATTTTGGGTTTCGGGATTTCCTTTTGCAATTAAACCCGTGGTTTTTTTATAAGAGCGCTTTTTTGGTGTGGCAGGGGATATATGCTGTAATGAAGCATTGTATGATGTCTTTTATGATAATATAAGCATTTAAATTTGCTTTTGCAATTTGTACTATATGTATACGCATGTGACAGGCAATTTGTGCAAAGTCTTTTTGACCTGAAAAATTTATTTCGTTCCTTAACTTTTAAGTTTTTAAACTTCTTGCAAGATATAAGTTTATGCCCTCTGGTACATAGTTCGCATGACGTTTGTTTTCTTTGTTCGGATGTTAACGATTGTGTTTTGTAAAAGCTTTTGTTTAAATTTTTGTTGCTTCTAGCTTGGGGTCTATTTAAGCTTCCATTTTGGTTGTGCTTAATGATCTTAGTTTTGACTATTTTTTCTTCCAACCTTTCCGCAATTTCATATTGGGTAGTGAGAAAATCTTTCATTTGTTGCCACGTTGAGCACTTCTTTCGTGATGAAAGCGATTGCTCCCACAAAAATAACGACTTTTCTGGTAATGCGGCGGTGCACATATATACCAGAATAGGGTCCCAGCTGTCTGTCCAAGAAATCGACAAACAATTTGAAACAGTGGATTCTAGTTTGATGAATTCTACATTTGTTTCTTTCTTAATTTTTGGCAAGTTCATTAGTGTCGTTACTTGTTTATCGACCAGTATTCTTTCGTTTTCGCGTCTTGCTTTTACAGCTTCCCAAGCCAAATTGAAATTATCGTCATTAAGAGCAAACTGTTTTACTATGACGCTTGCTTGACCTTTTGTCTTGTATCGGAGGTGATACAATTTTTGTGCTTTTGACAGTTCTGGATGGTTGATGTAAACGGCTGTGAACATGTCCCGGGAGGACAGCCATTCTTCATAACCTCCATAGAATGTTTCTGTGTCATATGCGGGCAGCGCGAGGTGGATGCCTGAACCTGCTTTTTGACTGTCTACTCTACTGTGGGGAGTAGGTACAATTGATTTAATGAGCTTTAGTTGATCGGAGATTATAGCTTTTGTTTCTTCGAACTGGTCTAAGCAGTTTTCGTATATGGCATAAGATATATAGTAGATAATTTAAAATTTTGTGGTAGATCTGAATCGTCAGATTCTACAATAACGTCATGATCCGAATCCAAAAATTTTTAAGATTTTGACTTTTGACTTCTAGTAGCGATTCCGAGTTTTCGTAAACCGGTGAAGATGCAAATCTAGTGCAGTACCTTAAAAAGCTATCACTTTCTGAAATAAATTTAGCAACCTGTTTTGAGCGTGTAGCTCCTGCAGGTGTATTTTGATTTTTTTCGTTATTAACCAGTTTGGTTTTATTTTAAATTTTTACCTGTTAATAATTAAAATTTTTCTTTCTCAGTGTAACTGATTTAAACACTTTTCAATAATTTTATTTTTAATTTATTTTATTTAATTAATTTATATATATTATGTCCGAATGATGTGTTCTTAGGCACACCCTTATACGTGTACTTGTATGTATTGTTTGTGTGTTTATTATTATTCTTAAATTCTTAAGCAATTGAGTGCTCGTTAAAGAGATCAATAAGCTGTTTTGCATGCAATCCTGCTTGTTTTAGTTTGCCAAAAAACAAGGGGTTTTGCCGGATAGTAGCCACTGTAGGCTTTGAATATATGAATAAGAATTTTTTATTAAAATTAAGGAAATTTTATTTCACTTTAGCGCCGTATTGTAAGTGAATTTAAAATTACTTTTTTGGAATTATAAGATTAATTGATTTTTGTTTTTTTGTTTTTAATAATTTGCCAGTACTCAGTGTAAGGTAAGAGATAGGCGGATTTTATATCGTTGTACTAACGCATGTGTATATGAATGTTCATATGTACATAAGTATGTTCGCACTGCGAAAAGAGCGCAAAAACGAAATGAGTGATGTGAAGGCACTTATGCGCTTATGCAAGTAAGTATATATGTATGTATTTTTTTTTATAGAATTGAGAATATTTATGGAAATTTATGTATATCTGTTTTTTTTGTGTTGCTTTTTATGATCTAATTTTAATTTTTGCCTTCGCTTAATAATTGTAAGCAATCCTGCTTATTACTTAATCAAGTATGAGGAATTTTGCTGGATACTGGTGCAAGTGAATATTTGAATTTTTATTTTATTGGAGGGTTAATTGTGTTGAGACCACACGAAGGTAAGCGTACTTACATATTTATATACAGTAGGCATTCAATTAATATTTATTAAATTATAAGTAAATGTATATATCTAATGCGTTAAGCGGTATTGCTTTTTTGCTTTTACCGTGTTTAGATTTTTTTCCCTTTTTTATCAAGCCGTTGAAGCGGCTTTTAAGCAAAACATATATATAAAAAATTAAAAAGAACATAATACTCTCACTTTGTACTCGCATGGTACGCTTTGCAGGGTGTATGTATTTTACTTTACCGCCTTCAACAATTTGCTCCTCTCTCTGTGTTCCAGCTGGCTACCTCCTTCTGCCGCTGCTTGGTCATTTTTGTAATCGCGCCCGTTTTTTTTTTTATTTTATTAGTGCTTTGGTTTTTCGCGCCCGATTTTTGTTTTGGCTTACTGTTTTATTTTCGCTTTCGCGAACTATTGTGTGGGGTTTTGTTTGTGCCTGCTGAAACTGTTTGGAATATTTTGGTTCTGCAAGTTTATGTTTTATTACCCCAGTTGTTATTGCATATACTTGTATGCATATATTTTTGCCGAGTCACCACACTTAGTTTTTTTGTTTTGTGTCTTTCTGTTTTATACATATGTTACATATGTTTGAAAATTTTTTCTTCACTTCACCGTGTGTTTTGTTTTCTTAAACTGCTTGGTAGCCTTATCTTTGAAATGCACTTTGTTTTTTGTTTGTTCACTGCACTGCTCCTTCTGTTGATTCTTTGTTTGTTTATTAGTTATAAGTATATGAATATGTTGTTGTTTTTCGAGTTTTGTTCTAGTTGAGTCACTGCACTGGTTTTTTGACTGCACACTGTTTTTTTTTTTTGTTCACCTGTACGTTTTTATTTTAACTATGTCTTGTTTTTGGATAAACCCAGTTTTTCATTTAATGTATGTACTTATATACATAGGTATGTTTTTTCTAATTTTAGCACACCGCTCCCGTTTGGCTTGAGTGTTTGATTTGTTTAATTGTTTTTTTTTTTTTTTTTTTTTGTTTTTGTTTGACTGTTCGCCACTTCTTCACCGCACTGCACTGGGTTTTCTTTTATTTTATTTTTTTATTTTGTTTAAAAATCCATAGTGCCTGTCATGGCATGGCTCGAAGGACCATGAATAAAAGAGTACACAATTTATGTAGGATAAAATAAATGTTGGTTGTATTTCGACCATTTGATGAAGGAAATTATAATTTTTAATATCATAAATGTTAATGTTAATGTAAATGTTTATGTTTATGTTAATGTAAAAGTTAATGAAAATAAGTGTCGACGAGCGGCGAGAATCCTAACACGACTTGTAAGCACTGGCAGGATCGTGGTAGTTATGTTACTATATTCCTTCGTTAAATAAAACACCTTGTCTCCTTGAAGGTTACACCAATAATAATCTTTATTTCTAAACGAATTTTACATGAAGGCAAACAAGTAAAAGAAATTTGATGAGTTAAGAAAAATACAGTAAAAATCAAAACAATAATAATTGTATAAAAGTTGGTAAACAGGAAGTAAGTATCAATTACAATTGTTGCAATGTTTTAAATTTGATGAGTCAAGAAAAATACAGTAAAAATTAAAACAATAAAAATTGTACAAAAGTTGGTAAACAGGAAGTAAGTATCAATTACAATTGTTGCAATGTTTTAAATTTGATGAGTCAATAAAAATAATAAAGTACAATAAGAAAATAAATTTAATGATTTGTTGTTATTGTTTTATTGGTGTCTTCTGGGTTTGGTGGGGGCTGATGTGACGATATAACTCCTCCCCCCTTAGAGTAGAGCGATGGCCACAACGAAGTTGGTGGGGACAGAGCGGCTTCAGTGGGCTTAGGATAATACCGAATTCTGGGGTTTTTCCATAACAGAGTTACACTAGTGATAGTTAAGGTGAAAAGTATCAATGTTGTTATCGTTATTATGTTTCTTCTTTGAATTGCATCCTTTCTTAATTTCATAATATCATTTTTGTTGATGGATCTGTAATCTTTGATTTTTCTAGGCTTAAAGTCACTGTTAGTGTTGTTATTTGCACTTTCTCTAGATTTGGTGGTGCTACGAAGATTGTGTCCCAATGGACTGAAGGGTTGTCTTTATATGTTGTTCACACTATCGTGACGGAACAACTCGTGTAGTGGAGAAGGGATGTTCCTTCAATTGTGAAGTTTTACCCACAATCAGATGTTAACGGTAGTCCCTTTACGTTGATAACCATTATATAATTATCTTCCGGTTGGAATATATTCGATGTAGGCCCCACATCGTTCACAGGACATATTGGTGTTTTATTATTCAAGATTCTACCGATACAAGTTGAATTAATGGTGCTTTCGGAGTCATTTGACCTCCTGCAGTAATACTCGTTCTCAATTTTTGGACAAATCTCTGTTGAGTACTGGAGCTCTTGGTTATTGTAACTTACGTATGGTTTTGTTTTAATTACTTTCGTATTATTCATAGGAAGAGGAATGAGATGGAAAAGCGAATTCGTACTTTTAGCCAAATTTGGTAGTTTTGTATTAAAATTAGGTTGCTATTATTATAATATGCTTGGAGTTCCAGAAGTTCGTAAAGGTGTCCGTCCGAAACTAAGTCAATATTCTGGGACATAAAATGATGTCTTATTTCATCCAATTCATCTGGATGAAGAATAAGCTTTGATACTATACCAAGCTTTGCGAGCATTACAGCTTCTGTAATGTCAGAGATATGGTTCGATAATAAATCTATATTATAATTAAGCTGATTCATGTATTGGATTTCTAATAGCGCATTGTCTTCTTTTAGAATATGATTAGTTATTTTTGCTGAGAGTTTTTCTAAAAATTTTGCAATGCTTTCCTGATTGTTATTTATATGCTCTGTCAAATTTTTAAACCTCTGCATCACTTGTATATTCAAACTTTTTTGATTTTCCTCTATTACTTTTGAGTTTAATGTTGTGTCCTGGAGTTCTTGTATTTGTTTATTTATAGTCATAGCGTCATTTGCGTCCATGTTCCCAGTTATATATTTTATTACAGAGCTTAAGCCGTGGAATAGTCCTCGTTTTATACGTTTATATGGATTTAATGTCTGTAGTTTGTTTTCGAGTCCCTTAAGTTTCAGCTTACAAATTTTAGCAGCATCTTTTAGAGGGCTATTCTTTTCAAATTTGTCTACGATAGTAATTAATTTTGAAGTTTGCGAATTATAATTGTCCAAGTCTATTATATGAATGAAATTGAAATAACTTTCAATAGTTCTCGCGTGTCCAATCTTCAGGGCTATAATATTCTGGTCTTTGTCAAAATTTTGTATTTCCAAGACTTGTCCATAAGCAAAGGCTATTCTAAAGGAAAATAATTGTTTATTAATAATTGTTAGTTTTTGATTTGTGTAATTTTTTGTAATTTGTTTCCAAAGAATAACTCATATGGTGTAAATTTTGTAGATGAATGGATTGTATTATTGTAAGTTATAAACGTCTGATCTAATATCTCTTCGTGATCCAATTCCATTTTCTTGGATTTTCTGGTTGTCATTATAATTCTGTATATTTCAGATAGGGTTGAATGAAGTCGTTCTACTGGAGAGTTGAAATGGATTGTTGAAATGATGTGAAGTGAAGTATAATTTCATATTGTCTACAAAAATCTTTAAAAATGTTAGATGTAAATTCGGTACCCTGATCACAAACAATTTTCTTAGGTATTCCCGCAAGGTTCATAAATGTTTTTAAAGCTTTGAGCACACAAACGCTTGTTCTTGATGGTAATGTATAGCCTGTCGCATATTTAGAAAATTTGTCGATGATGGCCAAAATACATTTACTATTTATAGTATATATGTCAATGGGCAAAATTTGAAGAGGTTCGTTTGCTGTTTCTGTAACTTGGAATTCCAATTTTGATGGGTATCTGTCGTATTTGAGTGTATTGCAAATTTCACAATTATTTAAAGTTTTATTTATTGTAGATTGCATAAGGGAAAATAATATTGTCTAAGTATTCACAAATTTCGGTAATGCTTTTATGGTTCCTATTTTCATGATAGGTACGAATTAGTTCAACTTGTTTATCATTGTCAGTAACATCTGATAGAATTTTAGTGCATCGGACGATACGAAATTGTTTTCCATTTGAAAAGTATTTTGAGTATATCAGTTGAATAGTTCTGAAAGTTGGTTCATCGGAGAAGATGGCAGTTAGTTTACCTGAGGGTATAAATTTTTTGGAAATCTGAACTATTGTGTCTTGAGAAAATTCTTTTTCTCTTATGGTTCTACGTTGTTTGTTTCTAAAGATGGTTTCAACGGTCATACTGGGCTTTTTGTCAGATCTTTCTAATAAAAGTTGCAAGTTGAATTCATTTAAAGGTTTTTCTGAAATTGGTATGCCATCATTCACATTTTCCTTACATGAATGTATTGTAGACAGTTCTTCCGAATCACACAAATTTATATCAGCGGTTTTATCATGGTCTAATTTTAGCCTGCTCAATGCATCTGCGTTACTGTTCAATTTTCCTTTTTTGTATACGATCTCGTAGTCATACTCTTCCAACTTCAGGCGCCATCTCACCAATTTCGAATTGGGCTCCTTGAGACTCATTAGTTGTGTAAGTGGTCCGTGGTCAGTAATTATTTTAAATTTACGACCGAAGAGATATGGGCTGAAATATTTGGTTGCCCACACTATGGCTAAAAGCTCTTTCTCAATAGTGGAATAGTTAATCTTACTCTCAGAAAGAGTCCCACTTACGTAGCAAATAGGTTTGTCACTACATATGTGACCTTGAGAAAGGACTGTTCCAAGCGCAATGTTACTTGCGTCTGTTGTTAGTAAAAATGGCTTTGTGAAATCAGGGTATTGCAGTATTGGATCGTTCATTAAAATGTTCTTGCATGTTTCGAAAGCTTCTAGATATCTGGCATTTAATATTATGCTTCTGTCCTTTTTTAAGCATTCTGTCATTGGTTTTGCAAGTCTTGCCTATATTAACTAAGTAGGCCTATGAACGATTTGATTTCACGATTAGTTCGCGGTATTGGAAATTTCTGGATAGCTTCTATTTTTGTCGGATCCGCATAAACTCTGATTTGTCCATCTGGACCTTAAAATTTGAACAACTTAACTTTAGAAAGACTTTTCTAGATTCTCAATATGTTCCTGGAGGGACGTCGAAAATATAATAATGTCATCTAAATACACTAGACAGATTTTTCCAACCAAATCATTTAGGACATTATCCATAACCCTCTGGGAAGTTGAGGGTGCGTTTTTTGAGCCAAAAGGCATTCTTACGTATTCGTAGTGACCCCCTTCCACAGTAAAGGCTGTTTTTGATATGTCCTGTGGATTCATTTCAATTTTATGGAAGCCACTTGCTAAGTCCAAAGTCGAAAAGTAAAGGCATTTGCTCAGTTTATCCAAGATTTCAGATATGTTCGGGAGTGGGTACCTGTCCGAGACGGTTTTCTCGTTCAACTTCCTGTAGTCAATGACCAGTCTCCATTTCGTCTTCCCCGATGCGTCCTTCTTTTTTTGAACAATCCATACTGAAGAGCTGTATGGGGAAAAGCTCGGCCTAATAATCCCTTGCTCCAACATCTCTGATATCTGTCTCCGAACTTCCTCTTTGTGAACGAAAGGATACCTGTAAGACCTAGTACGAATAGGAATATCGTCCGTCGTCCTAATTCTGTGTTTTATTTCATTTGCAAACGTCAACTTTTCATCCTCTTTATAAAAGATATCACTATATTTAGTACATGGTTTCAAAAATTTATGCTTTTCTTCGCCATTCAGATGTTCCATTCGGAGTAAGTCAGATAAATTTTCAATTCTTTTACTGTTTGATTTGCAATGCATATTCAAGTTATTAAGTTTGACGAAGTTTTCTGAATCATACGGACTTGTTTTCAGGGGTTGCTCTAGGAAAATTGTTTGGTCATTCCCCGTGGGATTAACTACTTCTATTGTACTAAACTAGTCTTTCGCAAAGTATATGCCTGGAGAAATAAATAAGCCGTTGTCCAAAGTTATTGTATTTATCATAACATCTCCTTCCTTAGAATCAACTGGCGGTTTTACGATTTGTTTCGAATTTGCCTCTATTGTGAATTTATGAGAGGAAAAATTTGGTTTCATTTTAAGAGGTATTGTAATATTATTTGTAATTAGTATTTTAATTTCAAGATCAATTTTAGCTTTAATTTTTGTCAGAAAATCTAAGCCTAACAGACCGTTAAAATAATCATGGAATTTAAAAACTAAGAATGTAAGAGATCCTGCTTTCCTAATTTCTTTGAAAATAGGTAATGTCACTTGCTTGTCAATTATATATTTATGTAAGATGATAGATATTTTTATTGGAATACATTTCTTGATATCTAAGGCATTTATAAATTCCGGGTTTATAAATGAAGAAGAAGCTCCGGTATCTATTAGGAATCTTAATTGTCTGCCAAATGGAGAGCTTATACTGATATAGGGTAAAATACTACCATGTTTATTGCAGTCTATATATCCTGTTTGTTTCTTGAGGCTAACTTTAAAAAATCCTGATTATCGTCAATATTGTAATTTTCATATTGGTCCAGGTTTATCTCGTTAGCGTGGTCAAGACATGGAATAGAGCTTTCATTTCGAAGACTTCTAAATTCTCTAATATTATTCATTTAATTCCTATTTATTATCCTACTAAATTGAGTGCTTGGGCTAGTTTTAAATTTGTTTGTGCCCTTTTCAAATTTTGAAAATCCACTAGCGGTATCCATAGGTTCTGGTGGAGGCTGTGATTGCCTCCAATTTGTTTGTCTCGAAAAATTATCGAAGCGTTGGCTGGGTTTAAAATTTGAAAAATTCTCGCGGTGTACTTGGGAATTTTGGGGTAACAAATTACGATTCTGATTGTTTGAATTTGGCTCAAAATTATTGTTACTAACATAGTAAGGTTTGGTTGAAAAATTAGAATATCTTTTAGGTTGGTAATAATTTTCTTGTCTTGGTGCATTATTTACAAAATTTTGTGGATATTTAGGATATGGATTATATTGGTAATTTGGTCTCCATTGAGGATATTTGGATTTATTCAAATTGGACCTAATATAATGAATATTCTGTTCTCTGATGCAGTAGTCAAGGGCAATCAGCAATGATTCTGGACTCATTGCTCTAATCGTAGATCCCATAGGTTCCCGTAAACCCGACAAAAATGAGTTTAGGCACATTTCAGAAAATAGATTTCTCTTTGCATTAATTACATTAGTGTCGGACTCATGGATAAATAAATTATTAGACAAGGCTGATTGGATTTCCATTATTTCGCTGTAATATTTTTCAATCGGTTTGCCGTATTGTTTTAAACAATGAAGATCTCTAATTAGGGATGTTTCCGTCCTTTTATCTGAATAATGCGATATCAAGTTTCCTCTGATCTCATCCCAATTGAGGGATGTGCCATTCATGTTTAAGACTTCGTTGGCTTGACCATCTATTTTATTTCTTATGGCCTCCACCAGAACCTATGGATACCGCTAGTGGATTTTCAAAATTTGAAAAGGGCACAAACAAATTTAAAACTAGCCCAAGCACTCAATTTAGTAGGATAATAAATAGGAATGAAATGAATAATATTAACGAATTTAGAAGTCTTCGAAATGAAAGCTCTATTCCATGTCTTGACCACGCTAACGAGATAAACCTGGACCAATATGAAAATTACAATATTGACGATAATCAGGATTTTTTACAGTTAGCCTCAAGAAACAAACAGGATATATAGACTGCAATAAACATGGTAGTATTTTACCCTATATCAGTATAAGCTCTCCATTTGGCAGACAATTAAGATTCCTAATAGATACCGGAGCTTCTTCTTCATTTATAAACCCGGAATTTATAAATGCCTTAGATATCAAGAAATGTATCAGCCTTGTCTAATAATTTATCTATCCATGAGTCCGACACTAATGTAATTAATGCAAAGAGAAATCTATTTTCTGAAATGTGCCTAAACTCATTTTTGTCGGGTTTACGGGAACCTATGGGATCTACGATTAGAGCAATGAGACCAGAATCATTGCTGATTGCCCTTGACTACTGCATCAGAGAACAGAATATTCATTATATTAGGTCCAATTTGAATAAATCCAAATATCCTCAATGGAGACCAAATAATATATCTATAATCTAACATCTTACATAAATATATAATTGACAAGCAAGTGACATTACCTATTTTCAAAGAAATTAGGAAAGCAGGATCTCTTACATTCTTAGTTTTTAAATTCCATGATTATTTTAACGGTCTGTTAGGCTTAGATTTTCTGACAAAAATTAAAGCTAAAATTGATCTTGAAAATAAAATACTAATTACAAATAATATTACAATAGCTCTTAAAATGAAACCAAATTTTTCCTCTGATAAATTCACAATAGAGGCAAATTCGAAACAAATCGTAAAACCGCCAGTTGATTCTAAGGAAGGAGATGTTATGATAAATACAATAACTTTGGACAACGGCTTATTTATTTCTCCAGGCATATACTTTGCGAAAGACTAGTTTAGTACAATAGAAGTAGTTAATCCCACGGGGAATGACCAAACAATTTTCCTAGAGCAACCCCTGAAAACAAGTCCGTATGATTCAGAAAACTTCGTCAAACTTAATAACTTGAATATGCATTGCAAATCAAACAGTAAAAGAATTGAAAATTTATCTGACTTACTCCGAATGGAACATCTGAATGGCGAAGAAAAGCATAAATTTTTGAAACCATGTACTAAATATAGTGATATCTTTTATAAAGAGGATGAAAAGTTGACGTTTGCAAATGAAATAAAACACAGAATTAGGACGACGGACGATATTCCTATTCGTACTAGGTCTTACAGGTATCCTTTCGTTCACAAAGAGGAAGTTCGGAGACAGATATCAGAGATGTTGGAGCAAGGGATTATTAGGCCGAGCTTTTCCCCATACAGCTCTCCAGTATGGATTGTTCAAAAAAGAAGGACGCATCGGGGAAGACGAAATGGAGACTGGTCATTGACTACAGGAAGTTGAACGAGAAAACCGTCTCGGACAGGTACCCACTCCCGAACATATCTGAAATCTTGGATAAACTGAGCAAATGCCTTTACTTTTCGACTTTGGACTTAGCAAGTGGCTTCCATAAAATTGAAATGAATCCACAGGACATATCAAAAACAGCCTTTACTGTGGAAGGGGGTCACTACGAATACGTAAGAATGCCTTTTGGCTCAAAAAACGCACCCTCAACTTCCCAGAGGGTTATGGATAATGTCCTAAATGATTTGGTTGGAAAAATCTGTCTAGTGTATTTAGATGACATTATTATATTTTCGACGTCCCTCCAGGAACATATTGAGAATCTAGAAAAAGTCTTTCTAAAGTTAAGTTGTTCAAATTTTAAGGTCCAGATGGACAAATCAGAGTTTATGCGGATCCGTCAAAAATAGAAGCTATCCAGAAATTTCCAATACCGCGAACTAATCGTGAAATCAAATCGTTCATAGGCCTACTTAGTTAATATAGGCAAGACTTGCAAAACCAATGACAGAATGCTTAAAAAAGGACAGAAGCATAATATTAAATGCCAGATATCTAGAAGCTTTCGAAACATGCAAGAACATTTTAATGAACGATCCAATACTGCAATACCCTGATTTCACAAAGCCATTTTTACTAACAACAGACGCAAGTAACATTGCGCTTGGAACAGTCCTTTCTCAAGGTCACATATGTAGTGACAAACCTATTTGCTACGTAAGTGGGACTCTTTCTGAGAGTAAGATTAATTATTCCACTATTGAGAAAGAGCTTTTAGCCATAGTGTGGGCAACCAAATATTTCAGCCCATATCTCTTCGGTCGTAAATTTAAAATAATTACTGACCACGGACCACTTACACAACTAATGAGTCTCAAGGAGCCCAATTCGAAATTGGTGAGATGGCGCCTGAAGTTGGAAGAGTATGACTACGAGATCGTATACAAAAAAGGAAAATTGAACAGTAACGCAGATGCATTGAGCAGGCTAAAATTAGACCATGATAAAACCGCTGATATAAATTTGTGTGATTCGGAAGAACTGTCTACAATACATTCATGTAAGGAAAATGTGAATGATGGCATACCAATTTCAGAAAAACCTTTAAATGAATTCAACTTGCAACTTTTATTAGAAAGATCTGACAAAAAGCCCAGTATGACCGTTGAAACCATCTTTAGAAACAAAAAACGTAGAACCATAAGAGAAAAAGAATTTTCTCAAGACACAATAGTTCAGATTTCCAAAAAATTTATACCCTCAGGTAAACTAACTGCCATCTTCTCCGATGAACCAACTTTCAGAACTATTCAACTGATATACTCAAAATACTTTTCAAATGGAAAACAATTTCGTATCGTCCGATGCACTAAAATTCTATCAGATGTTACTGACAATGATAAACAAGTTGAACTAATTCGTACCTGTCATGAAAATAGGAACCATAAAAGCATTACCGAAATTTATGAATACTTAGACAATATTATTTTTCCCTTATGCAATCTATAATAAATAAAACTTTAAATAATTGTGAAATTTGCAATACACTCAAATACGACAGATACCCATCAAAATTGGAATTCCAAGTTACAGAAACACCAAACGAACCTCTTCAAATTTTGCCCATTGACATATATACTATAAATAGTAAATGTATTTTGGCCATCATCGACAAATTTTCTAAATATGCGACAGGCTATACATTACCATCAAGAACAAGCGTTTGTGTGCTCAAAGCTTTAAAAACATTTATGAACCTTGCGGGAATACCTAAGAAAATTGTTTGTGATCAGGGTACCGAATTTACATCTAACATTTTTAAAGATTTTTGTAGACAATATGAAATTATACTTCACTTCACATCATTTCAACAATCCATTTCAACTCTCCAGTAGAACGACTTCATTCAACCCTATCTGAAATATACAGAATTATAATGACAACCAGAAAATCCAAGAAAATGGAATTGTATCACGAAGAGATATTAGATCAGACGTTTATAACTTACAATAATACAGTCCATTCATTTAATCTGTATAACTTCTCAAGAGACATAAAATACGAAAACAAACACGAATTTTTAGTTAAGTTAAAAGAATTTAAAGAAAAACTATACCCCATTGTTAAAGAAAAAGTTATAAAAGCTAATTAAAAAAATATTAGTCGTCTTAATAAATCTAAGAAACCTCCAGAGTGTAGCAACAAAGAAGAGAACATATATAGAAAAGAATGTAGGAGAAACAAAATAACTGTACGATTCTCAAAACATAAAAGATAATGACGTTACTTTACAAACTACTAAAGACAAAAAATTACACAAATCAAAAACTAACAATTATTAATAAACAATTATATTCCTTTAGAATAGCCTTTGCTTATGGACAAGTCTTGGAAATACAAAATTTTGACAAAGACCAGAATATGATAGCCCTGAAGATTGGACACGCGAGAACTATCGAAAGTTATTTCAATTTCATTCATATAATAGACTTGGACAATTATAATTCGCAAACTTCAAAATTAATTACTATCGTAGACAAATCTGAAAAAAATAGCCTTCTAACAGATGCTGCTAAAATTTGTAAGCTGAAACTTAAGCTGAAACTTAAGGGACTTCAAACTACAGACATTAAATCCATATAAACGTACAAAACGAGGACTATTCCACGGCTTAGGCTCTGTAATAAAATATGTAACTGGGAACGTGGACGCAAATGACGCTATGACTATAAATAAACAAATACAAGAACTCCAGGACACAACATTAGACTCAAAAGTAATAGAGGAAAATCAAAAAAGTTTGAATATACAAATGATGCAGAGGTTTAAAAATTTGACAGAGCATATAAATAACAATCAGGAAAGCATTGCAAAATTTTTTGAAAAACTCTCAGCAAAAATAACTAATCATATTCTAAAAGAAGACAATGCGTTATTAGAAATCCAATACATGAATCAGCTTGATTATAATATAGATTTATTATCAAACCATATCTCTGACATAATAGAAGCTGTAATACTCGCAAAGCTTGGTATAGTATCAAATCTTATTCTTCATCCAGATGAATTGGATGAAATAAGACATCATTTTATGTCCCAGAATATTGACTTAGTTTCGGACGGACACCTTTACGAACTTCTGGAACTCCAAGCATATTATAATAACAGCAACTTAATTTTAATACAAAACTACCAAATTTGGCTAAAAGTACAAATTCGCTTTTCCATCTCATTCCTCTTCCTATGAATAATACGAAAGTAATTAAAACAAAACCATACGTAAGTTACAATAACCAAGAGCTTCAGTACTTAACTGAGATTTGTCCAAAAATTGAGAACGTGTATTACTGCAAGAGGTCAAATGACTTCGAAAGCACCAATAATTCAACTTGTATCGGAAGAATCTTGAATAATAAAACACCAATATGTCCTGTGAACGATGTGGGGCCCACATCGAATATATTCTAACCGGAAGATAATTATATAATGGTTATCAACGTAAAGGGACTACCGTTAACATCTGATTGTGGGTAAAACTTCACAATTGAAGAAACATCCCTTCTCCACTACACGAGTTGTTCCGTCACGATAGTGTGAACAACATATAAAGACAACCCTTCAGTCCATTGGGACACAATCTTCGTAGCACCACCAAATCTAGAGAAAGTGCAAATAACAACAGTAACAGAGACTTTAAGCCTAGAGAAAATCAAAGATTACAGATTCATCAACAAAACTGATATTATGAAATTAAGAAAGGATGCAATTCAAAGAAGAAACATAATAACGATAACAACATTGATACTTTTCACCTTAACTATCACTAGTGTAACTCTGTTATGGAAAAACCCCAGAATTCGGTATTATCCTAAGCCCACTGAAGCCGCTCTGTCCCCACCAACTTCGTTGTGGCCATCGCTCTACTCTAAGGGGGGAGGAGTTATATCATCACATCAGCCCCCACCAAACCCAGAAGACACCAATAAAACAATAACAACAAATCATTAAATTTATTTTCTTATTGTACTTTATTATTTTTATTGACTCATCAAATTTAAAACACTGCAACAATTGTAATTGATACTTACTTCCTGTTTACCAACTTTTGTACAATTATTATTGTTTTAATTTTTACTGTATTTTTCTTGACTCATCAAATTTAAAACATTGCAACAATTGTAATTGATACTTACTTTCTGTTTACCAACTTTAATACAATTATTATTGTTTTGATTTTTACTGTATTTTTCTAAACTCATCAAATTTCTTGTACTTGTTTGCCTTCATGTAAAATTCGTTTAGAAATAAAGATTATTATTGGTGTAACCTTCAAGGAGACAAGGTGTTTTATTTAACGAAGGAATATAGTAATATAACTACCACGATCCTGCCAGTGCTTACAAGTCGTGTTAGGATTCTCGCCGCTCGTCGACACTTATTTTCATTAACTTTTACATTAACATAAACATTTACATTAACATTAACATTTATGATATTAAAAATTATAATTTCCTTCATCAAATTGTCGAAATACAACCAACATTTATTTTGTCCTACATGTTGAAATGAGTTAAGCATCCACCCCTTCTACCCGATAAAACTGGTCCATCCTAATGAAACAGCGCAGTTCACCACAGGATGCCACTACAATACAACTCACCACACACCAACTCACTCATCAAAAAGGATGGACAAGGATAAAGCAGAGACACTTTCGCTTCTAAACAGCGCCGCGCCGAAACCTTTCGCCAGCACATTCAATTCGTCACCTGCAGTTCGCCCATCGACACATCAACATTCACTTACACAATTCGATATCAACTTTCGTTCGACACACTGCGCACATCAACATCCGTATTTCGACACCCGTCCCGCGCGCTCCACCTTGAACATCAACAGCAGCGATCTATCCACATCTTCGACATTCGATCTACGCAAACCACACATGGAAACTGTGCTCAGCATTCGTCGACAAGACATTCGTTTCTACGCGCCACATCAATATCTTACACATAAAATCGCTCAGCGGTCCGGTCATATCCACCCACTTCATACACTAGTATTTCGAACATAACTTTATATTTTTTTGTTCGTGTTAAGTAATCAATAAATTAAAAATGACTGTACATTTAAAATGTGTGAATATCTTTATTTAATGGTCGGAAGTGGTTAGGATTCTTATCAAATTAATCATGGTCCTTCGAGCCATAATGACAGGCACTACGGATTTTTAAAGAAATAAACTAAAACAAAATTAAGTGCAGTGCGGTTAAGTGCAGTGGCGAACAAAAAAAAATATATATAAAACAAAAAATAAAAGTGCAGTGCCCCAAAAAAAACAAAAAAACAAAAAACATACCTATACACCTACATATACATATAAATTAGGCGAAAACTGCGAAAAAGGAAAAAAAGTTTTTATACTTACATATATACAATCAAAAAGACAAAAATAAAAAAAGGGCAGTGGAAAGAAGAAAAAACCAAAGCTGCAGTGACAAAACATAAACTTACAAAAACAAAATTTAGCAAACAGTTTCAACAGGCAAAACAAAAACAAAAAACATAGACAATCGGTCGCGAAACCTTTGAACAAAACCTAAATAAAAACAAAGTTAAACAAATAAACGCGCGCGAAAACATAAATCACCTTATAAGAAAACAAAAACAAATATTCGGGAGCGAAGCTAATATATATTAAACGAACAAAAATAGAAGGTGTACCTGGAAACGGCTACAAAACTTAAGGAGAAAAGGAGTGGAGAAAAGAAGAGAACCAAAACGCAGAAGGCATTAGAGCAAGATATGTGCATACATATACCCTGCAAAACATAACATGCAAAGGAATACCAAGTGAGCGTATTACGTCTTTTATATATTTAACATATGCACATATGTATATACCTAAAATCACAGTCGTACTTATGTATCATTATACCTGTAATGAAAATCCGCTTCAACGGCTAATAAAATTTTACCAAACACGGTAAAATATATCAAAATAGTTATACATATATGAAAGAAATTACTTGCGAAAATTTTTCCGGAAAACCCAAAATATATATTTATGTACTCACATATACTTACCTATAAAGCATATCAAACAGCCGTTCTCATAGAAACTATGTATAAGCGCATATTTGCTTATATATGAACATAAAGGGAGGATGGAGTCATGTGTAGAAGTTCACGCAAGTGAGGAAAGTTCTCTGATCGCCATTCACTTGGGAGTGGCCAGAAACGATTATTTTACATATGACTCAAGCAGCTCACGACTTCCGGTCTTTGACCAAGTATCCTCTGGGTAGCCTAAGAACATCCGTTTGAAGGCGAGCTAAAGTGAGAAGGCGAAACATCCCCCTGCATAGGGTTGTGCGCTGGGTTTGGGACCCGCCACGTAAAAAAACACCCCCAATGAAAAGGAAAAAACAGCCTCGGATGAGAGACCCCCCTTTTGATGACGACCACGGCAAACGAAATAAGGACTATGATTTGAGGGCATGCACCTGGAATGTCCGGTCCCTTAATTGGGAAGGTGCCGCTGCCCAGCTGGTAGATGTCCTCGTAAAGATAAAGGCTGACATCACCGCCGTCCAAGAAATGCGATGGACGGGACAAGGACAGAGACGAGTAGGTCCTTGTGACATTTACTACAGTGGCCATATAAATGAGCGCAAGTTTGGTGTTGGATTCGTGGTGGGAGAGAGACTCCGTCGCCGAGTACTATCATTCATTCCGGAGAATGAACGTCTAGCCACAATCCGCATCAAAGCGAGGTTTTTCAACATATCGCTCATTTGCGCCCACGCCCCGACGGAAGAGAATAACGATGTGACCAAAGATGCCTTTTATGAGTGCTTGGAGCGCACTTATGAGAGATGCCCCCGCCACGATGTCAAAATCGTGCTTGGCGACTTCAACGCCAAGGTGGGCAAAGAAGGTATCTTCGGCACTACGGTCGGTAAATTCAGCCTCCATGAGGAAACATTCCCAAATGGGTTGAGGCTGATCGACTTCGAAGGGGCCCGAAATATGGTAATCTGTAGTACTAGATTCCAGCATAAGAAGATACATCAAGCTACCTGGCTGTCTCCGGATCGAAAAACCACCAACCAGATCGATCATGTTGTGATAGACGGAAGACACGTCTGCAGTGTTTTAGATGTGCGTGCGCTCCGAGGTCCTAACATCGACTCGGACCACTATCTTGTTGCAGCCAAGACTCGCACCCGCCTCTGTGCAGCAAAAAACGCACGCCAACAAACACAAGGAAGGTTCGACGTCGAGAAGCTGCAATCACAACGGACAGCCGAACCCATTGGTTTTCGGAAAGTGCAAAAGAACAGCTGGTACGACGAGGAGTGCCGTGTCGCAGCGGAGAGAAAACAGGCTGCCTACCTCGCAACGTTACGATCGACCACAACACGTGCGGGATGGGATAGATACCGAGAGTTGAAGAGGGAAGCAAGACGCATTTGTCGACAGAAAAAGAAAGAGGCCGAAATGCGTGAGTACGAAGAGCTTGATAAGCTGGCCAACAGGGGTAATGCTCGAAAATTCTACGAAAAGATGCGGCGACTTACAGAAGGTTCATACACTTGTAGAACCCCCAAAGGTAATCTAGTCACCGATGCCCAAAGCATACTTAAATTATGGAGGGAAGACTTCTCCAGCCTGCTGAATGGCAGTGAACGTACAACGCCAGGAGAAAACGAACCCGATACCCCAATCGATGATGATGGAGCAGATGTTCCATTGCCCGACCATGAAGAAGTTCGATTAGCAATTGCCCGCCTGAAAAACAACAAAGCGGCAGGGGCCGATGGATTGCCGGCCGAGCTATTCAAACACGGCGGCGAAGAGCTGATAAGGTGCATGCATCAGCTTCTTTGTAAAATATGGACGGACTAAAGTATGCCCAACGATTGGAATTTAAGTGTGCTATGCCCAATCCATAAAAAAGGAGACCCCACATACTGCGCCAACTACCGTGGGATTAGCCTCCTTAACATCGCATATAAGGTTCTGTCGAGCGTATTGTGTGAAAGATCAAAGCCCACCGTCAACAAACTGATTGGACCTTATCAGTGTGGCTTTAGACCTGGTAAATCAACAACCGACCAGATATTCACCATGCGCCAAATCTTGGAAAAGACCCGTGAAAGAAGAATCGACACACACCACCTCTTCGTCGATTTCAAAGCTGCTTTCGACAGCACGAAAAGGAGCTGCCTGTATGCCGCGATGTCTGAATTTGGTATCCCCTCAAAACTAATACGGCTGTGTAAACTGACGTTGAGCAGCACCCAAAGCTCCGTCAGGATCGGGAAGGACCTCTCCGAGCCGTTCGATACCAAACGAGGTTACAGACAAGGCGACTCCCTATCGTGTGACTTTTTCAATCTGCTGCTGGAGAAAATTATTCGAGCTGCAGAACTTAATCGAGCAGGTACAATCTTTTACAAGAGTGTACAGCTGCTGGCGCATGCCGATGATATTGATATCATCGGCCTCAACACCCGCGCCGTTAGTTCTGCTTTCTCCAGACTGAACAAGAAAGCAACTCAAATGGGTCTGGCAGTGAACGAGGGCAAGACGAAATATCTCCTGTCATCAAACAAACAGTCGTCGCACTCGCGACTTGGCTCCCACGTCACTGTTGACAGTCATAACTTTGAAGTTGTAGATAATTTCGTCTATTTAGGAACCAGCATTAACACCACCAACAATGTCAGCCTGGAAATCCAACGCAGTATTACTCTTGCCAACAGGTGCTACTTCGGACTGAGTAGGCAATTGAAAAGTAAAGTCCTCTCTCGACGAACAAAAACCAAACTCTATAAGTCGCTCATTATTCCCGTCCTGCTATGTGGTGCAGAGGCTTGGACGATGACAACAACCGATGAGTCGACGTTGCGAGTTTTCGAGAGAAAAGTTTTGCGAAAGATTTAGGTCCTTTGCGCGTTGGCCACGGCGAATATCGCATTCGATGGAACGATGAGCTCTACGAGATATACGACGACATTGACATAGTTCAGCGAATTAAAAGACAGCGGCTATGCTGGCTAGGTCATGTTGTCCGGATGGATGAAAACACTCCAGCTCTGAAAGTATTCGACGCAGTACCCGCCGCGGGAAGCAGAGGAAGAGGAAGACCTCCACTCCGTTGGAAGGACCAAGAGGGACCTGGCTTCGCTTGGAATATCCAATTGGCGCCACGTAGCGAAGAGAAGAAACGACTGGCGCGCTGTTGTTGACTCGGCTATAATCGCATAAGCGGTGTCTACGCCAGTAAAGAAGAAGAAGAAGAACATATATGTATACAAGAGAAAGTATCTTCTTTCTATTCCGTTTTCGCGTCCTCTAAAATCTGCCTATGCTATACCCTACATACATTGGGTCAATTAAATATCACAAAATTATTAAACAAGTAATATTTGATTGTGAAATTAAATAAACGACTTGGGGAAATTAACAATACAACAAATTGTTAAAACAAATACATAATATCTTAAAATCTAACAAAAAATATAAACAAAAACGCAGCTCTGCATAAAAAATAATTGAACATATGTAGTACATATTCGTATACACATACTCAAAGTCCACATTGGCAATTAACCGGCAATACCTCTTGTTCTTTGGCAAACAAAAACAAGCAGGATTGCGTACAAAAGCGAATTGATCTCTCTGACGAGCTCTCAATTGCTTAAGAATATAAGAAAAAACATAATCATAAGCACACAAACAATTCGTGCAAACTTATGTAAACAGCGCATTGATCTCCTCAGCGAGCTCTCAATTGCACAAAACATAAGTACCTTCATGAGCACATACGTATATACATACAGGTCCAAGTATTAGGGTGTACCCAAATACTAACATAAGGACGTAAAAGGTGTTTATAAATTAAAAGTGCGGGTATTTGCAAACTTAAAACTAAAATAAAATACATAAATATTATTATTTTGCAATAAACAGAAAAGATAATAATAACACGAAACATATCGTTTGTTAGCACCCTAAACTGAAAATAAAAACATTTACCTAAAAAAGGTTCAATTCAATTTCAATATTCAAATCAGTTTACTCTGAGAAAAATTTAATTCGTTTAAAAAATATTTTAATACCCAATATATCAAAAATGGTTCATAATGATACAAATCAAAATATACCTGCAGCAGCTACACGCTCTAAACAGGTTGTTAAATTCATTTCACAAAGTGACAGTTTAATAAGATACTGCAATAGATTTGCCTCCTCACCGATTCATGAAAACTCTGAATCGTTATTACAAATCAAAAACCAAAATCTTACAAATTTTTGGACTCGCTTCCAAGCGGCTCATGACGCCATTCTAGATTCTGACGATTCAGATACACATAATTTCAAATCCTCAGTCGCATTAGTGTATGTACAGTGAACAGACGTGTATTTATTCTGTGATCAAGCATAGCAAAAGGACAAAAAAAAAAAAAGTGAAACGAGCAGTGTTTACTCGAGTAGAAGACGAAATGTCTTCATATAAATTAAGAAAACTTTCGGACACTGATAACCCAAGTGTGAAACATGGGAAAAGGCGAAATTATTGGACGCCTTTACAAGCTCTTGAAGATGGAGCATAGTGAAAGTGCCCAAAATAATACACCGCCAAAAGCTGTTCTTCCGCCTATCAAGGTGTTAGTGCAAGATATTGACTACATAATAAAACTTTTAATTAGCAAAGGCATATCAGATTTTTTCTTAAAGAAAATATCAATAGGCATACAAATTCTTAGTGAGTCAAATGAATCATTCGTCAAAATCAAAGAAGTGTTAAAAGAAAACTCATGTCAATTCTTTACACATGACCTTAAAAATGAAAAGTCATTTACTGCTGTTCTTCATGGCCTCGAAAATAAAACGCCAGGCGAAGTGAAAAACGAACTAATCTCCATTGGATTAAAGTGCAAAGAGGTCAAAATGGTTATTAAATCATTTGAACATTATAAAGACACTATTTATATAGTACATTTTGAGCGCAGTTCGGTAAAATTGCAAGATTTGAAAACTCAAGTAAAATCACTATTTCGCGTTATTGTAAGATGGGACTACCAACGCAAGATAAAAAACAAAATAATTCAGTGTCGCAACTGCCAAATGTACGGGCACGGCGAACGTGGATGCTTTGTGAAACCAAATTGCGCGAACTGCGCTGGAAAACACAAAACTTCGGACTGCACCTCTACGGAAAGAGTGCGATGCGCAAACTGCAATAGCAATCACAAATCAAATGACGCCACGTGTCCAAATCGGGCTATGTATTTACGCGTCAAAGAGAAGTATAATAATTCTCCAGCACCTCATTCTCGGCCTTTACAAAAAGCGCGAATGCAAGCAAAGTCAGACTTTTCTCTTTCACAATTTCCACCTCTCTCTGGGGAGCGTTCAATGATTGCTGCTGGAACAACAACAACACCGCAGAATTGGCGCTCACCTTGTAGAGCAACATCAGATAATATAAATAACAATAGCCTCTTTACTGAAAAAGAGATCACTGAGCTAACTTTTGAGCTTATACTAAAATTAAGAGAATGTAAAACTAAATACGAGCAATTTAATACAATTGCGCAATTAGCAATTAGGTTTCTGTATTATACTCCTAAGTAATGAATACATCTAAGTTGAGAGTAATATTTTGGAACTGCCGTAGCATCCGCAATAAATTTATGGAACTGTTTAATTATTTAGTTAAAAACGATATTGCAATTTGTATGCTCTCTGAAACGTGGCTAAAGCACTCAGACAAACTTTATCACCCTAGTTATGTTTGTGTACGTAAGGACAGAGAAATGAGGGAAGGTGGCGGTGTTGCCATATTAGTTAAGAAATCTATTATCTTTACTGTAGTACCTAATATAAATACCGAAGTAGTGGAAAGTTTCGGAATTGAAATTATTTCATCAGAAAACAAAAAAGTTAAACTTTTCAGCTCTTACTTTCCCGGGGTTACTAATACCCAGGAACTTAAAAATAAATATAAAAAAGATTTGAGAAAACTCTTCGGAGTCAACGGATACTTCATCCATTGTGGGGATTTTAACAGCAAGCACCGGGATTGGGGATGCTCGAGAGCAAACGCATGGGGGAATATTCTACACGAATTCACAACATTCTTTCCAATAGCAGTATCATATTCAAACTACCCTACGTATGTATCATCGTCCAGCAGGTGTGCACCATCAAATATAGATTTGGTACTATCAAACATTTCCATCCATTTAACACAACCAACAGCGCTAAATGAATTCTTTTCTGAACATTTGCCTGTTAAGTTTGTTCTTAATTTAAGTTTCACGCAGCTTGAAAATCTTGAAATTGACTACAATAAAACGAATTGGAAAGTTTATTGTCGCTCCATCAGAAATGCTCTGCTTAGTCTATATCGCAAATTCAAAGCTCTGTACCTTTTAAGAAAGCCCAGAAAACTTTCTTAAAACTACCTTAAACCTAATAAAAATTAGAAATTACCGCCGTAGACAATGGTGTAGATACAGACAACGTTATAATCATGAATTAGCGGGTTTATACTCCACAAAAATCCGTAATGAAATCTTCAAATTCAGAAATGAATCTTGGAAAAGAAAGCTTAGCTCACTTGAAAGTAGAAGTAAGCCCTTCTGGAACATCTGCAAAATACTACGCAAAAAACATACACAAATCCCTCCTTTACATAATCAGGATAAAATCATTGTTAACAATAATGAAAAAGCTAACCTCTTCGCTTATAAATTCCTTGAAAATCATAAAGTGTCAACTCAACTTAGCACACCAATGCAGGAAAATGTGGTTACCACAACATTAACCCGACTTACTTCGTCACCATTAGACACTCCTGAGTCTGAATTTGTAGACGAAAAATATGTTGAAGATTTAATTCGTAGAGCCCCACTAAGAAAATCAGCAGGTCATGATGATAAAAATATTATGTTAAGATATCTGCCTACAGAAGCCATACTGTATTTCACGTTTATAATAAACTCTTGTCTAAAATTGCAATATTTTCCTCGCACCTGGAAGACTGCAAAAATCATACCAATCCGAACCAATTAATATTACGGATAGTTATCGACCAATTAGTCTTCTAAGTAGCCTTAGCAAAATTTTTGAAAAAGTTATTCAACAAAAAATGTCTCTATTAATCTTAAACAAATATTACCAAATGAACAATTTGGATTTAGACAGTTTCACAGTACAACGCACCAGATTAAACGTATCTCTAATCATGTAAAGTCAAACTTCGAAAACAAAAAGTCAACTGGTCTAATATTACTGGACGTTGAAAAAGCATTTGACACAGTGTGGCATAATGGTCTTATACATAAATTAGTTAATTTTCACTTTCCATTGCATCTTGTAAAAATAATTCAAAGTTTTTTGACCAATCGCTATTTTTGTGTGTGTTTAAATAATGAATACTCTGAGATGATCCAACTACCGGCTGGAGTTCCGCAGGGATCAGTACTTGGCCCCCTGTTGTATACACTATACTGTTCCGATTTCCCAAGAATTGAAAATTGTGATTATGCTATGTATGCCGACAACACTGCAATTTTCTATTCGCATGAGTTTGGCAATGACATAGTAACTAAGTTACAGGGTGCACTATTCAACATTTCAAACTACATGAAAAGATGGAAAATTAGAATTAACGCTTATAAAACACAAGCTATCTTTTTCACTAGAAAAAGAAGTCCTTGCTGTTTACCAAGCTCAAGGCTCAAACTGGAAAATCACGAACTACCTTGGGCCAGCTCTATGAAATATCTTGGTGTTACTTTTGATAAAACAATTACATATAGTGAACATATAAAACACATACAAGAGAAAGTCAACATAGCTATAAAAATGCTGTACCCTTTGATTAATAGAAAGTCTAGTATGAGTAAAGAAAATAAATTAGTAATCTATAAAACAGTTTTCCAATCCATAATTTAATATGCTTGCCCTGCATGGGGCACAGCCGCTGCGTCGCATTTAAAAAAACTGCAAATAAGTCAAAATAAAATCCTTAAAATGATGCTTGGTCTTCCTTGGGATTTCTCTACCATAAGACTTCATAATCATTCTAATATCAAACTAATATCAGAACAAATTCAAGTATTGACTGACAGATTCGTGATACGTTGTGCTTCCTCTGACAATATATTAGTATCTAATCTACATCCATAAAAATTTAGTATTTTCACCATTTTGTCGAACAATGCAAACTAGTTTGTAAGATTTATAGCAGAGGTTTTTATATAATAGTACTTTCCTCTGAAATACCTTTTATAGAATAAATAAAATCTGTGATAACAAAAAGAAAAATGTTGTAGAATTAAGGTTTATATACCATATTCTGTGAATTGTACACTATTTAAGTTTATTTTTCTACTTAATAAAGAATTTGAATTTGAAAAAAATTTCAAATCCTCGGCTTACGCAATATACGAAAACTGCTTAGACCAGTTCGAAGAAACAAAAGCTATGATCTCCGATCAACTAATGCTAATTAAACCAATTGCATCTACTCCCCACAAAGGAGTAGAGCTGCCACAAATAGAAAGTCAAAAGGCAAGTTCCGGCATCCACCTCGTAGTGCCGCCATGTGACACAGAAACATTCTATGGAGGTTATGAAGAATGGCCGTCCTTCCGGGACATGTTTACAGCCGTTTACGTCAACCATCCAGAACTATCAAAAGCACAAAAATTGTATCACCTCCGATACAAGACAAAAGGTCAAGCAGGCGTCATAGGAAATCAGTTCGCTCTTAATGACGATAATTTCAATTTGGCTTGGGAAGCTCTAAAAGCTAGACGCGAAAACGAAAGAATACTGGTCGATAAACAAGTAACGACACTAATGAACTTGCCTAAAATTGAGAAAGGAACAAGTGTAGAATTCATCAAACTAGAATCCACTGCTTCAAATTGTTTGTCGATTCTATCGACACTAAATATTCCCGCAGACAGCTGGGACCCAATTCTGGTAAACATTTGCACCTCCGCATTACCAGAAAAGTCGTTACTTCTATGGGAGCAATCGCTCTCATCACGGAAAAAGTGCCCAACGTGGCAACAAATGAAAGATTTTCTCACCACCCAATATGAAATTGCGGAAAGGTTAGAAGAAAAAATAATCAAGACTAAGAATATTAAACACGACCAAAACGGAAGCTTAAATAGACCCCAAGCTAGAAGTAAGAAAAATTTAAATAAAAGCTTTTACAAAACACAAACTTTCACATCCGAACTGAAAAAACAAACGTCATGTGAACTATGCAAAAGAGGGCAAAGGAACAACTTTGTCAGGCAAAAAGACTCTGCACAAACTTCTTGTCCCACTCACACAATCTTAATAATTGCAAAAGTAAATTTAATTGCTTATATTGTCACAAAAAACACAATTCAATGCTTCATTACAGCAGATATTCCCTCTCACACCAAACAAGCGCTCTTACAAAAAAAACCACGGGTGTAATTGCAAAAGCAAATCCCGAAAGCCAAAATACGAAAAATTGCCAAGAGACACCATGTTGCTCAAAGGCACAAAAAGTTCAAACGCTGCAGAGCGAAGCACAAAGTGGACCAGTTACAGAACCAGCTTCCACCAGACCAACTCAGGTTGAGAACAAAAACTTTAATTCACAATTAAGTAAATCGCAAAAGTTAAAGAAACTTCCATTAACAAACAAAACTAGAAAAGATCAGTATTGTGAGCACTTCTCTAAAGCCACAACTACTCGATCAAATAATGGCCGGTACGTCGTACGACTACCACTAGAGCCACAATATTCCAATACCTCACATATTGGTAGAAAAAACAAAGTAAGATTTCGGTCTAACAATATTAAATACTCTAATATATGTTACTGGTGGCTACTAAAAACCAAATTAGTGCATGCGCATTTAAACACAATATATAACAAAATTGTTCCAAAGGGATAGGAAAAAAAAGCAGAAGTCGCTCTTATCGTCCCTACATAAGCGCTCCACATAAGGTTTTCAATGGGAATCTGTTTTACAACTTGAACATCCCACTTAAAAAATTATAATTCTAAATGAAGCCGTTCGCAATTACCGGCTACTCGCTCGCAAGATCCCTCTTATTTCATAGTCCTAAATCTAGGGCTAAGGAGTGTCCATTCTGGCCACGTCTGAGCCACGCATGGAGTTACTATCTTTTATAAGCCGATAACATAGAAAAGCAAATAATAAACAACAGGTATTCCATACCGATGAAATAAGAAATTTTAAATAACTTTTTTACTAAAATAATAAGTCGGATAAACCCGCAAAATATAGTTCCTTGCCATACGCAAGTAAAGGTAAATAAATACCAAATACTATGTTTAAAACCGAAGGCATTTTCAGGATATACAGCATGTATTCTGCGCCCTTGGCAACTCTACCAGCAGTACGCCGAAATACATGCAACAACGTGTAATACTAGGCAAAATATTCGCCTAGGGGGCCCAGGATGTTTAAATGAGTTAAGCATCCACTCCTTCTACCCGGTAAAACTGGTCCATCCTAATGAAACAGCGCAATTCACCACAGGATGCCACTACAATACAACTCACCACACACCAACTCACTCATCAAAAAGGATGGACAAGGATAAAGCAGAGACACTTTCGCTTCTAAACTGCGCCGTGCCGACACCTTTCGCCAGCACATTCAATTCGTCACCTGCAGTTCGCCCATCGACACATCAACATTCACTTACACAATTCGATATCAACTTTCGTTCGACACACTGCGCACATCAACATTCGTATTTCAACACCCGTCCCGCGCGCTCCATCTTGAACATCAACAGCAGCGATCTGTCCACATCTTCGACATTCGATCTACGCAAACCACACATGGATACTGCGCTCAACATTCGTCGACAAGATATTCGTTTCTACGCGCCACATCAATATCTTACACATATAATCGCTCAGCGGTCCGGTCACATCCACCCACTTTATACACTAGTATTTCGAACATAACTTTATATTTTTTTTGTTCGTGTTAAGTAATCAATAAATTAAAAATGACTGTATATTTAAAATGTGTGAACATCTTTATTTAATGGTCGGAAAAGGTTAGGATTCTTATCAAAATAATCACTACACAAATTGTGTACTTTTTATTCATGGTCCTTCGAGCCATAGTGACAGGCACTAAATCCAGTGCAGTGCGGTGAAGAAGTGGCGAACAGTCAAACAAACAAAAAAAAAAAAAAAAAACAATTAAACAAATCAAACACTCAAGCCAAAAGAGAGCGGTGTGCTAAAATTAAAAAACAAAAAGTGCAGTGGTCCAGAAAAAACATACCTATGTATATAAGTACATACATTAAATGAAAAACTGGGTTTATCCAAAAACAAGACATAAAATAAAAACGTACAGGTGAACAAAAAAAAAACAGTGTGCAGTCAAAAAACCAGTGCAGTGACTCAACTAGAACAAAACTCGAAAAACAACAACATATTCATATACTTATAACTAATAAACAAACAAAGAATCAACAGAAGGAGCAGTGCAGTGAACAAACAAAAAACAAAGTGCATTTCAAAGATAAGGCTACCAAGCAGTTTAAGAAAACAAAACACACGGTGAAGTGAAGAAAAAATTTTCAAACATATGTAACATATGTATAAAACAGAAAGACACAAAACAAAAAAACTAAGTGTGGTGACTCGGCAAAAATATATGCATACAAGTATATGCAATAACAACTGGGGTAATAAAACATAAACTTGCAGAACCAAAATATTCCAAACAGTTTCAGCAGGCACAAACAAAACCCCACACAATAGTTCGTGAAAGCGAAAATAAAACAGTAAGCTAAAACAAAAATCGGGCGCGAAAAACCAAAGCACTAATAAAATAAAAATAAAAACGGGCGCGATTACAAAAATGAGCAAGCAGCGGCAGAAGGAGGTAGCCAGCTGGAGCACAAAGAGAGGAACAAATAGTAGAAGGCGGTAAAGTAAAATACATACACCCTGCAAAGCATACCATGCGAGTACAAAGTGAGAGTATTATGTTCTTTTTAATTTTTTATATATACGTTTTGCTAAAATGCCGCTTCAACGGCTTGATAAAAATGGGAAAAAAATCTAAACACGGTAAAAGCGAAAAAGCAATACCGCTTAACGCATTAGATATATACAATTACTTATAATTTAATAAATATTAATTGAATGCCTACTGTATATAAATATGTAAGTACGCTTACCTTCGTGTGGTCTCAACACAATTAACCCTCCAATAAAATAAAAATTCAAATATTCACTTGCACCAGTATCCAGCAAAACTCCTCATACTTGATTAAGTAATAAGCAGGATTGCTTACAATTATTAAGCGAAGGCAAAACTTAAAATTAAATCATAAAAAGCAACACAAAAAAACAGATATACATAGATTTCCATAAATATTCTCAATTCTATACAAAAATACATACATATATACTTACTTGCATAAGCGCATAAGTGCCTTCACATCACTCATTTCGTTTTTGCGCTCTTTTCGCAGTGCGAACATACTTATGTACATATGAACATTTATATACACATACATATGTTAGTACAACGATATAAAATCCGCCTATCTCTTACCTTACACTGAGTACTGGCAAATTATTAAAAACAAAAAAACAAAAATCAATTAATCTTATAATTCCAAAAAAGTAATTTTAAATTCACTTACAATACGGCGCTAAAGTGAAATAAAATTTCCTTAATTTTAATAAAAAATTCTTATTCATATATTCAAAGCCTACAGTGGCTACTATCCGGCAAAACCCCTTGTTCCTTGGCAAACTAAACCAAGCAGGATTGCATGCAAAACAGCTTATTGATCTCTCTAACGAGCACTCAATTGCTTAAGAATTTAAGAATAATAATAAACACGAAACAATACATACAAGTACACGTATAAGGGTGTGCCTAAGAACACATCATTCGGACATAATAAATATAAATTAATTAAATAAAAAAAATTAAAAATAAAATTAATTAAAAGTATTTAAATCAGTTACACTGAGAAACAAAAATTTTAATTATTAACAGATAAAAATTTAAAATAAAACCAAACTGGTTAATAACGAAAAAAATCAAAATACACCTGCAGGAGCTACACGCTCAAAACAGGTTGCTAAATTTATTTCAGAAAGTGACAGTGATGGAGTCATGTGTAGAAGTTCACGCAAGTGAGGAAAGTTCTCTGACCGCCATTCACTTGGGAGTGGCCAGAAACGATTCTTTTACATATGACTCAAGCAGCTCACGACTTCCGGTCTTTGACCAAGTATCCTCTGGGTAGACTAAGAACATCCGTTTGAAGGCGAGCTAAAGTGAGAAGGCGAAATATTCCCTACTTAGGGTTGTGCCCTAGGTTTGGGACCCGCCACGTAAAAAACACCTCCAATGAAAAACAAACAACAGCCTCGGATAAGTGACCTCCTTTTGATGACGACCATGGCAAACGAAATAAGGACTATGATTTGAGGGCATGCACCTGGAATGTCCGGTCCCTTAATTGGGAAGCTGCCGCTGCCCAGCTGGTTGATGTCCTCGCAAAAATAAAGGCTGACATCACCGCCGTCCAAGAAATGCGATGGACGGGACAAGGACATAAACAAGTAGGTCCTCGTGGCAGTTACTACAGTGGCCATATAAAGGAGCGCAAGTTTGGTGTTGGATTCGTGGTGGGAGAGAGACTCCGTCGCCGAGTACTATCATTCACTCCTATGAATGAACGTCTAGCCACAATCCGCATCAAAGCGAGGTTCTTCAACATATCGATGATTTGCGCACACGCCCCGAAGGAAGAGAAGGACGATGTGACCAAAGATGCCTTTTATGAGTGCTTGGAGAGCACTGCCCCGCCACGATGTCAAAATCGTGCTTGGCGACTTTAACGCCAGGGTGGGCAAAGAAGGTATCTTTGGCACTACGGTCGGTAAATTCAGCCTCCACGAGAAAACATCCCCAAATGCGTTGAGGCTGATCGACTTCGCCGGGGCCCGAAATATGGTTATCTGTAGTACTAGATTCCAGCATAAGAAGATACATCAAGCTACCTGGCTGTCTCCGGATCGAAAAACCACCAACCAGATCGATCATGTTGTGATGGACGGAAGACACGTCTCCAGTGTTTTAGATGTGCGTGCGCTCCGAGGTCCTAACATCGACTCGGACCACTATATTGTTGCAGCCAAAATTCGCACCTGCCTCTGTGCAGCAAAAAACGCACGACAACAAACTAAAGGAATGTTCGACGTCGAGAAGCTGCAATCACAAAGGACAGCCGAACGATTTTCTACTCGGCTTGCACTCCTGCTCTCTGAGAGCACTCGTCAACAACTCGGTATAAGGGAACTGTGGGACGGCATCCCAAACTCCTTACGTACAGCTGCAACTGAAACCATTGGTTTTCGGAAAGTGCAAAAGAACAGCTGGTACGACGAGGAGTGCCGTGTCGCAGCGGAGAGAAAACAGGCTGCCTACCTCGCAACGTTACGATCGACCACAACACGTGCGGGATGGGATAGATACCGAGAGTTGAAGAGGGAAGCAAGACGCATTTGTCGACAGAAAAAGAAAGAGGCCGAAATGCGTGAGTATGAACAGCTTGATAAGCTGGCCGACAGGGGTAATGCTCGAAAATTCTACGAAAAAATGCGGCGGCTTACAGAAGGTTTCAAGACCGGAGCATACTCCTGCAGAACCCGCAAAGGTGATCTAGCCACCGATGCCCAGAGCATACTTAGATTATGGAGGGAACACTTCTCCAGCCTGCTGAATGGCAGTGAACACATAACACCAGGAGAAGGAAAACCCGATTCCCCAATCGATGGCGATGGAGCAGACGTTCCATTACCCAGCCATGAAGAAGTTCGAATAGCAGTTGCCCGCCTGAAGAACAACAAAGCGGCAGGGGCCGATGGATTGCCGACCGAGCTATTCACACATGGCGGCGAAGAACTGATAGGGAGCATGCATCAGCTTTTTTGCAAAATATGGTCGGACAAAAGCATGCCCAACGATTGGAATTTAAGTGTGCTATGCCCAATCCATAAAAAGGAGACCCCACAATCTGCGCCAACTACCGTGGGATTAGCCTTCTCAACATAGCATATGAGGTTCTATCGAGCGTATTGTGTGAAAGACTAAAGCCCACCGTCAACAAACTGATTGGACCTTATCAGTCTGGCTTTAGACCTGGCAAATCAACCGACCAGATATTCACCATGCGCCAAATCTTGGAAAAGACCCGTGAAAGCAGAATTGACACACACCACCTCTTCGTCGATTTCAAAGCTGCTTTCGACCGCACGAAAAGGAGCTGCCTTTATGCCGCGATGTCTGAATTTGGTATCCGCGCAAAACTAATACGGCTGTGTAAACTGACGTTGAGCAACACCCAAAGCTCCGTCAGGATCGGGAAGGACCTCTCCGAGCCGTTCGATACCAAACCAGGTTTCAGACAAGGCGACTCCCTATCGTGCGACTTCTTCAATCTGCTTCTGGAGAAAATTATTCGAGCTGCAGAACTTAATCGAGCAGGTACAATCTTTTATAAGAGTGTACAGCTGCTGGCGTATGCCGATGATATCAATATCATCGGCCACAACACCCGCGCCGTTAGTTCTGCTTTCTCCAGACTGAACAAGGAAGCAACGCAAATGGGTCTGGCAGTGAACGAGGGCAAGACGAAATATCTCCTGTCATCAAGCAAACAGTCGTCGCACTCGCGACTTGGCTCCCACGTCACTGTTGACAGTCATAACTTTGAAGTTGTAGATAATTTCGTCTATCTTGGAACCAGCGTAAACACCACCAACAATGTCAGCCTGGAAATCGAACGCAGGATTACTCTTGCCAACAGGTGCTACTTCGGACTGAGTAGGCAATTGAAAAGTAAAGTCCTCTCGACGAACAAAAACCAAACTCTATAAGTCGCTCATAATTCCCGTCCTGCTATATGATGCAGAGGCGTGGATGATGGCAACAACGGATGAGTCGACGTTGCGAGTTTTCGTGAGAAAGGTTCTGCGAAAGATTTATGGTCCTTTGCGCGTTGGCCACGGCGAATATCGCATTCGAAGGAACGATGAGCTGTACGAGATATACGACGACATTGACATAGTTCAGCGATTTAAAAGACAGCGGCTACGCTGGCTAGGTCATGTTGTCCGGATGGATGAAAACACTCCAGCTCTGAAAGTATTCGACGCAGTACCCGTCGCGGGAAGCAGAGGAAGACCTCCACTCCGTTGGAAGGACCAAGTTGAGAAGGACCTGGCTTCGCTTGGAATATCCAATTGGCGCCACGTAGCGAAGAGAAGAAACGACTGGCGCGTTGTTGTTGACTCGGCTATAATCGCGTAAGCGGTGTCTACGCCAGTAAAGAAGAAGAATTACACTAATATTGTTGTTACAGCTATAATAAACAGGTTAAGTGGTTACGTCCAGAATTTAAAAAAAAATTGATTTTTTTTAGGTTACTATTCTTTATAGTTTTAGGCGTATTTCTGTGAAAGTCGATTGTAAAACTTCCCCATTTGTACAAAGTTATGGTAGAAAATCAGCGCGCCCGACGAGAGTTTAATGCACACAGATAGCTGTCCTTCGTTTGAGGCACATGAAAGTTTAAACGCATTGAAAACATGTTTTCGTGGGAAAAACTGGTTTTCGCACGAAAGCTTGTGTTTTCGTCCATGTAAAATCTGTCAAACGAAATTAAAGTTTTCGCAGAAAACTACTTGAAAACTTAAATTCCACTCATTATAATCGGTGCCTGCTCTAGTTTATTCGATTTTTTTGGAGGACATATGGGTGCTCTCTTGGCCTTGCATATTTCGGTATAAGATTTTTGCATTATGTGTCATCTTGCAAGAGCAAGAGAATCCCCGTATAGATAGTTGTCAGTGGAAACTCATCGAAAACACACATTGTCGGTCCGAACGACTTACATTCCACAATATAAAAATGTGTTTTCAAAATGTTTTCAATGTCGGTCCGAACATAGTATTAATCAGATGGATTCACCAGTGCTTTTTGATGACACCTATTTGGAGGAATGCCCAACAACGTCTTCGGCTCCCGTAAAAGGTACATGTAAAATTGTCATTTCAGTTTTCAATTTATTTTTACGCATTTGTATTGTAGAACAATTGACATTTAAACGGAAGAAATTCAACATTTCTGTTTGCTACAACTCAGAGGCAAGCTTTTCAAAACAACACGGAAACAATTTGCCTGTGGATGGAAATGGTAATCCAATATATTGTTCAAATGCATTTCTTAAAAATTTTTACTTTGTCATGTGTTTACATCTTTTTCAGATGTTTTTAACATGTTGAAAACTATTTCCACCCAACTACAAGAACTAACTTCAAGAGTTGATAATATGGAAAGGAAGATGGACAGCTTTTTGAAAGAAAATGTAAATTTATGTCCATAAAAGTTTTTATTGTTCTGTAGACATTCATCAATACAAAAAACGTTTTGTATAGATAATGTTTTTTAGGTATTATTTAAGTATTCTCTAACTGCTATTGTTCTCTTTTTAGATAATTCAAAAAAGCGAAGAAATGGCCCAACAAAAAACCGTCCTCGAATGTAAGGTGCTAATTCGGAAAGTTCACCAATCAGTATGCCGACTGACTGGTGAAGAAATCGACAACGCACAAACAGAAATTGCATCCACCCTACCATTAACAACACTAGCTGCAGCTTTGGAAATTGAAGAAAAACTTAAATGCGAAGAATTTGCTACAGCAACGGTTAGTAATGTATACAATTTCTTCAATAAACAATATTTATTTTGCATAATATTTTCAGATTACAGAAACAGTTTGTTTTAAGGATGAAAGGCAGTTCCGACAGTATCACATACACTGGTTGCGGCATTTGTACACTGACGAATTCCTGACCTTGTGTAACTGGGACGGTAGGGGAGGTAAGCAACCGCTATCAAAATTTCTGTTGTCCAACATATTATATGGTAAATTTAATACATACATATTTACCTAAAACGATGTATTTTAAATTGATTTTTTATTACATTTTTTTTTAATTCTTTCATCACTTGTGGACTTACAAATTTCGAGTAACAAATGCGGAAGTCCATCGAAATGAGCCACCAAAGAATTAAGCAAAAAACATATAGGAAGCGAAAAGCTGAAGAAAGATAAATATAATATTGTAATAAATTTTTTGATATATGTATGAATATATTATTTTTTGTACCTATATAAAAATTTATAGAAATCATTTTTATATTATTAAAAAAATGTCAAAAGATGAAGGAAATGACTTTAATGTAAATCTAAATAAAATTATTTTCCTATTAAAATTAATAAAAAAAAAAATATTTTATAAAAAAGAAATCTTTATATTTTAGAGTTTTGAACTTTAGGTTGAAGGAATGACAAGCGAGTGGTTTTCCCACTAGGCTATTGCAGAATGCACCGTCACGCTTTCCTGAAAGGAGTTTTGTTGATTTGTCCCAAATTTAATGAAAAAGTGAGAAAGAAGGGTAAAGTTTTATTACAGCAGAAAATATGTGAGCGAGAAGGTGATAAAAGATCACATGTATACAAAAGTTTTGGGAGCTTTTTTGATTCGCCTTAAGAACGTGATAGGAAAAAGTGACAATTAAACCGGCACACGTTACCGGCATGTCACTAGGTAACATGACCGTCACTGTTCTAACTGGGTTGAAGATTTGTGATGAAGAATACAATAACCACAATAAGGATTGTTTTTCTGTATTCTTATCACGTATTTTTCTTTTATTTGCTGCATTGTTGTATGCAGTCAACTGATAGTGGACTGTATATTATTGTTGCAGTAATTAGAAAATACTGCCGAGGGCCAAAAAATGTGGTTACAATAATATAATAATTATTATTTTTTGTTACACTACATTTATGCAATTAATTATAAATTATGTGTTCGTGCGATTAGAAAGATTAATCGCAATTTTGCCTTTTGGCTTGGATATGTAGCGTATATATATAGCGAATAAAATTACAATTATTATAACAACTAATATAAGACATATGTGTCCGCTATGATTTTTTAGATTTAAATCCCTTAAATTAAAATCATTATTTTTTATTCTATTGATCTGCTTCTTAATTTGTTCGACATCTTTGTTGTTGATGATGCGGTCAATCTGAAGCGGCACTATTTCGTCTTCTGTAATATCATGTATTACGGATATAATTGGATTTTGTGTTAAGCTGATTGTGTTTTGCGTCGTAAATATTTGATGACTTGACAATGTGATGTCTTCGCATTGCCTGGTTTTCACTAGGTCATATTTGACGTCAAATGTTGTCAAAATAATGACATAACGGGTTGTCATATGGTGTCATTTGCGTTTGCCGGCATATTTGGCAATGCACGGTCATTTCAAATGACAGTCAAATGAAAAAAATCAATGTTCGATATGTGGCAATATTTGACAACTAATTTTGATTTGCCAACATGTTGGTAATTTTTGTCGTTTGCTATACTATAAATTTTATTTTCCCAAACTTTTTCAGTTACAAATATGGAGGAAGAAATTAGTTAAGAAATTCAAATTGCAATAACCAAGCGGGTGCGGGAAATGAAATCAAAATGGACAGCGAAAGAGACCGAACGGCTGATCCATGAAGTAGAGTCCAGGGAAGGAACATGGAATTTTCTTTCCCATGGTCATAAAGATCGAAATTTGCGAGAGACTCAGTGGCATGAAGTAGCAGACATATTAAATATGCCACGATCTGAAGTAGCAGCCAAATGGAACAGCATTCGCTACTCTTTTCGCGTAAGTAATTGTGAAATAGTACACAACAAATTGCATTATAAATATTACTTTTAGGCGGCCTTCAACCGAAAAGCACATACAAAAAGTGGTCAAGGTGCTGGAAGAACGCCTACAATGAACCCACTTTTTAATTCTTTAAAATTCCTGGAGCCCACCCCCAATTCCCCAATTTTATGTGTTAATAAAACCTAATTTTACTCTTTTATTCTACAGGTCAACATAATTCAATTCGAAATCCCATCTATTTCATCTACTACATCTGCTAGTCCTTTGTACCTTTTTATATAGTATAATTTTATTGAATAAAACTGAACTAAAAATAAAAATTATAATATATACATGTAAAAATTTTTATAAAAGATGACATATATAGAAATGAATTGAATTCAAACTTGTTTTATTTAAATTTGAGAAAGTTTATAAAAAAGGAACATAAAAATATTTCATATTTGCAAAATAACTTAAATTACAGAATTGCATATTTATAAAAGAGGAAAGTACTACAAAGACGAATTATGCAATATCGTCCTATTATATTTCCATTCAACCTCTCCATGAGCAGTCATGAAATACTCCTCTGCTAGCCTACCTAAAATACTGCTTGGCCGAACTGATGGAAGCATTCCATTTTCTCCCAACTCCATTCGCCAATTACCTGGATCAGTAATGCCATTTGTATCTTTGTCTACATCAGATAATGGCATTTCATCACGTTCATATGGAAGTGGTTTCGGCGGCGGAAAATTTTACTTGTTTTCTGCAAGAGCCATTGAAAGAGCACATCTGAATATGTTAAAATAGTAAGATATTTTAAATATTAACATTTAATTTCATTATTTTGTAATATTTTTACCTTGCGAAAACGCCTCCATCAGATTCACGACCACAAGCTCCAACATCTACAAACAAAAATTTGTAGTCCGCATCAACCATAGCCATCAGAACAACGTTATTATATTTTTTATAATTGAAATATTCTGAACCGCTTTTCGCAAGCGCCTGAATCGCTATGTGCTTTCCATCCAATGCCCCACAGCAGTTAGGAAAATACCATTGCTGGTAAAAACGTTCCTATACTTTTGTCCATTCCTCATGAGTGTTGGGAACCTTATTAGAATCCACAATATCTTTTTTCACTAACAAACGAACAGATAAGAATACTCACTTTTAAAAACTCGTTCTTTAAAGCTTCAAGAATTGCACCACACGTGTTGTGCGCTATATGACAGACGGTAGTTTTTCCCCTGTAGAAAAACACTCATCAAACTCGAGTAGTTATCACCTGTGGCTAAATAGCGTAGTGTTAGCGCCAGTCTTTCACCGACCTAGATCGCTTCACGGAATCGTTTTTTTCTTTTGAAATCTTCCAGAGTCATCCTCAGGAAGTTCTTCAACCACTTTGGGTCCTGAGAAACCAGCTTGGATCAAAGTGTGGTATAAAATCCACTGGCGCAAGGATTCCTTAATCTTGGTCTAATCCACCACTGCTTTGGTTTCCTTTGCTGAGTCCGCAGTTACTATTGCAATTTTTCTATTTTAAAATAATTTTTACACTTTCCCGCACTTATTTAAAAGTAATTATATTTTAAATTTAACAGCTGTCAAAATTGCCATAAATGAAAACGGGTGGTCAATCATCTGACATCAAAAATTGACGACAGTTTTTGAAAGGCACCACAATATCGACATTCGGTCAGTTTGGATGTTGTAATGAAAACGCATTTGACACCAAAAGCGCAGCTGTTCACTTAGGCAGTTTTTGATATCAATTATTTTGACCTAATGAAAACAAGGCATATCGGGCTGTGTAGCCAGCTTCAGTGGAGAGAACACCTTATGC
The DNA here is from genome assembly GCA_037783105.1 of Bactrocera zonata. Taxonomy (NCBI): domain Eukaryota; kingdom Metazoa; phylum Arthropoda; class Insecta; order Diptera; family Tephritidae; genus Bactrocera; species Bactrocera zonata. The sequence goes on from JBAWJQ010006683.1 coordinate 945,667, forward strand.
TGAGATTTCTATTATTTCTCTTTTACCACCGATGTCTCACAGTCCTCCAAAATGTTGGCCTGCCGGGGGAATAAAATGCCCAGTTATTTGTTCGTTAGCCAAAACTGGTGCTACATCTGAGTTTTGCTTTATTGCTACTTTAAACTCTTTATCAAGCCACTTATTTTCTCCAAAAAAATTTGATCCATTGTCCGAGTAAATATGAAGACAGCTTCCTCTTCTGCTGAAAAAAGTTAAAGTGCTGCCAAAAACGCGTCTGATGACTGACTTAAGATAAACAGCTTTAGGTGAGAGGCATATAAAAACTGCTACATACCCTTTGAAGGACTTTTGACCACGTCCTTTGAGCATCTCATTTGGAACGGTCCAGCGTAATCAACTCCAGTATAAGTATCAATGTTAAATGCATCACCCATTATTTGTTTTGCAGACTTGTTTGTATCGTATATACTTACAACAATTTTATATACAACTTTTTATTGCGTTCTTAACCCCGATTGTCCAGTATTGTCTCCTGATAATTGCTTCTGTTAACCGGTTTCCACCATGTATTGTAGCATGGTGTGCGTCTTTAATTATTAATGCAGTTAAAGTTGATTTATGAAGAATTATTGGGTGTTTTGAACTACAAGTATAAGGTAATTCCGCGTTTGTCAGCCTTCCTCCAACTCTCATAACGTCATTTTCATCTTTTAGTTTATTGCTTTTTTGAAATTTATTTTCCATAGAAACAAGGCGCGCCACAGCTTGTATGCGAGAATCACCCAAATCTTTTTCTTTCTTGAAAGGGATTTCTACAATAAATCGCCCATCATCATCTTGTTTGATGGTTTCTTCAAACTGCTTTAAACATGCATCACCTTCTTCGATATTGTTCCCATCTGGTATTTTCTCCAGTTCCCAAAATCGCTCTAGGTTGGTAGTCATGGATGTTATCTTACTGAATTTTTGTTTGTTTGATAATTCCGGATAAAATCTGACCGATTTTTCTTGCTTGTCCAAGGACTCCGTCACTTTTTTTGACACCGTTTTCAATGATTTGGCTAAAAATGTCTCCACCGATTACCATGTCTATTCTATTATCCCTGTTAAACAATGGGTCAGCAAATGTATAATTTTTCCAATGTTTCATATCATATTTAAATGACTGATCTGGTTGAGCAGTGGTCAGTGATGATAAAACTACTGCATTACTTTTTCCACATGTTGGCTTAGGAATCTTGGTTTTATTTGTACCTGAACCGTGAATTTTAATTCGCCAACCACAACATCTCCCAGCCCATGGAGTTTTGTTTGGATTTTTGTCCTTGGTACACCTTATATCTGCGCTGCTTCTTCTGATAGATGTTATTTGATACCCTTGGTCAATTAGAGCTCTTAACAATGTATATTCGCCGCTTTCGCTTTTATCTGAGCTGCGGCCAGAATTACTTTTGTTGATGTTGATTTTGTAGACATTGATGTTTTACTATCCCCAGACTCTGGATGTAGAAGTTCGTTATGACTTTTATTGCAAATTTTGCATTAGAAATTATTATCACAATTTTCGAACCAATTATGGTTGAGGCATCTGTAGCAAATTTTTTTATCTTTTGCATATTTACGTCTTTCTTCTAAAGATATATTTTTAAATTTTCGGCAATCAGTAATTGCATGACCCAATATCTTGCAATAGGTACATTTTATACTTTGCTGCCTACTATGCTTGAAAGACATACGGTTTGCTTTGTATGTATGCAGCTTGCAGTTTTTAAACAATTGTTGTTTATCCTCTACTGCTTTTAATGTTTGGAAAAGCTGTTCCAGGAATTCTTGAATGTCAGATAATTTCTTAATATCCCTGGTCTTTCTTACAAACTGCTCATATAATCTGAGCCCTTATATTGTCATAAGAATTCGACTTAAAATAGTTCCTCTTCACCTATTCCATCCCCCATTAATTTTTCGTGGTTAGCGTCAAAATCTTTTTGTATTTTAATAACATATTTATTTAACTCTTCCACTTTCGATTTCCTTATCGATTTGCCCGCTATATTATTGTATGTTTGCAGGACTTTTTCCGCTTTGTCAAGTTGGTTCTCAAGGATCTTTCCTCTGTTAATTCCCATGTTGACAGTTTTTTTTTTAATATTGCGTTTTTATTCTCTAAATGGATCGTTGGAGGTTATTGATTGGTGGCCTAGTTGACCTTGCTGTGCCTCGACTCACAGCGGTTGAGTATCCTTTTGAGTCGCAATTAAAGGATTTTTGCGTATAGTCTTTTGCTATTACGGCTTACGTATCCTGTTCCTTATTCTCAGTATAAGGCTTTATAATACTCAATTGTTGAGTTTTATTGTCGCTTGAGCTCAAAATATTGAGGCTCGAATGGACCAAAATGTTAAGTAAAAGTTATTGCAGTGCTGCGTCACTTATTCCTTACCTCGGGTGGGGGGTAATAAGTTATAGGCATTGCTTTTTTTACTAGAAATATTTCTTTTATGTTTTCTTTTACCCCTTACCACTGATGGCGGGGAGTAAAATATATACAATAAATAAAAGGAATCTTTCGGCTGAGATTGTATTTCAAATCTGATTTTATTTTTGTTGAGCAGCTCCTTTTATACAAAACTCTTAGCCTATGTTTTTAAATTAATTATCAGACCAACGCATAACACATAATAAGTACGTTGGTCTTATCTAAAAGTACACGTATTATTTTATCAACAAATGCATTTGTATACATTTGCTAGTGTGCATCTACTGCATTGCAATTTGTTTGTTTATATAAGTATGTATATGTGTGTGTGTGACTAAGGTTCTTGAAGATTTATGATGAAGAATACAATAACCACCATAAGAGTTGTTTTTCTGTATTGTATTCTTCTCACATATTTTTCTTTTATTTGCTTCATTTTTGTATGCAGTCAATAGATAGTGGACTGTATGTTATTGTTCAAGTAATTTGAACACATATATGCATGATACTGCTAACAAATATGTAATAAACACGCCAACATGTTTACATGTTACAGGTAACAAACTGCTAATTAAAATAATAACATAAACAGAAATTTGGTTAACAAATGCTTTTATTATGCATAACACATAGGTAGCCTATTCTCTAACAAAAGTATTTGTTAGCTTTAACAGACTGTGAATAGATAAGGAATGTATATAATTTTGTTAATTGTAATTGTATGCATATGAGGGTACCTTATAGCACAGCCAGTGAAAAATGCAAAATCGTGGCCCGAGTCAGATGGCACAACCTATTTTATGGGCGCGCAATGTAACTGCACAGTGAAAACGCTACTCCCTTCTCTCTTTGACGTGGGATGACGTGAGAATCCATGACATTTGGATTTTGCCGCAGATAACGTGGCAGCTGATTGCTCTCTCACAACGCAGGGTTGCCAATATCGATATACTGCAGTAATTATCAACTTTTATAATTCAATCTGTTTAATATGTTTGAAATTTTCTTAAAATAACTAAAAATCAGAGTCAAATACTAGTATTTATAAATATATAAACTATTTTTAATAGTTTGATTTCAGTTTTGATATTTTATATTGTAAAAAATTGTAATTGAAAACATAGATGTGTACAAAACTACATATGCGTATTGAGCAATGGCAACATTGTTTAAATGAAAACAAACAAAGATGGCTGATTTCTGCGTTTTTCCTACGTTCTCCACTGTGCACACATTTTGCTAATGAGGAAGGAAAAGGAAGGAAGGGAGTAGCGTTTTTCACTAGTTGTGCTATTAGAACAAGACAAAAGTAAAAAATACAGCCCTATTCTAATACCCTCACAACCTCTACTATTGTGAGGTTTTCCGTATGCTGAGGTGATTTCAAAAGCACAAATCGTCGCAGTTTCCTCACAAATTTGCGACGTCTGAAAGTAAACCTCACAATGCAAAACCGGTTGCGTTTGTTATAATAATTTCAATATTTCTAAAGAAATTCAATTATTATTTCATTAATTAATTATTATAATATAAGTATTTATCTATTATGATAAATGTTTAACTACGGTCTTTGTACATTTTACTTCCTTCTGAGTATGATAAATACATATTTATGTTTAAATAATATACTGTAATGCTGCAGGGAGGATGGAGTCATGTGTAGAAGTTCACGCAAGTGAGGAAAGTTCTCTGATCGCCATTCACTTGGGAGTGGCCAGAAATGATTCTTTTACATATGACTCAAGCAGCTCACGACTTCCGGTCTTTGACCAAGTATCCTCTCGGGATCCGCCACGTAAAAAAACACCCCCAATGAAAACCAACAATCAGCCTGGGATGAGAGACCCACCTTTTGATGACGACCATGGCAAGCGAAATAAGGACTACGAATTGAGGGCATGCACCTGGAATGTCCGGTCCCTTAATTGGGAAGGTGCCGCTGCCCAGCTGGTTGATGTCCTCGTAAAAATAAAGGCTGACATCACCGCCGTCCAAGAAATGCGATGGACGGGACAAGGACAGAGACGAGTAGGTCCTTGTGACATTTACCACAGTGGCCATATAAAGGAGCGCAAGTTTGGTGTTCGATTCGTGGTGGGAGAGAGACTCCGTCGCCGAGTACTATCATTCACTCCTATGAATGAACCTCTAGCCAAAATCCGCATCAAAGCGAGGTTCTTCAACATATCGCTGATTTGTACGCACGCCCCGACTAAGAGAAGGACGATGTGACCAAAGATGCCTTTTATGAGTGCTTGGAGCGCACTTATGAGAGATGCCCCCGCCACGATGTCAAAATCGTGCTTGGCGACTTTAACGCCAAGGTGGGCAAAGAAGGTATCTTTGGCACTACGGTCGGTAAATTCAGCCTCCACGAGGAAACATCCCCAAATGGGTTGAGGCTGATCGACTTCGCCGGGGCCTGAAATATGGTTATCTGTAGTACTAGATTCCAGCATAAGAAGATTCATCAAGCTACCTGGCTGCCTCCGGAACGAAAAACCACCAACCAGATCGATTATGTTGCGATAGACTGAAGACACGTCTGCAGTGTTTTAGAGCTATTCAAACACGTCGGCGAAGAGCTGATAAGGTGCATGCATCAGCTTCTTTGCAAAATATGGTCGGACGAAAGTATGCCCAACGATTGTAATTTAAGTGTTCTATGCCCAATCCATAAAAAAGGAGACCCCACAATCTGCGCCAACTACCGTGGGATTAGCCTCCTCAACATCGCATATAAGGTTTTATCGAGCGTATTGTGTGAAAGATTAAAGCCCACCGTCAACAAACTGATTGGACCTTATCAGTGTGGCTTTAGACCTGGCAATCAACAACCGACCAGATATTCACCATGCGCCAAATCTTGGAAAAGACCCGTGAAAGGAGAATCGACACACACCATCTCTTCGTCGATTTCAAAGCTGCTTTCGACAGCACGAAAAAGAGCTGTCTTTATGCCGCAAAGTCTGAATTTGGTATCCCCGCAAAACTAGTACGGCTGTGTAAACTGACGTTGAGCAGCACCAAAAGCTCCGTCAGGATCGGGAAGGACCTCTCCGAGCCGTTCGATACCAAACGAGGTTTCAGACAAGGCAACTCCCTATCATGTGACTTCTTCAATCTGCTGCTGGAGAAAATTATTCGAGTTGCAGAACTTAATCGATCAGGTACAATCTTTTACAAGAGTGTACAGCTGCTGGCGTATGATATCAATATCATCGGCCACAACACCCGCGCCGTTAGTTCTGCTTTCTCCAGACTGAACAAGGAAGCAACGCAAATGGGTCTGGCAGTGAACGAGGGCAAGACGAAATATCTCCTGTCATCAAGCAAACAGTCGTCGCACTCGCGACTTGGCTCCCACGTCACTGTTGACAGTCATAACTTTGAAGTTGTAGATAATTTCGTCTATTTAGGAACCAGCATTAACACCACCAACAATGTCAGCCTAGAAATCCAACGCAGGATTACTCTTGCCAACAGGTGCTACTTCGGACTGAGTAGGCAATTGAAAAGTAAAGTCGTCTCTCGACGAACAAAAGCCAAACTCTATAAGTCGCTCATAATTCCCGTCCTGATATATGGTGCAGAGGCTTGGACGATGACAACAACCGATGAGTCGACGTTGCGAGTTTTCGAGAGAAAAATTCTGCGAAAGATTTATGGTTCTTTGCGCGTTGGCCACGGCGAATATCGCATTCGATGGAACGATGAGCTGTACGAGATATACGACGACATTGACATAGTTCAGCGAATTAAAAGACAGCGGCTACGCTGGCTAGGTCATGTTGTCCGGATGGATGAAAACACTCCAGTTCTGAAAGTATTCGACGCTGTACCCGCTGCGGGAAGCAGAGGAAGAGGAAGACCTCCACTCCGTTGGAAGGACCAAGTGGAGAAGGACCTGGTTTCGCTTGGAGTATCCAATTGGCGCCACGTAGCAAAGAGAAGAAACGACTGGCGCGCTGTTGTTGACTCGGCTATAATCGCATAAGCGGTGTCTACGCCAGTATAGAAGAATGCTGCAGCTGCTCCTGAACTGTTTTTTCGTATTTTGGAATCCTAAAAATATATGCTCCAAAGTTAATAGATTTGCAAAATTACTCACATTTCTTGGGTATTCATTTCTTTATTTTGTCTTGCTTGTGTTTGTAAAACAGCTGGTTGAAAGCAAAGTGGTTTTCACCTCATGTGTTGAGTTTTTTATTCTTTTTTCTTGTGAGGTTTCAGCAAGAATAACTTCACGAAGTAAATCTCACAAATTTTTTCAGAATGGTGCTGATAGTTTAGCGTATGCAAAAGTTATCAATAACAAGTCGCTAACACGTTTGCTGAAAGATAAGACGGGTATCGGCAGGGTACGTCTGGATACATCGGAATTATGTTCACTCACTTAATTGGAATTTATGTTTTAAATAGATACAAATATTTATTTACACAGGACGAAATTACTTTCTATTATTCTATTAATTTCAGTGAAAATATTTTGCACTCAATACACGACACACATGTGCGTTCGATCTGTATGAAATCGTTTCGCCATACACACATACAAATCCTTTTTGCGTTCGTTCTTCAAATCGTGGATATGTGCGAAAAGCAAGCGGAAAATTGTTCGGCCGCGATCTTTCCTATTCGGAGACACGAGAAAAATCAGATTTTGTGTGCGCCATACACGACATACGTGTGTCGATGAAGGGAGTGTCCAAAAGGGGGCTGGTGTTTGTATCAGTATTGGGGCTGCGTTTTTTTTGGGCCGACCAGCGGTCGTAGTATCGAGCTTTTAAGCCCACGGATCGATTCGGTGCAGGGCCACATCGGTTGACTCAGGATCGTTACGGGGACATCGCTCCGTCCGGCGGCCGAGAGAGTAACCTGTTCCAGTCGATTGGCTGGGGTGTGGGCTATACCACTGCGATAGCGCTTTAATCGACCGCTTGGGTGGTCGGTGCTACTGATCCGGTCGGCACTGGAGGCGAATCCTCCGGCGAGTACAGACGCACGCACTCATACCTTAGGCGCTCTAGCTTTGCAATAAGCTACCGGGGAAGTCGGCAGGTCAAGGATAGCCGAACGGCCTGTAGTAGCAGGTTAGTTGCGAAATAAGTTTACACGAATAAGCAACCCCCGACGATGAGCGGCAGGAATGAAGGAGGCGGCACAAAAGCTAGCGGATCCACTGAAGCTCCTGTGACTGTGGCGAATCGACACCACCACATAGAAATAGGTGTTCCCTCATCATCTTTGGACATGATGAAAGCAAAGCAAAATCCAGGTGCGACGGACCCATAATGGGCGGCTTCCTGGACAGCGTCTGTTTCACTATGTTAGGTGCGGCTAATATTAGAAATTGACCGGTACACAGCGCGACGCACTGGGAGTCTTTGGCTATCTTGACAGCGATGTCTTCCGCTTGCAGGATGGAAAAGGTGATGTGAGCTTGCTTGTGGTGTATCAGTAAACAGCCACTTCGGTCCCTGGTCAGGGAGTGTGCATTGGGCGCAGGGATAGTAGCCTGCGTTGCCCCGGGCGAGCGCCGGACCGTCCGTGCTTTCCGGGACTGGTAAAGCGAAGGACAGGCCTCAGGGAACTGGGGTAGGAGCATGGTTTCCGTGGGTACACCCGTTCCTATCTATTTCGGCCCGCCCCCCTACACACGATGCGCTGTAAAAAACAACGAATGGAGAATTATTTAAATTTAGACAGCAAACACAAAAGCAGCAGTGTACAAGACTGCTTCACGAGCAGCGCCACTCAAAGCCCTGGCAGTAAAATACCAGAATCGGAACAATCCAGGAGAACGCTGAGTAGTTTTTGCGTCGAAGCTAATCTCTTTAGACGCGCACCAAGATTGATGCGATCACCGAAACAGGGGCTCACAGTGGAAAGGCCTGAAAGAGCGAGATCGTCGCCACCAGCGCTGCAAGACAGCACGCTTCGAGCGGAACTAACGCAACCAGGCGGGGACATTATGGCTGAATTGGGATCAACAATCAGATCCGGGATCTGCTAACTTCTGTCACAAAGCTCCATGAACGCGCCTAAATGGAGTATCACAAAGTTAAAGCAACCAGGCGAAATGTTGCTTTAAGACACACAGGAGTAGATTCAACTCCAAAAAGGCCCCGCAAGGATGAGCAGCAAACGCGAAAGACCCCGCCAAAAAAGAAAGCCAGCCAAGAGGAAGTCCAAAAGAGGACCACTGCGTGGAAGAGGAATGAAGGAAACATTCCTACAAAAGAACGGAAGGCAGAGGATCAGGGAAGTGAATGAACGCAGGTGAAACCAAAAACTCAAAACAAGAAAAAGAAGACAGTTTCTGCTCCACGTCCGAGGCCCGATGCAATTATCATTGCGCGCACTGGAAATATCTCGTACAGCGATATGCTTAGAGTCGTCAAAAAGGAAGATGCTCTGAAAGAGCTTGGAGAAAACGTTTCGCGGATCCGGAAGACGGTAAAAGGCGTAATACTTCTGGAAATGAAGAAGGCCCAGATGAACACGGGAGCATATGAAAAGGAGATATGTAAGGTTCTGGGCGACCAGGCGCAAATAAGAGCTCTAATCCAAAGAAGACATAGCAGTGGCAATACGTTCACAAATCAAAGAGCTAAATTCCTTTGACGAAAAGGCGATCAAAACCATGAGACAGGCGTATGCGGGCACACAGACGGCAGTCATCAGCCTTCCCGCAGCAGACTCAAAGCGGCTACTTGACGCCCATAAGATCAATATTGGATGGGTGGTCTGCAGAATAAGGGAGAAGCCGAATCTCAGAAAGTGTTTCAGGTGCCTGGAATACGGCCATTTGGCGACGGCATGTACGAGTAAGGATGATCGAAGCAAATGTTGTGCCAAGTTTGGTGAAAAGGGGCATTTCGCAAAGGAGTGTGATAAAAGCCTGTCGTGTTCAGCATGCAAAAGCAGTGGGAAAAAGGAGACAGGTCACCGGTTAGGAAGTTGGAAGTGTCCTCTTTATCAAGCGGCGTGCAAAAAGATGAAATGAAGGTTGTCCAAATCAACTTAAATCATTGTGAAGCTGCTCAAGAGCTACTGAAGCAAACAATCTTCGAGGAAAAGGTAGAGGTGGCGATAGTGTGTGAGTAATATAAAAACATAAACGCTGGTACGTGGATCTCCGACAAAGAAAACAAAGCTGCCATATGGGCCTGTGGGGTAACGCCTTCCAAGATAAACCGCTCCTTGGAAGATCTTACTATACACGAGCGAAAATAGGTGGCATTTTTTTCTACAGCTGCTATATTCCCCCGAGTGTGTTGCAAGGAGACTACGAAATAATTCTTGATCAAATAGCCCGAGACGCCCTCACTACCACGCCAAACGTGATAGCAGGCGATTTCAACGCATGGGCAATTGAATGGGGTAGTAGCTACACAAACAGACGGGGTAATGCTCTACTCAAAGCGTTTTCTATGTTAGACGCCGTGTTGCTCAATACCGGCGGTAGAAACACTTTTGAAAATAATGGACGTGGATCGATAATAGATATCACATTCGCCAGCAGCTCGCTAGTTCGATTTGCAAATTGGAAGGTGTGGGACTTTTACACGCATAGCGGTCTCCTGGCCATCTTGCTGGAAATCCGCAAACAAATACAAACTCGGTCCAGCGCTAAAAAATGGCAGAAAAAAGGATGGAAGGTTGAAACGTTCGATGAAGAAATTTTCAAACTTATGTTGGATGGGAACCTGGATGGTGCGATCAACGTTGACCGACAGGCTGAAAAACTAGTGAAGCACATAAGTAAAGCCTGTGATGCTGCCACGTGTAGGAAAAGGCACAACATAACCCAAAGGCCCGCATACTGGTGAAACGGGGAGATCAGCACACTGAGAAGTGAATGCCATAAAGCGAGACGCCTCTGCCAAAGAAGCCAAGGTACGCCACATCATACTAGTTTGCGAGAAAGTTTCAAAGAAAATCGTAAAGAACTCAAAAAGGCTATCAAAAGAAGTAAGTCCTCGAGTTTTAAAGAATTATGTGAGACGGTGGACGAGAATCCCTGGGGTGATGGCAAAAATCAGAGGGGGTAAAAGCCAAGCGCCAATCTGTCCGATCCTCATAAAAAAGGTGGTGAAAACGTTTTTCCCAACGCAAGAACCACAAATGATTAGAACAATACCAACCAGGATGGAATCTCCAATTGTAGACGAGAAGGAGGTAATGGAAGTGGCGGAGAGATTTGGCAACGCAAAGGCTCCAGGACTTGATAGCATCCCGAACAAGGCTCTGAAAATTGCCATCAGGCATACCAAGAGGACATTCGCCGAATTCTACACACAGAACAACAGAGGCTGGTTCTTCTCCAAAAGCCAAAAAAACCGGCGGGAGAGCCAAGTGCGTATCGCCCACTCTGCATGATGGACACAATGGCCAAAATACTGGAAAGACTAATTTACACACGTCTAGAACGCCACCTAGAAGAAGAGCCTCCTGGGTTATCTGAAAACCAATTTGGATTTAGAAGACATCGGTCCACCTTAGATGCAGTTGGAAAAGTGACGAACATTGCGGCCAAAGCCATAGAGGGCACCAGATGGATGAATGGAGATAAAAAATACTGCGCAGTTGTTACGCTGGACGTGAAAAACGCTTTCAACTCGGCGTACTGTCCACATATACTGATAGCATTAGAGGCAAGAAACACCCCGGGGTATCTTCTGAGGAAAATTAGCAGCTATTTGTCACACAGACTACTGCTGTATGATACCGATGCAGGTCCAAAAACCTATACGGTGATAGGTGGAGTACCACAAGGCTCCGTACTTGGTCCACTGCTTTGGAATGTGCTGTACGACGGGGTGCTACGATTACCGCTGCCAAAAGAAGCACAGATAATTGGCTTTGCGGACGACATTGCCGTAACGATCGTAGCTAAAGAACTCTTGCAGATACAAAACATATGCAATGAGACCGTGGCGAAAATTAAAGACTGGCTTACGAGTACCAAGCTGCAGCTTGCAGGTGAAAAAACCGAGGCAGTGCTCATCACGAGCAGGAAAAAGCTAGAAGGGTGACTCTGAACATTGATGGATATAACGTTGCAACGCAAAATTCACTGAGGTACCTTGGTGTTATGATCGATACGAGGCTCAATTTCAAGGCGCACATTGAAAAGGCCTGTGGTAGGGCGGCTAAAGTGACTGCGGTCCTGTCGAGAATCATGGCAAACATTGGTGGCCCTAGTCAAAGTAGAAGAGCTCTGCTGGAAAAAGTAAGCCAATCAATGCTTATGTACGCAGCTCCGATATGGGGGACAGCTCTTCGTCAAAAAACCTGTGTCAATATGGCCAAATCTGTGTCCAGGGTATGCGCCCTTAGAGTTGCCTGTGCGTTTAGAACTGTGTCGCACGAGGCGAGGGCTATCATATCTGGTCTTATGCCACCGGATACAATGGCCTCTGAGTTAAGTAGAGTCTACTGTAAAACAAAAGCCATGCATAGGCGCCTAACGGACATCGAGCGAAAAAACGAGAGGAAGACAAGTCTCGAGGAGTGGCAAAAGCAATGGGATGCGGCAGATAAAGGAAGATGAACATATAGGCTTATTAAGAATGTACCGGCCTGGATTGACAGACGGACGGACAGATGGGGAGACAAATTTCTACTTAACCCAGTTCTTATCGGGCCATGGCTGTTTCAAGGAAAACCTGCACAAATTTGGCCATGATGACGAAACACACTGTTCTTTCTGTGGAAATGCCGCAGAAAACGCAGATCACATCTTCTTCTCCTGCACGAGGTATGCAATGGAGAGAGAGACTATAGAGAGGCCAACAGATGAAAGGATGATGCCCGACAACCTAGTTAGTCACATGCTGCGATCACAGCTGGTGTGGGCTAAAATGAAAGAGTGGAGTGCAATAGCGCTCCGAGAACTCAGAATGAAGGAGAGGCAGCGCAGAAGCATAAGACCGCATGAATAACCCTGTAGGTAGGTCGTAAAGTGGCAGTTATCGCCCAGCTTGGTCCTGCGAAGTAGTGCTTAACACACGTGTAAATGGCAAACATACCGATCGAAAGCACTTGTATGTCGTGTATGACCTCTTTGAATAGTAGGCATCTTGCCGTGGTACAGGAGCTTAAGTCGCAAGACATACTCGGCACCCGCCAATCGGTGTGGGCTGTTTTTTTTTTATTGGGCACTGCCCAGACAGGATGTCGGGTGCCGCATGCGTGCGGCAACCAATAGCTACCACCTCCTAATCCAGGGTGTTATGCGACTCCCCCCATTAGATGATTTGCAGGCAGGAAGTAAATTCGGTTGTATTTCAACAGAGCCTTCCCAACACCGGGCCGAATTGGGAAGTAACGGTGGCCTTACCGAGTCATGGAACTCTGGCGCGGCGGACCTTTGAGTTCCCCTTAACACACATAGACCCGACAGCTCACCTCGTTGAGCCAAGGATCGTACGAACAAGATGGACAACAAAAATATATACAAAAACGTAACCGAAACCAGGCAAAGATCACAGCAGACGACCAAGGACAACGCAACCAACAGCGGTACTGTTACAGGCAAGGGAGGCTCAGGGGGCAAGATGACCCTCGCAGGAGGGGTATGAGTAGCACCAGCCTAAAATGATACCAAAGGCACCTCCAGGAGGGAAGAACTCCTAAAGAAGCCGAAAGGTTGTCGAGGAACAGAGTCAGAGCCAACAGTGTCTCCCCGGTATTGAAGGTGCGTAGAGGCGCAAATACCACATCCAGCAGTAAGAGGAGCAGCGAGGCTTGGAGTGGCGGACCAGTCAACGCTTATCCTTCCAGGAGGACTAGAAGCGTAAAGACGGCGCCTTTGGCAGCCAAACGAAAGACCAGCCAAATAACGCCACAAGAGCCACCAAACTCCAAGAGGCAACGGGGCAGTTACGCCCAAGTAGCTGGAGGCCAACTCTCCGCAGCGAATCCTCCTCGTGCAGCTGCGGGACAGCGCAGAAATTCTTATGCATTAAAAGGCACACGGATGGATGTGCAGCCTCTGAACTACCAGGCGGAGACTCTTGGAGCGGGGGAGCTTACCGCCTTGCAAGATCTCCTGGTGGAAGAGGTGTATAGGGGATGTGAGGTCCCGATAACCTTCCATGGGGTTTACTTCAAGGGCGGGTTCATGCAGGTCGACTGCAAGAATGAAGCTAGCGTCAACTGGATATGGGAGGTCGCTCCCAAGCTAGTGGGCTGGGAAGGCCCCACTCTATGCGTAAAGAGGGACCACAGGATCTTGAGATTCGAGCTAGAAGGGGAAGGTCATGCAAATCCACCCCAAACGTATTCCCAAAAACATAACCTGGACCACATATCGGGATACGTTGCAGTTAAATCTGAAAGGGAAATGGAAGCTAGTCAGAAGTACAACGGCCTTGGGACTGGAGGGCAGGCTATCTGCTCTGAACCAGGGCGTGACAAGCGCGTATCACTGCAGGCTCTGATAACGTCACCCCTGCACGGGAAATAGCATGCTTACAGAGCAGGCAGATCGACTAACACTGTTCTGTACCAGCGTTATGCGCCTTCTTAGACAACGAAGGTGCCTTTGACAATACGTCTCACAAAAGCGTGGCAAGGGCACTGGAGGAAGGGGATGTAATGGCTCTAGTGCGCAGATGGATAGAGACCGTGCTGCGTACCAGAATAGCTGAGCCCACAGTAGGCACTACGAGGGGCTGTCCCCAGGGAGGAGTTCTATCCCCCCTGCTGTGAAGCCTCGTCGTGGATGAACTACTTGTGCTGCTAACTAACAATGGAATCCGCTGCCAAGTGTATACGGCCGACATTTTTATCTTAGGCAGAGGAAAACTTTAGGGCACTTTCCACGATATCGTACAAAGGGGACTAGGCCTACCCGAGGGGTGGGGCAGTAGCGTCGGACTAAACATCATCCCCTTGAAAACCTAACACTCGGGGGAAGAGAGATACAGATGATCAATATGGTATATATGGTCTTACGATGGATTCCACGTTGCGATGGAATCAGAATGTGGATCTGACCATGGTCAAAGCCACAAAGGCACTGATGGTGTGCAAAAGACTGGCTTGTAAATCCTGGGGGTGTAAACCAAGGATTATCAGATGGTTGTACACCATAGTAGTACGATCAAATATCACTTATGGAGCGGTGGCTTAGGCTCAGAAAGCGTCGCAGACGTCGGTAGAACTTCAACTGTCGAAGGGGCAGAGACTCGCCTGTGTCAATGCCGAATGAAGCGACTCCGCTCTCGAGCTACTGCTTAGGGACAGTGCTATCAGGGGGTACACCAACGGCTCGAAAACGTCTGAGGAAATTTGCGCAGGGGTCGCAGGACCACGCGCAAAACTTTCCATACCTATGGAGGTTTCCGAGCATATTCAAGCAGAGGTATTTGCTATAAGTCGGTGCGTAGAGTTAAACCTCCAACGCAATTATCGCAATGAACGTATAGCCATACTAAGCGATAGCCAAGCGGCACTCAAATCGATCTCTTCGTACGAGTTAAAATCACTATTGGTGCAGGAGTGTAAGGAGCGACTGAATAGTTTATTTAAATGTAACCATGTGCACCTTATTTGGGTTCCAGGTCACAGAGGTATGAACTGGCTGACAAGCTTGCCCGCTATGCTGCATCCACCAACATGGCCGGAATCTTTCATAGCGGTTGGGTACGGAGAGGTGTTGGCAACAACTCTTAGGCATGCATCATGCAAAATTGCTAATGAATGGTTAAAACCTGAAATAGTGTAAATATGTAATCAATCTCCAAAAGAAAAAACTCAGGCTACTGATCGCCTTCTACACTGGTCATTGCAAGCTCAAGAAGCACTTATCTAACATGGGTCTAACTTCTTGTGCAAATTGCCGGTTTTGCGGCTTGGGGTCTGAAACTCCGGAACACCTGCTAATAGACTGCATAGCAGTCTGTAGGCGCAAGATAAAGGCACTTGGATCCATGTTTCCAAATAGCAGTACATTGGAACTCGTCAATTTACTGGGACTAGTTGAGTCGATGTGAGTTAAGAGGGGCACAATAGACCCTATGTCGCGGTGCAATCCTCATTTAATTATATATCTGTGTATCTATGGCCACTTTTAACGAGTAATTTATTTCCAGCAAACAATTCTCTTGCTCTTGCAAAACCCTTACACGGTGCACGAATTGCAGAATTTTCTACTTTGTGCAGCGGCACAACAACAAACACGCGCAGAAAACTATTTGCAGTGGCTGTGAAATATGTGAGACCAAAACACATGTTTATTTGCGTGCAGTGACATGCAAAAATATAATTGCAACCCTATGTCCCCTGTTACTTTGCATATAGACATATTTCGCCGTTAAATTGTTGAGAAAGGAAAGTTTTAAATATATTTTATAATTTCTACTTAAATTATAAAGATTTTTTACAGTTTTTGTTAAGAATGAATACAGAAGGTACGCTAATTCACAATAGTCATTCTCAATACATTGATCGAATCAGCCGTTCATATGTCACTAGATTCTGCAATGGGTGCTCTCTCGGCCTTGCATATTTCGGTATAGGATTTTCGCATTTTGTGTCATCGTGCAATCTTGCAAGAGCAAGAGAATTTCCCTATTTTGTATTTGTTATGCATAATAATGTAATCTTTAAGTGCTGAACACATAGAGCGCGACAGACTGCAAGCGACATCTTTTAAATATTAAAATAGTTACACACGTTCTTAAGGACACAGTTCATTAAACAGCAGCACGACTACACGACTGCAGACTCTCAGTTGTCGCTCCGGCTAACTTGTAAATATTTTTTAAATTTGTCTACGACAGTAGAATTGGCAGTAGAGAGGAGTGATGCCACTTATATGTGAAATGAAAAATTATTTAAGGCTCTAACAAACCTTTTTTTTTGTTTCTTTTCAAAATTATTTTTATTTATTGAATCCGCTTTTTCTTAAAGCCTAACAATGAGTTATAAAATCTCAAATCTGTTTAAAAACTAGACAGGCTCAAGCAAGTGATTGAGCTGTTATGGTGATACATCGCTCTTTAATACGCAGGCACATCTCTTCTTATAAGTCGTGTTTGACCGCAGGAATGTACCACAGCATTAGCCAAAGGGTTTGGGTGATCTCGGAGTTTAGATATGTATCTAATTCTGCTGTCTTCTACTTCTTTATTTGCCATAGGGATAACAAGGTTTTTATGGATATTTTCGTGACGCATGTACCATGCTGAACACGTGATTGTCCTAAGCATTTTTGATTGAAACCTTTGTAATATATCAATATTAGTTGCACAGGTCGTACCCCACAGTTGAATTCCATATATCCAAATCGGCTTTATGACCGCATTAGTTGTCAAAGCTAAGTTTGGTGTCTTTATTTAAAAGCCAATTTAAATTTGCAGCTCCAATCTTCATACATGTTATTTTACTAGAGATGTGTTTTCTCCACGTGAGCCTTCTAACTAGGTGAATACCAAGATATGTTACTTCGTTCACTTGGGGTACTAAAATATAGTTTATTCTTACTGCCGGGCACATCTTTGGTCTTAGCGAAAATGTAATATGCTTACACTTCTGTTCATTCACATTTATACGCCAGTTCGCTAGCCATTCTTCGATAGTACTTAAATGCTTCACTGATATTCTTGATGCTAAAATGTGGCATTTGTTATGGCTCACTATAGCTGTGTCGTCCGCAAAAGTTGAAGTTAATACATTATTAGTTGTTGGAAGATCTGCTGTATATATGATGTATAGTGTTGGGCCTAAAACACTGCCCTTTTACCATAAATTTTCTATTTTTCCAATAAGATTCTAATGTTTTATACAATTCTAAAGGTAAAATTTTTTTAATCTTGTACAAAAGACCTTCGTGCCACACCTTATCAAATATTGTTGAACAGTACTCCCTGTGCTCAAATGCTTTCCTTATCTCGTCAGTAATTCTATTTACTTGCTCTATTGTGCCATATTTCGCACAAAAACCGAATTGATGCATTGGTATTGTATTTTTTCATGGAGGAAAGAAGACATCTTTGATAGTAACACTTTCTCAAATACTTTTGAAAGACAGGGCAGAAGACTGATTGGTCTGTATGAAGACGGCTGTCTTAAGTCTTTCCCAGGTATATCTATCAAAATAATCTGCGACTTTTTCCATGAAATTGGATAAAATCCGAAACTGAGAATTGCATTGAAGAGCAAAGGGAGCACCTCTACAGCAATAATTGGTAACTCAATTAGCAATTTTGGGGAAATATTATCATGTTCCGGCGACTTTTTTGGATTAAGTTCTTTGATGATACCAATAATTTCAGAGGGTGAAGTCTTAAGAGACTCGAGCGACTCTTTAGCTGTGTTGGGTAAGATTGACAGCTTAAAGTTATTCTTTGGAAAATTGGGTTGAAATACCTTTTCTAGGTGATATGTAAAGCAATTAGCTTTTCCTCGTGACTTCGAGCCCAATTTCCACCCAAGTCTCGTATAGGCTTGTTGGAGTCAGTTGGTGGCTTCATGGACTTTTGGGCTTTCCAAAGGGAATTTTTCTTGTTTGAATTTGGACACAGCTTCATTATATACATTTCGGTATTCGATTCTTCCTCACGTTTAAGCGCTTTTTTTAATTTACGTACAGCAGATTTTAATTGTAGCTGAGTGGAAGGGGAACGATTTATCTGCCATTCACGTCTTGCACGCCTTTTTTCATTTACAAGCATTTCAATTTCTCTATTAGAAATTTTTCTGAAACCAAGCGGATTATAGCTTTTGTTTGGTGTTGCTAAGACAGCTGCGCTGGTTATTATATCATTGACTTCTCTTATACTCTCGTCAATATCTCTTCCTGTATTTATTTAGTACTCAATATTAATGTGGCTACTGACGTATTTTTTATATTTTAGCCAATTCGTATTATAAGAAGTTAAACTCACTTTTGGATTAACGAGTATGGGTTGTTCACATAATTTTATTATTACAGGAGAGTGATCAGAAGATAGATCAGTACATGTATCAGCTGATATGTGCGATTTATCTATATTTTTTATTACAGCAGAATCAATTAAATCTGGTATTTTCTTACTATCACTAGGCCAATATGTCGGCTTTCCAGGAGATATTATTTCGAGGTTATTGTGCTCATTTATAACAGTTTGATAAAGCTGTCGTCCTTTCGGATTAATAATGAGCCCCAGTACGTGTGTTTTGTGTTGTAATCTCCACCTGCAAGAAATCTTTGACCTATTGTTCCAAAAAAGTCTTTAAATTCGAATACTGTTATTTTAAAACGAGGTGGACAGTATAAGATAACTAAAGCAAATAAAATGTTTACCACACTGGTTAACGAACTTAAGTAACCAGGTCAAATCTTTCGTTTTACCTAAGAGTTAAGATCCTATAAAAAATTATAAATCAACAATTATAAAATGATGCGCGGCCTGTGTGCGAGGCATTCGCTGATTAGCCAGTATTTTTTAGTGATATTGTTTTAGCTTGTAACTGTGGTGTAGCATGAGATTCTAGAGCATAGTGGTTTAAACGATTTCTAATCAACACTGCAGTACCACCATGCGCTTTTACATTCGGATGATTTGTAACATATAGTTTAAATCCCGGTATATTGAAATTATATTTATTTGTTAAATGAGTTTCTGAAATAAGCATTACATCTATATTTTTTTCAGACAGAAATCTGACAATCTCTAATTTATGTTGGTTAACACCGTTAGCATTCCATATACAGATATTTAGTAAGCTCATTTTTTACTTAATAAATTTTGCAGCATTTGATTTTGTGATTTCATTAAATCTTGGATCATGTTTTGCATGCTAGACATAAGTTGAGTCATACACTGAGTAAGATTTATAATCATAGTTTCAATAC
Organism: Bactrocera zonata; assembly: GCA_037783105.1. Lineage (NCBI taxonomy): Eukaryota > Metazoa > Arthropoda > Insecta > Diptera > Tephritidae > Bactrocera > Bactrocera zonata. The sequence continues at coordinate 964,977 of JBAWJQ010006683.1, forward strand.
CTCCATTTGGAGGATTTTGGGCAGTTTCATTTGCATAGTGTTGCCTTTCACCACATTTGCATAGCTTCCTTGCATATTTTTATTGTTATAAGTAATAGGAATTGAAATTTTTTCTGAGGTTGCTATAATTTCATTACGGGGTGTTTGTAACAATTGGTTACGGCGTGCTTGAATGCCCTGTGACAACTTCGATTTCAAATCTTTATATACAGGGCAACCTCTGTAGTTAGCACTATGATTTCCTCCGCAATTGCTGCATTTTTTATTTAATTCTTCTTTCTTAAGGGCGCATTTAGAAGTGGGATGTAAATTACCACATACCACACAAGCACTGCGTAAAGTGCAATATGATTTAGTATGCCCATATTCTTGGCAGTTAGTACATTGTACCGGTCCGTTTATTGTATGTGGTGCCTCCACAGTTACTCTACGATGCAGCAAATATTTCAAATTATATATTGGATGTGTTTAATTTTTTTTTAAGTTGATTTGAGTTCGGCAACAATTCAATTTTAAACATTGGCTGTGGTACTTTGTTTCTATTAAATATATTTACAACTGTTCTAATTCCAAAACCGCATTCTTCCAATGCTTCTTTGACTTTACTAAAGTCTACGGCGGACTCTATACCCTTGATTACAACAACTAGGCCTTTAGAGCTCTTCAGTTGATACGAATAATTTTTGTTTTGATTTGACAGAAATTTAACGATTTCCATGAAACTTTTTCAGTGTAGGACTGAATTTTTGTTTCGTCTATATTGCCTTTTTTCAGGGGTCCAACGAAAAATCAGTACATCTCCATCACAAAAGCAAAAAAAAAAAAGTAAAAAGAAAAGGAGCAGGGTACAGATAGATCACAAATTCCAATTCTGAAATAGGCAGAATTTAATTATCTTCCAGCATCGTATAATTTAAATTTTTTTTTGGTCATATTTTTTGGTACTGCCGATTGCTTTTAGCATATCAACATTTTCAGTTTTCATTATATACTTATGGAAATCGTTGCATGACATGTTCTTCTAATTACATATATTTAGTGACAATCATGTTGCGAACATTTCCAACAAGGAAACGATTGCGTTCATCACTCCATTGAATATTGATGAGAGAGAAAATTCTTTCACAATTAGCATTATGTCCGAGAATAGAAAAAAAGTACTGCGCAGTTTTCAAAATTTCAGAAAAAGAATCAATGTTTGAATTCGCTTTAAAAAAATGCACAAATCTGGTCATTTGAAGTTTGTGAAAAAAAGGCGTTTGCGCCGAAAATCAGTACACTTCATTGAAAAATCAGTATATCAGTACGGAGGTCTAAAAATCAGTACATCTGGTAACCCTTACTATATAAAAATTGTTAGTGCCAACAATTTCACTTTATTTAGCAACAAGAGTATTACTGCTACGTTCGCGCAAGTATATTGGAGGTGGTTTGGCATTAACGACTGTATTGGTACCCTTCGCATCGTCGTCTGAAACATTGCTTAGTATGGTAAATCTGTTGCCATTTAGGATTTCTGGCTTTTTACCATTTGGAATGCCTGTTTGAAATTTTTTGGTACTGACCGCTGATTTAATTGGACGTAGTTTCCCTTTTACGTTAATATAGCGATCAATACCAGTCTGAACAGACGGCCCTGTTTTGCTTGGTACATTCTCACCTTGCATTTTTTTTTTCCTTCGCTGTCCGAGTGCTTGCTGGTACCTGCATACTGGTAGTTGTCAGCGCATTTGTTGTGGCTCGTTTGCTGTTCTCTGCTGCTACGACTGACTGCGCTTGCTTACTTGCTCTTTCAGCTGATCGCTGCGGTGATGAGTCATCGGCGATAACTCATCGCCGTTAATTTTGTTTTGCAGGAGTTACTGGTGTTGGCTCGACAAAGCTAAAGTAGGCATTTAAAGAATGCCTATGGCCTTGCTGGTGAGGCTGAGTAACCCTGATTTTTGTTTGTTTGGTTATTTTAGATTCTTGGTTTCTACTCTTTGTTTCGTGCACAATTTGTTTATGTTTACTTGTAACAACTTTTGTGCACTGTTTTCTATTTGTTTATTTTCTATTTAATAGATTTTTTGGTTTTTTTAATTTTTACTTTTAATTTTACTTTACACCTTGAACACTGTTTGATTTTTTCTAACAAACCTGACATTATTTTACTAATCAAAGCATAAAATAGCTCTGTTGTATCATTTTTAACAACAATTGCTAATTTAAAACAAATAAATTTACCTATTTACTTATTTTTTGCATAAAAAATTTCACTTTGAACAAAATATTAAAATTTTTTTGAAGTGAAAGGTATTAGTATGGCCACGACGAAATTGTGTACATGCAAAATGGACAACTGTGTTGTCTTGCATACATGCCGGCCATTGTTATGTCGCTGCCTTCTTACAGGTATTCATGTAGAAGGATTCACGACGCCACTTACAGTGTCATTTACACTGTCGTGCTGCCATGTCGTGTCGCTCTCTATGTGTTCGGATCGTTAGAGTGCTAATTTTCTTGAAGTTTAAGAATTGTAAAAATATACCTGCTTTATTACATTAGGGGTATTCTCTTGCTCTTGCAAGATTGCAGATTGCAAAATTCCTATACTGAAATATACGAGGGCACGAGAGCACCCATTGCAAAATCTAGTGATATATGAACGGCTGATTCTGTCACTTTACTGTAACTGACTATTATGCATGGCTCTTGTGAATTGGCGCACCTTCTGCATACATTTTTTACAAAAAAAACTGTAACAAATCTTTATGATTTAAATAAAAATTATAAAATCTTTTTAAAAACTTACCTTCCTCAACAATTTAACGACGTAATATATCTTTACGTAAAATGACAGCTAGCACAGGTTTGCAATTATATTTTTGCATGTCATTGCACGCAAATATACATGGGTTTTGGTCTGACGTATTTTACAGCCATTGCAAATAATTTTCTGCGTGTGTTTGTTGTTGTGCCGGTGCACCAAGAGGAAATATATGCAATTTTTGTACCGTGCAAGGATTTTGCAAGAGCAAGAAAATACCCCTATTATGTCTGTTTGATTTTCGGTAACTGTTCAGGGGAGCGGCTTTTCCGAAAACGTGCACCAATTTTTACGGAAAATGTCTTAAATTCGTGTTTTTAATTCTAATTTAGGGCACGATTCCGATTACTTTGGCGGAGGGGTAAAAAAACCGAATTTCCGTATAAATGGGGTATGTACGGATAAGGGAGCTTCTCCAGAGGAGGAATATTCAAAAATAACTAAAATTTTTTGAAATATTCACGTTTAAAAATTCAAAACTTTGCACTAAGAAAACATGTTATTTCCCTATGTTTCACTAAATTTTTTCACGTTCTTTACACTGTATATTTAAATATACACTCTAAGCTTTGAAATAAGCTTACATTTCACAATTATTTTGTAATTTTTCAACTAAATTTAGTAATTTAAAAATTACTTGTCAAATTTATGGCTGAAAAGTTTAGAGTGCTTATATTTACAAGGAAAACCAGCATTGCCACACCTTAAAAACCAAAAGTGAAGGATTTTTCAGCGTTTCACAGCGTTTTCTTTGTTTCTACTTTCGAGTGATTCTTTTTTCTTTATTAACTATAAAAAAAGCTATAAAGAAGATTTTTCAAGCTAAAATTGAATATGTGAACAGTTTTCCATATACATGCATATATGAATATATGAATAAGTGATTTATATTTAATAAACACAGATAAGTAAAATCGTGTGATAACATTATAATATACATATAAAACAAATAATAATATTTAAAAAAATAACCCTGGCCGAGCGAATACCCGGGGTGACTGAAGTACTTTCGCATAGTACTCCTTTCTGCGTTGGAAAAAAATAACCCTGGCCGAGCGAATACCCGGGGTGACTGCATTACTTTCGCATAGTACTCCTTTCTGCGTTGGCGGCCTTCGGCCGCGCTTTAAAAAAATAACACTGGCCGAGCGAATACCCGGGGTGACTGAAGTACTTTCGCGTAGTACCCCTTTCTGCGTTGAAAATAAAAATATATATTGACTTTTTGGTATAAAGTGGTTATAATTTATGGTTATCATGCACTCAAAATTTAAGTTTTCGTTATAAAATGGTAAATTTTGGTTATTATATCAGTCAGCGATTTCCATTTATTTTTGATGATGCATTGGTTTGTATTTTAGGTGACAATATATATATTGTTATATTTAAAATATGAGTTTGAGTGCATAATAACCAAAAAATATAACTATTTTATATCCAAAACTCAAATTTTGTTTCAATATGACTGCATAATAACCAAAAAATATAACCTCTTTATATCCAATGTTGAAACAAAATTTAAGTTTTCGTTATAAAATGGATAAATTTTGGTTATTATATCTGTCAGCGATTTCCATTTATTTTTGATGATACATTGGTTTGTATTTTAGGCGACAATATATATATTATTATATTTAAAATATGAGTTTTGGGTTTGAAGTGGTTATATTTTTCGGTTATCATGCACTCATATTGAAACAAAATTTGAGTTTTCGTACTGTATTCATGTACTGTACACTTTATTACGTAATATTATTATATATTACTTATACATATGTATATATAATATTATTATATAATATTACTAATACATGTATATAATATTACTTATTTGCTTAATAAATTTAAAAAGGAAAATATCCATATGCATGAATAGAGGAATTTTTGCGAAAAAGAGGAATTTCAGCGAATTGCCTTATCATCACATGGCAGCGCTCCATTTCGTCGTAATTTTTAGTAAACAAATGAGGTTGAAACAAGTGTAAAATGTAATTTTTAAAATAAAGATTTTTTAGGTAAAAAACCTGCTAAAAGAGTAAAATGTTGATTTATTTAAAAGATTATAGTGCAATTTAATTAATTTGAAGTGAAAAATGTGAAAAAAGTGTGTTTAATGTGGTGAAATAGCTCCTTGAAATGGTCCAATTTTGCGAATTTTTGAATTTTAAGGTCAAATATGTATCTCCTAAACTAAGCGTTTGCGGGCCCTATAACCCTATATGTTTTTTAATCAGGAGGACTTCCTCTTTCCAACGGTATCGCGGCGCCAAAGAAATCGGAATTGTGCCTAATTTAGGAATATATATGGCGCGTTCTTTTTTAAAGGAGAGCGGCTTTTCCGAAAACGTGCACATATTTTCACGGGAAATGTCTTAAAATTCGTGTTTTTAATTCCAATTTACGAATATATATGGCGCGTTACTTATTTTTATGTTATTTTGTAATAAACGGTATTTACGCTGTAAATGGTATCATTGTTCGAAATTCAATTCGGAACTAGTGATACAAGCAGAGATCGGGTTCGAAATATCGATACTCTCGATATTCGAGACTAATACCATGTTCAGACCGAAAAATTAAAAGATTGGATTACATTTAATCATTTCATAACGCAGCAGTGTTCTCATTGCCGTTAGGAAGATCAAAAAACAGCTGTTATTGTCATTCATGAAGTCACATCGCTTAATATTTATCAAAGGAAAAGATTATCATATAGTATTTTGAAATAAAAGCCGTCTTTTTTTCAAATATTTTCCATATAATAGAAATAGTGGATGCATTTTTTCATTTGTTAAGTCGATTTTCAGGTGACATTAGATTCATTGCTTTGAAAAAAATTTGTTTGTTCACATTTTTTTCTTTGTAGTGTCTATATCAGCTGTGATAATGTAACAGATTTCCAATGCTGACAAGTAGATGGCGCAAAATCAGAGTCGCACAGAGAGATTTTGCGTGGATCAGTTTCAAATCATTTCAATGAAGTGATTTGGAACTGTCATTTTTGTATGGCTAAATCTTGATAAATTTATAAGATTAGTGGGATAAGCCACTCAACAGCCAAAATCGTGTGATTAAGTGTCGGATACGTGTTTAGATATGTATCTAATTCTGCTGTCTTCTACTTCTTTATTTGCCATAGGGATAACAAGGTTTTTATGGATATTTTCGTGACGCATGTACCATGCTGAACACGTGATTGTCTTAAGCTCTTTTGATTGAAACTTTTGTAATATATCAATATTAGTTGCACAGGTCGTACCCCACAAATGAATGCCATACATCCAAATCGGCTTTATGACCGCATTAGTTGTCTAGGCTAAGTTTGGTGTTTTTATTTAAAAGCCAATTTAAATTTGCAGCTCTAATCTTCATACATGTTATTGAAGTTATACTTCTTATACGACGCCGGAAAAGGTTGCGTTAAATGCAAGTTGCGCAACCTTGCTCAATATGAATCTAACGCAACCTTCAGGTTGCGCAACCTTGCTCCATATGAATGTAACGCAACCTTGTCTGCGAAGATGTTCGAGCAGCAAGCGAAGCGGTGACAATCGGTGATCGTTTGTTCGTTTCATTCGGCACAGCTCGGCTTTTCTACCAACAACACAATGTTGCCATGCTTATGCTGTTGTTGTTTTCGTAGAACAATGTTTCAATTTTTGGTTGGTGACATATTCACATGTGTGCGCATATGTATGATTGTATGCTTGTGCATTATTGAAGCTATACTTCTTTTTCTTTCGTTTGTCTTTCATTTCTGCGAATTCTCAACTATTTTGTGTTACTTTTGGTTGAAATACTCTGCGTTGGCCTTTGAAAAATTAAGACTGTACTTCACAGGATCATTTCTGTAGTTAGTCTTCATTTACATTTTTTGGAAATCGACCCGCGATGACGAGGTATATCGTTTTATCTGACAACGTGAGGTTAATGAACTTCATTTCTAATTTTGTCTTGTGGCATATTAGAAATGATGTTTCTTCGAAAATCGCTCGCTTACAACGGATAAAACGACTTCTGAGTGGTGATTTTAATGAATAAATTCCAAGGTATTACACAAAAATAATGCAATCAATAAATACAGTATGTTTCTGTATGTTTGTATAATTGCGCATTATTTTTCTTTCGTTTGTCTTGCATTTCTGCGAATTCTCAACCATTTTGTGTGACTTTATTTCTTTCGTTTCTGCGAATTCCTTGTGTGACTTTTGGTTGAACGGCTGCGTTAGCCGTTGAAAAGTCAAGACTTCACAGGATGATTTCAGTAGACAATGTTTATTTACTAATTAATTCGTGTTCTATATAATGTTGACGTACTATTTGTAGTATTAGTACACGGTGAATAGTGATTTAAATAAACAATAAAATAAGTGACACGTGATAATACGCGGATTCCTGGTTTATGTGATGGTAAGTTTCTCTTGAATATTTCAATTGTCCGTAATAGATGCACCTTGTGCATTAAACTTGTGCTCTTGAAACTGGTATTAATTGGATTGGCAAAAATTTTAATGTTTTGATTTTAAATTGATTTTACAGCGGAAAAAGACAGTGCAGCCCGTGTTTCAAGTCAATCAACGATCGTCAATTCACCGATAACTGCTGGGCCTTCAACGCGTGTTGATGGATTACAAAAGAGAGATGGTTACACTGCATATTCCCTTCCGCAACGAAAAGACAGAACTACTTTCCGAGTCAAAATTCCTTCATTTAGACTTTGCTTTATAAAATGTGCATAATAAATTTATAAAATGTGAATTTAAGTTTTCTAGTTTTCTTTAATACAAAATGATATGCATTTCTGAATATCACTAAGAAGTATAACTTCTTCCGCGCGTAGGGACTCCACGCACCTTTTTTTACTAGAGATGTGGTTTCTCCACGTGAGCCTTCTAACTAGGTGAATACCAAGATATGTTACTTCGTTCACTTGGGGTACTAAAATATAGTTTATTTTTACTGCCGTGCATATCTTTGGTCTTAGCGAAAATGTAATATGCTTACACTTCTGTTCATTCACATTTATACGCCAGTTCGCTAGCCGTTCTTCGACAGTACTTAAATGCTTCGCTGATATTCTTGATGCTTAAATGTGGCATTTGTTACGGCTCACTCGTCCGCAAAAGTTGAAGCTAATACATTATTAGCTATTGGAAGATCTGCTGTATATATGATGTATAGTGTTGGGCCTAAAACACTGCCCTGGGGTACACCAGCCATTATCTGTCGTTCATCAGATATGAAATCTCCCACTTTTACCATAAATTTTCTATTTTTTAAATACGACTCCAATGTTTTATACAATTCTAAAGGTAAAATTTTTTTAATCTTGTATAAAAGACCTTCGTGCCACACCTTATCAAACGCCTGAGCTACATCTAGAAATATGGCTGAACAGTACTCCCTGTGCTCAAATGCTTTCCTTATCTCGTTAGTTTACTTGCTCTATTGTGCCATGTTTCGCACGAAAACCGAATTGATGCATTGGTATTGTATTATTTTCATGGAGGAAAGGAGACATTCTTGGTAGTAATACTTTTTCAAATACTGTATGAAGACGGCTGTGTCTTTCCCAGGTATATCTATCAAGATAATCTGCGACTTTTTCCATGATATTGGATAAAATCCGAAACTAAGAATTGCATTGAAGAGCAAAGGGAGCACCTCTATAGCAATAATTGGTAACTCAATTAGCATTTTTGGGAAAATATTATCATGTTCCGGCGACTTTTTTGGATTCTTTGATGATACCAATAATTTCAGAGGGTGAAGTCTTAAGAGACTCAAGCGACTCTTTAGCTGTGTTGGGTAAGATTGACAACTTAAAGTTATTCTTTGGAAAATTGGGTTGAAATACCTTTTTTAGGTGATTTGCAAAGCAATTAGCTTTTCCTCGTCACTTCGAGCCCAATTTCCACCCAAGTCTCGTATAGGCATGTTGGAGTCAGTTGGTGGCTTCATGGACTTTTGGGCTTTCCAAAGGGAATTTTTCTTGTTTGAATTTGGACACAGCTTCATTATATAAGTTAACACACCATAGTAGCCAACAACAAAAGAACAAGAGCAACAACACGCTTCCGGACAACATTTCAATTCCACCGAAATCGCTGACGATGCGTCTGGAGCTGAGCGTGCGGAAATTATTTTTCAAACTACAGATGCCAGGTACTCCACTGCCAACGATATTGCTGACGACGCGCTCACGAGTTGCGCGTGACAACAACAAACACCTATCGCTGCTACTGCGCTGGCAAGTCACGCAGCAGAGCGTGTGCAGTTTATTCAGACAGGTGTTTAGGCGTAGTCGCCGCTGCAATAGTTTTGAAAAGTTCAGTTGTATTTACTCGCTCAACCTGTACGGCTGCCCTTGCTCCGATGCAAGGGAAATAAAGAACATTATAAACTTATAAACAACCGGTCTTGTCATTGGCGCCCAACGTGGGGCCACAACAAAATCCTTGTAAAGGATAATTTCGTGGCCGCGGTGCTCGGACGCACGCCAAGCTGAGGCGTAGCCATCGAGGGACTAAACTATTACTATTACTACAATATGAAAGAATCTATGTAAGTAGAGTGCTCGAGATATTGACATATTCGTTGAATTAAAGCATCAGCTTAAAAAATATTAATTTAAGTAAAAATTGTTTTAATTTGAAAATAAAAAAATTTAAAGTGTATAAAGAATAAAAGGAATATCAAGGAACATGGACGAAAATATTCTTCGCGCCGTGCTGGGTGCCGCTGTGCGGACAGCAACGGAGCAGACGAGACGAGACTTCCAAACGACTATTGACGAACTTACCGCTAGGTTAACACTAATCGAAAGACCGGTTCAGGTAGAGGAGTATAGGGAGATTGCAATTGACCCCACTGTTGTAAAGTCGTTGCCAGAGTTCAATGGTGACCATTCACGATACAAGCCGTGGCGCCAGGCGGCTCAAACCGCGTATAAAATTTTTGAAAACGCGCAGGGCAGCTCGAAACATTACCAGGCAGTGGCTATTATTAGGGACAAAGTAGTTGGATCTGCGGATGCGACACTATCGTCGTTTAATACAATTCTCAATTTCAAAGCCATAATAGCAAGGCTCGATTTTACCTACTCGGACAAAAAACCCGTCTACATATTGGAACAAGAAATGTCCACCCTCCGTCAGGGAAGACTATCTTTTACAGCATTTTACGATGAGGTGGGAAAGAAACTAACGGCTATTATCAACAAAAATTTGATGACCTACGAAAACAAGAAGGACGTCTTGGAATCGCTTAATACCAAGTATCGTCAGGACGCATTAAGGGTGTTCATATCGGGTCTTAACCACCCGCTGTGCGATATTCTATTTTCGTCAAGGCCAGCTGACATGGCATCGGCCTTGGCACTCGCACAAGAACTGGAATCCAACCAGACGCGCTCATTATTTGCTCAGAGGTTTTCAGACACTAAATTCCCAGCCAATGGCATGCAATCACGCAATTTCACCGGAATGCCGTTAATAAGCCCTCACTTCTTTAGGCAGTCAGGCGGGCAACCGCAACAGAGACCTGTTTCCAGGCCCACCCCAATGGATGTGGATCCAAGCCTCTCTAAACTCAGATATCCAACGCAGAGTATAGGTTCCAATTTTAAAGCAGCACCACAAGTGGTTCAACCATCAACTTCCTCTCCTATCGCAAGGAATTTCCCTTCAGGAAGAACAGCCTTCGGGAACCAATACCCGAGAAATATTATAACTTCTGATACTCAACAAGCACAGAAAAGACAACGCGATAGTGACCGTGCTAACCTAAATAAGATACAACGCTTGAACCATTTAGGACAAAGTACCGTGACGGACGATATTAATGGGGATCCCAACTGTTATTACCAACCCGAATATTTTGATGACTATGCATACAACGAGAACTCTTATACTGACTGTCCACCCCAAGAAGAAACTACAGACGAGATAAATTTTTTAGGGGTAGATCCCTGCTACCATACGTTAGCAGGACATTCGGAGGAAAGCACAAAATTATTGATAGATACAGGTATGTCCAAAAACTACATTAAAGAATTTAACTGGAAGGGTATAAAACATGTAGCATCACCCTTTTTTGTTACGTCAATTCATGGCAAGAACGAAGTCACCAAGAAATGCACCATAAATATTTTCAATACAAATACCTCATTTTTCATTTTACCGACCCTGCATACTTTCGACGGTATAATCGGCTATGACCTTTTACGAGAAATAGACGCCAGACTGGACATAAAAAGGGCATTATTAATTATAGGGTCTGTTCAGAAAAACTAATGTACTTCTATTGTAAGGATGTTAACAGCATCATTGCCAATGAAGACATCGAGCAATTGAAATTAAAACACGCTGCTGTTTTTTCCGACCCAAATGAGTCCTTGCCATACAACACAAATAGCATAGCCACCGTACGCACGGAAGATAACGAACCAGTTTACGCCAAGTCGTACCCATACCCAATGGCAGCTTCCGCGTTCGTGAACGAAGAAGTGAGTAATCTGTTGCGCGATGGCATTATAAGGCCATCACGATCGCCTTATAACAGCCCAGTGTGGGTGGTGTACAAAAAAAGAACAAACGAGGCAGGGGAAAGGAAGATGCGTATGGTAATAGCTTTCAAAAAACTAAATGCGAAAACCATCAGCGATAGATACCCCATTCCCGATACTTCGGTCATTCTGGCCAACCTGGGAAGATCATCACTTTTCACCACTATAGATTTAAAATCCGGTTTCCACCAAATCACGCTGGCGGAGAAGGATAGAGAAAAAAACACATTCTCCGTAAACAACGGAAAATACGAGTTTTGCAGGTTACCATTTGGTCTGAAAAACGGTGCCAGCATTTTCCAGCGCGCCATCGATGACGTCCTCAGAGACGAAATCGGTAGGAGCTGTCACGTCTATATAGACGACAAAATTATATTCTCCGGTGACTACGAAACACACCTGCAAGATGTGAGCATTCTTGAAAAATTGTACTCGGCCAATATGAGGGTATCCTTGGAAAAAACTCAGTTCTTTAAAACTGAGGTTGAATTTCTTGGATTTGTTGTTTCCAAAGATGGCATTCGAACATCAAAAGAGTAAGTGCAGGACATTGTCAACTACGAAGTTCCGAAAACGCTGCGCGCTTTGCGCTCATTCCTAGGGTTGTCCGGTTATTATCGGCGCTTCTTTAAAGACTACGCGCAAATTGCCAAACCCCTAACAAAATATTTAGGGGGTGAAAATGGAACAATTGGCCCAAATGTTTCTAAAAAAAAATAGAAATTGTATTTGATGATGAAGCCCATAAAGCTTTCCAGAGAATTAAAAATATTTTGTCCTCAGAGGATATCCTTCTTCTCTACCCAGACTACGATAAACCCTTTGATTTAACCACAGATGCGTCCTCTCATGCCTTAGGCGCGGTGCTTTCACAGGGAGGCAGACCTATTACTATGATATCACGAACCTTATCTCAGGCAGAGAAACATTATGCAACCAATGAGCGAGAGCTCCTCGCAATTGTTTGGGCTCTTCAGAAACTTAGAAATTACCTATATGGTGCGAATAACATTAACATTTATACGGATCATCAACCCCTCACCTTCTCGATTTCGTACAAGAATCCGAATGCTAAGCTAAAGCGATGGAGGGCTTTCGTGGAGGAATTTTCACCTAAATTCCACTATAAGCCAGGTAAGGAAAACGTTGTGGCGGACGCATTATCGAGACGACATATAAATACCTTAGACCCTAAAGCAGATCCCCCATCAGATGACGAGACGGCTCGTAGCGAGGAATCGTCAACGGACGTTATCACCACGTCTCCGAATCCCATCAATTCCTTTAAAAATCAGATAATCCTTGAAGAAGGGTACACAAGCTCAAAAACCACGAAAATTTTGTTCAAGTCACAAATCAGGCACCATATAACCTTTCAAAACATAGATGCAATCTTTGAACAGATAAAGGACTGCATTAACCCCAATACTACTATCGGATTACTTTGCGAGCTTTCTGTCCTTGGGAAAATCCAAAACAAGATCAAAGATGATTATCCAGCCGTGAAGTTCGTCCACACAAAGTTTTTGGTCACGGACATCTTTAATGAAGACGACCAAAAGGAAATTCTTCATACACAGCACAGCCGAGCGCATCGCTCCCTTAAGAAAAACGTGCTGCAAGTCTTGAGAGATTACTATTTTCCGCATATGCGCAAAATGCTGAAGGAAGTAATCGTAAACTGTAAAATTTGCCAGGAAGCAAAGTTCCAACGCCATCCATCAAACCCCGAAATAGGACGCACACCGATTCCTAGCAAACCTGGTGAGATACTCCATATAGACATTTTTTCGACGGACGACAAACACTACTTGACCTGCATAGACAAATTTTCAAAATTTGCCTTAGTCCAATCAATTGCTTCTAGATCAATAGCAGATATAAAGGAACCTATAATTCGTATCATAAATTTTTTCAAAAATACCAAAAGTTTTGTTTGCGACAATGAGAAATATCTAAACTCAAATACTGTAAAATCCCTACTGAAAGATCATTTCAATATTTCGATTTTTACAACACCGCCTCACCATAGTACAACGAATGGACAGATGGAGCGGTTTCACGGCACACTTTCAGAAATTAGCAGATGCATTAAATTGGGCCAGGGTTTAAACGACACGAACAACCTTATACTGCTCGCCGCATATAAATACAATAGAACAATTCATTCAGTGACAAGACAACGGCCCATTGACATTATTCATTCTGACACACAGAAATTTCTAGATGAAGTCAAAGACAGCTTGATCAAAGCACAAAATTCTGACCTTAACTACCACAACCGAAAAAGGGTAACAAAAATGTTTAAGCCAGGTGAGAAGGTCTTTATAAAGGCCAACAGGAGACTTGGTAACAAAGTTAGCAAATTATACACAGAAAAAGTAGTTCAAAAAGATCTGGGAACAACCGTTCTTATCGACGGAAAACAAATTCACAAAGGTAATCTGAGATAATTTTGTTTTATCATTAGGCTCCTGATTTTGATGGCGGCTGCGTTATCGCGGTCAGAAATTCTAAATTTCACTGAGTCTGTCTACATTCCCATTTCGGACGGGGAGGTTGCAATTTACCGCCAGTACAAACACATCATTCACCACCTGAATTTGACCATTTACGAGAACATAGCCAAAGAAACGCATAATCTTCTTGAGAATTTCCCGCAGTCTCACATTAGGAAAACCGTTCAACTGGACATAGACCGCATATTACGATTAATAGATTCATTAAGAATTCATCACCGACAATACCGTAGCATAAACTTTCTTGGCACCGCTCTCAAATACGTAGCTGGAACTCCCGATTTCGATGACTTTAACCAACTTCAAACACGGGCAGAATCCCTGATTGAAGCAAACGAGCAACAGATTTACATTAATAGCCAGCTCCAAGTTAAAATTAACCAGTTAACCGACACCGTAAACAAATTGATTAGCTCGACCAAACAGCATGAGATTGACACTGGACATCTTTTTGACTTGATATCAGCAACAAACAGAGCGTTAATAGACGAAATAGAATCATCTCTTTATTCCGTCACTTTGGGTAAGATACAATTAATTAACCCAATATTGTTAAATAGTGATGAGGTTAAAAATTTACTAACTAGCGAGCACTCTACAGATATTACAATAAGCGATTTACTAACAGTCTCAAAATTAAAAATTTTACAAAATTATAATAACATATTATTCGTAATTAAATACCCAATGGTAGAACAAAATTGTAAGAAAATTAGGATTAAACCAGTTGTAAAAAATTTTAAGTCAATTAACCAGTGTAGTATCTAAATGCAACAATACATATCAACAACTAGCGAATTGTAAAAATTCTTTATCAACAATATTTTGTCAAATGTCAAACATGAATAGCTCTTGCGTGTTGAATTTGTTAAGCCAGCGCCTAGCGTCCTGCCAGACTATTACAGTTGATCATATCGAAGCGGTGGAAGAAATTGACGACGGTTTAATTATTATAAATGATAAATTGGTTGAAGTTCGCGAGGGAAACTCCCCGCCAGTAATTTTGAATGGGACATTCATGATAAAGTTCACAGAGAATGCTACCATCAATGGCACTACGTACACCAACTGGAGGAAGATTGTGCGCGCGCATCCCGAGGCCGCACCCGCACAATTTGTGAACCTGACAAATCATACCACATCCTTGTCACTTCCTTACCTGCACAACATTAACCAAAAAAATCTGCGACACATTGCATCGTTGAGGGGGCTTGTCGAAGCACAGTCGTCTCATTGGCTTATAGCCTACACTTTAACAATAGTATTTTTTATTGTTTGCATATCAGCCTACATAATCTACAAAGTACGGAAGCGCAGTGCTAATATTGCAGTATTGAGCAGCGTTCTTAAGGGATCCGTGGACGTCACCTCTTCTAGCGGGGGAGTAGTTAACACACCATAGTAGCCAACAACAAAAGAACAAGAGCAACAACACGCTTCCGGACAACATTTCAATTCCACCGAAATCGCTGACGATGCGTCTGGAGCCGAGCGTGCGTAAATTATTTTTCAAACTACAGAAGCCAGGTACTCCACTGCCAACGATATTGCTGACGACGCGCTCAACGAGTTGCGCGTGACAACAACAAACACCTATCGCTGCTACTGCGCTGGCAAGTCACGCGGCAGAGCGTGTGCAGTTTATTCAGACAGGTATTTAGGCGTAGTCGCCGCTGCAATAGTTTTAAAAAGCTCAGTTGTATTTACTCGCTCAACCTTTACGGCTGCCCTTGCTCCGAAGCAAGGGAAATAAAGAACATTATAAACTTATAAACAACCGGTCTTGTCATTTATACATTTCGGTGTTCGATTCTTCCTCACGTTTAAGCGCTTTTTTTAATTTACGTACAGCAGATTTTAATTGTAGCTGAGTGGAAGGGGAACGATTTATCTGCCATTCACGTCTTGCACGCCTTTTTTCATTTACAAGCATTTCAATTTCCCTAATAGAAATTTTTCTGAAACCAAGCGGATTATAGCTTTTGTTTGGTGTTGCTAAGACAGCTGCGCTTGTTATTATATCATTGACTTCTCTTATACTTTCGTCAATATCTCTTCCTGTATTTATTTAGTACTCAATATTAATGTGGCTACTGACGTATTTTTTATATTTTAGCCAATTCGTATTATAAGAAGTTAGACCCACTTTTGGATTAACGAATATGGGTTGTTCACATAACTTTATTATTACAGGAGAGTGATCAGAAGATAGATCAGTACGTGTATCAGCTGTTATTTTTATTACAGCAAAATCAATTAAATCTGGTATTTTCTTACGATCACTAGGCCAATATGTCGGCTTTCCAGGAGATATTATTTCAAGTTTATTGTGCTCATTTATAAAAGTTTGATAAAGCTGTCGTCCTTTCGGATTAATAATGAGCCCCAGTACGTGTGTTTTGCGTTGTAATCTCCACCTGCAAGAAATCTTTGACCTAGTGTTCCAAAAAAGTCTTTAAATTCGAATACTGTAATTATAAAACGAGGTGGATAGTATAAGATAACTAAAGCAAATATAATGTTTACCACACTTGTTAACGAACTTAAGTAACCAGGTCAAATCTTTCGTTTTACCTAAGAGTTAAGATCCACCTCACCATTTCAAGTCATTGCGCGAAGCAATCAATGATTCGACCATAGCAACAGTTGAGTTTGGCCGCCTTAAACTACTCCACCTAACAACAACTCCTAAGTTCGACTGGGTACGAGTAAAATAACAACAACGCAGAGAAGAGACTGAGCTTAGGCTAAGAGTAATGAAACCAAATTGTAAAAATTTAATAAGTAATCAGCAATAAAGCGAGCAACATCGCCATAAGTAAAAACTTGCATTCTAATTAATTTATATAGCCGTAAGGTTTAAGTCACAACCCCGATTTTTTAGTGATATTGTTTTGGCTTGTAACTGAGGTGTAGCATGAGATTCTAGAGCATAGTGGTTTAAACGATTTCTAATCAACACTGACGTACCATTATGCGCTTTTCCATTCGGATGATTTGTAACATATAGTTTAAATCCCGGTATATTGAAATTATATTTATTTGTTAAATGAGTTTCTGAAATAAGCATTACATCTATATTTTTTTCAGACTGAAATCTGACAATCTCTAATTTATGTTGGTTAACACCGTTAGCATTCCATATACAGATATTTAGTAAGCTCATTTTTTACTTAATAAATTTTGCAGCATATGATTTTGTGATTTCATTAAATCTTGGATCATGTTTTGCATGCTAGACATAAGTTGAGTCATACACTGAGTAAGATTTATAATCATAGTTTCAATACCTCCATTTGGAGGATTTTGGGGCAGTTTCATTTGCATAGTGTTGCCTTTCACCACATTTGCATAGCTTCCTTGCATATTTTTATTGTTATAAGTAATAGGAGTTGAAATTTTTTTTAAGGTTGCTATAATTTCATTACGGGGTGTTTGGTTACGGCGTGCTTGAATGCCCTGTGACAACTTCGATTTCAAATCTTTATATACAGGACAACCTCTGTAGTTAGCACTATGATTTCCTCCGCAATTGCTGCATTTTTTATTTAATTCTTCTTTCTTAAGGGCGCATTTAGAAGTGAGATGTAAATCACCACATACCACACAAGCACTGCGTAAAGTGCAATATGATTTAGTATGCCCATATTCTTGGCAGTTAGTACATTGTACCGGTCTGTTTCTTTTATGTGGTGCCTCCACAGTTACTCTACGATGCAGCAAATATTTCAAATTATATATTGGATGTGTTTAATTTTTTTTTAAGTTGATTTGAGTTCGGCAACAATTCAATTTTAAACATTGGCTGTGGTACTTTGTTCCTATTAAATATATTTACAACTGTTTTAATTCCAAAACCGCATTCTTCGAATGCTTCTTTGACTTTACTAAAGTCTACGGCGGACTCTATACCCTTGATTACAACAACTAGGCCTTTAGAGCTCTTCAGTTGATACGAATAATTTTTGTTTTGATTTGACAGAAATTTAACGATTTCCATGAAACTTTTTTCAGTGTAGGACTGAATTTTTGTTTCGTCTATATTGCCTTTTTTCAGGGGCACTATATGTAGGGTTACCAGATCGGTCCAACGAAAAATCAGTACATCTCCATCAAAAAAGCAAAAAAAAAAGTAAAAAGAAAAGGAGCAAGGTACAGATAGATCACAAATTCCAATTCTGAAATAGGCAAAATTTAATTATCTTCCAGCATCGTATAATTTAAATTTTTTTTGGTCATATTTTTTGGTACTGCCGACTGCTTTAAGCATATCAACATTTTCAGTTTTCATTATATACTTATGGAAATCGTTGCATGACATGTTCTTCTAATTACATATATTTAGTGACAATCATGTTGCGAACATTTTCAACAAGGAAACGATTGCGTTCATCATTCCATTGGATATTGATGAGAGAGAAAATTCTTTCACAATTAGCATTATGTCCAAGAATAGAAAAAAAGTACTGCGCAGTTTTAAAAATTTCAGAAAAAGAATCAATGTTTGAATTCGCTTTAAAAAAATGCACAAATCTGGTCATTTGAAGTTTGTGAAAAACAGGCGTTTGCGCCGAAAATCAGTACACTTCATTGAAAAATTAGTATATCAGTACGGAGGTCTAAAAATCAGTACATTACCATATAAAAATTGTTAGTGCCAACAATTTCACTTTATTTAGCAACAAGAGTATTACTGCTACGTTCGCGCAAGTATATTGGAGGTGGTTTGGCATTAACGACTGTATTGGTACCCTTCGCATCGTCGTCTGAAACATTGCTTAGTATGGTAAATCTGTTGCCATTTAGGATTTCTGGCTTTTTACCATTTGGAATGCCTGTTTGAAATTTTTTGGTACTGACCGCTGATTTAATTGGACGTAGTTTCCCTTTTACGTTAATATAGCGATCAATACCAGTCTGAACAGACGGCCCTGTTTTGCTTGGTACATTCTCACCTTGCATTTTTTTTTTCCTTCGCTGTCCGAGTGCTTGCTGGTACCTGCATACTGGTAGTTGTCAGCGCATTTGTTGTGGCTCGTTTGCTGTTCTCTGCTGCTACGACTGACTGCGCTTGCTTACTTGCTCTTTCAGCTGATCGCTGCGGTGATGAGTCATCGGCGATAACTCATCGCCGTTAATTTTGTTTTGCAGGAGTTACTGGTGTTGGCTCGACAAAGCTAAAGTAGGCATTTAAAGAATGCCTATGGCCTTGCTGGTGAGGCTGAGTAACCCTGATTTTTGTTTGTTTGGTTATTTTAGATTCTTGGTTTCTACTCTTTGTTTCGTGCACAATTTGTTTATGTTTACTTGTAACAACTTTTGTGCACTGTTTTCTATTTGTTTATTTTCTATTTAATAGATTTTTTGGTTTTTTTAATTTTTACTTTTAATTTTACTTTACACCTTGAACACTGTTTGATTTTTTCTAACAAACCTGACATTATTTTACTAATCAAAGCATAAAATAGCTCTGTTGTATCATTTTTAACAACAATTGCTAATTTAAAACAAATAAATTTACCTATTTACTTATTTTTTGCATAAAAAATTTCACTTTGAACAAAATATTAAAATTTTTTTGAAGTGAAAGGTATTAGTATGGCCACGACGAAATTGTGTACATGCAAAATGGACAACTGTGTTGTCTTGCATACATGCCGGCCATTGTTATGTCGCTGCCTTCTTACAGGTATTCATGTAGAAGGATTCACGACGCCACTTACAGTGTCATTTACACTGTCGTGCTGCCATGTCGTGTCGCTCTCTATGTGTTCGGATCGTTAGAGTGCTAATTTTCTTGAAGTTTAAGAATTGTAAAAATATACCTGCTTTATTACATTAGGGGTATTCTCTTGCTCTTGCAAGATTGCAGATTGCAAAATTCCTATACTGAAATATACGAGGGCACGAGAGCACCCATTGCAAAATCTAGTGATATATGAACGGCTGATTCTGTCACTTTACTGTAACTGATTATTATGCATGGCTCTTGTGAATTGGCGCACCTTCTGCATACATTTTTTACAAAAAAAACTGTAACAAATCTTTATGATTTAAATAAAAATTATAAAATCTTTTTAAAAACTTACCTTCCTCAACAATTTAACGACGTAATATATCTTTACGTAAAATGACAGCTAGCACAGGTTTGCAATTATATTTTTGCATGTCATTGCACGCAAATATACATGGGTTTTGGTCTGACGTATTTTACAGCCATTGCAAATAATTTTCTGCGTGTGTTTGTTGTTGTGCCGGTGCACCAAGAGGAAATATATGCAATTTTTGTACCGTGCAAGGGTTTTGCAAGAGCAAGAAAATACCCCTATTATGTCTGTTTGATTTTCGGTAACTGTTCAGGAGAGCGGCTTTTCCGAAAACGTGCACCAATTTTCACGAAAAATGTCTTAAATTCGTGTTTTTAATTCTAATTTAGGAATATATATGGCGCGTTAAAAAAAAAAAATGTTCAGGAGAGCGGCTTTTCCGAAAACGTGCACATATTTTCACGGGAAATGTCTTAAAATTCGTGTTTTTAATTCCAATTTACGAATATATATGGCGCGTTACCTATTTTTATGTTTTTTTGTAATTAAAACTATAAAACATATTATGATTTTGTACGATATTTACGCTGTAAATGGTATCATTGTTCGAAATTCAATTCGGAACTAGTGATACAAGCAGAGATCGGGTTCGAAATATCGATACTCTCGATATTCGAGACTAATACCATGTTCAGACCGAAAATTTAAAGATTAGATTATATATAATCATTTCATAACGCAACAGTGTTCTCACTGCCGTTAGGAAGATCAAAAAACAGCTGTTATTGTCATTCATGAAGTCACATCGCTTAATATTTATCAAAGGAAAAGATTGTCATATAGTATTTTGAAATAAAAGCCGTCTTTTTTTCAAATATTCTCCATATAATAGAAATAGTGGATGCATTTTTTTCATTTGTTAAGTCGATTTTCAGGTGACATTAAATTCATTGCTTTAAAAAAAATTTGTTTGTTTAAAATTTTTGTCTTTGTAGTGTCTAAATCAGCTGTGATAATGTAACAGATTTTCAATGCTGACAAGTAGATGGTGCAAAATCAGAGTCGCACAGAGAGATTTTGCGTGGATCAGTTTCAAATCATTTCAATGAAGTGATTTGGAACTGTCATTTTTGTATGGCTAAATCTTGATAAATTTATAAGATTAGTGGGAAAATTGGTGCACGTTTTTGCAAAAGCCGCTCTCCTGAACATTTACCGATTTTTCAATTAATATAAATAAATAACTCAAATTTATAGCTGCATGCCACAAAAATATGTAATTTAATTTTTTTCTAATAAGGTACCTGCTTGCGAACACATAGATCGAGATAACAACTTTGCTCCGGAGCAAATTATGAATGAATTCGCCTTGAATAATTCGAAGCAGTGCTGCCAACTCAGTGATTTTACTTTCCCTCTAGTGCGCAAAAAGCTGTTTTAGTGGCTGGTGGTTTTTTTTAGTGGTAAATACCCTCTGACGGTAAATACAAAAAATTAATAATATGTATTATTAGCGGGATTCTGTAACCAGTCGCTAGTCTCTATTTGAGACATTTTGAGGTAAACTCTCAATTTGCGACTGTTGCTATTCACTAACCAGTCTCTAGCGTTTGTCTCAAAATATTGCCTCAAATTTAAGACCTGATAGTTAGCAGGTCACAAACTAAAGAGAACTCTTGCTGCCATTTTGAATATACTGCATAGAGATCATAATAGATATTAATCGATTGTCATTTTTTTATATTTTGTAAGCAACTCAAACACGAAAAGGTTAAAAATAAATCAATTTCACATAAATTTCCTTAAATATTATGAAACAAAGTCAACATATATTTTTATTTTTATGGATAATTATGGTTTGTGACTATGTTATAGAAATTTTATTATTTGTTATCGACATATATATTTTCATTCAAATGTAAAAACAGCTCTGAATAATGAAATGTAATAGATTTTGAGACAGTCACTTACATTCTGTAAATCGTCTCATGTCTCAAAAGTTGTCTCTTACTTAAAATCTCAAATTTAGAGACTTGAGACTGTATCATGGTCATTGTATAACCCTACAAGTAACAAAAGAATCAGCTGTTTTCCAAGAATTTTTCACAGCTGAGATCACCTGATCGAAATCTGCCTTTTTTAGGCACAGAGATGTAATTAAAAGAATGTAGTAGATCAACTTTTTTGTTAAAAAGTATTTTTAACGGAAAACATTAATGAAAACTTTCAAGAATATTTTTCAAACAAAAGTTTATTGGATATTTATTGCTCTTCCTTACCACCTCTGAGGTTGCAATGTAGGCGCGCTACCAATCTTTTTTAACTGACTTATATAAAGTCAGGTACAATTCATGAATATTAATTGCATTAAAAATATAATATTGACAATATATGTCAAAACAATCAACTGGAAACTGTTTAAACAAATACCAAAATAAATCTAAAAAAATCAGGTACAATTCCATTGTAAACATTAACAATACAAGTCATAACAATCGGCTTGTGTTAATTTTAACAAAAACAAAAATTAATATAAAAAGTCAGGTACAATTCAGGAACAACAAGAATAATATTCAAAACCTACTACTAAGTAATAAATAATATTTACAAAATATTCTAAATCACCCACAGCCAAATACTTATTAAAAACCCTATCAAAGGAATAGTGGTGGAAAGAAGGGTCCTATACCTGGTACATAAAAACACTTAAAAAACAAAAAAAAAAAATATTGATAATAAGCGTACAAACTTAATCGCTAAAATTCTCATTTCAAAATCACAGATCAAGGTAACTATGGAAATGCGGCCTTCGACAGATAAACAAATATTAACAAATTTAATTAATTAATGTTACTATACTTACATACGCTGAATATCTCTTTGAATGATAATTTAATTTTTACTAAAAACAAACTTAAAATAACTATTTAAATTTTCCTGAGCTTCTTAAGCTTAAAAAAATGTCCGTTGAAATGATTTGACACATTACACGGTTGCACGAAATGTATAGTTTTTACACAAATATTATATAAATATTTTTTTATAAAATTGGAAACATTTAATAATATATTGATACAATAATTAATATTTTGGACAAAACTGATTAAATTTAATATTTAGGAATTTAAATAATCGAAAAATATTTGAATATTTTATGAAAATATTGTTAAAGTTATAAATTTTAAAACCTAGCACGGCAACACACTATAGCAGATTTGAGGCATTTGAACGTTTTGGTAGTAGAATATTTGGGGGCAACCCGCACCAAATGACTAATTAGTAACAGAATATTTGGGGGCAACCCGAACCAAGTGCCTAATTTGTAGTAGAATATTTAGGGGCAACCCGTACCAAGTGCCTAATTTATAGTAGATTTTTGCCTATGTGTTAGTGAAAAATGAAGGATTGGTTACTTGTAGGTTTATACAATGATCATGGTACAGAATCGCACGGTATATATATTCTTCACAATTGCTTCCCCATAAGATATTTTAGTTCTATTTCAAGCTTTGAAACAGCTACGAATAAGACAAATAAAGATAACCTTTTTAACAGCTACATTCCACTACACTCAATTGTTTGATATATACATATGTTCTCTTTTATCTTGTTCGCTCTTTCTTTCTTCGTAAAGTGAAAATTTACTTGTAATGTACTCCATCATTAATATACTCATATAACAATGTTTAATAAACGATATTCTTAAAAATTTAGATATTTCCGTCTCAAAGACCCTATTTTAAAAGATTGATTACAAGTTGTAGAAGATAATGACGGCAATAAACTAGCTAATACTATGTTCAAACCGACACTTAATCACACGATTTAGGCTGTTGAATGGATTATCCCACTAATCTTAAAAATTTATAAAGATTTCGCCATACAAAAATGGCAGTTCCAAATCATTTCATTGAAATGATCTGAAACTGATTCACGCTAAATCTCTCCGTGCGACTCTGATTTTGCGCAATCTACTTGGCAGCACTGGAAATCTGTTACATTATCACAGCTGATGTAGACACTACAAAGGGAAAGAAATGTAAACAAACCAATTTTTTTTTAAGCAACGAATCTATTTTTACCTGAAAATCGACTCAACAAACGAAAAAATGCATCCATTATTTATATTATATGGAAAATATAAAACGAAGACGGCTTTTGTTTCAAAATACCATGTGACAATCTTTTCTTTTGATAAATATTAAGCGATGTGACTTCATGAATGACAATAACAGCTGTTCTTTGATCTTTCTAACGGCAGTGAGAACACTTTTGGATTATGATATGCTTAAATGTAATCTAATCTTTTAAATTTTCGGTCTGAACATAGTATAAGTGTAGGTAGCATTGTATAAACCTAAAAGTAACCAATCCTTCATTTTTCACTAACACATACGCAAAAATCTACTACAAATTAGGCACTTCCTAGTAAACAATCGCGTTTGTAAATAAACTTAAAATAAACTTATACTGGCAAACCTTTTCGTTATAAAAAGTTTACGTTTTTCATTACAACACAATTACAAAAGACTTGTAAAGAACCAAAACGTTACATTACTTTGGCCTTTTTCACATACTTGTAAAATCGCTTATTTTTAAACTTAAAATTAAGCATTTATTAAATTAATATCCAACCGCTTGTAAGTTTATTTTCAAATTTATTTGTAAACGTGTTGTAATGATTTTATGTAATGGTAGTATCGCATAATATATTTTTAAAGATATATAATTATTTAAAATATATATAAGTATATAAGTATACATGTAAATATAAAGTTTATTAAGTTTTATTATTAAGTACCTCGGATAGCCATAGATACTTTTAAGACGCGGACAGGTTTTTTGTCTGACGTTCCACTCCAAGCAAAATGTTGAGCACATTCATCGGATACCAATGAGCGCCAAGCTGTTCTGACGAATTTCGCTCCTGTGTATTTAATATTTTGCATAAGTTCCGATTTCTTCAAAAAAAGGAAATTGTAAAATTGGCTTTCAAACAGTCAATAAATATTTACTTACAAATTTAGCATATTCTTCATCCTTCTGGAGTAAACTCTCCAATTCCATAAATTGCTCCACTGTGTTTAAAGGTTCCGCTGGCACAATCTTTTTTGATGGAACATTGTCTCTGCTATTCCTCAACTCTACAATATCTCGCCGCAAGCTTCTTACCTCCTCGACGATTCTTCCCATAGATTTGGATACAGCTGCATCAATGGTGCTTTGAATTGCTGCAAAAAAACATTTTCATTAAAAAAAAAATTTTCAAATAAATAATTGATATTGACTACCTTCTAAAAATGTGGGATCCAGTGTATAGCTATTAATTGTTCCTGCTTCTTCGACTATGATGTGGTTATTTCTGTTTTGGTTGATGGATGTTTCAAATTGCAAATGCACTCCATCGGTATTCATTTGGGCTATTGGTTCTTGGGAGTTGTATGTTTATGATTTATTGGCGGACATTATGTGAAACTAGGGTAAGAAAGGAATGTGAATCACTTTCAAAGTTATGTAAATAAAGTACTTTTATTATTTTGGTTAGGATATGGGAACTTAAAACATTTGAAAAAGTTAAGCTGTTTGTATTATATATATGAAATACTGATGATAAATCTTTTAAATTTTGTAAGTGATGTCCTTGTAAAATGATTTCATTGTCACTACTTTTAATAATAGAAACAGTTCTAAAGATTAAGTTGTCACTCATATAAAAATTATCTGGAGCTTTTAAAGAAAAGTACAAACCGTTTTTAACAACAAAATTGAAAGAACCGTTTTTGAAACGACCTAACTTTTCCGAAATGATTTGCTGCTTTTTTTGGATGCAAACTCTTCTCAACAAGCCGGTTGTATAATTGTGGTGCTAGTTGATGTTTTTTTTAACTGACCGAGGTAATTTTCAAAGTTTCAAGAGAACCGAAAAGTAAAGCATCTTGAGCTAAGTGTGTTAAGCAATGGAAGTTATATGTTAAAAGAACCGAACTATAGAATTGAGGAATTCCTGAAACAAAATCATTCAAAAGTTGTGATGCACAGTAGTTATTTCTTTGGCAATCGATCGGATTCAAAAATATTCGAATAGCAAGAGAAAGTTTGAGGAAATGATTATATCTATCTTCATCCAAAATAGATTTTAATACAACTGGCCCGACATACAACAAAAATAATCGAAATTCAGTAGCCTTGAACCGTTGTAATTCATTCAGGTCTCGCGTTTTTCTATTAAATTCCCGTGGAATTTGGCTTCTAAAAAATAATAAATTGGCGTTTAAACAAGTTATTTTTTCATTTCGCAACGAATAGTTCATGTTTCTTACTTTCACCCAAGATAACAACAGAACTTTTACTACCCCTAAACAAATAACGTGTATATAATCAAGTGGAAATTGCTTGATCATATCTATTGGTAAATTTTCTAAAATGATGGGACTGAGCTGCTTGTGATGTTGTATGTCAGTTCTATTTCGAAAATCTGCATCTGTTCTGGAAGGATGTGGTTGAAAGGGAAAAATTGTTCTGTTTTCTTGACGTTCGCCTTTCTGGGTGCATTTTGTACAAGAGCTGTAGCCTGAATGACCCTTAATGCTTAATATAAAGGCTCTTGCGGGTGCATCACAAATAAACGGTCGACATTTAACATTATAATTTTTTGAATCAAATTGGAGTCCGCTGGCAATAAGATCATTCATTTTATCAACAAAAGGTTTTAGATATTCATTAGCAGATATTAGATAAGAACTACCGGCAAAAATTCCAACAACTAACACAGATTCTGTACCATAAATATTTATCAGAAATGTCCACAAATTTTTCTTTGAACTTTTAGATATTGGTAAGCCATCTACATTTATATTTAATGCTAAATCATTTGAACTTAGTGAATGTAATTTTGTTTGAAGAAAATCTGTCAAACAATCTTTAAGACCATAATGGAATAGGGGCGTCGGTTGGAGTTTTTTTTAATGTGCGAACTTCCTTTGGTAGTCCAGGAATTTTAGTGCCTAAAATTTTCAAAAGCTTATTTCCCAAATCGTTTGAAATGTTTGATTCAATAACCCATGATGTAAGTTCATCTATGAAGATATCAATTGGTGGCTGATGCTCATAAAATTCTGAAGGACTTAACTCATCTGAATCAGAACTTGATTCACTCAAATTTTGTTCAATTAGTTGAAATTCACATTCATTCCTCCGCGGCGGGGAAGAAGTGGATAGGATAGGGCAAGGATTAGGTGAAGCTGCGGAGGTTGTAGGTTGCGACTGTTCATTATCATTTGAATACAACAAGTGCATCAACTGGCAACTAAAAGTGTTTGCTGTTCTGTACCGCTTTAAGGAACTGATTTGCAATTTTTATAACTAAGTATAACATATGTTAATATAAAAAACAACAATAAGAAATAATAAATGAAAATACCATATATTATTTACCTTTTAAGTTTTGGAAGCACCTTATTTCAAGTATTCCTGCAAAAAACAAACTTAGTTAGAATGCGTGGCAAATTTGCCGCGAATAGCAGTTAAAAAAAGTATAACAAGGCCTTAAAATACAACATGCAACTTACCCTTTATATTGTAAAGGCCTTTTTTATTTTATTTTATTTATAACACTTCTAAATAATACTTATATGTAGGTAATTTTTCAATTAATTATTTTTAGTTATTAACTTTTCCACTGTTTTATTTAAAACGCACGTCTTTACATCTCACAAATTCAATAATTATGAACTGCGAAAAAACTAAAGGGAAATGGTAAACGGTTGGTTTACTTTTTGTGTTTACATATAAACTGATTTGCAATGTTGCATCATAAGTTTACATTTATGTTTGTAAGTAAACGTTTTTTCAACGCATTTATTTTAAACTTACAAACATAAGATAAGTAAACTTATAATTAAACTTATTTCACACATTTGTAAGTAAGTTTACTCAAATGTTTGTAGATAAGTTTATTTTAGCGCAGATTTACGAAACATTTACGCAATTGTTTATTGGGTTGGTACGGGTTGCCCTTAAATATTCTACTACAAATTAGGCACTTGGTACGGGTACGGGTTGCCCCCAAATATTCTACTACTAAAACGTTCAAATGCCTCAAATCTGCTATAGTGTGTTGCCGTGTTAGGTTTTAAAATTTATAACTTTAACAATATTTTTATAAAATATTCAAATATTTTTCGATTATTTAAATTCCTAAATATTAAATTTAATCAGTTTTGTCCAAAATATTAATTATTGTATCAATATATTATTAAATGTCTCCAATTTTATAAAAAAAAATATTTATATAATATTTGTGTAAAAAATATGTATTTCTTGCAACCGTGTAATGTGTCAAATCATTTCAACGGAAATTTTTTTAAGCTTAAGAAGCTCAAGAAAATTTAAATAGGTATTTTAAGTTTGTTTTTGGGAAAGAAATAAATCATAATTCAAAGGGATATTCAGCGTATGTAAGTATAGTAACATTAATTAATTAAATTTGTTAATATTTGTTGTTTGATTTTGTTAGGATGCCTTGCAGAAAGTGTGTTGCTGGTTGCAGTTTGGGGGTGCCGCTGTATCCCTTCCCATCAGAAGGGGAAATGTCCAGGTGAGTTTTATGTATAAAAATAATATAATTATGTTCATAATATTATTGTATGCATAATATTATCGTAAGTAAATAAATATGTATATAAAGTTAGTGCAAATAAGTGAACAAGAAGTGAATAGGGTCGTCCTAAATCGTGATTTATATAAAGTGAAGTTTTAAAATCGTGTTGTTAAATGTTATAAAATTAATTTAAAAGTATTTGTGTATAGTGTATGTCAAAGTGTATTCAACTAAGTGAATTAAGTATTTGACTTACACTTATTTGACAATAAAATAGTAAACAATTCATGTGTTTTTTTATATTAACCCGTGTGTTTTTATTTTTTTGATCTTGAACAATATGAAGCCACTTGCTTTACATACATATGTATATATGATAAATATAAAAGTAATAGAAATAGAGACAACCAATTTATTTGTTCTCAACGTTATAATTAACTCATATTTATTTTACAAACATACGTGTACGAGTATAAATACTACTACTATTTTATTATAACTATATATATACGTTATACCAGTACCTCGCCAAACTATTATATACTTATTGTATGCAGATGTTATTATAATTCTTTCATATAGTTCATTCAAGAGCATAAATCTTGTAAATCAAAAATTAAATTAATAGTTTTGTTTCTAATATTGTATTGTCGTTGTGATATATTTGATGCAACTGTTTATTTTTAAATTGTTAGTTTAGTTAATGTTCGTATTTTTTGTTTAATTTCAATTAGGCGGCACGAATGGATCAAGCTGTTGGACGTAAGGAATCTAACGGCTAAATATTTATTTGCGTACCAAAGACATTTTTCGTTAAAGATGAGGAAGGGACAGCTTATCTCCAGATCAGCTACACCAGATTTAAATTTAAAAGTAGTGTCACCCGCAGTTAAAGTAGATAAGGTAATAGGTTGTAGTGGACAAGTAGGTAGTGTATTTGACCAACACGAACAAGACATCATAGAATTAGGTAGTAAAGATTTTAACCCGATGCATCTTAGCTCTTCTCCAATTAGAACTGTGTCGACTTCAAACACTAATATGTTTGAAGTTGAGACTTTGGGTAAATCCCGTCAACCCTTATATAATGAAGATCATACATATTCTTCCTCTTTAGGTAACTCTCAAATAGTTAGCACTTGGGCAAATAGTAGGCAAACGCAAACAGAAGAATATTTAACAGAAGGGACACCTAGAAAAAGAATGTATCGGGAGGAGTTAGACAAAAAATCGCAGGAAATAGAATTTTTACGCAATAAGATGAGAACTTTAGAGAATAAAATAGAAATTTTAGAAAATAATAAAAATTTGTCTATAGTAGGGCAGGAAGAAAATAGACAAATTTCAGAGCTATGCGGCAAACTTCCTCCACATCTTGCGATATGTGTGAGAAATTGTTTAAAAAATGCACCCCGTACTTCGAAGGGTTATAGATATGATAGGTAATTAAAAACATTAGCTCTGGCTGTCAAATTTTTATCACCTATTGCGTTCAGGTATTTACAGCCCATTTTTAATTGGCCATTGCAAGTGACCCTCGAACAATTTGTTCAGGGTTGGCCACGTAACCCTGGCTGCAATTTTAGCAGCATTAAAGCCCTGGAGTTGAGAAGCCGTGGTTTCACTGACGCACAGAGATATGTTTCGATATGCTGTGACGAAATGTCTCTGAAAATTTACCTTCAGTATGAGAGAAATAAAGACTGGATAATTGGGTTGAAGGATTACGGTGATGAAAATCGTACCTCTCGAGTAGCTTCTAGTGTTTTAACACTTTTCGTCGGAGGTATTGGTGGAGAAACTTGGACCCACCCTTAAGCATATTTTTTTGTGCACAAAGCCTGCAAAGGAGATATTATGAAAAAATATATATTCGAAGCAATAGGTCAACTCCAGGGTATTGGATTGCGTCCCTGCCAAATAGTTAGCGACCAAGGGTCTAATTTTGTTAATTTTGCTAGGTTGTTAGGAGTATGTACATAAAGAAAGGCCCTATTTCGAAGTGAATGACTCGGAAGTCATTTACGTCTTTGATTCTCCTCACCTTTTAAAAAGTACACGAAACTGCTTAGAAAATAAAAAAAAAAATGAAGTCGTTGTAAATGGGCGTCCAGTTGAATGGTCGGATATCGTTCATGTATATGAAAATGGTACCCCAAACGACATTCGTTGCACCCATAAATTGACCTCGGCACATATAGCCCCTAAACCCTTTCAAAAAATGAGCGTGCAATTAGCTGCTCAAGTTTTTAGTCATTCTGTTGCAAGTGGTATGTTCGCCATTTATAGCTCCGGGAAACTGAATACTTCTAAGTCTCCATCTTTTATTAACACAGCCGAGTTTGTCCTTTTTTTTGATAAATTATTCAATATTTTTAATAGTAATGTCTTTGGAGCAGTAGGGAATTTTAAAGAACCCTTTTCGGCAACTGCGGACCAATTAAAATTTCTTAAAGAAGCCGAGGAGTTTCTTAACTCCATAAAAGTGTACGATTCTTTCGGTCGCGAAATAACAAACACTTTCAGTTTTGTAAAAGATTGGCTTCTAAATATAAGTAGCTTAAGACGTTTGTGGCGCTTTTGGTCACATAAGGGATTCACACATTTACACACTAGAAAACTGACTCAGGATAGACTTGAAAATTTTTTCGGACATATACGCAGAGGGAGGGATTTGATGTGAGAATAACTGCGCAGCGTTTCTCATATCTTTTCAGACAAGCCTGGGGCATAGGATATATTCGTTGTGTAGATAAAAGGAACTGCGAACTCTTGCCAGTTGACCAGTGTGAGTCATTTTCTAATAGCTACCTCAAAAGCGCCTGCAACGACACTTTGGTTCAAAATACCTCTTGGCAAACTTTTCAAAGTTTATAAAGACCTACCAATTCTACCTCATTTCAAAATATACAAATCGAGGTAAATGTGGACGTAGATGAAAGCAGCTTTCTACATAAAAATGCTTTTGTGTATTTTTGTGGTTATTTGCACTATAAATATTTTAAACAACATAATTGTTTAATGCCCTTGCCAAGATTTGATGGTGGTATTACTGAAGAAGATTTTTTCTTCACTTCAGAAAAGCAATATAGTAATTGCCAAATAGTAAAACCACCCCTTGAATTTATAGATTTTCTATCGAAAATCGAAGATATTTATACACAACATTTTGATTCTACATGCCATAGGATCGAGTTTTACCAAATATTATTTGAAAAAATAGTTGACATAGAACCGTACTATTGTTGTGAAAATTGTAATTCTGATATTATAAAATGTCTATTCATTAGAATTAGAACATATTTCCTAGTAAACGCTTTTAACCCTAGAAGGGTACTGTGAGTAAAATTTACTCACTTACGGAATAGATTTGTTCGTAAATCAGCAGGTTGGCCACACTGAAAGTCAAGCCACTAGCAGTGCTTGTCCCACTCTGTCATAAGTCGGCTGCCGCAAGCATTGAATGGTGTTGTTTGATTTATCGCGCTTGTGGACAATTTAAAAAAAAAAGTTAGTGAGTAAAATTTACTTATCGGTACCCTTTACGTACTAAATTGTGTGAGTCAAATTTACTCATCAGTACCCTTTACGTGAGTTATATTTACTTATCAGTAACTTACTAAGTGTCTAAAAAATATATTTTGTGCTGCATTGTGACAATTATGTTTTTCTCTTGTATTATGTTACCGTAAAGAAAACTATAGAGCATATAAATGGCAGGTCATGGGCTATCAGAACAATATATTTTGGATGCAATACTTGAACTAGAATCTGAGGAAGAAGACAATTTGGAGTTGGAGCTTTGTAACTTTGATGAGGATTCTTGGGACAGTGTTGCAGATCCGGAATATCAACCAGAAACGGAGGAATTAAATGATGCCGAAGAAAATTTGATGCACGGAATCATAAATGCAGAAGAAGCTGAAACAGAAGAAAGGGAGGAAACACCTGGAAGCAGCAAACGTAAAAAACAGAAACTTAGTGAAGGGAGAAGAAATGAAAGATCAGCTGCACAAGAAATTCGTGAAACAGAAGAGGTAATTGCAACTATTACACCTAGTACCAACAATCTGATCGGAAAAGATGGAAATTTTATTTTGAGTAAGGAACCTGTTGCTGCGCTAGGTCAAAAAACTCCCTCCATAAATATTGTTCACATTCCCCCTGGCCCAACAGTAAATGCAAAAAATTCATTGTGTCCTTCCAGCTGCTTCAAACTATTTTTTACCGCAGACATATTGGAAGAGATTTTGGTTTATACAAATAAAGAAATAAACATTCAAAGGAAGAACTATAACTATAAAACTCACGCGGTTTTGTCAAATTTGGAAATGGACGAACTTGAAGCATTTCTTGGTTTGTTAGTCTTGTCCGCTGCTCTCAAAGATAATCACTTGGCAACACATATGATGTTTGACACTACCTACTGTGGGGAAAGGTACAAGGCAACCATGCCTGAGAGAAGGTTCAAATTTATGCTAAATTGTCTAAGATTCGATGACAAAGAAACAAGAACTGCTAGAAGAGAAATGACCAAACTAGCGCCAGTTTCTTCTATTTGGGACAAACTTCTAAAGAATTGCAGGGCCAACTATAAACCTGGAAGCTATATAACCATTGATGAGCAACTAGTTGGATTTAGAGGTAAATGTCCATTTAGGATGTATATTCCCTCTAAACCGAACAAGTATGGGATCAAAATTGTCATGTCTTGTGATAGCGGAACAAAGTATATGTTGGATGCTATTGTTTACCTTGGAAAAGGAAGTGTACCTCCTGCAATGGCTGCTGGTGAATATTATGTTGTTGAACTGCTGAAAAATGTAAAGGGCACCAATCGAAATGGCACGATAGACAATTGGTTTACGAGTGTACCACTCATTCAACGTCTCCGTCATGAATACAAAATAACAACTGTTGGCACAATAAAAAAAAATGGACCACAATTGCCTATTGAAGCTACAGATATAAAGTTTCAAAAACGAACCGCATCCACTTCATTGTTTATATTTCATGAGGATTTGACAGTTGTATCATACAAGCCCAATAATAATAAACTTGTATTATTGGAGTCTAGTATGCACCATACGGGTAGTATTCATGAGACCACTGGAAAACCAGAAATAGTGCATGTGTACAACTCAACAAAAGGAGGAGTTGACAGTTTTGATCAAATGTACCAAAACATTATCCATGGCAGGAAAACCAGAAGGTGGCCTCTAGCATTTTTCCAAAATATGATGAACATAGCTGCAATAAACGCATACATCGTTTACGCGCACAACATGTGTAGCCATGGGCAAAAGCCAGAATCCCGACTTAATTTTATGTTATCTCTACACAAGGAGTTAACGGAAGGATTTCAAAGGAAAAGATTAGCTACTAATACAAACATGAGTCTGGCGTTGAAAAAATCCATTCAAAGTATTGTAGGCACATGTCAAGTGGCCCATAGTGTCGGAGAAGACCAAAAGGGGCCAAGAAAGTATTGTAATTTTTGTAGTTATACCAAACGTAGATACACCACAACTTATTGCAATTGTGGATTAGCTATTTGCGGTGAACATGCCCAAAAAAAGTGCCCTTACTGTGCTTGAAAAATTTGTATGCATTCATAATCGTCAAAAATTAATAATAAAGTATTATTTTGCTTACTTCATATATTTTAATAAAAAACTACACTTAAATTTACACTTTCAATTTTTTTTCATTTAAAACTACTACTTTACAAAATAAATCAGATAATAACGTAAAAATTCTGAAGTGAGTAAAATTTACTCATCGGTACCTATAAGCGCCTACAATTTAACCGTACCCTTCTAAGGTTAATAAAAAAGTAAAACAAAGGGATTTCAAAAACGTAAAGTTCTTGTGTGTTACACATAAATAGTAATCACGTCCGTTTGTCTGTCTATATGAGTCGGAATTTATATGTATATATGCCTGTCAGTCTGAATTATTTTATATTTGTCAAAAAGTTTATCTGTCGAAGGCCGCATTTCCATAGTTACCTTGATCTGTGATTTTGAAATTAGAATTTTAGCGATTAGGTTTGTACGCTTATTATCAATATTTTTTTTTTTTTTTCGTGTACCAGGTATAGGACCCTTCTTTCCACCACTATTCCTTTGATAGGGTTTTTAATAAGTATTTCGCTGTGGGTGATTTAGAATATTTTGTAAATATTATTTATTACTTAGTAGATTGTTTTGAATATTACTGTTGTTGTTCCTGAATTGTACCTGATTTTTTATATTAATTTTTGTTTTTGTTAAAATTAACACAAGCCGATTATGTTAATGTTTACAATGAAATTGTACCCGATTTTTTATATTTATTTTGGTTTTTGTTTAAACAGTTTCCAGTTAATTGTTTTGACATATATTGGTAGGTAGTGTTGCCAGCTTAGTGGATTTTCCACTAGATCTGATGGTTTATACTATGTTCAGACCGAAAATTTAAAAGATTAGATTACATTTAAGCATTTCATTACCCATAAGTGTTCTCACTGCCGTTAGAAAGATCAAAAAACAGCTGTTATTGTCATTCATGAAGTCACATCGCTTAATAATTATCAAAAGAAAAGATTGTCATATAGTATTTTGAAATAAAAGCAGTCTTTTTTCAAATATTTTCCATATAATAGAAATAATGGATGCATTTTTTCATTCGTTAAGTCGATTTTCAGGCGAAATTAGATTCATTGCTTTAAAAAAATTTGTTTGTTTACATATTTTTCCCTTTGTAGTGTCTAAATCAGATGTGATAATGTAACAGATTTCCAGTGCTGACAAGTAGACTGCACAAAATCAAAGTCGCACAGAGAGATTTAGCGTGGATTTGTGTATGGGTAAATCTTGATAAATTTTAAGACTAGTGGGATAATCCATTCAACAGACGAAATCGTGTGATTAAGTGTCGGTCTGAACATAGCATTAGGCATGCCTTACAGCGAGATTTTTTTTTTTTGGTTTTAGTAGCTAGTGGATTTTATAGTGGATTAGATTGTTCCAGTTAGTGATAATTTACGTAATTTAACCTCTAGTGTGATTCATAAAATGCTCTGTATACGTTATAGTTAAAAATGAGCATTTAACTACTTATATACAAATATTTCCTATAAATATTTTATTAAGTGTCTGCTACCCTAAGGTTGTCTGAAAGAGATCGCTTTTTAGCGATAGGACTGTCCTAGTCCTAGCTAACATTTTATTAGTCTAAGATTTCAACCACAACATTACTTCAATACAAAACTAGAGTGATGATGGGCTAGAACTGCAATATATAAATGTTTACTACTACGTTGTATGATTAGTACTCATGAAAGAATTAAAAGACGTGCATATTCTATATTATTCAAATAATGAGTTAATCGAACTTTTTAATAATGAAATGATAATTGCAGTGCAGTATTTTATTGTCATAGCAAACCAAAATCTAAGTACTCCATTTAATTATTTCTACTCTGTTTTAAATTTAAAATCTAAAATATTCCCGCTTTCCTTTAGCACACCGCGTGTCGAATGCTTTACCGCGTTCCAACGGGCGAATTAAAGAACCTGGTGATTTTACTATAGCAAGTTTGCAGTTATGTATATAACACTACGCTTAAGCACGTGACATTTCACAAGTATGGCAGATGGTTGTCGCTCATGAATAAGTAATATTTTGTGTCGCACTGTCATTTCTAGTGGAATTCTGGTGGTTTGAGAGCCAGACAAAGTTAAGTGGTTTTCTGGTAGTTAATACGGCCTTATTTGGTGGTTTGATAAAATTAAAGTTGGCAACACTGATTCGAAGTGGTGCTGTCAGTAGAACGGTCAATATTGCAATTAAATTAATAGAACATAAAGTTACAGGCAGAATGTTCGCGATAAGGGCTGTTACAAAATTCGATAAAATTCTGTTGCCGTATTTATGTAAAACCAGTAAGTAGTTTATTAGGGAAATATTTAAGAATTATGTGTGATTTGAAACAAGTGAACTATGTAAAACATTATTCTGACACTTGAAAAATTGTTATTCATTACATAATGAGAATAATACTTGTATGTTGGGGTTGAATAAATGTGCTGTTAAGTTCCGACTTTGTTTTTTTTTTTTTTTTAACGTGTGTAAACATGATAAATAATATATTGTCTGTATATTTTAGCCCGTGGTGCTGCATCAAAAGCCGCAAGCCATGTAGCCAATGGCAAAGTATGTATGCTTTTGAGATTGTATAATTCAATATATAGATGTCAATGTTTATTACATAATACATTAGATTGTGGCTGTAATTGGTGCCGTCGTTGATGTTCAGTTTGACGATGATTTGCCTCCAATCTTAAATGCTTTGGAGGTAGAAAATCGTGCTCCACGTCTGGTTCTGGAAGTCGCTCAACATTTGGGAGAAAACACAGTCCGCACGATTGCTATGGATGGTACGGAAGGTCTGGTACGAGGTCAAAAGGTCCTAGATACTGGTTACCCAATTCGTATCCCGGTAGGTGCTGAAACTTTAGGCCGTATCATCAATGTTATTGGTACGTTGAAGGTAGGTATATTTGCTTGGTAATGAAATTAATAGCATTTTTGGTTTAGGTGAACCAATTGATGAACGTGGTCGCATCCCAACCAATAAGACCGCCCCTATTCACGCTGAAGCTCCAGAATTTGTGGAAATGTCGGTCGAACAAGAAATTCTGGTGACTGGAATTAAAGTGGTCGATTTGTTAGCCCCTTATGCCAAGGGTGGTAAGATTGGATTGTTCGGTGGCGCCGGTGTCGGTAAAACCGTATTGATTATGGAACTTATTAATAATGTGGCAAAGGCTCATGGTGGTTATTCTGTGTTTGCCGGCGTAGGCGAACGCACTCGCGAAGGAAATGACTTGTATAATGAAATGATTGAGTCTGGTGTAATTTCGTTGAAGGATAAGACTTCGAAGGTCGCTTTGGTGTACGGCCAAATGAACGAACCCCCCGGTGCTCGTGCCCGCGTTGCATTAACTGGATTGACTGTTGCCGAGTACTTCCGTGATCAGGAAGGACAAGATGTGCTGCTTTTCATTGACAACATTTTCCGCTTCACCCAAGCTGGTTCAGAAGTGTCTGCCTTGTTGGGTCGTATTCCATCTGCTGTGGGTTACCAACCAACACTAGCCACTGATATGGGTTCTATGCAGGAACGTATTACAACTACGAAGAAAGGTTCCATCACGTCAGTGCAGGCCATTTATGTGCCAGCTGATGATTTAACTGATCCTGCTCCAGCAACAACATTTGCTCATTTGGATGCTACAACTGTATTATCGCGTGCCATTGCAGAATTGGGCATTTATCCCGCAGTGGATCCCTTGGATTCCACATCCCGTATCATGGATCCCAACATCATTGGTCAAGAGCATTATAACGTGGCTCGTGGTGTTCAGAAAATTTTGCAAGATTACAAATCCCTCCAGGATATTATTGCTATTTTAGGAATGGACGAGTTGTCTGAAGAAGACAAACTTACAGTTGCTCGCGCACGCAAGATTCAACGTTTCCTGTCTCAACCATTTCAGGTAGCTGAAGTGTTCACTGGTCACGCTGGAAAACTAGTCCCATTGGAAGAAACTATCAAGGGATTTAATCAAATTTTGTCAGGTGAGTACGACCATCTTCCTGAAGTCGCTTTCTATATGGTTGGACCAATCGAAGAGGTCGTGCAAAAAGCGGAACGCTTAGCTAAAGAAGCTGTCTAAATTCGAATTATGTCTAGATACTCATTACATTTAATAAAATAATTAAAAAGTATCGTTTTTTAATTAAGTAGAAAATATTATTTACTATTTGAATGTGGGGTTCTATATAATGTTGTTGCCGTTATTGTATCTAATCGCCCTTTGGGTGTGCCATATATTCGGTATGTCGGGATTAAAATTTTAACCTGCTACGGTATTGAGAACAATGCCCACTGTAAATTCTCCGGGCAACTCGAGATTTTCCTCTGCTAAGGATGATGGTTTAACTCTAAGGACGCCATTCACAAGGATAGACTCTTTTTGTAAGGGCTATCTAATTCCCGCTTGGGTGGAAAGGTTCAGGTAAGTTGTGTTGTAACGGTTATGTAGTCCCCTTTATGGTGTGGGGCAACTCGAGCTAGTCGTCTGCAATGGTAGTTGGTTTGATTCCAAGTACGCCATCCTCTTAGAGTTAGGGGGTATTCGAGCAAGTAAATAACTGCAGCAATATTGCGACAGTGTTATTTTTCTGCAGATACTCTGCTGATACTTATATTGCAACAGTTTTGCGTCGAATATGATGCCTTGCTATACTGCCGCAGAGATTGAGACTCGAACATCCCCTTAGTCTGTAAAGGTGTTAATGGCTGCACTATGAAAGGCGGTCAATGCATGTCTACAATTTGTTGCATACGAAGTCTGGTCGGCTTACATCGTCAACTTAGTTAAGGAAAGACCGTGATGTTCCTTCTAAGCGGCTCCGCCTAGAGCAGGCAACAGCGGAATGGTTTGTACGAAAACACCTCAATTCTTAATTTGTATATTGGAAAGTGAAAGAATCGAATGGAATTTAAAATTGTTTTCAATTACCACAAGTTTATTAGCTTTACCCAAGATGCACCACGTGGAGGCGAACTTGCTCTACATCCGGCACGTAATTGTCGGTGGTGCTTAAGCGAATTTGTTTTTTTAAGCTTTTAAGGGGACTCTACGTCTATTTTTGCAAGTTTTTTCCCCCCACAGGTGTGCCTTGCTACTGCCATGCCCTGTGCCAAATCACTGTTTTATAGCTTAATTTTGTGTTTCGTTATGACATTTATGGGTTTTTGTTTAATTCCGATTATGCCATTTCCGAACTCGTCCTTAATTTTTTGCCAAGGAACACGTGTACCATGTTTCAATTTTTTTCTTGACAAGTATAAAAATTATAACTATTACATATGTATATTATCTGCGGCTGGGGCCAATAATGACAAAGAATGTACATATGTATGTATGTATGTTTTTGTGATTATGTTATTCAATGCGTAGATGTAATTATCATTATGATGACATATCTGAATATTTGCACGGGTATTCCTTTAGTAATGGAGAAGGTCATAACGGGGGCTTTTTTTGCAAAATCATCCTCGATTTCGCAAACTATGTACATACATATACATATGTATGTATGTTTATAACTTAAAAATCGCTGATGATGTTGAGATAGTTTGGAATCTCTTGTCGGGCACAGGCTACTTTCTATCGCTTTATGTTAAAAGTCAAAACAATTCATAAATAAAAAAATATGTATTTCAAAACATTTGAACATTTTTTTACTTCAAAAATACAAAATAACATCACACAGCTACTGGCAGGATACAGTGGTTTTTGTTTTCATACACATTTAGTGTATGATAGTTGTAACTGAAAGAAGATGTTAAATCATAATTTGAGATGTGTACAAACCAATAATCCACACAGAGCAATGCAATTTTTGAAAGAAATGATCAAATTTGTGTTTTCTTACGTGTAGTAACTGGGCCTTAGCCGTCGGGTTTAGACTAGTAATACAATTGATTGTAGCTGTATTTGATATACAGTGGACCAATAAAGTTTATATACACTTAGTTCTATTAAATCACGTCACGTTAATTTGTTTCAAAATTAATAAATTTTGTGTTTTTTCTATCCATTACATATGTGGCACAATTCCGATTTCTTTGGCGCCGCGATTTGAAGGTATCGTCCGAAGGGGTCCGAAAACGCTTAGTTCGCGAGATATTCGACCTTAAAGTTCAAAAATTCGCAAAATTCGAATATTTCAAGAAGCTATTTTACCACGATAAACACACTTTATTCACATTTTTTTCTTAAAATTAATTAAATTACACTATAGTCCTTTTAATAAATCCACATTTTACACTTTTAGCAGGTTTTTTACTTAAAAAAATCATTATTTTAAAATTTACATTTTACACTCGTTTGAACCTCATTTGCTTACCAAAAATTACGACGAAGTAGGGCGCTGCCATGTGATGATAAGGCATAAGGATATTTTCTTTTTTAAATTTACTAAGCAAATAAGTAATATTATATACATGCATTAGTAATATTATATAAACATATGTATAAGTAATATTATATAATAATATTACGTAATAAAGTGTAAAGTATACAGTACAGTACAAAAACTCAAATTTTGTTTCAATATGAGTGCATGATAACCGAAAAATGTAACCACTTTATATCCAAAACTCATATTTTAAATATAATAATATATATATCGTCGCTTAAAATACAAACCAATGTATCATCAAAAATAAATGGAAACTACTGAAAGATATAATAACCAAAATTATCCAATTTATAACGAAAAATCAAATTTTGTTTCAATATGAGTGCATGATAACCAAAAATTATAACCACTTTAACCACTATATAACAAAAAGTCAATATATTTTTTTATTTTTAACCCAGAAAGGAGTGCTACGCGAAAGTACTTCAGTCACCCCAGGTATTCGCTCGTAATATTGTAATATTATCACACGATTTCACTTATCTGTGTTTATTAAATATAAATCACATATTATTCATATATTCACATATGTATGTATGATATGTATGTGTTAAATCCAAACAAATACTCCTCTGCATTACTCCCACAAATTACATAAAGTAATAGAGGCGTAATGCAGAGGAATATCAACCGCCCCAACTTCACGCAACAGAAGGAGAAATAAAAAGAAAAAACTTTCCCGCGCTTTTTGCCTTAAGGCATATATATTATCCCGCAAACAGCAGCGATCAAAAAACATATAACAAGTGAAGTACATAGTGAATACAGAAAACAACACAAGCGAAACACAAGTGAACACGAAGAAAAACAAAATTCACAGAAATTAAACAAAGTGAACAATTACTACATCATGTTAATAATACAAACCCAAGCAGATACAGCGGTGACAATTCGTATTCAAGTGGACAAACACTGGAGAAACCACCAAATCGGCACATTCGATCAACAACAACAATACAGGATTTAAAGCAGCAGTTTAAAATAATTTAATAAACTAACATACATAGATTTACATATATCTACAAAATAAACCAATTAACTCATATTGGCAACACACACCCTTTCCTATACTTGTATATATCCACATTTATATTAAACTAAGTTTTTATAACGTTTGAACTCAAATTAATTATCTTTTAATTAAACGCAATCGGCCCCGTACGTCGACATACCCCGACAGTATGTATATGGAAAAAGGAGTACTACGCGAAAGTACTTCAGTTAACCCGGCTATATTGCTCGGCCAGGGTTATTTTTTTAAAGCGCGGCCGAAGGCCGCCAACGCAGAAAAGAGTGCTACGCGAAAGTACTTCAGTCACCCCGGGTATTCGCTCGTAATATTATAATATTATCACATGATTTCACTTATCTGTGTTAATTAAATATAAATCACATATTCATATATTCATATATGTATTTATGTATATGGAAAAGTGTTCACATATTCAATTTTAGCTTGAAAAATCTTCTTTTCAGTTTTTTTATAGTTAATAAAGAAAAAAGAATCAGTCGAAAGTACAAACAAAGAAAACGCTGCGAAACGCTGAAAAATCCTTCACTTTTAGTTTTTAAGGTGTGGCAATGCAGGTTTTCCTCGTAAATATAAGCACTCTAAACTTTTCAGCCATAAATTTGACAAGTGATTTTTAAATTACTAAATTAAGTTGAAAAAATATAAAATAAAAGTGAGATGTGAGCTTATTTCAATGCTTAGAGTATATATTTGAATATACTCGTACATAGTAAAAAACGTGAAAAAAATTTGTGAAACATAGAGAAATAACATGTGTTCCTAGTGCAAATTTTTGAATTTTTAAACGTAAACATTAAAAAAAAATATTAGTTATTTTTACATTATTTTTGGATATTCCTCCTCTGGAGATGCTCCCCTATCCCTACGTACCCCATATATACGGAAATTCGTTTTTTTTACCCCTCCGCCAAAGTAATCGGAATGGTGCCACATATGTATATTTAACATGTATATAGCATATTAAAATATTTTTTTTACACAAATAAAAAAAAATTAATGCTAAAGCTTAAAATTCATATGAAAAAAGTTTACGTACACCAAGCATTATTTATATATGTAAATCAAAAGTAATTACCATAGTTTTACCTGTTTTTGGCCTACATTTTGTTGCTATTATTGTATCTAGACGTCAACGCATGCTCCCCATTCAATTTCTAGTATTATTTCCGGATATTTTGACCCACTAAGTCGATGAGCCAGTTTTTTGGCCTTATTTTGAGAAATTCGATGTTTTCGAAAACGATTTTACAAAAAGTTTCAGATATTTTGAGTAGGATTAATGACTAGTGATTGCGGGACCTATGGAGCTATTTTTATTTCCATAACAACCCTGCACGTGAAAGCTACAATGTGTATTTTTGGGTCGATATCCTGTTGGAAATTGATTTTGCTGCACACTTAAAATTTAAATTTTTATCTTAAAATGTTCAAATACATTTGCTTATCCATGTTTTCACTAATAAAGTCCAAATGTCCAACTCTAGATGCAACCATACACCCGCAAACCCTAACATTGCCCCCATAGTGCTCTACCATTGGCAATACATATTTTCCTCGCGACTCTCCATTGATCTTTCTCCACACTTTTCGTGATCTATTCGGACCAAATATACAATAGTTTGTTTAAATATTGTTTAGCAAACGCCGACCCCTTATTTTTATTAACCTTACTTATGTATGGCTTACGACGTGCGATTCGTCCATGATAACCAGCACTCTTCAACACATTCCTTACTGTTTGAGGATTTATTTTCTTAGTTTACATTTCAAAAATGGATAAACACATGTTACTAAACATTTTATTAAAATAATTTAAATTTTAGGTGTGCTTAAATCGGTTGTTAATAGCAGCCATTTCTACCACAGGATAACGACCCAAAACACACAACTTATCTAGTACGTGAATGGTTGTTATGGAATTAAAAATAAATCCATAGGTCCCGCAATCACCAGACATTAATTCTTTTCAAAATATCTGGAACTTTTTGGAAAACCGTGGGTCAAAATATCCGGAAATAATACTAGAAATCAAGAGGGGAGCATACGTCGACGTCTAGAGACAATAATTGCAACAAAATGTAGGCCGAAAACCGGTAAAACTATTGTAATTACTTTTGATTTATGTAAATAATCATTGGTGTACGTAAACTTTTTTCATTTGAATTAGGCGCATTTTGAGCTATAGCATTAATTTTTTTTATTTGTGTAAAAAAAATATTTTGATGTGCTATATTTAATGTTAAATATACTATACATATTTTCGGCACAATTCCGATTTTTTTGGCGCCGCGATCTCAAGGTACCTTTGGAAAGAGGAAGTCCTCCTGATTAAAAAATAAATAAATAGGTTATAGGTTCCGCAAATGCTTAGTTTTCGAGATATTCGACTTCAATGTTCAAAATTCCCAAAATTCGAACATTTCAACAAGCTATTTCACCACATTAAACACACTTTTCGCGCATTTTTTATTTCAAATTAATTAAATTAAACTATAAACATTTAAATACATCCACATTTTTTACTTTTTGTAGGGTTTCTTTATCTAAGAAATCTTAATTTTAAAAATTACTTTTTACACTCGTAGTGCGCATCATTTATGTGCAAACAATTATGAGGAAATGGAGCGCTGCCATATGATAATAAGCAAATATGAGCAATTCGCTGAATTTCTCTATTTTGATATATTTCCTCTTTCTTTATTAAGCAATCTTAGTTCTAATAAAAACAAGTGTGTCTATAAATTATATTTCAAATTAAAATGAGTATAAACAATCTTTCCATGCATATGGAATTTTTCTTATTCAAATTTAATAAACAACTAGGTAATATTATATAACAATATTATGTATTAAAATAATAAATTTCGGGTATTGGCTCGATCAGGATTACCTGATGCGAAAGTACTTTAGTCACCCTGGGTATGGGCTCGACCAGGGTAATTTTTTTTAAAGCGTGGCCGAAGGCCGCCAACGCAGAAAGGTGTATTGCACGAAAGTACTTCGGTCACCCCGGTATTCGCTCGACCAGGGTTATTTTTTTAGAGCGCGGCCGAAGGCCGCCAACGCAGAAAGGTGTATTGCACGAAAGTACTTCGGTCACCCCGGTATTCGCTCGACCAGGGTTATTATTTTTAAGCTCAGAAAGGAGTACTACGCGAAAGTATTTCAGTCATCCCGATATGATATAAATTTTACAATATTGTCATAGATTTTACTTATTTATTTGTTTTTACTGAACATAAATCGCATATTATGCATATACTATACATACTTACGTATATGGAAAAAGTTTTCACAACTTATTATTATA
Source organism: Bactrocera zonata (assembly GCA_037783105.1). Taxonomy (NCBI): domain Eukaryota; kingdom Metazoa; phylum Arthropoda; class Insecta; order Diptera; family Tephritidae; genus Bactrocera; species Bactrocera zonata. The sequence continues at coordinate 1,009,902 of JBAWJQ010006683.1, forward strand.
ACTTGAAAAATGTTTGAAGATATTTTTTATTATAATTAATATAGAAAAAAGAATCACGCAAAAAAACAAGCAAAGAAAAATCGTTAAGAATCCTACAAATTTGGTGTTAAGGATGTGGCAACGCTCGTTTTCCTCATAATTAATCCTCATAAACAATCTAACCTTTGCAACGATGAGTGTGATAAGTGATTTTTAAATTAATAAATTTAGGTAAAATATTACAAAATAAAAGTGAAATGTGAACTTATTTCAATGTTTAAAGTGTATATTTAAATATACCAAGTGAAAATTAAAAAAAAAAATATTGTGAAACTTAGAGAAATACCATGTGTTTTTAGTGTAAATTTTTGAATCTTTAATCGTGAATATTTTGAAATATATAAGTTATTTTAATATTACTTTTCGATATTCCTCCTCTGGAGAAGCTCCCCTATCCGCACATACCCCATTTACATGGAAATTCGTTTTTTTTACCCCTCCGCCAAATTAATCGGAATCGTGCCATATTTTCAAATGGATAGAAAAAAACCAAAAATAAGCATAATTTACATCAAGAATGATAGAAACAAGATTGCGCAATGCACATGTTTGCTTTCAGACAGCTGTTCTTGCTAACGTCACGGCTGACTTTTATTCGCCCGCTTAATTGAAAGTGAATTTGAATTGTGTTTTCAAGTGTTGTATTAATTGTTAAATTCTATATTTTTAAAATGCGTTGTGCAGTGTTCGGTTGTAATAATAACAATGGTAAAAATAGTGCTACGAAGTGGAGATTGTTTCACTAGCCACAAAATTGTTCTCCCACACAATTGCTCAAGCAATAACTCGAGCGGCTAGTTTATGTCTACTAGATAACGGAGGATGGAGTCATGTGTAGGGAGGATGGAGTCATGTGTAGAAGTTCACGCACGTGAGGAAAGTTCTCTGACCGCCATTCACTTGGGAGTGGCCAGAAACGATTCTTTTACATATGACTCAAGCAGCTCACGACTTCCGGTCTCTGACCAAGTATCCTCTGGGTAGCCTAAAAACATCCGTTTGAAGGCGAGCTAAAGTGAGAAGGCGAAATATCCCCTACTTAGGGTTGTGCGCTGGGTTTGGGACCCGCCACGTAAAAAACGCACCAATGAAAACAACCAAACAGCCTCGGATGAGAGACCCCCCTTTTGATGACGACCATGGCAAGCGAAATAAGGACTACGAATTGAGGGCATGCACCTGGAATGTCCGGTCCCTTAATTGGGAAGGTGCCACTGCCCAGCTGGTTGATGTCCTCGTGAAAATAAAGGCTGACATCACCGCCGTCCAAGAAATGCGATGGACGGGACAAGGACAGAGACGAGTAGGTCCTTGTAACATCTACTACAGTGGCCATATAAAGGAGCGCAAGTTTGGTGTTGGATTCGTGGAGGGAGAGAGACTCCGTCGCCGAGTACTATCATTTACTCCGGAGAATGAACGTCCAGCCACAATCCGCATCAAAGCGAGGTTCTTCAACATATCGCTGATTTGCGCCCACGCCCCGACGGAAGAGAAGAACGATGTGACCAAAGATGCCTTTTATGAGTGCTTGGAGCGCACTTATGAGAGATGCCCCCGCCACGATGTCAAAATCGTGCTTGGCGACTTCAATGCCAGGGTGGGCAAAGAAGGTATCTTTGGCACTACGGTCGGTAAATTCAGCCTCCACGAGGAAACATCCTCAAATGGGTTGGAGCTGATCGACTTCGCCGGGGCCCGAAATATGGTTATCTGTAGTACTAGATTCCAGCATAAGAAGATACATCAAGCTACCTAGCTGTCTCCGGATCGAAAAACCACCAACCAGATTGATCATGTTGTGATAGACGGAAGACACGTCTCCAGTGTTTTAGATGTGCGTGCGCTCCGAGGTCCTAACATCGACTCGGATCACTATATTGTTGCAGCCAAAATTCGCACTCGCCTCTGTGCAGCAAAAAACGCACGCCAACAAACACAAGGAAGGTTCGACGTCGAGAAGCTGCAATCACAACGGACAGCCGAACGATTTTCTACTCGGCTTGCACTCCTGCTCTCTGAGAGCACTCGTCGACAACTCGGTATAAGGGAACTGTGGGACGGCATCTCAAACTCCTTACGTACAGCTGCAACCGAAACCATTGGTTTTCGGAAAGTGCAAAAGAACAGCTGGTACGACGAGGAGTGCCGTGTCGCAGCGGAGAGAAAACAGGCTGCCTACCTCGCAACGTTACGATCGACCACAACACGTGCGGGATGGGATAGATACCGAGAGTTGAAGAGGGAAGCAAGACGCATTTGTAGACAGAAAAAGAAAGAGGCCGAAATGCGTGAGTACGAAGAGCTTGATAAGCTGGCCAACAGGGGTAATGCTCGAAAATTCTACGAAAAGATGCGGCGACTTACAGAAGGTTCATACACTTGTAGAACCCCCAAAGGTAATCTAGTCACCGATGCCCAAAGCATACTTAAATTATGGAGGGAACACTTCTCCAGCCTGCTGAATGGCAGTGAACGTACAACGCCAGGAGAAGGCGAACCCGATTCCCCAATCGATGATGATGGAGCAGATGTTCCATTGCCCGACCATGAAGAGGTTCGAATGGCAATTGCCCGCCTGAAGAACAACAAAGCGGCAGGGGCCGACGGATTGCCAGCCGAGCTATTCAAACACGGCGGCGAAGAACTGGTAAGGAGCATACATCAGCTTCTTTGTAAAATATGGTCGGACGAAAGCATGTCCAACGATTGGAATTTAAGTGTGCTATGCCCAATCCATAAAAAAGGAGACCCCACAATCTGCGCCAACTACCGTGGGATTAGCCTCCTCAACATCGCATATAAGGTTCTGTCGAGCGTATTGTGTGAAAGATTAAAGCCCACCGTCAACAAACTGATTGGACCTTATCAGTGTGGCTTTAGACCTGGTAAATCAACCACCGACCAGATATTCACGATGCGTCAAATCTTGGAAAAGACCCGTGAAAGGAGAATCGACACACACCATCTCTTCGTCGATTTCAAAGCTGCTTTCGACAGCACGAAAAGGAGCTGCCTCTATGCCGCGATGTCTGAATTTGGTATCCCCGCAAAACTAATACGGCTGTGTAAACTGACGCTGAGCAACACTCAAAGCTCCGTCAGGATCGGGAAGGACCTCTCCGAGCCGTTCGATACCAAACGAGGTTTCAGACAAGGCGACTCCCTATCGTGCGACTTTTTCAACCTGCTTCTGGAGAAAATAGTTCGAGCTGCAGAACTCAACAGAGAAGGTACCATCTTCTGTAAGAGTGTACAACTGCTGGCGTATGCCGATGATATTGATATCATCGGCCTCAACACCCGCGCCGTTAGTTCTGCTTTCTCCAGACTGGATAAGGAAGCAAAAGAAATGGGTCTGGCAGTGAACGAGGGCAAGACGAAATATCTCCTGTCATCAAACAAAGAGTCGTCGCACTCGCGACTTGGCACTCACGACACTGTTGACAGTCATAACTTTGAAGTTGTAGATAATTTCGTCTATCTTGGAACCAGCGTAAACACCACCAACAATGTCAACCTGGAAATCCAACGCAGGATTACTCTTGCCAACAGGTGCTATTTAGGACTGAGTAGGCAATTGAAAAGTAAAGTCCTCTCTCGACGAACAAAAGCCAAACTCTATAAGTCGCTCATAATTCCCGTCCTGCTATACGGTGCAGAGGCTTAGACGATGACAACAACCGATGAGTCGACCTTAAGAGTTTTCGGAAGAAAATGCGAAAGATTTATGGTCCTTTGCGCGTTGGCCACGGCGAATATCGCATTCGATGGAACGATGAGCTGTACGAGATATACGACGCCATTGACATAGTTCAGCGAATTAAAAGACAGCGGCTACGCTGGCTAGGTCATGTTGTTCGGATGGATGAAAACACTCCAGCTCTGAAAGTATTCGACGCAGTACCCACCGCGGGAAGCAGAGGAAGAGGAAGACCTCCACTCCGTTGGAAGGACCAAGTGGAGAAAGACCTGGCTTCGCTTGGAATATCCAATTGGCGCCAAGTAGCGAAGAGAAGAAGCGACTGGCGCGCTGTTGTTGACTTGGTGTTGAGTTGGTTTGCTTCCATTCCAAAAAGATAATACTCAAGCTACATGTATATTTAGATAAGTTGATTTTCTACAGTTTTTGATTTTACTTAAGATTTACAGGTATACTCCAAAGCAATAATGCTTTGAAATTGCTGCTGGATGGCTTAAGACAGCAGTACAAAATTGATTACGTTTTGACCTATCGATTGAACCAGGACATTTTGGAAATTTTTTTTGGCGTAATCAGGTCAGAAGGCGGTCTTCACAATCACCCTGACAGGCAGGAGTTCAAATATAGGCTGCGTTTCTATATACTTGGTCACAACGAAGGAGCGATCACAGATGAAGGAAATGTTGAAGTCGACAACACACCAGATTTGGAAGGGAATTATTTATCTCTAACCGGTAATTATCAAAATATCAAATGTACATAGTATTATAAACTTAAAACTACAGAAAACATTATTATTATATTAAAATGTATTGATGTTAACAAATGCAAATATGTACTTACATACATACAAACTAAGTTGTTGCGTACTAACCACTGTCTCTTATCCTAATTGTAATAATAATTTTAACTAACAATTTATTCCATTTATTTGTACGCATGTATGTATGTCTATTATATTTTTGCAGGTAATATTTTTCAACGTGTGTCAGTTGATCTAAATTCCACTGACCCAATTGAAAAAAATGATGAGTTGAAGATCTTCAACAACGACGGACTTGAGAATTTGGCAGGGTACATCTGCCACAAACTCGGTAAAGACAACCTCGAAATTTGTGCCAATTCCGAAAGTTTTTCGTCTTATACTTGGGTGGATCACCTTTCTGAAGGAGGACTCTCAAAACCAACAGATGTGTTGATGGAGCATATGGGAGCCTTGCAAGCAGTATTTGACGACGTCAATGGTACTGATTTGCATATATGTACAAACTACTTCCAGAAGCACATAGAATTAAGTAATTTTGTAAATTGTAGCTCGAAAATAAAGGAATTATTTTTCAGAGCTAGAATGTATTTTAGGATTCGTTCCTTAAATAAAAACTTAATTGAACATATTTATAGTAAAAAAAGAAAATTAAATAAGACAATAAATTAATACTTGGTTACAAAATATTAAATATTTTTATTTACATAAATGTATTATATAATATATGGTTGAAACAAACACAGCAAAGAGACAAAATTAAATAATACAATGAAAATTCAATTAAATGAATATGTAGGTAAATTTTCACTATAAAATATTCACTTATATTGATGTTAACTTTTGATGATATTCACGTTTTTGTATGCCTGCAATAAAAAATTGATTCTTATTGCAAAGAAAAACAAGCAACTGAAAATCAGCTGATTGTACGTTGGTCAACCGTGACGTAGATGCGCAGAACGTACAAAATTCGAACTCGAACATTCAAAAACATGAATATCATTAAAAGTTAACATCAATATAAGTGAATATTAATAAAAAAAAATCAATATACTCGTAAGTGAATATTTTATAGTGAACATTTACCTACATATTCAATTCATTGTATTTTCGTTGCATTATTTAATTTTGTCTCTATGCTGTGTTTGTTTCAACTATATACATACTTTTATGCAAATGAAAATATTGAATATTTTGTGACCAACTATCAATTTATTGTCTTATTTAATTTTCTTTTTTTTGCTGTACATATTTTCAATTAAGCTTTTATTTAAGGAACGAATCCTAAAATACATTCTAGCTCTGAAAAACAATTATTTTACTTTAGGGCTACAATTAACAAAATTATTTAAATCTAAGTGCTTCTGGACGTAATTTGTACATACATGTGGATATACAAATCAGTACCATTTAAGCCGTCAAATACTGCTTGCAATGCTCTCAAATGCTCCATCAGCATATCTGTTGGTTTTGAGAGTCCTCCTTCAGATAGGTGATCCACCCAAGTATAAGACGAACAATTTTCTGAATTGGTACAAATTTCGGGGTTGTCTTTACCAAGTTTGTGGTAGATGTACCCTGCCAAATTTTAAGCCCGTCGTTGTTGAGAATCTTCAAGTCGTCATTTTTTTCAATTGGGTCAGCGAAATTTAGATCAACTGACCCACGTTGAAAAATATTACCTGCAAAAATATAATAAACATGCATACATGCGTATAAATAAATGGAATAAATTGTTAGTTAAGATTATTATTACAATTAGGATAAGAAACAGTGGTTAGTATGCAAAAACTTAGTTTGTATGTAAGTACATATTTGCATTTGTTAACATCAATACATTTTTATATAAGAATGTTTTCTGTAGTTTTAGGTTTATAATACTATGTACGTTTAATATTTTGATAACTACCGGTTAGAGATAAGTAATTCCCTTCCATATCTGGGGTGTTGTCGACTTCAACATTTCCTCCATCTGTCTTGATGGAACTCCTTCCTGTCAAGGTGATCGTGAAAACCGCCTTTTAACCTGATTACGCCAAACAAATTTTGTAAAATGTCCTGGTTCAAACGAGACTTTATCCTTTTCTGCAGTTCATTAGACTCTAGAGGAGTTAATCTGGTTAACGTGAGAAAAGCGCTAGGTAGCAACTTCGTTAGACTCCGCGAACTTAAACCTGCAAGAGTGTTTCGTTATAAAAGTAAAATTATTGTAATCAAAATGCTAAAATTACCAATTTCAAACTGAAAAATTAATCCACTATTTTAGTACTGTTTTATCCCAAGGTAAATAGAAAAATCTCCATTTCGTCGCACTATTTTTAACATTATTATTGCATCCGAACACTGCACAACTCATTTTAAAAAATATAAAATTTCACAATTACAATACAATTCGAATTCACATTCAAAGCCGCGGGCGAATAATAATTCAACCGTGACGTCAGCAAGAACAGCTGACTGAAAGCAAACATGCGCATTGTGCAATCTTGTATCCATCATTCTTGATTTACATTAACCCATTTACAGCTAAATCTGTTATTACACGTGTCAACTCTTGTTGCTAATTCTCGGGCGATTCTCTTTTGCTGTCGCCCATTACGTTCACATAAGCAATTTGTGTTGCGCAACTCTGTTCGTGTTTTTTTCTCATTCTCTTTCATATCATTTTCTCAAATTTTTCTGCTGGACGGCTACGCCACACTTAATGAGGATGATAATTTACAGTGTTTATGAAATTTTAAAATGTGGTGAGTTGAATAAATTAATTATTAAATTTTCTGTTTATTAATATTCGATTATTTTAGATAAATATGGTGGAAAAAGTAAGGTGGACACAAGCCCTAATTGAAAAATTAATATATTTGGTAGAAGCACAGGAGTGTATGTATAGCATAAAGTCACCGTTATATTTGGACCGGAATGTAAAAGCTGAAGCTTTTAACAAAGTTTCTGGCCCACCCCTCTTCGGACTTTTGCTATAAACAAAAGCTTGAGAATGTTTTTCAGCTGTCGAATTAATTAAATTTATGCCAATGGTATTATTTGTTCCTAAAAAGTTGGGTAAAACACAGTAAGCCAATGCAATTTTTTGCACAGACTCCACTCTTAAATTTATAGGTGCTAAAAATATTCTGAATCTGTTTGATAGAATCCCGAAAGCATGTTCGACTACGTGTCTTGCACGAGAAAGACGGTAATTGAATATTTTCTTCTGGCAACAGGTTGTGTGATAAGGGTACGGCTTCATTAGGTGTGTCTGAAGCGGGAAAGCAACATCGCTTACGACCACATATGGGAGACATCTATTACTACCTATAGTGGAGTTTGATGGCAATCCTATCTCTTCTCGTGGTACCAAAGCGAGGTCACTTCGGAGGATCACTCCTGCATCATTACATCGACCGTTACACCCAATATCCACGTAAATGAGGCCAACAAAACTATACTGTTGTGCCTTTATAGTTGTGGTAAAATGCATCTTTTCGCGATGACCTAAAGGTTATGTGTTCACCATCCAATGCGCCCAGGCAATTTGGAAATTGCCATCGTATTGCAAATTCATTTGCAAGTGATACCCACTCTGCCGTATTGCTTGGAAACTAAAATTTTGAAATTATGTAATTATTTATTATAAGAAAATAAATTATTTATACCTTCAAATATAACGCTTTCAGCGTTTTGTAAATAGCGTTACAAACTTCGGGAATTATTCCACTAATTGCTGGCTGCGAAATTTTTGATCCACAATTTAAGCTTTGAAACGATTATCTTATAAAATATAAAAAAATATTAAGTTTTTTAAGTTTTTATTTTAGAATACGAAAAAGTTTAATTTCAAACTTACCCGTTGCGAGAAAACGGAGGGTCAGTGACAGCTTTTCCGATGCAGAAATTGCAGCTCGCATCACAGAATCTTGCTTCATTATGTCGTCCTGTATTGCAGATAATATGAAATTATACTGCGTCTCTGACATTCTTAGATAATTTTTGTGTCCATTTACATCAACATGCAGTAGTTCCTTCATTAAAAATTAATGTGAACCTGTTTGCGCCTTGGTTGTTCTCCATACTTTAACCCATTGTCGTTTCTTTCTTCTTATAGGTATTTGGGCCACATATATTAATCAGTTCTGTCAATTAAGAAATACATTTTATTTATTCAAAACTAAATCAAAGTTTATATAACAGACCTTCACATATATCACCCTTTTCACTATCGTCTGAATCAATTTGTATGGCTTCTTCCATACATTTCACAATATCTTCAATTAATTAGATTTTTTCGTCATATTACATTTTCTAAAATATTTATATTTATTATGTATATTTGTATCCACATTTGCAAATTACTTACCAAAAGATGAAATTAAATTTTTTAAATATATTCAATATATTAATTTGAAAAAAATATACGCAAATGCAACCATGTACTATGAAAGAAAGAACACGAATGCCGAAAAACGTCGCAGCGAACTGTTACGAATAAGAACACAAGGCGTGTTACTGAACACTAGAAACTCGGCGCGATTCCTCTCTCCTCGTCGAATGTATTTTTCAGCAGATCGGTTTTAATATAGAATGATAGGGAATGTGCAAAATTAACTGACTGATAAATCGACCACCAGCCGAAAACGATACTACAAATATTTCCACTTCACTATTTCCGTGTCTTGTGAACTCCAATGTTCCAAATAAATGATGCCTATCAATCTACTTTCAACTTAACAGAAAATTACTTTGTTAAATTGTTGATTACTGAGTTCTTTCACAAACAAGTAGACGCCGGAAGAATAATAACGAAAAACATGCAGGACAAATCGACTAAATACTTGCTCCACTGCATAGATCATTCAAGAGCTTTCTTTCCATATAATTCTAGAATAGAATTTTCCAGAAGCTTCCTAGGTCACGAATATAAAAAGGAACCCTTCCAGGTCTTCCAGCGACATTCGCAGGTATGCCCCCCCCCCCTGCTGTGCGGTAGTAAGGTATTCCGTTCTTGGGTAAAATATTGACAATAAAATTTTGAGTTTTTTCTTGAAAATGTTTCGCAAAAGATACCGGAGTCAAAGAGAGATTGAGGAGATTATGGGGCACGCCGATCATGAAATCGCAAATCACATTCTCCATGCAGATAGGGTCGACTTAGTGGTCTTGCCTTCGGAAATTACAGATGAAGTAAGTGACACGGAAAATATTGATGAAGTGGAGCAAATACTCAATGATGGAAGTGCGTTTGTGCCTCCCGAAATAGCTGGGAGCATTGAACTATCTTGCGCGTACAATGAAGACAACCTGAATTCGTCAGCCGATTGCGACGAGACCGAAGAACATTCTACTGAATTTAAATCTATTTCAAGTTCGCGTGTGACATCCAAATATGCCACACATCGTAAGAGCACACAATAATCGAATGGGTGGTGTTGATCTCTGCGATATTGACATGAATAATTATCGAATTCGCGTTCGAGGAAAAAAATGGTAACAAACGGATTTGATGCTGCAACGGGGAACGCTTGGAAAATTCATTGTGCTCTCGTCAAATAAGAAAAGAGAATATCACGCACCACCGAAAGATGTATTGCACAAAAAATAGAACCATCGGATCAATTACAGTACCGTATTTATGTTGCAGAATGTTTGCTTCGAATGGCAATACCGTCGATGTCGCCTTCGGAAACGTTGACTCCACAGTCAACAGCTGTTCGAAAATCCAAAGACGCCGCTATAGAGAGTGTTCGTAAAGATAAAATTGGACATGGCATTAACAAATGGGAGAAGCCTCGTTGTTGTCAAAATTGTGACAAACTTTAATCATATAAATACGCAAAATGCGATGTAGCTCTACATGTTTTGTGCTTCAATCAATTCCGTGAAAAATAAAGATAAGATACTGAACTTTCAGACAAGTTTTTCAAAACTTACTTATAACATGTATCTATCTTTTATTGTAAATTAAATGGCATGCGAAATTGAAAAATTGAACAAAATAAACGTTTTGAATGATAAACTCTAATAAAACACTGTTTCACTTTGGTAAGTATCGTTTTCAGCTGATGGTCAATTTTTCGACCACATTCCCGAGGCTAAACGGCTTTATGTAAAAATCTCAAAACATTTAAAGCATTGAGTTCTTTTCATTCTAAGCAGAATATAAAGATTGAATAAAATCAAAGCAGTGGATCTAAGTGTGACCGGAAATGGGATTATGCAAATTAGTAATGCACAAAAATTTCGTGCATTTAGCCAAATTTTTAGTAGAAACATTGGTTAAAGATGGTAGATTCTTGCTATTGTGAATGGTGATTAATAGAAAGAAGAAGATAAAAACGAAAACAAAAGATTTAAGGAAAGCGTTAGAGGTAAGCTGTTTACATATTGCTAATTATATTAAGTGCCAGTATATTTACAAAAACTATTTTTAATATTTTTAGATAGAAGGAAACAAAAAACGAACAATGTGGACAAATAGTGACGAAAATATTTTAATTGATTTGTGGCGTGAACGAATCGGAGACTTGCGACATGTTAAGCGAAATTTGCATATCTACGCCGATATATCTGTGCAAATGGCACACACATTTACACCAAAAGAAGTTCATATAAAAATAATGAATCTCACACAAATACACAATACTATGAACCAACATAATCTTTTTGACATTATTAACTTTTGTGAAATTGCGGAGAGGAAAAAAAAGTTGGAGGCCTCGAATTCAACATGACTTCTGTTCCAGTCATCTATAACTATAGGATCACCGGAACCATTGTCAACTGAACTTATAGCATCATTCGCCATTGGATAGCTCAACATCAGCAGCGGGTATATTTAAAAAGAGAAATTAAATGGGCGAACTAATAAAAGTGGTAAAAGAACAACAAGAATTGCTGAAGACACTGGTGGAGGACAGGAAAATATTGACTGAAAGAGTTGTTAATGCAATCGAACCACAAAGTAGTAATACAAAAGAGTTATACATAGGTATTATGAAAAATATTAAAAAAAAAATGTAAATATAAATGTATATAATGTATGAATAATAAAAATGCGATGGCATTCCTAATTGCTGTCGCTGTTGAATAATTTTCTCTTAATCAACAGTTAAGCATTGAAAAATTGGAAAACTGCTGTCAGTGCTGCTTGTTTTTCATTCACAGTAGATTAAAATTGGCCATTTTTAACCATGTTGTCAACGAAAATGCAGGTCAAAAGGCACAGAAAATTTCAGCTCGATTGGTTTTCATGCAGTTACTGAACGAAATGATCTATTGTATTTTGCAGAGAAAAAAGTATTCGTTCACAGTGATTTCATTTAGGGTGCTATAAATGCCCCTATTGCGGTTTTCAACCCAACTGCATTTCAGTCGAAGTTTAAAAATTCAGTATTGCCAACTTCAACTCAATCCGTCAAAAAAAAATTGCGGTTGAAGTATGATCGAACTTCAACTTTTTTGGTATTGCGGTTTTCAACATTGTAAAGTGGGGTTGACTAGTATATAAATAAACTTCGACTGCTTAATAGCAGTTGAAGTTCAACATTCGTGCAGTGAAATACAAAAAAATATTAACGAAAAATGGAGAACGGGTAAAATAACTATTTTAATTAATGTAAAATTAATTTTAATTATTATTTTTTATAAATTTTTAGAAAAAATAAAGTTACAACAAAAAAGCAATTCGAAAAATTGGTGGAGTTAATGGAGAATTTTCCAGAAGTAGGAAGAAGAAAGCCACAATTTGGAAACAATAAATTCAAAATCAAAGAATTGTGGGAGAGTGTGGCACTGCAGTTAAATTGTTTAGGGCCACCAAGCAGAACTGCCTACGAATGGGGACGAGTAAGTTATGGTTATGACATTAAAAATATTAACTAAAAATAAAATTGTTTTATTAGGTGTGGATTCACTATAAGGCAAATCTAAAGAAAAAACTCGCCAACAACAGGAATAACTACCTTGCGACTGGTGTACCATAGTTTAAGTTTACATTCAAAAAGTGATATTGTTATTTAATGAATTTATTTAAATAAAATTTAAATACAATATGCCTGAATAAATAGCACATTAGAAAGAATAAATGAAATTTAATATTTTAATTATTTAGAGGGAAGTCATAATATTATTGCAAATTATTTGAGCCGTATCCTCTTCTTCTCTTTCTATGTCCAAAACATCATTGGTCATTGTAGTATTTGAAGTAGATGGTATTTTTTCCGGAGGAATGCGCAACAAGCATTCACAATTTGCGTAGCCTTTTCAGGAGTGTAATGTAAACCTCGTACAGATAAAAGACATCGAAATCTACTCTTGAGTACACCAATTGTCAGCTCTACAATATTCCGGGCCTTTGAGTGTACTCTATTGTAGCGTGCTTGGCGTGAAGAAGCTTCCGCCAAGCGATAAGGCGTCATTAAAAATTGGTGCAGAGGATAGCCAGCCTCGCCTAAGAAATTACATTACTCCAATTATTTAGCAATAAATACGATAAAGTTTTACCCAAAATCCAAGTGTTATTCTGTATGTAGTTCTGTAAATGCACTTTCAAATCGCTAACATTGAAAACAAAAGAGTCATGATTTTCGCCTGCATGCCTAGCATCCACATACCGAATAGACATTTTATAATCACATAGCTAAAAATTTTAAGAAATTATACCACTTTGTTTCTAATATAATTCAGATTTTATACATACAATCATCACGTTTAAACTGTAGTAGCTCTTTCTGTTAAGATAAAGATGTTGCACTTCTTTTCTTGGTGAAATTATGCGAACATGAGTCCCGTCGATGCAACCAACTACTCCCGGGAAAGCACTTTTTGAATAAAATGAAACTTTTGAAGCGTTTTGCTCCTCCTCAGTCATTTGAATTTTAATCCATTGGGCATAAATACGTTGTTCTATTATATTTAGAACCTATTTAATTACGAAAGGTATCACAGGTTGCGCCAACCCAATGTTAAAATCATTTCCACTGCATTTTTGATAACCACCGTCAGCAAGAAAATGCAGAGTTGCGCATTATTTTAATATAAGAGGTATGGCCGTTCTTCGTACACATTCGTGGAAATGTTCTTTCATCTTATTCAGTAAAAAACAAAATGCTTCTTTATTTAATCGAAAATAACTTGTGAATCTGCAACAAATATTATTAAAAAGCCACTCAATTGTGAAAAAACTATGGCTTACTTTGCATTTGGAAGCTCCAATGGATTTGAGTGATCACGAAGACTTTTTCGTATACGTAGCACATCAATTTTGCCCCCAATATTTTCGTCATTGTAATATAAACCAAAACTTATATCCATTTTTTTATTTATTTTAATGTTTATTCACTTTTTCTCGAGCGACAACTGAATTCAGTTGTTTAAATTTGTCGTTTAAAAAATTTTAGCTGTTTTACTATCTGTCAAATTTCCCTTTCTTAGGTTGGCATTGCCAATCATACTTCGACTGAACTTAGTTGAAGTTCGCAATACCGAAAAAGGGTTTGGTTGACCTGAAGTTGAATTGCCTTAACTTCAATTCGACCAAGTCGGGTTGAAAACCGCAATAGGGGCAACCATCTCTCCATCTGCTCATTTGTACTATGGAAAGGAGGGGTTGTAAAAATTTCTACTCCAAAATGATCCTTAGGAAGGGACTTTATTATTTGTGAGTTCAATGGCTTTTCGTTATCAAGCGTCACATATCCCGTAGTTTCAAAAGAATTACGGATATGTAATAAAGCTTATTTTACGTCAGCAATTGCCCTCGATACAGTTAGAAAAACTGTAGCAAATTTAAAAATTTATGGTATCGGAGTCTTTCCTATCTCTGGTTTAGTCGGATGCCGTTCGTACTTAGCTTCTTTACAAATTTTACAATTGGCGGTTATTTCCTTTAATTTCAACCGTATGTTGAGAAACAAGTAGTTCTTCAATACCTGTTTAATATTCTCTCAGTTGCTGCGATGTACCGTTACCAGTATTTCGTTTTGATCGTCTTAGTTAAAATATCATTAACTTGTTTTATTTTGTGATGAAATTTTATTGACGGGAATGTCCTTACAATCTCATCCCCAATTTTGCGCAAAGTGAGCAAACTGCAATGAATAGCGTTAACAACATCGGGATTAACGCATTCATCAATTAATTCTAGTGGATTCTGAAGAATTCTTCAAATTATTTTAATGTCTTATCCTTGACCTAAAAATAATTATTGTATCCTTTGTTATTATATTTCCTTCTTCAAGACTTTTCTGATTTCGAAATGAATTAACAAGGTTCTCCACTTTTGGATCTTCCGATAATGATAATTCACTATGCACTAGGGATGGTAAACTCGATTCCTATTCTACTCGAGAATCGAGTTTTCTCGTAAAATAATCGATTTTTCGGAATCTATCTTCAGTAGTCGAAGTCTATTAAGAATCGATTCTTTACATTCGACTTTACTATTAATTAGAGGCCTTTACACGGTCACACATGCTCGCGAACATGGCTTGATGTACAAGTTTGATGTTTTCGTTCACACGGTCATGCATGTGTGTGAACTTCATTTTCGTTCAGCTTTTAACGAATAAACATGGCACGCGCATTAGTAGCAGCTCTTCTGATTGAAGAAATTTTAGAAATGAGGAAGAAATTGCAAAAAGTGGCAAGAAAAAACGAATTTGGGTGCAAGATTCGCGGAAGAAAAGCCCAACACGCTCGCATAAAATTTGTTAAAATAACTGGAAATATCTTGCCCAAAGCATTACAAATGAATGAAATGAAATGAATTAATTTTACATTTTAAATTGTCCAAGCTAGCGTTACCATCAATTTCTTTTAATTTTAATAGAAGCACTTCATAATTTGCATTCTTTTTGTTTTTGTAGCACTCGCTTTTTATTTGCCACAGTTCTGGAAAACTTCGTTAGAGTTCAAAGAACTCTTTCCAAAATTGCTCGTTCATGCGCGACACCGTTCCTGCACACTTTCTTTTTTCCGACTGAAAAAATACACTGCGTGCATCATGCAGCCCTTCACACGATCACACTTGTGTGACACACCAGCAGAAAAATTAAACAAGTTTAAAAACTTTGAACATGCCTGACAAGCACGTTTTTTTCCCCTTTACACGGTACAACTTGGTGTGATGTCACACATGTTGTCACACATATTTGACCGTGTAAAGGCCGCTATTAAGTGACTAGTTTCAAGTTATACATACCTCAGTACATACAGTAATAAACCTTTGCTTTGTTTACATACATATACTCAACTCTAGAAAATCTTAGGGTGTTGTGTAACACTTTTTTTGCTACTTTCATGGTAATTAGGGGGTTGTGTTAGCATTTAAGCTACATATAAATTTTAAAGTTTGATGAGCAGCACTTTAATAGATATTATGTAATTTAAGTGTTTGCATTATTTAAGAGATTATTTTGAAACATTTGCATGTTTCTTAAATTTTACTGAGATGTTACTTGTTATTTAATTTCTTTTTTAACAAGTGTTAAAAACGCTTCAAAAATATCTTAAATTTATCATGCAAAAAGATGCAGTCCTGGGCGGTTGTTCTTTTACTTATTCTAAATTTATTTAAAAACCTGTTTTAATAAACTTGTTTAAACAACTTGAATTATTTAAAAAAAAATTTATATGAAATGTAATGTTCTTGGTACATTATTTATAGAAGTTAACACACCATAGTAGCCAACAACAAAGGAACAAGAGTAACAACACGCTTCCGGACAACATTTCAATTCCACCGAAATCGCTGACGATGCGTCTGGGGCTGAGCGTGCGAAAATTATTTTTCCAACGATATTGCTGACGAAGCGCTCAACGAGTTGCGCGTGACAACAACAAACACCTATCGCTGCTACTGCGCTGGCAAGTCACGTGGCAGAGGTACACAGGACAGGTATTTAGGCGTAGTCGCCGCTACAATAACTTTAAGACGGTTCAGTTGTATTTACTCGCTCAGCCTTTACGGCTGCTCTTGCTCCAAGCAAGGGAAATAAAGAAAATCATAAATTAAACAACCGGTCTTGTAATTTAGACAAAAAATATATAATTGTTTTTAACTATTTTTGTGTTTTATTTAATCGATTTAAATTATTCATTCAATTTATTTTTATTTTAAATTAAAATTGATTAAAATCGAAAGAATCGATTCTTGCGCTCGATTAATCGATTCTTAGAATCGAAAAATATAAAAAAATCACCGGAATCGAGAATCGATTCTGTAAACAATCTTTCCATCCCTACTATGCTCGGTAGCAGATAAGGAGTCCTGCTCCATTGCATTAATTTGCTGCCGGGACAATGCATCGGCAATAAGATTATCTTATCTGAGGCAGCAAACCCTGATGGTCGGTGAAACTATTCAGTTGTTTTACTCCATACACAGCTTTTGAAGTGCCCACACTATCGCTAAAATATCTCTTTCAATGGGAGCAGAATTCTTTTCGGCTGTCCATTACATTCTCGAAATCATGGTTATTGGCCTATTGTCTTGGGATAATACCGCACCAATACGTGTGCTTAATAAATTTTTTTATTATGTTCAGGATATAGCAATAGTACGTCCTCAGAGAATAAAATTCTTTTAACCTTTCCGAAAACTGTCAACGCATAGTTCTCCAACTCCAATATTTTTTGATTGATTGGTTCCCACATGATCATTATTTATTCTTAACTATAACGTAACTTTAATAAACTTCCTATAGAAACTAGATAACCCCAAAAATTCTTGTAAACCACGAGGAGTGCTACGTGCTCTATTATTTACAATGTCATTGACTTTATCAGGACATGTTTTTATTCCTTCCTTCGAAAAAATAAATTCAAGGAATTACATTTGTTCCCGTAGTAATTTTAATTTTTGCATCGAGACTTGCATATTGGCTTGGTAAGGCTTTGTTACTATTTTTTGATGCCCCTTTAATGATCCTCCTCATTGCTTGAGAATATAATTATATCATCGATGTAAGTATTACAGCATTTGCCTATTTTAACTTTAAGAACATCATCTTTTTGTCCTTTTTTTTTTCTTTATTTTATTTTTTTGTGCCTTTGCCCTTTGGAAAATTGTAGATGCGTTTTTTAGTCTTAAAAGAAGTTTACCAAATTCATACTTCCCATTGTTTACCAAGAACGCAGTCTTTTCCCTGTCTTTCTCCGCCAAATTAATTTGGTTGAACCCGGAGTTTAAGACGTTCTACCCGGCGTCTACCACCGGTGGTACACGGGTACTTCGTTTATATGGCGGCGTGATAAACGAAGCGCCAGATAAACGAAGTGCTTGTGTACCACCGGTGGTACACAAATGTTAATACTTTTAATTCAAAAACCATACTAGAAAGAGACATACATAATTCCGCGAACGAACAAGTTGGTTTTGCGTGCATATTGCGCAGTAGAAGAGTTCCGTTGAACGAACAACTTGGATTCTCGTGCACGCGCTGTATACGAACATGCAAAAAATGCTCCGGGTAGAACGTGTTAAGTCGAGTGTAGCGAAAAATGACGATTTCACATATTAGTTAGAATGAGCGAAGTATCTGGAATAGGATATCTCTCAAAAACTTTTTTGCCCTTCAATTTCCTAAAATCAACTACCATCCGCATCTGCTTTCTCCCGTTCTGGTTCATTCCTTTTTTATCGGCAACCGATATAAGATCATTATATGGTGATCGAGAAGAACGAATTATTCCATCTCGTAGTAAAGTTTTACTTTGCTGATTTATAAATTCTGAAGCGACGATCGGGTAAGGGTATGAATCGGTTTGTTATCCACTGTTCGTTTGGTGGCTACCACATTAGTGTTAAATGGCAAAAGCTCATCTGTATTTGCAAAAACTTTCAAATGTTTTTCCAACATAAAATAAATCTTTTTCATATTCCCCGGATATTTAAGAGAATTCCCATCTGCCACTATTTTGTTTGCGTTTTAAAAGTCATAATGTACTATATATCGACAAGACCATGGATGGATTTAGCTTTAAATGAGTTTGCAATATCTCCTTTCAAACTCTCGTTGGGTTTAATAAAATTTTTCTCTTCTCAGTATCATTCATCAGTTTCATCGGTCTCCTGCCAGTGTCTTGTTTACATAAGGAGGGAGGGACCTTCGTCTACAAAAAAATTTCTTTCAAAAAGTCACATTGTAACGCATTATCATTAAATTGATTAACCCTCTGTACTTTTGAAATATTCTGCATATCACTCTCGCGAGGTCTTTTTATACTCTCGCAACAAAGTTGCTAAAGAGAGTATTACAATTTCGTTCACATAACGGTTGTTTGTAAGTCCTAAAACTAAAGAGTCAGATATAGGGTTGTATATACCAAAGTGATCAGGGTGACGAGTAGAGTTTAAATCCAGATGTCTGTATGTCCGTCCGTCCGTCCGTGCAAGCTGTAACTTGAGTAAAAACTCAGATATCATGATGAAACTTGGTACACGTATTTCTTGGCTCCATAAGAAGTTTAAGTTCGAAGATGGGCAAAATCGGCCCACTGCCACGCCCACAAAATAGCGAAAACCGAAAACCTATAAAGTGTCATAACTAAGCCATAAATTAAGATATTAAAGTGAAATTTGGCACAAAGGATCGCATTAGGGAGGGGCATATTTGGACGTAATTTTTTGGAAAAGTGCGCGTGACCCCGCCTCCTACTAAGCTTGTTGTACATATCTCGGAAACTACTATAGCTATGTCAACCAAACAGGCATTTCCATATACAGTTCAAAAATGGAAGAAATCGGATAATAACCACGCCTACCTCCCATACAAAGGTTATGTTGAAAATCACTAAAGGTGCGTTAACCGACTAACAAAAAACGTCAGACACACTAAATTTTACGGAAGAAATGGCAGAAGGAAGCTGCACCCAGCCTTTTTTTAAAAATTTAAAATGGGCGTGGCGTCGCCCACTTATGGACCAAAAACCATATCTCAGGAGCTACTCAACCGATTTCAATGAAACTCTGTATATGATATTTCCTTAACACCCTGATGACATGTACGAAATATGGGTGAAATCGGTTCACAACCACGCCTTCTTCCAATATAACGCTATTTTGAATTCCATCTGATGCCTTCTCTGTATAATATATACATTAGGAACCAATGATGATAGCGGAATAAAACTTTACACAAATACGGTACTTGAGCTGAGGTATCCCTTGTGGAAAAATTGTCGCGATCGGACTATAACTTTTCAAGGTCCCTGATATCGAACACGAAGAACTCAGTGCCTAACCTAACCTAACCTAATTTTTCACCGAAAATTTCGGTAAATCTCTCAGATATTTTCATGTAATTCAGAGGGCATCATTTTTATACTCTCGTAGGATACGTTTTGCTATTTGCAAAAACATATCTTTAGAATTTAAAAATATAACATTTAATTATTAAAATATATAATACTTATTACTTCTAAGTCAAACCTGTATAATCTTATTCATGTAAGAAATAAAATGTACATTAACTTCGAAAAACGATTGTTTTTGTTTTTTTACATAGTCCTCAATACAGTTAAAATAATTGAAAATACAATTCAATACTCAAAGTACACAAATTGATCTAATCTAATTAATTTTACTGCAAAATAAAAAAAATATGTAAATGAAGGATAATGAAATCTCGATTATCACTTTATCATGCGAGAGTATAAAATGTTCGGTGACACCCGAACTTAGTCCTTCCTTACTTGTTACTATTTCCCTTTGTGAAACTATTCGGCTTTTTTGAAAATCCTGATCGGCTCTCCAATAATTTCTTGCCTGTGGTGCGATACGGTAGGATCAACCGCGTGTAGATCTTTTTAATCCACCTGTTTGTAATGAGGTGGGTTGTGTGAAGCAATTGTCCTTCCATCATTCTTTCCTACCTGAGCTGCATCCATCTTAATGTAGAAGGTGTTTACAAAAAAATATTGAGCGTAATTTGCTTCCAGTTCTTAAGTTAATCCCAACGAACTAGGGATATCTTTTGGTTGCGACGAGAAGTCAGAACCGAAAACAAAGGCAGAACAAAAACCCTCAAGGCGTCTTGCTTGTATTTCTGACAAAGCAACTCTTTCAGATCCTCCTTTCTCTATTTTAACATTATCGTTCTATTTATTATCAAGGTCAATTTCTTTTTCAACATCGTCCTTAAAATCAGCAATTCACAGAGGTGATATATAGTATCTTGTTCGATCAAATAGACCGGTCGCTTGTCAACATAAGTAAAATCTAGTCGAGCAATGATCGGCTTAAAATTTAGCACGGTGTTGAACGTGTTACGAAATTTGGTTGATTTAATCGACAATTTTATTAAATCTTTATAATTGCTACCGCTGCTTGCTAGAGTCTCTAAAACGTTTAGTCTTTCCGTCAGCTGTCCTATTGAACGATGCCATAGTCCTTTTTGTAGATGCGGTTACGAAAGGTGTCACTATAACTCAAGAAAAGAAAAAACTTTAACTCAATAATTTTGATGTCATTTCTAAACCTTCAAAAATATAAACCCGGCTTGCTGTTCCCTACTCTTGGTAAAATTTTGGCTTTACTGCCGCTGCTGGAATGAACCGCACCTAATGTTGTTGTTGGTGTGGCGGTTACTGTTGTTGTGTGAACTATTATGACTTGCAGTTGCTGCGTTGAAATGTGAACCTGTCGTGTTGTTGTAGCAAAGAATTTGCTAATTGTAGCGGAATAGAACATTTCCTGTGTTAAATGAGAAAAACAATGTTAATAATGTTGGAGGATGGAGCCGTGTGTAGAAGCTTACGCAAGCGAGGAAAGTTCTCTGATTGCCATTCACTTGGGCCAGAAACGATTCTTTTTCATATGCCTCAAGCAGCTCACGACTTCCGGTCTTTGATCAAACATCTTCTGGGTAGCTAGAAAACATTTGTTTGAAGGCGATTTAAAGAAAGCAAGGCGAAATATCCCCTCCAGAGGGTTGTGTGCAGGGTTTGGAACCCGCCGCATAAAAAACACTCCAAATGAAAAGGAACAAAACACCTCGGAAGGGAAACCCCCTTTTTGATGACGAGCATGACAACTACATTAAGGACTATGATTTGAGGGCATGCACCTGGAA
Source organism: Bactrocera zonata (assembly GCA_037783105.1). Classification (NCBI taxonomy): domain Eukaryota; kingdom Metazoa; phylum Arthropoda; class Insecta; order Diptera; family Tephritidae; genus Bactrocera; species Bactrocera zonata. The sequence goes on from JBAWJQ010006683.1 coordinate 1,031,476, forward strand.
TTTCCGGTCCTTAATTGGGAAGGTGTCGCTGCCCAGCAGATTGATGTCCTCGTCCTCCGAATAATGCGATTGACGGGACAAGGACAAGGCGAGTAGCTCCTTCTGGTATTTTACTACAGTGGCCATATAAATGAGCGCAAATCTGGTATGGGACTCGTGGTGGGAGAAAGTTTCCGTCGCGAGTACTGTCATTCACCCCGGTGGATAATCGTCTAGCCACAATCTGCATCGAAGCGAAGTTCTTCAACATGTTGCTAAATTGCGCCCACGCCCCGAAGGAAGAAAATGAAGATGTGACCAAAGATGCCTCCTATGGGCGCTTGGAGCGCACCTATGAGAGAGTACTAGGCACAGAAGTTCTATTAGAAAACCACGGGAATATACATAAAGCCACTATATTTACGGAGAGCCAGGCGGCTCTTCTGGCATTGTCTTCACCCATGACGAATTCCAGTATAGTTCACAACTGCAAGAGAGCCCTAAGCTCAATAAAAGACAAGCTCCAACTAAACTTGATCTGAGTTCCCGACCACAGGAACATTATTGGTAACGAAAAAGCAGACGAGTTGGCAAAGGCAGGAGCTTTCCTCAAAGAATCCGAGGCGGAGCTAATACCAAGTCCGCTAGGATTGATCAAAAAAGAGATCAATAGACAATTTCAAAAAATTGCAAACAACAGGTGGGAAAACATTACAAAATGCGTCATAATTATGGCCAACATATGACAGGAAAAGAACCAACGATTTATTAAAAAAAATTAATCCACCAAGCACCAAACTTTGAATGGATTTCCACCAAAAGCATATCGGACATAAGTAGTTTTATCGAAGCCTCAAAATGGTTTGAGAGAGAAGGTGAAACGTAATAGCAGATACAGGAGGTTCTACGAATAGTGTATCAAAATGGTACATCAAGTTCTAATTGAGCTCGATAGGGCTGCACTCCTACCTACCTACCTATCAGCTCCTTCGTAGAGTATGGTAGGGTGAAGGCATGCCCGACGATTGGAAATTAAATGCCCTCTGCCCAATCCACAAACGAGAGACTCCACAACCTGCGCCAACTACCGCGAAATAAGCCTACTCACCATCGTATATAAGTTTCTATCGAGCGTATTGTGTGAAAGATTAAAGCCCACCGCCAGCAAACTGATTAGACCTAATCAGTGTGGCTTAAGGCCTGAAAAATAAGCAATTAACCAGATATTCACCATGCTCTAAATCTTGGAAAAGACCTGTGTAAAGAGAATCGACACGCACTACTTTTTTGGTTTTTTTTTTCGGTTTCAAAGCTGCTTTTCACAGCACGAAAAAGTGCTGCCCTTATGCCTCTATGTCTAAATTTGGTATTCCCGCAAAACTAATAAGGATCGGGAAGAGCCTCTCCGCATCGTTCGATACCAAAAGAGGTATCAGACAAGGCGACTCTTTTTCGTGCGACTTCATCAATCCACTCTTGGAGAAAATAATTCCAGCTGCAGAACTTAATCGAATAGGTACAATCTTTTATAATAGTGTAAATGATATTGATATCTGTCTGACAGTGAACGAGGGCAAACGAAATATCTCCTATCACCAAGCAAACAGTCACTGCACTCGCGACTAGGCTCCCACATCACTTTTGACAGTTATAACTTCAAAGTTTTAGATAATTTCGTCTATCTTGTTGCCACTTTTAACCCAACAATAATGTAAGCCTCGAAATCCAATGCAGAATAACTCTTGCCAACAGGTGCTACTTTGGACTGAGTAGGCAATTGAGAAGTAAAAGCCTCTCTCGACGAAAAAAAAAAAACAAACTCTCCAAATCACTCGTTATTCCGAACCTGGCTTTGCTTGGAATCTCCGATTGGCGCCACGTTGCGAAAAGAAGCAACGATTGGCGCGCTGTTGTTAAGTCGGCTATATTCGCTTAAGCGGTATCTACGCCACTAAAGAAGGAGAAGATAATCAGTACGTATTTGTATCAAAGCACATTCGTATATTAGTTAAAATTAACATATTTTTTCTAATGAATTCCATAAAATCTTTTGAAATTTATGTAAAGATCCGGTGATTTTATAAATGTAATAGTTGACCTGGCAGATTTCGTACTGCCTAAATCGATAGATATAACATCTAAACTTTTATATAAAATAATTTCAGAATAAACAAAACGGATTTAATAAAAAAACATTTTTTGAATGAAGCAAGAAGTTCTATTATTATCTTCGACACATCGTGCATCTTACTTACAAAACAGAGTTTTCCTGAAATACTGGCTATTTATAAGGTTTAAATTATATTGACAGATACAAACTGTTGTTATACAGTGTGTTAATTAATTTAAAGCTTTCTCATAAACTTTTTTTTATTAGGGCTTAAATAAACAAAGAAAACGATTTTCCTTCGCGCGAACACGCGACGTATGATTGTCCATTCGCGTAACAGGGAAACTCCAAGTTGATTCCGCAAATTTCTGAATATTATCCTTGCGATTTATATATGGTCATCACAAACGCCAGATTTACTGGAAATTGTAAGCGTTTAAAATCGAATGGCAAATCCGTTGGAATCATTGGTATCCGCGGTTTCAAGATATTCTCTCCTTTGTATTTTCCTTTTATTATTGTTGCCTCAATGTTCTACAGTCAGTCTTGTTCCATTGCACTGTCGAAGTTGATTAATGTTTCGCAGCATGATGACAACTGGTCCTACTTTTAACTACAAATGAGAGCATGCTCGGCTACATCCGCCGGCGCTCGTTTAGGCTTCGCTGACGATGTCGAGCGGAGTGCGTTGACGCCCGCGTGCTACGAGGACCATGCTCCACTACTACTGTCGGCGCTCGTGTAGGCTTCGATGACGATGTCCTGGGGCGGGCGTTGACGCTCCTGTGCTACGACGACCACAATCGACTACTTCTGCCGGTGCTCGTGTAGGCTTAGATGACGATGTCCAGTTGAATAACTCACTATAGCCGCGCAAAGCCCCGGTCCACGGAAATCAATGTCAGCGATGGCAATGTTAAGGGTTGAGTTGGTCACAAGAGAAGTGGCGTGGTTTTCCTGTTGTGCTGCTTGCGTAGCGTAGCTTTTTGGGTTGAGTGAGGCTAAGTTCTGTATAGACATTTAGTTCTCACAAAGCTCCTCTTTTGAGTCTGTGATACGACAGAAATCTGTGGGTAATGTAATGATTCCGGTAGAGGTGTCCATTGCGACTTTATTATTTCCAATGTAATAACAACTACTCCGTAAACACATTTGTAGTTTCATCTTGTTGCAAAAATACTCATATGTTAGTTGGTAATTGGAGTGTCTTTACGTACTGGCACAAAATCGATGATTTAAGGAGTGCATTTAGTTCATCAGCAACAGTTGATCGGGGGATAACTGCAAGAGTCTGACGAAAATCACCTGACAACAGAATCATGGCCCCACCAAAAATATTTGGGTTGCCACGAAGATCTTTCAACGTTCTGTCCAGTGCCGCCAGTAACCTCTTATGGGCCATTGGGCATTCATAGCAAGCAATCAGTTTGCATACCTGTAGGTTCTTAGAGATTGAACTTAATGGTAATTTCAAGGCAGAATATGCAGTTAACTCGCCTTCATTCAGATAGGCTACATCACTTCGCATTCTGATCCTAGCCAAAAGCTATGAAACTAAGAACGTATTCCGGTTCCTCATTAAGGAATTAAATTCCACCAGATCCATTGTTCACAGCTTATATCAAAGGGTAATAGCGTCGGACCATAGTGGAAAACAGCTGCTTCCAGGACCACAGGAGCACTGCGTCTGTGGAATCGCTTAATTTCATTATGTCGTACTCGCTGTTGTTTGTGACATATGTGGTACGCCCCCTTTAAATAATCCTATAGCTCAATAAAATACAGGTACTGACATTGGAGGATGGAGTCATGTGTAGAGGTTCGCGCAAGTGAGGAAAGTTCTCTGATCGCCATTCGCTTGGGAGTGGATAGAAACTATTCTTTTACGTATGGCTCAAGCAGCTCACGACTTCCGTTCTTTGACCTAGTATCCTCTGGGTAGCCTAAGAACATCCGTTTGAAGGTGAGCTAAAGTGAGAAGGCGAAGCATCCCCTCCGCAGGGTTGTGCACTGGGTTTGGGACCCGCCACGTAAAAAAAGCACACCAATGAAAAGGAACAACAAGCCTCGGCTGAGTGACCCCCCTTTTGATGACGACCATTGCAAACGAAATAACGACTACGAATTAAAGGCATGCACCTGGAATGTCCGGTCCCTTAATTGCGAAGGTGCTGCTGCCCAGCTGGTTGATGTCCTCGTGAAAATAAAGGCTGACATCACCGCCGTCCAAGAAATGCAATGGACGAGACAAGGACAGAGACGAGTAGGTCCTTGTGGCATTTACTACAGTGGCCATATAAAAGAGCGCAAGCTTGGTGTGGGATTCGTGGTGGGAGAGAGACTTCATCGCCGAGTACTAACATTCACTCCGGTGAATGAACGTATAGCCACAATCCGCATCAAAGCGAGGCTCTTCAACATATCGCTGATTTGCGCCCACGCCCCGACGGAAGAGAAGGACGATGTGACCAAAGATGCTTTTTATGAGTGCTTGGAGCGCACTTATGAGAGCTGCCCCCGCCACGATGTCAAAATCGTGCTTGGCGACTTTAACGCCAGGGAGGGCAAAGAAGGTATTTTTGGCACTACGGTTGGTAAATTCAGCCTCCACGAAGAAACATCTTCAAATGGGTTGAGGCTGATCGACTTCGCCGGGGCCCGAAATATGGTTATCTGTAGTACTAGATTCCAGCATAAGAAGATACATCAAGCTACCTGGCTGTCTCCGGATCGAAAAACTACCACCCGGATCGATCATGTTGTGATAGACGGAAGACACGTCTCCAGTGATTTAGATGAGCGTGCGCTCCGAGGTCCTAGCATCGACTCGGACCACTTTCTTGTTGCAGCCAAGATTCGCACCCGCCTCTGGGCTGCAAAACATGCACGCATTCAAACACAAGGAAGGTTCGACGTCGAGAAGCTGCAGTCACAACAGACAGCCGAACGATTTTCTACTCGTCTTGCACTCCTGCTCCCTGAGAGCACTCGTCAACAACGATCGACCACAGCATGTGAAAGTTGAAGAGGGAAGCGAGACGCATTTGCAGACAGAAAAATAAAGAAGCCTAAATGCGTGAGTACGGAGAGCTTGATAAGCTGGCCGACAAGGGTAATGCTCGAAAATTCTATGAAAAATTGCGGCGGCTTGCAAAAGGTTTTAAGACCGGAGCATACTCTTGTAGAACCCCCAATGGTGATCTAGTCACCGATGCCCACAGCATACTTAAATTATTGAGGGAACACTTCTCCAGCCTGCTGAATGGCAGTGAACGTACAACGCCAGGAGAAGGCCAACCCGATTCCCCTGCCGACGACGATGGAGCAGACGTTCCATTGCCCCACCACAAAGAAGTTCGAATAGCAATTACCCGCCTAAAGGACAACAAAGCGGCGGGGGCCGATGGATTGCCGGCCGAGCTATTCAAACACAGCGGCGAAGAGCTGGTAAGGAGTATGCATCAGCTTCTTTGTAAAGTATGTCGGACGAAAGCATGCCCAACGACTGGAATTTAAGTGTGCTGTGCCCAATCCATAAAAAGGGAGACCCCACAATCTGCGCTAATTGCCGTGGGATAAGCCTCTTCAACATCACGTATAAGGTTCTATCGAGCGTATTGTGAGAAAGATTAAAGCCCACCGTCAACAAACTGAATGGACCTTATCAGTGTGGCTTTAGACCTGGCAAATCAAAACCCAACCAGATACTCACCATGCGCCAAACCTTGGAAAAGACCCGTGAAGGGAGAATCAACACGCACCATCTTTTTGTCGATTTCAAAGCTGCTTTCGACAGCACGAAAAGGAGCTGCCTTTATCCCGCGATGTCTGAATTTGGTATCCCCGCAAAACTAACACGGCTGTGTAAACTGACGTTGAGCAGCACCAAAAGCTCGTCAGGATCGGGACGAACCTCTCCGAGCCGTTCGATACCAAACGAGGTTTCAGACAAGGCGACTCCATATCGTGCAACTTCTTCGAAACGCAACGAGGTTTCAGACAAGGCGATTCCCTATCGTGCGACTTCTTCAATCTGCTGCTGGAGAAAATAGTTCGAGCTGCAGAACTTAATCGAGCAGGTACAATCTTTTATAAGAGTGTACAGCTGCTGGCCTATGCCGATGATATTAATATCATCGGCCTCAACACCCGCGCCGTTAGTTCTGTTTTCTCCAGGCTTGACAAGGAAGCAAACCAAATGGGTCGGACAGTGAGCGAGGGCAAGACGAAATATCTCCTGTCATCAAACAAACAGTCGTCGCACTCGCGACTTGGCACTCACGCAACTGTTGACAGTCATAACTTGGAAGTTGTAGATAATTTCGTCTATCTTGGAACCAGCGAAAACACCACCAACAATGTCAGACTAGAAATCCAACGGAGGATAACTCTTGCCAACAGGTGCTACTTCGGACTGAGTAGGCAATTAAGAAGCAAAGTCCTCTCTCGACAAACACAAACCAAACTCTATAAGTCACTCATAATTCCCGTACTGCTATGTGGTGCAAAGGCTTGGACGATGTCAACAACGGATGAGTCGACGTTGCGAGTTTTCGAGAGAAAGGTTCTGCGAAAGATGTATGGTCCTTTGCGCATTGGCCACGCCGAATATCGCATTCGATGGAACGATAAGGTGTACGAGATGTAAGACGACATTGACATAGTTCAGCGAATTAAAAGACAGCGGCTACACTGGCTAGGTCATGTTGTCCGGAGGGACTCCAACTCTGTAAGTATTCGACGCAGTACTCGCCGGGGAAAGCAGAGGAAGAGGAAGACCCCCACTCCGTTGGAAGGATCAAGTAGAGAAAGACCTGGCTTCGCTTGGAATATCCAGTTGGCGCCACGTAGCGAAAAGAAGAAACGACTGGCGCGCGGTTGTTAACTCGGCTATAATCGCGTAAGCGGTGTCTACGCCAATTAAGAAAGAAGACTGACATTTAATATTTTTTAAGGAAGCTTCAAAAATATAGCTAATGAAATAGTACAACCAATTTTCTGTAGGTGCCGACAATGAACACTTTATTTTCAAATAAATTTGAAAATGGCTTGTTAGTGTAATTTACGTTCTTTGTGACATTTCAAATATAGGTAAAAAATGCTTACGGAAGAGTTTTGATGTTGGAAAAATATAAAGTGTTGCAAAAAGTGTTTATGTTGCAGACGTAAGTTTATTTTTATACTAGTGTAATTTTAGTATTCTATACATGTATACATATTTTTCAAACGTTCCCGATATGGTACAATTTTAGTATTCAGAAAGATGCGTCGAAGCCATTCCAAAATACATACAACTGCTGAATTGAAAAAGTTCTTAGGGGTCTGTTTGCCTATGAGCTTGGCACCATTGCCAAATTTGCATATGTATTGGACATCCGAATTGGGTTTACCTTTGAAAATGGAAATAATGGCGGCCGATTGCTGCAAAAAATTCTGCAAATTTTCTCATTTCGATGACAATACATTGATGTGCCCCTCTGGTACTTCTGGATTGATGGTCTTCATAAATTCTTACTTTAGAAACATTAAAATGAGAGTGTGACAAGCACTGTCGGTCGATGAACAAATGTGTGCAACCAAAGCATCGAATATTCTTCGACAATACCTGCCAAACAAGCGACGATCGTGGGTTTGCTTACCACTTTGAAATACCTGTATATTCGGGAATGGAAAATGATCCAAATATCAGACTTTCAAACCTTGGTGCTAGTGCAAATATTGTTGTTTTTTGACAATTACTACACAAGTGCAGAGTTAATTTCATATTTAGCCAAAGAAAGAATACAATCGGTAGGAACTCTGAATAAAGCACATAAAGGGAAGGATGTGCAAATACCGTCACTAATGGATCTAAAAAAAGTCTAAGGTAGAAAAGGGGTTTTCTGAAGAATGGGTAGCTCACGATACAAGACAAGAGCCAGTTCATTTAGTAAGGAGGTATTGCAAGAATGAAAGAAAATATATACACATAAAATAAATGAAGATGTATGTTCATAAATATATGAACATGAAAGTTTTGTTACATTAAGATTGAATTATATATAGAACACTATATTTTGACACAAGTATATTAATACATAAAAATACGCATGTAAACAATAAGTTAAATAAGAAGAATATACATTCCCCTAAATGTCAAGTACAATGGTAAGCAACAAAATTGTAATATGAAGCTTGCTCGTAAAAATCAAAAAATCATTGCCTATTGAAGAAAACTCATAAACAAGAAAAAACGTTAACTTCAGTTGCGCCGAAGCTATATACCCTTCACAGGTGCATTTCTGTTAGTAACTATGTGTTCCCTTTTGTAATCCGTTCTGAACAATTTTTTTGGAGATTATATTGTTACCTTAAGCAGTAATCCATGCCAAATTTCGTGAAGATAACACGCCGAATGCGAAAGTTTTCCATACAAGCCCTTGAATCCGATCGTTCGGTTTGTATGGCAGCTACATGCTATAGTGAGCCGATCTGAACAATTTGTTCTGATATTACATTGTTGCCTTAGAAAATAATCTATACCAAATTTCGTGAATATATCTTGTCAAATGTGAAAGTTTTCCATACAAGAACATGATTCCGATCGTTCAGGTTGTATGGCAGCTATATGCTATAGTTAACCGATCTGAACAATTTCTTCTGAGATTACATTGTGGTTTAGAAAATAATCTGTGCAAATTTTTGTGAAAATACATTTTGAAATGTGAAAGATTTCCATACAAGAACTCTATTCCGATCGTTCAGTTTGTTGAGCAGCTGTATGTTATAGTGGTCCGATATCGGCAGTTCCGACAAATGAGCAGCTTCTAGAAGAGAAAATGACATTTACAAAATTTCAAAACGATATCTTAAAAATTGAGGGACTAGTTCGTATATATACAGACAGACGGACGGACAGACGGACATGGCTAAATCGACTCAGCGGAACATACTGATCATTTATATATATACTTTATAGGGTCTCTGACGCTTCCTTCTGTGTGTTACAAACTTCGTGACAACCTTAATATACCCTGTTCAGGGTATAAAAATCCAAATGCAGCAACCTAACCTTCTCGTGATGTTAGATACGATGGGTTCGAACAATTTCCTATTTTGGGGTTGAAAGCGGCAGCGCTGCAAAAATCCAGGTTGTAATGGAAAAACCTTTATCAGTTGCGAAAAAGCAAGAGGGAGCTTTTCCTAAATAAAGATAACAATTGCTTCCGCAATTTCCACCAATAAATAATAAATATTATTTTTATAAATTTATCACAGTAAATCAAATTATTTGAAATTAAGTGTGTTCTCATTATGTACCTCATGGGGAACAGAAATAAAAAGTTAATTTAATGAATTATTTGAGTTTGATTTTTGTGAGCTGACTGTCGATTGGACTCCAGTGTGAAATGATGGAGCCATGCTTTTATTGTCACACATCGACGCAAAAATTTGGTTTTATTACGATTAAAAAGTACTCAAACACTCCTCAGAATCAGCAAATCGTTATTGTTATTGTTGTTGGATTATGAACCTGCGGATGATTTCCCTTGTGCAGACCAAATTTAACAGCATTTTTCCTATAAAAAACAATGTTTTATTAACACACTAAATACTTTTTTATAAATTGACACAACTTGCTTCATCCAAAATTCTAGTTATATTTCAGAAACTAATTGTCCCTCAGTTGCCAATTTTGTACACGTATCTTTTAAAGGTAGGAGCTGACCAGAAATCAAATACATAGATAGTATTCGTAGTAGACCATATTTGTATCAACCAGAGTAAAGCGTGGGCGGGTTCTCTAGTACATACATATGTAAAAGAAAGTCGAGTTAGTTATACTATTTATAACTCAAGAACGACTGAAGCGTTTTGGCTGAAAATTGGTGGAAAGGTAGCTAGATATAGGATACTTTATATCTCGCCAAATTTATTTAATACCACAACAAAAAATGGCGTTGACATTTTCCTCGTCAAGGCATAGCGGATACATTGCTAGATTATGGGCGAAGGACGCAAATGTATTCATAACAAACCAAACGCGATATAGCGGAATAATTGGAGTGTTGATAAGAAGAACTATTATAGTTTGAGAAGCATTGCGCAGAGCAGTGCAATATTTAAACGGAAACGATGAAAACTAATCCTTCCTCAAAAATAATACAATTGTAATATATTGGGAATAGTAGAGTAGAACTGCAACCAAATACACAGTGCAATGGATCATACTTGGCATTAATCAGTTGATTAATATTATACTACGTGCATTAAAAAATTCGAATGCCATAAGCTTGCCAGTCGAATTTTTCGTTTTTCCACGCTTGAGAACTGATTCATAATGTGCAGTCCAGTATGCTGACTGTCAATTGTGCAATGATGGAGCCATGTTTCTTTTGTCACACACCGAGGCATAAATTTGGTTTTATTACGATTAAAGAGCACTCGAACACTCCTCAGAATCAGAAATTTGTACTTTTTGTTGAATTATGAATTTGCGCGGCACCCACTTTGCACAGAGCTTTCGTCTCTTTAGGGCGTCCACTGCCGTCGTTGTCTTCGGTGCCCATCATAGCAAATCTATTTTCAACGGTTGATTTCCCTGGTGATTTCAACAGTATTTTTCTACCAAAAAGCAATGCTTTACTAACACACGAAATACTTTTTTTGCAAAATAACATAAGTTGCTTAACTCAATCATTCTTCTTCTTCTTAACTGGCGTAGAAACCACTTACGCGGCTATAGCCGAGTTGACAGCAGCGCGTCAGTCATTTCTTCTTTTCGCAAGTTGGCACCAATTGGAGATTCCAAGCGAAGCTACATCCGTCTCCAGCTGGTCTTTCCAACGGAGTGGAGGTCTTCCTCTTCCTCTGCTTCCCCCGGCGGGTACTGCGTCGATTTCTTTCAGAACTGGAGTGTTTTCGTCCATTCGGACCACATGACCTAGCCAGCGTAGCCGCTGCCTTTAAATTCACTGAAGAGATATTCTGCGTGGGATTTCGAGACCGTCATTGTGGTTGGTGTTGATGCTGGTTCCAAGATTCCAAGATAAATGAAATTATCTACGACTTCGAAGTTATGACTGTCAACAGTGATGCATGCGTATCTTTTAAAGGTAGGGCTAACAAGAAATCATATAGGTGGTGTTAGTAGTATCATCTATGTATCAGCCACAGTAAAGCGTAGACGGGTCCTCTAGTATACAGATAAACGATAATTTCTTGATTAGAATTTGAATTGTCCTGACATACTTATGTGCTTTTTAGAAGCGTATGAAAGTTGTAACATATAAAGTTTTTTTTGGATATTATGAAAGTATGTCATATACATATACAGCATATATATGTACATTAGGGCGGGTCGATTTAAAAATCGCCCATTGCTCTATGAAAATCATATACTAGGGATCAAAATAAGATACTTTGCCGAAGGAACCATACCTCTAAAATGAATTTTGATGTCCCCCAATTTGGGTCGAACTTTTGGGTAGGGGAAAATTTTGAAAAATCCCACTTTGACCCATTTAGAGTGCTCCAATCGAGTCCAAATGTATGACCGACCCAGACTAACTTTGGACGGCCGATCCACCCATGCCAGTGGCATACCCCCTGGAACTCCCCTGGGGGGTTCCCCATACAATCATTTCAAAAAATCACCATTTTTGGTGATTTACATGAAAAAATCAGCTAAATTGCTATGTTTTTTCTTTATTTTTATTTATTTATTTATAATAATGGGTCTAATTATTGAATCCGTGTCGATCGAAAAACTTGACAATTCGATCGAAAATTATTACGTTGCAATCATTGAAACCGTATCGAAAATGAAGTTTTCGATGCAGTTGAACTTACTTGCCGACTTGATAAAATGCATTCCGTGGCTAATAGATGGCGCTAATTTTCAAATCATTGAAACCGAAAAATATTCGTCGAAATCTATCCGTTGATCAGTGAACTGCGTAAATTGACAAAAATGGAGCATTTGTAAGTATATATGTATGTAAAAAAATAGCTGAGGACGCATTAAATTATGTTTAAAATTTGTGATTTAGAGACAAGAAACAAAAACACACCAACAAAAATCAATTTGAAGTATTAGTGGATATCATGAAGTTGCATCCAGACATATCTAAAGGATTTTCTCAAAGAGCACCCTCGGAAATAAATGCTTTTTGGGAAGACACTTCAGAAAAGTTAAACGCTATGGGCCCTCCAGTTAAGGACAAGACTGGATGGAAAAGGGTATAAAAAACAACACGCGTTTATATTATCGGTTAATATTCGTTCATTTATAAGTTTGGACTGATTTTAAATTTGCAGTTAAAAGAAAAATTATTAAAAATACGAAGCAAATTTCTGCAACAGGGGGTGAGCCCTTCAACCAAATAACTTTAAGTTCCCTCGAAGAAGAGGTCAGCGCTATACTTTCCCTTAATAAATCAGTAGAGGGATTGAAAGGTATACAAAGTTTTGGAACATCAACAAACATTTCAGATGACATCCCTAGTACGAGTAAGAAGAGACCAATTGACGACATTTCTTCCCAGCCCCAAATGCAAAATGAAATATCATTTTTATCGTCTGACCAGCAAATGGAAGCAAATGGAGATACTGACCACCTGACCCACTGTACACCGCACAAGAAACAGAAAATAAATAAAATGAGTCTTCTTGAGGAGCAAATAAATATCCAAAAAAAGATGAAGGACAATGTTTCAAAAGTTCTAAACGTGCTTATAAAGCAACAGAGCGAACATGCACAAGAACAATCTGAAACAAACAGATTGATAAGAAAACTCTATGAAATTGAAAAAGATAAATTGAAGGAAATGAAGCGACATAATGCTGTAATGGAAAAAAAAAAGAATTTTAGAACTTAAACTACAACATTTAAATAATCCATAAGTTTTTATTTTTAATTTCTAATAATTCGTTTAATGAATTTTTATGTTTATTTAAATAATTTTAATATGAATATGTACTATGAACTTATATTAAAAAAAAAATCTAAAAAACTATCTCTAATTCTATTTGCTTCATCGGTAGGCGTATCATCTATATCATTCTCATCTTCGTTGGAATATGCATTTTCAGTTGTGTCCAGGTTTAACTCATTTATGTTTTCATTTGAGTTAAAATGCAACGAATATTATGCAATGCGCAGCATAAATTGACAATACGCTCTGCTTTATATGTATTGTTTTCTCAATAACAATTCGGCCTTTAGCATGATATGTGTTGAATCTCCTTTTTCGGACGCATGTTATTGGTTCCCTAAACGGAGTTATGAGCCACGGTTGAAGAAGGTAGCCTTTGTCACCTTTACAAAATATATATTCGATTAGTACATTCGTATAAATTGATAGTACTTTTAGCAAATTATTCTTACCTAATATTAAATATGCATGTCCTCTCGGATAATTTGATGCGCTAATGATTTTCAAATCACTCATATCCCATATGTGAGAATCATGATTACTGCCGGGATATTTAGCACAAACGTATCGAATTTGCTTCTTATGGTCGCACGCCTACATATGAAAAACATATATATGTATATATAGAATACTGAATAATAAGTTAATTTTGGAAAAGCCTAACCAGCATAACATTCAGACTTGAGAATCCTTTGCGGTTAAAATACAGATGTTTATCTCTTGACGGTGCCATTATTTTTACGTGAGTTCCATCAACTGCCATTGCCACACCAGGAATTTTTGATTTGCCAAAAAAATATGTTTTTGCTTCCAATTCCTCGCTGGCGGTCATGTCAATGGAGACCCACCTTGAACATAGCCTGTACTCAAGAATGTTGAGTACTTGATCTAATACAACACAAAATGTCGATTGGGCCATATTTATATTGAAGTCCTTTCCAATACAATGTTGATAACTACCAGTGGCTAAGAAACGTAGACATGCAGCAAGTTTTATTTTTGGAGAAAGAGAACCTTGTCTTTTGTCATTTCCAAGTTCATTTTCGCATTCCCCCAAAATGTATATAAATGCCCTTTTGTTGATCCGAAAATTTTTGATGAAACTGCGTATGTACATACATTCAAACATATATAAATAAAATTTTGTTTTTTTAGCTTAAATAGTTCAACTCACTTATAGTCATCCATTTCCAGCACGTCTTTTGAAATATTCCTCAAATTTCTGCGCTCACGACGAATGTTTCCACTATTTTCATCATCACTATCACTTAAATATAATGCAATTGTATCCATTTCAAATATTTGTAAAAACAAATCAAAAAGCTGAGACAATTTATTTAATTTTTCAAACTTGTCAAATTTGTTGATAACACAGTTTCTTTATGGTATAGTAAAGCAGGTTTTCGACGGTATCAATAATCGCATAAACATTTTCGATCGAAAATTCTATCCGCAGCGAATTCGATTTCGATGCGGATTCAATAATTGGACCCAATATCTATTTTTTCTCTTAAGAAATTTATTTAGTCAGAACATATGTAAATGAAAAAAATTAATTTAAGTAAGTTATAGAAAAGAAATTAATTAATTTTAAAGAAGATATTTTTGTAAGGATACAAATATCATAGTTCAAATATTTATGTTCATTATCGCCAGCGCATACGAATCTAGTCTTAAACGTAGATATGTATTTACAAATACCCGTTTCTATCAACAATGTAATAAATGTTCATTTCGGGTATATTGATTAGTGACCTTAGTATTTAATGTATGCAATGTAAAGGATTGTCTGCCCTTGAGATCGCAAATGATCCTAAACTAACAATAGACAAGAAACAATTATGTTTGCCCTGAAGAACGCAAATGATCTTAAACTAACAATAGACAATTGTGTTTGCCCTTGAGATCGCAAATGATCCTAAACTAACAATAGACAAGAAACAATTATGTTTGCCCTGAAGATCGCAAATGATCTTACACTAACAATAGACAATTGTGTTTGCCCTTGAAAACACTTATGCTTAAGATATGTGTACATACTGTCGGTATGTACAGTAGATTAGTGTTAAGATGTGTGAGTGCACTCAGCATGTGGTGCATACATAAATTAGGATAAGGAATGTTATAAATAAAGGAGCTCTGGGCAACCAGAGCTGAGTTCTATTTAACAACCGAAACCCTACGCGTCTTACTTTACAATTACCATTTCATTCTTATTACCTCAAAAAGTTTACAATGAATCCACCATCCTCTACACCGCAAGATGAAGCAACTACATCAACAACTATCGAAAACCCAATGAGTCATATACCCAAGCATGATGTTTCTGTTTTTGGTGTGTCTACTGATTTGACTGATCTTAATTTACCAACCCATCTGGATATCTTGAGATATTATTTTTACTTAAGCGAACGTGCTATAACAGAACAAAAAAAGTTTTCCCATAAATCATTCACTATTCAAGTGCAAGATAAGTTGATTGGAATTTGGGAAAAACTTGGTATGGAAATAATTCTGAAAAAAAGTGTATGTAATAAATTGAATAAATTGCTTGACAAGTATCAAGAGCAAATCAAGAGAAGAAACAACACCCAACAATTTACAGAGTATGTAAAATCTCTGGAAACAATTTTTTACATTGGAACATGTACATAAATGCGATTTGAAGACAGCTCCATGTGCATGCGGCTGGGTTCCCGAACGCCTCAAAGAGTTCATGCACGATCAACATAATCAGAGAAGACTAACAATGAATGCATTTATGATTGAAACTGAAGAGCAAGGAGCAACGTCTATGTCATCAATGCCAACATACCAAGATCCCGATGATTCAACATACGCACCGCCACAAGTTCAAGAAGATATG
Source organism: Bactrocera zonata (assembly GCA_037783105.1). Lineage (NCBI taxonomy): Eukaryota > Metazoa > Arthropoda > Insecta > Diptera > Tephritidae > Bactrocera > Bactrocera zonata. The sequence continues at coordinate 1,047,347 of JBAWJQ010006683.1, forward strand.
GATAGAAGCACAAGTTCACAATACACAGAGAGATACGATTGTTTTAACTTTGCCTTGGTATGTGACAGATTTGGTGTGCCTGACAGAGTAGCATCCGCATTGGGAACCGCTCTTTTGCAAGATATAAAATTAAAGATAAGCATGGGAAACCTCTCATCATGGATAAATCGAAAGTTCGCAGAGAAAAAGAGAAATGCAGACAATAAGTGCTTCGCAAACGGTTAGATGATACCAATTTGTTAGCGTTTTCATTCGATGGCAGAAAAGATGATACTTTAACGATAGATAAAATTGATGAGAAGTATCATACTAGGATGGTAAAAGAACCTCATCTTGTTATTCTGAATTGATTGGTTACGTAAGACTGGAACATGAAACCGCTGAATACAAAACAACCAAATTAAATGGTTTTTTCAACGATAAAAATATATCACTGGATACATTAGTTGGAATATGCAATGACGGTGAGCCAACAAACACTGGCCCACACGGTGGAATTATACGACGATTCGAATTGCTGTTAAAAAGACCATTGCATTGGTTTGTTTGCCTTCTACACTTCAACGAACTTCCGTTTCGGCATTTGTTTGAAGCTTTGGATAAATCAACCAGCATTGGACCAAGATCGGCAACCGGAAAACTGAGCCGTTAAATCGAAACTTGTGAAACTCTTCCGGTAAGTTATTGCTATCACTCATTTATTATAATTGTCAACCATTTTTAATTATTTTATTATTATATATTTTTAGGTGGTGGACGGCTTTCAGAAAATTGAGTTGCAAAATATGCCCCCTGCTCCAGAAAAAAAAGAATTTTCAACCGATTCGAAGTACTTATACGACATGGCCCATGCGATTTCTAGCGGCGTGGTTCCGGTGGATCTGGCTAACATCAAACCAGGGAAAATTGTACATTCTCGGTGGCTAACTAAGGCCGCTAGATTATTGCGATTATATGTGACAACGGAAAATCCAGATGCAAATTTAAGAATTCTGGTTGAATTTATAATTAAATGTTATGTGCCAATGAACTTCAATATCAAGTATTACAACTCTGTCGTGTACGGCAGTGCATTATTTTTCAAGTTCATTGGTTGGTCACGATTTCTAGAACCTCGCTTACGCAAAATTGTCAATCAAGTAATTAATGATAATTCATATTATGCGCATTCGGAAGATATCTTGTTATCAATGTTGTTTGATGATAGGAAAGAAAAGCGCGACTGTGCCATCAAGAAAATTCTATGCTACCGAACCGATGTTGACGAGCCAATGGAACTTAGAGTTTATAAAAAACCAGATATAAACTTTAATTGCACAAGTTATACGGAAATGATCAATTTGAATGATATAAATATCGTATTTGAACCACCATTCACGCGAAGCATTCCGTACGATACATTGAAAGAATATTTAAATCAAGATGATCCACCGTTTAATGATCCAAAAATTCCATCACACATACAAGGAACGGAACATGTTCAATTGCTAGCTAGCGTTTCCAAACGGGTTATACCGGAAAATGTAGAGGCTATTATGGCGACGACATTAGAGAGCCGTGCGAAATTGCCCAGACTTGAAAGTAAAAAAGACTTCAAACAATACTTTTTTTTTAATTTCTTTTCTATAACTCACTTAAATTAATTTTTTTCATTTACATATGTTCTGACTAAATCAATTTCTTAAGAGAAAAAAATAGTTATTATTATAAATAAATAAAAATAAAGAAAAAACATAGCAATTTAGCTGATTTTTTCATGTAAATCACCAAAAATGGTGATTTTTTGAAATGATTGTAAGGGGAACCCCCCAAGGAAGTTCCAGGGGGTGTGCCACTGGCATGGGTGGATCGGCCGTCCAAAGTAAGTGGGGGTCGGTCATACATTTGGACTCGATTGGAGCACTCTAAATGGGTCAAAGTGGGATTTTTCAAAATTTGCCCCTACCCAAAAGTTCGACCCAAATTGGGGGACATCAGAATTCGTTTTAGAGGTATGGTTCCTTCGGCAAAGTATCTTATTTTGATCCCTAGTATATGATTTTCATAGAGCAATGGGGGATTTTTAAATCGACCCGCCCTACTAAATACATTGTTGATTTATTATACTATAGATGAATATGGCCCTTTGCGGCATATGATTTAAATAAATATTTTCGAAGATATTAAAGATTTAAAATTAGCGGGACGTAACGTTTGCGGCGGTACCGGCCGGCCGGGGCGGCGAGAGCGTGCCTATAAATAGCGCGTCGGAGGCCGCGGTTCTCCCTACAGCACTTTGAGTTTAGCTGCGATCGAACGCGTTTGTTATCGAAACTCTCTAGCGAGGAATATTTAAACAAAAACTATGAAGTTTACAGTTTCATACTAATCCTTAAATATACTACAATTGCTAAATATTTGGAATAGTATAAAAGAACTGCAACCAAATACGCAGTGCAATGGATTATAACTGGCTCGGTAATCAGTCGTTAATTATTTTACCACGTGCATCCCAAAAGACTGATGTCAGTGTCCAGTGGAAAATTATGGAGCCATGTTTCTATTGTCACACACCGAAGCAAAAATTCGGTAATTTTTCATTTCCAACTCTCATGTCCCGCTTATATGGAAGACAGGTAAACTTTTTTCCTAGGTTGATACAGCTGTCCTTAATTATGATTCCAAAAATTAGCGCGATCTGTCAACCAGAGTGCTTACACCAGCTGTTTATGTCAGTCAACATCAATCATTTTAAACTGATAGAACTTTTCCAATCATTTTTAAGGAAGGTTTTGCAGCTTCAAAAAAAGTACCACACAAAAGTTGCAGCTACTTACAACAAAAATTGAATAGAGTTCGAAAAACAAGTTTTAAAAACAGGTAACAACAAATTTTAAAATAAAATAAGAATTGTATTTAGTCGTTGTAATTGTTATTATTTTATAGTTATTTCTCATCCATAATTACCCTTAGCATGGGTACTCTTTTTACCGACACTCGGGGTCTTATGTAAGCATTTTTTTTGAATAACCTAACATGGGGTACTATTTCACCAATTACCGAGGTGGTGGAGATGGACCCTATTTTCGGACATTTCATAAAATACGAAAATGAAGACACCTTTGGTTTGGGCATAATAAAATAAGTAGAGGTGGTGTTCTGGTAAGCGTAGTAGTGCCCAATATTGCAGGGTATTTTCCAAAAGTACATTTGTATTTTTTTATTATCCTCATAAATATTTGTCATTTTCATAAAATTTCCAAGCGTTTCAAGATATAGCTGCTAGGAGAATTATTAACCTGATTTGATCCATGTTAGGTTGAAAATACACTGTTATTAGTAAACAATCACGAATTTGACTGAAATTGGTCAAATAGCTGCTGGTGTATGAAATTTAATCTAAAGGTGGGTGGTGCCACGTCAATTGTCCAGTTTTGACACCGGCGCTTATAAAGCAACCATAGCATCTTAGCTGTTGAATCAAATATGGTGAAATGAAATATTTATTTAATGAGTTATTGCACCTTCAGTTTCTGTTTTTGGTCTTCCCCAACCACTTTCACAATATCGTAGGAAATTTTCAAAAGGTTTATCTCCTGCAAATTTTGTTGCAACAGCTTGAGTGGTTTGCAAAATACATATATGCCTATTGGGGGCAGCATCACATCCACTTTTTAAAGATTTTCAAATAGTAGGTGTCTATATAATGCGATTCGTTGTACCAAATAAAAGTTTTGTTTCTTAATTTGCGGATTAGTTATGGCACTTTATATCTTTTCAATTAATGGCGTTTTGTGGGCAGTGGCGATTTATATTTCATCAACTTTTAATTATGATTTTGGAATTAAAAAAAAAAACAAGTTTTCCATTTTTTATCTGAACATGGGCATTACAAATTTAATGTTTAATCCACAACTTCAGAATTTACAAAATCGTAACCCTGGGCATAAGTAATCGTAGTTTTCACGGTAGTTGATTCCGGTAATCGGCGAAGGACTGACGACAAGACAATATTATTTAGGAACTGTTTTCTGCGACTATAAAAAACTTAAAGGAAAATGGGATTTAAACATATTCATCCGTATATACGAATGGATTATACTAATGAAGAAGCCTACATTTGAATCCATTTTTCTTTGATAAAAATACCATAAATTCCAGTCTACTTTTATTGTAGCTTTTAAAATAATATTTTACTCACACACATATACATAAAATACAATTACATTTATTATATTATCTTCATAATTATTCAAAGTCTTATTTAATGTTTTATAAATTAGTTAGATATACCCACAATTTTACTTATTTATGACTTTTTTACTCAAAGTATTTTGTATTTGTTTTAATTTTACTTAGTTCTGCGCTTTGATGAAAATGTAAGTATTAATAAATTTCTGTCATCCACATATTTAAAAATATCGTTTTTGGTATTAAGCTAATAGTTTTGTTTAACCTAAGCTGATTTTAACTTCAGCTATTTCATTTTGTCCCATAGTACAGCAAATTGATTCATTTATAATTTAGCGTTCAAGTAAACATGTATATACATATGTCATGTAACATATTACATACATAACATATGTACATTGTATACATAAACAACCTGGTGGTTTAGTTTGCCCCGAATACAATTTACATGTTCAAATCATATGTCAATTTCACGTATTATGTTGTTTCTACTGTTTTCAAATTAGGGGGATTCTCTTGGTCTTGCAAGATTGCAGATTGGAAAAATCCTATACCGAAATATACAAGGGCACCAGAGCACCCATTGAAGAATCTAGTGATATATGAACGGCTGATTCGATCAATTTAATGTAAATGACTATTGTGCATGGCTATTGAATTGGCGCACCTTCTGCATTCATTCTTAATAAAATAAACGGTAACAAATTTTTATAAATTAAATATAAATAAAAACCTATTTAAAATTTACCTTAAATACAATATAACGTCAAAATATGTATTTAAGTTAAACGACAGCTAGCACAGGGTTGCAATTATTTTTTTACGTGTCATTGCACGAAAATAAACATGGGTTTTTGTCGGACATATTTTATAGGCATTGCAAATAATTTTCTGCGTGTGTTTGTTGTTGTGCCGCTGCAACAAGAGGAAATATCTGCACCGTGCAAGGGTTTTGCAAGAGCAAGAGAATACTCCTATTGTAAAGTAATAACCACGCAATTGTTTATACAGCTCTACACGCAAATAAAAGTAATGGATGATACCATGAATAATTGGTTACTTGGTTTCGCCATGCAATAAATTTGTATAATTTTAGGATATGTTTTAAGAAAAATTTTCCTTATGTTTAGCAAAATATTCAAAAATATTTGTATTCAAAATTTTACGCTGCTGAGCATAAGAAACCATTATGCGAATTTAATTGATCAGCTGCTTGTGGCACTTGTACTGATAATATTACAATCATTCATGACTAGCTGACCCCGCAGCCGTTGTCCTGCGTGAAATTATTATGTGACTCAGAGAATGCTTTGTAAATTTTTCTTCAAAGCATTTCTCTTTATTTATTCTGGCATGAATTCAGTCGTTTTACATATATTTTTGCCACTGCACGTGCTCAATTCTGCTAAATAGCAGCGACAACGGCGAATTCCTTACTTTGATTCTATCGGCTCTGTTAGCCGCCAAATCGATCATACAGAATTCAATTTGCCTTGCCTTTCCCTTCTCTATACTTTACATTCTCTGGCCCGGCGCGCTTTTCAGACTGCATCGCAAACAACGGCCACGGTGCTATGGCGGTTTTGTTTACTGTTTGAATTTTTTAATTCGTAATATCTTTTGAATGGAAAGTCCAATTTAAATAATTTAAAAACTATTTTATAGGTAGTTAAATGGTCTTGACCATAAAATAATTTATTTGGATAAGGATTAATATAAACCAATAAATAGCATGGTTTAAATTTGGTTAGCATTTTCATTGATGTTTAAAATGAAAAAAGTTGTTGTAGTGAGATAACTACAATAGTTGGACATATGCTACCGCGGAGTTTTTTGTAGACATTATGATGTTCTTCAATATTGTTGTTCATTATTTTGTTCTATCGCTAATAGTTTCGGCAGCGCATTCGACGAAAGACATTTTAAGACTAATTTTTCTACTCCTTCGGTTACATTGTTCAAATTTTGCAAAGGATCCCTAATTTTTTTCAAAATGAAATGTAGCGTATGTCAAATTGGAAGAATGTAGCATTCTATTGGAGCAGAATTTAAATCGGCTCAGTACTTTTTGAGCCTATTCATTACAAACACACATACATACAAAACTAGGTACAAATCTTTCCTCTTTATAATATTAGTGTAGATTAGTCTTCAATCTTCGTTATTTAATCGACAGAATATAAAGAATACATGAAATAAATTTTAAGGAAACAAAACAAAGGGCAACTTGGAAGTACGTACCCATTTCAAACCAAAATTTCTATTTACGTGAAAACCAAAAATTTATGCCCTTTCGTGTTTAGCAACAAAATTACGCTGATTATTTCATTAAATTTAATAATAATAATAAGAAAAAAACAAAGCACTTTCATAAAAGCGTTCCAATAAAGCATGCGTGATAGTCATTTTACTATCTTTAAATCTAGTTCTACGTTATCTGGTGTAGTTATGAATTGACCATTGTGCCCCAAAATGATAGAATCTTATGGTAAAGGCAACAAAACTTTCATGTAATTAACTAATTTTAATTGGAAGAAATATTGACTTGATAGAATATTGTGGTAATCGAGGTTTTCTCTAAATTAAAAAGAGTCTTTTATATTTCTATAAGAAATTAATTATTCGCAAATTACGACATTAAAGGTTGTTAAAATTTTAAATTTTTTCTTGAATTTGCTTACCACTATAATAACTTAGACATATGCTCTGAAAATTTTAAGTAAGTTCAACAAATACTTTTCGAGTTATGCGCTAATTAGCAAAGGGTTCTCATGAGCTCCGGAACGTTCGAATAAATCTTCAAATGCGTCTTAGCGTCGATTACTCGAAAACCGCTTTGTACATTTCAATGAAGATTATGCAGGGTTTGTCCGCAAAGTAATAGGACTGCCTTCCGCCGCGACTGTACTTAGGAGCGTGCGCGCACCGACTGGATTAGGTATAGGGCGTTTTTAGCTAACGAGCCAGCGGCTGGTCAATTGTCTCCGAGCACCTGGAGAGTCAGGACAAACATTTTCGCACGACGTCTTTCTGTGAATGATGCAAGCCGAAAATGCAGCGTTCGTTAGAGCAGACATACGCGATTAAATTCTTTGTGAAATTCGGTAAATCTGCGATAGAGACGTTTGATATGAACAACTAGGTTTACCCAGATGTTGCTTTAGCAAGAACTGGTGTGTTTTGGAGGCAATCTTCCGAGTGGCACATGCTGGCGTCTCCTCGCCCAAAAAAGGGAAGAATGAGGAAATCCAAAGTGAAAACGATGCTCATTGTCTTTTTAGACATCAAAGGCATCATCCACCATGGATTTGTTCCTCCTGAACAAATCGTTAATGGCAATTTTTACATGGAAGTCCTCCCGACCTACAGCCCAGAAGCTTCAATTGCAATATTGTAATTTTTCTGTGTCTATGAGAAAATAAAAAAATGGAGATAATTCACTCTTTTCACTTATTTCGATTTTCCGATAAAAATCAAATTAACTTCGGAATTAAAAGTTGAAAATATAATTTTTAATCCAGAAAATATTTTATTGAACAACTTCGCATCCGTGAATAACTGGCACATTAAAAGTAATTATGATTTTGGAAATAGGCTAACTTCTCAAAACGGAAAAATTATTTTTTGCTTTTTACTCAAAAAAATTATTTTGATCCAAAACCCAGTTTAACGTTGTACAGTGTAATGGTAAAACAAATGCATAAATATTTGATTGTTTTGGTTTGTAAAAAGGTATTATTTATACAGATAATAGCTTTGTGGGTAAAAATATTATGTATATTAATTCTTCAAACGTTGTGCAATTAGAATCGTAACAAATATTATTGCCTATGTACATGCGTTTTATTATATAAAATTTTCTATTAATTGCATTTTCGTGTAACATTCCTTTTCATAAACTATTTTAATTAAATTACCCTCTTATACATATGTATGTATGTTTAAAACGTCATTGATGGTAAAATATGAAATGAACTTTTTTGTTATTGTGATAATAACTCAATATGGTGCATTGGTATTTATATATGCATGTTAAATGTGTATTTTACTCAGTTCTAGAATTTTCCTTTATTTTGTAGCCATTTGGCAAACGCAACCTATCTATCTACATATTAAGCATTTAAAGAGCAAACATTAAAACTTATGCGAATACATCCGGTGAGGGATTTTGTGTCCGTTCTTATAAAACTAATTTACTTACGACGTAAGAAGTAAATGTATACAGTACTAGAGGACCCGTCCACGCTTCACTGTGGCTGATACATAGATAATACTACTACCATCTATATATATGATTTCTATTAGTTGGATTATAACTATTAGTTAATGAAATATATTAGGTTGTCAAAAAAGTCTTGCGGTATTTTCGCTAGTTGGCGCTGAAAGCGCGTAGTTCTGGTTTTAATCGTCGCATCGGGTCATGCTATACCTTTTTGGAAAGCTCATTTCACGCGCTAACACGTGTTTGATTGATTGTCGTTTCTTTTAAGTCGTTCGTGAGTTATAGCGTCGCAAACATGGAGCAAAATAAAGAGAAAATACGGCATATTTTACAGTACTACTACGATAAAGGCAAAAATGCATCTCAAGCCGCCAATAAAATTTGTGCAGTTTATGGGTCCGATACAGTTTCCATTTCCACCGCACAACGATGGTTTCAACCACGTTCCGGAAGGCCTGTCGTGGAAAATTGCGATAAAATCACTGAATTGGTCGAAAGTGACCGGCATAGTAGTCATCAAACCGTTATGAACCATTTGAAGAAGCTTAGAGTCACTAAGAAGCTCGATGTATGGGTGCCACACGAATTGATTCAATAAAAATACCGCAAGACTTTTTGGCTTTTTGGGGAAAATACTGTTGAATTTGGGCTCAGCGAAATCCACCGTTGAGAAGATATTTGCTAAATAAAGCCGAAATTTTTCGTCAGTGATAGAAACATAGCTCCATCATTTCCCACTGGAGTCCAATCGATAGTCATTGTAGTGGACTCCACATGATGAACCTGATGAACCGGTTCTTAGGCGTGGAAAAACAAAAAGGCGGCGGGAAAGGTTATGACATCAGACTTTTGGGATGCACGTGGTATAATACATACTCAACGACTGATTACTGAGCTAGTTATAATCTATTTCACTGCGTATTTGGTTGCAGTTCTTTTCTTCTATTCCAGATATTTAGCAATTGTATTATTTATGAGAAGATTCTGTTTAAAATTGTACGCATATATTCAAATGATTCCGACAAACATGAATATTGAACAAATGCTTATGATTTAAAATATAATTTTTGTTTTTATGAGTTGTATTAAATTTTGACATAAAGATATAAAAGGTATCCTATGTCCTTACCCTGGTTCTAAGCTACCTCTTCACCAATTTTCGGCCAAATCGGTTCAGCCGTTCTTGAGTTATAAATGGTGTAACTAACATCAACTTTCTTTTATATATATAGATATCAACTGAATGAAATCTTTTTTTGAATGATTGACAAACTTTACTTGCATACATATGCATATCTGAGAGCATTTTTCAAATTATTCTATCCCTCTAATTCTAATGATTAGTCTGCCAAAAATTATATTGGAAATACAGATAAAAAATACTATTAAATTTTATTTGAATTGAAACATCATTTCATCAATACTATTAAGCCCATAATCTACCACAAAATTTAAGTCTATTTGGAGTTTATTTATTTTTAACCCAACAGAAATTAATGAATTTTACCCTCGACCAGTAAAACGCGCGTGTGTGCAGCCCATTTCCGCCCATATTGACGTAAGGATGCACATACGAGTATGCACCAAATTTTGTTGAAATTTATAAATAGTTCCTGAGATATATCAGTTTTACTGAGTTAGCTCAGACGGTTTGTGAGATACAAGCATTAAAGGTCATTTTGACAATACTGGGTTACTATTATCTTTAAAGGGAGAGCCTGCTTTAGAGGCTTAAAAAATCGATTTTTTTGAGCATTTTTTGGGAGGGAAAATAACAATTGATTAAAGCGAAATTTCTAGGGCTTATAGCTATATATTTAAACATCATTCGCAAATTTTTGGATTCGAAATCTTTTATATTCTGCCTATGGGAAGCAATTGCTCGATGCATCTCGCATGTCGGGCAGGATGCAGATCGCAATTTCTATCGGAAACAACAAATTCAAAGAGATTCATATTTTTAATAATTTATCTTCTAGTTAAATTAAAAAAATTCCAACAAAAAAGTGTAAAATGTTAAAAATTTTTTAAAAATTGTTGTTTAAAAATATGTTCAAACATGACTTTTCTTAGTTTTTTTTAGTTTAAATAGAAGATAATTTAATTCCAAAGATAACAATTCCATACGACGTTTAGTTTTTTTCTATCCTGTCCGCTAATTAAGAAAAATCGTAAAAATGAAAATCCGAGAAACCGCGCATCAAAGTCTTCGCTTTCTACCCAAGCGCTAATATATCTGTTAGACACTCGGTCACTATTTTTTTTAGTTTCAAAAATATTTCGAATTCCCATCTATAACTTTGGGGACATATATCTAGATTATTTTTAAAGAGATTAAAAAAAACGATTTTTTGAAGCTTCTAAAGCAGGCTTCCCTCTTAACAGGTGATTGCTTAACTGGAATATTTCTTTATATGATCGAACTATTTTCTCATATTTTTGGTAAGCTTATTTACAGGTAATTTGCTTTTTGTGAATCCGCTGAGAAAGCTGTTCAGAAAACTTGTAACGAAGCCTAGAACATAAGATTTTAAAGGTGACCTAGTAAACTATTTAGGATTTTGTACGGGAATATGCAACGCAAAAAAAAAAGAAATATATAAACTATTACAGATAAAATATGATATATATTTGATAAAATATACTTACATATGTATAGTATACATATATAGTATATATCTACTGTGCATTGTTAATTCAGTGCTTTTGTTGAAATTTGGTATGATTATTGTGCTTTTATTTTCTGTGTGTTCTTTTGTGTGCAATCTCAAAAGTCTCAAGCAGTTATAGAAATGTAGTTACTGATTTTTCACACTATTGGTATAACATTCATTAATCATTAAACATTTAGAAGTATTTCGTTGCTAATCACTTACATTTCTAAAGTTCAAACTACATAACTAGCGTACTTAAATAATTGTGTTGAGTGTCAGGTTTTTAACGGCTCAGCGTTAACGCCGAAGCGGCATCCCTAAATAAAGCATCAACTTTACGTCAAATTCTCACTTAAATTCTGAAATTAGTACAAAAGAAATAAACGAAAAAATTAATTAATATTTTAATAATACTTATGAATTTACATGCATTAAACATCGCGTGACAAGAAATTTTTCCGAGAAATTACAATTTCTTCGTTTCTGCAGCCAACTTTACTTATTAAAGCGCTTTGGCCACTATAACGCTCAGCGTTGCCGCTGTCTTTATTTATTTACAAATTCCATTGGCCGATGGAATTTTGACAGTAATGGAAGGCATACACGCACCAATTAGTTGGTTGATTGAGTTGGGCTAGAAATTGCCCTTGTCGCTACACACGACGCAACTTTTAACAGAATTTTGAGGCCAACATCATATTGAATATTCACTTCGTTGCTTAAACATGAGTTCGGAAATTGTTGCTTTACTTATTATATATGACGCGCTCTCTTCGACAGTCGAAATAAAATGGCGAAATCGTTTGAAATCGCACGACCAATTATACGTAACAATCAGTTGTACAATTCGATGAAATTTGTACAATAATTGGTGCGTGTATGCCTTGCATAATTTGCCGCTGCCGCTTTAATTTAGACGACAGTAATGTGCTGAACACATAGCGAACGACAGACTTCAAGTGCATAGAGTCTACATTAAGCGGCGTGTAAAAAGACAAAATGAGAGTTGTCCAAATCAACCTAAACCATTGTGAAACTGATCAAGAGCTGCTGATACAAACAATCTTCGAAGAAAACATATATGTGGCGATAGTGTGTGGGCAATATAAAAACATAAACGCTGACACATGGATCTCCGACAAGGAAAACAAAGCTGCCATATGGGTCTGTGGGGCAACGCCTTCCAAGATAATCCGCTCTTGGCCAGATCTTACTATACACGAGCGAAAATAGGTGGCATTTATTTCTACAGCTGCTATATTCCCCCGAGTGTGTTGCGAGGAGACTACGAAATAATTCTTGATCAAATAGTCCGAGACGCCCTCACTACCACGCCAAACGTGATAACAGGCGATTTCAACGCATGGGGAATTGAATGGGGTAGTAGCTACGCAAACAGGTGGGGTAAAGCTCTACTCAAAGCGTTTTCTATGTTAGACGCCGTGCTGCTCAATACCGGCGGTAGAAATACTTTTGAAAAGAATGGACGCGGATCGATAATGGATATTGCATTCGCCAGCAGCATGCTGGTTCGATCTGCAAGTTTGAAAGTGTGTGATTTTTACACGCATAGCGATCACCTGGCCATCTTGCAGGAAATCCGCAAACAAACACAAACTCGATCTAGCAGAAAAAAGGATGGAAGGTGGAAACGTTGGATGAAGAAATTTTCAAACTTATGTTGGATGGAAACCTAGATGGTGCAATCAACGTTGACCGACATGCTGAAAAACTGGTGAACCACATAAGTAAAGCCTGTGATGCTGCATTGTGTAGGAAAAGGCAAAACATATCCCGAAGGCCCGCCTACTGGTGGAACGAAGAGATCAGCAAATAAAGAATCGAATGCCATAAAGCGAGCCACCTCTGCCAAAGAAGCCAAGGTATGCCACACCATATCTGACTGCGAGAAAGTTTCAAAAGAAAACGTAAGGAACTTAAGAAGGCTATTAAAAGAAGTAAGTCCTCGAGTTTTAAAGAACTATGTGAAAAGGTGGACGAGAATCCGTGGGGTATAAAATAGTGACAGCGAAAATCAGAGGAGGTAAAAGTCAATAACCAATCTGTCCGACCCTGCTAGAAAAGGTGGTGAAAACGCTTTTCCCAACGCAAGAACCCCAATCGAGTAAAACGATACCAACCGTGATGGAATCCCCAATTGTAGACGAGATGGAGGTAATGGAAGTGGCGGAGAGATTTGGCAACGCAAAGACAAGAGGACTTGATGGCATCCCGAACAAGGCAATGAAAATTGCCATCAACCACAGCAAGAGGGCATTCGCCAAACTCTACACGCGATGTCTGAATTAAGAAGTTTTCTCGAAAGTTTGGAAGAAACAGCGGCTGGTTATTTTTCAAAAGCCAAAAAAACCGGCAGGAGAGCCGAATGCGTATCGCCAACTCTGCATGATCGATAAGATGGTCAAAATACTGGAAAGACTTATTTGCACACGTCTAGAACGCCACCTAAAAGAATAATCTCCTGAGTTATCTGAACATCAATTTGGATTCACAAGACATCGGTCCACTTTAGATGCAGTTGGAAAAGTGACGGGCATTGCGGCCAAAGTCATAGAGGGAACCAGATGGATGCATGGAGATAAAAAATACTGCGCTGTTGTTACGCTGGACGTGAAAAACGCTTTTAACTCGGCATACTGGCCACATATACTGAGAGTATTAGAGGAAAGAAACACCCCGGGCTATTTTCTGAGGACAATTAGCAGCTATTTTTCTGACAGACTACTGATGTACGATACCCATGCAGGTTCAAAAAGCTTCATGGTGATAGGTGGAGTACCACAAGGCTCCATACTAGGTCCACTACTTTGAAATGTGCTGTACGACGAGTGCTACGATTACCGCTGCCAAAAGAGGCACAGATAATCAGCTATGCGGACGGCATTGCCGTAACGATCGTAGCTAAAAAACTCTGTCAGATACAGAACATATGCAATGAGACCATGTCGAAAATTAAAGACTGACTTACGAGTGCTAAGCTGCAGGTTGCTGGTGAAAAAACAGAGGCAGTTCTCATCACGAGCAGAAAAAAGCTAGAAACGGTCACCTTGAACATTGATGGATATAACGTTATAACAACAAACCGTTTGTATAATTCATTGAGGTACCTTGGCGTTATGATCGATACGAGGCTCAATTTTAAGGCGCACATTGAAAAAGCCTGTGGTAAGGCGGCTAAAGTGACTGCGGTCCTGTCGAAAATCATGGCAAACATTGGTGGCCCAAGTCAAAGTAGGCTCTGTTGGATAAAGTTAGCCAGTCAATGCTTATTTACGCAGCTCCCATATGGGGGACAGCCCTCCGTCAAAAAACTTGGATCAATATGGCAAAGGCTGCGTCCCGGTTATTTGCCCGTGCGTTTAGAACGGTGTCCCACGAAGCGAGTGCAATCATATCTGGCCTTATGCCACCAGATATAATGGCCTCTAAGTTAAGTAGAGTCTACCGTAAAACAAACGCCATGAATAGGCGCCTAACGGTCGACGAGCACAAAAAGGAGAGGAAGGCAGATAAAGAAAGATAGACACATAGATTAATTAAGAATGTATCGGCCTGGATTGACAAACAACACGGGGAGACAGATTTCTACTAAATGCAGTTTTTATCGGGCCATGGCTCTTTCAGGGAATACCTACACAAATTTGGCTACGATGACGAAACACAATGTTCCTTCTACGGGAATGCTGCAGAAAACGCAGAGCACATCTTTTTCTCCTGCTCGAGGAATGTAGAAAAAAGACACCATAGAAAAGCTGACAAATGAAAGGATGACGCCCAACAACATAGTGAGTCACATGCTGCGATCACAGCTGGTGTGGGCTAAAATGAATGAACGAAAGAAAGGCAGCGAAGAGGCATAAGACCACATAAATAACTCGAGCGGTAGGTCATGAAGAGGCAGTTATCGCCCAGCTTGGTCCTGCGAAGTAGTGCTTAACGGCGGTCCCGCAGGTCCGAATAATAGCTACAGCAGCCAGAGTTAAGGGTTTAGTACGTAAGCATACTGTTTCGCAAGTCCGGTATAGTTATTTATTACTGTCTGGACGTGGTCCCGAAAGAGGTGTACTTTAGCAGACAATGTGAATCGTGCATGCTACCAGTCTCACCCTGGCAGTATCTTTAGAAGATTCCCCTTCGGAAACAAAAAATATAAAAAAAACTTCAAGCGCATCTGTCAAATAGACAGTTGTTTACACAGCTACACGACTACATAACAGCGTACATAAGAACATGTGTATTTTATTATTTGACAGACGTCGCTTGAAGTCTGTCGCTCTCTATGTATTCAGCACATAACATGTGTAAGCGTATGAATAACTTTGACAGATGATCAGAATACAGAAGTATGTTCTTAATAGTTGAATTTCAAGATTACGCAAAAAACACTCAATACATTTCCAGGTATGAATAGTTAAAGAGCTAATATCATATGCTAAATTGCGTAAACAGAACCAACTTCAACAGGTTGTAATTTTACCCATGTAAATTGCGTATACGCTTTCGTATTTTATGTAGTTACAGATATATGCGTACATTGTTAGTGATATATTTTTAAAATGTATTTTTGGGCGTTTACACATTTTTTATATACTTTACATGTTCATGTTTATAAGTGTAGTAGTAATGGAGATGATAGGAATTTTCATATAAAGCATACTATACATGATTTACACACATTCTATTATTATTACGCTATTTATTTACTATTTCATTGTTTACATTTGCATTTCTAACTACGGATTTTTAGTGAATGTCTCATAAATCATCTTTAAACCATTGTATTAACAAATTATAATATGGAATTATATAGAAAAACTTCTTAAGTACGGCCAAACAAACATTTTACAGTTTTGGCTGATACCGGGACGATCACTCCAGCAGCATTTCTCAAAACGCTTTGTTTCTGATATTATTTTTTGGCACAATTCCGATTTCTTTGGAGGAAGTCTTCCTGATTAAGAAATATACAGGGCTATAAATACCGCAAACGCTTTGTTTACGAGATATTCGACTTTAAAGTTCAAAAATTCTCAAAATTTGAACTTTTCAACAAGCTATTTGACTACATTTAACACACTTCATGCGCATTTTTCAAATCAAATTCATTTAAATATACTGTAAACATTTTAACAGATTCACAATGTACTCTTTTTGCAAGTTTTATAAGTAAGAAATTTATATTTTAAATTTGACTTCTTACAGTCGTAGTGAGCATCATTTATTTAACAATTTTGAACAATTCGCAGAAATTTCTCTTTTTTGCTATAATTCTTCTTTATTTATTTAGCAATCTTAGTTCTATTAAAAACAAACGTTTATAACTTATATTTCAAATTAAAATGATTATTAACAATCTATTCATGAATATGGATATTTTTTATTTAAATTTAATAAACATCTAAATAATATTAAATAATAATATTACGTAATAATATACTTAGAATTTTAAAGGAGTACTACGCAAAAGTACTTCAGTCACACTGGGTATTCCCTCGACCAGGGTTATTTTTTTAAAGTGAGGCCGAAGTCCACCAACGCAGAACTTCAGTCACCCAGATATGATATAAATTTTAAAATATTATCATAAATTTTTACTTATTTGTGTTTATTAAATATAAATCACATATTATACATATATGTATATATGTATGTAGAAAAAGTGTTCACAACACAATTATAGCTTACAAAATGTTGGAGAGTATTTTTTATTATAGTTAATATAGAAAAAATAATCACGCGAAAATAAAAACAAAGAAAAATCGTTGAAAATCCTACATATTTGGTGTTTAAGATGTGGCAACGCTCGTTTTCCTCATAATTGTAAACAATCTAACCTTTTCAAAGGTGAGTGTGCTAAGTGACTTTTTAAATTAAAAAAATTAACTAATATGTAACAAAATAAATGTGAAATTCAATGTTAGGGTGTATATTTAAATAGATAAATGTTCAGGAGAGCGGCTTTTCCGAAAACGAGTACCAATTTTCACGGGAAATGTCTTAAAATTCGTGTTTTTTAAATTCCAATTTATGAATCTATATGGCGCGTTATTTATTTTTATGTTTTTTTGTAAAAAAAATATTGTGATTTTTGCACGATATTTACGCTATAAATGGTGTCACTGTTCGAAATTCAATTGCGCACTAGTGATACAAGCAGTGATCGGGTTCGAAATATCGATACTCTCGATATTCCAGACTAAACAAGAATTGATAAAAATGAGACATACATAATAGAAAAATAATATTAATTGGAAAAATAAAATGAAGAAGAAGTTGGATACAGAAGAATTATGATCACCGAAGTTTTGGACCGACCAGGGTTATTTCGACCCCGGTAATTCTTCTGTGTCCAACTTCTTCTTCTTTCTGTAATAATAATGAATTATAAATTTTGCTATTATGTATTTCTCATTTTTATCAATTCTCGTTTAGTCTCGAATATCGAGAGTATCGATAATTCGAAAACGATCAATGCATGTATCAATAGTGGCCATTCGAATTTACAACATTGATGCCGTAATTTCGAACAAAGCCTTGCCATTTTCGTTGAAGTGAAGTGATTATAAAGATTTTCATATTTTTTATAAAAATAACATAAAAACCAATTTATCTTATTTATAAACTAAACAACATCAATAATTACGTTTATATAATTGATAGAAAATATATTTTGAACATCTAAAGACGTGTTACGTGTAAAAGTGAATTTTCAATTTCGGGAAATACGATGTTTTTTTTATTAAAACAAAGAAAATATTATTTTTAAAGGCCATACATATTCGTAAAGTAGATTTAAAGTGTTTTAAGACATTTCCCGTGAAAATTGGTGCACGTTTTCGGAAAAGCCGCTCTCCTGAACATTTACCATTTAAATATACTAAGTGAAAAATATGAAAAATTTTGTGAAACATTGTGATATCACACGGTATGATATTAACACAAATGTTTGAATTTTTGATCGGCAATAATTTAAGGGGGTATTCTACTCTAGAATTTTGAAAAATTCGATTTTTTTCATATATTTAAAGTTTAGACTTTCAAAAATATCATCTTGGACGGATTTTTCAAAATTCAACTTTCGAAGATACAGCCGATTTTGTGAGGTGGCGTCCGTGTTCACTAGAATTGTCTCCTAAACTTTAAACGCGTTTTTCTCGAAACTACTTTTTTCCACGCGGTACTGGCAGTTCTATACAACCGATTTACATGAAATTTTGTGTGAACCTTTTTTATATAATGCTTTATCGTTCCTACCAGCATCGTGTCAAAATTTCTGTTTTTAATACATTATATTAAAAAAGTGCAGGAATTTCAAAAAAAAGCGTAAAAAATAATTTTTATTTTCAGGCAGTCACCATTTCTCAAAACAAAAAAAAATATTTTCGTGCTCCCTGAGGTTTTTTTTTCAATAAAATTCAAAAAACTGCCCAAAATTTGATTTCTAGAGTAGAATACCCCCTTTAACAATTAAAGTGTTAGCATATTCCTCTTCTGGAGAAGCTTCCCTATCCGTACATACCGCATTTATACCGGAATTCGTGTTCTTTACCCGACCGCCAAAGTAATCGGAATTGTGCCTAGTTATATACTCAGTTTTTTTGAATTGAGCGAAAATTCTTGTGAAAGACCGGTCACAGAGTCAACCAAATTGCAAATTATTTGATTGGTTCAGAAACACTTTTTATCCTATTTTGAGTATGCAACGTATTTTAAGAACGTTTTTTATATTTTTATCCTGTTTTCAAGTTGACAGTTTCAAAATCAATGTTTTAACTGCTGGCTTTTATAAACAGAAAACAAGAAAATTATAGACGTAAGAATAGTAAAAACACGTCGATTTTGAATTGAGTGATAAAATTTCATGTTCCATCTGTTTTAAGTCCACAGTTATTGCTATTATAAGTATTTTTTAGCTAAAATAGCATTTAATATGACTACATTCCTTATGTCAACTAAGGAAATTTACTGGAAAATGCCAGTAAAATAATTATAAGTCATTTGTATATTATTAAAATTAATTAATATACTGTAGTCTTGTAGTATGAAAATATATATGCACATATATGGGGTATTCCATATCAAATCAACCACTTTTGAACCCGACCCCTTTAGATTTTGCTGAAACTTATCCTTTTTTACCCTTTGAAAAACATTTTTGAGAATTTTTTCAAAATTTTGTGTCCAACTTCAAACTTTTGGGGACCTTTTTTTAAATTTTTTTTTAATGAACTTTTCGAAAAAATACACAAAAAAAATTTAACACGATCAATTATATAAAATAATCGGTTTTTTAAGTAAATCGTCATTTTTTGGAAGTTCGCCATTTTTGTTTTTCCTCAAAAAAAAAATTCAATTAATTTGACAACTATCCCTGCAAGTACCGGAATGGGCCGATTTTTCTTATATTTTTTTTATTTTAAAAAAAAATTGTCAAATTTTCAAAAATGAAAAAAAAAATTTCCGTAAACTTTATTACTATCATATAAAAAATATAATTTAACGATTTTTTGATATAATATTTTCAATTTATAGACTTACACGCTAGCGTATAGTTTCTAGTATACTGACTATACATAGGTAAGTCTATAATTGTCCAACCCTAGTTTATCGACCTTACTAATAGGTAAAAATTTGAAACTTGGTGATTATATTCGTAAATTTTTGAAAAATTCATAACTTTTTTGAAGTTGGACAACAAATTTTGAAAAAATTCTCAAAAATGTTTTTCAAAGGGTAAAAAAGGTTGAATAAGTTTCAGCAAAATCTAAAGGGGTCGGGTTCAAAAGTGGTCGATTTGGTATGGAATACCCCATATGTATGTGATACATACATATATAATATCGCGTAAATGAAATTATATTTTTACTACTTATTCGCGTTGGTAAATATCGAGCAGTATTCAAATTGACATATGCACAGAAGCACTTCTTTACAGACCATTCATATGACCTAACGTTTTTACAAACGTTTTAAGATTTAACTCGTGATTTAAAAATTTTACAAACTTTCATCCTTTAAGTGGATAAATGTGTATCAACATAGACCTATGAACATAAGTACATACCACATTAATCTAAAATTAAATGTTACATATATATGTATACTTCTAATCAATTAAATCGTTTTAAGATAAAAATAAAGATATAGCCCGCTGACTAATTTATATCGTTTTTTCAGTGTATCAATTTTACAATCAACTGCAATACTATCTTCATTGCAAATTTAAATTCAAGTTAAAAAATAGCAATAGTTATATACATAAATATTTTAACACTTCCGAAACCAGTTTAATTATTAACTATTCGGAAAAAACTTAAACGCATGCAATCTTAATGAAGAGGGGGAAAAATAAATACCTATCTATTTTAAGTTTAAGTTTTCGTATTTTTTTTATACAATGCTTGTTCCTGCATCGCAAATTTTCACACTGCTGCTTATATGCGATTTAAAGATGCATATTAACTACGTAGCTAATGTTAAACAATATTCATTGGAATCTTATAGTGTAAATCATATTAAATCAATAAAATTTACACAGTTTGTAATAGATTTAGCATAACTATGAAATTTTTAAACTACTTATATTTATACGTATTGGGGTTTCCGGTATTTCTCAAGTTGGTTCGCTATATACATACATAGATGTATGACATGATATTTTCTGATATTTTGCAAAAAAAAAACTTTTGGGTGTGTTCGAGATGGCAATCGCGACGGCAGTGTTGCTAATTTGTCAAAGTATCACGTTCTGGGTGAGTTTTTGGCAACACTTGCAATAGCATCACGTTCTTGTTAAAAATTGGCTACAATACATTTTTTCCTGCACATCTGCAGAGTAGCGGGTAATATTCAACACAGTTGCTGTACTTCTGTAATTATTACGTAGTAGCTCGAAGGCACCCTTTAGCTCCACAGCAAATACATAAATCTACAACTTCAAAAGAATGGTATTCCAATACAGAATTTTCCGTTCTACAAAAAAGATTAATGTATGCCTTATAAGTATGTACTGCTTAAATATAGCACACCAAGTCAGACTGGCAAAAGAAGTTATAAATCGCTTGAATGAATGTTCAGGTAATTTGATGCATAACTTGGACTTAGACTTAAGTTTTTATAAAAAAAAAAATATATATATAGAACCGGTTTTGCAGAGTAGTTCCACTCTAACTCTAATAAAAACAAATCATGGTCAAAAAATGGCTGTCAATTACTAATAAATTCACTTTTATTCACGTTTGCAGGGCAATATTACATTTAATTTTTTATCATTTGAATAAAAAAAAAAAGAAATATATTAGTAATAAAAATTGAAAATAAATTTTATGGAAGGTAATTAGAAGGGGTTTCAATTGGACTCACATCGACTGGCTTCACCAATTAAGAGAACTTACACACTTTGAAGTATGTATAGGATTATTATTCTCTTGTAAATTCCATATTAGTGCAACACTTTTCTCAGCAAATGGCAGCATTGTGTTTTCCAAGATATCTGTATATTGGAATGTGTTCATATTATCTATACAATGAATTGGTCCTCCTAGACCAGACCATTACGTTGCCGGTACCATGTTTAGCAGCCTTTTGTGTAAATCTTGAATGCAACTTTTTGCTCTTCGGAAGGTGAACATTCCGTTTGCACCATTATCGAACAATTTAATATTTTCGCTCCGCAAGACATTGCGCCACTTTTTTACGTCACCTGTCGAAAAATTTCCATGATTTTTTGCGAATTTTAAGCTTACCCTTAATTTTAAAAGTATTCATCTGACTATCCTGTCAGGTAATTTAGCCGGTTGTAGCCTTCGTCGGACCGTTCGGGAAGATATTATGCCACCAATATCGCCTGAAATGTTTGTAGAAGATATGAATGGGTCCTATTTGGCGAGAGTGACGATACGGTCGTCTGTTGTTATTGATGTCCTTTTTGGTCGAGCGCGAGTTTCAACTGGCATAAATTTGCATTTATTTACTTCACCAAACATTTAACCATGATTGCAGGCTGATGGAGTGTACATATTATTTTGAACACATTTACATGTTGAACTCTTGCAGTAGTCGTGAATTCAAAATTAATTTCCTTGTAACGTAATCCTTGTTACCAAAAAAATAACAAAGCCAATATGGGTATAAAAATAACAGAATATGACACACAAAAACAAAATGCCAACTAAATAATTAATGAACAATAATATAGCGTATGTAAAATTTGTTTTATCGTTATTATTACTTATGTTTTATTATTTTATCAAAACGTATGCTAAATTGTTTACAAAGATACACCAAGTATCAACAATAGTAATTCAATAATTTCAAAAAATCTTTGCTATAGGAAATGAATGAAGGGATTAATAAAAATTAAATTAAGAGTAGAAAATAATATAAACGCTACTATATAATGCAACCTTTAACTACTAATTCACCAAATAATACATATATCATTACTAATTACAAACTTATTACTGGGTTTTATTTGTCAGTTCCAATTACTGCGCTTTGCAAATGTTTTTTCTTAATTATTTCATGAAGTGCTTTTAACATATATGTATGTTATAATATAATACGTAGAGATATGGGTAATGTTTAGAAGTTTACGTGTTGCACTTGACGTAAAGAAATACTAAGAAGTAATATGTATGATGATATGTATTGCGTTATAAAATGCAATTCATCTGTTAATTTTGTATTTTTTTAAAGTATAAAATCGTTAAAATTTAATAAGAATTCTGGAAATTGGAAGTAAATTAAAACTTATATAACGTTATTTAATTAAAAAATGTACATTTCATTTTTGATAACACATTTTTACAAATAAATCATCTTCTTGTTCTTGTTTTATTATACAAATTTGACAAAAATTCAAGCCAAAAAAGTACTAGCAGAGCTTTTAAAATATTTCAACAACCGAACATACCCAAATTGTTTAATATTTCCACGCACTATTTACCGTATTCGAATCAGTGATCTGCAGTGAATAACTTGGCTATGATTATAATAATTCATGACTCACCGGCTCTTCTCACAAATGCATACTTAGCTTGCTCAGGAATAAAGGGATGTTTAACTTATTCCAGTGTGAGAGCGCCCCAAAATAAGCGTTTTTTATAACATTTTCCATTAGAGCCAGATTGAACAAAATAATAATTTTTGGGCATTTATCAACCCAACACCCAACATTTAGTACGAATAATTATTACTAAATAGTGGTTATTTATTATATGGAGAAACTATTTAAATCTTTTTAAAGTATATTAGAACAACTGACTTTTGACCTTTCAATACCCAAATTTTAAATTTTACAAATTTATTTAATTTTCATTGTTTTACATTTTTTATAAGTGGTCTTGAACGATGCAACAATCGCCAAAAAAAACCTACTGAACGCGATTAGCTGTCAAAGTTCAGTAGGTTTTGACGTTTAGCATTAGGAGTTAAACATCTCTTTATCTCTGGCTAATAACGAGTGTGATTATGTCTCACAATCACTTATCGCTTCCACTTGGCTCGAAATGCTTCTCTCTTTACAATGGTTTAAGCTATTCATTGCATACCATGAGATGAGTTGGGTGGCTCATATGAATACATACAGTCAAGGAAAAAGTCTACATACACCTCTCAATTTTGATGTCCCAGAAAATTATGAGCGTTATTTGAAAAAAAAAAAAAAAATTTGGGGTACTCACAACGTGTCTTAAAGCATCGTAAAATCATAAAATCATAAGTTTTTATGCTAGTGTAAAAAATTTGTTGCTGGATTGCATACCAAAATAAGTTAACGCAAATACAACTCTGAACGCTATGTATTCGGTTCGTCATAACTGATCAGCTGATTTCTGTTTACACCAGTTTGCTTTTGTCGTTATATGCGTGCAACATATTTAAATAAAAAAAATATTTAATTAAAAAAGCATGGGAAGGCTGGACGGGTGCAGGGAGTTTCTTTTCATTTCTCCTTGCCATTTTGATATAAAAACTTACTTTTGCAAATGTTGTAATTTATGTTCTTTTTCAATCAGCTGATTGATAAGTGATTTACGAAAACAAATTTATAACGACGTGTTCACATTCATTGTATTTTGTCTTAATTTTTGTTTCTGACTCATAACTTTATGGCACGTTGTAGGTACCCCAATTATACGTTTAAAGCACTAATAACAAATATTATTTGTAGGAGAGAAAATATATTAAAAAATATTAGAATAGAAATTATTAAGGAATAACATAATAATAAGCGGGAAAAAAATCTACATACAGCATGACAACTCTTAACATCGAACAGAAAATTAAGAGGAAAGAAAGCCTAAGCCTACAGTTATCAATGATCTTCATATTTTAAATTACAAGCAATGCAATTATTTAAGTGGACAAAGCGATAATTATAGCGGATTTCCTTTTATTTTTGTCAATGAAAATGAATAATCGAAAATAAATACACGTTTATGTTAGAAATATTGTGGTTAATTTCCGAAAAGAAAACAAATCATATGGAGAAATTGCTAAGTCTAAATCGTGATACTTTGCAAACGATCATTAGAAATTATAATAATACCAATAGTACCGCAAATAAGCCCCGAACTGGTAGACCTAAGAAACTTTCAAGACGCGTAGTTATTAGTATTATTTAAGTAGTCTACCACGATCCAAAAATAAGCGTCCCAAAATTATCGGAATACATCGAAAAATGTTCCAACATAACTGTTACTCCCTGAACAAGAGAAATGTTGTACATGACAATGGACTTCATATCAGAGTAGCATGAAGAAAATCACTAATTTCAGCCAAGAATCGTAAACTTTGCCTTGAGTTTGCTAAAGCCCATTTATATGATGGCCGTTCAAAGGGTTGGAGAAAATCAAATACTGCATTTAATCCAAAGAATATTATACCCTTAGTTAAACATGGTGGCGGTAAAGTTATGGCTTGGGGTGTCATTGCGTGGTCTGGAGTGTGTCGTTTGGTTTTTGTCGATTTTCGCCGTTAGCAGCAGCGAAACATTTAAAACCGCCCTTATTCGTGCTGGGACGAAATAACATCCAATATAACGAAGAATTTGGTGACATCAATGCCTTGCCGCTAGCATTGATGCGCAACGCAAATTGTTCGTGTGAGCGTAATGGGCGACAGCAAAAGAGAATCGCCCGAGAATTAACAACAATAGTTGACGCGTAATAACAAACTATCAAACCAATAATATCTGAACACATTCATGACAACTACTACTTTTTTTGATCGGTTTCAATTCTGATTCCGACAACTATAAGATTCCACATCACCCCCGACACTTTGGCACAATTTCTAACCAATTTTACGGGTGTAATTTTGTCTCAATGTGTCTTGTACTTCATCAATTTTTCGATTAAAAACGATATGCGAAGCTATTCATTCAGACGTTCAAGCATAGTCTCCTTTAAACTATGTTCAGACCGACACTTTATCACACGATATCGGCTGTTGAATGGATTATCCCACTAATCCTAAAAATTTATCTAGATTTCGCCATACAAAAATGATTCAGATTTCCAGTGCTGGAAAATCAATGAAATGATTTGGAACTGATCCACGCTAAATCTCTCTGTGCGACTCTGATTTTGCGCAATCTACTTGTCAGCACTGGAAATCTGTTACATTATCACAGCTGATTTAGACACTACAAAGGGAAAAAAATGTAAACAACCAAATTTTTTTAAAGCAATGAATCTAATTTCACCTGAAAATCGACTTAACAAATGAAAAAATGCATCCACTATATTATTATATGGAAAGTATTTGAAAAAAAGACTGTTTTTATTTCAAAATACTATATGACAATATTTTCTTTTGATAAATATTAAGCGATGTGACTTCATGAATGACAATAACAGCTGTTTTTTGATCTTTATAACGGTAGTGAGAACACTTTTGGGTTATGAAATGCTTAAATATAATCTAATCGTTTAAATTTTCTGTCTGAACATAGTATTAAAAACAATTTATCAAAATATATTGACAGTACATTGGCTATATTTAAGCACTTACCACAAAGTAACACTATTCTTATATCCTATAGCAAAAGCGATGAGGGATATTAATATTGAAGCTGTGAAGCATTTCTGCATTGAGGAAATATCAGGCAATATAGTTTTACACGTGCGAACCCGTCGCTAAATTCTTTGGCTATTACTTCAACATCAATTATTACGCCTTCAACTGCAAGTGCGCTCAGACTTTTTCCGATTATTTTAAACATGGGTGCGCAGGAAAGTATTGGAGATGAGATAGACCGATGAAAACATATTAAAATATTAAAACCAACTTTCCACAGATATCACAATTTGTACTTCAATTATTAACTACACCTGCAAATAGTGCGGCGTCTCAACGTCTATTTTATAGGTAGTAAAAATATATATTTTTGTAAGAGAAGCCAAAGCAGAGATTTAAAGTGCCCATGCACGACACACGAGTGCGTTCGATCGGTATGTGTGCGCATGCGGTTTACTCGTACATGGGCTTGTGCGCGTACCGATCCATGTTTGTTTTTTACGATCGGTGTGCGCACATGTGTGTCGTGTATACCGTGTATAGCGTTGTGCGCACAAAATCTCATTTCTCTCGTGTCGCCGAACAGTGAAGATCGCGGACGAGCAGTGGCAAGTGTTAAGGGCGGAGCCTGCTTTAAAGGCTTCAAAAAATCGATTTTTTGGGGATTTTTTTGGGATGGAAAGAAATAATTGATTCAAGAGAAATTTCTAGGCATTATAGTTATATGTTTGAATAACTTTTACAAATTTTTTTGATACGAAATCTTGGATATTCTGCCTGTGGGAACCAATTGCCCGAAGCGTCTCGCATGTGCATTTTTCGGACGACGGGGAGGATGCAGGTCGCCATTTCTATCGGAAACAAAAAATTCAAAAAGATTCATATTTTTTAATAATTTATATTCTAGTTAAACTGAGAAAATTACAAAAAACAAGTGTAAATTTTTTAAATTTTTTTTAAAAATTGAAAGTGTTTTTGACCAAAAAAATTGTACTTTAGGTTGTTTAAAAATATGTGCAAACATGACTTTTCTTAATTTTTTTTAATTTATATAGAAGATAATTATATTGCCCTGATTAAATACGACGCTTAGTGTTTTTCTATCCTGCCCGCCAGTTAAGAATTGTAAAAATGAAAAACCGAGAAATCGCGCTTCGATTACTATTTCCCTTCTAGCTTCGACAATATTTCGAATTCCAATCATAACTTTGGGGAAATATTGTTACATAATTTTTAAAGAGATTTAAGCAAATAAAAATCTATTGTTTGAAGCTTCTAAAGCAGGCTCCCCCCTTAATAACGATTTCGTATCAGAATTTATTGATCTTATAAAAAATGAATTGGCAATTTGGCAAACGAAAAGTGACAAATATTAAATAAATTTGAGAAAACTAATAGTTGGAATAACTTATTAACGACGAAATACAAAGAAAAAGATAAAAGTGCTACATTAGAAATAAATTCGAACAAATGTTCCGCTTGCCTGTCGCACATGTTCACTGCGTGAAGAACGAACGCAAAATGGATGTGTGTCGAGTATTGGCGAAACACACAGATCGAACGCACATGTGTGTCGTGTATGGGCCCTATTAGCAGTATTCCGAACTCATAACCCAAACAATTGTGAGTATTTGCGTAATACAAGTTAAGCAGCTCACAAGCTAAAACTCTGTCTCTCTCATAATAGTAAGTGAGCAGTAATGACACTTGTAATCTTTCCGTGAATAATTTGCTTGCTTCATACTCAATTTTGCGCAAATAACTCAAAATTGTGTTTAACTCATTCATTGCAGATCACTGATTCGAATCACTTATGACTGATTCACATAGAACTCTTGCTTCACATTATGCTCTCGTATGAGTAAGCTTACATCGAAGCGAAAGACAGAAAGGCACTCTTAGGGTGCCCGGAGAGTGGACGCTTAAAGCCGAGCCGAGCGGAAATTCACGTGTTACGTAAATGGGAAAATGCGCTCGGCTCGACTTTAAGCGTCCACTCTGCGGGCACCCTTATCTTTTTACGCTTTGCCAAGCAACAGCCACCATTGTTATGAGAAGCGTTCATTGTGATATACCCGTTGCTTTGTTCAATTATTTGGTAAAGCATGAATTGGCATGAAGAGCGCGAAAAGTTGAATGTGAATGGGTCATTACATTAAATGAGTTTCGAGTCCCGGAACATTTTTTTTTATTAATGACATACATACATTCAGGCATTGTAGCAAGCCAATAACAATATTTAATTAGACCAGCCAAACAATCTAAGCCCCTAAAGGTTTCGTACACTCTATTCTAAATCTCTAAAGGTGGAAAAGTTACATTGTAACACAATATGTTAAAATATAATTAAATGGTCGTTATACCATCAGATTCTTTACAGTTGTAATATTTTCAGTTTAATTTTTCAATATCTTTAAATGAATAGTGAAGCCGAAATTATAAAAAAAAAGTCATGATATACTCTCACTGTCATCGGAGTATACTATAATATATACCTTTTTATAATCATACATAATTACTTATGTACATTAAGTTGCATATTCCTTTGTAGAGAACCTCCCACCTGTCACATAGGTTTTCACCAATTTGAAGCAAATAGATTTAGCAATACACTTCTTATTGTTATGATTACGACATACATTCAGTACACATTTACAATTTTTAGACAAATTAGTACAGACAATTATTACTACAATTATAATTTAACACACTACACACATCCTTAGCAGTACAACAAAGTAAATAAACGCGCTCTTATTTATTTTCTTATAGTACCTGGATGTTTAGTATTATTTTACCTAAATACTGTTAAGCTAAATGATTTGTATAATATAAACATTTATTTTACTTTATATTTCATATAAAATCAGTCGTTTTTGTGTTTTTACGATTATTTATGGTTATATGACCTTATATCTGCTACATTAATTTTTTTGTTCGTGATTATGCAATTCCATCTGTAACGGATGGGCAAAGAAATGGAAAGATCTAAATAGACTAAAGAAATACTTAAAAAACAGTACTAGTGAGTATCTTTGAGATTTGCAAATGTTTCGGCAAATTATATATTTGTATGTTTTACGATTTATGTTTACTTTTTTATCTGCAATAATAAGTATAAATGCACAAGGGCTTTTTAAAAAGACATTAAGAATTATTTCCTGTTGACTTAGTGCTTTTAGTTATAATTGAAAATTTTGATTTAGTATTTGTGTACGGTTAACCTGAACAAGAGTAGATGCATGGAATTGAAAAACAATACCAGCTACATAGAATTAAAAAAAAGTATCTATATATACATACATTGGTAAAATGTAACGCAGCTGAAAATTTAGTTCGATTAATAAACTTCAAACACTTTTGCCAATTATATTCTAAGAAACAAATGTACGCCACCGCATAAGAGAATATAGAAGAGACTAAAACATTTCATATCATGTTTCGTTGATCTGATAATTATAAACATTCCAAAGCTCTTGCACACGTACATTAAAAAAGTAATAGTTACATTATACAATTTTTCAATACAAATCTAGTAACGACTTTACTTCCTTAAATTGTTCAGCATACAGATAAATCCGAATAGTTATTTGTATTTTTGTTGGGATCCACACTGGTTTTTCAAATTATTGCTCGGTTGTCGTTGTGCTATTAAATGAAGCAAAAGCTTATCAAAGACCTGGTAAATGTGTTGTCTTTCTTTTCTCTTTTGTTGAATAAAATTGATTTCATAGACGTTTGTTTCGACAGAATTGAAGACATTTAACAAAATTATATCGAATACAAAAGTAAATTTCTAAACAGTATACATTTTTACTCTCCTGACATCATGTTATGAACTTGCTCCAATTTAAAGGCAAGTCTCTGTTTTTGTGAAAATTCATCTTCTTCTAATGTTACAGTTAATTGTTCATTATATTTTACAGCATAAGTATATAATTCGTGGAGGGCACAATTTGTATTGAACTCCGTTGTATGTAGCTGAAATAAAAAGTTTCAATATATTATTCCAGGTTATATATATATTACGTTGTCAAAAAAGTCTTGCGCGTAGTTCTAGTTTTATTCGTCGCATCGGCTCATGCTGTACCTTTTTGAAAAGCTCATTTCACGCGCTAAGACGTGTTTGATTGATTGTTGTTTCTCTTAAGTCGTTCGTGAGTTATAGCGTCGCAAACATGGAGCAAAATAAAGGGAAAATACGGCATATTTTACAGTACTACTACGAAAAAAGGCAAAAATGCATCTCAAGCCGCCAATAAAATTTGTGCAGTTTATGGACCCGATACAGTTTCCATTTCCACCGCATAACGATGGCTTCAACGTTATCGTGCTGGTGTAGAGGTGGTCGAAGACGCGCCACGCTCCGGAAGGCCTGTCGTCGAAAATTGCGATAAAATCGCTGAATTGGTCGAAAGAGACCGGCATAGTAGCAGCCGTAGCATCGGTCAAGAGCTGGGCATGAGTCATCAAACCGTTATAAACCATTTCAATAAATTCAACAAGTCATTCAATAAAAATACCGCAAGACTTTTTTGACTGCCTAATATATATATATATATATATATATATAATTCATACTCTCGATTCTTCGGCTAACATAGCATTCATGTCTTGATCGGAGATCGATGGCATTTCTCTTATATCACGATAATATCTTTCAACCCATTTGCGATATTCCGGTATATCTTTTGCGTACAACAATTTGGAGCTCGGAGAATCTTTACCTGTTTAAAATTTTGTACATTAATTTGATATAAAATGCCTTACGAAATTACCTAAGCGATGATCTGATGTTGAGCAAGAGTCCATAAACGTCTGTGCTACAACTGATAAGCAGGAATCAACTATATTTGATTTATGTATGTCAAACACAAAATTTGGATTTTTAATTAAATTAACCCAAAACCTAAAATAAAACTATTTTGTAAACAGAGAGCAAAGATGATCGAGAGAGATCCCACAGATATATTTACCTTAGTGGCAAACTATTACTTTTCCAAGTGTGCACAACTTCATGGTCTGTTATTCCATGAAGTAATGCTTGATCGTCCAAAAAGTCAAACATATATTTTATTGCTAGTGGCAGTGCGGAGCCTCGGTGTGCCGTACTAAAGATTGTCTCAAAAAGATCATCGACAAACTTCTGCAAAGTTCCTTTGGTTGCTAACAGACGTGTTAAATATATCTCCGATACCAGCTTATTGACACGTTCACCCTCTTTTTGTATATCGCTATCGTGGTGTTTTACCAAATGCCAAAATTTTATACCATTTTCATGTAAGTCATTATTTAGAGGACTACCAGCTCGGCTAAACGTTGGTGAGGAAGATGTATATTTCGATAAATTCAATGTTTCATATCTGTGGGAGAAACGCAAGGACCAAAACAGAATTTAATATGTTTGAAGAATATGAAAGAAATATTAATGTAGAACATAGGTAAATGTGCATAACTTTAAAAAATTATAAAATAAATATTATAATGTTAATATAACTCACTTGTGGCACTTTTCATTTCTGTCAGAAAGTATTGAAAAGTTGTAGTTTGAGCTTTGCTTGGGTACTAGGCTTAGTCCAGCGCCGTCAGGAACATTATAGTGTTGTAGTGTATTGATTTTTTTCCATTCACTTTCAGTTTTCGAAGTTGTATCTTCATCATATAAAATTACACGACCACTAGCTCCTGTACGCCATTCTAAGAAAATGAAAATATATGTTACAAGTGAAGGTTATATTGTTAATTTCGCCAGCAGTACCTAAATCTAAGTCATCTCTTCGCGGTCGTTGACTCCAGGGAATGTTACGATATATTGTGTCCAAGCACTTTTCCTTAACTTGACCAATTGTATCACAATCAAGGACCTTTACGGGTACATTTTCAGTATGTGTTGGCATCATATCAATACTATTGCAGAATATTGGCTGTTGTATAATACTAGCATATACCGTCATTGGGCGAAAATCGATAAGCTGACGTATAAGCTTTTCTTCACTTAGCGAGTAACGGGCCTCGTGTGTACACGCATCAACGGGTCCTTTGTCTACTTGACCTTTGACTGCCCTAAACAGCATATACAATGGTTCGCCAGCACATTCTTTTAAGAACTTATACAGCAAAAAGGTGAACCAAGCGCTAAGCATTTTTTCTGCCACACTTTCGGTACGACGCAACAGAAGTTTTGGATGACTTTTCCCTTCAATACATTTTTCAATCAAATCACCAAGCAACGTTTTTAGTATGTCTGTGCAATATTCCAGCTTTGATTGCAGTGTTACCATTATAAGAGAGGCGACGTTAACACGTTCACGCATGGAAAAATAACGATTCGATTCTAGTGTCCGAATAAAAAGTAATAAAAATGTTTTATTCATTATAAGTTGACCAAAAAGGCGCAATCCTTTTTCTTTGCGTAGTAATTCAGGACGTTCCCATTGTAGT
Organism: Bactrocera zonata; assembly: GCA_037783105.1. Lineage (NCBI taxonomy): Eukaryota > Metazoa > Arthropoda > Insecta > Diptera > Tephritidae > Bactrocera > Bactrocera zonata. Next base: position 1,079,876 of record JBAWJQ010006683.1, read on the forward strand.
ACAATATGATCTTCGTGATTTGGAAAAAGAATTTTCATAGCATATGTACGATAGTCCAAGAAAGGTATTCCCCCTGAAGTAAGATCACCTGTTAAATCTGTCATTTCAGTTTGAAGTTCGGCAAAAGCTTCTTTACATTCCGCCGCAACACGAAGCTCTAATATATCCATTTGCTCTTGCATGTTGCGCAAAACGCGATTTGATTCCGAAGTTTTCTTTTTGTATGCTACAAGAAATGCGACAAAAATCAAAAGAATCACCACTGTACCTGCTCCGATGCCTAACTGTACATTCTTGCTTAAGTCTTGCATTAAATTTGGTGATGCATAACTCAATATCCCGATGCGATATTGCAAAGAATGTCCTATACGTACAATTACTTCTGGTCCTGATTCATTGCCCGACTCTGTTGCTACTTCTGGTGGCGGACGGCATGTTAATTGTTGACGGGACAGTGATGTTATGTTACAAATACCTTTGCCAATTCGTACAATTACGTCCGATTCCTTACATGCGCGATCCAAATTTCGTCCATTAATTGTTAAATATTCACTTTTATAGTATTTTATATCCTCTTCGAAATTGTAATATAAAGGATTTGGATAAAGCTCAAAATGATTCTTTTGCTTACTAGAAAGATTTTGAACTCTCAAAACGTTGTCCATAATAAATCCATATTCTAGTAGTTCCGGATTATCTGCATCAAATATGTCATTGTCTGTTTCAATTACAGGAGAATAACATAACATATCCGTCGCCGATTGAACCTTACATTGGCTGTAAAATATTTCACTTTTATAATATACGTACATTCTTGGACTTTGAATATAGTTGAATTGAGTTCCGGTTACAGCGATTTCAATACCTCCTGCTGGTATACCACGGGGTACTTTTAGTTGGCTACTAGGACCTGACGACACTTGATCGATAGTGGGATCCAGAACATATTTAAAATTGTATTCGTTAAACTCCCGGGGTCCATTGTCAAATAGCATTTTGAGGCGACCTTCTATGATACCTGGTGAAGGTGCGGTCCGACATATAGCTTCCGTAACATCTACGCTAATTATTTCGCAACGCAGATGCTCGTTTATGAATGCTTGAATTCGGGATCCGGCATTCAAATATTTGCCCACTATCCTTAAGTGAGTACCACCAGAAACTGGACCATATTGTGGCGAAAAATGTGTAACTTTTGGATCAACAAATTCGTAATCCTCTTTAGATTCACCTCTATAATCCCCAATTTGTACAACAATGCGACCACTTCGATACAATTGAACACCAGGACTATCTACGTTGCAAACAATTTCCTTCGTATCAACATAGTATTCTGGAAAAGGCATGCAGCTGATACCGGCAATTCGTACGCCTGAATATATATCAGAGAAATTTTTTCCTAAATTAATACCGCGTATAGTAATGTTGGTCCCGCCTTCCCAGGGACCAGTTTTTGGATAAAATAAATGAATTTCGGGATTGGGGCAAGTTTCCATACGATTCAGCCAATCCGTTTTACCTTCATTATTTTTATTACATTGTTCTTCAACTTCACACGTATTTGTAGATGAACACCAACCACAATTATATTTTTCTGATAAAGCTAAACACATACCACAGCTATCAGCCATATCACGACATCTATATATCACAACTAAAAATAGAAAATGAAATATATTTTATATTATCAATTTTCACTTTAAAGCGAAAGAACTTTGATACATTTAAAACACAGAAGGCCCAAGCAACGCTTGTTCGCTTCTCTGAACAATGCAAACCAATGAAATGCCATGCAAAAAACAAGTTGCCAGAATTAAAAAACGAAATATTTTTCTCACATTTTCTGAAAGAGTAACATCTTAGAAATATTCTCCGAAAATAATTATATCGATAATTAGCGAAGGGTTCTCGGGCGGAACGTTCTAGAACAGGTATTTATTAGCAGCTGGAAGCGACTAATAAAATTAATTATAAAACTTTAAATTCGTTTTTCTCAAATTGTTTTTTGAACTGGTAACCAGTGTAGCTCGAGAACCATAGGGTAGATTTTAAACAAATTAAAATTTATATATTTTTTTTTTTAAATCAAGTCAAGTCGGAATTGCAATGATGCTATGATTATTGATATTGAAATAAAATAATTTACTGGTGTAAAAATTATTTTAAATTGTAAATTTGATGTCATTCGAAGTGAATTTTATTCTTGTTAGAAATACTACTTACCATGAATATCATGGGGATTATCGAGTGGCTTTGAGCCACCCCAGATAACAGCAAATGTTGCAGTTAAATTAGGAGAGCGGGAAGTGTATTGGAACTCCATATTGTCACAATATATAGTATCTCCCAATAATTGTGCGTTTAAACTAGTGACACGTCCTTCGATATTAAACTGGCATACAAAACGTGTTTGTACTATAAACTGCCCAATTATATGCACTTTAACTTTTATGGACTTACTAGTCCCAGCAGCAACAAGCATCTCACTACCTTCACCAGTAGCGTTTATAGTTGGACAAAATCCAGGACCTGAACGATAGCTAGGTCCAATGCGACTAACACCAGTAACAAGAATGTCATTGCGACAATTTTCAGCAGTGTCATGTGTACATCGATGAGCTTCCACACACCAATCGCAAGGAAATTCCGAAGATACACAGCGAGTACATGATGAATGTGTGCTACAATCAAAAAAAGTAAAATCGGTGGAGACAAGATCTGGTCCATCCTTAGTTCGTACGGATAGTTTGGCGGTGAAATGATGTTTTCCCTGTTCTATTTGTGGTAGCATATCTGTACGTGGAGTTGTGCAATTCACACCATTACGTTTTTTTGTAGCATTCGTAAAAAGTGCTTTTTCTTCAGTAGTAAATGCGCAAACAAGATTTTCTTTCAATTGCGGCAAATGGTCGATAATGAGTTCTAAAGTTCTTGCTGTAGTACGCTGAAGTTGATGTGGTACAACACTTGTAATTGTAGTGCATTTGCCCGTTTTATAACTAACCCAGTAGAGAGGGTCATTAGCATCATCTTGGCAGCTAGAACGTGGACTACATTTGTTTTCAAGCGAACACCATCCGCAATATGGATCGCGTGCACCCAAACACTCTCCACACGTTCTATAGTCGGAGCAATCATAAACCTTAACTTTAGCTACTTCATTAAGCGACATTACGTATATGAAAAGATTTCGGCTGTCAAAGTGCATATCTGGATTAATAGGAGAACCCACTCTTATTGGTATATCCGCGTACTCATTTGCGGTATCCACTGATTCAACAACTACTTTTTTTAAATGTCCATTTGCAGTGCCAATGAAAACAACCGTATAGCCACTAGTACTTGTAGCCGCAACTGCTGTGAGCCGAGTATCAAACTTCGCTACCGGTACAACGGCAATGGGTTGTTCACCTCCCAATGGCGAGTTCACGTCGAGTCCGCAAAAATCCTCGCCAATAGTTTGTAATTTCTATGAACAATTGTGAAATAATATTCGTTATTTGTCTGAAGTTATTTGATTACGAATTTAAGTTATTATAAATGATCTGAGAAACGAGACGAGTAGAAATCCGAGTGACTGTCTGTTCTTTCATATGTTTATGCAAGACAGAATTTGAGTAAAAACAAGATATCCTGATAAAACATTGCACAAGTCTTTCTTGAAAGAATTGGCAGGCAGTGTCATTGGATTATTGCCGGCCAACAAAATACCGCTAAGCGTAAACCTAAGTATACAAGAAAACACTGTGGTAAGAGACACTTGTAGTCTGAAATTCAAAAAAAAGTGAGTGTGGCCTGCCTCTAATAGGCACACATCACAAACCTCTTAAGCTAGATTAACCAAACTATCTGAGGACTTCCTTCGATGACTCCTCAAAAAATATGTGAAATCATACAGTAACCACGTCTACACCTCATATAACGGTTATGTTGAAAACTACTAAAGGTGCGATAACTCAATAAAATAAACGCCGTCAGAGTCAATAAACTTTACACTCGAAATGGCACGAAAAAGGCTTCAATTGGAGCCAGTATTAAAATTGGAACATGCACATAAAGTCCTTAGCTTTTACACATTTATGCTAAAGTGTGGGAATGCTCGAAATTGCATTGTAACCATGCAATACCACATATATGCTTATATTTCAACGTCCATCTGAGCCTTTCACTTTACAGTTTGTAGTAAACAATTGACCGAATACGTTGGCCTCGGTGCCAACTTTTGATCGAAAATATCGATAAAAGTCTGAGATATATTGTAAAAATCAGCCGAAAGCCTATGATGCTAGCGCTGCGTACTTTAGTTTATATAATAATTTATTTATTATGTAAGCTTTAATAAAATAAAAAAAAAAAAAAAAAAAAATATTGTAAAAATTCGAAAAGAATGTGTTCCTTATAATTATGTCTTGGACTAGGACAACACTTTCCTTAACCACATAAATCGTTCGATATGTGAGTTATCTTGCCAAACGTTTATTATCGTTTAAAACAAAAATCATTGGATGCTAACAGATTTACCATGGAAAAAAGCAGGTACGCTTGAATTTTGATTCTAATGCAATCAGTCCAAACCTTTTCCAACCACAATATATATAATATGTTGTCAAAATGTATTAATAAAAGTTATGAGGTTTATTTGAATAGAATTGTTCTAGACATTGGCCTAACCCTCATAACCCTAATACAATGATTTTCGATCCTCTCTGGTTGCTGCTTTCCACATCAATCTAAGAATGATTTTAAGTGAAAACAAATATACATCAAGTATTTTTACTAGCAACAACAATGCACATACTTACTAAATGCTCTCGAATTATAACTTTTAGAACTTATTAGAAAAATTTAAAAAATCAAAAACAAAAATTGTGCATAATACTTACAGTTGGAACACATAACATATTTGGTGATATAAAATCCAGACCGCGAGAGCCAACTCCATTAAAGCAAGATTTGATATTCTGCATAAATTTTCGCCGTATAGATTTTAACGAGTAAATGCATAAAGCTGAATTATCGGTAGATACATTTCCATCTCCAACACTAAATACCCCGAAGAGAACGTCATCTTGGACGGTTATGCCCAGACTTCCGGCTAAATCCATACTTGGCTTACCCAAGTAACCAGCCTGAACTAGATTATATTTAGTTCCACCAGTTATACAGTCAATTGGGATTTCTGTGTATGAATAGTAGTTTGAGTCTTCTTGGCAAATACGCACAATTTTCGTTATATACTCTTTCGGTGAAGAGTGATAATTGTGTTTCAATTGGGTCGTTAAAAAGTATGAAAATCTTTCAGAACTAAATCCATAAACGTAGTTTATTAAATAGCCTTCTCGGGCGTACGAATTTATAAAGGTTCTTGTGCCCGTTGTTACTGCTGATGATGCGATTTGAAACATTTTAGTTTTTTCGAGTGAGCGTGATGCTACAGCAGGAATCTCGCTACGATATGGAGAATTATTTGTGTACGTGACACCTACATACATGACGTTGGTGATAGACGGTTGCGGTGGCCCTGGCGCTATAAATGCTATAGTGGATGAGTTTGCATCATTCGCAACAACTGCATCTGGTACGTCCTGTTCGACAATGCTAATATTTTGCAAATTACGGACAGAGCACGTGCCTTGAAATAAAGATCCGCACGCAATTAAACGTGAGGTAGCACGATCGATCAGCAGCACCTTGTTATAATTATCCGTAGGCTTGCGTACGGCATGAGCTGGGCAATCTAAGACAGTGCATTCGACCGAGTCATTTTTTGGACCGGTTTTTACTGTTTCGTGTAATTCTAACTCCGGTGAAAGTTGATATAAATAATTAACACCACCCACAAATACTCGTCCCGTGAATGTGTCGACAACCAAATGATTCAACGGTGTATCAAAATTAATATTATTAGTTATTATGTTGCTATAGTTTTTGGCATCAACAGCACCTCCTTTTCCGCTATCGTCTCCATCACCGAATTGTGCTGAGGCAGATGAAGATGGTAAACTTCCGCCATTACTATCAGAAAGCGCAGATTTTAAGCTAGCAGATGTAAAACTGTCGATTATACCGTCGCTATTCTTCACAAGGTCCTGTTCATCGCTCAAAAGTTCTGTCTTGTGAATATGTACCGCATTTAATAAGGATCTGGCGTATAAAATATCTGTGCCGATGTGATTATTATCATTAATTCTACTACTACTTTTAATTTGGCTATTTTGGGTATTAATGCTTCTTATAGAGGTCACGTAATGTAGCATGAATGCCAGAAGGAACCAAATTATAACCCGCATGATTCATAACATCAAATCTAAAAAGAAATAATTAATACGAAAAATATAATATCTATATTATCTGCATTGCATCCCATTGAGTAATTTAATTTTATTAAAAGAATGTATTTTAACCATTTTATTGAATACGATTTACTACTACTGTTTACTGTTGCGGTGATCAGATATAATAAAGTTATAACCAAAATTCAAATCTCCTTACAATATAAATATTCAATTGGCTGCAAATTATTAAACAAAAAACGGATTTTTTTTTATTCTTGCTATATGCATTTTATTAATTTAAGAAATCGAACCTGAGTTCGGTAGTTCTTTTTCTGAGACTGTACTGTATTTTATAAAAAAAGTGGAGTATGCCTTACCTTTATAATTCTGAACAAAAAATGCTATTTATTTGAAGGTCACTCTCGAATGATGACATTCCAATATCACCATTTGAATTAATTTATTCTGTTTCGTTTACTGGTAATAACTAGTAATATATACATATGAACATAATACACACAACAAGCAGTTCTGAACGTGTAACGTTATAATATTCTGTGTACCCTGTGAAGACTAAAACAATACATTAAATATCACACATACTTTTATATTCTACTCTCCATGTCTGTAAACATACATAGAGGTGTGTACGCACCGTTTGACTTGACACGCGTAATCCAGGCTTTTCTTTATACCTATTCGCTGTATGCGCGCAGCATGCATTGTAATATTTTTATTTTTAGTTACTAATAAAACCTTACTCTAAAGCAACATCCTTAATAGGTTATGGGCCCAGATAGCATCATAGTTCAAATGAAAGTGAATTTGTGCAGTAACTCGTTTACATAAATTGCAATCGAATTAAGTTTTTATAAAATACTGAACTTATTCCGCGTCGGGTAATTGTATTCTTCTTCAAAATATGGCTTTGCAAATTGAGAAACTGAGTGAAGGAAATTACGATGTGTGGTCTCTGTCGATGCAGTGTTCTGATAACATTAGACCTGTGGGACGTCGTGTGTGGTCGTTTCATCAAGCCTGAATCAGAGACAGAATTAAGACAGTTGACCAAACTCGTTAGAAAGGCATTAGCTTGCATCATAGTAAACCTGCAACCTTCTCAAAGGCTGCATATTAAGCAGGGCTTAATTTCATCAGATGCATGGAAGAAGCTAAGTTCACCGGCCGGTCCAATACATTAAATACAGTTGTATCAAGGATTATTGCATCATAACATGCAGGAGAGCGATAATATACAACATGTTAATTCGTTCATGGAAATTACAAATAAATTAGCAAAGCTGGGCATAGACTTAGGCCACCCTGTAAGGGTGATTATATTGTTGTCTAGTCTGCCCAGATGTTTCGACTATTTCGTTGTTGCAATGCGAACTCGGGACAAGTTGCTTTCATTTGACGTTTTGCAATTAAAACTTCTAGATGAATCTCAGAGGCATAAGGTAAATGAAAAACAGACAGAGAATGCTGAAAAGGAGCATTTATAATACACATGAAGGATTCGAAAGGAAGAAACAAGTTACGGTTCTGTTAGCAGGCAATAAAAAAACGAGAAGTGCATGGTGTATTGATAGTGGTGCTACATCCCATTTGTGTCGCGAGTGTACATATTTTAGTGACTATAAGCTACATAAAGAGCAAGTACTGCTTGCCGACAACAGTTATATTCAAAGTGAAGGTCATGGTACCTGTGCATATAATCAAACTAGTTGAGGTGTTGTATATAAAGGAACTGCAGTGTGACTTCATGTCGGTGTCAAAGACAATAGAAAATGAACATAGAGTGAACTTTACAAAAACCAAAGCTCAAATAATTGAGAGTGATGGCACAGTTATACTCGAGGCAAAAAAAACGCTAATATTCGTTCACATTTGAAATTTCAGGTGGCTTCGTCGTATTTGTGGCACAATAATAATAATAATCTTAATAAGATGGTTAAAGAAAAAATGGGAAGTGAACGGTGGCAATGTGTGTGAGTGCACTTCAGTTGCAATCTAATGAATAGAAAGTCCATTGGTGGAGCACGGTATTTTGTGTCATTTGTTGATGAGCGCGCTAATGGAAAATTAATAGATCTGGCGCGTAGTATGCCATTGCATGCTATTCTTCCTGAGAGGTTTTGGGCAGAAGCGAATAAAACAGCCTCATTCTTGAGGAATCGTTCGGAGACATTAACACATCACAATATATTAATAAAAGAGGATATAATGGCGAATAAAACACCTAAAAAAAATTGTGCGACAACTGAGGGCCAGATTGTTGTACTCGAATGTGGCAATTCGGCAGATATATTTGAGTACTCTGACAAACTTCCAGAAGTAGAAAGAAGCCGTTACCGACGGCCTGCCGAGAACTGAAATACAACAAGATATGATTCGAGAATATGACCATCAAGGTGACCCTCGAGATACACAAGTGAAGGCTTTTGAGCGACCGAAGATTAGTACGTATAATCTTGATGTTGGACGTTCTTACACCTGATGACTTAGCAGTTCCAAAAAGTTTAAACGAGACATTGGACTCGCGCCACGGGACATGTGGAAAGCTTCGCTTTAGAAAGAGATGAATAGTCTACGGGAAAATAGAACTTGGCCTCTGGTAGATCTACCAAAAGGCGAGAAGTCAATTGCATGCGGGTGGGTGTTTGCCGTCAAGCGCGATATGAATGAGAGCGTCGAATGATTTAAGTCACGGTTGGTTGCTAAAGGGTGCATCCAACGTCGGGACATTAATTATTCGCCAGGTACACAATAAGAATGGTTATAGCTTTGGCAGTTGAGCGTGGAATGTTCATGCACCAAATGGACGTATCATCTGTATCTCAATCGTCACTTTGCTTTGTGTGGCTTGAAACAGATTGTACGCGAATGGAACGAAAAACTGAACGCCGCTCTATTGAAAAATGGTGTCCAGTGAACCATGTTTATATATTTATCCAAAGTTGAAGGCAATTTGGGCATTATTGTTGTATACGTTGATGATCTCATGATAGCAAATTTTGACAAGGACGACCTAAACAAGATCAAGATGCTCATCTCCAAAGAGTTCGATGTAGTCGATGCCTCGATATGGAAATCGAGAGAGACGGATAGACCGGAAGCATTAAAATCGGTAGAAAGCAGTACATTGAGGCACTTCTTAATGAATATACTATGCAAAACTGTAAACCAAATAGTGTACCGTTGGAAGCTGGCCATCAAGTTAATTGTGCGAACCAAATTAACTATTAGTCATTGATCGTGTCTCTATTATATCTGGGTTTGACGACTACACCAGACATACTGCAGTCTACAGCAAAGCTTGCGCAGATGTATACAGATCCCTACAAGGAGCACGAAGCAGCTGCTAAGCGTATCTTACTCTAATTGAAAGGTACATTAGTGCTTCAGCTCTATTATAAGAAGAATGGACAGAACATTCACTGTTACGCAGAAGCGGATTGAGCTGGCGATTCTACTGATTGCAAATAATTTACTGGTTGTGTCTTCCTCCCAGCAGGTGCTGTATTCATCTAGGAGTCTAAGAACTAAAGCATTGTTGTAGCCCTGAGTAGCACAGAAGCCGAGTACATTGCTTTATCCACGGTGGCAAAATAAGCAGTGTATATTAAGAAGCTGGTCGGCGAAATCGGATTTGGATCCATTGAAACGATACCGGTGTACAGCGATAATCAAAGTGCTTGTTTTTTCTTAAAATTTAAGAAAAAATAAAAATATCGGGAGGAATTAATGTATGGGTATATAGTAATATTTATTAACATTCAAGTAAAACAAATCAATAAATATAACAAAAAAATAATAATAATAATGAAAGCATAAGGCAGGCCAATTCAGCAATGGAATTGGCTGATTTTGAAGCCACATATCTTGACTTATGGCGGAGCGCATTATCCTGTTGGAAAACTGTGGAGGTTTATGCAGATAACTGTAAGTCTTCCAAAAACGGTACGAGATGGTTTTAAGCAAGTTCTGATATGTTACAGAGTCGGCGTGCCCTTTATCTGCACTATAGGACGAACAGCATGCTTCGTGAAACAACCCCACACCATAACACTTCGTCCGCCGAACATAACCATTTTTCTTGTATAATTTGGGCCCAATTATTTAAGGGGAGAGATACTTGTAGAATTTTAAAAAAATGTAAAAAAATGTTTCACTCTATTCAAACGAAAAACTATTCAAAAATATTTTCGATGAAATAGACCCTAGAACCATTGCACTTTGAGGCTCATTTTATCGAAACTAACTTTTTTCATACGGCCGTCAAAATTGCGAGCGAAAGATTTAACAGATTTAATTGAACTAAAGCGTATTTTATAAACAATTTTATACTCAAGTGCGTGATAGAGCGCCTTTCCGAGAAAAATGGCATTTTGACAGTTGTTTAACTATTTTGATGTCGAAAAAACGGGTAAAAATGGCATTTTTAACAAAATCTGGGCCTACATCTCCAATTTTTGGAAATTCCAAAAACCCTTCTACTACGTACCTTATAAAAGCTTTTAGATTAAATATCGTTGATATTTCTGCCATTTTATTTTTTTTACATAAAATAATTTTTAAGTTCGAATGATATGATGATATTGATATCATCGGCCTCAACACCCGCGCCGTTAGTTGTGCTTTCTCCAGACTGGACAAGGAAGCAAAACAAATGGGTCTGGCAGTGAACGAGGGCAAGACGAAATATCTCCTGTCATCAAACAAACAGTCGTCGCACTCGCAACTTGGCTCTCACGACGCTGTTGACAGTCATAACTTTGAAGTCGCATATAATTTCGTCTATCTTGGAACCCAAACACCACAAACAATGTCAGACTAGAAATCCAACGCAGGATAACTCTTGCCAACAGGTGCTACTTCGGACTGAGTAGGCAATTGAGAAGCAAAGTCCTCTCTCAATGAACAAAATCCAAACTTTCTTTCATAATTCCCGTTCTGCTATATGGTGCAGAGGCTTGGACGATGACAACAACGGATGAGTCGACGTTGCGAGTTTTCGAGAAAAAAGTTCTGCGAAAGTGTGCTCATTAAAATGTGAGGTTGAATTAAGCTTTTATGAAATAAAGGCATACTTCTTTGAAACCCACCCCATTTTACTGATTCGTGATTTGTAACGGCAAAATAACAACGTATTAATCTATATGTATATATAAAAATGAAACCCGTTTTCCGCTGCCACGGCATCGCGCGTGAATGGCTGGACCGATTTCACTAATTCTTTTTTTGTTCTATTTGTTATTATTAGAAGGTTCTTATGTAAGAAAAAATTACGAAAGTTGCCGGAAACCCCCTAAAAACAGCCCTTTTCTTATTCCCATACAAACGTTTTATTTTGTACATATGTATAAGTAAAATGACTGTTTATTTGTTAGTAACGCTAAGGCTCGAGAACGGCTCATGACATTTTCAGAAGTTATTCGATGTGGATCTGGAAAGGTTTAGAAATAAACAAACCTCATACTTTTCATTAGAAAAAGTCGAAAAACTGGAAATTTCCAAAAAGTAACTTTTTTCCATACATTTTTTTTTTTCTTTTGTTTTTCAATATTTTGATTTTTAAATTATTTGAATCGTTCAATTTCGGTTGCTTGCTTTTTTATTCCGTCTATTTAAAAGAAAAATTATTGAAAATTATTCAGTGAAAACTTTAGGTGTGTGTAAGACGAAGTGATCAATTACAGATTGAAATTTGTTACGAAGCCAATAAGAGGTCTCGCTAATATCGGTCAGCGTTCTTTTTGCCATCAACGTATGGTACACCAAGGTACATGAACGAGTACTCCCAGGATGCGATAACATACGTGTGGAACTATGGATCGCAGTCAATCAGTAAGTGATAATCACGATGTCACAGCACGACTTTTCTAACAACAGCTTCTATGTTTGATGGACTTTATCTTGAAGCAACGTATGTATGTATATATGGTACTCTGTTGAGTTGCAAACAAGAGGTTTGCCGCACGCACACATTCTTCTTTGGATGGTGGATGGTGGTTACACCAGATCAAATTTATAATTATACGAAGTAATGAAAACCAATATGGTTCATGGTCCTTGCGGACACCACAATCCCACTTCGTTTTGTTTGTCTGACAATACATGCACGAAACACTATACACGTGCTTTTCCTTCGGAAACGCAAACGTTAAATGATGGATATCCATTCTATCGTCGTAGCTTACCAGCCGAAAATAATAGAACATTTATCATTCAAGTTAGAGATGGCGAATATGGTTGTCTAATTCACATTCAAAACTCATGTCAATGTTGAATGTTGCAGTTTGGTGAAATCAATTAAATACGTTTGCAAATACGCCACCAAAGAAAGCAATATGGTGATTACTGGCCTTGAATGAGATGAGATCAGCAAGTATCAAATGGGTTGATACGTGAACTGCAATAAAGCAGCTCACTCACAATACAAAAACTCTAACAACCAACGAGATTATGCTCGCTTCAGCATGTTAAGGCGTGATTGCAAAACTTTAAGTATTGAATGCTACAGAAAATAGGTTGACAAAATAGAGAACATGGTTCAGTCTGACACAAGTGCGTTCTGGAAGTTCATCAAGGATAAGAAGCACAATAGTGTGAACATTCCATCCGAGATGTCAAGGCTCGATCAATCTGCTACCACTGGTGAATCAATCAGTAACCTGTTTGCCTCATACATCAAAACAACATTCACTGATGATAACAATAATGATCGAATTAACAAAAATACAGTGATCAATGTCCCGAAAACCAACCTCGATAATCTGGAAATCAAATGTGAAGACGTTCTCAAACAATTACTCAAGCTGAACCCTAACAAAGGTGCCGGACCTGACGGTATACCAAATGTTTTCCTTAGAAACTGCGCTACTGTGCTCTATGAGCCTATCACTCACATGTTCAATAGATCTTTGCAGCTTGGCACCTTCCCTAGCGCATGGAAGCTGTCGTATGTCAGACTAATCTTCAAAAGTGGCCAGAGAACTGATGTTTCCAACTACAGACCTATATGCATTCAATCAGCGTTGACAAAACCATTTGAAAAGCTGGTCATCACTCAACTTACTGCTGCATTTAAAGATATCATCACGACAAGACAGCAAGGATTTACGGGTGGCAGATCAACCACGTCCAATCTTTTCTCTTACACTAATTACCTTCTCAACACATTGAATAACAGTCTCAAGGTTCACTCCATATATACTGACTTTAGCAAAGCCTTTGATCGTGTAAATCACAGAATTCTTGTTTCTAAGCTTCAAGTCTACGGAGTCGACGGCAATGTCTTGGATTGGTTATATTCCTACCTGGTAAACAGATCTCTGCAAGTTAGAGTTGATGGATATTTGTCTGAGGAATATAAGGTTACATCTGGAGTGCCACAAAGGTCCCACCTAGGACCTCTGCTTTTCAACATCTTTGTCAATGATATTGGCAAGAATCTCCTGTCAGAATACCTGCTATACCCAGATGACCTTAAGATCTACAGAACCATCAGAAATGAGCTAGATGTCCAGCTGCTTCAAGATGACATTGACAAACTCTCGACCTGGTGTACTAATAACAAACTTTACCTTAACGCAAATAAATGCGCGGTAGTTTCGTACTCGCGCTCTCACAGCAATGTTGCCACCAGTTATAAACTAAACGGTCACAACCTGCAAGAAGTTCCCGACATCAAAGACCTGGGCATCATCATAGACAACAAACTCACTTACTCGAAGCATATAGACAAGATCACACTCCAAGCTTTCAAGGTTCTTGGATTAATCACGAGAACAGGCAAAGAGCTTCGCAATCCCTATACATTGATACGTCTATATCGCCAACTGGTTCTATCCATACTCCAGTACGGCACTGTAGTCTGGTCTCCTCACACTGATGTCTCAATCAACAGATTGGAGAAGGTCCAAAATAAATTCTGTAAGTCTGTATCCTTTCATACAACCTTGAGGTCGCAGGTACTCTCCACTGATGATATTCGTTCCTCACAACAGGATTGCTAACAATGTAAATTCAATTCACCAGAACATCGATTTCTATGGAGGCTCCCTCAGTTCATTCATCAATAATATAAAGGACAAACTCCTTCCATACCATTAATTTGATCACTGTAATACAATTGCCCTTATTAATATATATTTTTTTTTTCTCTTTTTTCTTTTACTTATAAAAGAAACTGTTGTATATTGCCGATTGGCGTTAATTTGTTAAATAAATAAATAAATAAATAAATAAATATTGACCAATATATACCATCTAAAGTAACTGAGAGTTTGAAAATCTGGTATTAGATATTAGTAAATAGGGATAGGATAGATCCCATTTTTTCTATTTGGTACTACTACACACTATTAAGAGAAAAGAGTGAGCAGCCAGCAACGCTTTTTATGCGTGTGGGCAGATGCCCCTCATATTCTGGAGGCCCGCTGCCTCTGTTGTTGTTGTTGTTAACGGTTACCTAGTCCCCGTTAGGATGGTGAGGGTTACTTGTGTTGTCGTCGAGGTCATCTAACGGTAGGCCCAGGAAACGTGCTGTTTCGACGGGGTCGGACCAAAGGGAGGAGGATGTTAGATGGGTAGGGTTTGTAGGGCATGCAAAGAGGTGGTCAGTGTCATGCGGAGACTCGTTGCATGCTGGACATACATTGGGTATGTCAGGGTCGATTCTGGATAAGTAGGAGTTTAACCTGCTACAATATCCGGAACGAAGTTGCGCAAGGGTCACTCGCGTTTCTCGCGGCAACTGGAGCTCCTCGTCTGCAATAGGTGGTGGTTTGACTCCAAGAACGCCATTCACGGGAAGGGAGTCGATGAAGGTGTTGATGGCTCCACTGTGAATGGCGGCCAGTGCCTGTCGATAGTTAGTTGCGTCCGAAGTCTGGTCGGCGTACTGTTCAATGTCGTCAACATAGTCGAGGAATGACCTCTTGATGCTCCTGGGAGGCGGTTCCGCGCCAAGCAGGTGGCTGCAAGGGTGATTCCTACGGAAACAACCCAGCAGGAACTGCCTGGAGAGGAGTTGATTATGCTCCTTTACAGGTAGCATACTTGTCTCACTGTGGAGGTGTTCAATGGGAGACATCAAGAGACATCCCGTCGTGGTCCGGAGTGCAGTATTTTGGCAGGTCTGGAGTTTCCCCATCTGCGTACCACTGCATCCAGGCGACCATATCGGCGCTGCGTAGTTGAGGACCGGCCGGCCGATTGCCTTGTAAGTTGCCAACAACGTTTCTTTGTCTTTTCCCCATGTGCTGCCAGCTAGCGACTTGAGGATTTTGTTGCGGCTCTGTACCTTGGCGATAATCGCGGTCGTATGGGGAGAGAAGGAGTATAGACTATCGAGAGTTACGCCTAAAATCTTAGGGTTATTGACAGTCGGGATTTTGACGCCATCGACCGCAATATTAAGTTCAAGTCTATACTCCTTCGTCCAGTTAGTAAATATGGTCGCTGTGGATTTGGTGGGTGAAAGTTGTAGGTTTCGTGCAGTGAGGAAACGAGAAAGGCCGGAGAGGTAGTAGTAGTTTCGAGATGTAGAAGTTAAACAGTAGCGGGGAGAGGACACCACCCTGCGGAACCCCCTGTTTAATTCTTCTCAGTTTAGATGTTTCGCCTCGAAATAGTACGGATGACTGACGACCGTTCAGATAGTTCATGGTCCACCTCTTTAGCCCTGGAGGGAGAGTGGTTTTTTCGATGTCCTGCAGTAGCGTTGTGTGATTGACCGTGTCAAAAGCTTTTGACAGGTCCAACGCTACGAGGATCGTTCTTTCGCAGGGTGGTTTCTGGTTGAGGCCACGAACTATCTGGGCGTTTATGACGCTAAGTGCTGTGGTGGTGCTGTGCACTTTACGGAATCCATGCTGGTGGCTGGCTAGGCTCAGGTGGTGAGTGAAGGTCGGGAGTAGCAAGGCTTCTAGTGTCTTCACTACTGGGGAGAGGAGAGTTATCGGACGATAGGACTCCCCTTTGTTGGCGGGTTTCCCAGGTTTCAGTAGTGGAACCACTCTTCCGACTTTCCACACATCGGGTATTTGAAGAGTGGTGAGCGACAGGTTGAAGACCTTGGTGAGATATTTTACTCCCGTCGAGCCTAGATGCTTTAACATTAGCATATTGATTCCGTCAGGGCCAATGGATTTGGACGATTTTGCCTTGTTGATGACACCCTGAACCTCCTCATCGGTGAAAGTAAGTGGCGCGCAGTTGTTTGGCATTTTGCGCAGCCGTCGGTTAACACATCTCTTAGCTTTGTCTACCGAAGGGTGCAGTGTAAACTGCCGGCTGAAATAGCTCGCGCACTTCTTCGGGTCCGTGGAGGCATGACCATTGAATTGGACTTCAACTCGGTCGTCATGTCTCCTCGGATTAGACAGAGCTTTGACAGTAGCCCAAAGCTTACTCACACCGGTGGAGAGGTTACAGGACTTCAGGTGCTCTATCCATTTCGTCCGCTTATGTTGATTTACCATGTGCCGAATCTCCAAATTGAGATCCCTTATTCGGGGATCCCCGGGATCGGCATGGCGTAAGGTGTCGCGCTCATTAGCTAGAACCGCTGCTTCGGCTGGGAAATTGGGGCGGATTTCCGCTAATCTTCCAGCCGGGATGAAGCGAGCGGTAGCTGCTGCGATCACCTTGCGGAATTGACGTTCGCCAACGCATACGTCCGTAGGAATGGGTAGAGCGTTGAAGGTGCTCTCAGTAAATTCCGTGAAGCCGACCCAATTAGCTTTTTTAAAGTTAAAGAAGGTACGGTTGTCCACGGAAACGAAATCGGGAGGCTTCTCGATCGAGATAATTATGGGCAGATGGTCTGAAGCGAGGGTTAGCATAGGTCGCCAGGTTATGCTGTTAATCAGACCACCACTAGCAATGGTGATATCTGGCGAGCTACTACAGGTGCCCATAACTCTGGTGGGGGCTTCGTCATTCATTGTGCAGAATGTCGAGCCGTCAATCTGTTCCGCCAGCTCCATCCCCCTACGATCATTTGACAGGCAGGAATGCCAAAGATCGTGGTGCGCGTTAAAGTCGCCTAGTACCATACGGTTTTCACCACGAAGTAGCGCACCTATATTCGGGTGATATCCTGTGGGGCAACATGTAACTGGGGGGATGTATATATTGAATATTTCGAGCTCGACATCGCCTGACCGGATAGCTATGCCCTGACATTCTAGGGTAGTATCCCTTGGGTCGATGTCTTCTTCGATTAGACGGTACTGCACGGTGTTGTGCAATATGAAAGCTAGGCCACCACCACTATCTCGCTCGCGATCTTTGCGTATAACGTTGAAACCTGCACAACTCAGAAGATCTGAGCGGCTGTTTAACTTGGTTTCTTGGACCGCAGCTATCGATACACGTTCCCGATTCATAAGTGCAACTATCTCCTCGATCTTGCTCTGGAGTCCGTTGCAGTTGAATTGGAGAAGTCTGGTTTGTCGCGGGTGTCCGTGGGTGATCCTGGGGGTGAGGGAGTGACGTGAAGGTGGTGTTTGTTGCAGCTGCAGAACCCGCAGGGGCGGTTGTCGCACTGGGGTGTTGGTCGGCGACGCCACTGTTGTGAGTTGCGGGGGCAGACTCCTGCAGCATGGGGCAACGTAGGAATCACTCCACTCACGTGTGGTGCGCAGGCCGGAACACGTTGGGAAGTGACACCAGCCAGCACAGGAATTGCACTTAACTGATGTGACGTTCCGACGTATGACGGCCTGACACACGGAACAGACTGTGCGAGGGACCAAGAGTTGCTGATTGGATCTCGCACGAGGATTGGAGCGGGATGAAGGTTGGGGGGGATAAGTCAGAGTGGGAGCTATGTTGCCTGTTTGAGCTCCTGACCGTTGAGGTCCTCAGATGGCCACTCTGGTTGAGTGGCGGCGCGGCGCGGGAACTATGTGCAGATTGCACAGCCGTGGAGGCTTGTGTCGCAGTATTGCGCAGGCAACATGGGGCCACGTAACGCGTGGTCCACTCCCTGTGGGTCTTAAGGCCTGAGCAGGTCTTAAGATGGCTCCATCCATTGCATGTGTTACACCTGACCGAGGTGGAATTTGGATGGAGCCTTTTTGCGCAGACGCAGCAGAAAAATTCCTCCGGGCCCGGGTTGGACTCGATGCCAGCACGAGTCAGGAGGATACGGAGCAACCCTGCTGCAAGGTGTTGCTCCAATGACGACAAACACAAATAATTACTCACCGATCCAAACGGGGTCAGATCGCCGAAATAACAGCCCTTGGTCGGATGAAATCCGAGTCAATTCCGGTGCGTAGAACCGGCTGTCTTGGGAATTGGCCCGCTGCCTCTCTCATGCACTGGTGCTACACAGCTCTCGTTAGATTAATTATGCTCTACGGTGCAGCATTAATGTGGACAAGCTAACAAAAATTCACCTAAGCATCCGATAGGTTCAGAGGCTGGCTGCCCATTGAATAGCGGGAGCTTTAAGAACAACTCCAACGGCGCCTCTTGAACGGGTACAAATTCTGCCACCAATAGCCCTCTATGCTGAAAACTGCCCAGCAAAATTGGCGTAACGGTATGTTAGTTACCCGCAAGGCTCTAAACATCTATAATGATGGCTCGAAAATGGACGATAGAGTTGGTGTGGGAATATATTGTCGAGAGTTAGGCTTAAGGCAATATGCTAAGTTGAGGTCTTTGCTATTGGGAAAGCAGCGCAGCTAGCCTGAAATGCACCTGCAGGCAATTCCAGAGTCAACATCTACGTAGACAATCAAGAAGTGTCTTGGGAAGGAGGGCAGCATTAGAAAGTGTTGCCAGAAAAAGCAACTTCACTTCTACTGGGTGTTAGGCCACAAAGGCATCGAGGGCAATGCAATAGTGGATGAGATTGCTAAGAATGTCCAGCTAACATCCATAAACGTGATCAGCATTGGGAAACCCATGTATTGTCTATGCGACGATGTCGACAGAAGCATGGTGAAGAGCTGTTAATTGGGAGATCTAGACCCGTTTAGATCGGTAACACTATGTTTAAGCTTGCAGCTGGGTTGCTCCGTATACTGTTGTTCAATCCAGACCTGGAGGAACTTTTCGGCTGCGTTTCCGCCACGAGGCTCCATCTAAACTACACCTCGGTCAAGTGCAATACATGCAATGGAGCCATCTTAAGACTTGCTCAGGCCTTAAGACTCACAGGAGGTAGACAACAAGTTACGTGGTCCCATGTTGCCAACGCACTGCTGCGACGTTATGCTCTACGGCTGTGCAACCTGCGTTGCCACTCCACTCGAGTGGTCAACAGAAAATCTCCACGGTCAATAGGCGGTGAAATAGACAGCATGACTCCAATCATGATCTGTCTGTCCTTCGATCTTCACCCCATTCTAAGCCTTTTGCGAGAACCACTCAGCAACTTCTGGTTCCTCGCACAGTGTGTTCCGTTTGTCAGACCGTCATACGTCGGAACGTTACATCAGTCAAGTCCCTCGCACAGTCTGTTCCGTGTGTCAGGACGTCATACGTCGGAACGTCACATCAGTTAAGTGCAATTCCTGTGCTGGCTGGTGTCACTTCCCGACGTGTTCCGGCCTGCGCACCACACGTGAGTGGAGTGTAACCTACGTTGCCCCATGCTGCAGGAGTCTGCCCCCGCAACTCACAACAGTGGCGTCACCGACCAACACCCCAGTGCGACAACCGCCCCTGCGGGTTCTGCAGCTGCAACAAACACCACCTACACGTCACTCCCTCACCCCCAGGATCACCCACGGACACCCGCGACAAACCAGACTTCTCCAATTCAACTGCAACGGACTCCAGAGCAAGATCGAGGAGATAGTTGCACTTATGAATCGGGAACGTGTATCGATAGCTGCGGTCCAAGAAACCAAGTTAAACAGCCGCTCAGATCTTCTGAGTTGTGCAGGTTTCAACGTTATACGTAAAGATCGCGAGCGAGATAGTGGTGGTGGCCTAGCTTTCATATTGCACAACACCGTGCAGTACCGTCTAATCGAAGAAGACATCGACCCAAGGGATACTACCCTAGAATGTCAGGGCATAGCTATCCGGTCAGGCGATGTCGAGCTCGAAATATTCAATATATACATCCCCCCAGTTACATGTTGTCCCACAGGATATCACCGGAATTTAGGTGCGCTACTTCGTGGTGAAAACCGTATGGTACTAGGCGACTTTAACGCGCACCACGATCTTTGGCATTCCTGCCTGTCAAATGATCGTAGGGGGATGGAGCTGGCGGAACAGATTGACGGCTCGACATTCTGCACAATGAATGACGAAGCCCCCACCAGAGTTATGGGCACCTGTAGTAGCTCGCCAGATATCACCATTGCTAGTGGTGGTCTGATTAACAGCATAACCTGGCGACCTATGCTAACCCTCGCTTCAGACCATCTGCCCATAATTATCTCGATCGAGAAGCCTCCCGATTTCGTTTCCGTGGACAACCGTACCTTCTTTAACTTTAAAAAAGCTAATTGAGTCGGCTTCACGGAATTTACTGAGAGCACCTTCAACGCTCTACCCATTCCTACGGACGTATGCGTTGGCGAACGTCAATTCCGCAAGGTGATCGCAGCAGCTACCGCTCGCTTCATCCCGGCTGGAAGATTAGCGGAAATCCGCCCCATTTTCCCAGCCGAAGCAGCGGTTCTAGCTAATGAGCGCGACACCTTACGCCATGCCGATCCCGGGGATCCCCGAATAAGGGATCTCAATTTGGAGATTCGGCACATGGTAAATCAACATAAGCGGACGAAATGGATAGAGCACCTGAAGTCCTGCAACCTCTCCACCGGTGTGAGTAAGCTTTGGGCTACTGTCAAAGCTCTGTCTAATCCGAGGAGACATGACGACCGAGTTGAAGTCCAATTCAATGGTCATGCCTCCACGGACCCGAAGAAGTGCGCGAGCTATTTCAGCCGGCAGTTTACACTGCACCCTTCGGTAGACAAAGCTAAGAGATGTGTTAACCGACGGCTGCGCAAAATGCCAAACAACTGCGCGCCACTTACTTTCACCGATGAGGAGGTTCAGGGTGTCATCAACAAGGCAAAATCGTCCAAATCCATTGGCCCTGACGGAATCAATATGCTAATGTTAAAGCATCTAGGCTCGACGGGAGTAAAATATCTCACCAAGGTCTTCAACCTGTCGCTCACCACTCTTCAAATACCCGATGTGTGGAAAGTCGGAAGAGTGGTTCCACTACTGAAACCTGGGAAACCCGCCAACAAAGGGGAGTCCTATCGTCCGATAACTCTCCTCTCCCCAGTAGTGAAGACACTAGAAGCCTTGCTACTCCCGACCTTCACTCACCACCTGAGCCTAGCCAGCCACCAGCATGGATTCCGTAAAGTGCACAGCACCACCACAGCACTTAGCGTCATAAACGCCCAGATAGTTCGTGGCCTCAACCAGAAACCACCCTGCGAAAGAACGATCCTCGTAGCGTTGGACCTGTCAAAAGCTTTTGACACGGTCAATCACACAACGCTACTGCAGGACATCGAAAAAACCACTCTCCCTCCAGGGCTAAAGAGGTGGACCATGAACTATCTGAACGGTCGTCAGTCATCCGTACTATTTCGAGGCGAAACATCTAAACTGAGAAGAATTAAACAGGGGGTTCCGCAGGGTGGTGTCCTCTCCCCGCTACTGTTTAACTTCTACATCTCGAAACTTCCTCAACCACCAGAGGGGTTTCCATAACCTCGTACGCAGATGACTGCACGATAATGACGTCGGGCAATGGAATCGATGGCATGTGTTCGAAGGTAAACAGCTACCTCTCCGACCTTTCTCGTTTCCTCACTGCACGAGACCTACAACTTTCACCCACCAAATCCACAGCGACCATATTTACTAACTGGACGAAGGAGTATAGACTTGAACTTAATATTGCGGTCGATGACGTCAAAATCCCGACTGTCAATAACCCTAAGATTTTAGGCGTAACTCTCGATAGTCTATACTCCTTCTCTCCCCATACGACCGCGATTATCGCCAAGGTACAGAGCCGCAACAAAATCCTCAAGTTGCTAGCCGGCAGCACATGGGGAAAAGACAAAGAAACGTTGTTGGCAACTTACAAGGCAATCGGCCGGCCGGTCCTCAACTACGCAGCGCCGATATGGTCGCCTGGATGCAGTGGTACGCAGATGAGGAAACTCCAGACCTGCCAAAATACTGCACTCCGGACCACGACGGGATGCCTCTTGATGTCTCCCATTGAACACCTCCACAGTGAGACAAGTATGCTACCTGTAAAGGAGCATAATCAACTCCTCTCCAGGCAGTTCCTGCTGGGTTGTTTCCGTAGGAATCACCCCTGCAGCCACCTGCTTGGCGCGGAACCGCCTCCCAGGAGCATCAAGAGGTCATTCCTCGACTATGTCGACGACATTGAACAGTACGCCGACCAGACTTCGGACGCAACTAACTATCGACAGGCACTGGCCGCCATTCACAGTGGAGCCATCAACACCTTCATCGACTCCCTTCCCGTGAATGGCGTTCTTGGAGTCAAACCACCACCTATTGCAGACGAGGAGCTCCAGTTGCCGCGAGAAACGCGAGTGACCCTTGCGCAACTTCGTTCCGGATATTGTAGCAGGTTAAACTCCTACTTATCCAGAATCGACCCTGACATACCCAATGTATGTCCAGCATGCAACGAGTCTCCGCATGACACTGACCACCTCTTTGCATGCCCTACAAACCCTACCCATCTAACACCCTCCTCCCTTTGGTCCGACCCCGTCGAAACAGCACGTTTCCTGGGCCTACCGTTAGATGACCTCGACGACAACACAAGTAACCCTCATCATCCTAACGGGGACTAGGTAACCGTTAACAACAACAACATCAGTCAAGTGCAATTCTTTTATTGGCTGGTGTCACTTACTAATGTGTTCCGGCCTGCGCACTACATATGAGTGGTATGTGGCCCCGTGCTACAGGAGTCCCCGCAACACTCATCAGCGGCGTTGCCAATTAAAACCCCAGTACGACAACTACGCAACAGGTACAGCAGGTATGCGTTCGATCAGGCTTACTTCTTAAAGAAGAACTACGCAAAAGTGCTTCAATTACCCGAGTATATGCTCGACCAGGGTTATTTTTTTGGAGTGCGGTCGAAGGCCGCCAACGCAGAAAGAAGTACTCCGTTTTTTGCTTTACCAGTGATTTTTTGGGACGCGGTTGCCAACCCTAAAAAAATACTACGCAAAAGTACTTCTTACTTACTTACTAGTACTTTTTAAAGGAGTATTAAGCAAAAGTATTTCAGTCACCTCGGATTTTTCCTCGCCCAGTGTTATTTTTTTAAAGTGAGTCCGAAGGCCGCCAACGCAGAAAGGAGTTCTACGCGAAAGTACTTCAGTCACCCGGGTATTGACTGAAAGAAGTACTATGCGAGAGTACTTCGGTCACCCCGGGTATTGGCTCAATCACGATTATTTTTTTAAAGGATAATTGACTTTACAAGTGTTATTTTTTTAGAGCGCGGCCAAAACGCTATAAATAAAGGCTGAAAATAAAAGTGAAATGTGAACTAATTTTGATGTTTAGAGTGTATTATATTTAAATATACAAAGTGAAAGAGTTTAGTGAAACATTGAGAAATACTTACTATGTGTTACTGATACAAATTTTTGAACTTTTAATCGAAAATATTTTAAAAAATATTAGTGTTAGCAACATTATTTTTGCATACTCCTCCTCTTTAGAAGCTCCCCTATCAGCACATACCCCATTTATACCAAAATACGTGTTTTTTACCCGATCGCCAAAGTAATCGGAATCGTGCCGTCGATTGAACTCGGTTGATTTCACTGGTGCACAGCCCGAATTCAACAGTATTGTTCCCCCAAACATTAATGCTTCTTAACCGCACGAAATGATTTTTCATTATTTTTTTGTAAACCAACACAAGTTGCTTCACCATAAATGCTTTATCTACTCAACCTATAGTTGTAATCTAACTAATAGAGATTATATACAGTAGCTAGAAAAAGTAAGTTATCAAAGGGATATATAAATCAGCGAAGTGAATAAAATTTTAAAGTTGTCATTATTCAAACAATATATATATTTTTTTTATTGAGACTACATTTCAAAGTATCTAACGAAAGTAATTTTAAAACAAAAAAAATAGTTTTTTGCTTTTATAAAAGGAAAACATAAACACATACAGTAAATTGTATGTAGAAAAAATAAGTTATCAAATTCTTTGATATCCACAATGTCTATAATTTCGAGTAGCTAGTTGACCCAATCATTGTTGCATGGAGTTGACATGCTTCGAACACTCATTTTGAGGAAAATTACTCCAAATTTATAGATGCAGTTCTTCAAATCAGTCAGGTTTTGGGGTTTCTCTTCAGCTATACGCATTTTAAGGATTGCCCAAGCATTTTCAACTGGTGACAAGTCAGGGCTTTGAGGACCTCTGCTAATGGTAGGCACCTTGCCGCGGTGCAGAGGCTTAGTCGCAAGGCATACTCGGCACACCCCAACCGGTGTGGATGGTGCTGACTAGCACCGTCCAGACAGAATGTCGAGCGCCGCATGCGTGCGGCAACCAAGGACTACCACCTCCTAATCCAGGGTGTCATGCGACCCGTGCCCACTGGATGATTTGCAGCCAGGAGGAACATTCGGCTGTATTCTAACGGAGCCTCCCCAACACCGGGCCGAATTGGGGTGTAACTGTGGCCTTACCGCACCAAGGGGCTCTGGCGTGGCGGACCTCCCAGTTTCCCATTATAACAAGCAGACCCGACAGCTCACCCAGTTGAGCCAAGGGTCGTACGAACTAGATGGATTCCTCAATAAAACAAAAAACTACTAACACTGGCGAACCGACACGGCAACGAATAAGGACAACGGCTACAAACTACGACAAGGCAATGGAGAAAGCAGGCGGCGCAGCGGTAGGCAGGGGTGGTCAAGGGGCTAAGCGTAAGTTTAGCTACCTTGATGCTCTCACGCCAGAAGAGCGGGCGCTGTTCGAGGAGCATGCCAGGGAGGACGATGACGACATGCCCTCTTGCAGCGGCGCCCGGCGCACAACAGCGACCACGACCGCGGATGCAGCCCAATGCACAACCAGGACCCCCCGTAATGGGCCAAGCCCCTCAGACTCTGGTGAGTCTCATCGGGAAGAGGCCGGCGGTACACGTAGGAGAAGGAGGCACAGGAGGGGAGGGCAGAGATTTCTCCCAACAGCAGACAAACCCGGTGGGTGTGATGACCCTCGAAGGAAGGCCATGAGCGGCGCCTGCCTCAAGTGGTACCTGCGGTATCTCCGGGACGGGATGACCCGTGGCGAGACGGCGTCTGTGTGTGCGCAGGGCATCCGGTCCATAGACCGTGGCCAAGTGCATCACTAACCGAAATGCGAGGTGACGGGAAGGCGGACACCTATGCACAGATCGCAAAGCGGAAGAGCGGACAGCTCACACCACAGGAGCCTCCCAGTTCCAAAAGGCTAAGGGACGGCAGCATTAGAGCGACAGGAGGCCAACCATCGGCACCGGCTCCTCCGCGGGTGGAGGAGGGGCGGCGCAGGTATGCGGATGCTGTCAAAGGCATCCGTATGGCTGTACTGCCTCAAAACTACCTGGCGGAGTCGTTGGAGTCGGAGCATCTTACGGTGCTCCAAAACCTCCTCTTGGAAGAAGTATTCAGAGGCGATGAATACGCGGCGTCCTTCCTTGGGGTAGAATTTAAAGGTGGCATGTTACAGGTGGACTGTATGGACTAGTTGTCCGCCAACTGGCTGCGGGAATTTGCCCCAAGGCTAGGAGGCTGGACAGGTCCCGTCCTCTCTGCAAAAAGGGCGGAGGACCTGCCGGTCATGCACAGGATGACAATGTTCCTCCCCCGCAGCGATGACAAGCCGTACGAGTTTGCTCTGGGCGTGGTTAAAAACCAAAACCGGGGCCTTACCATCGCGGCCTGGCGTGTAGTCAGCAGCCTGTTAGAGGGAAAAGGAGACCTACGAGGATGGAGATTGTACCTGTACATTGATGACGAATCGTACAGGTACGTCCGTGCTGCGAGCTTCCGCCTATTTTACAGGTTCAGCATGGTGGTCATGAGGCCGCACAAACCCGTGATCACAGGAAGCAAGGAGGCTGGGAAGGCTGCCACTCAGCCGAGAGGTAGCGGTTCCAAACAGGTCACAACGGTGGCAGACAAGATGGTGGAGAGGATGCAGGTGGACGAGGTGGCAAAACAACCGAGCGTCAGCAGGGCCGAGCAGACTATGCTTGTCGCAACCGCTGACGTCCCGGATGCCCAGGAAGCCGAGCTACCCTCCACCCAGGAACTCCTAGAGGGACTAGGTGACCATGTGGACAGCAGCGCGAACGGTGGTAAGGCTAGTGGAGTACTGTAAGAGGTACAGGCTGCCCCTCATTATAGGATGCGACGCGAACGCTCACCATGTGGAATGTGGGTTGCGAACCCACCTTTATAACTATAAGCAGGAGGGAGGTGCTGGACATCACCTTCAGCAACGAGCATGCAAATCGATGGGTCTCAAGGTGGAGGGTTTCAACGGAGCCCTCCCTGTCAGACCACAGAATTGTAACTTCCCCCAAGACGCAACCCTCGGAGGACTAACTGGAGTGCCATCAGGGTAAAGCTACAGGAGGAATTAAATAGGGAGAGGCAGACCGACGATAGCGTTAAGGGCCGGGGAATAGAGAGCAGAGTACTGGCACTGAACGGGTCCATCACTAATGCTTACAACGGTAGCTGCCCCCCACTAGCGCCCACAGTTAGGACGGCATTACCAAAACTATTCACTTCACGAAGAGGTTTAAGGTTACCCTTGGTAGCAAGAGTGAGTGGAACGACCCCACTCTTGAGCAAATCCTAAGGGATAGCACATTGAGGTGGTACACCGACGCACTAAGGGGTATTTGATGCAAAAAACCGGTCATAAGTGGTTTTACTAAACTTCGCCAAATGGTATTTACGCCGCATGTTTTACTATTTATAATAACCGCTCCAACCAGCGCACCCCTCCCCCGCCCGCTTTTTACCTCGCTCTCGCCACGGATCCAGTCGGAACCCAATCATTGAGTGTAACGCGTGTCTCTGTTCTCGGCGTTCTCGATTATTTACATAATTTCCCTTGGTTGATACGGCTGCGTGTGGAGATTTACTTGGAAATTCTTTATTGAATATGGAATTAAAAGGTATGTACTTATGATTAAGACGTATAACAGTCAATTTATTCTTAAATTTAAGCATTTAAACTGATGTTGTTAGTTGCCTTTGCAAGAATGTAGTATTTTAACAAAAAAAAGTATAACATTATTGTTTTTGATTATTTGTCGGGATTTGTCGCGCCAGAATTCTGGTACGGAAATGTAATTTGGACCTTCTTCTATCGGAAACAGAAGTAAAATTGTCCTCCAACCCACCCCATTTTTATAGGTATTTTTTTTAAAGTGCACGGTGTAATTCTATACAAAATAGAATGTTATAAGGTTTTTTTCACAGATTCTGCAGCAATGGTGAAAAATATCACCCGAATGGAATTATACGATATTATAAAGGAGTACAAAGAAAAAAAAATGGACGAAAAATTCACCTTTCTGGAAGATAGAATTGCTCAGTTGACGTCATGCCCAACAGAGGATAGAAATGTTTTGTCTCGTTCTTTGAGGCATTTCAAGACAGATTTTAAACAAAAATGGTCAGCAGATCGTAACACTGATGAGAGGTTCGTAAAAAATAACGTAGAACGGCTGAGAACATCATTAGAACTTCCTTCGTGGTCGCACAAGCCTGGTCGTCCAGTCAAAGAGTTTCGTGAATTAAGCGAAAGGAGTAAGCGGCGCAGAACTGTAGATTTACGGGTGACGATTCAAGTATATTTGTGAGCTCGATTGTTCCAGTGAGGTTGGTTGTTACCTTCAATGGTGAAACAACAAAAACCATTTGGCAAAACCCTACGCCTTCTTCGGTGAGATTCTGCAGGCCTATTAGAGCTCAATTTACTCACGAAACAAAAGATGTAACAAAACATGAAATAGAATACATCGAAAATCAAGCCAGAGATCTGGAAGGTATAAGAGACAATGAAACATCAGCGCACATCATTCATAAAATATTACTGACAATGGTAGACGGGAAAGTTTGTAACGCTGCAACGGATACAACCTCTACTATGCGATGTTATGTATGCGGTCAGACTTCAAAAGATTTTAATAAATTAAAAAAAGGTGTCATAAATCAAGAGGCTTTAAAGTTTGGCCTCTCAGTACTCCACGCCCGAATACGGTTTTTTGAGTTGTTGTTGCACTTAGCACATAAAGAACCCATAAAGAATTGGCAAGCCCGTACAGCAGAAGACAAAAAGATTATTAAGGAAACAAAAGAGACAATACAAAAATGTTTTAAAGATGAAATGGGTCTACTGGTTGATGTTCCTAAACCTGGTTTTGGAAACAGTAATGACGGGAATACATCTAGGAGATTTTTCGAAAATGGAGAATGCTCTTCTCGCATCACCGGCATCAACATCGTAGTAATCAAAAGATTTAAAGTTATTCTTGAAATAATATCAAAAGTTCATGAGACTGATCCTCAAAAATTTGATGATTATGCCCAAGACACGGCAAAATTGTATGTGGAAATGTACGGTATCCAATGTCGCCAACTGTCCACAAAATCCTGATACACGGAGCGCAGGTGCTGCAAGAGGCAATTCTTCCAATTGGACAATTATCCGAGGAGGCTGCTGAGGCCCGAAATAAACATATCAGAAAATATCGGGTAGATTTTGTCCGAAAGTTTTCGAGGATCGAGTGTAACAGAGATGTTTTGAACAGACTGCTTTTAACATCCGATCCACTTATCAGCTGCAATCGTCCAAAGAATAAGAAGAAACTCGTGCCATTTTCCGAGGAAGCAAAATCAATTTTAACAGCAACACCTAATCTCAATAGGTCAGACGAGAATACTGTCGAGGAAGAGGATTCTGATGTAATCAGCGAAGTAGATTATCCTGAAACCGATTAATTTTTTTTAAATTATATTATTTTATTTTCAGTTATTTTTTTTTTTCTCTCCTCCTACGAGATCAAGTCGCTACTAGTGCAAGAGTGTAGAGAACGGCTAAATAACCTAGCTGAAATGAACCAGGTGCACCTGATGTTGTTGTTGTTGTAGCGGCAGTATTCTGCTTGACAGTCCTTGACCGGATAAAGAATCCGGGTCCATTCCGGTTACGTAGACCCGACTGTCGTGGGAACCTGATCTGGGTGCCTGGTCACAGGGGCATAGCCGGCAATGAGCTGGCTGACGAGCTTGCTCGCTCTGCAGCCTCCTCCAGTATGGTTGGGCCCGAACCGTTCACCGGGGTGAGCCCTCATACTGTGAAGGAGCTGCTCCGCAAGGAAGAAAGAGTGTTTAGGGAAAGGCATTGGCAGCGAGCGCACGGTATGCGTCACGCCAAGCTGTTAGTTGGGGGATATAACCAGAAGAGGTTCAAATCGCTAAATCTCCCAAGAAACAAACTCAGGCTCCTGGTCGCATTCTACACTGGCCATTGCAGGCTGAAGGGGTATTTAGCTAACTTGGGCCTATCAGCTTGCGCTAACTGTCGGTTTTGCGACAGGGAGCCTGAAACCCCGGAGCACCTGCTAATCGTCTGCATCGCAGTCTGTAGGCGCAGGTCCAAGGCCCTTGGAACCATGTTTCCGGATAGGGATCACATCGCCTCGCTAGCACCCAGCGGGTTATTGGACTTCATCAATAATCTGGGGCTAAGCGAGACCCTGTGAGTTAGGAGAGGGCTTAATAGACCTAAGGTCGCAGTGCATTCCTCAATTACTTTCTTATCTCTTATCTTATCAGGGCTTTGAGGAGGCCATTTCAATATACTCACATTTTCATTTTGTAGATGTTCTGTGATGACTTTTGCTGTATGAATTGACGCATTGTCGTGTTGAAATCATAGCCGATTAGGCGGTGACCCTCGGGAATCCTTTAAAATATTTAAATAAACTGTAGCAGTAACTTTTCCTTCCAGGACTACAATATTGCCAGGGCCATTCGCAGATAAGCATCTCCAAACCATTAAGCCTTTTTCCACCGACTTAACAGTGGGTAGAGTGCACCTGTATGATAGTTTTTGTTTTGTTTTGTTCATGCATGTGGGAGTAACGAAGTCTGATCATCGATTCATCAGTCCAGAGCACTTTATGCCAAAAATTTTGAGGTATCAATATGTGCTCTTCATAAAATGTTTGTCGTTTTTTCCTATTCGGCTCATTTCGGTGCGGTAACTTTCTTGCAGCGCGGCCGTGAATATTGGCTTGGCGCAATTTATTGCGGACAGTGTGCACTGAGGGGCGTTCTTGTTTTCTTTTATAAGCTGTCCGCAAATTTTTGGAACTAATTTGAATGGATCAGAATTGGAAATATCCAAAATTCGTTGTAATTTTTGGGCGCCCTTGTCTCTTCTTCCTGATGACTCGATTTTCCTTGTTGTAGCTTGCAACAACTTTCCATACTGCGACTTGGCTTTTGTTAAAGTTTTCAGCAATATAACGCTGTGTGTGACCATCTTTATGCAAACTAATTATGGCAGAACGCTACTTATTCGTTAGATGTTTAAAATCCATCATTTTAAATTTTTTTTTTTTAATTCACTGTAAAAAAATCACCTCAATATTTCAAAAAATTAAATAAAAACAAAAACCAAAGTGTTGCTTACCAATTCAATTTCAAAATGTATAAAATAATTAATTCTTGCACCTTTAATGCTTTTTTGTAATTTATTTTTAAAATATAAAGTGAAAAACACCAATTACTGCACTTGATAACTTACTTTTTCCACGCTTTGTCAGTGAGTATTTCTATAAAATGCCACGCAAATTTTTTCCCAGACACGCGGTCGCCACTAAAATCATCAATTGCGATACTTTGATAACGGTACTTTTCAAAAATATATGCAAAAAAAACTACATTCGATAGCGAAAAAGTATAGAGCATTTAAAACAGCGCTGGATGCTTTGATAACTTACTTTTTCTAGCTACTGTAGATGGCATGAGTGGTACTACCTATGTAGCTGCCACAGTAAACGTGGACGGGTCCTCTAGTTAAATATAAATAAGAAAATTGCCATATGCATGGAAAGATTGGTTATACTCATTTTAATTTGAAATATAATTTATAAACACTTGTTTTTTTTAGAACTAAGATGGTTAAATAAATAAACTTCATTACATAGTTGCCGCTTACTTTTTTTTTAAAGCGAATTAGTTTTCTTTATTTTTTAGTTCTTTTGTAAAATATGATTGTAGATAATTTCGTCTATTTAGGAACCAGTATTAACACCACCAACATTGTCAGCGTGGAAATCCAACGCAGGATTACTCTTGCCAACAGGTGCTACTTCGGACTGAATAGGCAATTGAAAAGTAAAGTCCTCTCTCGACGAACAAAAACCAAACTCTATAAGTCCCGTCCTGCTTTGTGGTGCAGAGGCTTGGACGATGACAACAACCGACGAGTCGACGTTGCGAGTTTTCGAGAGAAAAACGTGCGTGCTGGCCACGGCGAATATCGCATTCGATGAAACGATGAGCTGTACGAGATATACGGCGACATTGACATAGTTCAGTGAATTAAAAGACAGCGGCTACACTGGCTAGGTCATATTGTCCGGATGGATGAAAACACTCCAGCTCTGAAAGTATTCGACGCAGTACCCGCCGCGGGAAGCAGAGGAAGACCTCCACTCCGTTGGAAGGACCAGGTGGAGAAGGACCTGGCTTCGCTTGGAATATCCAATTGGCGCCACGTAGCGAAGAGAAGAAACGACTGGCGCGCTGTTGTTGACTCGGCTATAATCGCGTAAGCGGTGTCTACGCCAGTAAAGAGGAAGAATAAGTAATTATTTACTTCCTATTATGCACTTTTTATGCACTTAGACTTCACTACATTGTTTCTACGTATTTATTTTTCAGTAGTTATTTAATTATTGTCTTAAAATAAGAATTTTGTATTTTACACAAATCTCATTCCATGCACAAATAACAAAAGTATTCCGTGTTGACAGACAATAAGTGTTGCTATAATTACACATTTATCAAACTAATAAAAATTAATAAAAAAAATAGGATTATACCCCAAATTCATAAATCATTGCCCCTTTTCTTTATATACATATATTATGATTTTTAATCGTTCAGGCCGCCAACGCCAAAAAGGGAGTTTTACTCAAAAAAAAAAAAAAAAAAAAAAAAAAACCTGATACACCTAGGTGTTGGATCAGCCAGGGTTATTATTTAGAAGCGCGCCCGAAGGCCGCGAATGCAAAAAGAATTGGGACGCGGATGGACTAATGTTTACCCCGGTGTGGGATCGGCCAGGGTTTTTTTAAGCGCGGCCGAAGGCTGCCATTGCACAAAGGAAATCCAAAAGTTATGTTAAATAGGGTATGTCACCCTCTTTACACTACATTTTCTATAACGGAGCTCTGCGAATGGTAGGCACCTTGTGGTGCAGGACATACTCGGCACCTCCAAACCGGTGTGGGTGGTGTTGACTTGCACTGCCCAGACAGATTGACGGCGCCTGCGTGCAGTAACCAAGAGCTACCACTTCCTAATCCAGGGTGTTATGGGACTCCCGCGCCCATTGGATGATTTGCAGCTAGGAGGTAAATTCGGCTGTATTCGAAAGGAGCCTTCCCAACACCGGGCCGACTTGGGAAGCAACTGTGGCCTTACCGCGCCAAATGGCTCTGGCGTGGCGGACCCTCTAGTTCCCCAAAAGATAAGCAGACCCGACAGCTCACCTCGTTGAGCCGAGGGTCGTAAGAAAAAGATGAACAACAAAAACACAAAAACAACAACCACAACAGCAACTCCGAACGAATCGACCGGGCAACAACAACGGACAACGAGCATGGAACATGACAAGGAGAAGGGAGCTGGCGCAGCTGCAGATGGGGGTGGTCAAGGAGCTAAGCGATGCTCTCTCGACAGAGGAGCGGGCGCTGTTCGAAGAGCATGCCAGGGAGGATGACGACGACATGCCCTCTTGCAGCGGCGTCCGACAGTCGAAAGCAACTGTGGCCGCGGTTGGAGCTCAAAGCACCACCAGGACCCCCAAAAGTGGGCTTAGCTCCTCAGGCTCAGAGGAGTCTTATCAAGCAGACACCGAGGGTGCGAGCAAGAGAAGAAGGCGCAGGAGGGGAGGGCAGCTTCCTCTCCCGGCTGCTGAGTGGGGCCAGCATCAAGTGGTACCTGCGGCACCTCCGGGAGGGGAAGACCCCCGAGGTGGCGGAAGCCCTGGCCAAGGAAAGAAGCACAGGCTCACTGATCAAATCAACTTGGTTTTTTAATTTCACTGATCCAGTGTTATGCGGTTCACCGCGAATAATATTTTTTTTTTTTTGGAACGTCTGCGAAGACTCTCTTTCACCAGCTCATTTTTTAATATTTTTCTATGAAACTTTCACAGAATATTCTTTAAATATCATATAATTATTCTATAATTATACAAAGAAATAAATATTAACTGTATTTAAAAAAAAAAAAATATTGAAAATACGCTTTTTTTCGGTCGAATTAACTTTACTACCCTTTCAAAGGCATCCGCATGCCTGTACTGCCTCTAAACTACCCGGGAGAGTCGGAGCAGATTACCAAGCTCCAGGGCCTGCTCATGGAAGAGGTATTCAGAGGTGATGAATACGCGGCGTCCTTCCTTGAGGTGAAATTCAGAGGTGGCATGTTGCAGGTGGACTGCATGCACGAGACGTCCGCCAATTGGTTGCGGGAGTTTGCCCCAAAGCTGGACAGGTCCCGTCCTCTGTGCAAAAAGGGCGGAGGACCTGCCGGTCATGCATAGCATGATGATATTCCTCCCCCGGTGCGGAGACAAGTCCTACGAGTGTGCTCTGGGTCTGGTTAAGAACCAGAACGGGGGCCTCAACATCCTGGCGTGTCGTCAGCAGCAAGGTCGAGGAAAAGGAGACCTGAAAGGATGGAGATTGTACCTGTACATTGACAAGGACTCGTACAGGTACGTCCGGCGAGCTTCCGCCTGTTTTACAGGTTCAGAACGGTGGTCATAAGGCCACGCAAGCCCGCGACCACCGGGATCAAAGAGGCGGGTAAGGCTGTCACTCAACAAAGCGAGGGCAATGTCAAACAGGCTACGACTGCGGCGGCCTCGGAGGTGGAGGGTATGCAGGTGGACGAGGTTGCGAAACAACCCAGCGCAAGCAGGGATGAGGAAGCTACGCCTTCCGCGACCTCGGATGTCCCAGTTGTCCAGAGAGCACAGCTCCACTCCACTCAGGGACTAGGAGACATGGACAGCCGCGGGGATGAGGACTTGCCCCTCATTCCCACGACTGCCGGTTCTACGTACCGGAATGGACTCGGATTTTATCCGACCAAAGGCAGTCCTTTCGGCGATCTAACCCCGTTTGGATCGGTAAGTGTTAATTTGTGTGTGTCGTCACTAGAGCAACGCCTTGCAGCAGGGTTGCTCCGTATCCTTCTGACTCGTGTTGGCATTGAGTCCAACCCGGGCCCGGAGGAATTTTTCTGCTGCGTATGCGCAAAACGGCTCCATCCAAACTCCACCTCGCTCAGGTGCAATACATGCAATGGATGGAGCCATCTTAAGACCCGTTCTGGCTTTAAGACTCATAGGGAGTGGACCACACGTTACGTGGCCCCTTGTTGCTTGCGCAATACTGCGACTCAAGCCTCTACGGCTGTGCAATCGCTCCAATCCTCGTGCGAGCTCCAACCAGCACCTCTTGGTCACTCGCACAGTCGGCTCCGTGTGTCAGACAGGCATACGTCGGAATATTACATCAGTTAAGTGCAATTCCTGCGCTGGCTGGTGTCATTTCCCGACGTGTTCCGGCCTGCGCACCACACGTGAGTGGAGTGTAACCTACGTTGCCCCATGCTGCAGGAGTCTGCCCCCGCAACTCACAATAGAGGCGTCGCCTACCAACACCCCAGCGCGACAACCGCCCATGTGGGTTCTGCAGCTGCAACAACCACCACCTATACGTCACTCCCCCAGGATCACCTACGGACACCCGCGACAAACTCGGCTACTTCAATTTAACTGCAACGGACTCCAGAGCAAGATCGAGGAAATAGTTGCACTAATGATTTGGGAACGTGTATCGATAGCTGCGGTCCAAGAAACCAAGCTCAACAGCCGCTCAGATCTTCTGAGTTGTGCCGGTTTCTCCGTCATACGTAAAGATCGCGAGCGAGATAGTGGTGGTGGCCTAGCATTCATATTGCATAACACCGTGCAATATCGTCTAATCGATGAAGATATCGACCCCAGGGATACTACCCTAGAATGTCAGGGTATACCTATCCGGTCAGACGATGTCGAGCTCGAAATATTCAATGTATACATCCCCCCAGTTACATGTTGCCCTACAGGATATCACCCAAATATAGGTGCGCTACTTCGTGGTGAAAACCGTTTGGTACTAGGCGCCTTTAACGCGCACCACGATCTTTGGCATTCCTGCCTGTCAAACGACCGTAGGGGGATGGAGCTGGCGGAACAGATTGACGATTCGACATTCTGCACAATAAATGACGAAGCTCCCAGCAGAGATATGGGCACCTGTAATAGCTCGCCTGATATTACCATTGCTAGCGGTGGTCTGATAAACAGCATAACCTGGCAACCTATGCTAACTCTCGCATCAGACCCTCTGCCTATAATTATCTCGATCGAGAAGCCTCCTGATTTTGTTTCTGTGGACAACCGTACCTTCATTAACTTTAACAAAGCAAATTGGGTCGGCTTCACCGAATTTACTGAGAGCACCTTCGACGCTCTACCCATTCCTACGGACGTATGCGTTGGCGAACGTCAATTCCGCAAGGTGATCGCAGCAGCCACCGCTCGCTTCATTCCGGCCGGAATTTCCCAGCCGAAGCAGCCGTTTTAGCTAAGAGCGCGACACCTTACGCTATGCCGATCCCGTTGATCCCCGAATAAGGGATCTCAATTTGGAGATTCGGCGTATGGTAAACCAGCATAAGCGGACGAAATGGATAGAGCACCTGAAGTCCTGCAACCTCTCCACCGGTGTGAGTAAGCTTTGGGCTACTGTCAAAGCTTTATCTAACCCGAAGAGACATGACGACCGAGTTGAAGTTCAATTCAATGGTCATGCCTCTTCGGACCCGAAGAAGTACGCGAGCTACTTTAGCCGGCAGTTTACACTGCACCCTTCGGTAGACAAAGCTAAACGATGTGTTAACCGACGGCTGTGCAAAATGCCAAACTAAGGCGCGCCACTTACCTTCACCGATGAGGAGGTTCAGGGTGTCATCAACAAGGCAAAATCTTCCAAATCCATTGGCCCTGATGGAATCAACATGCTAATGTTAAAGCATCTAGGCTCAACGGGAGTAAATTACCTCACCAAGGTCCTCAACCTGTCGCTGACCACTCTTCAAATACCCGATGTGTGGAAAGTCGGAAGAGTGGTCCCACTACTGAAACCTGGGAAACCCGCCAACAAAGGGGAATCTTATCGTCCGATAACTCTCCTCTTCCCAGTAGTGAAGACACTTGAGGGCCTTGCTACTTCCTACATTCACTCACCACCTGAGCCCAGCCAGCCACCAGCATGGATTCCGAAAAGTGCACAGCACCACCACAGCACTTAGCGTCATAAACGCCCAGATAGTTCGTGGCCACCCTGCGAAAGAACGATCCTCGTAGTGTTGGACCTGTCAAAAGCTTTTGACACGGTCTATCACACAGCGCTACTGCAGGACATTGAAAAAACCACTCTCCCTCCAGGGCTAAAGAGGTGGACCATGAACTATCTGAACGGTCGTCAGTCATCCGTACTATTTCGAGGTGTAACATCAAAACTGGATGGGGTCATGTGTAGAAGTTCACGCGAGTGAGGAAAGTTCTCTGATCGCCATTCACTTGGGAGTGGCCAGAAACGATTCTTTTACATATGACTCAAGCAGCTCACGACTTCCGGTCTTTGACCAAGTATCCTCTGGGTAGCCTAAGAACATCCGTTTGAAGGCGAGCTAAAGTGAGAAGGCGAAACATCCCCTGCATAGGGTTGTGCGCTGGGTTTGGGACCCGCCACGTAAAAAAACACCTCCAATGCAAAAGTTTAAACAGCCTCGGATGAGAGACCCCCCTTTTGATGACGACCATGGCAAACGAAATAAGTACTATGATTTGAGGGCGTGCACCTGGAATGTCCGGTCCCTTAATTGGGAAGGTGCCGCTGCCCAGCTGGTAGATGTCCTCGTAAAGATAAAGGCTGACATCACCGCCGTCCAAGAAATGCGATGGACGGGACAAGGACAGAGACGAGTAGGTCCTTGTGACATTTACTACAGTGGCCATATAAAGAAGCGCAAGTTTGGTGTTGGATTTGTGGTGGGAGAGAGACTCCGTCGCCGAGTACTTTCATTCACTCCGGAGAATGAACGTCTAGCCACAATCCGCATCAAAGCGAGGTTCTTCAACATATCGCTGATTTGCGCCCACGCCCCGACGGAAGAGAAGGACGATGTGACCAAAGATGCCTTTTATGAGTGCTTGGAGCGCACTTATGAGAGATGCCCCCGCCACGATGTCAAAATCGTGCTTGGCGACTTCAACGCCAGGGTGGGCAAAGAAGGTATCTTTGGCACTACGGTCGGTAAATTCAGCCTCCACGAGGAAACATCCCCAAATGGGTTGAGGCTGATCGACTTCGCCGGGGCCCGAAATATGGTTATCTGTAGTACTAGATTCCAGCATAAGAAGATACATCAAGCTACCTGGCTGTCTCCGGATCGAAAAACCACCAACCAGATCGATCATGTTGTGATAGACGGAAGACACGTCTCCAGTGTTTTAGATGTGCGTGCGCTCCGAGGTCCTAACATCGACTCGGACCACTATATTGTTGCAGCCAAGATTCGCACCCGCCTCTGTGCAGCAAAAAACGCACGCCAACAAACACAAGGAAGGTTCGACGTCGAGAAGCTGCAATCACAACAGACAGCCGAACGTTTTTCTACTCGGCTTGCACTCCTGCTCTCTGAGAGCACTCGTCAACAACTCGGTATAAGGGAACTGTGGGACGGCATTTCAAACTCCTTACGTACAGCTGCAACCGAAACCATTGGTTTTCGGAAAGCGCAAAAGAACAGCTGGTACGACGAGGAGTGCCGTGTTGCAGCGGAGAGAAAACAGGCTGCCTACCTCGCAACGTTACGATCGACCACAACACGTGCGGGATGGGATAGATACCGAGAGTTGAAGAGGGAAGCAAGACGCATTTGTAGACAGAAAAAGAAAGAGGCCGAAATGCGTGAGTACGAAGAGCTTGATAAGCTGGCCGACAGGGGTAATGCTCGAAAATTCTATGAAAAGATGCGTCGGCTTGCAGAAGGTTTCAAGACCGGAGCATACTCTTGTAGAACCCCCAAGGTGATCTAGCCACCGATGCCCAGAGCAT
This sequence comes from Bactrocera zonata, assembly GCA_037783105.1. Classification (NCBI taxonomy): domain Eukaryota; kingdom Metazoa; phylum Arthropoda; class Insecta; order Diptera; family Tephritidae; genus Bactrocera; species Bactrocera zonata. The sequence goes on from JBAWJQ010006683.1 coordinate 1,118,685, forward strand.
ACTTAAATTATGGAGGGAACACTTCTCCAGCCTGCTGAATGGCAGTGAACGCACAACTCCAGGAGAAGGCGAACCCGATTCACCAATCGATGACGATGGCACAGACGTTCCATTACCCGACCATGAAGAAGTTCGAATAGCAATTGCCCGCCTGAAGAACAACAAAGCGTCAGAGGCCGATGGATTGCCGGCCGAGCTATTCAAACACGGCGGCGAAGAACTGATAAGGAGCATGCATCAGCTTGTTTGTAAAGTATGGTCGGACGAAAGCATGCCCAACGATTGGAATTTAAATGTGCTATGAACAATCCATAAAATAGGAGACCCCACAATCTGCGTCAGCTATCGTGGGATTAGCCTCGTTAACATCGCATATAAGGTTCTATCGACCGTATTGTGTGAAAAATTAAAGCCCACCGTCAACAAACTGATTGGACCTTATCAGTGTGGCTTTAGACCTGGTAAATCAACAACCGACCAGATATTCACGATGCGCCAAATCTTGGAAAAGACCCGTGAAAGGAGAATCGACACACACCACCTCTTCGTCGATTTTAAAGCTGCTTTCGACAGCACGAAAAGGAGCTGCCTTTATGCCGCGATGTCTGAATTTGGTATCCCCGCAAAACTAATACGGCTGTGTAAGCTGACGTTGACCAACACGAAAAGCTCCATCAGAATCGGGAAGGACCTCTCCGAGCCGTTCGATACCAAACGAGGTTTCAGACAAGGCGATTCCCTATCGTGCGACTTTTTCAACCTGCTTCTGGAGAAAATAGTTCGAGCTGCAGAACTCAACAGGGAAGGTACCATCTTCTATAAGAGTGTGCAACTGCTGGCGTATGCCGATGATATTGATATCATCGGCCTCAACACCCGCGCCGTTAGTTCTGCTTTCTCCAGACTGGACAAGGAAGCAAAAGAAATGGGTCTGGCAGTGAACGAGGGCAAGACGAAATATCTCCTGTCATCAAACAAACAGTCGTCGCACTCGCGACTTGGCACTCACGTCACTGTTGACAGTCATAACTTTGAAGTTGTAGATAATTTCGTCTATCTTGGAACCAGCGTAAACACCACCAATAATGTCAGCCTAGAAATCCAACGCAGGATTACTCTTGCCAACAGGTGCTACTTTGGACTAAGTAGGCAATTGAGAAGCAAAGTCCTCTCTCGACAAACAAAAACCAAACTCTATAAGTCACTCATAATTCCCGTCCTGCTATATGGTGCAGAGGCTTGGACGATGTCAACAACGGATGAGTCGACTTTGCGAGTTTTCGAGAGAAAGGTTCTGCGAAAGATTTATGGTCCTTTGCGCGTTGGCCACGGCGAATATCGCATTCGATGGAACGATGAGCTGTACGAGATATACGACGACATTGACATAGTTCAGCGAATTAAAAGACAGCGGCTACGCTGGCTAGGTCATGTTTTCCGGATGGATGAAAACACTCCAGCTCTGAAAGTATTCGACGCAGTACCCGCCGCGGGAAGCAGAGGAAGAGGAAGACCTCCACTCCGTTGGAAGGACCAAGTGGAGAAGGACCTGGCTTCGCTTGGAATATCGGATTGGCGCCACGTAGCGAAGAGAAGAAACGACTGGCGCGCTGTTGTTGACTCGGCTATAATCGCGTAAGCGGTGTCTACGCCAGTAAAGAAGAAGAAGAACATCAAAACTGAGAAGAATTAATACAGGGGGTTCCGCAGGGTGGTGTTCTCTCCCCGTTACTGTTTAACTTCTATATCTCGAAACTTCCTCAACCACCAGAGGGGGTTTCCATAACCTCGTACGCCGATGACTGTACGATATTGACGTCGGGCAATGGAATCGATGGCATGCGTTCGAAGGTAAACAACTACCTCACCGACCTTTCTCGTTTCCTCACTGCACGGAACACTCTCCCCCACCAAATCCACAGCGACCATATTTACGAACTGGACGAAGAAGTATAGACTTGAACTTAAAATTGCAGTCGATGGCGTCAAAATTCCGACTGCCAATAACCCTAAGATTTTAGGTGTAACCCTCGATAGTCTTTGCTCCTTCTCTCCCCATACGACCGCGATTATCGCCAAGGTACAGAGCCGCAACAAAATCCTCAAGTCGCTAGCCGGCAGCACATGGGGAAAAGACAAAGAAACGTTGCTGGCAACATACAAGGCAATCGGCCGGCCGGTCCACAACTACCCAGCACCAATATGGTCGCCTGGATGCAGTAGCACGCAGATGAGGATATTACAGATCTGTCAAAATACTACACTCCGGACCGCGATGGGATGCCTTTTGATGTCTCCCATCGAACATCTACATAGTGAGACGTTTATGCTCCCAGTTAAGGAGCATAATGAACTCCTCTCCAGGCAGTTCCTGCTGGGATGTTTTCGCAGAAACCACCCCTGCAGCCACCTGCTTAGAGCGGAACCGCCTCCTAGGAGCATTAAAAGGTTTTTCCTGGACTACGTCGACGACATCGTACAGTACGCCGACCGGACTTCGGACGCAACGGACTTTCGACAGGCACTGTCCGCCATTCACAGTGAAGCCATCAACACCTTCACCGACTCCCTTCCCGTAAATGGCGTTCTTGGAGTCAAACCACCGCCTATAGCAGACGAAGAGCTCCAGCTGCCGCGAGAAACGCGAGTGACCCTAGCGCAATTTCGTTCTGAATACTGTAGCAGGTTAAACTCCTACTTATCCAGAATAGACCCTGACATACCTAATGTATGCCCTGCATGCAACGAGTCTCCGCATGACACTGACCACCTCTTTGCATGCCCTACAAACCCTACACATCTAACATTCTCCTCGCTCTGGTCCGACCGCGTCGAAACAGCACGTTTCCTGGGCCTACCGTTAGATGACGTCCACGACAACACATATGACACTTACCACCGTAACGGGGATTAATATCCCGTTAAAACAACAACAACAGCAGGACTTGCCCCTCCTCAAACCACTATTATAGTGGCCGTCGACATGGAAGTCGCCCAGGTAAACCTGCATCACGAAGCGACAGCTTCGGCTGTCATAACGAGCAGGTTCACAACGGAAAAATTAAGCATCCTGCTGATCCAAGAGCCTTGGGTCTACAAAGGAGAGGTCAAAGGCCTCAAGACAGATTACAACAAGGCTCTAGCGAGCGACCTAGAACCTGTATATTAGTTAGGAGTAATATTGAATTTTTCTGTATTTCAGCGTTCCTGAAAGGCCAGGGACTGTGAAGGCAAGGACTTCGTTCTGGCACCAGCCTACATCCCTGGGGAGGCATCTATAGCACACGCAGAACAGGTGGAAAGGCTGGTGGAGTACTGCAAGTGGTAAAGGCTGCCCCTTATTATCGGCTGCGGCACGAACGCCCACCACGTGGAATGGGGCAGTACGGACTACAACACGAGGGGTGAGTCTCTATTAGAAAATGTACTAGGTAATAACTTAGCAATAGGGAATATGGGGTGCGAATCCACCTTCATAACGATAAGCAGGAGGGAAGTGCTTGACATCACCTTCAGCAACGAGCCTGCAAGCGGTTGAGTCTCACGACGGAGGGTCTCACCGAAGCCCTCCCTGTCAAACCACAGTGTAGTAAGGTTCGCGTTGAAGGTAGAGGTCAAAGAACTCCCCCCTACACGTAACCCTCGGAGAGCAAACTGGAGCGCCTTCAGGGAGAGGCTAAGTGAAGAATTGAGTAGGGAGGGCAGACTGACAATAGCGTTACGGGCCCGGGAATGGAGAGTAGGTTATCTGCGCTGAACGGGTCCGTCATTGACGTTTACAATGACAGCTGCCCCCTGAGAGTGCCCACAGCCATGCGCAACTGTCCCTGGTGGTCAAGGAATCTATTCCGGAAGGCCAGTGTCTACGCGTAATTGAACACAGGCCATCATGCTCTGACTGGGTAATCGCGAAACAATTATTCACCGCGGACACGATCAAGTGGGCAATGGCCTCGTTTGAGAAATTCAAGTCTCCGGAAGTGGACGGCATTTTACAACAGGGTGAGCAGATTCTGCTGCCACACCTGGTTCGGCTGCTGAGGGAGAGCCTCGCAATGGCGTACATCCCTGAGTTATGGAGAACGACTGAGGTGATCTTCATACCCAAAGTAGGAAGGAAGGACTATTCTCTGGCCAAATCATTCACGCCAATTAGCCTAACTTCTTTCCAATAAAAACTATGGAAATGACTATAGACTATGAAATAAGGTCGAATTACAAAGAGGGAAGATCCACCAATACGCCTCTGTACCAGTTAACCACTGAGATAGAGTTCACTAGAGTGGGGAAGTGATGCTATATGCCTTCTTGGACATCGAAGGTGCCTTTGACAACACATCTCACAGGAGTGTAGCCAGGGCACTGGAGAGGAGTGCGGCAGCACCGGTGCGTAGATGAATAGAGGCCGTACTGCGCACCAGAATTGCTGAGACTACAGGGGGAGGTACAAGGATTCGTCTTGGCACAACAGGAGGCTGCCCACAGGGAGGTGTGCTATCACTACTGCTAAGGAGACTTGTCGTGGACGACCTGTTAGCACTGCTAACTGACAATGGGATCTGCTGCCAAGGGTATGCGGACGACATTGTAATTATAGCCAGAGGTAAATTTGAGGACACTCTCTGCGACCTGGTACAACGAAGTCTAAACCTGGCAAAGGGGTGGTGTAGAGGAGTTGAACTGAATATCAACCCCTCAAAGACGACCGCAGTCCCGTTTACGAGACGCAGGTCCCTACCCAGTCTCAGCAATCTCACACTTGGGAGTAGAGAGGTCGAGATGACTAGTAAGGTCAAATATCTTGGCCTCAAGCTGGATTGAACTTTGCGGTGGAAGCGGCATGTGAACCAGACCTTGGTCAAGGCAACAAAAGCATTAATGGTGTGCAATCGGCTGGCGGGAAAATCCTGGGGCTGTAAGCCTAGGATCGTTAGGTGGTTGTACACCATGATTGTGCGACCGACAATCACGTACGAGGCGGTGTCCTGGGCCTCAATAGCGTCGTAGGAACCCAATTATCGAAGCTGCAGCGGCTAGCCTGTGTATGCATGACGTGCGCAATGCGCACTTGCCCAACGGCAGCTCTGGAGGTCCTGATGGAACTCACACCGCTTCATTTGGTGATCGGTCAAGTAGCGTCGTAGGAACCCAATTATCGAAGCTGCAGCGGCTAGCCTGTGTATGCATGACGTGCGCAATGCTTCATTTGGTGATCGGTCAAGTAGCCAAGCACTCACTTCTACAAATAGCAGCAGAGGGGTGTGGCAAAGGCAAGGTAATGTGGTCCCAGAGGATGGAGGTGATAAGTGGCAATATTTCAATAGCCCTCCTCCCGAAAGACAGCATTACCAAAACAATTAACTTCACGAAGAAGTTTAAGGTTACCCTCGGCAACAAGAATGAGTGGAACGACTCCAGTCTTGAGCTAATGCTGAGGGAAAGCACGTTAAAGTGGTACACCGACGGCTCGAAAATGTTAGAGGGGATTGGGGCAGGGATCGCGGGTCCACGCACCAAACTCTCTATACCGATGGGTAGCTTTCCGAGCATTTTTCAGGCAGAGGTCTTTGCCATAAGTCGATGTATAGAGACCCCTGGGTGGGTCCCCATCCCTTAAAGGAGCTGCTCCGTAAGGAAGAAGGAATGAGCAGGGAAAGGCATTGACAACGAGCGCATGGTATGCGACATGCCAAGTTGCAAATTGGGCGTTACAACCAGAATAGGTTTAAATCGATAATTAACCTCCCAAGGGATAAACTCAGGCTACTGGTCGCATTTTACACCGGCCACTGCAAGTTGAATAGGCATTTATTTTACATGGGCATATCCTCTTGCGCCAACTGCCGGTTTTGCGACAGGGAGCTTGAAACTCCGGAACACCTGCTAATCGGCTGTATAGCAGTCTGTAGACGCAGGTTGAAGGCCCTTGGATCCATGTTTCCGGATAGGGATCACATCGCCTCACTAGTACCCAGCAGGATATTGGACTTTATCAATATGCTGGGAAAGGATTTAGTATACCGTCTCAGAATTTCGGAAATAAAATGAGTATGGTCGGATAGAGGAGACACTCTAGATCAAGAATATATATAGTAATAGCCGCAGGAAGCTTATAGTTTTCGAGATATTCGCGTTTAAAGTTGAAAGTTGCTCTTCTATATCCACCAGCACTTCACTAATTCGCTTGTACACATTTATTTAACATTATATAGTGCAAAAACAGTTTTAATTAATTTCATTTCATTTCATTTATTTAACGCCAATCGGCACTATACATCTAATAACAATTATAATTCTAAATAAGACAACAGGCTTAAACATATAAAATTAGGAATTAAACACGTAACCTAGTTGGTATGCTAGTATTTTAATAAAGCTTTTTTAACGATCTTTGAGGTTCTGTAGAGATCCGCTGAAGAAGTTGATGTCACCGTGCAGAGAGTTTACCAATCTACAGATTCTTTCCTTTGGGCCATTGATTACATAGTTTTTGTTCGATCATTTGGTACGATTTCAAAGTCTGCAAGGATTTCTGGGGCATCAATTAATCCATTGAGGATTTTGAATAAGAAGATGAGGTCTGCTACCTGCCGTCGAGATTTCAGGTCATTTATTTTCAATATTCTTCGGACGTTTCTGTGTCTATTACGAAATAGCAGCGCTTTGCAGAACTTGTGCTGGATTCTCTCTACCCTGTTGATCCTTGAGTCCGTGAACGGGGACCAAATCACTGTTCCATATTCTAAAATAGGTAGCACTAATGCTGAGAATAGACAGGTTAACGAGCAATTGTTCTCAAATTCCCTACACATCTGACTAATCAACCCTAATACTTTGTATGCCTGCGAAGTAGTTTTATCGATGTGTTTCTTGAAATTTAGTCTTCTGTCAATAGTTATACCCAGGTCTCTGATGTCTTCAACTTCCGTGAGTCTTTGGTCGTTCAACGTGTAGGTTAAAGGTACCTGCGTATGCGTACGGGTGAAGGACATCACTGCGCATTTTTTCACATTCAAAACAAGTTTATTTATTTTACACCAGTTATACAGCTCATCTACATCGTTTTGTAAGATGTGAATATCAGAAACGGTGAAAATTCTACGAAAAATTTTTAAATCGTTTAATAAGTACTCAGACTGCAGTTTCCTCCCAATGTCATTCACAAATATGTTGAAGAGTATGGGTCCAAGGTGGGATCCCTGGGGAACACCAGATGGGACATCATACTCATCTGAAATGTGTCCACCGATTCTTACTTGCAACCTTCTTCCTATTAGGCACGATCTGATCCAGCGTAGTGCATTGCAATTCATTCCATAATTTTTTAGCTTCACCATAAGAGTCTCATGGTCCACTTTGTCGAATGCCTTGCTAAAGTCCGTATATATTGAATGAACTGGAATACCACTGTCCATGGCCTTCAAGATGTAGTTGACATAGGTATATAAGTTTGTTGTAGTGGATCTGCCACCAACAAATCCGTGCTGCTTAGGAGAAATGATATTTCTGAATGATGATATCAACTGAGGCAGGACAATTTTCTCAAACAGTTTTGCTAATGCAGATTGGATACATACAGGTCTATAATTGGTGACGTCAGATCTTGGGCCGTTTTTGTGGATGGGACTGATGAACGACGATTTCCACGCGTGATAGGTTCAGAGCCCGACAGCACAGTTGCGTAGAAATATATTAGGCAGACCATCAGGTCCTGCTCCTTTTTTGGATCCATGGCCAACAGCTGCTTAAAAACTTCATTGAAGTTAGCGTCAAATTGACTTAGCTCCACATTTCCTACAATGTCAGCAGATTGATGATGACCAACTCCGCAGGGGCTCATTGTATAGGTGTCTTTGAAGTAAGATGCGAAGATATTACTAATCTCCGCACCCGAATGAGCCGTTAGATCATTCCATGTCATGGTAGCTGGGACTCCCATGTCGGTACTCCTTTTGTTTTTGACAAACCTCCAGAATTAATTTTTGTCTGAAGAGACTAAATTTTCCACTTTATTAATGTATGACTTGTAACATATTGCACCTAATTTCTTGCATTCGAGTCTCAGTTGGCTAAAACACCAATAATTTGACTTAGTTTTATTCCTCCTATACCTGATATGTGCAGATTTCTTCAATTTAATTTTTTAATAAGTTCTTTAGAGAACCAGCAGGGAAATTTACTTGGTTTCCTCGAATATACAGGGACGAACTGAGAAATACCTTCTTGTACTTTATTATAAAACCAACTAACCTTATCATCCACTTCTTTTATTTTGTATAGCTCAATCCAGTTAGATCTTAAAAAGAAAGCATTAAGACTCACATAGTCGGCGTTCTTGAACGAATAGGAAAGATAATTTGGTATTAGGCTAGGCTAAAAATCCAAGGAGATCTCCAGAGGCGGGTGATATTTATCCACAGTCGTGAAAGCAAGAGCTTCGTTGATTGAGAGATCCAAATTACTGAAACATAAATCCAACAGTTTATTATTTTTATTTAAGATGTTATTGAATTGTTAACACTCAATAAGGGCAGTGGTATCGTACAGCAGCTTCTCGCAATCAAAGCGCGGTGTACTGCTGGGCAAATTGTAGCCCCCCACTATCATGATCCTTGAATCCGGAAATTTTTCTCTCAAATGTATTAATGTTTCAGTATGGGCATAGTATATCTCATAATTAGATTGTGGTGGTATATATACGCACCCGATGATGATACAAGTATTATCACCTTTGATCCTTATGAAGATCTGTTCTAGGTTATTGTTCCCAATGGATATAAGCTCAGCTTTAATTATTCGTTTAAAACCAATCAGGACACCACCTCCTCTCTCGCATCCTGTCGAAGTATCCCTGTCCTTCCTTAGTGTGATATAGGAGCTATCGATGAATTCGTTATTTTGAATAGATGAGTAAAGCCAGGTCTCTGTGATACATATTACGTCGTGCGAACTACTTGCTGATGAGGTTAGGAACTCGCTCAGTTTTGTCCTTAGACCGCGCGTATTCTGGTAGAATACTTGTAGCTGCTCTAGATTTCCTTTCCTCGACGACTTGGCGAAAGTTTGTGTTAACAATTCTAGGCGTGCCATTCACGTATTTAATGGTTTTGTTTTTCACACCACTGTCATTCAGCAATCTAAGTTTCTCCCTCAGTGATTGCAAATGTGACTGCTGAGCCGGAGTGAGATCTGACTTGAAAGAGACTCGTGTGTCAGGATCAGGTTTGGATCTTAGTATACTTCTGGCATAAGTGACAGACTGGACGCCCTAGCCTGCGTAGCTTGAACGATTTCATATTGTCATGGAGCTCTTCAGGAATGACTGACGATAACCGTGCTCTATCTTCTTCTAGACGTACTTTACCGTCTACCGCCTTGGGTTCGGTAATATTAAATGCGATCACGTTGGCTTCCCGCTTCTTACGCTCATTGATCTCCGTAATAACCTCCTCTGGAAGTGAAGAGAATGAACTTAATTTGTCTTCTATTTCCGCAACTCTTTTATCTAAATGTGAGCACTTTTTCGACATAGCCTCGTTCAGTTTATTTATCTCACTCCTTATATCTGAGAGGTTACCCTCAATAGACTGCTTAAATTTATCGAACTTCGACTCAATTTTGCTTGACAGTTTGATGAGTAAATTTTCATATTTATCGAGGGACTCGTCGTCTGTGACGTCAGTGTCATCCTCAACTAACTCAGAATCTCGCTGGGCATCTGATATCCTTACACTAACCTCGCAAAGACGCTTGTCGCACTTCCAAACTGATTTATTTTAATACTTTATTAGCTGCTGAGTCCGGTACACCGAGCGTGATGCCAGTAGCTGCATTGAGCACATTGAATGCTGCTGGTACCTTCACGAATAACATTAAGACAAGCCCCGCAAGCAAATTTGCTGGTTGACTTTTTAGGAGGCATAATCACCGTACTTAGGATGGAGGATGGAGTCATGTGTAGAAGTTCACGCAAGTGAGGAAAGTTCTCTGATCGCCATTCACTTGGGAGTGGCCAGAAACGATTCTTTTACATATGACTCAAGCAGCTCACGACTTCCGGTCTCTGACCAAGTATCCTCTGGGTAGCCTAAGAACATCCGTTTGAAGGCGAGCTAAAGTGAGAAGGCGAAATATCCCCTACTTAGGGTTGTGTGCTGGGTTTGGGACCCGCCACGTAAAAAAACGCACCAATGAAAACAACCAAACAGCCTCGGATGAGAGACCCCCCTTTTGATGACGACCATGGCAAGCGAAATAAGGACTACGATTTAAGGGCATGCACCTGGAATGTCCGGTCCCTTAATTGGGAAGGTGCCGCTGCCCATCTGGTTGATGTCCTCGTGAAAATAAAGGCTGACATCACCGCCGTCCAAGAAATGCGATGGACGGGACAAGGACAGAGACGAGTAGGTCCTTGTGACATCTACTACAGTGGCCATATAAAGGAGCGCAAGTTTGGTGTTGGATTCGTGGTGGGAGAGAGACTCCGTCGCCGAGTACTATCATTCACTCCGGTGAATGAACGTCTAGCCACAATCCGCATCAAAGCGAGGTTCTTCAACATATCGCTGATTTGCGCCCACGCCCCGACGGAAGAGAAGGACGATGTGACCAAAGATGCCTTTTATGCGTGCTTGGAGCGCACTTATGAGAGATGCCCCCGCCACGATGTCAAAATCGTGCTTGGCGACTTCAACGCCAGGGTGGGCAAAGAAGGTATCTTTGGCACTACGGTCGGTAAATTCAGCCTCCACGAGGAAACATCCCCAAATGGGTTGAGGCTGATCGACTTCGCCGGGGCCCGAAATATGGTTATCTGTAGTACTAGATTCCAGCATAAGAAGATACATCAAGCTACCTGGCTGTCTCCGGATCGAAAAACCACCAACCAGATCGATCATGTTGTGATAGACGGAAGACACGTCTCCAGTGTTTTAGATGTGCGTGCGCTCCGAGGTCCTAACATCGACTCGGACCACTATATTGTTGCAGCCAAAATTCGCACCCGCCTCTGTGCAGCAAAAAACGCACACCAACAAACACAAGGAAGGTTCGACGTCGAGAAGCTGCAATCACAACAGACAGCCGAACGTTTTTCTACTCGGCTTGCACTCCTGCTCTCTGAGAGCACTCGTCAACAACTCGGTATAAGGGAACTGTGGGACGGCATTTCAAACTCCTTACGTACAGCTGCAACCGAAACCATTGGTTTTCGGAAAGCGCAAAAGAACAGCTGGTACGACGAGGAGTGCCGTGCCGCAGCGGAGAGAAAACAGGCTGCCTACCTCGCAACGTTACGATCGACCACAACACGTGCGGGATGGGATAGATACCGAGAGTTGAAGAGGGAAGCAAGACGCATTTGTAGACAGAAAAAGAAAGAGGCCGAAATGCGTGAGTACGAAGAGCTTGATAAGCTGGCCGACAGGGGTAATGCTCGAAAATTCTACGAAAAGATGCGGCGGCTTACAGAAGGTTTCAAGACCGGAGCATACTCTTGTAGAACCCCCGAAGGTGATCTAGTCACTGATGCCCAAAGCATACTTAAATTATGGAGGGAAAACTTCTCCAGCCTGCTGAATGGCAGTGAACACATAACACCAGGAGAAGGCGAACCCGATTCCCCAATCGATGACGATGGAGCAGACGTTCCATTGCCCGACCATGAAGAAGTTCGAATAGCAATTGCCCGCCTGAAAAACAACAAAGCGGCAGTTGCCGATGGATTTCCGGCCGAGCTATTCAAACACGGCGGCGAAGAACTGGTAAGGAGCATGCATCAGCTTCTTTGTAAAATATGGTCGGACGAAAGCATGCCCAACGATTGGAATTTAAGTGTGCTATGCCCACTCCATAAAAAAGGAGACCCCACAATCTGCGCCAACTACCGTGGGATTAGCCTCCTCAACATCGCATATAAGGTTCTGTCGAGCGTATTGTGTGAAAGATTAACCCTCTAGTGCATATGCCTGCCTACAGACGGGGTGTTTTCAAAATCAGATATAAAATATTTCTTTTAATATTAAAATTCGGATTTTTTTTCAAAAGAACGCTTAAAGTTCAACTTACGTAATGGTTTTTTCAGATTGGCAATACTACTTCTAGTTTTGACGTACTGTCAATTTGAAGTGACAGATTAGCACTTTCCCGCCAATTTAATTATTTTTGCAATCAACACAATTTTCTGAACAACAAGAAATATAAATTCTTGTGTCGTTTCAAGTTGAAAAAAATACTTACGGGTGTGGAATTTTGTGCTCTTTATGATAGTGTTCGATTTATAATAAAAAAACTAATAGCAGGTGAGTAAATTCGAAAATATTGAACTCCGCCTTGAGGCGGACTCATGCATTGCGCTGCCTACCTTTTTCAAGTAAAATGAAATATTTGTGATACAATTGAAAATTTTTCTTATTTTATTATTGAATAATAATCAGATATGTCGCGTTATTCTAAGACCCATATGACGGATGAAGAAATTCGACAATATTTCGAAGAGTCGCAATTGGTAACTGATACTTCCGACAATGAATGCGATTTTGATAGTGACGATTCTGATATGGATCCAACCTACTCACTACCGGAAAATGATACGATCATTGATGCAATGCTAAACTCCTCAGAAATGATGCGAAACGCAATCGAATGCAGTTTGAATGTGACAGACTTTGAAGAAAATGCTGAAATAATTGAGCTGCCACCGATTCCTCCATTGCCTGTTTGTGACGTTACTTCTAGTGTATTCTTACCGTCGACAGTGACACGTTCTGTGCACAAAGCATTAGAATCGCAAGAAAAAATCGGAGTCCTACCAGCTGCAAGTGATTTGAGAAACGATATGAGTGCGATAAGATCGATTCTTTGGAAGAAGAAAAACTTCAGCTGAGTGTTGCAGATTTGGCTTTTCAAGGCCAGGACATGCCGGATTTTTTAAAATGTTTAAAAACACCTTACGACTGCTTTGCATATTTTGTGACCGAAGACTTTCTGAAGGTAATTTCTAATATATAACAGTTTATTAAATTTTTAATAAAAATTTTGCAGGCAATAGCCTTACAGATGAACTTGTATGCCAAGCAAAAAGATATATCTTCAAAGTTTTGTATCGATCACCAAGAGCTGCGTAAGTTTTTGGGAATATTGTTGTTTACGTCTGTTTATCGCTTTCCTAACAGTCGCTCATATTGGGGACAATACGGATTAGATCCGATACGTTTATCCATGACATGCAATCGATTTGAAGAAATTAGAAACCACTTGCATTTCAATAATGATGCGTCTCGTATAGAGAAAGGTCAACCTGGTTATGACCTCTTGTATAAAATAAGGCCGCTAGTAAAACATTTCAACCAACGTTTTTCTTCAGTTCCAATGCGGCAGAGACTTTGCGTTGATGAGCAAATGTGTGCCACGAAAATGAGTGGAAACCCAGTGAGGCAATATATGCCAGCAAAACCTCACAAATGGGGAGCGAAACTATTCGTGATTTGCGATTCCTTTGGATATTCGTATTCCTTTGAAGTTTATTGTGGCGCCGGCGATAACAAAATTTTGCCAAATTGTCCAGATCTTGGTGCTGCATCCAATGTTGTAGTTAGGTTGTCACAAGTCATACCAAACAATGCCAATCATATTATTTACTTTGACAACTTTTATACCTCATTGGGATTGCTATTATATATGAGAAGTCGCGGAATTCACAGTTTAGGTACAGTGCGAGGAAATCGAGTACCAAATATAAAACTTTCCACAGACGCAGAGCTGCAATCAAAAAAAGTAGCACGTGGGTATAATGAAGAATACGTGGGAAGTGTTTTTGGAGTAGACATAAGCAGCGTTTTGTGGTACGACACAAGAGCAGTTCGTCTGTTATCCACCTACGTAGGAACAGATGCAATTGTACATAATGAAAGTTCATATTCCTTAAAGGCAAATCGTTGGGATCGAAAATTGAAACAAAATGTTGAGGTGGATTGTCCAGCTATTGTGAAAGAATACAACCAGCATATGGGTGGTGTGGATTTGGTTGACGGATTGATTGGTCGATACCACATAAAAATGAAAACCAGAAAATGGACAAATAAATTATTTTACCACATGCTGGACGTGAGTATGGTGAATGCATATTGTCTTTATAACCGACTAAATAAGGACGTCCTAAAGTGTAAACTTCCTGACTTCAGATCAGAAGTGGCAGAAACACTTTGTTTGATTGGTTCGACAAAACCTGTAAAACGTGGTCGTCCATCGTCTTTAACACCTCCACCAAAAGCTAAAAAGACGTATCACCTATCAGAAAATATAAGATACGATCAAATAGGACACTGGTGTAAGTTTTTGGACCGCTCAGGCAAAAAAATGTGCAAATTTCGTGGATGCAAATCAGAAACTCAGGCATTTTGCATTAAATGTAAAATTAATTTATGCAATTCAACGGCAAAAGATTGTTTTTTCAAATATCACAATAAAGAAGAAATGAAAACATAAATTTATATGAACAATAAGGGTTAATGCATAGGTCCGCCTTGAGGCGGGATTTTTATTTTACCTGTAAAAGGTACACAAATTGACAAATCGAAAAACTAACATCAGATTCGTCTTCACAGACCTGAATATAGTCTAATATAAAAATCACAGTCGAAACAAAAATTCATGCATTAGAGGGTTAAAGCCCACCGTCAACAAACTGATTGGACCTTATCAGTGTGGCTTTAGACCTGGTAAATCAACCACCGACCAGATATTCACCATGCGCCAAATCTTGGAAAAGACCCGTGAAAGGAGAATCGACACACACCACCTCTTCGTCGATTTCAAAGCTGCTTTCGACAGCACGAAAAGGAGCTGCCTCTATGCCGCGATGTCTGAATTTGGTATCCCCGCAAAACTAATACGGCTGTGTAAACTGACGCTGAGCAATACTCAAAGCTCCGTCAGGATCGGGAAGGACCTCTCCGAGCCGTTCGATACCAAACGAGGTTTCAGACAAGGCGACTCCCTATCGTGCGACTTTTTCAACCTGCTTCTGGAGAAAATAATTCGAGCTGCAAAACTCAACAGAGAAGGTACCATCTTCTATAAGAGTGTGCAACTGCTGGCGTATGCCGATGATATTGATATCATCGGCCTCAACACCCGCGCCGTTAGTTCTGCTTTCTCCAGACTGGATAAGGAAGCAAAAGAAATGGGTCTGGCAGTGAACGAGGGCAAGACGAAATATCTCCTGTCATCAAACAAACAGTCGTCGCACTCGCGACTTGGCACTCACGTCACTGTTGACAGTCATAACTTTGAAGTTGTAGATAATTTCGTCTATCTTGGAACCAGCGTAAGCACCACCAACAATGTCAGCCTGGAAATCCAACGCAGGATTACTCTTGCCAACAGGTGCTACTTTGGACTGAGTAGGAAATTATAAAGCAAAGTCCTCTCTCGACGAACAAAAGCCAAACTCTATAAGTCGCTCATAATTCCCGTCCTGCTATACGGTGCAGAGGCTTGGACGATGACAACAACCGATGAGTCGACCTTAAGAGTTTTCGAGAGAAAAGTTCTGCGAAAGATTTATGGTCCTTTGCGCGTTGGCCACGGCGAATATCGCATTCGATGGAACGATGAGCTGTACGAGATATACGACGACATTGACATAGTTCAGCGAATTAAAAGACAGCGGCTACGCTGGCTAGGTTATGTTGTCCGGATGGATGAAAACACTCCAGCTCTGAAAGTATTCGACGCAGTACCCGCCGCGGGAAGCAGAGGAAGAGGAAGACCTCCACTCCGTTGGAAGGACCAAGTGGAGAAGGACCTGGCTTCGCTTGGAATATCCAATTGGCGCCAAGTAGCGAAGAGAAGAAGCGACTGGCGCGCTGTTGTTGACTCGGCTATAATCGCGTAAGCGGTGCCTACGCCAGTAAAGAAGAAGAAGAAGAATCACCGTACTTATTGTTCACTTCGATTACTTTCACTTAACTTAACAAATCGGTAAGCAATTAAATTTAAATATTTATGAAAATAAAACAACTAACTGTTGTTTAATATTTCACTTATTGTTAAAATTTATTTACCTAGCAATAACGAAAGAGCTACAAACGGTCAAACACGAGGTATGACAATTAAGTTATGAGACTGATTCCATAAAAACCGTATATTTGAAAATTATTCTACAATTCTGCCATCCCCTTCAAAGTAGTCCCCTTGGGCAGCTATACAGCGATTCCAGCGCGTTTTCCATGCTTCATAACATTTCTGGAACGCTTCGACTGGGATGTCTGCGAGTACCCTAGTCACGGCCGCCTGGATGTCCGTAATCGACTCAAAATGGGTTCCTTTGACCACCGATTTTGTTTTAGGAAACACAAAAAGTCACAGGGTGACATGTCAGGCGAATAAGGCGACCGTTGCAATACGGCGATCTCTGTAGAAGCCAAATACTGGGACACGCTGAGGACGGTGTGGCACGGCGCGTTGTCGTGATGAAGGATTCAGTCACTTTTTCATCCCAAAATTGTCGGTTAAAATTTATCTGACTGTTTCACGATTCATACTCAGTTCCGAGGCCAACATTCGAACTGTTTAACGCCGATCTTCACGGAATAATGCGCGAACACGCTGCGCATTCTCGTCAGTCCGCTCCTCGACTGGTCTTCCACTCCGCGCCACGTCTTCCCCGTTTTCACGCCCCTCCTTAAACTCTTTGTGCCATCGAAACATCTAGGCACGACTAAGAGCACTATCACCATACACTCTAACAATTTTAGCGTACGTTTCCCAAGCTGTTTCGCCCAATCTGGCGCAAAATTTTATCGCGACGCGTTGCTCTTGATTTCATTTTTTCATTTTCGTGGCGAGCACTACAAACACACGTCTACTCAACTTGACGCAGCAGGCGAACTAAACAAGCTAGAGCTAGAGACGGGAGGGATGCCGGAAAAAGAGAACGGGAATTTCAAGGTCACAGGCTTACAAGCGCGGCAATAAAATCAGTCTCATTACTTAATTATCAAACCTCGTATGACAAGATGTTAGAGAGGTTGTCATACCCTCTATGACATTGCTACTTCTACGCGTAAGGCTCTTTTTTGCGTAGGCGGCCTTCGGCCGCGCTTCAAAAAAATAACCCTGGTCGGACAAACACCAGGGTGCATCAAATTTTTTCGCGTTGAACTTATTTTTGCTTATATTAGTTTGGTAACACTGATTATTTGACAGTTTGTAACTCATTTGTTATTCTTAAATAATCAGAATTCAACAATAAGTTAAATGTATAACAAAAACTATTTTTGCACTATATTATATAAAATAAAGGTGTACAAACGAATTAGTGATGTGTTAGTGGATTTAAAAGTGCAAAATTAATTTTATATCGATAAAATACGTAATTCAAATAGTTGTCATTTTCAACTTTAAACGCGAATATTTCGAAAACTATATGCCTCCTGCGGCTATATATATTCTTGATCTGGAGAATATCCTCTATCCGACCATACCTATTTTATTCCCGAAATCCTGGGACGGTATAGGGCAGAATAGACCTAAGGTCGCGGTGCATTCCTTAATTATTTATCTATCTATCTATCTATAACGGATATTGTTACAAGTAAATAAGGTACCGTTCTTTTTGTCATTATCTTCGCATTTATCAATTCCGCGTTTCCACTTTTTAAATACATTTTCTATAACGGGTATTGTTACAACTAAACAATGTACCGTTTCTCTTTTGCTGTTTTGTAATAATTTTCATATTTATTTCATTTGAATTCCGGGTTTATACCTGTATCCAGGATTCAAATTTAAAGTATATAAAATTTAAAATTTATATAAATATATAATTATTAAAAGTTAAGGCGTGTTATAAAAAATGGGAGCAAATTCTTCAGGTAAGTAATATAAGTTTTAAATTTATAAAAAAAAGAAACAAATTTATAAAAATATAGGCTTAAGGCATTTAAATAGATTGTGTCGGAGCGTCAACCAGCCGAGGTGTCGTAAAGCGAACCAATATGTTTAAAGCGTCGGAAGTGAAATCAATGTGGAATATTGTAAAACTAATCCAAACATTTGATACTAAACAAAAATGTATTTCCTTTGCGGATGAGCAAGGATTGATTTTAAAATCTAAAACGTGTCGTCGTATAAAGTGACAATGATGCTGTCATTAAATAAAAGTAGCTCTGTTGGGGTGTTGCGATGCCGGAAAGGTAGTTGTTAGAACCGAACTGCGTTGGCAAGGTCGGCCTGCTTCGACAACTTCCTCAAGTATTTTATTTAATGTATTCGTATGTATCTCATTGGTCGCATGCGAAAGTGAGGGAGAATAGTTTTATCTAGCGCTACTATATGTGACTGGTATAATTACTGCCGCGAAGCCGTACAGTGTTGCAGCCGAAGACCTTGCGAATGGTAGGCACCATGTCGCGGTGCAGGGGTTTAAACTGCAACACAGTACGGAATCTTCCAACCATCAAGGGTGATGCTGCATAGCATTTCTCCTGGGCGTTGGCAGAAGCTGCATGTGTGCAGCGACCAAGAGCTACCACCTCCTAATCCAGGGTGTTATGCGACTCCCGTGCCCATTGGATGATTTGCAGCCAGAAGGTAAATTCGGCTGTATTTGAAAGGAGCCTTCCCAACACCGGGCCGACTTGGGAAGTAACGGTGGCCTTACCGCGTCAAGGGGCTCTGTCGCGGCGGACCTTTTAGATTCCCCTTCCAAAGAATAGACTGGGAGGCCCACAATATGGGCTAAACGATCGTACGAAAAAGATGAGCACCAAAAACAGCCAACAAACAACAACAACAACGACAACAACCAAAACTTCAACAACAACGGCGAATAGCTGCAGCAGCACAAGTACTGATATTAAGAGCGGCTAAGGGCCTAGATGAAAGTTTAGCTTTCTGGATGCCTTGTCGCCAGAAGAACGAGCGCTTTTTGAGGAGCACGCGAGCGACGACGATGACGTGCCCTCCAGCAGCGGTACTCAGCGTAGTGTGTCCACCGCGACCACTGTAAATCGCACGAACCCCGCCCCCACAACCCCCTCGAGCAGGATCTACTGCGGAGAGGAGGGTGGTTTCACAAAAGTGGAATAGAGGAGCGAACGAAAGAGGAAAAGACAACGAGGGAACATCTCATGTACCCCGTAAAGGGGGTCACGATGACCCACGCAGAGCGGGTATGAGTGGGGCCACTCTCAAATTATACCTAAGATTCCTCCAAGACGGCATGACACCGGAGTCAGCTGAGAAGCGGGCTCTGAGTAGGAGCAGGGGTAGCAATCCCTCTCCTAACAACGCAGGACGTCAATTAACTCCTCAGGAGCCAGAGTAAAATAAGAGTAAGAGCAGACAAACCACAGGAAGCCATTGGAAAACGCTCCAACCTGGCTTACGGAAATCACGCCAGAGCTAGAAGGTTGGTAGTGTCCGGCCCTGTGTGTTAAGAGAGGTGAGGAAATACCATAATTGCACAGCATGACGGTATCCTTTCCCCGAAGTATGGACAAGACCTACGACTTCACGCTTGGTTTAGGTGAAAAACCAAAACGAGGGCTTAAGTACCTCGGCGTGGAAGGTCGTATCGAGCAGTGTTGAGGGTTCAGGGTTGATCAACATAAAAGTAGCTGACGAATCCTACAAATATATCAGACATAAGGGATTTCGGCTGAACTTCCGCTTTAGTAAAATAGTAGTTAGCCAGGAGCCTACGACGGGGATGACCGTAGCACCGGCTCTATCCGTAGCCAGCTCAGCAGTGCATGAGGCGACTGCCGCTGTGGTTGCAGGAGAGCGACACGAGTCCCCCAACGACCCCATCTCGGCTGGGCAGGTTGTGACCACCGCCGCGGATGAAAGCAAGAGCAACGAGCTCCCCAATGAGCAGAAAGAACTTCTGGAAGGGCTGGAGGTGCAGGTTGATGAAGAGGTCGGAGACGAGGACCTGTCTCTCATCGAACCGACACTATAAGCTCCAGCGCCGGCATAGAAGTTGCTCAGGTGAATCTGCATCACGCATCGGCAGCCTCGGCTGTCATCTTGGATAACCTGGGCATCCTCTAAATCCAGGAACCATGGGGTAAGAGGCCTGAATCCGAAGAAAAGCAAGGTAATCTGAGATCTCTCTAGCGACCCAGTTCTTGTGTAGTCATTAGAACCGATATAGACTTTTAATGTATTTCAAAGATTCTAACGCAAGATCTGGTGAAGGACAGGGCGGGTTCGGACTTCGTCCTCGCATCCGCCTACTTTCCGGGGGAGACGGCCACAGCAACCATATCAAACTTAAGTTAAACTCCGTTCATAAATTAAGAAAGTGGTTGGAAATAAGCAAAAAATTAGTGTTACCATATTTTGTAATGGAATAAAATCAAGAAAAAATAAATTTTTTATGACGTCATATCTAAATTCATTATCGTGTGGTGAGTAATTTAAAATCTTTCAGAATTTTCATTATCTTGATAAATCCCGGTGTTGAATCGGGCAAAAAGGAGTTCAACGCAAAAAAACTGAACATGTCCGGGTGTTGATCCGACCAAGGGTTATTTGTTTGAAGCGGGGCCGAAGACCGCCAACGCAAAGAGGAGTTCAACGCAAAAGAACTGAGCACGCCCAGGTGTTGGTCCGAACAAGGGATATTTTTTTGAAGCGCGGCCAAAGACCGCCAACGCGAAAATGAGTTCAACGCAAAATAACTGAGCACGCCCAGCTGTTGATTCGACCGAGGATATTTTTTTCAAGCCAAAGGCCGCCAATGCAGAAAGGAATTCTATGCGGAAAACTAAAGTGTTATGTATATATTTCCTGCCATTAGGGTATTATTTGCTTTCTTTATTTCTTTTGGTTCTTCTGTAAAATATGAACGTATGGTAGCCCTGATCTTAGTTAGAATGATCCCCTCCCTCACGCCCCTTTATTGGAAAGAGGAAGGATCGAACATTTTAATGAACCCCCCTCGACCTCTTAGAGTTCCTATAGACCTGTAGGGAGCCCTTTGAAAATGACCAAAAATCAGTGCTCTTGCTCATTTTTCCATACAAACTGAAACCAATGCAACCCAGCCAACATTTTTGTATGGACAAGAAATCAACACCGGGGTGTATCAATTTTTTTCGCATAGAACTCCTTTTTGCGTGAGCGGCCTTCGGCCGCGCTTCAAAAAAAATAACCCTGGTTGGTCCAACACCGGGGTGTACCATATTTTTTTTCGTATAGAACTCCTTTTTGCGAGGGCGGCCTTCGGCCGCGCTTCAAAAAAATAACCCTGGTCGGTCCAACACCCGGGTGTATCAGATTTTTTTCATAGAACTCCTTTTTGCGAGGGCGGCCTTCGGCCGCGCTTTAAAAAAATAAACCTGGCCTGGTTTTAATTTATTCCCTTTTGTTCGTGCTTTCTCGGTAATTTGACAGTTCAAATTAGGCAGTCATTTTGGTTTTGCGCATTTTTGAACTCAATGCAGAAAAAAGGTGTATTTTATTTAAAGATTTACAAAGAAATTAACAATCCAAAGTAATTAAAAACATTACTAGTGGTTTTTATAATTCATAAGTAATATATGTGCGTGAAAATGTATCCATAATTGGTTTGGTACAATGCACAACAGATGAAAATACACTAGCGTATATTTAGAAATTTGCAAAAAATAATATTTTGGGTCGGATTTAGTATACCATCCCACGATTTCAGGGTTAAAAGTGGTAAGGTTGGATAGGGCTGATGCTCCAGATTAAGAAAATATAAATTTGTTGCCGCCGCAAATTTAAGAGTTTTCGAGATATTTGCATGAAAGTTGAAAATTTTTCAAATTTTATCTTGCAATTTCTCTATTTCTAGTAATTATTTATTTTATTTTATGCACTTACACTTCATTACTTTGTTTCTACATATTTATTTTTTATTTATTACTAGCTGACCCCGCAGCCGTTGTCCTGCGTAAAATTCTGTATTTTGAAATGAAAAGAAAGTTAGATTTATCATTTCATTTTTATTTTTTTTCAATGTAACGCAGCTTTATAAACAACGTTTTTTGGTTTCTATTCCGGTGTACAGAAAAGATGGTTTTCCAGCTCGTGAGCACGCCACGGCCGTGTGAAGAGCATAGCATTTCCAAATTTATGCCTCACACTATGTCCTTTAGGTCCTGTTGATTGTCATCCTAAATGCAATTTTCACTGGAAACGGAATACGTTTGAACTGAAATTGAAAATCGTTAGAACTCAAAGGAATTCGTAGAATCAAGCATTCTTCCCCTTGTATTCGATAGGTGCGTCACAATCAGTCGGGTTCCATTACACAGTTTCGGCGCATGAAGATTGCAAAACATAATAACGGCGGATCCTACTTTGAGATGCAAATGATGCGGTGGCATACCAAGCCTGTCCTGACGATCAATCGATTTGTATGAGCGCAAGTCTCCCGCAATTTATATCGAACCACCGGAAGTATCAACCGAAATTGTACCATTTCCAATTTTTAGCGAAGACGATGTATAATGTCTTTGGCAATGTCGATGTTTATATCGAAAAGTATGCGAACATCATTTTTATTCCAGTGATTAACGTTTTCCAGCAATTGTAATTTCTGGCTTACTTCTCCAAAAATTTGCACACATCGAACCATTCACAGTACGCAATGACTCAAATGGAATAGAACCCCGTACATTTATCAATAGCAACCAAAGGTATAAGTAATCGTCGTTTTTCGGGTGGATTATGTAAATTCGTCCTAAGGAATTAGTTTAGAACTCATCTGGATGTCAATCTACTGGCCTTGCTTTCTGCGTAACAATTTCTTCGACGATGCATTCCATGTATATCAAGGTATTTCCGAATAGAGCAATGTTCTCACAAACGGATCACTGACGAAAGTTGAGAAAAAACTCGACAATGTTAATTTTGTTGCTGGCGATGTTTCTACTGGCTATACTGTATTCTCTGGGTTGAAATACACTCTTTGCCATTCTCTAAATTAACTGCGAGACGCACAACAGTCGGAAAACGTTCATGAATTGCAAAAGTAAATATCCTACAAAGCGCTTTATTGCAGTTCACGTATCGACCGTATCGTTCAAGACCTATAACCGCCATGTTGCGTCCTTTGGTGACGTAATTACAAATGTATTTTATCGATTACACCAAACTGAGTTTTGAATGTGAATTACGACAATAATGATGAATATAGAACGACCAATGTGTTGTCAACTTCGTTTATTCACTTTTCTAAGTTAAATGCTGAATGTTCTGCCATTGTCGTCAGGTGAGCTACGCCGATAAAGTTGATATCCATCATTTCCAGTTTGTGTTTCCGAAAGAAAAGCACATGGATAGTGTTTCGTGCATTTATTGTCTGACATACAAACCGAAAAGGGATTGTAGTGTCCGCAAGGGCCATGCACCATATTGGTTTCCACCACTTCATATAATACTGGATCTTTCTCTATATCAGGAATTTCCGCAGAAATAATTTCATCAATTTGATCTGGTGTAACCATCATCCAAAAAAGAATGTGTGCATGCGGAAAACCTCTATTTTGCCACTCAACAGAGTACATCTGGCATCCAACAGCACCACATATACGTTGCTTCAAGATTAAGTTAATCAAACATCATAACTGTTGTTAGAAAAGTAGTGCTGTGACATCGTGACGATCGCTCGCTGATTAACCGCGATCCATAATTCTGCACGTATGTCACCGCATCTTGGGAGAACTTCTTGCCTTGCCTTGCCTTGGGCTGCCATACTTTGATGGCAAAAAGAACACCGACCGATATTAGCGTGACCTCTTGGTGGCTTCGTAACAAATTTCAATCTGCAATTGACCTCTTTGTGTGAAACACACGTAAAGTTTTCACTTTATAATTTTCAATAATTTTTCTTTTGAATAGGCGGAATAAAAAAGCAAGCGACCGAAATTCAACTATTCAAATAATTTACAAATCAAAATATTGAAAAACAAAACAAAAAAAATTGAAAAAAAGATGTTTATGAAAAAAAGTAACTTTTTGGAATTATCCAATTTGCCGACTTTTCATGAAAAGTATAAGATATTTTTATTTCTAAACCTTCCTTGATCCAGAACGAACAACCTCTTAAAATTTTGTCAATATTGGTTCAGCCGTTCTCTTGGCTTTACTAACGAACAAACATTCATTCGTTTGTATGAGAAAAAGAAAAGGACTGTTTTTAGGGGTTTTCCGGCAATTATTCCAAATTTTTTCTACGCAGAAACCATCTCTGACCTCAACGAACATTTAAAAAAAAAAAAAATATCAAATTTGGTTCAGTCGTATGAAAGTTATGAGCGTACATACATTTTGACGATTCATTTTTACATATATAGATTATATTTATAGTAAAATATGAGTTTTGGATATAAAGTGGTTATATTTTTCGTTTATCAGGCACACATATTGAAACAAAATTTGAGTTTTTGATATAAAGTAGTTATATTTTTTGGTTATTATGCACTCAAACTCATATTTTAAATATAATAATATATATACATATATTGTCACCCAAAATCTGACTGATATAATAACCAAAATGTATTCATTTTATAACGAAAACTTAAATTTTGTTTGAATAAGAGTGCATAGTAACCAAAATATATAACCACTTTATAACAAAAACTCAGTATATTTTTTTTTTTTTTTTTAACGGGGTTATTTTTTTAAAGCGCGGGCGAAGACCGCCAATGCAGAAAGAAGTAATACGCGATAGTACTTCAGTCACCCCGGGTATTCGCTCGGCCAGGGTTATTTTTTTAGAGCGCAGCCGAAGGCCGCCAACGCAGAAAGGAGTATTACGCGATAGTACTTCAGTCACCCCGGGTATTCGCTCGGCCAGGATTATTTTTTTAGAGCGCGGCCGAAGGCCGCCAATGCAGAAAGAAGTAATACGGAAAAGTACTTCAGTCACACCGGGTATTCACTCGACCAGGGTTATTTTTTTAGAGCGCGGCCGAAGGCCGCCAGCGCAGAAAGAAGTAATACGCGAAAGTACTTCAGTCACCTCGGGTATTCGCTCGACCAGGGTTATTTTTTTAGAGCGCGGCCGAAGGCCGCCAACGCAGAAAGAAGTAAAACGGGAAAGTACTTCAGTCACCCCGGGTATTCGCTCGGCCAGGGTTATTTTTTTAAAGGGCGGCCGAAGTCCAACGGCCAGGGTTTTTTAAATGCAGCCGAAGGCTGCCAATGCACAAAGGAAATCTAAAAGTTACTTTTATGTTAATTAGGGTATATCATTCTCTTTAAACTGCATTTGCTCCAATTTAATTTTTGAGTATATTTGAAGGAAAAATGTTGCTAATAATCATTATGATCCTTTTCTTAAATTATTAGATGCAATTAAACATACGTATAAGCCTTAAAACTTTTTTTTTTATTACAATGGAAAATTTATTTCATATGTTATTTACATAAATTTTACATAAAAATGAATATAAAAACTCAAACGCAGGAAAGTTTTTATATTTAGGCTGTTCACAGTAAGGTGGTTATCGGGTTATGTGCTTATTAGATTAAAAATAACCTCTATGCTCCGTGAGCACCCTATGTTGTATGGTTATTTGCTTATGTTTACACAAACAGCTGTTCATTGTTTACAATTTTAGTTCAATGAAATTTGATTTCGGCTTCCGTTCACTTTTTCACCTCCTTTTCTCGCCGGCGCTTACGTGTTTCTATAGACACTAAAATTAGAGTATAAATAAATGACAAAAAAAGCATATTTATTTTGTACTTTGTGATTCTAATTTACTTTTGATAATTTTTGATGCTTTTCGTTGCTTTTTATTTCGGTTTTAATTGGCTGATTGTAAACAAAAACCAGCTGTTAATAGCAGATTTTCCAATAAGAAAATCTAAATGGAAATGCCATTCGCTTAGTTTTATTTATTTTTTGTGCTGCCATTTAGTAAAATTCCAACGACTTTCTAACACTGGAAATAAGCAAATAACCACATAATCTGTAAACAAGGGCCTAGGTTGGTCAACTTTGGTTATTTTGTCATACCGCATTTTGTTGTTGTTCACTTAATCACATAACCACATAACCCGATAACCACCTTATCGTGAACAGCCTAATTCATTTTTATTCGTTTGATCAATGTGTAATTATGGCAACACTTAGTAGCTGTCAACACACAATACTTTTGTTATTGTGCATGTAATGAAATGTGTATAAAAGATAAAATTCTTATTTTAAGCAAATATGTAAATAATTAATAAAAAATAAATATGTAGAAACAATGTAATGAAGTGTAAGTGCATAAAAAGTGCATAATATAAAACAATTAATTACTAGAAATCGAGAAATTGCGAGATAAAATTTGCAAAATTTTCAACTTTAAATGCAAATATCTCGAGAACTATAAGTTTGCGGCGGGAACAGTTATATATTTTCTTAATCTGGAGCATCAGCCCTATCCAACCATACCACCTTTAACCTCGAAATCGTGGGATGGTATACTAAAGTTTCACCGGCATTTTTTAAAGTGAATTTGTGGAAAAATTTGTGAACCGATTTTTATAAAATCTGTTTTAAAATAAAGTTCGATAATTTAAGCATATATGCGTGTTTAAAATTTTCAATTTGGTTTTCTCGTTTAGGCACAGTGACCCAAAATTAACCGGCGCGATACTAAACTCAACCCTATAAAAGTTAAAAATATAACTATAAAATTCAATGTAAAAGGGAGAAACACGGGTTTTAAATAGTTGATTGGGTTGGGTTTAGCTTAGTATCTCATTTTCATTGCTTATTCTTCTTAAATGCGTGCACGGATTTTTTTAAATTTATATAGCATGGATAGCCAATGAATTTAATAAGCAAAAAACGCATATTTTCACATTTGCTCAAACATTGGCTCTCTTCTTTTGAAGTTTTTGTTGCACTGCTTGCAAAAAATGTAACCAAAATTCTTTGAAGTATATTTAATTGAATTAATGATAAATTATGAATTTTAAGTTGCAATTTTATGTACAATTTAATAAATAAAACAGCTTTCGATTACGTGTTATACTGTTCCCTGAAATGTAAGCAAAATTACTGAATATGAACTGTCAAACGACTAAGAAAATAAGCACAAAAGGAAGACAGTAATAACCCAACGAATCAAAATGGTAGGTCTTATATACTGCGGCGCTTGTTTCAATGTAATATATTATACTGAAAATATATTCAAAATTTGGAGTAAAAAATCGCGCGATGAAAACCCAATTTTATTATTTAGGGGGTCTTGAATAAATGGTTTCAAATGAGGGGGTAGCAAGCCCCCAGCCCACTCCCCCTTTGCGCAAAATCTCTTCAAAATGGGTTACTAAACTAAACATTCCCCAGTTGATTTTTTGAACTAATGCAAATGGGTAAAATTTAGAATAGCATCCCCGGATTTCGGGGATAAAATGGGTATCGCTGGAAAGGTGACGTTCTCCAGATCACGAAAATATATACATATAGTGGCCGCTGACTTATAGTTTTCGAGATATTTGCATTTAAAGGTGAAAAATTGACAATGTTCAAAGTGATAATTTGTACATTGTGAATAACTTTTTCACTTATATATGCACTTTTCACTCACTAATACTTCACTACAACGTTTCTGTATATTTATTTTTTTAATATTTGTTGTAAATAAAGCTTTATTTCAATTATTTTGATTTAGTTAAATCTTTTGCATTTGCACAGTAAAAAAAGTGCTGCCATGGTTATTTTTTTCCGCGCCGGCGCTTAAAAAAAAATAACCATGGCAGCACTTTTCTTATTGTGCAAATGCAAAAAATTTAACAACTATATGTATATATTTTCGCGATCTGGAGAACGTCATCTTTCCAACGATACCCATTTTATCCCCGAAAGCCTGGGATGCTATTCTAAATCCTAGCCATGCAAATATCTCAAAAACCATGAGCCAGCGGCACCTATATTTATATACATATATTCTTGATCTGAAGGACCTCCTCTACCCTTATATACCCATTTTATCACCGAAATTGGCGGATGCTATTATAAATCGCATTCTTCATAGGATTATGCGGTACAAAGACCTTTTTACAATACAATTTTTTCGCTGTCAGGCCTGGCAGCTGATTATGTACACACATAATTACATGGATACGTTCAGATATTACAACGCAAAAGTAGAGTTTTAAAATTTAAAGTAGTACACAATCAACCAATCTCCAAATATGTATATTAGAAATTGAAAATTAATAATATGGCTTAACAAATTTTTGCAAAGATCTCAAAGTATTTAAAATAATATATCATTTGCACGCTACCTCAGTTAATGAATCGCGTGAATCTTACATAGCTGTATCTTTACGTTTATATTTTACCAGTTGGATGACTACCTGCACGTACACTCCCACGTTCTATCTCTTATGGAAGGGGAAAATTTAATAAATTTGCATTATTTCTATACCTGCAGCTGCGCCACTGCAAAATTCGTAAAGGAAGAACTATTATTTATTGCATTGCCACAATTCTGTCCCAAACTCTTTCCCTTACTTATGAATTTTAGAACGATATGTCGTATATATACTGCACAATTGTTATTTAAATTATACAGCTACACGGCTACAATTTAAATCCTTTATACAATTATAACTGTTACAAAACGAAACAGTCTGGTATTACATATTCTTCATTTGAATTGTATATATGTATGCACTTAAATACAGTAGAAAAGAACTTAATATAATTAACAAATATAAATAAGCACATACCACTTAAATGAGTTGAAAACTAATTCCACTATTTGCTTTTAGATTGCTTAATTATTGTGATACAAAATACACAATTCCATAAACTTGATACATGTCATCCCACAGCTTATAGCACCTTTCAGTTATGCTTTATTACACAAATTTTGATATTCAGTGATTCACTTTCGGAACTACAATCAAACTTATAGTTGTTCATTAATTTAACTTTACTTAATAGGATGCATTTGGTTTGATCTTACTTTGCACAGAAAAACGGAATTACTACCTAACCCACAATTAAACAAAATCTTTAGCAAATCAACGAGTTCAATAGTCCTATTGAAACCAAATTTAGTAGCAACATATATATGCACATAGCATTAAATTATTCCCCGATTTAACCCGACCGACACAAATCGTTTCTACGTTACAGTACTAAATATATTTATAATACTTAATGCAGCATCTCGACAAGCAATACATTATTTCTAAAATTCTGTATTGCTAGCAATATTGCCAAAGGATATAACACTTTACTCATGTTTACCAAAGGGCTGTGTTCCGGAATGGTATAACACTATGCTCAGACCGACACTTATTCACACGATTTCGGCTTTTGAGTGGATTATTCCACTAATCTTATAAATTTATCAAGATTTCGCCATACAAAAATGACAGTTCCAAATCATTTCATTGAAATGATCTGAAACTGATCCACGCTAAATCTCTCCGTGCGACTCTGATTTTGCGCAATCTACTTATCAGCACTGGAAATCTGTTACATTATCACAGCTGATGTAGGCACTACAAAGGAAAAAAAATGTAAACAAACCAATTTTTTTAAGCAATGAATCTAATTTTACCTGAAAATCGACTTAAAAAACGAAAAAATGCATCCACTATTTCTATTATATGGAAAATATAAAGAGAAGACGGCTTATTTTTCAAAATACTATGTGACAATCTTTTCTTTTGATAAATATTAAGCGATGTGACTTCATGAATGACAATAACAGCTGTTCTTTGATCTTTCTAACGGCAGTGAGAACACTTTTGGATTATGAAATGCTTAAATGTAATCTAATCTTTTAAATTTTCGGTCTGAACATAGTATAAAACTGAGAATTCTGACAAATAAATGCGAAGTTTTGAAGTTTTTTCGTGGTGAATCCGAATGTGAATTCAGATGTTCATTCCGAAATACTCGAATTCAAAATAACATTATAAAATATGTGGTAATTCGTAATTGTACTTTTGTTTAAGTTTTCATTTGTTCCATTCAATATAGAAAACATACTCTAATACTATGTTCGCACCGGCACTTAATCACACGATTTCAGCTGTTAAATGGATTATACCACTAATCTTAAAAATTTATGAAGATTTCGCCATACAAAAATGACAGTTCCAAATCATTTCATTGAAATGATTTGAAACTGATCCACTCTAAATCTCTCTGTGCGACTCTGATTTTGCGCAATCTACTTGTCAGCACTGGAAATCTGTTACATTATCACAGCTGATTTAGACACTACAAAGGGAAAGAAATGTAAACAAAAAAATTTTTTTTAAAGCAATGAATCTAATTTCACCTGAAAATCGACTTAACAAATGAAAAAATGTATCCATTATTTCTATTATTTGGAAAATATTTGAAAAAAGACTGCTTTTATTTCAAAATACTATATGACAATCTTTTCTTTGATAAATATTAAGCGATGTGACTTCATGAATGACAATAACAGCTGTTTTTTGATCTTTCTAACGGTAGTGAGAACACTTTTGGGTTATGAAATGCTTAAATGTAATCTAATCTTTTAAATTTTCGGTCTGAACATAGTATAAATAAGACAAGCTCTAGAGTCTTCTTGAAATAATGCAAACTAAAGTTAAGATGGAAGAATTAAGTAAATATATTATTTAAAACATAGGGTTCTTTATTTCGGTGAAACTACATTCGACGACATTAAGTATGGAACTCGATTTTTTCTATATAGCCACCACGGGAACGCTTCAGTCTGAACTTCTGACTTTTAACCCAATTTCGGTTTTCAAGCACAAATCTGTCAATTTCACGTTCGTACGAAGTCGCTGGCTTATTGCCAGAGACCATAAGCTTGACGTAGCCTTACAGGAAATAAGCTGCACCCAGTCAAAAACGTAAAATCGTGGGTCGTGTCAGCTGGCACGACCTATCTTATGGGCGCGCAATGTAACTGCACAGTGAAAAACGCTACTCCCTTCTCTCTTTGACGTGGGATGACGTGAGAATCAGCGACATTTGGATTTTTGCCGCCGGTAACGTGGCAGCTGATTGCTCTCTCACAACGCAGGGCTGCCAATATCGATATACTGTAGTAATTATCAACATTTATAATTCAATCTGTTCAATATGTTTGAAATTTTCTTAAAATAACTCAAAATCAGAGTCGAATGCTATTATTTATAAGTATACTAGCTGACCTCGCAGCCGTTGTCCTGCGTGAAATTATATATTTGTGTGAAACACTTGTAAAAGCAAAGAAAGTTAAATTTATCATTTCAGTGTTTTTTTTTTTCATTGTAACGCAGCTTTATAAACA
This sequence comes from Bactrocera zonata, assembly GCA_037783105.1. Lineage (NCBI taxonomy): Eukaryota > Metazoa > Arthropoda > Insecta > Diptera > Tephritidae > Bactrocera > Bactrocera zonata. Next base: position 1,149,971 of record JBAWJQ010006683.1, read on the forward strand.
ACATTTTTTGGTTTCTGTTCCGTTGTACAGAAAAGATAGGTTTCCAACTCGTGAGCACGCCACGGCCGTGTGAAAAACATAGCATTTCCAAATCTATGCCTCACACCATAGGACTATCTTTAGGCCCTGTTGATTATCATCTCAAATGCAATTTTCACTGGAAACGGAATACGTTTGAACTGAAATGGGAAATCGTTAGAACTCAAAGGAACTCGTAGAATCAAGCATTCTCCCCCTTTTATTGGATAAGTGCGTCACAATCAGTCGGGTTTTATTACACAGTTTCGGCGCATGAAGATTACGAAACATAATAACGACGGATCCTAATTTGAGACACAAATGATGCGGTGGCATACCAAGCCTGTCCAAAGAATGTAGAAATATCACTGGATAATTCACAGCGTCGTCTTCATTGTCAAGACGATCGATCGATTTGTATGAGCGCAAGTCTCCCGGAATTTGACTTTGAATCTTCCAGTTTAAATCAACAACATCGGTATTTTTGGCAGCTAGCATTGCGCGTGCACTTAAGGAATCGTAGTTACGATAATTTGGCCAATGTCCGGAAGTATAAACCGAAATTGTACCATTTCCAATTTTTAGCGAAGACAATGTAAACTATCTTCGGCAATTTCATTTTTGTTCGTATCGCATAATAGACGCGGATTTGAAGGCTGATATGTCGAAATGATTATCGCGAAAAGTGTGCGAACTTCATTTGCATTCCAGTGATTATCATTTTCCAGCACTTTTAATTGCAAACATTTACCAATAGCAACCGAAGGTAGAAACAATCGTCGTTTTGCGGGTGGATTGTGTAAATTCGTCCCAATGCATTAGTTGATAACACACCTGAATGTCCATCTACTGGTTGGCCTTGCTTTTTGCGTAATTATTTCTTCAACGATGCATTCCATGTATAATATCAAGGTATTTCCAAATGTCCTCGCAAACGGATCTCTGACGAAAGTTGAGCAAAAACTCGTAAATGTTAATTTTGTTGCTGGTGGTGTTTCCACTGGCTGTACTGTATTCTCTTGGTTGAAGTACACACTTTGGCCTTCTCCAAATTAACTGTGAGACGCACAACAGCCGGAAAACGTTCAAGAATTGCAAAAGTAAATGTCCTACAAAGCGCTTTATTGCAGTTTATGTATCAACCGTATCGTTCAAGTCCAATAACACCCATGTTACTTCCTATGGTGACATACTTTCAAACGAATTTTATTGATTACACCAAAATGCAATACGCAACATTGACATCATTTTTGAATGTGAATTAGACAACAGTGGCGAATATGGTACGATAAATGTGTTGTCAACTTCGATGTGTTGTTAAGTTCGACATTCACGCCTCTAAATTGAATGCGAAATGTTATGACATTGTCGTCTGGTGAGCGACGCCGATCGAGCGGATATCTATCATATCAAGTTTGTGTTTCCGAAATAGCACGTGGATAGTGTTTCGGGCATTTATTTTCAGACATACAAACCGATGTGGGATTGTGGTGTCCGCAAGGTCCATGGACCATATTGGTTTTCATCACTTCGTATAATACTGCACCTTTCTCTGCATCAGGAATTTCCGCGTGACTGAATGATTTCATTAATTTGATCTGGTGTAACCACCATCCACCATCCAAAGAAGAATGTGTGCGTGCGGCAAACCTCTCTCTTGCCACTCAACAGAATACATCTAGCATCTAACAGCACCATATATACCATACATTGCTTCAAGATAAAGTCCATCGAAGCTGTTGCTTGAAAAGTCTTGCTGTGATATCGTGACGATCGCTTGCTGATTGACCGCGATCTATAATACTGCACGTGCATATGTCATCGCATCCTGGGAGTACTCGGTCATGTGCCTTGGGCTGCTAATGTATGTTGATGCCAAAAAGAACACCGACCGATATTAGCGCGACCTCTTCGTGGCATCGGAACAAATTTCAATCTGTAATTGATCACTTTGTGTGCAACACACATAACGTTTTCACTAAATAATTATCAAAAATTTTTGAAGCAAACGACAAATTTGAACGATTCAAATAATTGAAAAACAAAACAAAAAAATTAAAACAAAACTGTATGGAAAAAATTAACTTTTTGGAATTTTCCAATTTTCCGACTTTTCCTCACGAAAAGCATACAGGTTTTTTATTTCTAAACCTTCCTTGATCCACAAGGAACAACCTCTTAAAATTTCATCAATATTGGTTCAGCCGTTCTCTTAGCGTTACTAACGAACAAACATTCATTCGTTTGTATGAGCAAAAGAAAAGGGCTGTTTTTAGGGGTTTTCCGGCAATTATTCGAATCACTGAACCTCAACGAACATTTTAAAAAAAGAATTATCAAATTTGGTTCAGTCGTATGGAAGTTATGAGCGTACATACATTTCGACAATTCATTTTTATTTATATAGATAAATTATTTTGAATAGTTTGTTTTCAGTTTTGATATTTTATATTGTAAAAAATTGTAATTGAAAACAAAGATGTGCTCAAAACTATATATGCTCATTGAGCAATGGCAACAATGTTCAAATGTAAACAAGCGCCATTAAAATAAACGTCAAATGAAAAGTTTATTGGATTGAATCAGGTAGAAAAATACGTGTGTGCAAAATACAATATATACTTGTTAATAGGGAAGACGAAAAATTGATTGCTCTAGTTGAAGCTAAAACCGAACTATACAACAAGAGCAGTCCATTCTAAAAGTTGCAATGTTATTTACAACTGTTTATGTTGTTAATAATATATAATTATTTTTATAAAGGAGAAATGTGTCGCCGAAGATGGCTAACACTTCGCGACCGGTATGGGAGGGAAATACGGAAGGCTAACATCCCCAGCGGCAGAGGGATGGAGGTCCAAAGGCAGTGGCATTTGTTGGACGCGATGAAATTCATTCAGCCATATATTGTACCACGGCCGTAAGTTTAAGTATATTAATTGAATATACATACTTATATTTGAAAAAGTATTAATAAAAACTTACAGGATTAGATTCTCACAAAATATTTGTGAAACCGATCAGGGTCAGTTGCAATCAGCAACTGAAGCAGTAATATCGCTGCCGTCGCCATCGCCTCCTGTCGCCGTGCCGCCATCCCCGACTCCTTCCTCATCCACCTCGCTTCCCTCACCATCCTGCGAGGTCAATCTGGGCCAACTAATAGCGAGGTGGACGCGAAAATGATGGAAGCCATCGACATTTAAAAAAAAAATGGTCAACACAAACAACGCCGCAGATCCAACAACAATCAACAAGTCCGGCTGTGCAATCATTCTGCACTTTAGCCGTGTCCATTTTAAACAAAATGGATGAGACAAAACAAGCTAGGGCAATTGAAAAAATGCTACTAGCTGTGTATGAAGTGCACAGAGAATAGTGATATTATAATATATATTAAGTTAATTTAATTTACGGTATATAAATGAAGTATTTATTTTTAAATTATTATTTTACTTTTTTTTACATATATTTTGTTATATAATTTATTTGTTATGTAAATAATTCTGAAAATATGCTTTTGTTTTTAATTAAATAATATGAAATGATCTCATGAACTAAAAAAAATGGTATTTATTTTTAATAAGGTCCTCCAGGAGCATATGGTCCTCCTGTAATAGAGTCTAAATTGTTTTGGAATGGTACAGATCCTTCATTCATAAAATAGTTAGCAAGTCTCTCCCGTAGGTTAAACGCAGTTGAAGGACCTCTACGCACCGAAGTTCGCATTGGTCGTAAAGAGTTGTTTTCAGTTTCCCAGCGCCACTCACCGGCATGAACAATGTTATGTCCTTCCACTCGATCTACATAGTTCTCCGGACAATGCCAGCGATTGTGATCATTCAACATTATAAAATTGTGTAAGGCTATGCAAGCCAACACAATTTTTTCCCAATTTTCTGGATTACATTCAATAGTTGTTTTCAAAATTCTCCACCAAGCAGTCAATATACCAAAGGGATTTTCTATGACTCTACGAGCGCATGAACATCGATAATTGAAAATACGTTTCGTGTGTGTTAGATTAGCTCCAGGAAATGGGCGCATTAAATTATTTCGTAATGGGAATGCGGCATCTCCAACGAAAAAGTGAGGAAAAGGTTCCGGTGACACGTCAGACAGTGGCACAGGTGGTGGCAAAGGCAGAGTGTTTTGTATTAATGCATGGTCAAATGGAGTAAGTCGAAAGATTCCTGCATAAATAATAACAGAAATGCATTATACTATAATGTTAATCAATATAATTTATCCGTCACTTTGACTTCCATAGCTGCCAATACTAACTGCTGTAAACGTATATTTCGCATCACATACAGCCATCAAAACGATGCTAAAGAATTTTTTATAATTGTAAAACATCGAATTGGAATTGGCCCGGCACTTAATAGCAACGTGCTTACCATCAATTGCACCGACACAATTCGGAATGTTCCACATATTATAAAAATCTTTTGCAATGTCCTTGTATTGAGACTCTGTTGGCTCGCTTACATAAATTGGGGAAAGTAGCTGCCAGATTACTTCACACGTCTTTAATATGATTTCGCGTACTGTTGACTTTCTTAACTTATAGCTCCATGCAATGCTCTGCACCGACACGCCTTGTGACAAATAGCTAACAATTGTAAGAGAAATATATATGTATATAAAGGGTGATTTTTTAAGAGCTTGATAACTTTTTTAAAAAAAAAAACGCATAAAATTTGCAAAATCTCATCGGTTCTTTATTTGAAACGTTAGATTGGTTCATGACATTTACTTTTTGAAGATAATTTCATTTAAATGTTGACCGCGGCTGCGTCTTAGGTGGTCCATTCGGAAAGTCCAATTTTGGGCAACTTTTTCGAGCATTTCGGCCGGAATAGCCCGAATTTCTTCGGAAATGTTGTCTTCCAAAGCTGGAATAGTTGCTGGCTTATTTCTGTAGACTTTAGACTTGACGTAGCCCCACAAAAAATAGTCTAAAGGCGTTAAATCGCATGATCTTGGTGGCCAACTTACGGGTCCATTTCTTGAGATGAATTGTTGTCCGAAGTTTTCCCTCAAAATGGCCATAGAATCGCGAGCTGTGTGGCATGTAGCGCCATCTTGTTGAAACCACATGTCAACCAAGTTCAGTTCTTCCATTTTTGGCAACAAAAAGTTTGTTAGCATCGAACGATAGCGATCGCCATTCACCGTAACGTTGCGTCCAACAGCATCTTTGAAAAAATACGGTCCAATGATTCCACCAGCGTACAAACCACACCAAACAGTGCATTTTTCGGGATGCATGGGCAGTTCTTGAACGGCTTCTGGTTGCTCTTCACCCCAAATGCGGCAATTTTGCTTATTTACGTAGCCATTCAACCAGAAATGAGCCTCATCGCTCATCGGACGTAAAGCGCGAAACACATTTCGAACCGAACACTGATTTTGGTAATAAAATTCAATGATTTGCAAGCGTTGCTCGTTAGTAAGTCTATTCATGATGAAATGTCAAAGCATACTGAGCATCTTTCTCTTTGACACCATGTCTGAAATCCCACGTGATCTGTCAAATACTAATGCATGAAAATCCTAACCTCAAAAAAATCACCCTTTACATGCATACGTATATTAATTTGCAAACCACAACAAATCAACTTACAGTAAAACCAACGAGAGTCTTTCCTCGGGTCCAATCCGCTACCTTGGCTTCTTCAAGGATTTCGATACCAAATTCAGAAGCAAATTATAAACGTCCGGCGGCATCCTTGTATGCAAAAAAAGTTGTTCTGGTTCCCTGTTTTTCATTACCAGAAAAGTAAAGGTAAAGTTTCCTATTCCCAGTAGCGTCCCGGTCTTAGAACATAGAATTAGATTGAGGTATGCACTGCGACCTTGGGTCTATTGTGCCCTCTCCTAGCTCACAGGGACTCCCCAAGCCCCAGCAAATCGATGAATTCTAGGATTTTGCTGGGAGCTAGTGAGTCGATGCGATCCCTATCTGGAAATATGGTTCCAAGGGCCTTAGACCTGCGTCTCCAGACTGCGATGCAGTCGATTAGCAGATGCTCCAGGGTTTCAGGCTCCCTGTCGCAGAACCGGCAGTTGTTGCAAGAGGCTAGTCCTAGGTTATGTAGGTGCCTATTTAACTTGCAGTGGCCGGTATAGAATGCGACCAAGAGCCTGAGTTTAGTCCTTGGGAGGTTGATTATTGATTTAAACCTGTTAAGGTTGTACCCCCCTATTAGCAACTTGGCATGCCGCATGCCATGCGCCCGTTGCCAATGACCTTCTCTACCCACTCTTTCTTCCTTACGCAGCAGCTCCTTTATAGTGTGGGGGCCCACCCCAGTGAATGGTTCGGGCCCTACCATGTTTGTGGAGGCTGCGGAGCGGGCTAGCTCGTCAGCCAGTTCATTGCCGGCTATGCCTTTATGACCAGGTACCCAGATTAGGTGTACCTGGTTCACTTCCGCTAACCTGTTTAGCCGTTCTCTGCACTCCTGCACTAGCAGCGATCTGATCTCGTAAGCGGAGATCGCTTTCAGTGCCGCTTGGCTATCGCTGAGTATGGATATACGCTCATTTCGATAGTTACGATGGAGATTTATCTCTATGCACCGACTTATGGCCAAGACTTCGGCCTGGAAGATACTGGGGAATCTGCCCATCGGTATGGATAACCTCGTGCGTGGACCTGCGATCCCTGCACCAATACCTTTCAACGTCTTGGAGCCGTCAGTGTACCACTTTAGTGTACTATCCCTCAGCACCAGCTCAAGAGTGGAATCATTCCACTCGCTCTTGCTGCCAAGGGTAACCTTGAACTTCCTCGTGAAATTTATTGTTTTTGTAATCCCGTCCTTCGGGAGGAGGGCAATTGGAATGTTGCCACTTATCATCTCCATCCTCTGGGACGAGATTGCTTTGCCTTTGCCGCATCCTTCTGCCGTTATTTGCAGGAGTGAATGCTTGGCTACTTGACCTATCACTATGTGGAGCGGTGTGATCTCCAGCAGGACCTCCAGTGCCGCCGTTGGGCATGTCCGCATAGCGCCCGTCATGCAGACGCATGCTAGCCGCTGAAGCCTCGATAGTTTTAACACCACCGAGGCCTGTGCCGCCACGGAGGCCCAGGACACCGCTCCATATGTGACTATCGGTCGCACAATCATGGTGTACAACCACCTGACAATCCTTGGCTTGCAACCCCAGGATCTTCCTTCCAGACGATTGCACACCATTAGTGCCTTTGTCGCCTTGACCATGGTTTGGTTCACGTGCTGTTTCCACCGCAAAGTGGAATCCAGCGTAAGACCAAGATACTTTACCTTGTTGGTCATCTCGATCTCTCTGCCCCCAAGTGTGAGGTTCCTAAGCCCGGGTAGGGACCTACGCCTCGTGAACGGGACGATGGTCGTCTTCGAGGGGTTGATACTTAGTTCAACTCCCCTGCACCACTCCATTGCTAGGTTTAAACCTCGTTGCACTAGATCACAGAGAGTGTCCACAAACTTGCCCCTCGCTATAATCACGATATCGTCCGCGTATCCTTGGCATCGAATACCATTGACGGTTAGCAATGCTAACAAGTCGTCCACAACAAGGCTCCATAGCAGGGGCGACAGTACACCACCTTGCGGACAGCCCCTTGTTGTGCCGAGACGAATCTTTGTGCCCCCTGCTGTGGTCTCAGCAACCCTAGTGCGCAGAACCGCCTCTATCCATCTACGCACCGGTGCTTCCACATTTCTACCCTCCAGTGCCATAGCTACACTTCTATGAGACGTGTTGTCAAAAGCTCCCTCGATATCTCCCCTTTCGCCAGTGAGCTCTCTATCTCAGAGGTCAGCTGGTACAGAGCCGTGCTTGTTGATCTGCCAGCTCTGTATGCATGCTGAGCCGCATGCAGGGGTGTAGTCTTCAGCGCCTTCGACCTTAAATGATAATCAATTATCTTCTCCATAGTTTTCAGTAGGAAGGAGGTTAGGCTGATTGGCCTGAAAGATTTAGCCATCGAGTAGTCCTTCCTTCCCACTTTCGGTATGAAGATTACCTCCGCTGTCCTCCATGGTTCAGGGATATAGGCCAACGCAAGGCTCTCCCGCAGCAGCCTAATCAGGTGTGGCATCAGGATCTGCTCACCCTGTTGTAGAAGCGCTGGGAAGATGCCGTCCACTCCCGGAGACTTGAACCTTTCGAACGAGGCCACTGCCCACCTGATCGAGTCCGCAGTAAACAACTGTTTAGCGATAGCCCAATCAGTGCGGGACGGCCTGTTTTCGATTGCGGGCAGACACCGGTAAGCCGGAATTGTCTCCGCGAAGTGAGCACGCAAGAGCTCTGTGGCTCTGTCCTCCGCGTTGGTCGTGAATGTCCCGTCATTCCTTTTAATGGCTAGCACTGCGCCTGTCTGTGGGCACCCCTATGGGGCAGCTGTCATGGTACGCGTTGATGATGGACCCGTTGAGCGCGGTCAATCTGCTCTCCACTCCCGGGCCCGTAACGCTACTGTCAGTCTGCTCCTCCCTCTTCAGTCCCTCTTCTAGCCTCTCCCTGAAGGTGCTCCAATTGGTCCTTCGAGGATTTCGTCTTGGAGGGAATAGCTTGACCTCCGCCCTCAGCGCAAACCTTACAATTCTGTGGTCCGACAGGGAGGGCTCAGTTGAGACTCTCCACTGCGAGACCATTCCGGTTGCAGGTTCATTGCTGAGGGTTATGTCCAGCACTTCCCTCCTGCTTATAGTAAAGAATGTGGGTTCACACCCTACATTCTCTATCGCTAAGTTACTGCCTACTATATATTCTAAAAGGGACTCACCTCTCGCGTTACAGTCGGTGCTGCCCCACTCCGAATGGTGGGCGTTTGCGTCACAGCCGATGATAAGGGGGAGCTTGTGCAGCCTGCAGTGCTCTACCAACCTTTCCACCTTCGCCGGGGGTGCCGTTGCTGCCTCTCCCGGAAAGTATGCCGAGGCCAGGACGGAGTCTTTGCCCTCAGTGTCCCTAGCCTGCACCGCCACCAAGTCCTGCGTCAGAAACTCTGAAATGCAAAAGAAATCAATATTGCTTCTAACAGCTATACACGTCCTAGGCCTCTCGCTAGAGAGGTCCCAGATTACCTTGTTTGCCTCCGTCTTGAGGCCCTTCACCTCTCCTTTATAAATCCACGGCTCCTGGATCAGCAGTGCGCCCAGTTTCTCCGCAGTGAACCTGCTTGCTATAACAGCTGAGGCTGCCGCCGCATGATGCAGGTTCACTTGGGCAATTTCCATGTTGACGGCCATCATAGTATGGGTTCGAGGAAGGAGAGATCCTCTTCCCCGCCGTCAACCGCACTGCTGTCCACTGGGCCTCCAAGTCCGTCCAAGAGCTCCTGTGTGGACGGTAGCTCCGTGTATCGGCCATCGCCAGGGACGCCTGTGGTCGTTACAGGCACTGCCTGTTCAGACCCGCTCCCGCAGGGCTGCTCCGCCATCTCGTCCACTTCCATCCTCACTACTTTATTTCCCGGGGCGAACTTCGGCACTGCCAGAATATCGACGCCCTTATCACGTGGTGCCGCAGGCTTACTGGCTTCCTTGCTCCCGGTGTCAGCAGGCTTGTAGGGCCGCATGACGACCGTGCTGTACCTGTAGAACAGGCGGAAGCTCGCAGCCCGGACATACTTGTACGACTCGTCGTCTATGTACAAGTGCAACCTCCATCCCTCCATGTCACCTAGCTTCTCCTTTTTACTGCCGGCAACACACCAGGCCGAGATATTAAGTCCTCGGTTCTGGTTCCTCACCAGACCCAAGGCGTATTCGTAGGTCCTGTCTCCGCACCGAGGGAGGAACATTGTCATGCTATGCATGATTGGCACATCTTCCACCCTCTTCGCGCAGAGGACAGGGCCCGTCCAGCTTTCCAGCTTTGGAACGTGTTTCCTCAGCCAGTCAGCGGACGACTCGTCCAGGCAGTCCACCTGCATCATGCCTCCTCTGAAGTCGATGCCCAGGAAGGATGCCGTGTAATCCTCTCCTTTAGACACCTCGTCCATGAGGAGGTCCTGCAGCACGGTGAGCTCCTCCGATTTTAGCGACTCCGCCGGGTATTTGGAAGGCAGAACAGCCATGCGGATGCCTTTGACAGCATCCGCATATCCGCGCCGACCCTCCTCCACCCGGTGAGGAGCCGGTCCGGATGTTTGGCCTCCGGCTGCCTTTGCGTCCGTGCCCCGCACCCTCTTTGAACGGGGGGGCTCCTGCGGCGTGATTTGGCCGCTCTTCCTCTTCTCGGCTTGGGCATTCGTGCCTGCGGGCGTTGCCCTGCTGCTATCGCCTCGCATAGCGGTCAGGGTTGTGCTGACCGGGCAACGGTTGCTGTTACCGCTGCCAAATTGCACGCGAACTGGCACGTTTTTGCCGCTTGCCTGGGATGCGTTGCTCCCTCTGCTCTCGCTCCTGGCTAGAGCCTTCGCTGCCTCCGGGGTTTTCCCATCACGGAGGTGCCGTAGGTACCACTTCATAGTGGAACCACTCATCCCCTTCCTGTGGGGATCGTCGCACCCTCCGGGTTGACCGGCAGCGGGGAGGGGGCGCTGCCCACCTCTTCTGCGCCTTCTCCTTCTTTTCCTGCTAGCGCCCTCAGGCTCTGCCGGGTGCGACTCGCCCGAAGCCGGCGCACTGCACCTACCGTCGGGGGTCTTTGGGTCGCTAGTTGCGGCTACAGCGGCATCAGGCGTTACCACCAGGTGAGCGCCGCTGCAAGAGGGCACATCATCATCGTCCTCCCTGGCGTGCTCCTCAAACAGCGAGCGCTCCTCTGACGTAAGGATCTTGAAGAAGCCAGGCATCCGCTTGGCCCCTCGACCCCCCTTGCCTTCTGCTGCCACGCTCTCCTTCTCTTTGCCGCGTTCGTTGTCCTTAGTCGTTGCCAATTGTCCGTCATCTAAGTTTATAATTGTTGTTGTTGTAGTTGTTTTTGTTTTGTCCATCTTTTCCTTACGACCCTTGGCTCAACGGGGTGAGCTGTCGGGTCTACGTTCGAAATGGGGAACGGGAAGGTCCGCCACGCCAGAGCCCCTTGGCGCGGTAAGGCCACCGTTACTTCCAAATTCGGCCCGGTGTGGAAGGCTCCGTTAGAATACAGCCACATTCACCTCCTGGCTGCAAAGTTCCAATGGGCACGGGAGTCGCATAACACCCTGGATTAGGAGGTGGTAGCTCTTGGTCAGCGCACGCATGCGGCACCCGACATCCCGCGTGGTCCGTGCTTGGGAGCACCAACCACACAGGATCGGGGGGCGCCGAGTATACCTTGCGCCTAAGCCCCTGCACCACGACAAGGTGCCTACCATTCGCAGGAGCGTCCCGGTCTTGATCATCACGGAAGAAATACGGGTCAATGAAGCCGCCGGCCCATAAAACGCAACAAACCGCAATTCTTTTCGGATGCAATGCTTATTAATGGAGTATGTACGGATGTACTCTCATAGGAATGAAGAATTTCATTGATATCCCAAACCGTTTAAGTTTGACCATTGACTCCTAATTACGGTAGTAAATTTTAATAATTTTGACTCGCTGTTTAATCGTATATCTTTCCATAATGAAATGGAAAACCTTACTGAAAAGAAATATTAAAAAAGCGAGAAAAAAAAATATAGCGTCGTGTAGTATAGGTAATTTCGGTCGCGCGATGCCATAGAACATGAAATGTTTTGTAGTGCAAACTGCAATTTAACAAAATAATATTCAAAATGTAAAGTTTTTCAAAGCATGTAAAACAGTATTTAAATAATTGCATATGGATTTATCATTGTCTTTACAATAAAAAACGAACTTTCGGGAACACTTATTTTACAGTAGAGGATGTCATCACTCTATAACAAATCACAGAATCAAAAGATTTGCTTAAAAATGAGAGGTCATGCAACTACCTCTTTTATGTATTCAAAGTAAGACAGACTAGTATATCCCTCGGGATATCATGGAACTGAAAATAACTAGAGTGGGGTACCTAGGCAACAAAAGTTAGGCTTGTGGACTAAAGAGAGGACTGTCTGCATTGAACCAGTTCATTACGGATGCGTGTCAGTGCGGCTGTCCCCTAAAGGCGAAAACCCTAAAAGCGGTCCAGTAGACTCTCAGAACTATTGAAAATAGCACATAGGCTGTTTAACAAGACCAGGGGGAATACAAGTGTAACCTAGCTGTCTTCAACAAAGATATTAAGTCTGCAACCCAATACAGCTTTAGGCAATGTGTGTTAACGTCTAGATTCAGCGAGGTTATGAGACAAACAAGTTGAGATTTGTTGAAGACACATGAAAATTTGCACCAAGCTTATTCATAGGCAAAAGCCTGGCTATGACAAGACAAAATAAACGTGTTCCAGTAATTGCACTTAATGAGTGCAAGTATCAATCAAAACGTCTCAAGGAGTTATAATAGGACAGTATCAGGAGATTGAGGCTGTGAAAAATTGCGAAATACGTATCATATCAAGTTATTAAACGATTCAACGATGGATCGCATACAGACCATTGGAAGACCTAGGAAAAAAATAAAGGTATTTCAGGTGGAACGGCTTGCAGAGTTTGGTACAGCAAATATGTCTAAGGAATAATTATATGTATTGTATATCATTGTGTACTTTTAATATGATCTTTATTAATTTACGGTAAGCCGAATTTAGATAATATTGGTTCCCTGGTAAAGCTATTTTTGCGAACCTCCGAGTTTCTTCGGTCATCTAAATGTTCATACCATAATTGTCCACCTTGCTTCAATTTTATATAGACAGATATGATAAATTGTGAGCCCACAACGAAAAAGAAATAACGTTTTTATGTTATAGAGTTACACCCCTTTTAGAATATTCCGTCGGTCATAGCAGAGATAAAGAGATGTCCAACTTCTCTCTCATTGGAAGTGAGAGAACAATTGCTACACGTCAAAACCTCCTGAACATTAACAGTTGATCGAGTTTAGCAGGTTTTGACGTTTAGCAATTGAAAACGAGCGACGGCCAGATTGCAAACTTACCAAAAAAATACATATGATACATATGTAAACGGAGGGATTTGTTGCACTGAAAATATGTAAAACAATGAAAATTAAATAAATTTATGAAATTTAAATATATTTGAGGAAACGTTTTGTAATGTCAAGCATCATACCATTATTTTCAATGGAAAATTATTAAAAAACATTTATTGATTAAGAGCTAAAAAGCTCAAAACCTTTTATTGTGTGTTGAAAGGTCAAAATCAGTTGTTTTAATATGCCATAAAAAGATTTAAATAGATTCTCTATGTTTTAAATAACCACTATATAATAATTTTTATTTTAACTATATGTTGGGTGTTTTAATTTATATGCCCAAAAACTATTATGTTGAACAATTTGGTCATAATGGGAGATGTTATAAAAAACGCCAATTTTGAAGAGCTCTCACACTGGAATAAGTTGGACATCCTTTTATTCCTGGTCATAGTTTGGAAATGTTAGGTGAGGGGGGTTTTCCGAACAAGAAAAAAAGTGATTAAGGTAATGCGAGAACTCATTGTACCATTGATAAGAGATGGCAAATCAGTGGTGAAGGGATGTCCAACTTATATCAAATCTCAAAATTAGCGTTTTTTATAACATTTTCCATTATGGCCAGCCGGAAAAAATAATATTTAAACTAAAACACCCAAAATTTACTACGATTGAAAATTACTATTGGGGTACTCACAACGTGTCTTAAAGCATCGTAAAATCATAAAATCATAAGATTTTATGCTAGTCTAAAAAATTTGTTGTTGGATTGCATACTAAAATAAGTTTACGCAAATACAACTCTGAACGCTATGTATACGGGTCGTCATAACTGATCAGCTGATTTCTGTTTACATCAGTTTGCTTTTGTGTTGTGGTTACATTTGTGTTTAAATTTAAATTTCTTTTAATTTTTTTTTATAATGTTATACAGGTAATATAAAAATGCATAATAAATACAATTTAACTAATTAAATGCGCTTTTAGACAAAAGCAAAGCGGGTGCGTTCCAACCCAACCAGAAAGTGGCTGTGTGAAGAAGAAAAGCCATTGATTGAATCTTCGACACAAAACAGGGATTTTGAGGTAAATATATTAATTAAAATACAACTTAAAAGTAATCTATTATAATTTTAATTACACCGGTCAACACGATTTTTGGGTCTGACATCTACATGTTAAATTTTAGTTTCTCCTATGACAAAAAAAAGGAAAAAAATTTTTTTTTCGGTTAAAGTTTGCTTTCGTAGAAATAAGAGCAATTTTTCGATTTTTTTTCTTACCTTCTAAAGTATTTTTACAATTAACGCAGGCGAGGTGAGGTACCCAATTTTCATTTTGATTACTGACTTTTAGGTTGAAATAGGCTTCATAGGCTTCGCAAAGTTTCAAATTTGTTGGTAAAGAAAATTTTTTACTCCTAACTTTAATAAATTCACCGCAAATAAAACAGAATAAATCAACATAATTTTTACACTGACTTGATGCCATTTTTTAACTGAGTAATACACTAATATTGATGGTTACAGCTATAATAAACAGGTTAACATTCACTACTGTGCCTCTTACAAATAATAATACTTTCGGGTTAATCAAAGTACTGGCATCTTTGATTTATGAAATAAATTAAAATATACTTATCGATGTAGATCAGCCTAAAGCAAACTTTAAGAACTAAAGATTAATATTTAAGTGTTTTTCAATGTCTAGAATCAGAATTCAAGCATGAGAACAGAAACCCCAAAAAAAATATTTTTTTTTGTTGACCGGTGTTGTAGAAGCTAACGTCTCAAGTGTATTGTAGACGATTATTAAAGGAGAGCAACATTGCGTGGGACTTGAAGCTGACACACTCGAAGTTTTGTTATATGCGTACAACATATAACAAAGCAAGAGCATGGGAAGGCTCGACGGGTGCAGGGAGTATGGAAGTCGAAACTTTCACTGTTTCTGCGTGCGTAAGAAGTAAAGCAAATAGTATTGAGGACAATTGCGAATTTGTGTAAATGGTTCAAACCATAAAATGAAGCGAAACGACTAGTAAATCGCATCAGAACTTGAGAATTTAAATGTTATTCATTCTTCTAGTGGTACTTAGAATAACTAGACATTTTTATTTCAGCCATTTTACTTAAACTTTGTGCGTTTTTTTATGAAATGGATGACATTTTCGGCGGTAGATTGGTTGACCTCAACTAGTTAGCGTCTTCTGCGGCTGTATGCGAAGGCGAATGTATAAATAAAACGATTCGTAAAGGAATATATTCCAGAACTGCGGCATCAGATATTCTGCAATTTTAGTCTGAAATGATACAGCTGAGAAGGCAGAAAATTGAGCAAGAAATGAGTTTTAAGGAGAAAGAGTTGAAATTAAGAGAAAGGGAATTGATGATTAAAGAAAATAAAGTGAAGTTAAGGGAAAAGCAAGAATTATTACTAAAAGACAAAGAAATGAAGATGAAACTAAAAGAATTGGAAAGTAATGAAAAATTGAAAATAATGGAAATACAAATGAAAGAAAGATGGGCAATGGAGGAATTAAAACACAAATGCAAATAAGTGGAAGAAGTGGTGCAAGAGAATTTTAAATTACCTGGAGTGAATTAATGTACCTGAAGTTTATTTTTAATATTTACTTTTATATTAAATTTTAAATGAATAAAAAAACACTTTTACATATGTATAAATTAGTCATGGATAATAAATATACGTTTAAATAATGATGTATTTTAAGTTAATCTATGATTTTGTATGAAGTCAAGAAGGCTAGATTTTGTGTTACTTCCTGGTGGCAAGCTATATTGAGGTGGATTAATTTCAACGCTTTCTTCGTTTTCAATTTGGAAATTGATTAGCATATTATGGAGAATGCAGCATACCATGATCCATTCATTGCATTCTTTATTATTTATCTCATTTATCATTCTAAACTTCAATTCCTTCAAGCTACCGAATTTTTCTTTTATACTATGTTCAGACCGACACTTAATCACACGATTTAGGCTGTTGAATGGATTATCCCACTAATCCTAAAAATTTATCTAGATTTCGCCATACAAAAGTGACAGTGTCAAATCACTTCATTGAAATGATTTGAAACTGATCCACGCTAAATCTCTCTGTGCAACTCTGATTTTGCGCAATCTACTTGTCAGCACTGGAAATCTGTTACATTATCACAGCTGATTTAAACACTATAAAGGGAAAAAATGTAAACAAACAAATTTTTTTTAAAGCAATGAATCTAATTTCAACTGAAAATCGACCTAACCAATGAAAAAATGCATCCATTATTTCTATTATATGGAAAATATTTGAAAAAAGACTGCTTTTATTTCAAAATACTATATGACAATCTTTTCTTTTGATAAATATTAAGCGATGTAACTTCATGAATGACTATAAAAGCTGTTTTTTGATCTTTCTAACGGCAGTGAGAACACTTTTGGGTTATGAAATGCTCAAATGTAATCTAACCTTTTAAATTTTCGGTCTGAATATACTATTAAAATGTCAAAACAAATCTCAATTCGCACACGATATTTTGAAAAGTACTTACTGAAACTTTCTCTTTCTTCCGTAGTGTAGTCCGTACTACTTTGCCTGAACGGTGTCAATAAAAATTGCTTGAGTGGATAGACGCTATCTCCAGCAATCCACTGAGTGTTAAAGTGGGCATACACTGCACACATGTGCTTTCGATCTCTGTGAATTCGTCATGGATAATATGATACGAGACTCTTTGATTCGAGAGAGAGCTGTCAAAACTCGCATATTTTATAACATTTGTTAATGAAAACTGAAAAATATTAGATTGGGTATTTAATAAATTACACAGAACACTAAATTAAACACTTTGAAAATGCATACATATACCATATAAATGCTAAAATGAAAAATCATTAATTAATTTACATAAACATTTATTTTGCCAAAATATGTTCTCACAGTTCAATGAAATTTCATTTCACCCTAATTTCGTCAAGTAATTATAGCGGCTTACTTCTGGCATCCCGCCTTTTTGACTAACTGCTGATTGACGGCACCCTGATTGTGTTTTGTTGCCAGCTCAGAAAACAGATCAGAGTTCGTTGGCAGCTGACAAGCGAGAGAGCAAGAAAAGAGATTCTGATCAAATTATCTATGAATTCGTTTCGCCCATACACGACACACAAATCCATTTTGCGTTCGTTCTTCACACAGCTCTTTTATTGCTCTCTCACTTGTCAGCATCAACCCTGATCTGTTTTCTGTTTTCAAAGTTCGCCCATACACGACACACTCGGTTTTTAATTTTTACGATTATTTTTAATTGGCCGGCAGGATAGCAAAAGAACTAAACGTTGTATGTGGGCAAAGCTTATTATCTTCTATTTAAATAAAAAAAATAAACTAAGAAGAGCCAATTTTGAACATATTTTTAAACAACATTAAGTAAAATTTTTACACGTTTTTTTTTGAAAGTTTCTTAGTTTAACTAGAAGATATATTATTAAAAAATATGAATCTCTTTGAGTTTTTTGTTTTCGATAGAAATTGCCACCTGCATCCTGCCCGCCGTCCGAAAAATGCACATGTGAGAGGCATCGGACAATTGCTTCCCAAAGGCAGAATATCAAAGATTTCGTATCCAAAAAATTTGTGAATGATGTTCAAATATATAACTATAAAGCCTAGAAATTTCGCTTGAATCAATTATTTTTTTCCCTTCCCAAAAAAACCCTCAAAAGAATCGATTTTTTGTCCGCGACCTTCACTGTTCGGCGACACGAGAGAAATGAGATTTTGTGCGCACACCGATCGTAAAAAATCAAACATTTTCGCGAACATGGATCGGTACGCGCACAAGCCCATACACGAGTAAACCGCAAGCGCTTTTAGATAAAAATCGTTGAGGATGTTTTGCAAGAGGGCTATTCAAGAAGTTTTTGGCGTCATGAACACTTCCAGGGTATCCTATTGTGACTTGTCTAATTCGTAGCCTATAGTCACAAAAAGCTTGCATTTTTATAGCATTTTGGCATTTTCGTGAATAAAAAAGTTCATGTTTTTTAGCTGGCGGTTCAGCCAACTTTAATTCGGATCCATCAATATATCCTATACAACCTGGCATCTCTTTCCGCGTTGCTCTAACAATTTTCAACCGTTCATTTTCATTTGGCCAAAACAGAAAGTTCTCTTTTAATTTCAATATTGCTTTAAATACGCGCTTATTTATATTTTGAATAGTGCCCGTCACAAACGCCAAAGAATGAAGCAACCTTTCGTATAGATAATCCATCTCCGAAAGATCCCAACCTAAATAGCACTATTTTTAATTATAAATCTAAAGGAAGTTGTGCTCCACTAGAATTTGTGTTAAATACACTATCGTCCTTTATATAATCTAGTATGCGGCGAAATTCGTCCAGGCGAACAGGAATCATTTCGTTGAAACGGCTGTCATCAAAGTTTCTAAGTACATTATGTTGCCATTGGGATGACTTTGGTATTCAGAGATGGACACTTCTACGAGTGTTTAATAAACAAAGTAAACTCAATGAAAAATTGTCAAACATTTCGTCCGCATCTTCGTCGTCGCCTGGAAATTAATTTTTACGTAAATAAATATCAAAGTGAGACTTGCTTATAATGGTAAAACTCATTTGAGTCAAGAATCATCAGGTTTAATGCCTGATTAATATATGTTTTTTCAATCAGCTGATTGATAAGTGATTTACGACAACAAATTTATAACGACGTGTTCACAACCATTGTATTTTTTCTTAATTTATGTTTATGACCTATAACGTTATGATACGTTGTGAGTGCCCAATATATATACAGTGGTCATTTAATACATGGAGAAATTGTTTAAATATTTGGCACAATTCAGATTTCTTTGGCGCCGCGATCTGAAGGTACCGTTGGAAAGAGGTTATAGGTTATATCGCTAGCGCTTAGTTAACGAGACATTCGACTTCAAATTTAAAAAATTCCCAAAATTCGAACATTTCAACAAGCTATTTCACCATATTAAACACACTTGTCGCACAATTTTTACTTCAAATTAATTAAATTAAACTATAAACGTTTAAATACTTACACATTTAGGTTTTACCTAAGAAATCTTTATTTTAAAAATTACTTTTTACACTCGTAATGAGTATCATTGATGTGCTAACAATTATAAGGAAATTGAGCGCTGCCATATAATAATAAGCAAATATGAGCAATTCGCTGAATTCGATATAATTTCTCTTTTTTTATTTAGCAATCTTAGTTCTAATAAAAACAATAATAAATTATATTTCAAATTAAAATGAGTATAAACAATATTTCTACGCATATGGATTTTTTGTTATTTAAATTTAATAAATAACTAGGTAACATTATATAATATTACGTAATAAAATAATAAAATACCTAGGTTACCCCGGGGATTGGCTCGATCAGGATTATTTTTTTAGAGCGAGGCCGAAGGCCGCTAACGCCGAAAGGAGTACTACACGAAAGTATTTCGGTCACCCCGGGTATTCGCTCGACCAGGGTTATTTTTTTAAAGCGCGGCCGAAAGCCGCCAACGTAGAAAGGAGTACTACACGAAAGTTCTTCAGTCACCCCGAGATTATATAAATTTTACAATATTATCATAGATTGCAACTTATTTGTGTTTATTAAACATAAATCGCATATTATACATATACATATGTATATGGAAAAAGTGTTCACAACTCAATATTATAACTTAAAAAATGTTGGAAATTATTATTTTTTAATTAATATAGAAAAAAGAAGCACGCAAGAAACAGCTAGGAGAAGCTCCCCTATCCGCACATACCCCATTTATACGGAAATTCGTTTTTTTACCCCTCCGCCAAAGTAATCGGAGTCGTGCCAAATATTTTTATGCTATATTAAAATAACTGACTTTTGAATATTTAATACTTATTAAGTTTGTTGGCTCTCAATTAGTAAAAGTTTTTAATAATTTTCTATTGAAAATAATTACTATGATGCATCACATGACAAAACATTTCACTAAATTCATTTATATTTCGTGTTTTCATTAATTATCGTTGTTTTACATATTATGTAGTGGTCTAGAGCGAGGCAACAAATCCCTCTGTTTACATATTTTTTTGTTAAGACCAACACAGGCCACATTGAAGGCCATCCCGCGTTTCCAATTGTTAAACTGTCAAAGTACAGGAGGTTTTGACGTTTAGCAATTGCTCTCTCACTTCCAGTGATATAATGTATAATGAAGTAATGTATACTAATTTGCAATCGTAATAAATGTTGGGTGTTTTAATTAAAAACCCAAAAGCTCCTATTTTTTCGATCTGGCCACAACAGAAAACGTTATAAAAAACGCTTACTTTGAGCCGCTCTTACACTTGAATAAATTGGGCATCCCATTATCCCTGCATTGCACGCTGAACATAAATTTGGTATGTCGAGGTAGATTCTGAACAAGTAGAATTTTGCATAGTTTTCAAGATATTTGCATTAAAAGTTGAAAATTTCGCAACTTCATTTTGCAATTTCTCGATTTATAATATCTCTTTCTTTCATATTATGTACTTTTTATACACTTACACTTCACTACATTGTTTTTACATAATTATTTCGATATTTGCTTAAAATATGCATTTTATTTTTTATTTCATTACATGCGCAATAACATAAGTGTTTCGTGTTGTCAAATAATATGTATTGCCATTTCTACACATTTATCAAATGAATAAAAAATAGGATTATACGTTCTTAATATAGTATGTCAAAATTTTTGATCGAACAGGGTTATTTTTTTGAAGCGCGGCCGAAGGCCGTCAGCGCAAAAATTAGTTTTACTCGAAAAATAATTGACACACCCCAGTGTTGGATCGGTTAGGGTTATTTTTATTGAAGCGCGGCCGAAGGTCGCCAAAGCAAAAAGAAGTTTTACTCAAAACAAACTTGACACACCCCGGTGTTGGATCGGCCAGCGTTATTTTTTTTTGGAGCGTGGTCAAAGGCCGCCAATGCAGAGAGAAGTCGGACGCGAATGGACTAATGTTTACCCTGGTGTTAGATCGGCCAGGGTTATATTTTTACCCTGCTTAAATCACATTTTCTATAACGGATATTATTACAACTTAATAAGGTACCGTTTCTTTTTTGTCCGTTTTGTCATTATCTTCACATTTATGAATTCTGCGTTTCCCCTTTTTAAACCACATTTTCAATAACGGGTAAAGTTATAACAAAACAAGGTACCATTTCTCTTCTTCCCATTTTGTAATTATTTTCATATTCATTTCATTTCATTTCTGCGTTAATTAAAAATTCAAGTATATTTAAAAAATAAGTGCAAATGCATCAGGTAAGTTAATATAAGTTTTAAATTTATAAAAATATCTCTTAAGACATTTAAATAGATTGTATCGAACCGTCAACCAACCGAGGTTTTGTAAGGCGAACAAATGTCCTTAAAGCGTCGAAAATAGAATGGTAAAACTGTTCAAATAGATGAGATTAAATCGGTCCATAAATTTTCGAGAAATCGTGTCCATCGACTTCACAACAGAGAAGAACGCGTTTAAAGGCGGTGCATTTAGCCTAGATAACCTCGTGGGCACAAGCTTTCAAAGTTGCATCTCCGAAAATATTACTCGGATTAACTTGAAAATTTAGGACAATATTTTAGAGGTGTTGTAGAATTTAATGAAATTTCAAACCCACCTAACCCCTTAATAATTTCATTTATAGGACTGTTGCATTCGACTAACTTAGATCATATATACTTACGTTTGTTGCATTGGAAACATCCACAGAATTGTTCAACAACTTCAACAGATCCGTTAAACAAAATTTTCATTAGCGAATGGGACAGAAAATATGACTATACAAAGAAGTGTGGCGCAAACGGAAATCACTCTCTGCAGGCGATAAAAGTTTTAAAAGTGATTCTTTAGTGAGCTATGATTACATTCTTTTACCACAGTTGCGCATAAAGCACGACCTTATAAAAATGTTCTAAATGCTATGACTAGAGATGAAGGGGATTTGTATTCCTAAAGGATAAATTCTCCAATTTCAGGGAGGCAAATATTAAAGGTAGTAAAACTAAATGATCAGAAGAATGGAAATGATCCAAAATTTTTTAGTAAACCATCATTCGGAAAATTAAAAAACTTTATAAATGAATATATAAAGTTCTGTGGTGTAATGTATCCTTAAAAATACATTTGGATTTCTTTCCGGCAAATTTAGGGGCTGTGAGTGACAAACAAGACGAACGATTGCACCAGGACATTTCCAAATAATTATGAAAAAAGGGTTCTTTTCTATACTAAGCAATAATTTTCCCGAACGTTTTTCAACACTTGCGGACAATAAAAACTCATTACCCTTTTTGTAGACTATCTTGAGATATATATGTATATTACTGTAAATTTTAGAAAATTTGTATTTAGCGCTTGACCAAAAATTCTCATATCGGCATTAGATGATGATAAAGTGATCTTCTCATCAAATAGTAACTAGAATTGTTTCTAGTTCTATTGTTCGTCTTTTACAAAAAAACGGATAACAGCGATGTTTTGGTCCTCCTCGAAAGTCAACTGAGAGAACCAATTTACAACAGCGGATAAGTTTAAGTGACTGCTTCAAAAGTGCACTTTTTATAAAGGTGAAGGTACAAAATGTACATTGAGTGGATTCATGTGTTGAAACCATACGTCGACGGCTGAGACATAGACAAGATGATACGAAACTCTTTGATTCGAGAGAGAGAGAGCTGTCGAAACTCACATTTTTTATAAGATTTGCCAATGACGCCACTGCTGAAAAATATTAGATTGGGTATTTTATAAATAATTTTTGGATATTTCGCATTTTTCACACTTCTATATAAATAAACATGAGAAAGCAAAACAATTCCCGAAAAATATTGCAATTTGTATGCTAGTACTAATAAGTACGTAGATAAGTAATTATATTTTTTATAATTAATGTAACAATTTAAAATAATAAATAAACAGAAAATCAAAGAAATTCATAAAGCACGTCACATTTTCAAGAGAAATGTATTCAATACATGTATATACTTATATATTATAACTTAAAGTAATATTTACATACATATATATTAGATATACATATATTCCGACCACACATTTCTTTATATTTGGCATTTTCGATAAAATATACAAAACACTAAATTAAACACTTTGAAAATTCATAAATGCAAAATCAATCATTAATTTACCTAAACATTTATTTTACCAAAATATGATCGCAGAGTTCAATGAATTTTCATTTCACACCGGTTAGGTATTATAGCGGTTTTCTTCTGGTATCCATCGCTACGAACATAATAATTAATAATCAGGGAACGCATTTGAGAGAAAAATGAGAGCTAATGCGAGAGATTCGTACCATATTATCCATGGCTGAGAGGTGTGAACTTATACGACAGATGCTCTGATAAAAAGGCACTCTTGACACAAAAAATGAAGACTGCACGACTTTCTTGATATAAATTACTGGTAACAGATTATGTGTGCCGTTCAGGTAGGGATAGATTCCGGGTTAATTTTGTGGTGAAAAAAATTAAGTATGCTCAAAAGCAAATCATTTAAGGCTGCTTTGGTTACCATATTTTGGGCAACCCGTACCTTCTTCATGGAATAACGAATGCTCAGAAATATGCGACAGTAGTTAACAATTTTTAAATGGATAAGTTTATATTGGAAACAAATCTTGCATAAGCCATAAATTTTTCCCGAATTTTTAATTTTAGTTGGCCAAAATATTTAAAGACCTAAGTGCTTGTATTGGCCTGAAACTCGCCTTATTTAATCCCTATGGAGCACTTATGGCACCTAATGGGGTTACTCAACAGAAGCTAACAAATAAAAGTCAAGAAATCAGTTGAGGACCTAGTGAATTCCATGTTTTTAAGACATTGAGGCTAAAAGAGGAGGGACTTGTTATGGAAAAGCCTATTGTGAAGTCTACATTTCTGCCGTAACTTCGCAATAGGGGGATTCTCTTGCTCTTGTAAAACTCTTGCACGGTGCACGAATTGCAGATTTTTCCACCACCTGTGCTAGCTGTCATTTTACTTAAATACATATTTTGACGTTAAATTGTTGAGGAAGGTAAATTTTAAATAGATTTTATAATTTCTATTTAAATTATAAAGATTTGTTAGTTTTTTTTTATTAAGCGTGAATGCAGACGGTACGCCAATTCACAATAGCCATGCACAATAATCATTTACAATAAATTGACCGAATCAGCCGTTCATATATCAATAGATTCTGCAATGGATGCTCTCGTGTCCTTTTATATTTCGGTATAGGATTTTTGCAATCTGCAATCTTGCAAGATCAAGAGAATCGCCCTAATGTTTTCTTTTAATTTATAATAAACTAGCTGAGCCGGCGAACTTTGTACCGCCTAACAGTCAATGAATGTGGTGTTACAGATAAGCAGAACTTTATGATTTTTTGAAAGCAATACAATGAATACATGTAATATTTATAGCGGCCCGGTACGTGCTTCGCTACGTATAAAGTGAAATATTAAATCAAACTCATTTATAAAAAAAATATATATTTAATTATTTGCTAGCTATCCAAAACATTTGGATAAACAATATTTTTTGTTTTTCAATTTTGAGCATGAATAAACAAACGGCTGGGGGTACCGACTCTGGAACAGGCAACATAAAGTTGGTCATGTGAAAAACATGATTCCTCCAAATTCACACCACCAACGTTAAGTGTTTGCCCTTGAGCTTTGTTGATGAACATCGCAAATGATAAACGCACAGGATATTGTAATAGTTTGAATTCAAAGGGCATATCAGTTAGAATCATAGGGATACGCGGTATTAAACAAACTTCTCCTTTTGATTTACCAGTTAAGATCGTAGCTTCAATCAAATTTGGCAATAAATTTTTCACTGCCAATCTGGTGCCATTACACAGTTTTAATATAATCAAAGAACCCACTTTCAGATTCAAGCAATGCGATGGCATACCAGCCGATTCTAATGAATTTAAAAATTCAGTTGGATAATTCATTGCCTCATCTTGATTCATAGCACTGTCAATTGATTTATATGTCGTGACTACGCCTGGGAGTTTTGCTTGAATCTGAAAATTAATGGCATTGATAAGAATGCTCTTCGGTGCTAAAATAGCGCGTTCTCTCAACCAATCATGGTTTCTGTAATTCTGAAGAATATTTGGAAAAACACATTCAATGAATTCATTTATCGATTTCGTAATTGTACAAAA
This sequence comes from Bactrocera zonata, assembly GCA_037783105.1. NCBI lineage: Eukaryota > Metazoa > Arthropoda > Insecta > Diptera > Tephritidae > Bactrocera > Bactrocera zonata. The sequence continues at coordinate 1,175,259 of JBAWJQ010006683.1, forward strand.
ATTGTTCGGTACAGTGATCAATCCGTTGGTTCTGTCGATTTGTATTTTGCCATCACCAATTTGTAACAATTGTTTTGAAAACTCGTGGGCAGCTGGATCATTTTGTAGGTGAATACGCATATTAATGTTCAGTGTCAATTTTTGTACATATCTCCAAAGAACTGATGACTTCAAGGCATTTATTTCATCAGCAGGAGTTGACCGAGGAATGACAGGCAATGTTTGTCGAAAATCCCTTGACAGTAATATCAAAGCACCACCAAAAAGCTGTTGGTTACCACGTAAATCTTGCATTGTTCGATTAAATGCTTCTAGCAATTTTTTATTCGCCATTGTACACTCATCCCATAAAATAATTGACGTTAATCGCTGAACTTTTGCCATAGCAGAATTTCTTGAAATATTGCAAGTTGGAGTTTCAATCACCTGTACATTCAATGGCAATTTTAATGCAGAGTGTGCTGTCCGACCACCTTCTAATAATCTAGCAGCAATTCCCGAAGATGCAAGTGCCAATACAATTTTCTGTTCCGATCGAATAGTGGCTAAAATCAGTGATATAACGAACGTTTTGTCTGTACCACCAGGAAATATAACCCACCTGCATTATTGGAAATGGCTTGCATGATTGTGTCATAGACATGATTTTGCTGAATATTCATTTTGGTTATATTCGATTGTACAAATAAACGCAAATCATTAGAATTGAATTCCTGCTCACGTTGCAATTCACGATCAAACAGATCATGCATGTCACGATTTGGTACGGTCATACCCAATTGTATTAATGTTTTATTTGCAATCCGTAGACACATATCTTCAATTATTATCAAAGCTTCGTTGTACATTTCCAAAGTTATCAACAAATCAGGATTTATTGCATGATGACGCATACGAATTAAAATATCTTCTGCAATATTATGTTTATATTTATTCCATAATTCAAGTGGATTTGATGGCATACATGTTGATAATACAACGGCAAACAGCATTCGTATTTGTTGAGGATGAGCCGAAATAGATGCATCATGAAGTGTTGAATCCCAATGAGCATCATCCTCCAACAAATGCAAAAGTTGGCATGCTTCACGGTATGTTTCACACAAATGACCGTTGACTGTTCTCAATTTTTGAAATGATTTTGGGCCATTCACGTTAACTAATAACAATCTCAAATAAAAACACTCAACATTGTTTGGATGTACTGTATATATTCTGCCAATTGCATCTGTTTGGAAAATGCCAGGATGCCCATGAACTGCTGTTCCTTGTTTACGTCTTTGAAATTTTTTCGAAGACACATTCCATGTGTAATACTGAGGCACTTCAGAATATAACAAAGTTATCGCAAATGTATCAGTTTCGCATAATTTGAAACAAGCTGTTAACGTAGTTGCTGGTGGTTGCGCTGCTCTTTCCAATAAATTTGCTACATTAAAATAAACACGTTGGCCATTCTCAAGATGTACAGCCAAGTGAACAACCGCAGGATGTCTTTCGTGCATTGGAAACGACATAATCCTCCAGACTGCTTCATTGCTACTAATATAGCGACCCATTTGATACTGAGTAATTTCATCATTTCTATTCTCACCAGCAACACCGAAAATAGCCATATCGCTCCCTTTATTTACATACTTGTAAATATATTTAATGGATTTGACAGAATTACAATATTCCACATTTATATGAGCGTTGAATATTTTCGATAATAATGGACAATACGGAACCACCCAACGATTATCAACTTCAACTTCCTGGTTATGCATTCTAATGGTTGCCGTTTTGCCATTATCATTAGGTGATCTACGTCGATACAACGGATATCCGTCATTGCCCGTTACTGTGTCTGAAGTAAATTGCCTTGGGTATCGTTTCGAACACTTTTCATCAATCATACATGGTGAATTCATATTTAGTTCATCGCACGGTCCATGTATCATGTTTTTAATGACAACTTGAAATAACTCAGGATCAGCAGTGTGATTAGGAATTTCAGCTGATATAAGGTTATCGATTTGATCCGGAGTTACTTTATGTACCAGCCAAATTAGTATATGTGCGTGCGGCAATCTCCTTTTCTGCCATTCAATGGAGTACATATGGCAACGCACCTCCCCAAATACATATAATTTCGCAATTAAATCCATAATTGCTTTACATTTTTGCCGAAAAACACGCGCAGTAATGTCATGACGATCGGTTGTCGACTGTCCTGCAAATAAATTGTTTTTGATATCATCCCACTGCGGATTACATGTAAATGTAATGAACAGATCCGGTCGACCGTATTTTCTTACATAACACATTGCGTCTTGTGCATATTCGTTCATATTGCGTGGGCTACCAATATACGAAGATGGCAATATAGTTAAACGTCCGATGTCATTAATATTAGCATCATTCGCTATCGCATCTTGCAAATGAATATATTGTTCAGATCTTAATTTTGCTTGGTTGAAACGAATAAAATTAAGACGTTCTGTTTCTATTTTGACGTACATATCAACGATGTACTGATGATATAGTTTACGACATCTCAAGATATAATTTTGTTCTTGTGGACGAACCATCAATCGATAAGAATAAAAATTCATGGCACTAACTTTTTTCTGTACGTGTAGACCCTAAAATAAGTGGAAAATGTAACTTAAGAAATTTCTACAAATGATGAAATGTCAAAACACTGAAAATATTATTTACCTGTTCGTGGATCAATCATTGGTATATTTATATCATAGCCATCGTCACCTTTCCAATGCAATATTGGGTATTGTAATGCGTCGTAACTACGATAAAGTTCCGAAACACGTTGCAATTGGTCATTTCTACGATGAAGTATAATATCACGCGATTGAATCTGATCACCACGAATTACAATTGCAACCTCATCAATTGTCGGTGCATTGAATCGCCTTTCATGCTCTCCAAAAGGTGTTCTATCAGCCCTTATTACGATTTTGTGATGATCAGAGGGCATACGATCGAGAGCAATTTTGAACAATTGAACTAATGCGTTATGCTGATTGAAAAACCTTTGTAGCTCACAAATAATTTCTCGTCTTGTATTCAAAGCAATTGCACAACGTTGATCCAATTCACGATTTTCATCACCAATAAAATAAATTTGCAAAAATTGATAATCAGCGTCGGGGTATGGCAATAACGAACCAGCTTGATGATAAATTTGGCCCTGAATCTGCAACATGTATGCAATTTTAGGTATATGTTGCATAATAATTTTTAAAACTATAGAATACTTTTATGATTCAGATTGATTGGGACAATCCTGTTTACGTATTTACCTTAAACGTCGGCATCAAATTATCTCTAATAATGTTAGTAGCACCAAAATAAGTCATTTGAAATGCCGAATTGTATTGTTGAATATGACTCAAAAAGTGCTTCGAATTTTCAGAAGTCCCAAAAATTAATGAAGACAATGGTTCGGGTGGAGTTTCTAATGGTGGCAATCTCACTTTGCCATTAGCACAACACATGTCGGGCGTTTCACCTGGAAATTTAGCCGCATCACAATGTGGACATATTGCGTCCATTATTCCAATATATCCGTACATGCTGTAATTAATCTGACTGTTGTAATTAAAAGCAGCGCGCATAATTTCAGGTACAACAGATCTATTTCGTGCATTACGTCCACGCTGCGATGCATTAGCTTGTGCTCGTTCATCTGGAGTCTGTGATCGCCTTTGTAATGCCGTAGCATTTGCATGACGCGTTCGCCGACCTATATTTCCTCGTGTGGGTCGTGGCATTTTTCTTTCAATTAAAAAAGAATAAATTAAATTAAAAAAATGCCTACATTAATAGTGGTACACCATATGTTTTTTCAAATAAGGAAACACATACATTCGTGTAATTCACTTCAACAGTTCAAAACTTACCGTTTTTTGCTCGGAAATTCGCTTTGCGCTATATTTATTTTTTTCACAAATTCACACAAACTTCAATAATTATTAAAAAAAAATATATAATAACTAATAATTTTGCACCGCGGTAATTTCGGACACTACTGAACGTATGGGGCCAAAGAAAACGCTCCAGCGATGTTTACACTCCAATGTCATATATACTCCTAATTTGAATTTTCTTAATGCTAAGAGTCAAAGCTCTATATACCTACAAAAAAACAAAATATTCATGTATTTCTCTATGCAAAATAAATGCACCGTAATATAGTTCGATGTTTTTTCAAAGCCTATTTTGTTTGTCGATCTGCCTGCTACATACATACCTACATGTTGATATAAATATAATGCAAGTAAGTTTGTAGATGGGAATAATAAGTATGCTAGTTAAGGAAAGTTCATAAATTTTGAGAGCGAAAGAGCGTAGCTAAGTAGTTAACAAATCGTTTAGGAAATGATTAAACTATTATTGATGTATGTATGTTAATATGAAAACGTATAATCCGCTGGCTAAGTGGGATGAATCTGACCAAACAAATGGGTTTTTGGTGTGTTTTTAAAAATAATTTCACCATACATTGAGCGCTTTTCAGCTTTGCAAGTAGGTACGAGTTAAATAAAAAAAAAATTTAACATATGTGCGGTGAAATTTTTGAAACATTTTGGCCGATATCTCGAGACCCTAGTCACGGAGCGGCATCAAAAATACTCTATACTATAGAAATCATCAACAGCTTCCTTTTGCTACCCATATTGTACAAACACATCCTAGGGCTACCCGGGTCCACGTTTTGGCCTATTTCTTGAGACCCTGGTATCCGATTCTTAAAATTTCAAAACACAAACCATCTACTGAATAGTCCAAACAAAGCCTAAAAATTTGGTTTGGATAGGTGAGCCCGTTCTTGAGTTGTAAAGTCACAACGAAAATGGCATTCATTTTTATATATATAGATATCATGGAATTCACATTTGTGTTATTTTTTTAATTAATAGTCTATTCCTTCCGAGGCTGATTGTTAGTTTTCATTGGTGTGTTTTTTTACGTGGCGGGTCCCAAACCCAGCGCACAACCCTAAGTAGGGGATATCTCGCCTTCTCACTTTAGCTCGCCTTCAAACGGATGTTCTTAGGCTACCCAGAGGATACTTGGTCAGAAACCGGAAGTCGTGAGCTGCTTGAGTCATATGTAAAAGAATCGTTTCTGACCATTCCCAAGTGAATGGCGATCAGAGAACTTTCCTCACTTGCGTGAACTTCTGCACATGACTCCATCCTCCTTTGCCTACGCCAGTAAAGAAGAAGAAGAAGTCTATTCCTTACGAGTATATGTAAAAACTAGAGAAAGGAGATTATTTGATATACAAATAAAAACTACCCTAATATACTACTTTTATAAACAAATTGCTCATCTGATCTTAATTCAAGTATTTTTTGATTGCAAGTGCAAGTGTTCAAAAAAGAAAGTTAAATTTACGAGCTTCTCAAAAATCTTATTTTTTTCAAGATGTTTTGTTTGCCGCATTATTGTTCGCTATTCTCCAGATGAGATGGTATCCACATGAAAGCCTCCCGTCGTGCAATTGCTCATCTTCTAAAAACGCGCTTCAATTAAATTATGCTCAATAGATGCATGTGGCTATTTCAGTGGCACGCGGTCAACAGCCATGAGAGTATTCCTTTTGCAGATGTCAAAAATTTTCTTGTTTAAGAAGTTTTTAATAAGTAACTAAAACTAACGCAAAAACTTCCAAAGACGCAAAAAAATGTCAATCCAAAGTTTAAATGTTTAAAAAGCACCCAGCAGAGGCTTGAAAACAATGGTCCTAGTTTCAAAGCTGGAGTCCATCATTGTCTGGAAATTTAGATTTGAATCCTTTGGACTATAGTTTGTAGTCAGGGTTGGAGAACATGACCCGTCGGGTACCACACAGAAATTTGGGAGTCTCGAAAATCCTTGGATTTCAGCGGAGTGGTCAATACCAAAAGAAACCGTACGTGCTGATATTGATCAATAGTTGATTATTTTGAAGTCTTATTTGAAAGCAAAAGGTATATCCTTGCAAATCATAAAATTTTCAAATTCACTGCTCTGCCTAATTTTTTATACTAAAGTTTTACATACCTCTTACACGTATCCTAGAAATTTTGAGGCTTATAAACAGCTGCGTCCGAATTTAGTCCATCGCTTTATAACACAATATGGTATTTATAGAATACTGATATCAAGAAAACAATAGACAATATTTCTAAATAAAAAATGTCTTAACTGCGCACTTACACATTTTTCTATAATATGTATACACATGTATAATTATGATACAAAACATAAACTATCAAAATTTGTTGGTTGGTTAATAAATTAGCATTTCCTTAAATTATTGCGGGAATGGTTTTTGCCTATACAATACCAGCAAATCTGTGGTTTTGTAAAGCTATGGAAATATTAGTTTGTCAAAAAAGGTATTTTCGCTAGTTGGCGCTGAAAGCGCGTAGTTCTAGTTTTATTCGTCGCATCGGGTCATGCTATACCTTTTTGGAAAGCTCATTTCACGCGCTAACACGTGTTTGATTGATTGTCGTTTCTTTTAAGTCGTTCGTCGCCAACATAGAGCAAAATAAAGAAAAAATACGGCCTATTTTACAGTACTACTACGATAAAGGCAAAAATGCATCTCAAGCCGCCAATAAAATTTGTGCAGTTTATGGACCCGATACAGTTTCTCTTTCCACGGCACAACGATCGTTTCAACGTTTTCGTTCTGGTGTAGAGGTGGTCGAAGATGCGCCACGCTCCGGAAGACCTGTCGTCGTAAATTGCGATAAAATCGCTGAATTGGTCGAAAGAGCCCGGCATAGTAGTCATCAAACCGTTATAAGCCATTTGAAGAAGCTTGGAGTCACTAAGAAGCTCGATGTATGGGTGCCACACGAATTGATTCAATAAAAATACCGCAAGACTTTTTTGACAACCCAATATATTAAACTAATAGATTCGGCCACTCTTGTACTAAGGTAATCTATTCAATATTATTGAACTTTATAACACATATGTACTTATTTCATTTAATTTTATTTATTATATGTATTTTAAGTTTTATTTTTATTGTAGTACTTTAGGGTACATGATATTTTTTGTTTGATTACCCGCGCATAAACAAACAGAGCAGATGGCTCTCCAAGGCGGGAGCAGGAAACATGATCGTGCATGGGTATTCTTCATTAACTACACAAACACTTAAAGACTGTCGCTGAGATATGTTTATAGTAATAGCGAAAGCAAGCCGTACTGGAAACTGTAGTATTTTAAACTCGAATAGCGAATACTGGCGTAGACAAGACAAGTAAAGTATAAAAAAATACATTTACAAAAACTTATAGCTATCTGCACTAGTAACAATGAACGTGCTCTGTGATATACTTGATTTGTATCTATGAAGAGACAGAGAATGTACATACATCATAGAGAAGGTTCAATATTCAGATATCATATCTTTTCACAGGGTTACTCGGCATAGATGAGAGAGTTTCACCATACACAAATTATAAGCGTGTTTCACCAGAGTTTTGCATCAGGGGACTCAAAAAGAGCAGAATTAAGCATTTCCAGGGCTAAATGAAAAAAATAATGATAATTCCAATGACAATCAATAAAATAAAATCATTAAAAAAATATAATACAGTTAGGTTTGTATCATTACCCAAATGTGCATTTAATTTAATTTTATGGTAATTAGTTTAAATTTATACATTTTCATTAAAAGTTTTGATATTGTCTTAAAAGATCAAGCGGTCGCACATGTGCTCATATGTATATAAATATGTGTATATGTAAACAAATATACCATACACATAATGTTTGTAAATTTATCTACATTTAATATATGTATGTATGTGAATATGTACGCTCAATTCTTCATGCGAAATTTCCGTTGACACGGACAACCAATGGCAGAGCTGTCGGTTTTTGCTTTCATATCAAAGAGTCAATCTGTCGAAGGATTGTGCTGTCGGTAGAAAATCCAAGCTGTACCGAAAAATAAGCGCACGATCGCCAACTGTTACGGCTTCCCTTGCCGCTCAAATAGCTTCGCTCACAAACTAGCATATACCTATGAGCGTGCATACATATCGACGCAGATTTTTGCGAGCCAAAGAAAAATATATTAGAAATGACAAATATTTTCAGTCAACAAGGACTATGTTGCCACTTTTGTCACTTCTTTATGTGTTTTGCGAGTTTGCGGGGTTGCCAGTTTTTCCTTCTAGACGAAACTTCAAAAAGTTGTTCAATTTATGATTATTTAGCGTTTGCCATCGTCGCGAAAAGACACTTGCAGGTAAACGCATGCTCGGGGAAATGTAAAGGTGGTTGATTTTATGACTGAAGCGATTCGCTTATTGAAAGTGCTCTTGCATTCATTAATGAAAATGTTTTTGTTGTAGGATTTACTACACTTGGGCTTCGGCTATTTGGCTGCCATATTGATTTGTGACGCTGCTGATGCTATTTGATACGATGGATGTTTTTGTAGAACAATGTTTGTAGTTTTTGTGGGAGATATATTTACATGTGTACGTCACACTATACGTACATGCGTGGCAATGTCATACGCACATATGTATGTACTTGTTAACAGAACGCACATGTAATTACTGATAAGTGATAATATGATTTCAGTTCGCGAAAGCGAAAATAGCCACATATGGTCATGGTACATGTGAATATAAGTTTTGACGATAAAATATATGGTTTATGTTCATTTATCACTATTGTAATATATCTAATTTTTTTAATATACTATGATAATTTATTATATTTATATGTAATGAAGTATAGACACAAATATATATACAGCCATGGTCACGCAAACAGCACATTTAGTCATAAGAAGCAATAAGGGCGAATATAATTAACAAAGTTTTTTAAAAGAGTAAGACGAGCTTAAAATATGATTACTTGTTCATTAATTTATCTATTTAAGTAATAAAAGCCAAATAGCAATTCACGAATAATTAGTATTAATTGTAAAACTTGAACTCCCTCTAAAATGCCTTGGTCACTCAAATAGCACATTTTACTAAACCTGCAAAATTCATGTGAAATTCTTCTTCTTCTTAATTGGTGTTGACACCGCTTTTGCGATTATAGCCGAGACAACAACAGCGCGCCAGTTGTTTCTTCTTTTCGCTACGTGGCGCCAATTGGATATCCCAAGCGAAGCCAAGTCCTTCTCCACTTGGTCCTTCCAACGGAGTGGAGGTCTTCCTCTTCCTCTGCCTCCCCCGGCGGGTACTGCGTCGAATACTTTCAGAGCTGGAGTGTTTTCGTCCACCCGGATAACATGACCTAGCCAGCGTAGCCGCTGTCTTTTAACTCGCTGCACTATGTCAATGTCGTCTTATATCTCGTACAGCTCATCGTTCCATCGAATGCGATATTCGCCGTGACCAATGCGCAAAGGACTCTGCACCATATAGCAGGACGGAAATTATGAGCGACTTATAGAGTTTGGCTTTTGTTCGACGAGAGGGGACTTTACTTTTCAATTGCCTACTCAGTCCAAAGTAGCACCTGTTGGCAAGAGTAATCCTGCGTTGGATTTCCAGGCTGACATTGTTGGTGGTGTTAACACTGGTTCCTAAATAGACAAAATTGTCTACAACTTCCAAGTTATGACTGTCAACAGTGACGTGAGAGCCAAGTCGCGAGTGCGACGACTGTTTTTTTGATGACAGGAGATATTTCGTCTTGCCTTCGTTCGCTGTCAGACCCATTTGCTTTGCTTCCTTGTTCAGTCTGGAGAAAGCAGAACTAACGGCGCGGGTGTTGAGACCGATGATATCAATATCATCGGCATACGCCAGCAGCTGTACACTCTTATAAAAGATTGTACCTGCTCGATTCAGTTCTGCAGCTCGAATAATTTTCTCCAGCAGCAGATTGAAAAAGTCGCACGATAGGGAGTCGCCTTGTCTGCAACCTCGTTTGGTATCGAACGGCTCGCAGAGGTCCTTCCCGATCCTGACGGAGCTTTTCGTGTTGCTCAACGTCAGTTTACACAGCCGTATTAGTTTGGCGGGGATACCAAATTCAGACATCGCGGCATAGAGGCAGCTCCTTTTCGTGCTGTCGAAAGCAGCTTTGAAATCGACGAATAGGTGGTGCGTTTCGATTCTCCTTTCACGGGTCTTTTCCAAGATTTGGCGCATGATGAATATCTGGCCGATCTTTCACACAATACGTTTGATAGAACCTTATACGCGATGTTGAGGAGGCTTATCCCACGGTAGTTGGCGCATATTGTGGGGTCTCCTTTTTTATGGATTGGGCATAGCACACTTAAATTCCAATCGTTGGACATGCTTTCGTCCGACCATATTTTGCAAAGAAGCTGATGCATGCTCCTTACCAGTTCTTCGCCGCCGTGTTTGAATAGCTCGGACGGCATCTTTCAGATGACAGGATCGCAAATTTTGAAGGAAGCTTCAAGAATCATGGACTTTGACGGCAGAGATTTTTCATCGTTCATCAGGGAAGTTGACATGATCCTTCCTTTATTCAACCCCAACCCATCAATGTTGGAATTTGCAACGCAGCGACACGTCAAAACAAAAATTAAAAGAGAAGCAGCAAGTGTCATCCGGCCTTTGGGACCTACACCAACATGGCAGCAAATGTGAGTAGAACTCAGAAAGAATTTTGGAGTAAAGGAGTCGTACCGCACCCTTTACAATCAGGCGATTGTACTACGAAACTATAACGTAAGTCAATATTTTCAAAATTTAAAAGATATTTTAGATAAACTAAATTTGAAACATGAATTCGATAGGATAAGGCCTATAGAATATAAAAACATTTTTAAATGGGATACACCCCAACTTAAGCAGTGTAGTGATTAGTAGAAATATAAGCACCATTAGGGAGGCTTTTAGCGTTCTTCAAGAGACAGGTTTGCTAATACAATTTGTTAAAAGACAAAACAATTATCAAAGAAATAATTATAGAAATTTTTCAAATAGAAATTCTTTGGCTCACAATTTTGGCAATTTCAATATTAAACAGTATATGCACAATTCCAATAATTTTCAATTTGGACAAAATCAGCAGAGAGAATTTCGTAACAATTCTAACCAAAATGACAATTATCAACAATTTAACTTTGGACAAAGTAGACAAAATAGTTCTGATCAATTTAGCTTTGGACAAAATAGGCAAAATAATTCTCAATAAGCTAGAAGATGTAATTCAGTCCAAAGGAGACAAAACCCCCCGAGCCAATGGAAATAGATCACGTTCAAGAACAAGCAAATTTTCGATTGCCATCCCAAAACAATCGTTACCGATAATAGAAGTGACCAGAAAAATTCAAAAATTAAATGTCTTATTGACACAGGGTCTACAACATCATTATTGAAATATAATGTGTGTTTATAACTCAACAAAGATTTTTGTCTACCTTACCGCTGGTGGGGGATTTCAAAAAAGGCTTTAGTCGAGCTGAGAATATTTCATTCTTATTTAACATTGTGAAATATATAAAAGATTTAAATATAATGTTGTTGTCCGTCCTTTGGTAGCAACGAACATGTTCAATTTTGAACATTCTCCCGGGCGACAAAAGTAACTACAGTTGTGATCGTGTCATGTTCGCCAACTAAGTGACGTTCACGATAACTATGCGCTTTTCTGTGTTGAATTAATGATAGTTTTCTCATCACTATTTCTGCAAACTTCGTTACAACGGTATCCTACTGACTTTTCATCTTTCACATCGGACGACGGTGTATCTTTGATGTGACACTTCTTTTTTGTACCTTAGTATTCTCCTTTTCACTGCCTTTCTCTTTCGGTAATTGTTCAATGTGTTTGATTGGTAGACATGCCATCCGTTTCTTCTTCTTGGCCTTTGGATTTAGTACTGCATCTTCCATTGTCATACCTCCATCGTCAGCGACTTTAATTGTCTTGTCTTCATTTGGCTCTTCATCAGGCGGGTCAAGATCCATTGCTTCATCTGTAAAAAGATAACCATCCTCCCTACTTCCTCCGAAGTGAGGACTCTCCCGGGGAATAAACTGCCTCTTCAAGTTTTCTCTTACCGTGGTTGTTATAATCGCTTGTTTAAAATCTTTATCTAAATTTTTACCTGCTTCTACATTGATTTTATTTTCGTTCATTGAGAAGGTGATTGCTTTAACCTCCTCTTTAGTTTTTTTCGTTTCCTTTGTTACGAAAATTATTTGCTTAGTTAATATATACACTATTCCATATACTTGTTGTTCTAAGTCTTCTACTTCGGTTTTATAATCGGTTAAATGCAATATTCCGCATAGTTCTTCATAATCCTTTTCTAATAACTTCCACATATTCCTAATGTGGTTTTCACAAGTTTCTAGCACTTTTTCATTGTTGCTAAATAAATTCATTTTCCCTTCATCGATGTAATATCGAAGACTGTGTGCTCTATTTTGCATTCTCTGCAATACAGTTTCAGTCTTTTGGTCTTTTACTTTAGACATGTCCGCAGTGTTCGACATTTTTAACTATTTTTTAATGAACTGTTCTTATTCTTTAAAAAAATTGTTGCAGGTAATTGTTTCGGTCGCCTGGTTGACCTTGCTGTGCCTCGATTCACAGCCGCTGAATATTTTTTTTTAATAACAGTTTTTAACACAGCGTTTAGTTTCGTACTAAAACGGCTTATGTGATCAAATGAATATGCGGGAATATGGACCCGTCTTGCAATTTCTTATTCATTTGCCTATATATATTCATATATAATAGGACTTTTACATATATTGCCTGTATTTTCTTTCATACAGATCTTACTTGCCTGTATTTTCCTTATACAGGTCTTTTCTTTGGCTGAGCCAACCATCCGGCTCGAAGGACCAAATTTTTATAACTCAACAAAGATTTTTGTCTACCTTACCGCTGGTGGAGGGATTTCAAAAATGTCTTTAGTCGAGCTGAGAATATTTTATTGAAAGTACTTGCAACACAAACTACTTGTTGAAATTATTATATTCTAATCATTATATTCGTCTTGTATTTGTCTTATAAAGAAAATTTCTTTTTTGTCTGAATAAAACGATTCTTACAAATAAAACGTTTCTACATCTAAATTATAAACTTTAACAGATTATGAGACTTAGGAAAGGCATAACAGAGATTCATAACCAATCAAACCTTTAGCAAAAAAAATTTTTTTACGCGACTAAATCGGTTTCAATGGCTACTTCTGGGTTGTTTTCCATTGATAAGCTCGATGACACAAATTATTCGTCGTGGTCAGTCCACATGAAAAGTGTTCCTATTCATGCCGATTTATGGGGACTCGTATCTGGTAAGCATGTGAAGAACGAAAATGCAACGCTAGAAGAATCAGCCGCGTTCGACGCAAAAGATGAGAAGGCGCTTGCGAGCATTACGCTTTGTGTCAAGTCATCGCAGTTAAATCATATTATACACTGCACTACTTCATTAGAGGCCTGGAGCAAATTACAAGAGATCTACCAGCCAAGTGGACCAGCTCGTAAAATTACGTTTTTCAAGAAAATTCTGTATCTTAGTTTGTCTGAGGGCGAAAATGTTTCGGAGCACATAAAGCAGTTTTCTGATATCATTGAGAAAATGGCTGAAATTGGTATAATAGTACCAGAGGAAATGTTAGTCATTGTTCTGCTACCAAGTTTACCGCAGTCATATGAAAATTTCGTGGTTTCTATAGAAACACGTAATAATTTACCATCATTAAATGCGTTGAAAATTAAATTACTTGAAGAAGGTGAACGTCGTCAGGAGAAGGATGCAGATGTTGAAAATATCGAGAATCAACAGGCGTTTTCGGCAAGGCTGAACTTCAGGAAAAATGTAAGTGCACACAAAAATCTTAACAGAAATACTCGTAAAGGATATGCTTCAAATTCGGTAACGAAGCAATCTAACGTTAAATGCTATAATTGTGGGAATAGAGGTCATCTGGCTGCACAATGCAGAGCATCTAGGCAGCAAACTAAGAATGCTATTGGAAGTGTACTCGCAGCATCTGGTGTACAAGAATTTAACCGTTCGACATGGTGCGTGGACTGTGGAGCGATATCACATATGTGTTGTGAGCGCAGTTTGTTTCATACGTTTCAGAATCATACTGAAAAGGTGAGTTTAGCGGGTGAACATTTTATCGAAGCGCAAGGTATTGGGACTGTGATCCTACAATCAGGAAACGAAGATGTTATTATGAGGAATGTTCTGTACGTCCCAGATCTACAATCAAATTTTATATCTGTTGGAAATTCTTCGAGCATAGGGTGTACAATTTCGTTTAATAAGAAATTTTGCGCTATCAAAAATGCTGCAGGTAAAAATTTACTGAAGGCGCACAAACGCAATAATTTGTTCATTTTTGGAAAAGCACCGAATTCATGTTTTTATTCTAACGCTAATGAAGTAATGAAATGGCATAACAGGTATGGCCATTTGAATTTTAAAAGTCTACATGAATTGTCTAATAGAGAGTTAGTACATGGTATGAAAGCTATTAATACTTCACAATACAATGAAAAGCAAAATATGTACGAAACCATTTCCAAGTATATCCAACTCAGTATCTAAAGATCTTCTTGAGTTAATCAATACGGACGTTTGCGGTCCAATTAATAAAACATCAATTGGTGGTTCAAAATATTTTCTAACCTTTATCGATGACAAATCGAGGTACATGTTCGTATATTTCCTTAAAACTAAGGGAGAAATTTTAATAAAATTTAAACACTTTAAAGCTATGGTGGAATGCCAAACTGGGAAAAGAATAAAAGCTATTCGCAACGACAATGGGCGCGAATTTTAATACGCTTTTATTAGCTTCACTTGTATGTATGTATGTATGTATGTTTGTAACTTTTTTAAGTGGTACTGCAACCTAGAATACTTCAGCGACACTGTAACTGGAAGGCGATAGTAAGTTTAAGGAGCACACCAAAGAGATGCGCTTAAAAGTATGCAACATCTATATAAAACTAGTTTTGGTGACATTTAAATAGCATACTGAGTTGGGCGTCGACCGTTCATAAGATGCAAGGTTGTACAGTAGAACATGCAGTAATTTTTCTGGGCTCTCGACTATTTGCTGCTAGACAAGCTTATGTAGCACTTAGTCGTTGTAGATCTTTGGACGGTATTCGAATTGAAGAACTAGACTGTTCAAAGTTGACAGG
This sequence comes from Bactrocera zonata, assembly GCA_037783105.1. Classification (NCBI taxonomy): domain Eukaryota; kingdom Metazoa; phylum Arthropoda; class Insecta; order Diptera; family Tephritidae; genus Bactrocera; species Bactrocera zonata. The sequence continues at coordinate 1,190,408 of JBAWJQ010006683.1, forward strand.
TAAAACCCCATGTAACAGTGAAGCTTTAGAAGAAATGATTCGATTAAGAAGTAATAATTCGTAAAGTCGTCAATAGAACTTGGTCGCAAATAATGTAACAATTAATCATGAAAGGTTACGAGTAGATATTAAATGCTGCCTAATTATCGATTTACTTAACCAATACTACATGTCATAGTTCATATTTTAACAAATTTGGGGTTTCTCACATCAAACTAAAAAATCAAAAATAAATATAGTTTAAAAAAACTAAAAAACACGCTTTTAAAGCATATCAAACTAAAAAGTGAAAAATAATTCTTTGTATAAACTAACAATAATAATGAAGAAAAAATTCCTGCATTATTGTGAGAAAAGCGTGGGGTGCTTTATGACATATTTTTCATATATCGAGCATGCCACACTTTTCTCACAATAATGCAGGAATTTTTTCTTCATTATTATTGTTAGTTTATACAAAGAATTATTTTTCACTTTTTAGTTTGATATGCTTTAAAAGCGTGTTTTTTAGTTTTTTTAAACTATATTTACTTAAATAAAGATTTCGACAATTACTTAAATATGTACGGTATTAAGCGTGAACTTACTGCACCATATACACCTCAAAAAAGTAGCTGAGCGCGCAAATCGCACTTTAGTTGAAATGGCGCGATGTATGTTAGTTCATACAGGAATGGATGAAAGTTTTTGGGCAGAGGCAATTTCTATCGCTCTTTTTCTACGCAATAGATCGCCAACACGGAGGATGGAGTCATGTGTAGAAGTTCACGCAAGTGAGGAAAGTTCTCTGATCGCCATTCACTTGGGAGTGGCCAGAAACGATTCTTTTACATATGACTCAAGCAGCTCACGACTTCCGGTCTTTCACCAGGTATCCTCACCTAAAAATATCCGTTTGAAGGCGAGTTAAAGTGAGAAGGCGAAATATTCCCTACTTAGGGTTGTGCGCTGGGTTTGGGATCCGTCACGTTAAAAAAAACACCCCCAATGAAAAACAAGCAACAGCCTCGGAAAAGTGACCCCCCTTTTGATGACGACCATGGCAAACGAATTAAGGACTATGATTTGAGGGCATGCACCTGGAATGTCCGGTCCCTTAATTGGGAAGGTGCCGCTGCCCAGCTGGTTGATGTCCTCGCGAAAATAAAGGCTGACATCACCGCCGTCCAAGAAATGCGATGGACGGGACAAGGACAGAGACAAGTAGGTCCTTGTGGCATTTACTACAGTGGCCATATAAAGGAGGGCAAGTTTGGTGTTGGATTCGTGGTGGGAGAGAGACTCCGTCGCCGAGTACTATCATTCGCTCCTATGAATGAACGTCTAGCCACAATCCGCATCAAAGCGAGGTGGTAAAATGAGAAATTCATAATAGGAAAATTTATATTTCATTATTATTGCAGAAAGCTCGAGAGCTCGAAAAAATATATCTCTGGTCGGTCCAAAACCCCGGTTCTGCAATAATAATGAATTATAAATTTTCCTATTATGTATTTCTCATTTTTATCAATTCTCGTTCAGTTTCGAATATCGAGAGTATCGATAATTCGAAAACTTTACAACAGTGATGCTCTAATTTCGAACATAACCTTGCCATTTTCATTGAAGTGAAGTGATTATAAAGTTTTTCATATTTTTATAAAAATAACATAAAAACCAATATATCTTATTTATTAACTAAACAACATCAATAATTACGTTTATACAATTGATAGAAAATGTATTTGTAACATCTAAAGACGTTTTAAGTGCAAAAGTGAATTTTTAATTTCGGGAAATACGATGTTTTTCTATTAAAACAAAGAAAATATTATTTTTAAAGGCCATACACATTCGTAAAGTAGAATTAAAGTATTTTAAGACATTTCCCGTGAAAATTGGTGCACGTTTTCGGAAAAGCCGCTCTCCTGAACATTTACGTTAATTGTTATTACAAGTGATATAACAGAGCTATTTTATGCTTTCATTTGTAAAATAACGTCAGGTTTGTTAGAGTTTTGAAAAATTTTACATATTAGTGGCATGACCCCTCCCTACTGTCCTCTCTACTATCATCGGCAAATTTAAAGATATTTAAAAGTTAGCCAGAGCGACAACTGAGAGCCTGCAGTCGTGTAGTCGTGTAGCTGTCTAAATAACTGTGTCCGTAAGAACGTGTGTATTTTAATATTTGACAGATGTCGCTTGCAGTCTGTCGCGCTCTATGTCTTCAGCACATAAGTTTTTCTTTCCATTTAATTTTAGCGACAGTATTCATATAGTCTTTCCGTGTGAAACATATGCATATGTATATTTGTTGGATTTGAACGACAGTGTCAGAGCTTGAGCTTAAGTCCAAACTGCTCTTGTTAAATTCGAACAACGGTCCAAAAGATATGATTTTAAGATATTGTAATATTTTTTTGGCAAAAGCATCTAATTTTGGTTAGGAGTCTGCCGAAGCAAACTTTATCAAAAGCTTTGGAAACGTCGAGGAAGATGGTTTAGCAAACTTTTTTTCTTCGAAGGAACTTTCAATGACTCGATAGTGGAGGGATTTTTTCGAAAGCGAAACTGTTGCACCGGTATCAGCTTTCTCTCTTCAATTTTGTTGTTAAGACGCACAGCAAGCGGTTTTTCCATAAGCTTTGAAAGTAATAGCAGGGGAGATATGTGCCGATACGAAGATTCCAGGTTTATTGCACATAATCATCTCTGACCATAATCACCTCTGCAGTTTTCCAGTAAATAGTTACATATTGTAGATTAATAGTAGCGTTCATTATGGCGGTAATTTTACTTATAGCGTTTTGAGGAAGTTGTTTTTGTATTTCACCGGTAATAAGGTCAGACTCAGGTTACTTTTTAGACTTCAGTTTTTTTTTATTTTTGCACATACCTCATCGTAAGTTATAAGAGGAATTTCAGTGTAATTGTCGTAAGCATGAGGTTCCATTTCTGCTGTCATATGGTTTAAAGGTATTCCGAAAAAACTTTTGCTTTCTCTATATCGCTCTTGGTCCATGCCTGGTCTGCTTTTCTGAATGGATGATGCTGAGTTACGGTCGAGAAAAAAATTTTGTACACTTCCAAAGATATGACATTTCTATGGATAAACTTTTCAGATAAGAGCTGAGAGTTGTATTTTTAAATACCTTTATTGGTGAATTTTTTACACATTTTGTTAAGAAAAATTTTGTCAGATGGAGATATTATTTGTTGCCACTTTCGGCGTTTCTGGTACCATTTCTTCGATTTCTTTGGTATAATTTGTGAAATACTCCAGGCTGCATATTGAATTGTGTTTGTCAAATTTATGACTTCGTTATCTAGCTCAGAATTAAAACTTGTTTTACGTATTCGCAGGCCGTGTTTTTGTTTGTAGTCGTAAGTGGTGACTCCTTAATAACAAAACTTTCGTGTAGTGTTAAATGTTGTGGTGAATAGTCAGAAGTCACATTCAAACCGCTTTCTATGCACATATATTTTGAAGAGATATGTTTGGTAATGAAAAAATCAATAAGATCTGGTGTTTTAAGTGGATCTAAAAAATAAGCTCTCTGAAACTTTCAAAATGAAAGATCTTGGTGCAGCATCATCGGTTTTGGGTATGCGGATAGCTCAAAATCTCAAGGAAGGAACTCTGAAGATCGACCACTCTTTCTACATTGCCGATGTACTATAATTCGACGTTTCGGAATGGAGGAATGCAATCCTGTAAGCACACCCCTCGACGTTAACCAAAGGCTGTCCGCGGAGATATGCTCAACTAATGATGACGAAAAAAGGGAAATGGCTATTGTTCCCTATAAGCAAGCTATTGGATGTCTGCTGTTTGCCGCTTGAGTCACGTGCCCTGATATATGCTATGCTGTCAACTTGTTAAGTCGATACAGTACGAACCCAGGAAAGGCACATTGGACTGCAGTAAAGCGGGTCATGCGCTATCTCAAGGGAACTATTGACAAGGGCTTAGTGTATAAGAGTAGCTCTGATGAAATCGTTGGTTTTTGCGACGCGGACTGGGCAAATGATGTAAGTTTTGGCTATGTTTTTTCTTTTCTAAATGCTGCCATTTCGTGGGCTACCAAAACCCATCATACAGTAGCCTTATCATCTACAGAAGTCGAATTAATGTCAATGATGGCTGCTACAGGGGAATCAATCTGGCTTAAGCGATATGAAAAGGAGTTAGTGCCCAAAGTTCGAAATCTGTGACCTTATTCTGCGATAACAAGAGCGCTTTACACATAGCTGAAAATAACTCATACTCAAGTAGAACGAAGCATGTAGACATCAAATCAAAATTTATCAAAGGCCAAATTAAGTTATACCATATTGGCACCGGTAAAATAATAGCCGACATTTTTACGAAAGCATTATCTGCGCCAAAACCAAAACAATTTTCAAACGAATTTGGCCTAAAGTAATTTATTCTTATCTTATTATTAGTAAAATGTTCTCTCTTACTCATAACTGAATTGTATTACTGTTTCAAATTCATATCTTATTGTATAGCGAACTATCATTTCTATATACATTTTGTAATGAACATAAATATTCAATTTAGGGAAGGTGTTGAGAAGAAAATTGTACATTTATAATCTTACGAAACACCCTGTATATTCCTTAAACTTACAGATGTCATTATGAATAGAAGCTAAGTTCATTATTTAATAAACTTCCTTCTTCCGTTTTATACTATCGCCAAATCAACACGCGTTTTACTCTCCTAACACGGTTGACTGTCTCTCTGTCCGTCCGTCCGTCCGTCCGTGCAAGCTGTAACTTGAGCAAAAATTTAGATATCTCGATGAAACTTGGTATGTGGGTTCCATGGAACAAAAATTTCGAGTTCGTAGATGGGCGCAATCGGACCACTGCCACGCCCACAAATCGTTGTTAACCGAAAGCACTAAATTAAGATATTAACTTGTAACTTGGTACAAAGAACTGCAGCAGAAAGAGAAAGTAGGTAAAATTTTTTTAAAAAGTGAACGTGGCCCCGGTTCTGTTCAAAACTGCTAAAAGCGCAATAAATCAATAACTAAATACGCCAGAGACATTACATTTTACCATCGAGATGGTATAAGACAGCTTTATTGGAGCAGGTGTGTAATTCTTTCACTTTCCAGTACACAAACTAACAATAAATTAATATAACGGGATAAGACTTTGAATGAATAATGTCTTTAGTGTGCGCCACCTTATGACCAGAAATTGTTTAAGTCCAACAAAAATTGTTCAAGACCCTAGGTACCGAAAATTTAGACTCCGATGCCTATAACTGATTTTTGATCGAAATTGTCGGTCAATGTTTGATATACGAGTGTCAAAAAAAATTTGCGGTATTTTTATTGAATTAATTCGTGTGGCACCCATACATCGAGCTTCTTAGTGACTCCAAGCTTCTTCAAATGGTTTATAACGGTTTCATGACTACTATGCCGGTCTCTTTCGACCAATTCAGCGATTTTATTGCAATTTTCGACGACAGGAGCGTGGCGCATCTTCGACCACCTCTACACCAGAACGAAAACGTTGAAACCATCGTTGTGCGGTGGAAATGGAGACTGTATCGGGTCCATAAACTGCACAAATTTTATTGGCGGCTTGAGATGCATTTTTGCCTTTATCGTAGTAGTACTGTAAAATATGCCGTATTTTCTCTTTATTTTGCTCCATGTTTTCGACGCTATAACTCACGAACGACTTAAAAGAAACGACAATCAATCAAACACGTGTTAGCGCGTGAAATGAGCTTTCCAAGAAAGTCTAGCATGACCCGATGCGACGAATAAAACTAGAACTACGCGCTTTCAGCGCCAACTAGTGAAAATACCGCAAGACTTTTTTGACAACAAAATCAATTTAGTTTATTTAAAATAGTCTCCTTCTGCTTCGATGCAGCATTTTGCACGGTCCAAAAGCATGTCGAACGAGTGTTTTAGCTCGTTGGCCCGTATGGCTTCCAGTATGCTGGTGCAAGCCTTTTGAATGGCCTCTACGTTTGCATAACGTTTTCCTTCCATGAACAAATGCATTTTCCCGAAAAGGAAGAAGTCGCACGGTGCAATATCAGGTGAATACGCGGAGTGGTTAACGGTTAAAATATGATTTTTGGTCAAATAATCGCCCTTCGAATGTTGGATTCTGAGCAATTTTTGGTCGTTAGTCAATTTTTACGGAACAAACCGTGCACACACCTTTCGTAAGCCTAAATGTTCGGTCAACGAAAAACAAAACTTAATGTTGGTTCTTTGTTCAAAGCTCATTTTCGCACCGATAGCACAAACATACTGACACTTAAAACACAATAACTTCTAATCAATGAAATGTCATGAAATTCTCACTCGACGATCGATAAAGATGGCAAACTCTAACGCACCATGGCGCCATCAGGGGGCTCTAGATTCAAAAAGTTTACTTTACTGTTTACTTGGAACGCACCTTGTATGAACCATCTAATGATTTCCGTTTCTCTAACAAACTTTATGCCGAATATGTCAGTCATTGTATGAGTTAGATATATGTATATAGTTTGTATATATAAAATTGCTTGGATTTCGATCCTCTGCTTGACGGTTTACACCGTAGATATTTTCTTGGCTTTAATTCTGGAAAGTTGCAAGAGTATAAATGTTCGGTTGCACCCGAACTTAGCCCCTCTTTACTTGTTTTTATTGTATTTTCCCCGTTAATCCAATGTTCGCTAAATTTCTGTTACACATGTTTCTATTGTTTTTTTTTTTTTTATTTTACTTTTAAAGCTTGGTAATTGACTTTTTTCCAGTAAATATTTATTTTGTTTTATGCTTGCTACTAAAAATTCAGAAATGTCGTCAGCAGACTGGGTCTCGTGCATAAAAGCGAGTAAAAGCGCTGAGTTGAGTCAGGTGAGCAATTGCTCGTAAGTTGAATTTGATCAAACAGCAACAGCTTCTGCTCAATTTCGTATGCTTAAAAATAAGTTCAAGCCAAGTTCCTTCGAGCAAATGGAGATCAAACGTTTAATTACTATTGAAGTGCAAACATGTGCAAAGAGGTGCCACCTGAACACGCCACTTCTTGCTAAAGCAACATCTGCGTAAACCTACTAGATCATATCAAACGTCTCTGTCGCAGATTTACCGAGTTTCACACCAAATTGAATCGCGTACCTCTGCCCTAACAATCGCTGTATTTTCGGCTTGCACCACTCATAGAATACGTCGCGTGAGTTTTAGTTGTTCGAGCGGAGGAATAAAAATGCCGACGATGTTACTTCTGTGACATTATATTTTATTCTGTTTCTTTTTCAAATTATGTTCTGCTTATATAACTATTAAAGTGATTACAATTTTCTTAATCTAGTTCTTTGTTTTTTTTTTATTTTCTTATGAAATACAATATTTGTTAAATGTAATCTTATTTTCTATTGAATGCAAACAAATATGATTGTGTGGTTTACCTGATAATGTCTGGGTTATCATTACAGTCAAACATAAGGACCAAAACATGTTTGTATGCATTTGCATTATGTTCTTTATATCTACTTGTTATCTTATTTTTTGTAATGTTTACTTGTTTTTCTTTAATCTTTTATTTTGTCCAATTTACCATATTTTGTTGTGTGGTGTCTGGAATGATAGTGTACACATAACTCCTCCCTCCCTTAATGGAAAACTCTCCTGAGTTTGAATAGTATTGTTTTTCTTTTTTTTAATTTTACAAGATATTAAAATTATTATTATAATCACAATAAAACTTAAAATTGATATTCCAATATGAGAGATATTTTTGTGATATTTTAATTCATTAATTTCTTTTAAATTTTCTTCGTTTTTAAATACAAGGTCGTTAATTGTAATTTTGTTAGTGAAATTGTGAGTATCATAGTTTGGATAATAAAATCTTTGATTATATGATATTTTAGTATTTGCAAATGTTTGGTATAGGATCTTAATTGTGCAGTTATTATAATGAACCAATGTAGTGTTTTTCAACCTAATTTTTCTGTTGTCGCAGTTCTGGTTTAGTTCTATGCCATTTGCATTTTTTATTAAAATAGTTTCTTCATCAATTTGAAAAATTTCTGCAATGCTATTTTTGATAACTTCACAATTTAATAAGTAGAAGCAATGTTTAGAAATTTGTAGTTCATTGAGTGTTTTAGATTCGTCGAATTTATAAGTGACATTTTTGTATTCAAAAACATTTTCAATTTCTGCTGTTATTTTTTGCCTGCTGTATTTGGTATAGGAATAATAGTTTTTAATTGTACCGATTGAAATTCTTTTGGGATTTTGACCATGAACATTAACAAATTTGCTTTATATTCCAAGGCGCATAATTTTCTATATTGAAGTTTGTTGAGGTCTATGTTGTAATAATAAATTTCTTCATTTGTTAAAATGCTTAGGTGAAAAATACCACTTTTTGCTGAAATAATGTTTTCCTGAATCTGGTTTACTGTGTCTTTGAGAATGTTTATCTTTATTGTTTGTTCATGAAGAATCAATATTTTGTCTGTTCTCTCTTGATACATTAAAGAATTCTTTCTTTCGTCTTCAATAATTTGTTTTAATTTTGTGAACGTGTTCGAAAAGAAATTATTAATTTTTAATTGGTGGTTGAGAGCTGTAATTGAATTATGTAAATTTTCATCTACTTTCTTAAGGTGATTTTCAATATCTATTATATCTCCATCCTCCATCGTTCCAAATAGAAATTTATGTACAGAACCTATACCGTTAATTAAACCCCTCTTTTTTCTACTGACTTCTTTTCTTGGGATTAATGTTTTGATTTTACCTCTCAAGATTTCAATTTCATTAGATAGGGTGTAGTAATGTAGATGTGAATATGTTTGCGAGATTTTTGTTATATTATTTAGTATGTAAAGAATTTCACGAGGGTCAATTATGTAAATTACGTGGTCAGATAATGTAATAATCTGTTTAGTGTTGGTGATAATTTCTGCGTATCCATTGTCGGTATGTATTTGGTGTACTTCCAGTTTGGCGGCATTACTAATTATTACAACTGCTATCATCAATGTTATTTTGAAGATGTATTTGACCTAAAAAAATTTGTTTGGACGTTTAATATTTGTCGGGTGAATATTATCTAATGGCAATTTTCTATACCTTGGTTCGTATTTGTGCCGAACTGCTTTATAATTTTTTACGTAACCTTCTTTTTGAGTGTTATTAAACTCTTCTCTATTTCTATTTAGTTTTCCTATGCATTTTTCTGTAGTCTTCTGAATAGTGTCTTTAATCAAATTTTTATCAGTTTTCCATTTATAACCTCAAGAGGTGTGGTTTTAATTGTAGAATGATAAGATTTGTTATACCATTCTATGCTTTGAAATACTTTTTCCGCAGTCGAAAGGCTTGGGTTTTCAATTTCTAGGACTCTAATTCTTTCGGAAAGAGTATTATGAAATCTTTCGATATCTGAATTCCCAGTATGACTGTTTGGTTTTGTAAAATGAACTTCTATTTCTTCTTTCCTAAAAAGATCTTTTATGTTAATTGAGTTGAATTCATTATCTAATATTAACTTTCTGGGTCTTCCTTTGATAGAAAAGAATAATCTAAGCTTTTCTATGATAGTTATACTGTTTCTATCTTCTAGCTGAAATGCCATAGCAAATTTCGCAAATTTGTCTATAAAAGTAAGGAAGTAACATTTTTTATTTATGTATATATCTGCGTGAACTATTTCATTTATATCTGATAGTGTTTTCGTTAATTGAAATTTTGGTTTTAAAGGTTTTCTATCATATTTTGCTCTATTGCAAACACCGCAATTATTTATATCAAAAACTTTCAAATTTTTCCAGTATATTAGTTTTTTCAATTTTTCATAATTTTCATTTTTATTATATTGGGCAATTTGTTTATAAACTTGTTCTTCATTTTTCATATCTTTAGCATGGAATTCACATCCAAAAAACTTTACCTGTCTATTAAATATTTGAATAAGCTTTTGCTGAACTATATTGTACTGATTATCGGTTAAATAAGAAAATATACTTACTTTTCCACTATTTATGTGCCTACGACAAAGATCTATGAAATTATTATTTTTTATATATTCTGCGCTAATAAAAATTTTCTTCGTGTTGCCTAGTTCTTCAGATTCCATAATTTTATTTTTTGTTAAAATGATTTGTGTATTGAAGCGATTTACAATAGTATGTAAAATTGGAAAATTATTATTTAGTTCCTCCTCTTGAGAGTGGATTGTAGCATTTGTGCTTATGTTGTCTTCTTCCAATGAATGAATCTCGCCTGTGTTACTATCTATTCTACTTAGAAAATCGGCTACGTTATTTTCATTTCCTTTCACGTAATTTATATTAATATTGTATTCACCTATGTAGTTTAATTAACCATCTTTGCAATCTTGGGTTAATGTCTTTTCCCTTGTTTTTTATTTGGAGCCACTTAAGAGGTTGGTGGTCGGTTAAGAGATCAAATGCTCTGCCGTAAATGTATGGTCTATAATATGTCACCGCCCAGACAATAGCTAGTAGTTCTTTTTCTGTAGTGGAATAACTTCTTTCGTGTTTGTTAAGTGTTCGACTAGCATAGATTATAGGATGACTGTCCTGGGTTAATACTGCGCCAATTGCAAAGTCACTTGCATCAGTTGAAATGCCAAATTTTTTGTTAAAGTCTGCATATTTCAATATTGGTGGGCTTACTAATAGATTTTTAAGTTTTTCAAAGGATGATATGTACTGAGGATCGCGAGTGTTTATTTTAATATCCTTTTTTAAATATTTTGTTAAACCATGTGCTACTTTAGCGTAATCTCTTACAAATTTTCTGTAATAACCTGTTATACCTAGGAATGATTTCATTCGCTTTGATGTAGTAGGCAACTTTAGTTTTTGTATGTTTTCGATTTTGCTTCAATTTGGTTGTATCCCTTCTGTTGTTAAAGTGTGACCTAGAAATTCAGTTGCTTTCGCGAAAAATGTGCATTTATCTACCTAAATCTTTAAATTATGTTTTCTTACTACTTGAACTAAAAATTAAGATGTCGTCTAAATAAACTACACATATCTTATTGATATATTCCCTAAGAACTGATTTTTAGACGTTAGAAAGTTGGTGGTGCATTCTTTAGTCCAAAAGGCATTCTTATAAATTTAAAGTGTCCTTGGGGTGTAGAGAAGCTTGTTTTTGTTTTTCTTCTTCTTTTATTAATACCTGATGAAAGCCTTTTGCAAGATCTAATGTTGTAGAATACTGAGCTCTTCCAAGTTTGCTGAGTATTGCTTCTATATGGGGTATTAATAATTTGTCATCTACAGTGACTTCGTTAACTTTCCGTAGTCATTAACTATTCTCCATTGTTGAATTGTCTTTCTTTTTCGGTACAATTCAAAGAGGCGAGGGGGAATTACTTTCTTTAATTATGCCTTGGCGTAACATCTGGTTCATCTGTCTACTAATTTCTTCTTCATGAATTTTTATATATCTATAAATTTTATTATAAGTTGGTCTACTTATTTTTGTAACGATTTCATGCTGAGTTTCGTGAGTATGAAAAAGGTTTTTTCCTTCTTGGAAAAATAAATCGCTATTTGCTTTTAGAATGTATTCTAATTTTTCCTTTTCTTCTTCATTCATGTCACTATTTGATAAAATATCTAGCAAATTCTCTTTACATTCTGTAAGTATATTAATATGCAATGTAATTGTAAGGGCATGAATTTATAAATTTAATTCTGTTGCCGTTTATCTCTACATACTCCTTTTCTAAATTAATTAGTGCTTTAATAGGTTTTAAATATTCTGTCCTATTATAGCTTCAAAGTTATTATTTTTTATGTTGGTTAGTTTCCAATGTATATATTAGGTTGTCAAAAAAGTCTTGCGGTATATTCGCTAGTTTTTTTTTTTTCTTTTTTTATCAATTGTAAAATCATACAGTCCACTACTATTAGATATCTATATTGAACATATGTACAAAAAAAATACATAAATAAACTAGCTAAATGAGTGAAGCTTTCCGCCCTCATACACCACTACACCACACAACACACCACTCATCAAGCAACTCTGTCACACACAAAAAGCAACACTGGCACACTCTCCGCACTTGGAGACCACACTCTCCACAGCCCAACGAGCAAAAAAGGGCTCGTTCTGAAAGAAGCGTTCCCTTTTCGATCACGACATACGAGCGAGCAACATCAGCGGACCTTTTTGAGTTCGGCGCGCAGCAATTTTCACAGTTTTTAACAACCATCGTGTGTCATCCTTTTTGAGTTCGACTCGCAGCAATTTTCACAGTTTTTAACAACCATCGTGCGTCATCCTTTTTGAGCTCGGCGCGCAGCAATTTTCACAGTTTGTAACAACCATTGTGTGTCATCCTTTTTGAGTTCGGCGCGCAGCAATTCAGTTTTTCACAACCATCGGGTGTCATCATTTTTGATCTTCGCATAGCAGCTCATCCAACCTAGTTTCGATTCGTTTTATATATACACTTGGTGCAGCCTCCGACCAAGGAGCCCAACAATTCAGTTTTTCCATACATTTACTGTCACTCCACTGGTATCCGACCAGGGAGATTTTCTTCTTTAACATTATAATTAAAATATTGTAAACGCATTTGTGAAGCTTGTGAATATCCTCCTGAATTAAAAGGCAATCATTTGGCCATAACAAAAAGGGCATTTTATTCCGGAGTGGGTGATAAGGTGTAAGTGCTAAAGAAATTATCTATAAGTAAGTAAGTGGTGAACTAATTATGGTCCTTCGAGCCATTCTGAATGGCACTATGGTAAAAAGCTAACAAGCTTGTTTAGCTAAATATATCAAAAAAAAAACATTTTTCAATAAATAACTAAAAGTGGAAAAAGTGGCTTGTGGAAAATACATGTATAAGTGTAGTGAAACAGAAAACAGTTACAAATACAAAGTGCTCGAAAATTGAAACAGAGTACAGGAAAAAAAAAATATTGAGTGAAAGTGACAAATAAAAGTGAATAAGTGCGCAAGTGCAAACACTACATATGTGAAATTATAAAAAGAAAAACGCAAGATACAGTGCCCACAAAAAGCCCAACAACAAAGTTTGGGTAGTGACAAAAAAAGCAGGAAAACTAAGAATTTAAAAGAAAATAAAAATACACATGCATACATATATACATCACAGTGCGGTATAAAAAATAAGCAGTTATAAAAAAAAAAACGGGCGCAGAAAAAAGGAAACAAAACCACCTAACTAATAAATAAAAAACAAAAACAGCGGGCGCGAATATAACCATATATGTACAAATACATATTAATATCAAACGGGCGCGGAATAAAAGCACAACTAACAACAAGCCAGCCAAGAAGGAGACCACCCAACCATCCCAGGACAGGAGCACAAAGACGAAAGCCTTCCGACACACACTGTCGCCAACACTAATCCCCAAAACCCCATGACGGTTATCAAAGTGAGTCGTATCGATTCCATTTAGTATTTCATTTTTTCAACTCTCAATTTCTGCATATATGTATATTATTGCGATGAATATTTTATAACAAATTCATTTAACTTGCATAGAATAACTCATCAAGTTATTCTCACTTTATTTTATTGACCTTGCAAAAAAAAAAAACAAAATACCGGTTGTCAAACAGTTATTAGTAACTTTTGATAAAAACGGAAATATTGCAAAGGAAACAGTTTCGGTTTTATATTTTGCATATACATATATTTACATACCGTGTACACATATATACATTTATCGAAGTATATAAAAGCGTTGATTGCCATTTACTGCTTACCTCCGTGTATCAAAACACAAAATATCTCCAAAAAAAAAAAAAAAAAAACAAATTCAAGTATTTACTTGCACAAGTGTCCGGCGATACCCCTTATGCTTCATCAAGCAATAAGCAGGATTGCCTTAAATAAGTAAGCTAAAGTGAAGGCAAACAAAAAAAAAATGTGTATGTGGATATGTATATACATGGGACAAAATAAAACCACAAGAAACGGTAGAGAAAAACCTAAGCGAAAATTACATATTTACAAATATGCATTAATTTAATATACATACATATATACGCTTCAATATACTATAAATTTATAATACTTATATATACACATACTTATCAGTGGAGAGCACTACCGGGATATGTGCTCTTCTACATACATCCAAATACATGTATATTTGTTGTTTGAAAATAGCGTGGAATGCTCGATATATGAAAAATATGTCACAAAGTACTCCACGCTTTTCTCACAATAATTCAAGATTTTTTCCTTCATTATTATTGTTAGTTTATACAAAAAATTATTTTTAAGCTATTGCATAGCTTCTATCGTGGGCTTCTGAGCGCGGGGACTGAATCCAGAAATTCCGTAACAAAAAAAACCTCATGCTCTATGACACATGCATATGTATTTCTTTGGCACATTTGTCTGTATGTTTACGAAAGCAAATGCGAGCCATATACATATGTACATACATTCATAATAACAAGTGTCGCACGCTTCTTTCGCATCTACGTTGGGACAGTCAACCAATGGCGGAAACTTACGTTTTGTCAAAGAGTTAAGTGCTGAACACATTGAGCATGACAGACTGCAAGCGATATCTGTCAAATATTAAAATACACACGTTCTTAGGGACACGTACTTAGTGTACAGCTGCAGCACATCGTGTACTAACTCCCGAAGGATGTGCTTGCGTCCCACGTACTTAGTGTACAGCTGCAGCACATCGTGTACTAACTTTATAGCTGAGCTCTAAGCTATCGTGGGGGTCGGCAGGTCGCGGATAGTAGCAGGTTAGTTGCGAAATAAGTCTAAACGAATAAGCAATCCCCGACGATGAGCGACAGGAGTGGAGGATGCGGTATAAAAGCTAGCAGATCCGTTGAAGCTCCTGTGACGGTGGCGAACCGACACCGCCTCTTAGAAATATGTGTCCCCCTCACCACGCGCAGGCGTGATGAGTAATATAAAAAAAAAACCAGGCGCGACGGACCCATAGTGGGCGGCTCCCTGGTCAGCGTCTGTTCACCAGGTTAGGTGCGGCTGTTAAAAGAACTAAAGTTGACACAACTTGGCGCACTACTTGGCGCACTGGGAGTCCCTCGAAACCTTAGCAACGACTTCTCCGTTGCTAGCGTGAAAAGAGTGATGTGAGCTTGCTCTGGCGAGGTGTTAGCCACATTGTTTGCCTGTAACCAGCCCCTTCGGGCTCTGGTCAAGAAGTGTGCATTGGGCATAGGATTAGTAGCCTGCGTTGCCCCGGGCGAGCGCTGGTCCGTCCGTGTTTTCCGGGACCGGTTAAGCGAAGGACAGGCCTCAGGGAACTGGGGTAGGAGCACAGACACCGAGGGTATACCCGTTCCTGTCTACTTCGGCCCGCCCCCTGCACACAATGCGCTGGTAAAACAAAACAGAAGACAATGAATAATTTTTTGAGAAATAATACAACCAACGCTACGAGCAACAGTGATAATAGTAGCAACATCTATGCCGCGCTGATGAGTAGTGGACTTGGAGATATAAGCTCCTCTCAGGGAACATCAAGTTCGGATATAGACCCCTTTAAACGCGCTTCGAGGTTAGGTAGATCGCCCACAAACGCGCTGAGTGTCGAAAAGCCGACGAGGGCAAGATCGTCACCACCAGCCTTCCAAGATAGCACACCACAGGCTAAGTAAACACTCTCATGTGTAGACTACATGAGAGAACTAGGAGAAGAGATTAAGAAGCTAACAGAAATGATGTGTCCACCACAGCGAACCATCAATAATAACATAAGGGACCTCCTTAGTAACATAGGAGTAGTGTATGGAAAAGCCCAGAGTGAGCACGTAAAAATGAAAGAAAGGAAAAACTTTCTGAATATGCCTTCGACCACGGATGTAACACCAAAAAGACCCCGTGACGAAAAGCAGGTCAAAAGATTGACCTCACCGAAGAAAAACAAATCCACCCATGCAGAGGAGTCAAGGCAGCCTAAAGAGGGAAAAAAAGATAAGCCTACCATAGGTGTTCCAAAAGATGATTGGATCGAGGTAAATCAGAAGAAGAGGACGACATATAAGCATCCGCGACGACCTGATGCCATCATAATTGCGCGAACAGGGAATATGACCTACAGCTACATCCTCAGGGCAGTTAAGAAAGAAGATGCTCTCCAGAAGCTGGGTGAAAATGTAATCCGAATTAGAAAGACGGCCAAAGGCGAAATGCTGCTAGAGTTAAAATATGCGCAAAAGGAAAATACAAGCGACTTCACAACCGAGATAGGTAAAGTTCTGGGGAATCAGGCAAAAATTAAAGCACTTAACAACAAATAAAGGAGCTAGACGATATTGATAAAGCATCAATAAAAAGCATCAGAGCGGCATATGCGGGCACGCAAACAGCCGTGCTAAGCCTCTCTGCTAATCAGACGAGATTCCTACTTGATGCGAGGAAAATAAAAATAGGATGGGTTGTTTGCCGGATCAGGGAGAGACCGACCCTTAAGAAGTTCTACAGGTGCTTGGAATACGGCCACCAAGCGAAGAATTGTAGCAACCCAGCTGACAGAAGCCAGTGCTGCCTTAAATGTGGAGAAAAGGGGCACTTTGCGAAGACATGTGATAAAAAACCATTCTGCGACGCGTGTAAAACAAGTGGTCGAGAGAGCACATACCACCAAATTGGTAGCAAAAAATGTCATTTGTACACAGAAGCGTGCAAAAAAGCGAAAACATGATAGTCTTGCAACTTAACCTCAACCACTGCGAAGCAGCGCAAGAGTTACTTACGCAAACGGTGTTTGAGCAAAAAGTGGACATAGCAATACTAAGCGAGCAGTAAAGAAATCTGGGTACTGAAAGCTGGAGCTCCGACCAAACAATCAAAGCTGCCGTATGGGCCTGCGGGAACAAGCCATTCCAAAGCAAGCCACTATCAGGACAAGCCTGCTACACACGAGCAAACATCTGTGGCATGAACATTTACAGCTGCTACATCCCACCGAGCGTGCAACAAAACGAATACGAAAGAGTTCTAGATAATCTGGTACGAGACATCGAAAATACAACAATGAACATTGTGGCAGGAGACTTCAATGCGTGGGCAATAGAATGGGGCAGCACCCACACAAATAGGAGAGGAGATGCCCTCCTAAAGGCGTTCTCAACGCTTGACATGGTGCTGTTAAAGGATTCTGTCCATCAAGGAAAGCCCAAACCAGAGGCTGGAAAGTGGACACCCTAGATGAAGAGGTATTCAAGCTGATATTGGATAGCAACCCGAACAATGCTGCTGCAGAAACGGAACAACAGGCGGAACACTTAATACGACACATCAGCAAGGCATGTGACGCCGCTATGTGCAGGAAAAGGCAAGGCACGCACAGAAAACCTGCATACTGGTGGAATGACGAAATTGAGGTCCTACGAAGCGAATGTCGCAAAGCAAGGCGTCTATGCCAAAGAAGGCGACAATCGACGAATTACGCAGTGCTTCAGGAATGCTTTAAGAGGAAGCGAAACGACCTCAAAAAAACTATTAAAAGGAGAAAGGCCTGCTGCTTCAAAGAGCTGTGCAATAAACTTGACGAAAATCCATGGGGTGATGCCTACAGGATAGTGATGACAAAAGTCCGGGGACACAGAGGCCAAGCCCCAACTTGTTCCAAACTACTAAAGACTGTAGTAGAAGCTCTCTTTCCCGCGCAACCGTCAGAAGAATATCGTTTAGAAGAAAATGGAGCAATACCTTCACCAGTCACTGACAAAGAGGTTTTAGAGGCAGCAGAAAAGTTTGCCAATAACAAGGCATCAGGGCTGGACGGCATACCTAACAAAGCCTTAAAGATAGCCATTAAATACAACACTGACCCATTTACAAGACTGTTCGCAAAGTACTTACGAGAGGGCTTATTCCCAAAAATTTGGAACATGCAACGTTTGGTACTAATACAAAAACCAAACAAACCGCCTGGAGAACCAAACTCGTACCGACCACTGTGCATGCTAGACACGGTGGGGAAAATACTAGAGCGAATAATAAGCGTACGCCTGGAACAACATCTCGAAAAAGAGCAACCAGGACTGGCCGATAATCAATATGGATTTCGCAGACACATGTCAACAATTGACGCGATTAAAAAACTTACCGACGTTGCAAGTAAGGCTATAGAAGGTACTAGATGGACGTATGGCTCCAAAGAGTACTGTGCGGTAGTCACATTCGATGTTAAGAATGCTTTTAATTCAGCCTACTGACCGCATATAATAAGAGCTCTCCAACTAAAGAAAACACCACCCTATTTGCTGAAGATCATTTCCAACTACCTGTCGGACAGGGTCTTGCTATACGATACAGACGAAGGATCACAACGCTATATGGTGACCGGAGGAGTTCCACAAGGCTCAGTCGTAGGCCCACTTCTGTGGAATATCTTGTTTGATGGAGTGCTGCGCCTCCCATTACCCAAGCAGGTGCAAATAATCGGATACGCGGATGACATCGCAGTGATGGTGGTAGCGAAAGAAATTTTCGAAATAGAGCGTCTGTGCAATCATGCAGCGGAAAAAATCAAAGAATGGCTTATGGTAACAAAGCTACAACTAGCTGGCCAAAAGACGGAAGCAGTACTAATCACAAGCAAGAAAAGACTAGAGGTCGCCACACTCAATATTGACGGATATACCATTACCACACAGCAATCTTTGAGATATCTAGAAGTGATGATAGACTCGAGGCTAAATTACAAGACGCATATAGACAAAGCCTGTGAAAAAGCATTTAGGGTGACGGCGGCTCTAACGAGGGTAATGGCAAACATTGGTGGACCAAGTCAGAATAGACGAGCCCTCTTGGCCAAAGTGAGTCAGTCTATACTTATGTATGCTGCACCCATATGGGGGATAGCACTGCAGCAGAAAACATACGCAGAAAAGGCTAAATCAATACGACTGAATGCAATCAGAGTTGAGCCTACCGCACTGTATCACATCAGGCGGCTGGAGTCATATCAGGCCTCATGCCACCAGACATAACGGCCATGGAAATTAAGCGGGTATTCGACAAAACAAAAAGCACTGGCGATCGCTTAACGAATGAAGAGCGGAAGCAGGAAAGACACAGAAGCATAAACGAATGGCAGAAACTATGGGACGAAGCTACTACGGGGAGATGGACGCACAAGCTTATTAGAAGCATACAACCGTGGATAGAACGGAAACATGGGGAAACTAATTTTTACCTTACGCAGTTTTTAACAGGTCATGGATGTTATAGAGAATATCTATACAAATACGGACATGACGACGAAACCAATTGCTCCTTCTGCAGCAACAGCAATGAAAATGCACTACATATCTTCTTTTCCTGACCAAAATATGAAAAAGAAAGACTAGAAATAGAGAGTGTGATAAACGATCGTGTGACTCCGGAGAATATAGTGCCTTACATGATCGAATCGAAGGTGGTCTGGGACAGAATGAGAGCATGGGCAGCTATAGCTAGGAGTTCAGGGTTTAGTACGTAGGCGTGTTGTGTCGCAAGTTCTGCTTGGGCGTGAGGCCAATACGAATCGTGCATATCGTCCGGAAAAATGACGATATCTTTGAAGATTCCCCCTCCGGAAAAAAAAAGTTATGTAGTTGTGCAGCTGCGTCAATACCTGTGTCCCTAAGACGTGTGTATTCTAATATCTGTCGCGCTCATTGGTTCAGCACTTGTGTGATGATAGAAAATCCAAGCTGTGCCGAAAAAAATAAACGAATGACCGCCTATTGACCGCTTCCCTTGCCGCTGTAACAGCTTCGCTTACAAACTAGCGTAAATATGTATGCATATGTATGAGCTTGCATACATATCAACGCAGATTTTTGCGAGTCACGGAAACATATTTTAGAATGGACAAATATTATAAATCGACAACTCCGTTGTTGCCACTTTGCTGACTTCTTTCTCTGAAGAAGCATCAGAAAGTTGTTCAATTTATGATTTTTAGCTTTTGCCATCGTCGCGAAAAGACGCTTGTGGCAAAGGCATGCTCGGGGAGATGTTACGGCGCCTGTTTTTATGAATTAAGCGAGGTCGCTTGTAGAATTTGCGCCTGCGTTTATGAATGAAATCGTTTTTGTTGTAAAATTTACTACATTTGGGATCGCCAATTCGGCTGCCAATTTGACTTTTGATGCTTCTGCTATTTGAGCAATTGTTGTTTTTGTAGAACAATGCTTCAATTTTTTGTTGGTGACATATTCACATGTGTACGCATATGTATGTATGCATGCTTGTGCATTATTTGTTCGGAAGTGTATACAAATATATGTATGTACATATAAGTATACATGAATGTATGAACAAGCAGATATGTATAAGTGATAAAATCATGATTTGATTTTCTGAATGCGCACATGCGTATACATATCAGCAAATAATAAGATGACTGTAAATAGTACTATGCATGCATTCATACAAAATTATACTCATACCATAATTATTTCTACATGCCAATATGGAAATGCCGTAGGCAAAACGCTAAAGCATACATATTTGCATACATTGCGAAATCAAAAATTGAAGCTTGAAAATATCATAATGCTGTTGTTGGGAGTATCATAAGGAGCATGCATACATATGTGACCTGGTCTACGAAAAGGGAGCTAACGTGCGAAAACTAGTTTTCTGGGAAACAGCTGTTAAAAATAAACAACTCGTTTCGTCAGTTTTTCGTTATTTCATTAATTGTTCTCCTTTCCAGAGGCTTCAAGGACGTCCAGTATGTGTTGTTTTTGGTCTGAATATTATTATAGTTCATCGTGTAAGTTGCTAGTGTGGAACATTTAAAAAAGTAACACTGAAGAAGTGACGTTTACTCTAATACCGCGCAGCTGCTGTTGTCTTGTTTTCATTCGTCTCTCTTTCCGGATGTTCTGTTATTACATTTGTGTAAGTGTTTCTGTTGATTATCGTCTTCGCATTTCGCATGAAATGAAACATGAGTGTTGAAGAGGAGTTCAGTGCCGTATATGGACAATATTTGCATGAAAAGGATGATGAAAACAATGAAGAGAGCGATTATGATGAAGACGAAGTATGTATATCTCAGGCAGAAGATGATACCGAACAAACTCTTGTTAAGATTGACCTGTCTGTTGTTGAAGAAAAGGAGGAGGAGCTGGTAACAAAATTTCTGTCAAAAGATTGTTGTAAAAATAAATGTCATACACTGATACCACGGGAAATGATCGAGTGTACGCGGAACAATTGTTTAGAGATGTCGAAAAATGAACTTGATTTAGTGACACTAAGTCAAATCGAAGCTGGAATTATGAGTAACGAAAAGCTAGAAAGTGTATACGCAAAGCTTGCTGGGCGGAAGAAATATGGACAAAGACAGGATAAAGAAGTTATGAGGCATAAAATTACATTTAACTTCTACAGTGTACCTGTTTGTCGTTCGTTTTTCCTTTTTGTACATGCGTGTGGGAAGAAGCGTTACGAATATTTAGTACGTCATTTTGCCGCACAGGGTGTAACAGTGCGCCATCATGGACTGGCAAATAAACCGAGTACACATCCAAAGTCATTTAAACCGGCTGACATCGAAAAAGCTGTTAAATTCATCGAGTCTATAGCCGATTTAATGGCTCTTCCACTGCCCGGACGACTCCCAAAATTTAAGGATTTTCAGATAATGAAACTGTATTCCAGCGAGGCGAAGTCTTCAATTTAAAGAAAATACATTTCTTCACTCAATGATGACAAATTAAAGATGAGTAATCGCAGTTTTCGACGGATATGGTCCAAATACATACCCTACGTTACAGTTATGAAACCTGCGGATGATCTCTGCGATGTCTGCCGTGGTAAGTAGCTCATTAATTGCTCATTTTATAGTTGTATAAAACGTTGAGATTAAATTCAGTATTTTTTTTTTAATAGGAAACGCAATATCGATTGCGCAAGCCAAGGGTGTTACTGACATTGCACGCGAACAGAAGCTTAGTCAATTTCTTGATCACCTCCACCGAGCCCGAAATCAACGAGAATATTATCAAAGTTGGTGTAGAAATACTGACCCTACAGCAGTCGTTCTATCATTTGATTTTGCCCAAACCGTTCACTACCCTGTCAGTCCAGAACAACCTGGTACAGCACACTTCAAAGCAACCAAGGGGTGCGGAGTCTTCGGAATTACAGACGAAAAACAAAAAGTTCAGGTTAGAATTTCAAACTGAATCATAGGAACTCAAATTGCTCGCCTTTACAGGATCTTACTTATAATTTTTTTTTTACAGTACAATTACATGCTAGACGAAAAAGATGACGTTGGTAAAGGACCGCACTGTGTTGTGAGCATCCTGCATTATCACCTGGAAACCTACCATAAAGACATTGAAACACTCGTTCTTTTCTGTGACAATTGTGTTGGGCAGAATAAGAATAACACTGTGCTATCATATCTGCAATGGCGTTTGGCTCGGGGTCTTAACAAAACTATTTAATTCAATTTTCTACTTACAGGGCATACTAAGTTCGCGCCTGATCGTTACTTCGGTATTTTCAAAAGTAAGTATGCTGTCAGTAACATCGACACGTATGCAGATTTACTGCAGTATGTCGAGGCATCATCACCTGGGGGTTATAATAAAGCTGTATCGCCTGAAAAAGTTGTCTATTATGAATGGGACAGCTATTTTAAACCACTGTACAAGTCACTTGATGGAATAACGCAATTTAATCATTTCATAATCTCTACAGATTGTGTAAAAACAAAGAAATTCGCAGGCAGTGAAGAAGTGCAGTCCTTTAAGCTTCTGTTAAAACCTATCGATCCTGAAATGCCGAAAGTTATACAACCAGCCGGTTTATCTTTGGAACGTCAGTGGTACATCTATCACAATCTTCGCAGCTTAGTTTTGGATATATCTAAAGTAGATATTGTGGCTCCATTGCCGAAAGATTTGCCATCGAAGAAACGGAAGGCAAAAACTAGTGAAAATGTTCTCAAACCAGACGAAAAACCAGGTCCATCTTGCTCAGGATCAACACGTAAAAAGATCTCAAGGAAAACGACAACAAAGAAAAATACATAAACTACAAAGCATTATTATTTTTGGCCCATAATACGTTTTTCTAGTGTATAATCATGTCTTTATAGCTCATAATTCAATGTATTTTGTTCATTACAAAAAAATTATATTTTTTCGTATTTTTACTCTTCTTTCTCTACATTTTTAGGGAACTTTCAAACAAGTTATGACTTTTTGGATTCTATCACGTGAAAAAGCATCTCATCTTCCATCCGAATCAACTAAAAAGTGAAAATTGATTTTTTGACACCTAAGCCCCCTTTCCGTAGACCAGGTCACATATATTTATGACTCTTCATATTCTTGGGTATGTGAGACAGAGAACACATTAAAAATGTGTTTATGTTATCTGTGTGAGAGGCGTGTTTTGTACCCATTTTTCGCTGTCAAAAGTGAAACAAAATATAAACAAGCAAAACGAAATTCTTCGTTAGGAGTGTAATCATGGGCATGCATACATATATTTCTGTCTCTTCATATTCTCTGCTTCGGCATATATGCCATGTCATCATATGCCGTAAATACATATATTTATTTCTCTTCATTTTCTCGGTTAGAATATGTGAGAGAATTGAAAAAAATGTTAAAATTGTGAGGCGAATTCCGATCTACAATTACTTTGAATAGCTTAATAATTATAATTGCATAAGTTGATACAAAATGCTATGCAATAGCTTTAGCGCGGCAGTCCCCGAGTGCCACACGTCTTTTTTTCACTTTTTGGTTCGATATGCTTTAAAAGCGTGTTTTTTAGTTTTTTAAACTATATTTATTTTTAATTTTTTAGTTTGTTGTGAGAAACCCCAAATTGGTTAGGTAGGTGGGTTGTCTCATTTTTGCAGGTAGAGAGGTTCAGATATTATATAGGTAGAATGATTCTCTCTGTATTTTAAATTTTTACGAATTCTTTTTTCCGCGGGAACCAAAAAAGTAACGGTACAAACTTGGCTTAATTCATTTCTATTGTTCTTGACTAGCACTTATAATTGAAGTGGTCGACCCGGAAAGTAGGTAAACTAGGAAGGTGGGTGGTCTCATTTTACATTTTATCAGGTAGAGAGGGTAGAGGGGGTGAAATATAAACGAATATAACTTAAATCGTATTCTCAGCCATTAGATTCGGTGACAGCCAAAGTTTAAAAAAAAAAGGACTTTTCTATTGCTGTTGCTTTTCGGAGGCGTTTTGAAAACTAGTATCTGAACTTTTTTACTACAAAAATTCTATTATAAGTATTAATTTTTTTATTACTTAAAAGTCACATGTTTTGCATTATTTGATGTTATTTCTTCTGGTGTGCGGTTATGTATGTATATATGTATATATATCTATATAAAGTATACTTTCTTTAAGGATATACATATATTTCAGTATATACATATGCTATTCAAATGTCACCAAAACTAGTTTTATATAGATGTTGCATACTTTTAAGCGCATTTTTTTCGAGGCTGCTTAAACTTACTATCGCCTTCCTGCAGTGTCACTCAAATATTCTTGGTTTCAGTACCACTTAAAAAAGTTACAAACATACATACAAGTGAAGCTAATAAAAGCGTGTTAAAAACGAATGAACGCCGATTGTCACGATTCCCTTTGCCGCCGTAACACGTTCGCCAACAAGCCAGCGTAAATATATATATATGTCTCTGTATGAGCTTGCATACATATCGACACAGGGGTCGAATCGTTACATCCTTAAACGTATCGCTCGTCACATAAAAGCCTATATTTCGTGTTATGACATACGTGATCGTACCGCTTCTATCTTAATCTGACATGATGGCATACGTAAACGAGTATATAAACGTATGCGTTCGTTCGAATCGTCATTCGAACGCAAACTACCTATCGTAATAGACAAATTTATAGAAATGTGGGCAATTTTTTTTAAATGTATGTTATAACTTTTAGTAACAAAGAACATAAACAAGAAACCAATGAATTTAATATCTCAATAAAAATTTAAAAAAAAAAATTAATTGTATGAACAAAATGTTTGCATTTTAGCTGACATTAAAAATAAAATTATTTACAAGGTTAAGGTCATATACATTTATGAATTAAATTTATTAAAAAATACTTTATTTGGTCCTTATGGTGTGGTCGATTGCGGTGAGGCGATTCGCTACCCCGATGTCCATTTAAAATTTAGATATAATAAAGTCTCTCACAGAATTCTCCGGCAAAATTTCAGCTAGAGACATCTAAATTTTCGTCACATTTTACGGAATCGTTAAATTCTTGAGTTTCATACTGAGTTACTTGTGCTGCATTTGTTAAAGTTTTAATTCTGTTGCTCAACTGAGCTATCCAGTTCTTACGAGTAAGTTTGTGGTTTGTGTAGCTATTAATCCAGCTATATCGTCTACAGTAAAATGATTGACTCCCATTTTTGAAAATTGTAAAATTTTTTTGTTCGCTTTACAAATTCTTTATCTCTTGATACAGAATTACCGCCTCTGTTCTAAAACCTTATTTTTCGTTTTTTTTTTTTTGGTTTTTTTTTTTTATATATTTGTGAGTTTCATGAAAATTTTATAGTAATACTCACAAAAATATATTATATATAATATAATATATATATTATATTAAAAATATAATATAATTTCTTTTTGCATAAATCTATTGTAATAATTTCCTATTAATTGAATTCAAAATATGTAAATGACATATATTTTGTTGCCTGTCTTTATTTAAATATTTGTTTTAATCCTTTCCTGTCTGGAGTTCAGACTCGCAGAATAGAGTTTATATTATGAACCGGAGGGTCGCCCTTGCGGTAGTGAATCGTGGTTTTAAAAATATTTTATTATTTGGCTGGAGGAGCCTTCATTTAAAACTTTTAAGATTTAATTTAATGTAATATGTAAATATTTGATATACTAATACAATGTATCTTGTTGAGATGAGAATTAATCTTGTTTTCTTTTTTGTTTTTTTTTTTTAACATGGACAGTTGTGAGCGGCATGATTGTTATTTTTATAATGCTCAGAGTAAACATTTCGTACTTAATACTAGAGAAATTCTTTCCCATGCAATTAATGAATATAAGAGCTACTTACAACTATTTTGTTGTTGTTGCATTTGATTCTGCTGTTGAAGATGTTGTTGTTGTTGTGAATGAAGTTTCTGCCTTTGAAATTTGCTACTGCTATTTCTGTTGTTGCTTTTACTGCTTCTGCTTTTTCTATTGTTGGCTGCTATGTTTTACTATCTATTGGCTGTTGCTGCTTTTGTAGTTTTATCATATAAAGTTTTTCTAATAATATTAGCGATATACATTGAAGTACAAATGTTTCTTTGCCTTAGGGCTTGTGTACAAAATTTTTCTTTATGTGTTAATCAATTTTTTCTTTTATTTATTTTGTTTATATTATTTACCTTGCTTACGTTTTTCAATTAATCATTTTTTTCATTGCCTTTTGCCTTTATTCTTTTTCTAATCTGAGGAGGGAAGACGTTTATATTTATTTTTACTCTGCTCTTTCTATTCCGTAACTTTAAATTTATAATTTTTACGCAAATGTTTCCTTCGTATTGCTTTTTTTTTCTTTTTCTC
Organism: Bactrocera zonata; assembly: GCA_037783105.1. Classification (NCBI taxonomy): domain Eukaryota; kingdom Metazoa; phylum Arthropoda; class Insecta; order Diptera; family Tephritidae; genus Bactrocera; species Bactrocera zonata. The sequence continues at coordinate 1,217,017 of JBAWJQ010006683.1, forward strand.
GGGTTTTCAGTATGCCCTTTCGGACAGGGTTTTTGTTTTATGTGTTTTTGTTATGATGAAAAATTGCTTTATTTTCTTTTATTATTTGTTTTTTTTTTTATTTATTTTGGGTTTCGCTGTACTCGTTCGTGATTTTTAATGGTAACACGGCAATTTTTTGTCCCCTTAAATGGTTACCGCAGAATTTTATTATCACATTTTGGTCCACCAGAAATTATTTTATCTCCTAGCAGGATCACCAGTTAATATCTGCGCCAAGTTCTCGTGGGCAACTGCCTCGTTTTCTATATTTTGTCTTCTTAAATTCTGAGAAGTATGTACATATGTATATCTACAATCCACTTACGATAGCCCATATGTTACAAGTGAAAACGAAACTTGCACGGATCGGCAAACATACGAAAGAAAATTACGTGATACGTAAATCGTATACGGTGATTGGCATTATGACATACGATAGCAAACGGATCGTAATGTGTTTTCAATTCACAATAGTTTTTAAACTGTTGTAAATTTTCAATAAACTAACAAAAGCTAATTAAATATCAAAATGGATACAGTTTTGTTTTTTATTTGAGCTCTAATGAAATGGGGATAAAAAAATAGTGCGGAGATAACTAAGTGATCTTAGCAATAGCGTAGGTGTAAAGAAGGAATAAAGAAAGAAAAAACAAATTACACTGTGGAACAAATTTGGGATTATTGTCTGGGGGTGAGAAATTTAAAATTTAAAGGTCATAAAAAAACTGACACATACGAACGCCAAACCCTTTGAGGGTTTTACTATACTGACCTAGTACCATCACCCTGACTTGGAATTTCTTACCCCCCCTATTAGCTGTTGTACTGTGTTATGAATCCTCATTAGCAAAATTTTCTTTGTAGATGTATCGTTGAACAAAGCATTGGAATCTTAAAAAGACGGTGGAAAATTTTAGGATATGTCAAGGTATCATACCACAAAAGTGGAAGATTTGCTAATGTTTGTGAAGCATTACATAACATCTGCATAAAATTTACAATAAGTTACGACCCTCAAAATTGCGATTCTTATCACACACAAGAAATGGACACAGGGGTAGCGAATCGCCTCACCGCAATCGACCACACCATAAGAGACCAAATAAAGTATTTTTTAATAAATTTAATTCATAAATGTATATGACCTTAACCTTGTAAATAATTTTATTTTTAATGTCAGCTAAAATGCAAACATTTTGTTCATACAATTAATTTTTTTTTTTAATTTTTATTGAGATATTAAATTCATTGGTTTCTTGTTTATGTTCTTTGTTACTAAAAGTTATAACATACATTTAAAAAAATTTGCCCACATTTCTATAAATTTGTCTATTACGATAGGTAGTTTGCGTTCGAATGACGATTCGAACGAACGCATACGTTTATATACTTGTTTACGTATGCCATCATGTCAGATTAAGATAGAAGCGGTACGATCACGTATGTCATAACACGAAATATAGGCTTTTATGTGACGAGCGATACGTTTAAGGATGTAACGATTCGACCCCTGTGTCGATATGTATGCAAGCTCATACAGAGACATATATATATATTTACGCTGGCTTGTTGGCGAACGTGTTACGGCGGCAAAGGGAATCGTGACAATCGGCGTTCATTCGTTTTTAACACGCTTTTATTAGCTTCACTTGTATGTATGTTTGTAACTTTTTTAAGTGGTACTGAAACCAAGAATATTTGAGTGACACTGCAGGAAGGCGATAGTAAGTTTAAGCAGCCTCGAAAAAAATGCGCTTAAAAGTATGCAACATCTATATAAAACTAGTTTTGGTGACATTTGAATAGCATATGTATATACTGAAATATATGTATATCCTTAAAGAAAGTATACTTTATATAGATATATATACATATATACATACATAACCGCACACCAGAAGAAATAACATCAAATAATGCAAAACATGTGACTTTTAAGTAATAAAAAAATTAATACTTATAATAGAATTTTTGTAGTAAAAAAGTTCAGATACTAGTTTTCAAAACGCCTCCGAAAAGCAACAGCAATAGAAAAGTCCTTTTTTTTTTAAACTTTGGCTGTCACCGAATCTAATGGCTGAGAATACGATTTAAGTTATATTCGTTTATATTTCACCCCCTCTACCCTCTCTACCTGATAAAATGTAAAATGAGACCACCCACCTTCCTAGTTTACCTACTTTCCGGGTCGACCACTTCAATTATAAGTGCTAGTCAAGAACAATAGAAATGAATTAAGCCAAGTTGTACCGTTACTTTTTTGGTTCCCGCGGAAAAAAGAATTCGTAAAAATTTAAAATACAGAAAGAATCATTCTACCTATATAATATCTGAACCTCTCTACCTGCAAAAATGAGACAACCCACCTACCTAACCAATTTGGGGTTTCTCACAACAAACTAAAAAATTAAAAATAAATATAGTTTAAAAAACTAAAAAACACGCTTTTAAAGCATATCGAACCAAAAAGTGAAAAAAAGACGTGTGGCACTCGGGGACTGCCGCGCTAAAGCTATTGCATAGCATTTTGTATCAACTTATGCAATTATAATTATTAAGCTATTCAAAGTAATTGTAGATCGGAATTCGCCTCACAATTTTAACATTTTTTACAATTCTCTCACATATTCTAACCGAGAAAATGAAGAGAAATAAATATATGTATTTACGGCATATGATGACATGGCATATATGCCGAAGCAGAGAATATGAAGAGACAGAAATATATGTATGCATGCCCATGATTACACTCCTAACGAAGAATTTCGTTTTGCTTGTTTATATTTTGTTTCACTTTTGACAGCGAAAAATGGGTACAAAACACGCCTCTCACACAGATAACATAAACACATTTTTAATGTGTTCTCTGTCTCACATACCCAAGAATATGAAGAGTCATAAATATATGTGACCTGGTCTACGGAAAGGGGGCTTAGGTGTCAAAAAATCAATTTTCACTTTTTAGTTGATTCGGATGGAAGATGAGATGCTTTTTCACGTGATAGAATCCAAAAAGTCATAACTTGTTTGAAAGTTCCCTAAAAATGTAGAGAAAGAAGAGTAAAAATACGAAAAAATATAATTTTTTTGTAATGAACAAAATGCATTGAATTATGAGCTATAAAGACATGATTATACACTAGAAAAACGTATTATGGGCCAAAAATAATAATGCTTTGTAGTTTATGTATTTTTCTTTGTTGTCGTTTTCCTTGAGATCTTTTTACGTGGTTCCTCGTCTGGTTTGAGAACATTTTCACTAGTTTTTGCCTTCCGTTTCTTCGATGGCAAATCTTTCGGCAATGGAGCCACAATATCTACTTTAGATATATCCGAAACTAAGCTGCGAAGATTGTGATAGATGTACCACTGACGTTCCAAAGATAAACCGGCTGGTTGTATAACTTTCGGCATTTCAGGATCGATAGGTTTTAACAGAAGCTTAAAGGACTGCACTTCTTCACTGCCTGCGAATTTCTTTGTTTTTACACAATCTGTAGAGATTATGAAATGATTAAATTGCGTTATTCCAACAAGTGACTTGTACAGTGGTTTAAAATAGCTGTCCCATTCATAATAGACAACTTTTTCAGGCGATACAGCTTTATTATAACCCCCAGGTGATGATGCCTCGACATACTGCAGTAAATCTGCATACGTGTCGATGTTACTGACAGCATACTTACTTTTGAAAATACCGAAGTAACGATCAGGCGCGAACTTAGTGTGCCCTGTAAGTAGAAAATTGAATTAAATAGTTTTGTTAAGACCCCGAGCCAAACGCCATTGCAGATATGATAGCACAGTGTTATTCTTATTCTGCCCAACACAATTGTCACAGAAAAGAACGAGTGTTTCAATGTCTTTATGGTAGGTTTCCAGGTGATAATGCAGGATGCTCACAACACAGTGCGGTCCTTTACCAACGTCATCTTTTTCGTCTAGCATGTAATTGTACTGTAAAAAAAAATTATAAGTAAGATCCTGTAAAGGCGAGCAATTTGAGTTCCTATGATTCAGTTTGAAACTCTAACCTGAACTTTTTGTTTTTCGTCTGTAATTCCGAAGACTATGCACCTCTTGGTTGCTTTGAAGTATGCTGTACCAGGTTGTTCTGGACTGACAGGGTAGTGAACGGTTTGGGCAAAATCAAATGACAGAACGACTGCTGTAGGGTCAGTATTTCTACACCAACTTCGATAATATTCTCGTTGATTTCGGGCTCGGTGGAGGTGATCAAGAAATTGATTAAGTTTCTGTTCGCGTTCAATGTTAGTAACACCCTTGGCTTGCGCAATCGATCCTATTAAAAGTAAAAATACTGAATTTAATCTCAACGTTTGATACAACTATAAAATGAGCAAATAATGAGCTACTTACCACGGCAGACATCGCAGAGATCATCCGCTGGTTTCATAACTGTAACGTAGGGTACGTATTTGGACCATAGAAGAAGCTGCAAAAAATTCGATGAGACTATATATTGAAGGTAGTAGAAGGTATTTGGGAGCACTAACTCTCCTCCGAAATAAAATTGTAGGTAATGCCAATGATATTTTAACTAAGCATGGCACAGTTTCGAATTTGGAAGCAATATTTGCAAGGATTTTGCTTACGCCGACAGACGACCAATTCATGTAATTGATCAAGAGATGAGTGTTATTAGAAAAGGATCGTTATCCTTAATTGATTATTATAATGGGGTCAGTCAGAAATTGAAATTACTAATAAATAAAAGTATAATGCGCACGGCACCAATTCAGATATTACAAAACAATTAAATATTAAGAATCGAGAAACCGCGTTAAGAACTTTTATAACTGGTTTAAATTACCCCCTAAACCATGTACTATTTACATTAACACCTACCGATTTGTTAAATGCTCTTGCTAAAGCACAAGAACTTCATTCAAATCAAATACCATCACAATTTGCTTTGCTATTTACTAAAAATAATCATGAAATTGGTTCGCGAAATCAGCCTCAAGCTAACCGAAGATGTCCCAATTTTCAGAATAACTTAAGGTACCCCTAGACGAATATTAATTCATACTGTTATACTGCATCTCGTCATTTGAAGAGCTTTCATTAACTCTCTGACCTTTGCGGTTATAAGCCTCGAGCCGCAGTGAGTATGTTTCGCATTATAGTCCCCACCCATTTTAAATCGGTTTTTATGATTATTGTTCAGTTTTCTTGGGGGACTGTAAACTTCTGTAAGGGACAAGTTGTTGTCACTATCTATCGTTATCATCATTGTTTCTGTATATATGCGGTTTTCTTCGTGTTCTTTTATGTTGCTTGTTATTGTAATGATAGCACCTGCGCGTGCACAATTATTCGGATGTATTGCATGATACATTTCAAAGTTTCTGAATTTAGATATTAAGCATACGCCATTTTTTTCAGTAACGAGTATTGTTTGTGTTCCGTTGCATAATTTTTAAGAATGTAGTCATATTTACATACATATTAATTTTTCGTACTTATTTTTTTGTTTGCGTGATGGTGAACTCATTTTGTTTTATAAGCTTTTCTAAAATTTGTTGGAGAATTCTAGCATTATTTGAACAAGTATTTTATCTTACAACTTGCCAATTGATTATCTCATATTGTGATTTTTGGGAAAAAGTATGTTGTGAGTATGTGGTATGAGCGTTTAAAAATTCAAAAAATTTTATGTATATCAGATGGTATTTCACAAGGTTTAACTCAACTCTAAGTATATTCAAATATATGTACATTTTCTTTTTATTTATTTATATTTTTTCAAGCTAAATTTGGTAATTTACGGTTAAAACGGTTAGAGTGTTTGCTATTGTGAGGAAAACGAGCATTAAATTATCATAGAAACCAAGTATGAGGGACTTTTCATTGGAACCGTTTTCTTGGTTTGTACTTCCCTTTTGAAGTTGGTCGCCTTGTCGCGGCGAAGTGGCTTAAGTAAGAGTAAAGTGTGCATCCCAAAGGAAACTCACTCTAATCTTACGAACTAAGAGGGACACCTCATAATTCCCACAATAGTGATATGGATGAATAAACCCTAGGTTTTACGCCCATCTCCTATTGTGGGGGTACCGCACCAACACCACCCTAAGCCAAGGTGTCGAGGTACCCGTGCCGAGGGCTGAATGGTCAACGGGGGGTAATAAATAGCTGATCGCGAACGGTTCCCTCCGATGCTCGGGCGAGGTTGGAGGTATAAAAGCCTTCTCTCCGCATACCGGCTCTGCGGACGAGTGACCAATCCTTTCCGGCCTGCTCGTGGGACCAAAAATGAACAATAACTCAACAACAACTACCAAATTGACGACAACCGCGACGACTAAGGACATGTACAGGAATCCTATTACAGACTCCGAAGAGGACGAATTACTCGCCTCCAGACAGGAGACAAGTAAGAGTACTACCGGACATACCAACCAAAGTATTCCGGTAGATACAGCAGTGAAAACATCAGATACAAGGGAGAAAGCGTCCACTTCTAAGGCTGCCATGAACACCAAGCAAAGTGCACAGGCGGCTAAAAGAGAAAGCAAAAAAAGCGCAAGGAATCCCAAAATCAGCTGAGGAAAAACCGGTACCAGAGGTCTTCATACTAGGGATGATAGCCAAATACCAGGCAGCCGGTACCCCAGTTGATGAGGTAGAAACAAAGCGCCTCAAATCAATAGTAGAGGAATGTGAAAGCTACCTGAAAAGAAAGCAATCACAACCTCAAGAAGAGAGCAAACGAGAGAACACTTCTCAGATAAGAAATCGCTTCATCACAGAAGTACCAGGAACTCTGCCCAAAAAACCGAGGCGGAGTGAAGGTAAACACAGCAGCACTATAACAGCAAGGCATTTCTGCGATATAGCCAGGGATAGCCTGCAAGTGGCCATCATAGATGGAAATTCCTCCTCTCCGAGCACTATACAGGAGAGATAGGTGGAGATCGACGTCAGATTGTCGAGTATAGTGCTAAGCTATGTACTCGACAATCCTGCGGGTCCTCACCCGGAGTTTGACTCCTCTGAGACCCTCAGGGGCTACAGGGTCATCAAGTGCGCGGACCATGCCTCGCTAGATTTCCTGACGGGTAGTGATGCTAAAATCAACAATGCCTTTGCAGGCCTGCAATTGAGGCTTATACCCGCCAGGGACATTCCGAAGAGACCTCGTGCTCGCATTTGGCTACCCCTTCTAGAGGAGCCAGGCGAAAAACTCTTGAGGTGCATTAAGCTGCAGAACAAATCTATACCTGGTATAGATGAGTGGCAGCTAATCAAGGAGGAAAAACCGAATAAAGCAAGCAAGCCAATACTAGTGGCCATTTGCGATGAGTCAATTGAGGCTCTGAAGAAGACTGACTACAAAATCAGCTTCGGAATTCGCAAGGCCAGACTTAAAATCTTCCAAGGCGACAAAGCGGCTGGCGAGACGACACGGAAGAGGTCGACGATGCCAGCCAGTCGCTAAGGAATGTGGGCGTCGAAGAAACCCGAGATGCCCAATAACTTAAGATGCGTACAGATAAAACTGCAGCACTAAAAGAGTGCTACAGCGAATCTGACAACCCTCATGAACGAGGGGAGCATCGACATCAGCCTAGTACAAGAGCCTTGGGTCAATGAAAATACCATAAAAGGGCTAAACAGCAGCAACTATAACCTTTTTTACACAAGCCCTTCTTCTTGGTCTCAGCCTACTTAGTCCATGACGAAGACATACCACCGGCCCAGTTCACCAGACTAGTAGAGGAGAACAGGAAGGAAGATGTCCTAATAGGGTGTGATGCAAACGCAAGGCACACCGTATGGGATAGCTCCAGCATAAACACCAGAGGTGAGTCTCTCTTGCAATATATTCTTTATAGTAATCTGAGCATATGCAACAAGGGCGATAAGCCAACTTTTATTTTCCCAAGCTCAGATAGGTTTCGGGGTGGGAGGAAGTGCTTGACCTCACGCTATCAACAGACACAGACAGTCTCGTTGTGAATAACTGGAGGGTATCCGATGAGCCTTCCATGTCGGATCACTCCTGGATGCTCTTCAGCATCCACGAGAAGTACAGTGCTCTTCTCACATACCGGAACCCTAGAAGAACAGCATGGGGAAAATTTACCAGTATAGCAACAAACTGCCTTGAAAACGGAGGCAATAAAAGTATTAGTAATCCTCAGAAACTAGATTCAGAAGTAGAGAAGTTGGAAAAAATCTTAACGACAACTTTCAATAAATCTACTCCGCTAACAGCTTTGAAAAAGAGAAAGTCTCTTCCTTGGTGGAACAATGAACTCAAGAATTTGAGAACACAACGAAGGAAAGCTTTCAATGAGAGTTTTAGAACCAAAATCTGGCAGCCATATAAAGATATTATGAAAAGATACAAAAAAGCAGTCCGGAAAGTTAAAAACGACTCATGGCGATCTTTCTGCACATCTATAGAAAGTTGCAGAGAAACCGCTAGGCTGAGCAAAATGCTATCCAAAGCTCATATTAATACTGCCTACATTAAGGCGGAGGGAAGTGATTGGACCTCCTCAGCAAAAGAGTCTCTGGTGGTACTAATTACAACACACTTCCCCGGGAGTCAGCAAACACCTTCAACAAGGGTTCAATCAGAACCACCGTTGAACGCATATAATTATCAAAGCCAAATAGTAGACAAAAGCAAAATCAAACATGCCATAAATAGTTTTGCACCATTTAAGGCAGCAGGTCCAGACGGGATTATGCCCATAATGTTGCAAAAACTGGTAGAACCAATGGTTCAAAGGCTTGAAAATATATACAAAGCTAGTATTCAACTATCTTACATCCCAAGAAGTTGGAAAAGAAGTAAAGTTGTGTTCCTTCCAAAACCAGGCAGAAGAACACACGAGAATGGCAAGGATTTTAGACCTATAAGTACGGTGACCATACGTACTGTATTATACAGGACAATACTCTTTTTGGAAGCTTTGCTCTGTGTAAATTATTTTGTACGATAAAATGCGAAAAAGTACTCTTTTTTGAAAAATTTACTGTTTTTGTACTGTAGTTTGTAAATTTTCTTGCGCATTTAAACCTGCTAACACTCTTAAGGTCATTTTCTAAGCAAGTAAGTTGCCTGTACTAACGTGTCGGATAAATTGCTCCTCACTTTATAGTGCCATTTAAGTATTTTCGTTTTCTCATCTCACTTGTAAAAATATATTCATTATTTCGAAATTATGGCAAGGCCAAAATTAGAATGCACTACGTTTGTGTGGTGACTATGGTTGGCAATGCGATGCATGCAAAACGTAAACAAAAGCAGCTGTTTATTGAAAACTTATCATGGAAATCCCACAACTAAAAAGAAATTGGCAATGCTTAATTTAAAGCTGGCTTCAAGCACATGCAATCTGCACAAATTTTATGTAGCTGGACTTCAATTTCAGGTAAATTTGTTGAAATAAAAATGCCTTTGTAGCTGTGGACTTATCAAATTTATTGTAATTGTTTATTAGCTTAATGGCGCCCAGGAGAAAGTGTGTTTTTAATACAGAACTTCGAAAGAATTCAACTTCTTAATAGAAGCAACAAGAGCCAGTGAAGTAAAGTGCGTTAAATGTATGGCAGTTGTTTCCATTGCAAATAGCGGCAAACTGGATAGCCTGCAACATTTAAAGACTAATAAACACAAACGCGCTGATATTTCTGCAGCCAGTAGTAAAACCATTTCTGCATTTTCTTATCTAAATAGCTTGATGGTTGTCGAAAAGTGACATGCATCACAGAAGGAACATGGGCGTACCATACAATTCAACACAACTATTCTTTTCGCTCAAATGATTGCACAAATAAACTTATCAAAAGCTGTTTTGATGAAAAATATTCATGCGCACGCACTAAGTGCGAAGCCATTATTTGCAATGTGCTTGCACCCAACCCCATTAAGGAATTGGAGAAGGATTTAGAAGGGGTACATTTCATTTCAATATATTCTGACTGCTCAAACCATGGAAGTACAAAAATATGTCCAATTCTTGTTCGATACTTCACTCAATACAAAGGAATTCAAGCAAAAATTCTGGAAGTTGATGAGATTCCTGGGGAAACGTCTGACATATTGAGTGAATATATTCTAAAGCTGTTAAACAAATTTAAATTGGAAAGAAAATTGCTAGCTTTATGTGCAGACAATACGAACGCAAATTTTGGTGGTGCATCCAATCGGGATAAAAACAACCTTTTCACAAAACTTCAACAGGCCACTGATAAAACATTAATTGGAATTAATTGTGCTGCCCACATTTTAAATAATTGCATACAATGTTCTGTGGAATGTCTTCCAATTGACATCGAAGTCATTGTTGTATAGATCTACTCTTTCTTTTATATTTACACAGTCCGTGTGGCAGAATTTAAAGATATTTGTGAAAACTTAAACTTCGAATATTGTAAACTAATGGGATTTAGTAAAACTAGGTGGCTCACTTTGAAGCCATCAATAGAGAGGATTCTGAAACTTTTCGATCCTCTCAAAAAATATTTTTTGTTACAACCAAAGTGTCCAACTGTCTTAAAACAATTTTTTGAAAATCCTTGTGCTGAAGTTTGGCTTTTATTCGGGCATTACCAAGCATGTCTCTTTCACAGCTATATTTTAAAAATTGAGTCGCAAACAATTTCAATGATAGAAACAGCTTTTCTCATAAATGAACTAAAAAACAAAGTTATTGCACGTAAATAAGAAAACTTTGTACCATTAGAAGTTAAAAACTCTATTACAGTCTTACAACAGAAAGGTTTAATTGATGTAAATCAATTCCAAACATGCACAAAAAACTTTTATATCAATTGTGTTGACTACCTAAGCCTGTTGGACAGTGCATTCATAGAAGTTCAGGTTTTAAAATGGATACTACTCCAGAGAGTACCGTCATGAAATGAAGTGGAGGCCATTTTTTCATATATTTTAGAAAAAAGAAATGGTATCAATATAAAAGATAACGAATTATTTGATGAATTTTCTTGCGTTAAAAGTTATGCGACACCTAGCAAGTTTAATGAATGGAACGAAAATGAAACCAATGTTCAAAACAGGTGGTTGGAAATTTTCAAACATTTTGAAGAAAATAAAATTTCTTTTTCTAATATTATAAAAGTTGTTCAGTTTTGTTTGTGCTTGCCCGGGTCTAATGCCCCTACGGAAAGGCTGTTTTCAATTCTTAACAATATGTGGACAAGTGAAAAAACCAAAATTAAAACCGAAACAATAAAATCGATTTTTATTACCAAAGTCAACTACGAGTTAAGCTGCCTAGAATTCAAAGAGTATTTAAAAAATAATTTTGATTTGATTAAAAAAATACATTCCGCTGAAAAGTGTGTATTAACTGTGTAAATTATTATTTACTATCTAGTCAGAAGACATAACAGAAGTCTTCGTTTGAAGACTTTTTTATGTTTTTTATTTATGTATAATGTAAATGAAAAAAAAACATATGTACATGTATTTCTCAAAATAAATGAACATAAACTAATGTATCTGTTTTTTGTTTTTTACAAAATGAGGGTTCAAAAAGGTGTACTGTATTTTCATTTTGAAAATATGGTCACTGTACCTATAAGCCTTACCTCCTTAATGCTGAAGGTACTGGAAAGGCTAATAGATCTACATGTAAGAACAATAATGGCGGAGAAGTTATCGAAGTCCCAACATGCGTACATAAAGGGCCGATCAACCGAAACTGCCCTTCAAGAGGCGATAAGTGTAATTGAAAAATCACTACACCACAAACAATACACCATGGCTGCTTTTCAAGACATAGAGGGCGCCTTCAATATCATAGAAGTAAATGCGATAATTAATTCTCTGGCGCATGGTGGCATAGATGACACTGTGTGCAAATGTATACTATCGATGCTTGAGAATAGGAAGAAGCGCTTCAAACGGCGCTGCAACACAAACAAGGTATGTGAGTAGAGGGACGCCTCAAGGAGGGGGTCCTCTCGCCGCTTCTATGGGTTGTAGCGCTGAACGAAATACTCCTCCAACTAAACGGTGGAGGAGTGAAAGCTGTAGCGTATGCAGAGGATATAGTGTTGTTGGTATCAGGCACGTTTCCTTCAAAAGTCAGCGAGATTATGGAAAGAGCACTTAGAAGATTAAACTTCTGGGCTAAAAAAAAACTCACAGAGAATCGCTACAATCTTTAAAAATGTATCCTACAAGGACTCCAAGGATCCGATGATTCATCAGAAAGCAGTTTATAATAAAAAAACATGTTTCGAGTATTGTAAGTAGAGTGATTATTAAAATAAAAACATTATAATTTCTTTTGAATTAAAACTAAGTTTTTAAAATAGACGGAAAGGAATTTATTTTAGAAATATAAGGAGCTAATCATAAAATTTTGTGAAACAAATTTTCCAGAGTTTAATAAAAAAAGAAACAGTGTAGTCTTTTCTCAGAAACATTGTATTTAGAAACAGAATTTGTGAAGAAAATTGTAATAAATAACTGAAATTATCTAGCCATGTCAACAAAAGAGTGTGATTGATTGATTCGACTATAGGAACGTTTACAAGTTCTATTCAATTTTAATTTCCAAGTCTATGATTGACTCAGAATTAGAAAACCTCTTAGAAAGAATTATTAAACTACAGGTGACTTCTAAAATGGATTCAAATCAGGTAACCGCAGTAGTTCAAGCAGCCGTCTCAAGCGCTCTTGAACAACAAAGACAGACTTTCGAGGTTAAGCTCCAACGATTAACGGAGCAAATGACTACATTAACCACTGGTCAAACGCCAAAAAAATACCAACCGGTAAAAATATTACCGAACGTAAAGTGTGACGAACCCCTTGATCTGGTAAAATCAATACCAGAATTTGACGGGCAAATCAGTACATATGTGTCTTGGCGACAAGCTACCCATACATCTTACGAAGTTTTCAGAAGTTACCAGGGAAGTTCTTGACACTACCAAGCAGTTGGTATAATTAGAAATAAAATAAAAGCATCTGCTGATGCCATTTTGGCATCCTTCAACACTGTTTTAAATTTCGCGAGACTAGACTTTACGTACGCAGACAAACGACCGATATATTTAATTGAACAACAATTATCCACCTTACGACAGGGTAACCTATCTGTGCTTCGATATTTCGACGAGGTTGAGAAAATATTAACTCTCCTCACGAATAAAACCATAATGACCCATGAGGATCAAGTATCAGAATCAATTTCCGAAAAATATAGAGCGGACGCTTTAAGAGTTTTTATATCAGGCCTTAAAAGACCTTTATGTGACATACTATTTGCCTCTCGCCCTAAAGACCTACCTAGCGCTCTGGCATTAGCCCAGGAGGTGGAGTCAAATAGGGAAAGGTACTTATTTGCTTCAAATTTCGCAACGTCTATTGAAGACCAATATAAACTAAGAATAAACAATAATTCGGAGAAAAAGATGCAACAGCAACAAAAAAATCCGCATTTTGCAAATAAACAGCACAGAAAAAATGATACTAGGACTAACAAGCAAGAACAAGTCACCCCCATGGACGTTGACCCATCGGTTTCAAGACTAAGACAAAACGTAAATTGGCGTAGGGAACCATCACAGAGAGCCAACCAATACCAACAACAGAATCAAAGTAATAGTAGACAGGGTTATAGTTCAAATCAACAGCAGGGAAAACGACAGGCAGATTCAGATAGGGTTACTGGACCAAAGATGCAACGCATTAATACCTTAAATCAAGAAAAGGTTAGTGAGGCAACTTATAATCAGGAAGCCGAAGATGAAGCTGAAGATCTCGAGGAGGAGCAATTGAATTTTTTAGGGGGAAGCCCCTACTCCCGTGGATTGAGCGAGGAGTAGGTTATCAAGCAAAAAGAATTAAATTATTAGTGGACACAGGAGCTTCGAAAAATTACATCAAACCAATACCTGAGCTAAAAAATATAATTCCAGCGTCCACACCATTTATAGTAAAGTCTTTGCACGGCAATAGTCCTGTAACACAAAAGTGTAGAATTAAGATGTTTGGCGTAACTGCAGATTTCTTTATACTACCAAATATAACAACATTCAACGGCGTAATCGGGCTCGATTTGCTCAATCAGGTAAACGCCCAAATAGACCTCAGTATGGGTACAATAAAGCACGATTCTGGAACTGAGAAGCTCTTGTTCCATGAATGTAAAAATGTAAACTTTATCGACATAAAAAGTGAAGAAATTCCATCTTCAGTTCGTGAGCAATTTTGTGAAATTATCAAAAGTAGAAATAAGGCGTTTGCTGACCCTAACGAGTCACTACCCTTCAACACTAATATAATTGGTACAATCAGAACAAAAACCGATGAACCGGTTTACTCGAGACTTTACCCATATCCTATGGGTGTAGCCGACTTTGTAAACAAAGAAGTGGCTGAACTTCTCGTCAATGGTATCATTCGACCCTCAAGGTCCCCTTACAATAACCCAATTTGGGTCGTTGATAAGAAGGGGTAGATCAAACGGGAAATAAGAAGAAACGTCTTGTGATTGATTTCAGGAAACTGAATGAGGTCACAGTCGAACATAAATACCCTATTCCGAACGCAATGGTAATCTTGTCAAACTTAAGAGGTGCACAATATTTTACCACCCTCGACCTTAAATCTAAATATCCGCCGAAAAATCGAAATTCTTCAAGACCGAGGTAGAATACCTAGGGTTTGTTGTCTCAAGGGGAGGTGTGAAAACAAGCCCCGATAAAGTCAATGGAATTAAATGTTATGAGCAGCCAACCACTCTTCGAGGACTACGTTCTTTTCTTGGATTGGCTAGCTACTATCGATGTTTCATTAAAGATTTTGCCAGCCTTGTAAAACCTCTGATTGATATGCTAAAGGGAGAAAATGGCAAAGTAAGTGCCACACAGTCCAAAAAAATTAAAATTCAACTAGCACCAGAAGGTATAGATGCATTTAATAAACTTAGAGAAATTCTGGCATCAGAAGATGTCATGTTAGCATATCCCGACTTCACTAAACCATTTGACTTAACAACCGATGCATCCTCAAGGGGTTTGGGGGCCGTCCTTTCACAAGAGAAAAAACCCATTACCATGATCTCAAGAACACTTAGAGATAGAGAAGAGCATTTGGCAACAAATGAAAGAGAATTCTTGGCGATCGTATGGGCTCTTAACACTTTGAGGAACTATCTGTATGGTGTTAACCAGTAGAATATCTACACTGACCACCAGCCTCTGACGTTTGCAGTTTCTGATAAAAACCCGAACGCAAAAATCAAACGATGGAAGTCTCTAATAGAAAGCTTCAACGGAAAAATTTTCTATAAACCAGGAAAGGAAAACCATGTCGCTGACGCGTTGTCCAGACAGCACATGAATATGGTAGGAATTGAAATGGAGGCAAGCTCCGCCTGCGCCACCATGCACAGTGCGGAGTCACTGACCTACACTATAGAGACGGTGGATAAGCCCGTAAATTGCTATAGAAACCAGATAATTCTTCAAGAAATCGAAAGCCAGTCAAAACAGACCTTTATAATATTTGGTTCAAAAAGCATACATGTAGAGTCATTACTAAAAACGCTGCAAGAAGTCATTAATGATGGCGTAGTTAACGCAATACATTGAAGCCTACCAGTGTTGGCAAAAATTCAACTCCGACTGGTAGAACTTCCCCCCAACGTAAGATTCCGTCATACCGAAAAGATGGTTACGGACATCTTCAGGGAAAGTGATCAACAAGAAATTATATTTGCTGAACACAACAGAGCTCATAAGGCAGCGCAAGAAAATGTAAAGCAGATATTGGAAGTAGTAGCAAATTGCCGAATATGTTCAAAGTCTAAATACATTAGACATCCAAAGAAGCATGTTATTGCGGCAACACCGGTTCCATGTAATCCTGGTGAAATATTACACGTCGATATTTTCTCCACAGACCAGAAATATTTTCTAACTTGCGTCGATAAGTTTTCTAAATTTGCTATAGGGCAGAAAATCGCGTCTAGAACCATCATAGACGTAAAACCACCTATACTACAGCTAATAAACATTTTTCCAAACGTTAAAACTATATACTGTGACAACGAAAAGTCACTTAACTCAAATGCTTTAAAATCAACTTTGCTAAATTACAACAATGTGAAAATCGCCAACGACCCTCCACTGCATAGCACCTCAAACGGGCAAGTGAAGCGTTTTCACAGTACCTTAACTGAAATAGCTAGGTGTCTAAAACTAGAAAGAAATCTCGATGACACTGTTGACTTGATTTTGCTTGCCACCATAGAATATAATAAGACAATTCATTCAATAACCCACGAAAAACCAATAGACATCCTTCATCCCAGCTCAGCTAACATTACGGAACGAGTTCGAAATCGTATCGTAAAAGCACAGGCCAGTGATCGCGAATACCATAATAAGGGTCGTCAGAATGTGACGTATAACGTTGGCGACAAGGTCCTAGTGAAAGTTAATTGAAGGCTAGGCAATAAACTCTCAACACTATTTACAGAAGAAGTAGTCGAACAGGACCTAGGCACCACCGTTCTTATAAAGGGGAGGAGGGTCCACAAATACAACCTTCGTCCACCTTAATTAATCACTTTATTACTTTAAGTCTTGTATTTTAAATTACAGGATAATATCGACATTCCTATTGACGACCATTTTAACACAAAAGCTAACTGACTATACCAACTCCAACTACATCCCAATTTTGGACGGAAACGCAATAGTATGGGAACATTACGGTTATTTGACGCACTTTACCAACTTGACACTATATGCAACATTGAACGACGAGACGGCAGGATTTATGGACCTTTTCCCATTGACACACATGAAGAAAATAGTAGAAGCAGACATAAAATACATCGAGACTTTACTTTGAACCGTTGACATTCACCATCGACAGGCACGAAGCTTAAACTTTTTAGGTACTGCACTAAAAGTCGTCGCCGGCACCCCGGACTTTGACGATTTCCAAAGACTACAATTAAGACAGGATATGCTCATTGACTCTAATAACAGACAGTACCAAATTAATACGCATTTTCAGCAAAAAATCTTGGAAATCACGCAAACAATAAACACAATTATAAACTTAACAAGAAAGGAAGCAATAGACACAGGTCATCTTTACGAAACAATACTTGCAAGAAATAGAGTAATAATCCTCGAAGTGCAATCAATCACAATCTCAATAGCCCTAGCTAAGTTGAACCTAGTGAACCCAATAATAATAGATAATATTATCAATGAGCACTCGACTAACATAACTATAATAGAAATAATAGGAATGTCTAGCATTAAGGCTTTACAAAATAAGAATAATTTGTACTTTGTAGTTAAGTATCCAATCCCTCAAATTGTTTTTAAAAAATAGTTTATTCGCCGTGCCTCACGAAGGACGAGTCCTACACTTTGGGGATACTAATACCGTCGCTGAGTGCGGAAACGAAGCGTATGCTGTTAAATGTGAAAAATCAACTTTTGCAACTTTCTGCAAGAAGCAAACAACCCCTACTTGTTGTCAGCAACTATTCACAGGTGCTGTAGCAAATTGTTCAACTACTACCAATTATGATAAGGGCATCAAAGAAATCGATGACGGCATTGTCATTATCAACAATGCCACAGCAACGATAGAGGTTGAAAAAGGAGATAGCAGAACCGTCAGCGGTACTTACCTTTTGTCTTTCGATCAGTCAGTAAAGGTAAATGGGACCGAGTATCACAATCGAAATCATACTCCTACTCGTACTCCTGGCACCCCAACGGCTCAAAGAGTCAATCTTTCAGGACATATAGAGACATTGAGTTTGAACTATCTTCATGAAATGAATGCGGAAAATATCAACCATATTGGCGTTCTTCGAGGAGAAGTCAACTCAACAACATTGCTTTTTATAGTAACGATAGCATCAATCTTTATCCTAGTAATCTTTCTCTAAGCAAATATAAAAAACACACCGCGAAAAAGGCAATGAATGCCTTAGTAAGAGAGGTCACCGAGAGAATCGTGAACGATTCCCACTTAGGAAGAAAGGAGTTAACTCGAAACGCAAACCACCAAAATACCAAGTCTGCATTGTCTGCCTAACATCCGTTTCAGGAATGCTGAACATTAACACCACCCCAATCCATGACCAACGGCCCGAGTTATGATCCAACGACAAGCAACAACAAACGATACTCACAAGCTACCGTAGCCGTGGGATCCGCTGGCGCAGCACAAATATAGCGCAAACAAGCAACGACTCACACTACACGCAAGTCGGCGTAATCGACTGATGCGCTCAATGTGATCCTGCATCAGCTATCAATGGACATTTTTATTCACAAAACAGCAGCTTTGCGGCGATAAGAATAAAAGAATTGGGAGGTTGGAATCAGCAGAACTACGGACATAGTGCAATCCTAAACAAGCTCACCATTAATAAATCAGACTACATTTTCCCAAAGCTGGACTTCAATAGACACTTGCAGGTGAGGATACCATCTAGACGAAAATGGAGAAGAGGTTCGATAGGAGAGGAAGATACCATTTCAGTCTATACCGACGGGTCCAAAATGGACTGCGGAGTAGGCACGGGGGTATTATCCGCTGATCTAGGCATATCTCTCTCGATACGTCTACCGAACTCGGCTAGCATCTTCCAAGCGGAAGTACTAGGCATAGAAAAAGCCTGCGAAGCTCTCTTAGAAAACCACGGGAATATACATAAAGCAACTATATTTACGGACAGCCAGGCGGCGTCCCTGGCCTTGTCTTCACCCATGAAAAATTCCAGCCTAGTTCACAACTGCAAGAGAGCACCTAAGCTCAATAAAAGACAAGCTCCAACTAAACTTGATCTGGGTTCCCGGCCACAGAAACATTTTCGGTAACAAAAAAGCAGACGAGTTGACAAAGGCATGAGCTTTCCTCAACGAATCCGAGGCGGAGCTAATACCAAGCTCGCTAGGATCGATCAAAGGAGAGATTAAGGGCAGTTTCAACAAGTTGCAATTAACAGGTGGAAAAACATTTCAAAATGCGTCATAACAAAACAATTATGGCCAACAGATGACAGGAAAAGAACCAACGACTTATTAAATAGGTCAGGAAAAAGTATTTTCAGAGTAACAGCTACCACAACAGGGCACTGGCTATTTGGGGAACACGCATCCAAAATGGGCTTGCCCTACAACGACATCTGCCGTGGCTGCGGAGTAGCAGGGAACAAGGAAACAATCTTCCACTTTCTCTGCGAATGCCCAGCTCTAGCTTATATCCGACACAAAACACTTGGAATCCATCAAGCACCAAACCTTGAATGGATTTCCACTAAAAGCTTATCGGACATAAGTAGTTTTATCGAAAACTCAAAATGGTTTGAGAGAGAAAGTGAAACGTAATAGCAGATACAGAAGGTTCTACGATATCAAAATAGCACATCAAGTGCTAATTGAGCCCGATAGGGCTGCACTCTTACCTACCTACCTACTTTCGTGTGATTCTTTTTTCTACGTCTTTCGGTCACGCTCTAAGAAAATAACTCTGGTCGAGCCACTACCTGGGATGGCTTAAGTACTATCGCGTAATACTCCTTTCTGCTTTGGCGTTTTTCGGGAACGCTCAAAAAAATAACCCTGGTCGAGCCAATACCAGGAGAAACCTAAGTATTTTATTACGTAATATTATTATATAAGTAATATTACTTATTTGTTTAAATAAGAAAAAAAAAACCATATGCATGAATTATACAATATCCCATTTTAATTTGAAAAAATTCGAAATAACGGGGATAATGTTTACATATTTCTCTATTGTTGGACTCAACAAAGCAACATAAGTACGTACATTAATTCGTACATTTTATTTTTTAAATACGAATTCAACAGTAACATAAAATTATAATAACAAAAAATTAAGCCATTTGATTGGAAACCTAAAAATAAAGTAACAAAAATTCTAGTTTTAATGTAATTTGTAATATGAGATTGCGTCATGTTTTTTTCTCTTATTTTTTCAACTGAGTTTTCTAAACATATTAGGTTGTCGAAGACATTATTTGGGACATCATGGGTTGAAAAATAACGTCTTAGTTGTGGTATTAACGCTCTGACTTGTAAGTTCGTTAATATCATCTTCGCACCTTCATTATTGTTAAGCGAAACTTCTTCCAAAATATCGTTATCTGTCAGAATACCGGCTACAGCAACGTCAATGTCAACATTTACGTATTTATCGAAAGTGCCAGCATTTTCAGAGCGCAAAGAAATAGTTTCCCAAAGATTGTCAATGTTCAGTTGACTATATTCCAATAAATTATTGAAAAAATGAATTGGCTGAGATGTGGGAAGCCATTATGCTATTAGGCAATATCATTTGATTATCTGCTGCCATGGTGTTATTTAACATTTTAAGCCATTTGTTAAAAAATGTTGTTGTCATCCACGCCTTCTTATTGTGCCGATAATGCACTGGAAAGCTACATATATTTTTTAGCACCTTGGTTTTGCTGACTTTCCCAATAATAGAGGCTTAAGTTTTTCGGTGCCATCCATGTTTACGGCAAATAAAATGGTTACTCGATTTTTACTGTGCTTAGCCCCATGACATTTTTCATTTTTAAAGTAATAGGTTCGGTCTGGCGAACATTTATAAAACAACCCAGTTTCATCAGCATTAAATATTAGCTAAATGAGTGCCAGCCATCCTACTTCTGCCCGTCAACACCATCCCACACATCTTTGAATGCAACATCCCCACACTCGCCACATCACCATTTGTTACTAACATTATACACCACGCCCTAACACTCACACAATGACATCACACACTCCTGAAGAGAACATCACACACAACCACCTATAACTTTCGCCAAACAGTAACAAAAGGACAGACAACATGATCAAAAAGGTCTCTGGCGCTACGACATCGGTCCGATGCACACACGATTCCTTTTTGGCTACACTTTTTACATTTCTCGCGAACATCTCGTTCAAAAGTAAAACTTTTATACATATGCTTATAAATAAATTCTAACGTTTACCTTTTCTTGCGAACCGCTTGTTCAATTCAAATACTTATATTATATGCGTTTATGAAAGAATAAATTCCAAAGTTGATAACAACTTGAGTTGAACTATAAACGAATTTTTTAATAGCAATTTTGGTAAAAATATACGGTGAGTGCGGAAAAGGTGGTACATAAAACAATACATGGTCCTTCGAGCCTAAAAGAAAGGCATTACGGATATTTATATACATGGGAATGTGGCCGAAAACAAAAAAATAATAATAATTAAATCTAAAAACATAAAATCAAGTTTGGTGAAAAATACAAAATACGTTCAGTGCTGTGGGCCGTGAATTCACATATTATAATACAAAAAAGTACACCAGTTTTTTTGTTGTAAGCGGTAATAACAAGCTTTTCTTTTTTAAACTAAATTTAACAACTAAATATCATGATATTTGTTATTTTCTTAGATTCGTAATAGATCATGAAACGTTGCCTCTGAGCCTGCTATTTCTAGTCTCTCCTAGTTGTCGGGCTTCACTGTTAACATGATTTTGTAACCCTTTTGCATGTTTCGATGCTGTTTCGCGAATGACTTCCGGAACCATTTTAAATGAAGATCACGACGCAGATCCGAATTCCATATGTACCGCGGGGCATTTATCATTTTTCGCAGAACTTTGTTTTGGAATCTTTGAACCGCTTCGATGTATAACGGGGTAGCACATCCCTACAGTTGAATTGCATATGTCTAAATAAGTTTCAAAGTTGTAGACTAGGAGTTTATTTGATGTTGTTAAGGGTGATTTCTTGCCGATCAACCAGTTTAATTTGTGGTATTTTAGTTTTAGATCTGAACCTGTTTTTTTTTTTTGATATGCTCCTTCCAATTTAACTTTTAACGTCATATCAAGATATTTCACCGAGGTGGAATACGGTATTACTTCATTTCCAATATGTGAGGGGATGTACGTAGCACTTTTGTTATTGAAGTTTATATGGATAGACTTCAACTCGTTTAATGTAATGTACCATTTCTTTGTCAATTCTACAATTTGATTTAGTGAAGATTGCATTCTGTGCGACGACTCAACTTCATTTTTTCCGTTCGTAATGATGCAGGTATCATCTGCAAATGTGGCGATTGCGCAGTTTGGCGGCGTAGGCATGTCGCTAGTAAAAAAAATGTATAAGAGTGGTCCCAGGACATTTCCTGGGGGTACACCTGTTTTTATCGGCTGTAACGTAGTATTTGATTGTTCCTGCTTGATTCTGAAGTAGCGGTGGCTCAGATAAGAGTCAACTAGATCAGTTAGGCACTGTGGAAAGTGAAGTCTTAATTTATGAAGTAAGCTATGGTGCCATACTCTATCGAATGCCTGCGATACGTTAAGGAAAACAGCTCTGGAATTGTTCTTTTTTTTCCATCGCATCTTCAATTATGCTCGTTATTCGATGAACTTGATCGATTGTGTAATGTTGAGATCTAAGTCCAAATTGATGAATGGGTATAAGTTCCATTTCTTCAATTATGTTCTGAAGTCTTCTTATGATTACAGCTTCAAGTAGTTTGGACAAAATAGGCAACAGTGAAATTGGACGATATGACGAGAGTTCATGTGCGCTATTGCCAGGTTTTTGTACCATAATGATTTCAGATACCTTCCATGATAGTGGGACGTATCTGAAATTTAAGCAAGCGCTTATTATCGTTGTAAGCTTTACTATTGCTTTTCGCGTTATATTTTTTAGTACATCAGCTGTCATCAAGTCGAAGCCGGGAGCCTTTTTTGGTTTAAATCTATTTTTAATAATATTTTCTACTTCTTTATTTGTTGTTGGTTGGATTTCACTCACGCATTGCGATTTTTCCAGCTGTGGTAGAGTACCATTGAACGCAAAAGACTAAATGTTTTAGTTATTTTCTCTGAGAAAACTTTCGCTTTTTCTTCGTCACTTCTGGCCCAGGATCCGTTTGGCTTTCTGAAGGGTGCATTCGACAATATTGGTTTCCTAGCATTTTTTACAGTTTTCCAAAGGGAACAATCCGTATGTTTGTTTGGCGGTTATTTCTCAATATAATTAGAAATATTTTGATTTGTAAATAACTTAATTTTGGTGCTGAGAATCTTAGTTAAATTGTTTAGTTCTGTTTTATACTGTAGAAATCGCGTGATTTGCCATTTTTTACGCAGTTTTCTCTTTTTCTTTATGAGTTATAAAATATCAGAATGATAGTATACAATTTTTTTTTGTTTAGGAACAAGAGTACTTTTCCAAGCCGATTCTTGAATAGTTTTTGTAAATGTATGAACTTCATCTTCTAATATATCTTTAGTAGTTATATTTACTTTAGAATCAATATTTTTGTCAATCATAACTTTGAAATACTCCCAGTCCGTATGTCTATTAGAGAGCTAAGGTGGTACGTCGATTTCTTTTAGATGACCATTTAAGAATAGATATATTGGCGAGTGATCCGAATTTAAGTCCAGTCCATTTTCCATGGTAATTTATTTCTTAGATATTTATCGAGTGATGAAAAAGTCGATCAGGTCAGGTAGTTTTCTTGTGTCGGAAGGCCAGTAAGTCGGCTTGCCAGTAGACATGAAGTCGCATCCAGTGGCCGCAACTGCTTTAAATAGCTCTCTTCCTTTCCGTGTCGTAACTCTTGAGCCCAATTGGGAGTGGTTTGCGTTAAAGTCACCACCCATGATGAATTTTTCATGGTGTTTTAGTATAAGTTTCGTGTACAAGTCCATTTTGATATTGTGTCTACGTGGGATATATATCGCGGTAATACTTATTTTTCCGAAACTAGATTCAACCGATATGGTCGTGGTTTGCAATTCCGGGACACTTATATTAATTTCTTCGTAGTGGGGATAATTATGGCACTTCCTCCTCTCGCATTGTTATTTGTGTGGTTCGAGCAATAGGTCTTGTAATTTTTGAATTTAACGAATGTTTCATTTGTAAAATGGATTTCTGATATAAGACAAGTGTAAATTTTTTTTACATGGAGTAATGCCTCTAATTGTTTTCTTCGTTTGAACAAGCCATTTGCATTCCAGGTCATAATTTTTATTTGCGCTTTACTCACACTTTGCTGTTGAGTAAGACGTTCGTGGGTAGGTTTACCTTGCTCTTCCAGCGTATTAAGCTTGTCGAGAATTAACAAGAAATTATTGGTAATATCACCAATGGAATTCGAATTTGTATGGTTTGCCGACGTGTGTTGTTGAATTTGACCTTTGGTTATGCTGGCAAATGAGAGTTTTCCATATTGCTGACTTTTATTAGTAACTTCCTTCTGAGGAGCAGTAGAAGCGGTTGCACCTAAGGGGTTAGGGGTAGTCAGAATTTTCAGAAAATTAATTTTTTTTTTGGCTTTTTCCTTACGTGTAATATCTTAAAAATATTCTCTGAAAATTTCACGTTGATCCGATAATTAGTTTTTGAGTTATTCGACAAATAACAAAGAGAGCTCGGACACTTCAAAGCGCTAGTGTGAAACTTTAAACGCGTTTTTCTCAAAATTATGTTTTTTGAGCTGGTGACAACTGTAACCCGAAAACCGCTCAGTAGATTTTAATGAAATTTATACAGCTTTTAGAATACTTAGTAAACTCGGACCTGATCGAAGGATTTTTTTTCAAAAATTTGATTTTTTAAGACCAATTAACTGTTGATTTTTTCCCCCAAAATTTAGACAAAAATTTCCTGAGGCCGCCATTGTTAATTATTAAAAAAAGAGAAAATCCTTCCATCAGGCCCAGGATTATCTATTTATATAACTAATTTTTTTGTCAGAATGATTTTCGAACTTATGGTTGTCACCAAGTACCTTTTTTTGGAACTGGGTCAACACAAACAACTATAACTTTGGAAATTAAATTTTTTTGTTTTGAAATTTTCGTGACTTCAAGTCAACACATTCTATAATAATGCCACATTACTACTTTTGTAAAATAACACGATTTAATAGCAAAAACAAAATACTGAAAATTCTCGTTTTTTTTCGAGCCTCTGACTACCCCTAACCCCTTAAGCGTTTTGGTTGTTGGTGATGATCTTTATTTTTCTCGATCGCGTTTTTAATTTTTTGAAGTTCTTTTGCCATTACGCGTATATTCTGGTCGGAGACTTCGACGTTAGATCCGGTTGAAGAATTCGCTTTGCGTTTCTTAGTTTCCATACTTTTTTTTCTTTTTAATAACCAATTTGTTTAATTTTCAAGCTCTTCTTCGTGTGCTTCGGCTACAAAAGTCGATTTTGGTGAAGAAGAAGGCGTTTCATTGGTATATTTGATTAGCGATTTCCTTAAATTTTCGTTTTGGAGTTTCAGTGTCGCATTTTAATTTTTTAGCTCATTGTTCAATGCTTAAATTTTTTTAATTCGTTCGAGCAACATACCTAATTGCTTACGTGGTGATCCCCCACCAGGAGGCGGGGTTTGTATGTCAATCACGATCTAATGGAAATGTGGTTATGTTACGTGATATAAACTGCCTTATCAACTGCTTTACCGACTGTGCAGGTAATGTAGTGTCCCCGCCCACCTACAACTCGGCGTAAACAGCTGGTTTGCCGTGTGACAGGAACAGCTGATAACTACTTCAGATGTGCGAAGGATAATCGTAGCGCGGAAACTGATTAAGTGTTTTTTTATTTTGATACTTTTTTTGTTATTTTTTTTAATACTATGATTTTGTGTTAAATTATTTATGGTTTATAAAGATAATGCAGATAATTGATGTACCACGGGATGTCAACGATGTCGAGGACCTCCGGCGTATCTGTCTGCAAAAGAAAAAAAACGAAGAAAATCAGATAAAAGAAGGTGGAATAATCAGCTGGCATCCAACGAAGAGGAGGAATTGGTACAACCCAAAAACCTCTAAGGAAAATCAAAGTGAGTTGCATCGTTGCAATTTTTTGGTTTTAACTTTTATGGATGTATGTACATATGCTAATAACTACGGTTGCATATAAACCCGTTTAAGCATTAAGCAACATTTTATTAAAACGGATAACGGTATAAATAAAAAAAAACCGATATTAAAAAAAAAGAAAATTGGTATTATATCGCCTACGCATGCTTACTTTCGTTAATATTATCTCAGTATTCAAGTATTTAGTTGTACATTTTCCGGCAAAACTCCCTCTGCTTCTTAAAGCAGTAAGCTGGATTGCTCAAATTAAGCAATAGGTGCAATAAAAAATAAGGAAGCATCAAATAGAGAGAAAGAATATAAACATACATATATACATACATTTGTAAAAATATCATTGTTGATATACATTAACACACATACCTTGAATTATTTATATACATTAGGGTGATAAAATTTTTTTTTTTTTTTATTGGTACTCGGAAAAATAAGTTCCTAGACACCTCTAAGAAAGACTCTCCAAATATGAGTTTTTAATTGTAACATACAGTTTTCTATTTTTTCTTATTATCAGATAGAAAAATTTATTTCTCGCTTCCAACTACTTGAAAAAAAATATCTTGTTCCTTAGATTTTGTACGAAATTGAATGCCCTAAAAAAAGGTCTCCTATGATTTTTTCGTAAACCCAACCGTTTAAAAGATATTAACAGCTAAAGTTTGATTATTTTTGGCAAACTTTTTGTTGGAAATATATATGTGGCAACACTTCCCATCACTATTTTTCGTTATCCTCATCTCTTTGTATACTAGTTTGTAATCCTTTCTCTTACTCACTTCATTTTAGTCTATCACAATAAATCAAGCCAACAGGTTATGGGCCCAGGGCACTGCTGCGTATCGGCATTCGCGAATTTGAAATCGTGTGATAGACTTGTGCGCACGCGTTGTTGTGTGTTAATGTAGCGAAAGACTGTGTGTCGGTATTTAAATTCGTAAACGCAAATAATTATACTGTTCGTCGGTGTATTATAGTTTAAAAGACAATGAGTTCGTTTTTCCAAATCGAAAAATTGGACGATTCCAACTACGCGTCGTGGTCGGTGCAAATGAAAAGTGTTCTTGTACACTCCGATCTGTGGGGCGTTGTGTGTGGCCGTGAGGTCAAATCAGACACTATGACGATTGCGGAAAAAGCGGCATATGATATTAAAAATGAATAAGCGTTGGCTTCAATTTTACTTTGTGTAAAACCGTCACAAATAAACCATGTGAAGCATTTGACAAGTGCATTGGTAGCATGGAATAAGTTTCGCGAAATACATCAGCCAAAAGGGCCTGCGCGAAAGATTTTGTTGTTTAAAAAACTAGTAGAACTAAATATGTTTGAAGGGACTGCTATTGCAAATCATATAAACGAATTTTGTGGAATTCGCGAGAGTCTCTCTGAAATAGAATTTGAACTTCCAGAGGAAATATTAGTGATAATTTTATTATCAAGTTTGCCGGCGCAATATGAAAATTTTGCTGTTGCAATGGAAACACAGGACGCATTACCATCATTTAATGCGTTAAAAGTGAAATTACTGGAAGAGGATGTGCGGCAATGTGCAATTGAAGAAAAACAAGATAAAAGTACAGAAGTGCTAATGCAAGCTAAGACATGCGTATCTAGTAATTTCCAGAACAAAAACAAAGCAAGCGTAGCAAACGGTTTAGGAAACAATAACAAGAACAGTAAAAACGATAAAAATGCCAAGTGTTTCAATTGAGGTCGGCGTGGACATTTCGCAGCAGCATGTAGACAGCCGAAAAAGAGTGAGTGCAAGCAAGAAAGCAACATTGTTGAACGGTCTTGTGGCGACGTTGACGTCAGCGGTACACTGATTACATTGAAAAATGTTTTGTATGTACCAGCATTACAATATAACTTTGTGTCTGTGAGCAAAGCAGTAGAAAGCGGGAATACAGTTTCGTTTGAGCATGAATGCGTCGAAATTAAAAATAACAAAAATCGCGTGTTATTGAAAGCGTTCACGGACAATGGACTTTTTATATACAAGAGCGATCATAACAAATGTTTAAGCACAGTTACACAAAATGATACAGAAAGAAATGCATTTAAGTGGCATAATCGGTATGGACACGTAAATTTTAATTGTTTAAAGGACATGTCAAGCAACCAATCAGTGTTTGGGTTAAAGATTGGTAAAGTGCCGAATGAAATAGTATGTAAGACATGCGCAAAAGCAAAAATAAATGTGAAACCCTTTCCTCAAGTTTCAGAAAAGAATGCAAAACAGTTACTTTCTGTAGTGCATAGTGACGTTTGTGGTAGAATAAATTGCACATCAATTGGTGGTTCACGATATTTTGCTACATTGATTGATGACAAATTGCGATACATGAGTGTTTATTTTTTAAAAACGAAAGATGCTGTTTTTGAGGCATTTAAAGAATACAAGGCTATGGCAGAAAAGCAAACCGGATGTAAAATTAAAAACTTGAGAAGCGATAACGGTCGCGAATACATATCAAATGTGTTTGATTCTTATTTAAAACAAAACGGTATAATAAGACAATTAATAGTGCCTTATATCAAATGTGTTTGATTCTTATTTAAAACAAAACGGTATAATGAGACAATTAACAGTGCGTTATACTCCGCAGCAAAACGATGTAGCGGAACGTGCAAATAGGACATTGGTATAAATGGCTAGAGCAATGTTAGATTATGCGAAAATTGGCGAGCATTTTTGGGCAGAGGCAGTGAAAACAGCTGCATATATGCGTAATCGAACAGTGACAAAAATTCTCGTGAACAAAACGCCACATGAATTGTGGGTGGGTACGAAACCCAGTATATCGCATTTTAAAATTTTCGGTTCGACGGCAGTGGCTCTAGATAAAAAACAATCAAAAAAGTTTCGCACTAAAGGTAAAGAGTGCATTATGATCGGTTATTCAGAAATAAGTAAGGGTTATCGTCTGTATGATCAAGAAAGCAGAAAAGTTTTTGTCAGCCGCGATGTCATCTTCATCGAAAAGCCTAATGATACTCAACAGGCAGATACGAAACTCATCGAATTCGACGAAGGTGAACTGCAGGGCATCGTGTTGCCTACAGTGCAGTTACATAGTAAAAACAACGACCGCGAAGTAGCAGATACTCAAATGGTAAACAGCGAAGGTGTAGAAAGTGATCAAAGTGACGACGACACCAATAATGTACGGGATGCAGTAGTGATTGGTCGAGGTAGGCCAAAATTGTTGCGTACTGGCAAAAGAGGACGTCCGCGAAAACAATACAATGAAATCCATTTAATGTGTGAAGAGTCAGTAGAGACACCAAACAGTGTTGCAGAGGCGTTAAATAGCGATCATTCTACTGAATGGAAAGCCGCGATGGAGAAGGAGTATGCAGCACTCGTAAAAAATGACACGTGGATTCTTGCTGATTTGCCACATGGTCAAAAGGTGGTTGGAAGCAAGTGGGTATATACTGTTAAACGTGACAAATTCGGCGACATTAAGCAATTTAAGGTGCGATTGGTAGCCAAGGGTTGCAGTCAGCGATACGGTGTAAATTATTTTGAGACATTTTCTCCAGTCGTCAGATACGCAAATATTCGAATGGTAATCGCATTGGCGGTTGAACATAATTTGTACTTACACAAATTTACGTGTCATCAGCGTATCTCAACAGTGAATTGCATGACGAGGTTTATGTGCAGCAACCAGAGTGTTTCATCGATAGAAGATATCCAGATCGCGTATTGAAACTAAAGAAGTCTTTATACGGTTTAAAGCAAAGCGGTCGTGAATGGAATGCGAAATTAGATTCTGTTCTTCAAGTTATGGGACTTAAGCCATGTCCCAGCGAGTCATACATTTATGTAAGAAATTCGAAAAATGTAACGAATTTAATTGCAGTGTACGTAGATGATTTAATCATTGCGAGTTCGAATAAGTCTGAACTAATCCAGATCAAAGCCGACATAGCAAGCAAGTTTGACATCGTTGACGGTGGTCAGTTAACGCATTTCTTGGGCATGGAAATAGGGCGTTGCGGTGAAACGGCCAGTATGACGTTGTGTCAAAAGCAGTACATTTTAAGGTTGCTTAAAGAGTACAATATGGAAGAATGTTGAGACGCTACAACTCCATTGGATGCTGGGTTTAAGGCTCATTGCAGTAACGAAATGTGCAAGAAGGTCGATAAAGTGCAGTATCAATCAATAGTAGGCGCACTAATGTATTTAGCAATATCAACTCGTGCTGACATCATCCATTCAGTTCGCAAATTATCTCAGCGTAATACAGATCCACATATAGAGCATGAAGCTGGAGTAAAGCATTTACTACGGTATTTGAAGAAGACAGCGGATTTTAAATTACACTACGTAAAAACTGGCAAAGATATTGAGGGCTTTGCAGATGCTAATTGGGGTAGTGATCCAACTGGCCGTAAGTCCTATACGGGGTATTCTTTCGTAGCAGCTGGTGGTGTATTCTCTGGGCTCTAAGTAGTACACAAGCCGAGTATATAGCATTATCTGCGGCAGCAAAAGAAGCAGCGTACATAACCAAACTTCTAAAAGAAATGGGTTTTGGCAAGAGCGGACCTATGGTAATAAATAACGACAATCTGAGTTCCCAAAGTCTGGTGAAGAATCCAATTTATCATGCACGGAGCAAGCACATTGACAACAAATTTCATCATATCCGGCAGATGCACATTAACAATGAAATAGATTTAAATTATATTTCAACATACAATATGATGTCAGAAATTTTAACTAAAAATTTACAAAAGTTAAAGCATTTACAATTCTCAAAACAGATGGGCATATATTAATAGACATAAGTAAATAATTTTGTAATTTGTATTTTCCGATATCCTCATCTCTTTGTATACTTCATTTTAGTCTATCACAATAAATCAAACCAACAATTTTTTATTTCTTATTAATTTTATAACTCAATGAAAAAAATCATTATTAATGATGAAACTCATAGGTTTTTGGAGAGGCTTTCTTAGAGGTGTCTAGGAACCTATTTTTCAGAGTACCCAACGAAAAAAACAAATTTCTTTTTAATCCACCCTAATATGCATTGAATTTTGACGATGAATAAAACGCTTAACTTAATTGAAAAATTAGTAGAGACCATTTTTATAAAGCAGTAAATTTCCTACAAAACTTTGAGTTTCATCATTCATAATAATTTTTTTTATTCAGTGAGTTATAAAATTAATAAGAAATAAAATATTTTCCCAAAAATAATCAAATTTTAACTGTTAATATCTTTTAAACAGTTGGGTTTACGAAAAAATCATAGCAGACCTTGTTTTAGGGCATTCAATTTCCTACAAAATCTAAGGAACAAGATATTTTTTCAAGTAGTTGGAAGCGAGATATAAATTTTTCTATCTGATAATGAGAAAAAATAGAAAACTGTATGTAGGAGGACCTTCCCGTTACAATTAAAAACTCATATTTGGAGAGGCTTCTTAGAGGTGTCTAAGAACCTATTTTTCCAAGTACCAATCGAAAAAAAAATTGTTTTTGAATCACCCTAATATACTCTTGTAGAACCCCCAAAGGTGATCTAGTCACTGATGCCCAAAGCATACTTAAATTATGGAGGGAACACTTCTCCAGCCTGCTGAATGGCAGTGAACGTACAACGCCAGGAGAAGGCGATCCCGATTCCCCAATCGATGATGATGGAGCAGACGTTCAATTACCCGACTATGAAGAAGTTCGAATAGCAATTGCCCGCCTGAAGAACAACAAAGCGGCAGGGGCCGACGGATTGCCGGCCGAGCTATTCAAACACGGAGGCGAAGAACTGGTAAGGAGCATGAATCAGCTTCTTTGTAAAATATGGTCGGACGAAAGCATGCCCAACGATTGGAATTTAAGTGTGCTATGCCCAATTCATAAAAAAGGAGACCCCACAATCTGCGCCAACTACCGTGGGATTAGCCTCCTCAACATCGCATATAAAGTTCTGTCGAGCGTATTGTGTGAAAGATTAAAGCCCACCGTGAACAAATTGATTGGACCTTGTCAGTGTGGCTTTAGACCTGGCAAATCAACCACCGACCAGATATTCACCATGCGCCAAATCCTGGAAAAGACCCGTGAAAGGAGAATCGACACACACCACCTCTTCGTCGATTTCAAAGCTGCTTTCGACAGCACGAAAAGGAGCTGCCTCTATGCCGCGATGTCTGAATTTGGTATCCCCGCAAAACTAATACGGCTGTGTAAACTGACGCTGAGCAACACTCAAAGCTCCGTCAGGATCGGGAAGGACCTCTCCGAGCCGTTCGATACCAAACGAGGTTTCAGACAAGGCGACTCCCTATCGTGTGACTTTTTCAATCTGCTGCTGGAGAAAATTATTCGCGCTGCAGAACTGAATCAAGCAGGTACAATCTTTTATAAGAGTGTACAGCTGCTGGCGTATGCCGATGATATTGATATCATCGGCCTCAACACCCGCGCCGTTAGTTCTGCTTTCTCCAGACTGAACAAGGAAGCAACTCAAATGGGTCTGGCAGTGAACGAGGGCAAGACGAAATATCTCCTGTCATCAAACACACAGTCGTCGCACTCGCGACTTGGCTCCTACGTCACTGTTGACAGTCATAACTTTGAAGTTGTAGATAATTTCGTCTATCTTGGAACCAGCGTAAACACCACCAACAATGTCAGCCTGGAAATCCAACGCAGGATTACTCTTGCCAACAGGTGCTACTTCGGACTGAGTAGGCAATTGAAAAGTAAAGTCCTCTCTCGACGAACAAAAGCCAAACTCTATAAGTCGCTCATAATTCCCGTCCTGCTATACGGTGCAGAGGCTTGGACGATGACAACAACCGATGAGTCGACCTTAAGAGTTTTCGAGAGAAAAGTTCTGCGAAAGATTTATGGTCCTTTGCGCGTTGGCCACGGCGAATATCGCATTCGATGGAACGATGAGCTGTACGAGATATACGACGACATTGACATAGTTCAGCGAATTAAAAGACAGCGGCTACGGCTAGGTCATGTTGTCCGGATGGATGAAAACACTCCAGCTCTGAAAGTATTCGACGCAGTACCCGCCACGGAAAGCAGAGGAAGAGGAAGATCTCCACAGATATCCAATTGGCGCCAAGTAGCGAAGAGAAGAAATGACTGGCACGCTGTTGTTGACTCGGCTATAATCGCGTAAGCGGTGCCTACGCCAGTAAAGAAGAAGAGGAAGAATATACATATATACTAACAAATAAGTGCAGAGGTTAAATACCTGCACATACAATTTTTTTTCATTGAGTTATAAAATTAATAAGAAATAAAAAATTTTCCCAAAAATAATCAAACTTTAACTATTAGCCTATTTTTCCGAGTACCAATCGAAAAAAAAATTGTTTTTGAATCACCCTAATATACATATATACTTACAAATAAGTGCAGAGGTTAAATATCTGCACATAAAATTTCTATCTTCTTTGGTTTTAAAATTAAATTTCTAGACACACTTACATATGGCATACATGAGACCTATAGTTATACAAGTATATACAAACTTCTAAACATATATCCCACACATACGATATAATTCATACATTAAAAATTATAATAAAAGCTTTAAATTTAAAGGAAAGTTATTGCAATATTTCGCAAAAATAAACTGTGCGGCAATTTAAAACAAATTATAACAAATTTTCTTCTAAAGAAATACAGGCTTATATACATAAACCATAAATGTATGTATGTTATTTACATGTATATGAACATATGTATATTCAAAGTCCTAACAGGCAAACAAATTTTAATAAAAACTCTTTTTTTTGTGAAAAAGCACACAAGAAGTGCACATAACACTAGAGCATAAGTACATGCACATAAAAACGGACATACATACATATCTACAAAAGGTATTGACCCATTCCGTCACATACGTACGAGGGCATACCAATAAATCCGGAAGATAAAAAATACTCGCAATACATTAAAAGAACAAAAATATTATAATAGCAATATAATAATAATAATAATAATAATAATAATAATAATAATAATAATAATAATAATAATAAACATAATCGACATCGCAAGTAAATACAACGGCGAGTAATAAGAACTGCAAACGCGGATTTTATTAATTATATCGGAAATAAAAACTCTTATTTACCTAAAAGAGTTTTCGGTTGATAAAGCTCTCAGTATACACTGAAAGAAAAAATATATAAAATATTTTGCAAATTTATATTCTTTAAATGAATATAGATTCAAAAGAATCTAAAACATCTCAATGAACTGAACAACTCTGCTTGTTAAAAGGGTAAGTGATTGTGCGTGCTAAAAAAATTAATTAATTTTGGTGAAAAAAGGCAGAAAATTCACAAAATCTGCTCATCAATCCGGAGAATACAAAGCGCGGTATTCAAATGTATTGGAATGCAGAACCAGCGACCTACAACCATTGATTTTGGTTTGGATTGGAAGGTCTGTCATTTCGCCGATATCAATTTTCATTGGACATAGAGGAGAAAACCATCAGCTGTTTTGGATACTTTCAGTGTTAAATAAGAACAATAATGATAATTCCAATGTTAAGGAATGTACGCTTACAGATTCCCTTTTTTACTATGAGCAAACGATGCTGCACATAATTTGTAGGTCGGTTACACATACATATTTGTTATGAAAGCACATAAGTATGTACATACATATATATTTTAAAATTGAGCTATTTTATGATGAATTCCATAAAATCTTTGCAAATGTATAATTCAATAAAATTTGTATTACTACCTAAATATGCATTTTATATAGGTTTGGTACGACATACATATGTATGTATATTTGTATACTTAAATAAATATTTGCTTTGGTCAATAAACTTTTCGATATCATGTTAAAAAACCAAGCGGTCGCACATTTGCCCATATATAATTATGTTTGCATGTAAACAAATATAAAAGAACCATACGCATAATGTTTGTAAATTTGTCTACATGCAACAAATGTATGTAAATATGTGCATTCAATGCTTTATGCGAAATTTCCGTTGATGCGGACAACCAATGGCGAAGCTCATATTTTTTGCTTTCATGTCAAAGAATCAATGTGTCGAAAGACTGACACGTCACAACATTGTGTTGTTAGTAGAAAATCCGAGCTGTCCCGAAAACACAAACGAATGATCGCCAATTGCCACTACTTCCCTTGCCGCTGTACCAGCTTCGCCCACAAACCATCGTAGATATGTATGTTTGTGTGTGAGCTTGCATACGTATCGGCGCAGATTTTTGCAAGCCGCGTAAAAATATTTTTTACATTCCTTGACAAATACAGTCAATCCCGGTTATGTGCCACAATCAAAGATACAGCTGTTTGTGGTTTGTAAAAATAAAAATATATTATGACACATAAGCGAGTGGTACTTAAAACAATAATTTCTATGTATTTTATAAAAAACAACCGTGAGGTGCAGCAAGATATAGACAGTTTAGAGGCATGATTTTCATTTAAGCGGAGTACTACTTAACCGGGATTCACTGTACACATAAATCAGAGGAATGTTGAATATTTTCTTTGACACATTTCTTGACTTGAAAATCGACAAATAAACTATGTTGTCAATTTTATTCTATACTTATATAATATTTGCGGGGTTGTCGCTTTTTCCTTTTCATACAAATATCAGAAATTGTTCAATTTATAATTTTTAGCTTTTGCCATCGTCGCGAAAAGACGTTTGTAGGCAAAGGCATGCTCGGGGAGATGTAATGGTATTTGTTTTTATGAATGGAGCAAGTTTGCCTGTTGAAAGTGCGCTTGCGTTCATGAATGAAAATATTGTTGTTGTGTATTTTTCTACAAATTTCGGCATCGACTATTTGGCTGCCATATTGACTTATGACTGCTGATGCTATTTGAAACCATTGTTATTTTTGTAAACCAACATTCGTAATTTTTGCTGGTGACATATCTACATGTGAACGCATATAAGTATGTATGTTGTGTATGCATTATTTGTGTGGGAATGTCATACGCACATATTTACATGTGTAAGTTAACGATAGCCCCCGCATAGAAACCTTACCATAACTGTAAACAAAATTGAATCTTTGCACTCTGCAATTACACTGCCTCATAAATCTATATAAATAAAAATGAATCGTCAAAATGTATGTACGCTCATAACTTTCATACGACTGAACCAAATTTGATAATTCTTTTTTTAAAATGTTCGTTGAGGTTCAGGGATGGTTTCTGCGGAGAAAAAAATTCGAATAATTGCCGAAAACCCCCTAAAAACAGCCATTACCTTTTTCTCATACAAACGAATGAATGTTTGTTCGTTAGTAACGCTAAGAGAACGGCTGAACCAATATTAAAGCAATTTTAAAAGGTTGTTCCTTGTGGCTCAAGGAAGGTTTAGAAATAAAAATATCTTACACTTTTCATGAAAAGTCGGCAAATTGGATAACTCCAAAAAGGTAACTTTTTTCCACAAACATTTTTTTTTTAATTTTTGTTTGTTTTGTTTTTCAATATTTTGATTTGCAAATTATTCGAATAGTTCAATTTCGGTCGCTTGCTTTTTTATTCCGGCTATTCAAAAGAAAAATTATTGAAAATTATTCAGTGAAAACTTTACTTGTGTTTCACGCAAAGAGGTCAATTGCAGATTGAAATTTGTTACGAAGCCACCAAGAGTTCGCCCTAATATCGGTCGGTGTTCTTTTTGCCACCAAAGTATGGCAGCCCAAGCCAAGACAAGAAGTTCTCCCAAGATGAGGTGACATACGTGCAAAATTATGGATCGCGGTTAATCAGCAAGCGATCGTCACGATGTCACAGCACTCTGTTGAGTGGCAAAATAGAGGTTTTCCGCACGCACACATTCTTCTTTGGATGATGGTTACACCAGATCAAATTGATGAAGTCATTTTTCCGGAAATTTCTGATGTAGAGAAAGGTCCAGTATTATATGAAGTGGTGGAAACCAATATGGTGCATGGACCTTGCGGACACTACAATAAATGCACGAAACACTATCCACACTTTTCTTTCAGAAATACAAACTGGAAATGATGGATATCAACTCTATCGGCGTCGCTCACCAGACGACAATGGCAGAACATTCAGCATTCAACTTAGAAAAGTGAATATCGAAGTTAATAACACATGGATAGTACTATATTCACCATTATTGTTTAATTCATATTCAAAACTCATATCAGTGTTTAGTATTGCAGTTTGGTGAAATCGATAAAATACGTTTGAAAGTACGTCACCAAAGGAAGCAACATGGCGGTTATTGGTCTTAAACGATATGGTCGATACGTGAACTGCAATAAAGCGCTTTGTAGGATATTTACTTTTGCAATTCATGAACGTTTTCCGACTGTTTTGCGTCTCGCAGTTAATTTGGAGAATGGCCAAAGAGTGTATTTCAACCCAGGGAATAGAGTATAGCCAGTGGATACATCGCCAGCAACAAAATTAACATTGACAAGTTTTTTCTCAACTTTCGTCAGTGATCTGTTTGTGAGAACATTGCTCTATTCGGAAATACCTTGATATTATGCATGGAATGCATCGTCGAAGAAATAGTTACGCAAAAAGCAAGGCCAACCAGTAGATTGATATCCAGGTGTATTATTAACTAATGGATTAGGACGAGTTTACACAATCCACCCGAAAAACGACGATTGGTTTTACCTTCGGTTGCTGTTGATTAATGTACGCGGTTCAACTTTATTTGAGTCATTGCGTACTGTGAATGGTTCGATGTGTGCAAGTTTTGGAGAAGTAAGCCAGCAATTACAATTCCTGGAACACGTTAATCACTGAAATGAAAATGAAGTTCGCATAGTTTTCGATAAAAACATCGACATTGCCAAAGACATTTTACATCGTCTTCGCTAAAAATTGGAAATGGTACAATTTCGGTTGATACTTCGGGTGGTTTGATATCAATTCCATCTTCCCTTTATCAATTTACGAAAGATGAACTCATCACAAATGTTCGGACATTGGCCAAATTATCGTAACTACGATTCCTTAAGTGTACGCGCAATGTTAGCTGCCAAAAATACCGATGTTGTTGACTTAAACTGGAAGTTTCAAAGTCAAATTCCGGGAGACTTGCGCTCATACAAACCGAACATTGAAAATAAAAAAAAAACACCAAAAATGAAATGATGAATTTAACTTTCTTTTCATTTCAAAATACATAATTTCACGCAGGACAACGGCTGCGGCGTCAGCTAGTTAGAAATATAATTAACGTTTTTGATTATTTAAGAATTCGATATGCTTTTTCCGTTCTGTATCCAAAAATCCATATCGCTCGCCCTCACAAGAAGGCATAACAATAACAATCGTAAATAAACCACTTAACGTTCTGTTGGAATTTGCTGTCACAGATAAAATTGTAATTTAACTCTTTGTTCTGGATTCAATCAAGCTGATGCTTACATTTCAGCTTTAACTTTAAGTAAATAAAACCAAATTGTATAAATACTAGTATTTTAGAAATAAAGATTTGATTTGTACCTTGCAATCCACCATAACCACAAGTATTCTCATTTAAAACACACATGTAAAATATATATTTTTTTAAAAATTCCCTTTTTGCGGGAATTAATTTGTACGCATATTTGTATGTTGGTTTGTGTATACATTATTTGTTGGGCAATGCCGTACACATATGCATATGTATGTACATATGAGCAGTGCGCGCATACTTTTGACTGATAAATGATAATATCACGATTTGAATTTGAATTGTACTTACATATGTATTTATGTAAGTATGTGCTAATATGTAGATGCGTATGAAAATTTAAATGAAGAAATGTAATTTACATACAATATTATTGTAATATATTAAGTTTTTTAGCATATTATGATAGTATCTCATATACATATGTATATCGCATACATGTATGTATACAAAAGCATTCATATAAGAAATTATATTATATTACCAAACATAAGAAATATTTAAAAATTAATTGTTATTCACATATTAACTACAAATATATATATTTTGAAAATAGCAGAATTTAATTAAAATGTTATCAGTTTTGCATGCATTCATAATAATTCGCAAAATGATAATCAATTAATATGATGGCATGTAAACGTACAAAAATATAAGCAAAAGGGCAACATACGTCTGTAATAGCAATGTATATTTCTGAGCATAATTTTCATTAAATGCTCAGCTCTCTTCACGTGCCACTGTTAACATTTCTCCTTCTGAGCTAGCTGTGGTGAAACACGCTCATCGCATTTTGTTAGCTTTTGACAGTTCACACGCTTGTCCGTTGTTGGACCTTCTCTATAAATATACGTTCTCTGTTTATATCTTTAATTGTTTATATCAATATAATTATAAGCAACTTTAAAAACTAATTATGACAATTATCAAGACACCACCTCCAGGAGGGTTTAAATTAAATAAAGCTGCCAAAAAAGATGTCACAATCGAAGAACTAACAAAAAAGCTAGAGGAAATGGAAGAAATGTTTAAAAAACTCTCACTCGAAGTAAATACTTTAAAAGCCGAAAATATAAAGCTTAAGCCCACTGATGTGAAGAAAATCCAGAATTTGGAAAATAAAGCTGCATTCTCAACGGATGAGGAAGAACTAGCTAGAAAACGGAATGGATTCTAAAAAAAAGACCAGCTAAAAAACGAAAAGCGGAGTATTCTCCTGATCTTCAGGAAAAAGCAAATAATGCCATATCAAAACCGCTTACCCCAAAAAATAGTTCGCGGCCTAAGCCAATTATGGTATCTGGAGATGCCAACGGCAGTAATTATCAGCAACTAGTATATGCTATTGCAAAATCAGATGCAAAAAAACAATTTTGCCTTTCGCCGTTGAGGACTATAGATGCACATCGAAAGCACTTTCGTGTAGAAATATATCTTGGTATAGCTTCGAGAATAAGCAAACGCGGCCCATTAGAGTTATTGTAAAAAATTTGCACAATTCTTATAATCCAAAATCGAATATTGATGACTTAAAAGAGCAAGGATTAAATGCACTGAGTGCTGTCAATCGTCTTCAATGGAAAACTAAAACTTTTGCAACAAGTATGCAACACGCAGCCTCGACATGTTTTTGGTAACATTCGATCCCATGGAGAACATAAAAAAGATTTACGAAACCAAAACTATATCAAATTCAATTGTTTCCATTGAACCGGTAAAACTTCCCAAGATGATACCACAATGCCAGTCATTTGGCCACACACAAAACTATTGTGGCAAACAACCAAGATGCGTTAAGTACGGCAGTAAGCACAAGACATCTGAATGTTCGAAATCAGAAAAACAGCAGTTTGAATGCTGTAACTGTGGCGAAGCACATCCAGCCAACTATCGAGGGTGCCTTGTTGCCAAAGAATTACAGAAAATACGAGCTAACACAATTGGACTCAAAAAAGATGATGGTCTAGCCCAAAAAGTTGAAGGTTCAGTAGACTTTAGAACAAAAAACAATGAACATCAATAACAAAAAGATCCTAAAATTACAGCTGAAACATCAAAAAAATTTACTTTTCCTCATGTTTTGAAAGCAAATAATAATGATAAAATATCCAATAACAGCATTTTATCACAGGCATAACAGAAACTCAATAAACAAGAGGAATTCAACACTTCCTTACAAAATCGCTTATGCAAGCTTGAAAAATATCTTTTTAATACCAAAAATGTCTAAGTCTATAAAAATTCTTCTATGGAACTCAAATGGATTAATCAAACATAAGAATGAAATCGAAACTGTACTGAACTCGGAAAATGTTGACGTATGTATGATATCGGAGACACATTTTACGTCACAAACCTATTTTAAAATTAAAAGCAACTGCGCCCGTGGCGGAAGCGCAATATTAATTAAAAATACGATTAAACATTTTGAGGAAGAAAAACTTTCAACTGATAAGTTTCAATCTACAACAGTGACTATTTACGGAGTTAAAAGTCCGCTCTCGCTTACCTCTGTGTACAGTCCTCCAAGGCATCAAATCCAACACTTGATAAACAGACACAGGTATAGTTTCATAATGCGTGGAGTTTTCAACGCAAAGAACACGCACTGGGGTTCAAGGCTTACGATTATAAAGGGGAGAGAACTCTATAAACCACTACAGTCAACCGGTAGTTACGCATTCTCGACGAACTTACCATCATATACGCCATCAGATAATCAAAAGATTCCAGACCTGATAGATTTTTTCCTTGTCGGCAAAATATCCCGGAACTATTTATCGATCAATCAGGGTTATGACCTTAACTCGGATCATTCCTCAATCTATTTAAGTTATAGTGAAACCGTCATCTTTAAAGACAAAGCAGTGGCCTTGTATAATATACGTAAAGATTGGGAATATTTTAGAACGGTCATGGAATGTTACGAAAGTAAATATGACTCTACATATATTAAATACAGCCCAGTTGGAATTTGAAATTTTACACTTTGCAACAAGTATACAACACGCAGCTTAGAAAAGTAAACCGGAATTAAAGAAAATTGCTGTAAACTCTCAATATCCTAATAATATAAGGGAAACAATTAAATTAAAGAGAAAGCTACGACGTAAATGGCATCAAACTCGTTGCCCAGCCAATAAATCTATTTTAAATATAGATTCCAGTATAAGAAAATACATAAAGCTATCTGCCTGTCTCCGGATCCAAAACCCACCAACCAGAACGATCATGTTGTGATAGACGGAAGACACGTCTCCAGTGTTTTAGATGTGCGTGCGTTCCGAGGTCCTTATATTGACTCGGACCACTAAATTGTTGCAGCCAAGATTCGCACCCGCCTCTGTGCAGCAAAAAACGCACGCCAACAAACACAAGGACGGTTCGACGTCAAGAAGCTGCAATCACAACAGAGAGCCGAAAGATTTTCTACTCGACTTGCACTCCTCATCTCTGAGAGTACTCGTCAACAACTCGGTATAAGGGAACTGTGGGACAGTATTTCAAACTCCTTACGTACAGCTGCTACCGAAACCATTGGTTTTCGGAAAATACAAAATAACAGCTGGTACGACGAGCAGTGTCGTATCGCAGCGGAGAGAAAACAGGCTGCCTTCCTCGTAATGTTACGATCGACCACAACACGTGCGGGATGGGATATATAAAGAGAGTTGAAGAAGGAAGCAAGACGCATTAGCAGACAAAAAAGAAAGAGGCCGAAATGCGTGAGTACGAAGAGCTTGATAAGTTGGCCGACAGGGGTAATGCTCGAAAATTCTACGAAAAATTTCGGCAGCTTACACAAGGCTTCAAGACCGGAGCATACTTTTGTAGAACCCCCAAAGGTGATCTAGTGACCGATGCCCAGGTCGTACTTAAATTATGGAAGGAACACTTCTCCAGCTTGCTGAGTGGCAGTGAACGTACAATGCCAGGAGAAGGCGAACCCGATTCCCCAATCGATTACGATAGAGCAGACGTTCCGTTGCCCGATCATGAAGAAGTTCGAATAGCAATTACCCGCCTGAAGAACAACAAAGCGGCGGGGCCAATGGATTGCCGGCCGAATCTGTTTCACCTTTTCCTGGCTTTGTACTTTCACTGACATTCAGCAGGCTGGAGAAGTGTTCCCTTCTTAATTTTAGTATGCTCCGGTCTTAAAATCTTCAGTTAGGCGCCGCAATTTTTCGTAGAATTTTCGAGCGTTACCCTTGTCGGCCCTTGTCGGTGGTGTTCGGCCTCTTTCTTTTTCTGTCTGCAAATGCGGCTCGCTTCCCTATTCAATTCTCGGTATCTATCCCATACCGCACGTGTTGTGGTCGATCGTAGCGTTGCGAGGTAGGTAGTCTGTTTTCTCTATGCTGCGACACGGCACTTCTCGTCGTACCAGCTGTTATTTTGTATTTTCCGAAAACCAATGTTTTCGGCTGCAGCTGTACGTAAGGAGTTTTAAATGCCGTCCCACAGTTACCTTATAGCGAGTGCTCTCAGAGATGAGGAGTGCAAGTCGAGTAGAAAATCGTTCTACTGTCTGTTGTGATTGCAGCTTCTCGACGTCGAACCTTCCTTGTGTTTATTGCTGCGCAGAGGCGGGTGCAAATTTTGGCTACAACAAGGTATTGGTCTGAGTCGATGTTAGAACGTTGGAGAGCACGCACGCTTTAATCACTGGAGACGTGTCTTCCGTCTATTACAACATAATCGATCTAATTGGTGATTTTTCGATTTCATATTTCGTCCCCGGCGAAGTCGATCAGCCGCAACCCATTTAAGGATGTTTCATCGTGGAGGCTGAATTTACAGACTGTAGTGCCAAAGATACCTTCTTTGCCCACCCTGGCGTTAAAGTCGCCAAGCACGATTTATATATCGTGGCGGGGGCATCTCTCATAGATGCGCTCCAAGCGCTCATAGAAGGAATCTCTGGTCACATCGTTCTTCTATTCCGTCGGGGCGTGGGCGCAAATTAGCGATATGTTGAAGAACTTGGCTTTGATGCGGATTGTTGTTAGACGTTCATCCACCGGGGGGAATGACAGTACTCGGCGACGGAGTCTCTCTTCCGCCAAGAATCCCACACCAAATTTGCGCTCCGTTATATGGCCACTGTAGTAAATGTCACAAAGACCTACTTGCCTCAGTCGTTGTTCCTTCCATTCGCGACGGCGGTGATGTCAGCCTTCACTCTAACGAGGACATCAACCAGCTGGGCAGTGGCACCTTCCCAATTAAGGAACCGGACATTCTAGGTGAATGCCCTCAAATCGTAGTCATTATTTCGTTTGCCATAATCGTCACCACAAGGGGGGTCTCTCATGTGAGG
Source organism: Bactrocera zonata (assembly GCA_037783105.1). Classification (NCBI taxonomy): domain Eukaryota; kingdom Metazoa; phylum Arthropoda; class Insecta; order Diptera; family Tephritidae; genus Bactrocera; species Bactrocera zonata. The sequence continues at coordinate 1,260,773 of JBAWJQ010006683.1, forward strand.
CTGTTTTCTTATTTTCATTGGTTCAGTTTCTTACGTGGCCGGTCCCAAACCCAGCGCACAACCTTGTAGAGGGAATGTTTGACTTCGCACTTTAGCTCGCTTTCGAATGGATATTTTCTGGCTTCCCAGAGGATACTTGGTGAAAGACCGGAAGTCGTGAGCTGTTTATATACCGTTCACGAACGTCATTATGCCAGATTTCGATAGAAGCGTTACGATCACATATGTCATAATACAGTGTAACGAAGCTTTTTGCTGCCCCTGCTTCTTACAAGTATAATTGCTGAGGTATACTCGCCGTGTCCAGGGTTCGTTACAATAAATTTGTAAATGTTGGGGCTCTTCTGCGAATCGTTCTTTATTTCTTCAATCTTATATTAATACCTAATATAATATATTAACCCACGTCTCCTACGTTGTACAGTCGTCGCCCGAGGACGGCGCTGTTAGGGTAACGGTTCGATGTGCCCCGTTAGGGCAATACCGTTTCCCCGCTCTGCTGCGCTCCTGGGTGCTAGACGACTTAAATCACGCACTGCTGCTTCTGCCGACTACGCTCGGCTACTTCTGCCGACGCTCGCGTAGGTGTCACTCACTTGACGACTTAAATCACACGCTGCTGCTTCTGCTGACTACGCTCGGCTACTTCTGCCGACGCTCGCGTAGGTGTCACTCACTTGACGACTTAAATCACACGCTGCTGCTTCTGCTGACTACGCTCGGCTACTTCTGCCGACGCTCGCGTAGGTGTCACTCACTTGACGACTTAAATCACACGATGCTGCTTCTGCTGACTACGCTCGGCTACTTCTGCCGACGCTCGCGTAGGTGTCACTCACTTGACGACTTAAATCACACGCTTTAAAGATCCCGGATCACGGATGACTGTCATAGCGACCGCGATGTTAACGGTTGAGTCGGTCAGAGGATAAACTCACTACCGAGCTCACCCTTAACATACGGCGTTCACAAGTCAGGATACCAAGACTAGCCAGAGGATAAACTCACTGCATAGTCTGATGTCCGGACGTGCGTACGCTGTCACAGTCCCGTGCTGACTGCCTGATCATCCGCCATCTAACTACCCGCCAAGCCTGTGTTGCGTGCTAGCACATTCGCAACATGTTGCGTTGGGATGGCGTGTGTTGCTGGCGGTGACGTGATTTTACCGCTGCGTATGCATGCTTGCTGTTGTTTCGTCTGCTTGTCTGGTTTGCGTGGCGTGTTTTTACCGCTGCGTATGCATTCTTGTTGTCTGCATGTCTGGTTTCTCCATCTTCGTGGCGTGGTTTTACCGCTGCGTATATATGCTTGTGAACAATAGGGTGGGCCTTTGTGTGGACTAAATTCTATAAGATATTTAGTTCTCACACTCCCCCCCCACTTCGGAGGGTTTTGCATTCCATGCAAAACTCCACCCATTTCATTGTTAATTTGCAAATTTACAATGTTTTTTTTTTTACAATAGAAAAAAAAGTTGTTAGTTTACATTTGTTATTTCATATAGAAAAAAGGAATCTAAGATTTAAGCTTAAAAGTATAGATACAGATATATGTATTTACAATGGTCATTTGGCTTAAAAAAAAATCTAAGACCTACGCCTATAAGTATATGTAATACCTTTTTTTTATGGACTTATTTCAAGTTTTTTTTTTTCTAATTATTATTTTTTCTATAAATTCATCATTTTTTCATCTTCTTTTGAATACATCTTAAAAATGTTCAATAATATAACTTAATTAAAGTATATAAAAAAAAAATTTTCCCCCTTAGGGTCCTTAAATTGTCGTGGTTGTTGTTGTCGCCTTTGCTTTAATGTGGACGCCCCACCGGTACATGGCCACTTTGTACTTGTTTGTACTGAATTTTGGACGGTGCTTCCCTATGCCGTCTGAGAAGTTTCATGGTCTCCAGCACGTAGATACCGCAATCGTTTGTATCGGCGGTAGAAAATGTTTATACCTTTAGGTGGCCTTATGGTCGGTGGTGGGCGTAGTGGTGGCGGCGTTGGGTACGTTGGCCGTGCAAGCGTTGGCCCTGTGGCTTGCAGTTGCTACCCCTGTGCGCCGCGCTAGATGTTGCGTCGCTGCCTGCAAGGCATCTGCGCGCGCCGATCTGGCACTTCTAGTGTCTGAAGTGCCCGCTGCCTTCAGTGGCTGTATCCTGGGGAGCTTTCTTTGCTCCTCCGCCATCCGTCGTTCATCTTGTGTGTATATATGTATCTTAGAAAAATTCTCCGGATGTCTTATCTAGCTGACGGCTCACGGTCGAATGAATTTGATCTACTCGTTTGGTCAGTAGATATGCCCGTTTATTTATATTTATTTTCATTTTTAAATTTGTAATTTCTTTAAATTTGTAATTTTTAAGTTTGTAAATTTTAAATTTGTAATGTTTAAATTTGTAATGTTTAAATTTGTAATTTTTAAATTTGTTTGTTTATTTATTTACTTTACACTGCCGCGATACTGTTGTACAGCTTCAATTCGCTGATGTTCACTGTTTTCTCCTTGCCACCGTCGATCTTCTGGACATGTACGATCACTGGTGAAATGTATCTTAAAATTTTATAAGGACCGTCGTACTTCGGGGCTAACTTTGCGGCGAAACCGTCTACGGCTTTAGAGAGATGATGTTCCTTCGCCAGAACTTGCTCTCCGATCGCGGGGGTCCATTTTCTACGCCTCAAATTATAGTGGCGGGCTTGGTCCATGGATGCTCTCTCCATGTTTTGTCGAACGATTCTGAAGGCTTCCTGCATCCTGTCGTACTTATCTTCAGCCGTCGGGGGTATCATACCTGTGCCGATATTAACTTCGTCGAAAAGGGCCTTTGGCAGTCGCGGTTCTCGTCCTTGTACGAGAAATGCCGGGCTATACCCTGTGGAGGCCGAGATGCTGGAATTTACTGCCAGCTCAATCTCTGGGAGAAAATCGTCCCATTGCTGGTGTCGTGATTTGCTGAGTTGTGCAATAATTCGCTTGATCGTGCGGTTTACTCTTTCCGTGGGATTTTCTTGAGGTGTATACGGCGCCGTGAATTGCTGGCGTACCCCTAATTCCTTTAGATAGTGTTGCCATAATGTACTCGTGAATTGAACACCATTGTCCGAAATAAGGATCTTCGGAACACCAAATCTCGCGAGGATTCTCTCTCTAAATGCGCGACGAAGTCCTTCAGCTGTAGCGCGCCTCATGGGGACCAATTCAACCCATTTGCTGAAGCGGTCGAAAAACACCAGTAGCGTTGTGTTGTCATGGGTTGATCGCGGTAAGGGTCCGATGAAGTCGGTGCAAACTGTGGCAAACGGTTCCTGTGCCACCTGTGAGAGCATCTTCCCTGCTGGTCTCTGCTGTCCTTCCTTGTATTTCTGGCAGGACTCACACTCGCGTACGTACCGACTAATGTCGCAGAACATTCCTGGCCAGTAGTATCGGTTGGCGACTCGGGCTACTGTCCGGCGTATGCCCATGTGTCCGGCGCTAGGAATATCGTGGTTCTCTTGCAGCACTCTTATGCGGAGGGGCTTAGGCACACATAGCTTCCAGGGTACAGCCTCTTCATCCTGAGATCTACACGGAATGTGGCGATAAAGTTGGCCATCCTTCTCCATGTAATCTGCGTACTTCTCTGGGTTTGCGCGAACTTCTTCTACTCGCTTACGCCACCATTTGCATTGTGGAGCCATCGTCGTCGCTTGCCTTATGGTCTCTAGCGGCTGTCGGGACAGTGCGTCTGCTACTTGGTTGAGTTTCCCTTTACGATATTCGATGTCGAAAGTATGCTGCTGTAACTCTAAAGCCCATCGTGCTATACGACCAGAAGGGCTCTCTATGGAATTCAGCCACTTCAGTGACATGTGATCGGTTATCACCTTAAATCGATATCCTTCTAGGTAGGGTCTCATTTTCCGAATTCCCCAGACTATGGCGAGGCACTCCTTTTCGGTAGCTGAATAGTTTTTCTCTGCCTTATTTAATTTTCGGCTGGCGTAGGCTCTTACGCGTTCTCCTCCTTCCAGATTCTGCGTCAGTACGGCTCCAAGGCCGATGTTGCTGGCGTCCGTCTGCAAAGTGAATGCCTGGCTGAAATCCGGACATGCCAGGACGGGAGCCTCCGTTAACTTTTGCTTGATGCTTTCAAATGCTGATTGTTGCTCAGGTCCCCATTTCCAGTGTTTCCCTTTCTTCAAGAGAGCTGTGAGCGGCTGGCTCATGGTCGCGAAATTTGGCACAAAGCGGCGATACCAAGAGGCTATCCCAAGATACTGACGTACTTCTTTCACGTTAGTTGGGGGCTTCAGCTCCTGGATTGCTGCAACTTTCTCGGGGTCGGTGTGGATGCCTTTGTCACTAATCACATGACCTAAGTATCGGAGTTCCTTCTTAAAAAACTCGCACTTTTCAGGGTTAATTCGAAGGTTGTTCTGCTGTAGTCTCTGCAGTACCTTTCGCAAATTCCGTATGTGTTCCTCGAATGTAGAGCCTATGACGATTATATCGTCCAGGTAGGCGAAGGCGTGTGGTTCCATCTCCGGGCCTATGACCTGGTCGAGTACTCTCTGGAACGTCGCTGGTGCCGAATGTAAGCCGAATGGCATCACGCGCCATTGAAATAGGCCACGCCCAGGTACGGTAAAGGCGGTATACGGACGGCTGCCTTGCTCCAAAGGTATCTGCCAGTAGCCGTTCTTGAGATCCAGACTACTAATGTACCTTGCTCTTCGTAACTTGTCAAGTATATGTTGTATCCTAGGTAAGGGGTATGCGTCGGGTACAGATCGGGCGTTGAGTTGCCGATAATCCACGCATAAACGCCACTTACCGTTCTTCTTCCGTGCCAATACAATCGGCGCGCTGTGTGGGCTGTGAGACGGCTCAATACATTTCTTCGCCAGCAGCTCGTCGATCTCTGCATTTATAATGGCCTGCATCGCTGTGTTCCTTGGAAAATATCGTTGCTTGATGGGCCGGTCGTCGGTCATAGTGATTTTATGTTCCGCCACGGTCGTCACTCCACTCATGCTTTCGAATTTTCGAAGTTCCACGTCTAAGAAGTCACGTATGCGGGCCGCTTCGTTTCTCTGGTTGACGGTCGATGAAGTTTCAAGTCGATTGACCCTCCTGCACTTAAGCTTACGTCTTTTTTTACTCTTCATCCTGCCCTGTAGCAGGCGTGTATCCGGCGTAGTAAGGGTCACGTTACTTACGGCTTTGGATGAGATGGTGCGGAGGGCCGTTGATTGCTGCGCATCTGACGCTTTCAGCACTACCTGGTGACCTCCGCAGGATACTATAGCTCCCATGTTCCCCAGTGTATCCAATCCGAGTATGACGTCATCAATCGCTCCGGGCATCACATGTAACACTGCCTTTAGCGATGTCTGTCCGAGTTGGATGTTGGTTTCCACGGCGTCGAAAATCTTGCTGCTGGTGCCATCGGCCATTTGTATTTCGATAGCTACGGTCACCTTCTTACCATTCCCCGTTGCATCCAAACGTTCTGCAACTCGTGGTGATATGAAATTTTTTGAGGCGCCAGTGTCTATGACGGCTTCCGCCGGTTCTCCGCCCAGTGTGATTAGGGCGTATAGCCGGCCGCGTTCCTGGTGCATAATTATTGGTGATTCGGCGCTGAGTTCCGTGGGTCCGCCACGCCTTGTCTTTGGCGAAACCCTTCGTCGTTTCCCCGTTGTCGATGACAACATTCTTTCGTTAGCACATCCGCTCGGCCACACTCCCTGCAACATAATTTCTTGGGATTACGGCATCTCCTGGCATGGTGACCTTCCTGACCACATCTGAAGCAGATATTTCCCGGCCTAACGGCTCCACTCGTAGATGGTTGCTGACGATGCGCATCTACCATCGCGTGGTGTTGTGGTGCACGTGGTAACGGCCTACTTGCATGTCTCGCCTCGTGGTCACCTATAATGTGTCTCGTCATCTCGCGTCGAGGTGGCTCTACTCCTCGTCGCTGTCCTTCATATATCCCTTCGTACTCTTCTGCCAGTGTGATGAGTTCGGCCAGCGTCTCGAAATCTCGCCGCCGTATGTAGAGCAGATAATCGGTGTGACTATTTCGAAAAATCCTTTCCAGTTGCTCCTGCGGATTATACCCAACGTGTCGCATTAAGCTCTGCATAGCTAGAACGTAGTCCTTGTATTTTTCTCGAACGTGTTGTCTTCGCTGCCGTATGTTATCTTCGAGGCGTTCGAAGTAATGTGCTGGTAGGAAGAAGCGCAGAAAGTCCTTTTTGAAGGTTGTCCAACTCTCCCAATGTTCGTTATTGTTGCGATACCATTGGAGAGCGGTACCGCACAATAATTCGGGCATGGTTCTTGAAGAATGTCCACATTCACCATGTACACTTCGGAGAGCTCTTCTAATCTCTCGACAAACGCTAATGGGTCTCGCCCGCCGTCGTATTTCACGGACCACTTCCTCACCTGGTCGATGATGGGAGCGAATGTAACAATGTGGTTCTGTTGAAGTAACCTGTTGATTTGTGGCGGCTGTAGCCGTGATGATTCCGCGAAAGTGCTCGCGGTCCCTCTGTCTTGATCTGCTGGGAAGGTTGTCTTCTGATCGCCTTCGTTTCGTGAAGCGATCTCACCTGCTTTGTATGCAGCTTCCATTTTTAAAAATTGTTCTTCTACTTCCGGGTCTCCGTGCGCCTTGGCTGCCAATGTAGTTATGCGCTTACGAATCTCCCGCGTGGTGCCTATGTGGTCAACTCCCAGACTCTGTGCGAAGGAGATTAGTTGCTCCTTGGACAAGTTGTCTAACCACATGAGGTCTGCCATCTCCGTACTAAATGTCGTTTTCCTGATAATATACGATCCGCAGGGTCCCTGCTCGGGCGCCAATTGTAACGAAGCTTTTTGCTGCCCCTGCTTCTTACAAGTATAATTGCTGAGGTATACTCGCCGTGTCCAGGGTTCGTTACAATAAATTTGTAAATGTTGGGGCTCTTCTGCGAATCGTTCTTTATTTCTTCAATCTTATATTAATACCTAATATAATATATTAATCCACGTCTCCTACGTTGTACAGTCGTCGCCCGAGGATGGCGCTGTTAGGGTAACGGTTCGATGTGCCCCGTTAGGGCAATACCGTTTCCCCGCTCTGCTGCGCTCCTGGGTGCTAGACGACTTAAATCACGCACTGCTGCTTCTGCCGACTACGCTCGGCTACTTCTGCCGACGCTCGCGTAGGTGTCACTCACTTGACGACTTAAATCACACGCTGCTGCTTCTGCTGACTACGCTCGGCTACTTCTGCCGACGCTCGCGTAGGTGTCACTCACTTGACGACTTAAATCACACGCTGCTGCTTCTGCTGACTACGCTCGGCTACTTCTGCCGACGCTCGCGTAGGTGTCACTCACTTGACGACTTAAATCACACGATGCTGCTTCTGCTGACTACGCTCGGCTACTTCTGCCGACGCTCGCGTAGGTGTCACTCACTTGACGACTTAAATCACACGCTTTAAAGATCCCGGATCACGGATGACTGTCTTAGCGACCGCGATGTTAACGGTTGAGTCGGTCAGAGGATAAACTCACTACCGAGCTCACCCTTAACATACGGCGTTCACAAGTCAGGATACCAAGACTAGCCAGAGGATAAACTCACTGCATAGTCTGATGCCCGGACGTGCGTACGCTGTCACAGTCCCGTGCTGACTGCCTGATCATCCGCCATCTAACTACCCGCCAAGCCTGTGTTGCGTGCTAGCACATTCGCAACATGTTGCGTTGGGATGGCGTGTGTTGCTGGCGGTGACGTGATTTTACCGCTGCGTATGCATGCTTGCTGTTGTTTCGTCTGCTTGTCTGGTTTGCGTGGCGTGTTTTTACCGCTGCGTTTGCATTCTTGTTGTCTGCATGTCTGGTTTCTCCATCTTCGTAGCGTGGTTTTACCGCTGCGTATATATGCTTGTGAACAATAGGGTGGGCCTTTGTGTGGACTAAATTCTATAAGATATTTAGTTCTCACAACAGTTTTTTACGGGACGTGTGATACGATAACGGATGTAACGGTTCCACCCCTGTTTTTCATCTACAAAACGCAGCGAAGAAGAAAGAAAATTTGCAGCAATTGAAAGAAATGTTGCAGGAATACAATAAATTAATTCGTTTATTCAAAACTTCGTAAAAAAGGGTGACATCTGATGATCCCAGAATTATCATAAAAACGAACAAACGACCAACAGGTGAGGTATCCATTGTTGTTGTTGGCGATAATTTAGAATCCCGTGATATTGTTATTAAACGTTGAGCTGGAGATGCATTAGAGCGAATTAGTGAAACTCATCTACCGTATGACGCACTACAATATCGGTTTTTGTTCTGCCATGGTGAAGATGGATATCACCTGAGATACAACATGATCAATCCGGCCAATAGTTACTAAATTAAAAACAAACACTCTTGATTGTAAATTCGTGTTTTGGTAACGTTTGGTGTCGAGACAAATAAGAAGGTCAGTGCAATTAACTTTTACGCATATCGATTTATGATTCCCGAAGGAATTGGCAACCAGATCTTGAGATATTGCCGATTATTTCACAGTGCACAGTTGATGTGTACGTGACGATGGAGACAGAACGACCCTATTTTATTCGCTACAGTTAGGGTAAGCTTCGATCTGAAGAGTGCATTCACTTGCGAGATGAGGTCAATAGCATTGAAGATGTGACAAACCTTGGCCGAATCACGATTTTGCATCAATATACATTGGCAGCCCAAAGCACATGCACGAGTACTCCCAGGGTGCGACGCCATAGGTGCGGGATTGTGGAAGCTGGACTTGTTTGTAGCAATCCAAAATGGCCACGAATAACGGAATTATAGAATCGCGATTAAGCAGTAAGCGATCGCACGATGTCACAGCAAGAGTTTTCAAACAACAGTTACGATGTTTGATATGGTGTACTCTGTTGAATGGCAAAAAAGAGGTTTGCCGCACGCACACATTCTTCTTTGTTGAAATAATTTCTGCAGAAGTTCCTTATCCAGAGATAGATCCAGAATTATATGAAGTGGTGGAAATCAATATGGTTCATGGACCTTGCGGACACTACAATCCCACTTCGGTTTGTATGTCTGAAAACAAATGCACTATCCACGTGCTTTTCTTTCGAAAACGCAAACTGGAAATGTCGGATATCCACTCTATCGGCGTCGCTCACCAGACGACAGTAGCAGAACATTCCATTCACCAATAGATAGACATCCAGGTGTGGCGCCGACTAATGCATTAGGATGAATTTACGTAATCCATCCGAAAAACGACGATTGCTTCTACCATCGATTGCTATTGATTAATGTACGCGGTTAAACTTCATTTGAGTCATTGCATAGTCGAACGATGGATGATGATGCGATAACTATGATATTTCGACATGTCAGCCTTCAAATCCACGTTGATTATGGGAAACGTACAAAAATGGGATTACCGAAGACATTTTACTTCGTATTCGAGTGGCAACAGGGATCTACAATAAAGCATTGGCGTTGATTGAAGATTTGTGTTTGCTTATGAATGGAAACTCATATGCGTGTGCCAAATCGTCAAATCAGAAATGAACTGAATCGTGAAATGAAACATGAGCGTACATACGACAGAATAACTTTGGAGCAACAAGTACAAAGAAATTACCCATTATTGAATGTGTAGCATACGGCTGCGTATGCTGAATTGATGAAGGCTGTCAATGATGGAAACCGTGAACCATTTTTTCTTGATGCGCCCGGCAGAACAGGAAAAACCTTCCTGGTATCATTAATTTTGGCAACAATATGATCTTAAAATAGTATTGCGTTGGCTTTTGCATCTACTGGAAAAGCTGCAACGCTGCTAGAAAATGGTAGAACGGCACATTCGATATTGAAACTTCCGTTAAACATGCAAAACAACGAAACACTTGTTTGCAACATTTCAAAGCAATCACCAAAGATTTGAAGAATTGTGAACTAATAGTATGGGTTGGGCACACAAACGGTCTCTAGAAGAACTTGACAGAACAATGAAAGATCTGCGGAATAATTATCGTCGCTTTGGTGGTGCAATGTTACTGTTAGTAGGTGATTTTCAAGAAACAATTAATGTTATTCCGAAATCAACCACGACAGATGAATTGACTGCATGTCTAAAGTCATCGTATTTGTGGCGGTACGTGAAAACCATACTATTTACTTTGAAAATGCGAGTGTTCCTACAACTAGATAGCACTGCAGAAGTTTTCTCTAAAGATCTGCTAAGAATTGGAAATGGGCAAATTCCGGTTGATACTTCCAGTGGTTTGATATTAATTTCACCTGCCATTATAGTAATTACGATTAGTTGAGTACACGTGCAATTTTAGCTGTCAAAAATACCGATGCTAATGACTTAAACTTGACGATTCAAAGTCAAATTTCGGGAGATTTTCGTTCATACAAATCGAGCGATCGTGTTGAATATGAATACGATTCCGTGAACTATCCAGTGGCATTTCTAAATTTCTGATTGTGACGCAACTAACGAATAATGTGATAGTTGCAAGAATTTTGAAAGGGACTTACCAGAGGGCAGAATGCTTGATTCTACGAATTTCTTTGAGTTCCAACGATTTGCCATTTCAGTTCAAACGCATTCAGTTTCCAGTGAATTTCTTACGGTCAGCTATACGTGGCGTGTTCACGAGTTGGAAAACCATCTTCTGTGTACATTAACACACAGGAACAGAAAACAAAAAAATTGTTTATCAAGCTGCGCTACATTGAAATAGAAATGTAGAAAAATCGCAAATAAATTATTTTTAACACAATATAACTTCCGTGTAAAAATTCTTATGATTTTATTAAATGAAAAATGTATCTTATACATAAATTTAGAAAAGTAGGATATTTTTTAATTTTGTACAAAACAAGAATTCAAAAACTTTAGCGATATTTACAATAGTTGAATAAGGTAAACTTCTGTTTCCATTTTTGCTGGTATTGTTATCGGAGAAGCCAATGAAATTTTTAGATAATTCCGCTATCTTGAATTGCGAGTAGCGAGCGCATAGTAAATTCGCCGTTAAGTGGCGAAAGAACTAGCGAAAATGAATATTTGGTATTGCCACTTGCAAATTTATGAAATTCGCTTCGCTTCAAATGTCAAAATTTGGCGAACCTTTATTTGATTCGCGAGTGAAATTGAAAAAAGAAAAAACGATAGTATAATTTTAAAAATTGATTTATTGTATTTAATTTATTAAAAATTTACTCATTTTCAGAATAAAAAGAACCAGCCAGAAGAAATTTGAGGTGATGGTGAGGTGATGATTATTCCCCGTGGCCAACGCGCAAAGGACCATAAATCTTGCACGGAACTTTTCTCTCGAAAACTGGCAACGTCACTCATCAGTTGTTGTCATCGTAGAAACCATATAGCAGGACGGGAATTATGAGTCACTTAAAGAGTTTTTTTTTAGTTCGTCGAGAGAGAACTTTACTTCTCGATTGCCTATTCAGTCCGAAGTATCATCAATATCAGCTATTCATACTCACTCATTTCGGCCTCTTTCTTTTTCTGTCTCCAAATGCGTCTCGCTTTCCCCATCCACTCTCGGTATCTTCCCATCCCGCACGTGTTGTGATCGATCGTAACGTTGCGAGGTAGACAGCCTGGTTTCTCTCTGCTGCAACACGGCACTCCTCGTCGTACCAGCTGTTCTTTTGCATTTTCCGAAAGCCAATGGTTTCGGTGGCAGCTGTACGTAAGGAGTTCGAAATGCCGTCCCACAGTTCCCTCATACCGAGTTGTAGAAAATCGTTCTGCTACCTGTTGTGATTGCAGCTTCTCGACGTCGAACCTTTCCTTGTGTTTATTGGCGTGCGTTTTTTGCTGCACAGAGGCGGGTGCGAATCTTGGCTGCAACAAGATAGTGGTCCGAGTCGATGTTAGGACCTCGGAGCGCACGCACATCTAAAACACTGGAGAGGTGTCTTTCATCTATCACAACATGATCGATCTGGTTGGTGGTTTTTCGATCCGGAGACAGCTAGGCAGCAGGATGAATTTTCTTATACTGGGATCTAGTTCAGATAACCATAATTCGTGCCCCGGCGAAGTCGATCAGCCTCAACCCATTTGAGGGGGGTCACTCATCCGAGGCATGTTGTTCTTTTTAATGGGTGCAGTTTTTACGTGGCGGGTTCCAAACCTAGCGGACAACCCTATGGAGGGGATGTTTCGCCTTCTCACTTTAGCTCGCCTTCAAACGGATGTTCTTAGGCTACCCAGAGGATACTTGGTGAAAGACCGGAAGTCGTGAGCTGCTTGAGTCATATGTAAAATAATCGTTTCTGGTCACTCCAAAGTGAATGGCGATCACAGAACTTTTCTCACTTGCGTGAACTTCTAACTTCCATACATGACTCCAACTTCCATGACTCAGCCTGAACAGGCGGGAGAAATTTTGAACGTTAGCGTTACGTCTAGGCAGGCACCTATAAACAGAGTAGTGGAGCGCGAAAATTTGCCTATAACGGCTTTGGAGAAGCTAGCGAAAACGCAAGAAAGCCTTGTCGGTCTATTACAAAACATTAACTCAGTGTGCAATGAAATCGCTATGTATAATAGAAAAATGCACTGTATAAAATGATAGAAGAAAGAAAGAAAGAAGGAAATATTGAAAAAAGGCGACATATAGAAGAAATTAATTAATGGAATTGCAATTAAAAACACTTAAATACTTAAAATGAAAAACGTATTTCCATCAATTCAAAATTAATTTCAATTATTGTATTGTATGTGACATATAAAAGTTAAAAAACTTTTATTTTGTTTTTTATAAAAAAATTATTTGGGAGCTATGCTCCTTTATTGAATTCTGTCTTAGAACCATTGTATAACCCTACAAGTAACAAAAGAATCAGCTGTTTTCCAACAATTTTTCACAGCTGAGATCACCTGATCGAAATCTGCCTTTTTTAGGCACAGAGATGTAATTAACAGAAATGTAGTAGATCAACTTTTTTGTGAAAAAGTATTTGTAACGGAAAACATTAATGAAAACTTTCAAGAATATTTTTGAAAAAAAGTTTATTGGATATTTATTGCTCTTCCTCACCCCCTCTGGGGATACAGCGCCACCCCCAAACTGCAACCAGCAACACACTTTCTGCAAGGCATCCTATACAAAATCAAACAACAAATATTAACAAATTTAATTAATTAATGTTACTATACTTACATACGCTGAATATCTCTTTGAATGATGATTTAATTTTTACTAAAAACAAACTTAAAATAACTATTTAAATTTTCCTGATTTCTTAAGATTAAAAAAATGTCCGTTGAAATGATTTGACACATTACACGGTTACACGAAATACATAGTTTTTACACAAATATTATATAAATATTTTTTTATAAAATTGGAAACATATAATAATATATTGATACAATAATTAATATTTTGGACAAAACTGATTAAATTTAATATTTAGGAATTTAAATAATCGAAAAATATTTGAATATTTTATAAAAATATTGTTAAAGTTATAAATTTTAAAACCTAGCACGGCAACACACTATAGCAGATTTGAGTCATTTGAACGTTTTAGTAGTATAATATTTGGGGGCAACCCGTACCAAGTGACTAACTAGTAGCAGAATATTTGGGGGCAACCCGAACCAAGTGCCTAATTTGTAGTAGAATATTTAGGGGCAACCCGTACCAAGTGCCTAATTTGTAGTAGATTTTTGCGTATGTGTTAGTGAAAAATGAAGGATTGGTTACTTGTAGGTTTATACAATGGCGTCGGGTAGCTAGGTTGTAGCTGATATAGCGCATGTTTTGAGCTCTTGAACCGTTGAATTTTTCATATAGATGAAAAAAGTAAGTGAAAAAAATAATATATAGATTTTTTACCAATATATTTCTTGCATAAAGAAAAATATTTTCATATTTTCAGACTATAATAACTGTAGCACAATTTTTATATACCAATTAATTTAATTTAAACATAAGACGGGGCACCTATCCAGCCAAAAATTTATTGTTTACTAACTGTATTACTGTCCGTATTGCATGTGAAAACTTCATATTGCTTATGGAATACAATATATGGATTACTAATTAGTATGCCATATATTGAAAGCAAAGAACAGCTCAGTTTTCATTTCTATAAAAATTTCGAAGAGGCAACACATTACATTAATACAATGTTCAGACCGACACTTAATCACACGATTTCGGCTGTTAAGTGGTTTATCCTACTAATCTTATAAATTTATCAAAATTTCACCATACAAAAACTGCAGTTCAAAATCACTTGATCGAAGTGATTTGAAAGTGATCCACGCTATATATCTCGATGCGACTCTGATTTTGCGCCTTCTCTTTGTCAGCATTGGAAATCTACAGCTAATTTAGACTCTATAAAGAGAAAAAAATTTAAACAATAACATTTTTTTAAAGTAATGAAACAAATTTCTCCTGAAAATCGACTTAACAAATGAAATAATGCGTCCATTATTTCCATTACATGGAAAATATTTAAAATAAGACGACTTTTAATTCAAAATACTATATGACAATGTTTTCTTTTGATAAATAATAAGCGATGTGAATTATTGAATGGCAAATACAGATTTTTCATCTTTGCAACGGCAATTTGAAGGGGCTGATTAGTGAAAGGCTTAAATGGTCGGTCTGAACATGAACACATATACCGACGGCAAATTCATTTCGGTAAAAATTACATTTAATAGAACGAGCGAAATGAAATACACCCGATTTACAATTTAATATATCTGCTCCATCGCAGAATTACCGTTGAGGAACCACATAAGAGAAATGGGTCCAGTACAATGTACAAACTGCTAAGAGTATGGGCACACGAAATCATATTGCACTCTACGCAATGTCTGTGTGGTGAGTGGTGATCTACACCCTTCTTCTAAATGTACTCTTAAAAAGAGGATTTCAATAAAAAAATGCAGCAATTGTGGAGGAAATCACACTGCTATCTGTAGAGGTTGCCCCGTATATAAAAATTTGAAATCGAAGTTGTCACAGAGCATTCAAGCACGTCGTAATCAAATGTTACAAACACCCCGTAATGAAATTATAGCAACCTCAGAAAAAAGTTCAAATCCTATTACTTCTAACAATAATAATATGCAAGGAAGCTTTGCAAATGTGGTGAAAGGCAACACTGTGCAAATGCAACTGCCGTAAAATCCTCCAAATGGAGGTATTGAAACTATGATTATAAATCTTACACAGGGTATGTCTACCTTGCAAAACATGATTCAAGATTTAATAAAATCACAAAATCAAATGCTGCAAAATTTATTAAGTAAAAATAAGCTTACTAAATGTCTTTATATGGAATGCTAACGGTGTTAACCAACATAAATTAGAGATTATCAGATTTCTGTCTGAAAAGAATATTGATGTTATGCTTATATCAGAAACTCATTTAACAAATAAAAATAATTTCAATATTTTGGGATTTAGAGTCTATGTCACAAATCATCCAGATGGAAAAGCGCATGGTGGCTCGGCAGTGTTGATTAGAAATCGGTTAAACCACTATGAACTAGAATAGCATGCTACTTTAGAGTTACAAGCTACAACAATTTCACTCAAAAATCGGTGTTGTGACTTAAACCTTACTGCTATATGCTGTCCACCTCGTTTTAAAATTGCAAAAATCGAATTTAAAGCCTTTTTTGGAACACTAGGTCAAAAATTTCTTGCAGGTGGAGATTACAACGCAAAACATACGTATTGGGGCTCACGTCTTATTAATCCTGTTATAAATAGGCACAATAACCTTGATATAATATCTCCTGGTAAGCCGACATATTGGCCTAATGATCGCAAGAAAATACCAGATTTAATTCATTTTGCTGTTATCAAAAATATAGATAAATCTCTTATAACAGCTGATACATGTACTGATCAATCTTCTGATCACTCTCCTTTAATAATAAAGTTATGTGAACAACCCATATTCGTTAATCCAAAAGTGGGTCTAACTTCTTATAGAACGAATTAGCTAAAATATAAAAAATACGTCAGTAGCCACATTAATATTGAGTACAAAATAAATACAGGAAGAGATATTGTCGAAAGCATAAGAGAAGTCAATGATATAATAACCAGCGCAGCTGTCTTAGCAACACCAAACAAAAGCTATAAGCCGCTTGGTTTCAGAAAAATCTCTAATAGAGTAATAGAAATGATTGTAAATGAAAAAAGGCGTGCAAGACGTGAATGGCAGATAAAACGCTCCCCTAGAGAAATAGAAGTGCTTGTAAATGAAAAAAGGCGTGCAAGACGTGAATGGCAGATAAAACGCTCCCCTTCCACTCAGCTTCAATTAAAATCTACTGTACGTAAATTAAAAGAAGCGCTTAAACGTGAGGAAGAATTGAACACCGAAATGTATATAAAGAAGCTGTGTCCAAATTCAAACAAGCAAAATTCGCTTTGGAAAGCACAAAAATCCATGAAGCCACCAACTGACTCCAAAATGCTTATACAAGACTTAGGTGGAAATTGGGCGCGAAGTGACAAGGGAAAGGCTAATTGCTTTGCAAATCATCTAGAAAAGGTATTTCAACTCAACTCACCAAAGAACAACTTTAAGCTGTCAATCTTACCCAACACAGCTAAAGAGCCGCTCGTGTCTCTTAAGACTTCACCTTCTGAAATTATTGGTATCATCAAAGAACTTAATCCAAAAAATTCGCCATGACATGATAATATTTCCCCAAAAATGCTAATTGAGTTACCAATTATTGCTGTAGAGGTGCTCTCTTTGCTCTTCAATGCAATTCTTAGTTTCGGATACTATCCAATTTCATGGAAAAACTCGCAGATTATCTTGATAGATAAACCTGGGAAAAACTTGATACAGCCGTCTTCATACAGACCAATTAGTCTTCTACCCTGTCTTTCAAAAGTATTTGAAAAAGTATTACTATCAAAGATGTCTCCTTTCCTCCACGAAAATAATACCATACCAATGCATCAATTCGGTTTTCGTGCGAAACATGGCACAATAGAGCAAGTAAATAGAATTACTAACGAGATAAGGAAAGCATTTGAGCACAGGGAGTACGTTCAGCAATATTTCTAGATGTAGCGCAGGCGTTTGATAAGGTGTGGCACGAAAGTCTTTTACATAAGATTAAAAAAACTCTACCTTTAGAATTGTATAAAACATTGGAGTCTTATTTAAAAAATAGAAAATTTATGGTAAAAGTGTGAGACTTCATATCTGATGAACGACAGATAAGGGCCGGTGTACCCCAGGGCAGTCTTTTAGGCCGAACACTATACATCATATAATCAACAGATCTTCCAACAGCTAATAATGTATTAACTTCAACTTTTGCGGACGACACAGCTATAGTGATCCGTAACAAATGCCACATTTTAGCATCAAGAATATTAGCGGAGCATTTAAGTTCTGTCGAAGAATGGCTAGCGAGCTGGCGCATAAATGTGAATGAACAAAAGTGTAAGCATATTACATTTTCGTTAAGACCAAACATGTGCCCGGCAGTAAAAATAAACAATATTTTAGTACCCCAAGCGAACGATCATGTTGTGATAGACGGAAGACACGTCTCCAGTCCTAACATCGACTCGGACCACTATATTGTTGCAGCCAAAATTCGCACCCGTCTCTGTACAGCAAAAAACGCACGCCAACAAACACAAGGAAGGTTCGACGTCGAGGAGCTGCAATCACAACAGACAGCCGAACGATTTTCTACTCGGCTTGCACTCCTGCTCTCTGATAGCACTCGTCAACAACTCGGTATAAGGGAACTGTGGGACGGCATTTCAAACTCCTTACGTACAGTTGCAACCGAAACCATTGCTTTTCGGAAAGTGCAAAAGAACAGCTGGTACGACGAGGAGTGCCGTGTCGCAGCGGAGAGAAAATAGGCTGCCTACCTCGCAACGTTACGATCGACCACAACACGTGCGGGATAGGATAGATACCGAGAGTTGAAGAGGGAAGCGAGACGCATTTGTAGACAGAAAAAGAAAGAGGCCGAAATGCGTGAGTACGAAGAGCTTGATAAGCTGGCCGACAGGGGTAATGCTCGAAAATTCTACGAAAAGATGCGGCGGCTTACAGAAGGTTTCAAGACCGGAGCATACTCTTGTAGAACACCGTTGCCCAGAGCATACTTAAATTATGGAGAGAACACTTCCCCAACCTGCTGAATGGCAGTGAACGCACAACACCAGGAGAAAACGAACCCGATACCCCAATCAATGACGATAGAGCAGATGTTCCATTGCCCGACCATGAAGAAGTTCGAATAGCAATTGCCCGCCTGAAAAACAACAAAGCGGCAGGGGCCGATGGATTGCCGGCCGAGCTATTCAAACACGGCGGCGAAGAGCTGATAAGGTGCATGCATCAGCTTCTTTGTAAAATATGGTCGGACGAAAGTATGCCCAACGATTGGAATTTAAGTGTGCTATGCCCAATCCTTAAAAAAGGAGACCCCACAATCTGCGCCAACTACCGTGGGATTAACCTCCTCAACATCGCATATAAGGTTCTGTCGAGCATATTGTGTGAAAGATTAAAGCCCACCGTCAACAAACTGATTGGACCTTATCAGTGTGGCTTTAGACCTGGTAAATTAACAACCGACCAGATATTCACCATGCGCCAAATCTTGGAAAAGACCCGTGAAAGAAGAATCGACACACACCACCTCTTCGTCGATTTCAAAGCTGCCTTTATGCCGCGATGTCTGAATTTGGTATCCCCTCAAAACTAATACGGCTGTGTAAACTGACGTTGAGCAGCACCAAAAGCTCCGTCAGGATCGGGAAGGACCTCTCCGAGCCGTTCGATACCAAAACGAGTTTTCAGACAAGGCGACTCCCTATCGTGTGACTTTTTCAATCTGCTGCTGGAGAAAATTATTCGAGCTGCAGAACTTAATCGAGCAGGTACAATCTTTTACAAGAGTGTACAGCTGCTGGCGTATGCCGATGATATTGATATCATCGGCCTCAACACCCGCACCGTTAGTTCTGCTTTCTCCAGACTGAACAAGGAAGCAACTTAAATGGGTCTGGCAGTGAACGAGGGCAAGACGAAATATCTCCTGTCATCAAACAAACAGTCGTCGCACTCGCGACTTGGCTCCCACGTCACTGTTGACAGTCATAACTTTGAAGTTATAGGTAATTTCGTCTATTTAGGAAACAGCATTAACACCACCAACAATGTCAGCCTGGAAATCCAACGCAGGGTTACTCTTGCCAACAGGTGCTACTTCGGACTAAGTAGCCAATTGAAAAGTAAAGTCCTCTCTCGACGAACAAAAGCCAAACTCTATAAGTCGCTCATAATTCCCATCCTGCTATATGGTGCAGAAGCTTGGACGATGACAACAACCGATGAGTCGACGTTGCGAGTTTTCGAGAGAAAAGTTCTGCGAAAGATTTATGGTCCTTTGCGCGTTGGCCACGGCGAATATCGCATTCGATGGAACGATGAGCTGTACGAGACATACGACAACATTGACATAGTTCAGCGAATTAAAAGACAGCGGCTACGCTGGCTAGGTCATGTTGTCCGGATGGATGAAAACGCTCCAGCTCTGAAAGTATTCGACGCAGTACCCGCCGCGGGAAGCAGAGGAAGAGGAAGACCTCCACTCCGTTGGAAGGACCAAGTGGAGAAGGACCTGGCTTCGCGTGGAATATCCAATTGGCGCCACGTAGCGAAGAGAAGAAACGACTGGCGCGCTATTGTTGACTCGGCTATAATCGCATAAGCGGTGTCTGCGCCAGTAAAGAAGAAGAAGAAGCGAACGAAGTAACATATCTTGGTATTCACCTTCAAAGAAGGCTCACGTGGAGAAAACACATCTCTAATAAAACAACATGTATGAAGATTAGAGCTGCAAATTCAATTTAGCTTTTAAATAAAAACTCCAAACTTAGCCTAGACAACAAAGTGCTTTTATATAATGCGGTCATAAAGCCGATTTGGATGTATGGCATTCAACTGTGGGGTACGATCTGTGCAACTAATATTGATATATTACAAAGGTTTCAATCAAAAATGCTTAGAATAATCACCTGTTCACCGTGGTACAAGCGTAACGAAAATATCCATAAAGACCTTGGTATCCCTCTGGTATTGTTACTACATGTCTATCTCAGGTATTACATATATATGTTTGCAACTCCGAGCGGTCGCTCTTTAGAACGCTGCCATCCGAAAACTATTCAAGATAGGAGCTTCCCGATTTCACAGGATATTTACGGAAATATATTTTTCGAAGAAGCAAATAAAAATTTAATAAACTTGTACAAGCACAAATAAAAATATCATTGCTTATATTATATTTAATATCACAGTACAACAGCTAATCTGGGGGGTGAGAAATCCCAAGTCAGGGTGATGGTACTAGGTCAGTATAGTAAAACCCTCAAAGGGTTTGGCGTTCGTATGTGTCAGTTTTTTTAATTTAAAATTTAAAAGGTCATAAAAAAAACTGACACATACGAACGCCAAACCCTTTCAGGGTTTTGCTATACTGACCTAGTATCATTACCTTGACTTGGAATTTCTCACACCCCAGACAATATTCCGAAAAATGTTCCGCAGTGTTATATTACACAGTACAACAGCTAATCGGGAGGGTGAGAAATTCCAAGTCAGGGTGATGGTACTGGGTCAGTCTAGTAAGACCCTCAAAGGTTTTGGCGTTCGCATGTGTCAGTTTTTTTATCACCTTTTAAATTTTAAATTAAAAAAAAAAACTGACGCATACGAACGCCAAACTCTTTGAGGGGCTTACTATACTGACCTAGTACCATCACCCTGACTTGGAATCTCTCACCCCCCAGGCAATAATCCCAAAAATATTCCACAGTGTATTTTATTTGGTATATAATATTTACAGTTATTACATAGTAGTCCGAAATTCTTATTTTCTCCAAAAATGCATTTGTAGTAAGAAACATATTGTTACAAAAGTAGTATTAAGTTGTATTTGTATTGCTATATGCATCCATTATTATGAACAATAGCTGTAGGTATATGGAATAGCATTTGTCTTATTGTAGACATCTGGCGCCGCGGCTGTTTGTTTGTCGAAGCAATAGCTACATCTGGCGCCGTATAGCAGTATGTTCTGGTGGTTTCTAGACGCAATATTCTAGAAGGACACATCGACATCTAGCGAGAAGTGCGTGGCTATATAAGCCGTGGCAGCGCCAACGTAATCAATCAGTGCTAAGAGTAAACTGCTATAGTGTAGACGAGTTGTGAAATAAAGTGTTGTTGAATTAAATTAAACAGTGTTGATTTTATTTGTCAATCCAGAGATACGAACCTAACAAAGTAAACTAGCAAGCAGTAAATTCGTAACAATTGGTGTCAGAAGTGGGATTGTCAAATAATCCAAATTCAAGATGGTTAAATTCGGAGAATTGAGAATTCAGCAATTGAAAAAGGAACTGGAGGAGCGTAAATTGCCGATAAGCGGGCAAAAGGCGGATCTGCAGGCACGATTACGTGAAGCAATGGAAGCGGATGGAATTAATGTGGACGAGTTCGAATTTGATGGGCCAGAAACTTCTACAAAGGTAGAAGAAAAAGTAGAAGAACAACGAACGTCATCAAGTGTAGACACTAACATGCTATTAGTGGCTATTAAGCAAATAGCAGAAAATGCAGTGCAAACAGAAAATCGTTTGGCACAGCAAATAGCAGAAAATGCAATGCAAACAGAAAATCGTCTGGCACAGCAAATGACGCAAATAGCTGAAAATGCAGAAAATGCAGTACAAACAGGAAATCGTCTGGCACAGCAAATGACGCAAATAGCTGAAAATACATCACAGTTAGAGTCTCGCCTTACACAACAAATGACTGAAAATAATACGCAGTTAGAAAAGCGTTTGGTACAACAGATTACAGAAAGTAATACACAAGTGCAACAGAAAGTTTCAAAATTGGAAGACGAATTAAGCACGTTAAAAAATGACGAAGAAAATTTGAAATCAGAAGTTCTTCATTTGAGTAATCGGATGCGAGAACTGCAACTGCATGGCCCTGCACCATCAACAAATAATCCAAGATTGAAGGCACCCACATTCGATGGAAGTATTCCATTTCAAATTTTCAAACTTCAGTTTGAAAAGACAGCAATGGCCAATAACTGGAATGAAGCGGACAAAGTGGCGTCCTTGTTTGTATCATTGAAAGGACCTGCGGCAGAAATCCTTCAGACTATTCCAGACTGTGAACGGGACAACTATGAGGCATTGATGAGTGCGATAGAAAGACGATATGGTAGTGAGCACCGGAAACAAATATACCAGATCGAACTGCAAAATAGGGGTCAGAAGATGAACGAGTCATTGCAAGAGTTCGCAACTGAAATAGAACGACTGGCTCATTTGGCAAATGCAGATGCACCTGTGGAATACATTGAGAGGGTAAAAATTCAATGTTTCATAAATGGAATTCGTGATGTGGACACCAAACGCGCCACATATGCATTGCCAAAAAGAACGTTTGCTGAAACGGTTTCGCACGCCCTCACACAGGAAACAGCTTCCCTACTAAGTAAACCAGCACACAAAGTACAAAGGGTTGAAATGGAACAACCGGCGCTGATGGAGGAAATATTGAAGACTCTGAAGACAATTGCTGCACAGCGAGTAAATACAACAGGCAGATGTTTCAACTGTGGAAAAGCGGGTCACTTTGCCCGAAATTGCAAGATAAAAGTAAACCCATCAAAATGGAAACAACCAACAGAACATCGAAAGAGGATTCACCACAAAAATGCGGATGCATTATCACGTCGCCCTTGTCCACTGGAATGTAAACATTGCTCCAAATCAGAAGGAAAAGAAGGTATAATCGACGTGCGATCACTGAATATAGAACCTGAAGATGATTGGACTCCTCATCGCATCAGAATCAATCAGCTGGAGGACCCTGATCTTGCAAAGCTGGTAATGGCCAAAGAAAATGGGGTACGACCACCAAAGGAACAAATAAGTAGCGAGAGTCCAACTGCAAAAGCATATTGGGCCCAATGGAACAGCATAAACCTCGTTAATGGATACCTTCATCGTACCTGGGAAAGCGAAGATGGCAAACAGTCTCGTCTGCTGATCATAGTACCGAAGTCCATGATCCCAAAAGTATTGAAAGAATATCACAATGGACCTAGTGGAGGGCACCTTGGAATTACAAAAACTATAGAGAAGATTAAACAACGGTTCTACTGGATCGGTTGTCGAGATTCCATAGCAGAATGGATAAGTAATTGCGTAGAGTGCATGGCAGCTAAAGGTCCTAAAGCCAAAAGTCGCGGTAGGCTACAACAGTACAACGTGGGATCGCCATTTGAAAGAGTCGCAATGGATGTTGCAGGTCCGTTCCCAACCAGTACGGCCGGAAACAAATATCTACTGGTTGTCATGGACTATTTCAGTAAATGGCCAGAAGTATATGCCTTACCAAACCAGGAAGCGAAGACAGTAGCCGAAGCGTTTGTAGAAAATTGGATAACAAGGTTCGGAGTGCCCGTCGAATTACACTCAGATCAAGGCAGGAATTTCGAATCTTCCATTTTCCAAGAAGTCTGTACATTATTGGGCATCCACAAGACACGGACGACAGCGTTACATCCACAATCAGATGGAATGGTGGAGAGATTCAACCGAACGCTCGAAGAACATCTGCGGAAAATCGTTGATAAAGATCAACGGAATTGGGACAAGTGCATCCAGATGTTCCTGCTGGCGTATCGTTCAGCGAAGCACGAGACAACTGGTTACACGCCAGCAAAGATTATTTTCGGATCTGATCTGCGACTCCCCGCTGATCTTAAGTTTGGAACGAATCCTACAGCTGTACGAAATGATGGAGATTATTGTTCTGCCTTAAAGGAAGAAATGAATGAATTGCACCTAATGGTAAGACAGCATACGCATCTGATGAGCAATAAGATGAAGGACCGGTTCGATCAAGCGGCAAATTCAAAAGGTTTTGAAGAAGGTGATCTGGTCCTATTGTACAATCCACTTCGAAAGAAAGGCTTGTCCCCGAAACTGCAGTCAGCCTGGGAAGGACCCTATATGGTGATAAAACGACTTAATGACGTGGTATACCGCATACAAAGGAATGGAAAAGCACGATGTAAAATGAAAGTAGTACATTTGGAGAGGCTCGCCCCATTTGGTTCAAGAGGATTTGTGCCTAATCGGGACGATTAGGCTTTAGTGGAGGGCAGTGTTACAAAAGTAGTATTAAGTTGTATTTGTATTGCTATATGCATCCATTATTATGAACAATAGCTGTAGGTATATGGAATAGCATTTGTCTTATTGTAGACATCTGGCGCCGCGGCTGTTTGTTTGTCGAAGCAATAGCTACATCTGGCGCCGTATAGCAGTATGTTCTGGTGGTTTCTAGACGCAATATTCTAGAAGGACACATCGACATCTAGCGAGAAGTGCGTGGCTATATAAGCCGTGGCAGCGCCAACGTAATCAATCAGTGCTAAGAGTAAACTGCTATAGTGTAGACGAGTTGTGAAATAAAGTGTTGTTGAATTAAATTAAACAGTGTTGATTTTATTTGTCAATCCAGAGATACGAACCTAACAAAGTAAACTAGCAAGCAGTAAATTCGTAACAATATTTCTCCTTTTTTATTTTCCAATTAATTTTTTTCATCCATATAAAAATTTAAACAGTTCAAGAGCTTAAAACATGAGCTACTTCAAAGTGGCCATACACGACACACATGTGCGTTCGATCGGTATGTGTGCGACTGCGGTTTACTCGAAAGGGGAAAAGCCGAAAGGAAAGATCGCGGACGAATAATTTTCCGCTTACTTATCGCACATGTTCACTGTGTGAAGAACGAACGCAAAATGAATGAAACAATTTCATACAGATCGAATGTATGTACATATGTCCGGTGTATGGCCCCTTTCAGCTCGAAACTACCTATCCAACGCCTTTTCGCAAATAATTGTGTTATGATAACAAATGCCCACATACAGATTTGGCAAAGGCAATGGCAATAGATTGGACAGTTAGTATGCCGTAAATTTTTTCCTGTCCCGATACGTTAGTAAACAAGAGAAGTATTTCGATTTATATATTCCATAACAACAGATCAATTGTCAGCCTATTCATCTAAAAATTCCTTCACTGCGTCATCATCACTTTCAATTTTTAGTGGTGAAGTGTTATTAATTGAAATTCCCCATAAAAATAATTCTTACCTTCAAAGTCCATAATTTCTTCGGCAATTCCATCAATTAAAGAGTTAACTAATTTTCCAATAAATACTGTTTTTCGACATTTTTAAATTTGAAATTTAAAAATTTCAATTTCTTCTTACCGATCAGCTGTGAATTAATTTTTTGCAACATGGTATACAAAGAAACCTCAGAAAGATGTTCACTGTTGATGGTTAACATTTGCAAATGAGCAATTCAGCTACCTCAGATGCACAACAGTCGTAATTGTCCTATAAAAACACACGCTAACATATTACCTTCAGGTTACTTATTCCTTAGCAGTAACAAGAATATCTGTTAGCTCGATTTCTTCGATAAGTTAATTTAGTTATTATTTCAAACAAATTCATAGGTTAGCGTATTTATCTCCAATTTCAATTCTTTTTAATGAAATTTCTTTTATAGTTTTTATATTATTTTGCTTTTAATCATAATAAAAATTTACTTAAAATAATTGTTAAAATTCAATAATACCGTATATGTATACATATAAGAATACATAGCATGTGAGGAATTATCAATTTTGTAAATACGGGTTGTTAATTGAGACTTTCAAAGTTATTAAGTGGGTATTCTAGTCTAGAAATTTGAAAAAATTTGTTTTTTCATAATTCGATAGTTTTGAAGTTCAAAAACATCTCCCTTAAAGGATTTTTCAAAACTCAAATTATTTTCAAAGTTATAGCCATTTTAGTGACGTGGCAACTGGACCGGTTGAGCGAATATCGTATAACGTAATACTATGTTCAGACCGACACTTAATCACACGATTTCGGTCGTTGAATAGATTATCCCATTAATCTTAAAAATTTGTCAAGATTTCGTCATATATATGATATAAAAATGACAGTTTCAAATCATTTCAATGAAATGAATCCACGCTAAATCTCTCCGTGCGACTCTGATTCTGCGCAATCTACTTGGCAGCACTGGAAATCTGTTACATTATCACAGATGATGTGGACACTACAAAGAGAAAAAAATTTAAACAAACTTATTTTTTGTTTTAAGCAATGAATATAATTTTACCTGAAAATCGACTTAACAAACGAAAAAATTTATCCATTATTTCTATTATATGGAAAATATAAAAAGAAGACGGCTTTTATTTCAAAATACTGTATGACAATCTTTTCTTTTAATAAATATTAAGCGATGTGACTTCATGAATGACAATAATAGCTGTTCTTTGATCTTTCTAACGGCAGTGAGAGCACTTTTGGATTATGAAATGCTTAAATGTAACCTAATCTTGTAAATTTTCGGTATGAACATAGTATAAAACTTTAAGCGCGTTTTTCTCAAAACTCCTTCTTTTGATGCGGTAGCCACAATATCTCAAGTTCTAATCAGTCGATTTATTTGAAATTTGGTATAAACATTCTTAAAATATATCTCTATCACTAGAAGCAAGAAAAAATAAAAATTTGAAATTAAAAAAAATCGACAAAATTTAAAGATTAGCCGCCATTTTATGAATTTTTTTTTTTTTTAGTTTTGCTGCTTCACGACATAGCGACATTCGTACTCATTAAAAATCTGGCATTGTTTTATTTTTCAGATGACGGCAAGGGTAGAAATCGTGGCGATGAGGACACGGCTTCTTTTTTCCCCCCTTTTCTTCAAGGACGCATTACTCGATGAAAAAAATTTTCTTTTTAATTTATTTTTTGTACACTTCTAAGTTTAATAAACAAATGTTTAAAAAACGGATAGTAAAAGTATCTAGTGCTTCTTTTATATTAATTGTTGAAAAAAGCTCGAAATTCGAGCCTCTAGACTAGAATACCCCCTTAATAGATAACTGTCCTGTCATTTTTAACGTAAATATACATATTATTGCAAGTTATACATAGAACAAAAAAGGCAGGTAATTTTAATCGAATAAAAATAAGTAAGGAGAAGCTCAACGCGAAAGAACTGAAAACGCCCATTTTTTCTTAAGATCGTTCGAAGGCCGCCAACTCAAAAGGGAATTCTATGAAAAAGAACCAAGGACACTCTTATGCTGGACTGAACAGGAGGGAAAACTTTAAAATACCGTTCCAGGATTTCGGAAATAAACTGATTATGGTCAGATAATGAAGATTATCCAAGTCAAGAAAATAGCTGAAGGGAGGTTATACTTTTCGAGATATTTGCGTTTAAAGTTGAAAATTATTACTATTTTAAAAACGTATTTTTACGATTTAAAATTAATTTTACACTTTTCCTGTCGAGATGCAGAGTTAACAAATAAAAATGCCCGGTTCCTGTCTCTTTTAACCTATTAGGGTGATTCTCTTGCTCTTGCAAAAAACAAACACACGCAGAAAATTATTTGCAATGGCTGTAAAATATATCAGACCAAAACCCATGTTTATTTTCGTGCAATGACACATAAAAATATAATTGCAACCCTGTTTTAGGTTTCATTTTACATAAAGACATATTTCGCCATTAAACTGTTGAGGAAGGTAAGTCTATATAAATAAAAATGAATCGCCAAAATGTATGTACGCTCATAACTTTCATACGACTGAACCAAATTTGATAATTGTTTTTTTAATGTGTTCGTTGTGGATCGGGGAAGGTTTAGAAATAAAAATACCTTATACTTTTTGTAGAAAATCTGTAGAAAACAGATCAATCTGCAGAGTCTTTAGGTAGTGGAACACAGAACAAATAAAGAAAACAATTTGTTGAGGATGTTTTAATTTTACCAGACACACGTGTTTATTGTTCAAGGAACCAAGTAGAAAGAGAGCGAAAAGTAGAAATCAAAAAGTAAGGCCGTATAATCTAGAAATGACAAATAAATATCGATATTCGATATATATATACATATATACAGTTTCATTTCAAATCATAAAAATAAATAAAAAACAAAAAAAAACTTAAAGTTGAGACAGCCGCTTGATTTTCAATGAGGTCCATTTCATTCCATTTAATTCCATTTTTCAGTTTATCAAATTCATTTGATCTCGCAGATCACAAAAACGTTGCGCTGGTAATGGTTTAGTTAGCATATCTTCGATTTGTTTACCTGTGGGAATATAAACAAATTCAATTAGATTCTTATCAACTTGTTCTCTTGTAAAATGATATTTTATATCAATGTGCTTTGAACGTTTATGACATGAGGGGTTATTGGCAATACTTATACATCCTTGGTTATCTTCATATAATCTAATTGGATTAATTACTTTTATCTTTAAGCTTACTAATAACGAATTTAGCAACTTGGCTTCTCTAACTGCCTCAAATAAGGCCATATCGCTCATTTGCTGCAAGACCGGCATAAGTCAAAAAAATCGATTTGCCAGAAAACGCGTTTAAAGTTTTCAAGTGACTATAACCTTACACGGAAAACAGGAAATATATTCTCTTCTCAAGCGGAGCATATAAGAGGTATTCATATGAATTTTTCTCTCAACATGAAGTATGATATAACGAACAATTCTGCAGCATTAACTCAAAGATCACGTTTTTTGACTTATGCCGGTCTTGCAGCAAATGAGCGATATATTCTGCCTCTGTTGATGATGCTGCTACCAAATTTTGCTTCCTTGTATTCCAACAAATTACATTAGAATCAAACATTTTAAATTTGTACCCAGTAGTACTTTTTCTATCTGATTCACTGCCACCCCAATCTGAATCCACATAGCCGACCAAAAGCTCATTAAAATTTGAGTTTTTCTGAAAAGATAACTTTAAATCAACTGTACTCTTTAGGTACCTTAAAACTTTCTTCAGGCATTGCCAAAGTTCTGTGTTATTCTTTTCACAATAACGACTTAAAAAGTTAACGGCTGTACTTAAATCAGGTCTTGTACATAACATAATATACATTAAACATCCAATTACGTTTCGACATGGGGCATCACACTTATCATCTGAGCTAAGAGCAATATGATTAAGTTTAGTTGGCAGAGGACAGTTAACAGGATTGCAATTTTCCATATTATATTTTAAAAGTATTGATTTTATATAAGCAGATTGACTAAGACTTATATGACCCTCACTTTTATCAACTTTTATACCTAAGAAAAATTTAATCTCATTTAAATCAACCATTCTAAATTTGTTCATTAAGTATAATTTAAAATCTTTCATTACTTGTTTATTTTTGGTAGAGATTACTAAATCATCTACATATAAAAGTATATATGTATTAGAGAATATATCCCCTTTGTCAAGAAGATATATACAACGATCTACTGGTGAATTAACAAAGCCTATTTCTGTCAATGCTTTCTCGAATATTTCAAACCAACACTTTGCAGCTTGCTTGAGACCATAAATAGCTTTATGTAGTCTACAAACTTCATTTTCTCTACTTATTAGACCCTCGGGTATTTGCATATAAATTTCTTCTTTTAATATTCCATTCAAAAATGCTGTTTTAACATCCATATGATGTACTAAAAGGTCATATTGATTTGCTATAGACATAATCAATCTAAAACTCGAGATTCTCGCTACAGGTGCAAATGTTTCATTATAATCAACTAAGTATTCTTGCGTAAAACCGCGAGCAACAAGTCTGGCTTTGTATTTTATTGGTTCGCCGAATTCATTTTGTTTGATTGTAAAAACCCATCTACAATCAACTACATTTTTATTTTTAGGCTTTTGTACAATTGACCAAGTCTTATTTAATGAGTGTGAGTCCAGTTCTTCTTTGATAGCTTTCTCCCAATGTGTTCTATCTTTACTGTGTTTAACCTCTACAAATTTATTTGGTATGGAATAGATTAAAGATTGAGTATGCATTACACAATTATTTATTAAATCTTGATAAGATACTTTTGGTTTATTCTTTATTCGATCACTTTTTCTAATATTTATCTGCGATTCCAAGACTTCTTTTTCATACGACTTTTCACTAGACATTTCTGGATCGGCATTCTCAAATTCTACCATATTACTAGGCTGTTTATCTGCTTGATTAGATTTCCCATTATTGTTGAAGACATTTTTATTATCAATATTTGATTGAATACTTTCACTATCTTCATTATTAAGATGCATGTCATCCTCAACCACAGCTCTAGATTTTACCATATTTGTTTCATCAACAACAACATCTCTTGCTGTTGCAAATATTTCTTTTCCAAAACACCACACTCTATACCCATTTGGTTCGTACTCCACAAGTATACCTTTCCATGACTTTTCGTCAAACTTTCTTTTTCGTAGTTTAATATGAACATATACTGTGGAACCAAAAACTTTTAAATATTTTAAACTTGGCTTTTTGTTATGCCACATTTCATATGGTGTTTTCAATAAATCTTTAAGTGCATTACTTGGACTTCTATTTATTAAATACGTTGCTGTTAATACAGCTTCACCCCAGAAACTTTTCTGTAGATTGGCTCCTATAACTAAAGCACGAGCTTTTTCAGTTATAGACCTTATCATCCTTTCGGATACACCATTTTGCTGAGGTGTGTGTGGAACTGTTAGATGGTAGCTGATGCCTTTTTCAACACAAAATTCTCACATTTCATTTGATAAATATTCCCTCCCATTATCTATGTACAGATTAACTACTTTCAGATTAAAATGGGCTTCGCTTTTTAAAATAAAATCCCTAAATGCAGTAAAAACATCTGACTTGTAAGTTAACAAATATGTTACACAGTAATGTGTATATTGATCTATAAAAACAACATAGTAATTCTTTTTATTTATTGTTGGAGGTGTTATCGGACCACAGACATCGGAATGTATTACAAATAATGGCCTATTTATGTGATCTTTATTTTTAACCTTTTCAAAACGAAGCCGAGTTTGTTTTCCTTTTATACAGGCTTCGCATAAATCATTAACTGGATTAACATTAGTTAGCAAATTAGTATCTTCAAATAAGTTGTGATTTTTAATTTCAAGAAATTTTCCCTGACTTATATGCCCTAACCTCTCATGCCATATGTTATAATTTATTTTACTTGATACAAATGCATTCTTAGGTATTGTAAATCTCACAGAAGGGACATTATCAATAAAATGTGCATCCATTATATTTACTTTATCCTTACTCACAATCACACCTCCTGAATGAAATACAATCGTAAAACCAGCATCTTGCATCTTTTTAACATAAATAAGGTTTTGTGATACATCAGGACAAAATAACACATCAATTAGGGTAACGTTGGTAAAAGTATCGGTTAGCAATTTCATTGATCCCTTTTTAGTTGCAAATATAAATTCGTCCGACTTTGCAACAGCGATTTTGATTGGTGATTCAAGATGACAAACGTTTGAGAGTAGATTTTCGTTGTTGGTCAAGTGATCAGATGCACCC
This sequence comes from Bactrocera zonata, assembly GCA_037783105.1. Classification (NCBI taxonomy): domain Eukaryota; kingdom Metazoa; phylum Arthropoda; class Insecta; order Diptera; family Tephritidae; genus Bactrocera; species Bactrocera zonata. The sequence continues at coordinate 1,292,397 of JBAWJQ010006683.1, forward strand.
GAATCCAATAGGAAAGAAATATGCCCATCACTAATGTTATTATGATATTTGAGCATAAATGCAAAACCAGATCTCTCTGTCTCTTTTTGCCCTTGAGCCAATTGTGCCTGTTTTTTTTTTATTATTCATATTTTCTTTCTCTTTCTTATACTTATAGCAATCCTTCTTTAAGTGCCTTATCTTGCCACAGTAAAAACATTTTTGTTTATTAAATTTGAATTTGGATTTAAATTGGACTTTATCTTGAAACTTATTATTTTTATATTGAAACTGATTATTTTTATTTTGAAAATTGTTCACTTTATTTATTTTATTCACAGCTTGCAATACTTTTAAACTTGTATCTTTAGATTTTTGCTTTAACTTAATTTCATGATCAAGTAATCTATTTTTGACGAAAGCCAAAGTCAAATTCTGTTCTGCGAGTGTTTCGATGGCGGTAATGACGCCGTCATACGAAACAGGTAGAGAAAGGAAAAGATGGCTGACCTTGTCCATGTCATCCAATTTCGCGCCAGATGCAGAAAGTTCCGTTATTAGATCATCAAATATATTAAAATGGATTATCAAATCCATATCGCCTTTTAATTTTAGTGAAAGTAATTGTTTACGGACGGACAACTGTGTAGCCAAACTTTTGCGTTCATATATTGAATCTAAATTATGAAAAATTTCTTTAGCACTGCAATCATTTGTGACAAAACTTAAGAAGGAATCACTTAAATATTCTATAATTGTATTTTTGACCAATTTCTCTAACTTTTTCCACTCATCACCTTTATCAACAGCATTTTTCTCAGTAACTTCACCACCAGTTTCATCAATTACTTTAATCGAATCATTTTCGCTTAAAAACGCTCTAACTCGAAATTTCCAAATCGCATATTTTTCACCGTCGAACGGCTTTATATTTCTTTTTGATTTTTCCATGATAATAAATGTAAATCACAAGGTATACTTATCTTCGATGGGGATCTGGGCCCATAACCTGTAGAAAATCTGTAGAAAACAGATCAATCCGCAGAGCCTTTAGGTAGTGGAACACAGAACAAATAAAGAAAACAATTTGTTGCGGATGTTTTAATTTTCGCAGACACACGTGTTTATTGTTCATGCTGGATGTATTGTTAGATGCTGGATGTACTCTGTTGAGGGACAAAGAAGAGGTTTGCCGCTTCTTCTTTTTTGGATGGTGGATGGTGGTTACTTTAGATTAAATTGATGCAATCATTTTTGCGGAAATTCCAGATCCAGAGATAGAATCAGAATTATACGAAGTGGTAAAAACCAATATGGTTCATGAACATTGCGAACACCACAATCCTTCTTGGGTTTGTATGTCTGACAATAAATGCACGAAACACTATCCACGTGCATTTCTGTAGGAAACGCAAACTGGAAATGATGGATATCCACTCTATCAGCGTCCCTCACAAGACGACAATGGCAGAACATTTAGCATTCAATTTAGAGGAGTGAATATCGAAGTTGACAACACATGGATCGTACTATATTCGCCAATGTTGTCTAATTCACATCCAAAACTTGAGTATTACAGTTTGGTGAAATCACTGAAATACGTTTGCAAATACATCACCAAAGAAAGCAACATTGCGATTATTGGCCTTGAATGAGATGAGATCAGTAAGTATCAAATGGGTCGATACGTGAACTGCAATAAAGCGCTTTGTAGGATATTTACTTTTGCATTTCATAAAAGTTTTCCGACTATGGTGCGCCTCGCGGTTCAACTTCGTTTAAGTCATTGCGTACTGTGAATGGTAGAGTGTTTGTAAGCCAGCAAGTACAATTACTGGAACATGATAATAGCTGGAATCAAATGATGGACGATGCGATAGCTACTCCGCATGCCACTGAAGTTCGCATACTTTTCGCGAAGATCATTTCGACATATCATCCTTCAAATTCGCGTCAATTAAGGGATACGAAAAAATGATATTGTCGATGACATTTTACATTGTATTCGCTAATGATTGGAAATGGGCAAATTTCGATTGATACTTCCATTGGTTTGATATAAATTTTTCCCGTCTATTGTCAATTCCCTTCAACGAAAGAAGAACTTATCACGTTTATCCCAACAATAGCAAATTGTCATAACTGCGATTGCTTGAGAGCCCGCGCAGCTTAAGTTGCCAAAAATACCGATGTTAATGACTTAAACTGGAAGATTCAAAGTCAAATTGAGAAGGGCTCATACAAATTGATCGATCGTCTTGACAATGAAGACAAAGCCGTGAATTATCCAGTGGAATTTCTAAAGTCTTTGGATAGGCTTGGTATGCCGCAGCATAATTTGCATCTCAAAGTTAGATCACAATTTTCATTTATTCACCGAAACTGTGTAAAGAACCCCAATAATTGTGACGCAGTTACTGAATATAAGGGGACAGTAATTTCACTTCAAACATATTCCGTTTCCAGAGAAAATTGCATTTGTGATGGCAATCAACAGGACAAAAGGATAGATAGAAGTGTGCCATAAATCTAGAAAAGCCATGTTTTTCACACGACCAGATATACGTGGCGTGTTCACGAGTTGGAAACCCATATTCTCTGTATATTTACGCACCAAAAGAGAAAACAAAAAAATTTGTTTATCAAGCTGCGCTACATTAAAAAAAATAAATGATTTTCAACATAATAAAAATTCACTTTCTTTTCATTTCAAAACACATACATTCACGCAGGGCAACGACTGCGGGGTTAGCTAGTTTTAAATAGATTTTAAAATTTCTAATTGAATTATAAACAATTTTTACAGTTTTTTGTTAAAACTGAATGCAGAAGGTGCGCTAATTCACAATAGTCATGCACAATAGTCATTTACAATAAATTGACCGAATCAGCCGTTCATGTATCGCTAGATTCTGCAATGGGTGCTCTTTTGGTCCTGCATATTTCATCGCGCTATCTTGCAAGAACAAGAGAATCCCCCTATTAAAATTTAGAAATGCTTGACTGTCAATAATTTTTTCTTCTCTTACCTACGCTTTCTCCCATTCAATTGAAAATTGTGGAGAATGTAACATTGCTGATGTACAGCAAAAAATTTTTCAATGTTTTTGCACAATTGTTACTACCGACTTGCAGTGTTGATTCCGTAGCAGAAATGTATGCAACTGGCAACTGCGTTGAATGTACATATACATTTTTATACAATGTGTGCTCTATTGGAGAAGCATCCGGTAGATCAACTCTCAACTTTTGCATACAGCAACATACTCAATTGACATTTGACGATGGCGATTATGAAGAACTTGTTTACTTGGGTAACGAAGTCGTTGTGGCATACTTATACGTTATATACGCCATCCTCGGCCTTCAAGGAGACTTTCGGTAAAAAAACATTTGTGTTAACAAGAACTTAACTGACAGGCCTCTGCTAACCAAACGTACGTGTAAACTATAAATCTCCTCCGGCCCAGTCGTCTTCTTTACTGGCGTAGGCATCGCTTACGCGATTATAGCCGGGTCAACAACAACGCGCCAGTCGTTTCTTCTCTTCGCTACTTGCCGCCAATTGGATATTCCAAGCGTAAATATGTATGTGTAGAGACTGTGTTGTTACATCATTCATATTTATGTATGCATTATTCCTTACGAGATCGTCTTAGAGTGACCCTCCGAAAAATCACTGATTTTCGAAATTTTTTTTTTATGTTGGAATTAACTAATCAGTCCGATTTTTCTTTTATTTTTATAAATAAATACGTTAATGACGAATATAAAATGATGCTTTTATGATTATTTATTGGGTGTACATTAGTTAAATAAATATTTGAAATGACACATAAAAAAAGGTACGATGTCCACGATTGCAGCCGCAATTTTGGTCTAAAGCAAAAATTTCAAAGAGATTATTAATCTGTAGAAAAGTGTACTCGTATGTGCTCTCATTTTGGATAACTATACTTTTAAAGCCAAACGAACAACGGCATTGGTTTTTGAAATGGTGGATACTGGCAACTTGTCCATCATGGACGACAGCGTGATGAATCAAATATTGGACGAAACTTTGTCAATTTTCTCAATGATGCAAAAAGCCAAAGATTTCGCCGAAAAAAATTAAAAAACAAGTTCCATAATCATCTGCTGCAAATCTTGTTGCTATCTAAGCCCAGCGAAAAGAGATGTTCAAAACGAGAATGGTATGGGAAAAAGAGAAACACGAAAAAAATTACGCTTTGAGCGATAAAAGATTGCAAGCACAATTTGGAAAACAAAATATTGCAAAAAGTTCAAATAGAAAAAGATGAACGCTTACAAAATTTCGAAAGTGGGATGGCATCACAACATTAATTTATAATCTACATCACTTTTATCCTGCTTACAATCTTCTATCACTTAAATTATTATCTTTTACGAGCTACTTTTAAACTAAATACTTTAATTAAAATATCGGTTTATTTTGTATACAATATTTTAACGTATAGATATATTAATATACTTGAGGACGCGTCCACGTTCTACTGTGGCTGGTCGGCTGGCAAGGTTATGATATCAGTCTTTTGGGAAGCACGTGGTGTATTATTCATCGAATGATTACTGACCCAGTTTTAATTAATTGCACTGTGTATTTGCTTGCAGATTTATTTTCTTATTCTTCTTTACTGGCGTAGACATCGCTTACACGATTATAGCCGAGTTAACAACAGCGCGCCAGTCGTTTCTGCTTTTCACAACGTGGCACCAATTGGAAAAGCCAAGGGAAGCCAGGTCCTTCTCCACCTGGTCTTTCCAACGGAGTGCAGATCTTCCTCTTCCTCTGCTTTCCCCGTCGGGTATTGCGTCGAATACTTTCAGAGCTGGAGTGTTTTCATCCTTTCGGACGACATGACCTAGCCAGTGTAGCCGCTATCATTGAATTCGCTGAACTATGTCAATGTCGTCGTATATCTCATACAGCTCATCGTTCCATCAAATGCGATATTCGCCGTGGCTATTGCGCAAACGACCACAAATCTTTCGCAGAACTTTCCTCTCGAAAACTTGCAACGTCGACTCATCAGATGTTGTCATCTTTTATACCTCTGCATCATATAGGAGGACGGAAATAATGAGTGACTTATAGAGTTTTGTTTTGTTCGTCGAGAGAGGACTTTACTTCCCAGCTGCCTAATTAGTCCGAAGTAGCAACTGACGTTGTTGTTGGTGTTGATGCTGGTTCTAAGATAGACGAAATTGTCTACAACTTCGAAGTTATGACCGTCAGCAGTGACGTGGGTATCTATTCGCGAGTGCGACGACTGTTTGTTTACTGACAGGAGATCTCGTTCACCACCAGACGCATTTGCTTCGCTGCCTTATTCAGTCCGGAGAAAGCAGAACTAACGGCGCGATTGTTAGGGCCAATGATACCAATATTATCAGCATATGACAGCAGATGTACACTTATATAGAAGATTGTACCTTCTCTATTCAGTTCTGGAGCTGAAATTATTTTCTCCTAGAGTAAATTGAAGAAGTCGCACGAAAGGAAGTCGGCTTGTCTGAAACCTCGTTCAGTATCGAACAGCTCGTAGAGGTCTTTCCCGATCCCGACAGAACTTTTGAAATTGCTCAAAGTCAGTTTACAAGCCGTATTCGTTTTCCGGCGATACCAAATTCAGACATCGCGGAATAAAGGCAACTCCTTTTCGTGCTCAGCCGGTCGGCCGGCAACCCATCGGACCCGCCGCTTTGTTGTTCTTCAGACGAGTAATTGCTATTCGAACTTTTTCACGGTCGGTCAACGGAACGTCTGCTCCATCGTCATCGATTGGGGAATCGGGTTCGCCCTCTCCTGGCATTGTACGTTCACTGCCATTCAGCAGGCTGGAGAAGTGTTCCCTCCATAATTTAAGTTCGCTCTGGGCATCGGTGACTAGATCACCTTTGGGGGTTTTACAAGAGTATGCTCCGGTCTTGAAACCTTCTGTAAGCCGCCGCATTTTTTTGTAGAATTTTCGAGCATTACCCCTGTAGGCCAGCTTATCAAGCTCTTCGTACTCACGCATTTTGGCCTCTTTATTTTTTCTGTCTGCAAATCCGTCTCGCTTCCCTCTTCAACTCTCGGTATCTATCCCATCCCGGACGTGTTGTGGTCGATCGTAACGGTGCGAGGTAGGCAGCCTGTTTTCTCTCCGCTGCTACACGGCTCTCCTCGTCGTACCAGCTGTTCTTTTGCACTTTCCGAAAACCAATAGTTTCGGTTGCAGCTGTACGTAAGGAGTTTGAAATGCCATACCACAGTTCCCTTATACCGAGTTGTTGACGAGTGCAAGCCGAGTAGAAAATCGTTCGGCTGTCTGTTGTGATTGCAGCTTCTCGACGTCGAGCCTTTCTTGCGTTTGTTGACGTGCGTTTTTTGCTGCACAGAGGCGGGTGCGAATCTTGGCTGCAACAAGTTAGTGGTCCGAGACGATGTTAGGACCTCGGAGCGTACGCACGCCTAAAACACTGGAGACATGTATTCCGTCTATTACAACATAATTGATCTAGTTAGTTGTTTTGCGATCTGAAGTCAGCCAGGTAGCTTGATGAATTTTTCTATGCTGGAATCTTATATTACAGATAATCATAATTCGGGCCCCGGCGAAGTCGATCAGCCTCAACCCATTTGAGGATGTTTCCTCGTGGAGGCTGAATTTACCGACTGTTTTGCCAAACGGATGTTTTCTAGCTACCCGGAGGATACATGGTCAAAGACCAGAAGTTGTAAGCTGCTTGAGCCGTATGTAAAATAATCGTTTCTGGACTCCCAAGTGAATGGCAATCAGAGAACTTTCCTCACTTGCGTGAACTTCTACACATGACTCCATCCTCCTATATTGTATTATTCCCAATATTTAGCAATTTTATTATTTTTTAGGAAGGATCAGTTTGAAATTGTACGCATATACTTCATCGTTCCCGTTTAAATATCTCACATTATAATAGACCTTTATATCAACATTCCAGTTAGTCCGCCATATTTTTGTGATAGATATCGCGTTTGGTTTGTTAGGAATGCATGCCTTGACAACGAAAATGTCAATACCATTTTTTGTTGTGATATTAAATATATCTGTCGTGTTCGTCCTAAAAAACTGCCTGGTTCAGGAGCAAAATCAGTACAACCCATATACTAAACATGTATGGATATACAAATTTGTACTTATTTCTTTCTCTTTTTGAATTACTAAAGTTTTCAAATGATTCCTTCATGAATTTTGAACAAATGCTTATGATTTTAAATATAATTTTTATTTTTATGAACTGTATTGAATTTTAACATAAAGAGATAATCCTAGGTTATCCTATCCTATGTCTTTACCCTGGTTCTAAGCTACCTCCCCACCAAATTTCAGCGATTCTTTAGTTATAAATGGTGTCACAAAAACAACTTTCTTTTATATATATACAAGAGGGCCCGTCCACCCTTCACTATGGCTGATACATAGATAATACTACTACAACCACCTATATGATTTCTATTAGTTGAATTATAACTATTAGTTACAAGATATAGCATTTTTATGAAGCAAATTGTGTTAGTTTACAAAAAAATGGATCATAAAGCATTTCGGTTATTAAAAAAGCATTGCTTTTTGGGGGAAAATGACAATGATAATGATGTTCTTAAGACGCGAAAGCTCTGTGCAAAGTGGGTGCCTCGCAAGCTCATAATCCAACAAAAATAACGAATAATTGATTCTGGGAAGTGTTTGAGTGCTCTTTAATAGTAACAAAACAGAATTCTTGCGTCGGTGTGTGACGATAGAAACATAGCTCCATCATTTGCCACTGGAGTCCTATCGACAGTCATTCTAATGGACTACAAATGATGAACCGGTTCTCAAGCGTAGAAAGGCGAAAAAGTCGGCTGGCAAGGTTATGACATCAGTCTTTCTGGATGCACGTCAACGACTAATTGCTGAGCCAGTTATAATCTAATTCACTGCGTATTTGGTTTCAGTTCTTTTCTACTATTCCAAATACTTAGCAATTGTATTATTTTTGAAAAAGAATCTGTTACAAAATGTACGTATATATACAAATGATTCCTACAAACAAAACAAATGCTTATAATTGGACACATAATTTTTGTATTTATGAGTTGTATTAAATTTTAACATCAAGAGATAAAAGGTATCCTATGTTCTTTCCCTGGTTCTAACCCTGCAAGACGGGTTGTTCACTTTTGCATTCGTTAAAATATTTGTTGCTTTTGTTCAGAGGGTGGGAAAAAATAACTCATAGCTATTTGATGTTCAATGGTTATTCTCGCTCTAACCAATGGCAAATATCGCATGCTGCCTTGTTCTAACAGAATACATACATTTGTTAGCAAATTTCTTCACAGTATGTTACGGGTAACAAATTCTTTTGTTAGCGTATAGCTTACCTATGTGTTATGGATAACAAAAAGTATTTGTTACCCGAATATTTGTTAATGTTATTATTGTTACGAATTTACTGCTTGCTAGTTTACTTTGTTAGGTTCGTATCTCTGGATTGACAAATAAAATCAACACTGTTTAATTTAATTCAACAACTCTTTATTTCACAACTCGTCTACACTATAGCAGTTTACTCTTAGCACTGATTGATTACGTTGGCGCTGCCACGGCTTATATAGCCACGCACTTCTCGCTAGATGCCGATGTGTCCTTCTAGAATATTGCGTCTAGAAACCACCAGAACATACTGCTATACGGCGCCAGATGTAGCTATTGCTTCGACAAACAAACAGCCGCGGCGCCAGATGTCTACAATAAGACAAATGCTATTCCATATACCTACAGCTATTGTTCATAATAATGGATGCATATAGCAATACAAATACAACTTAATACTACTTTTGTAACACTGCCCTCCACTAAAGCCTAATCGTCCCGATTAGGCACAAATCCTCTTGAACCAAATGGGGCGAGCCTCTCCAAATGTACTACTTTCATTTTACATCGTGCTTTTCCATTCCTTTGTATGCGGTATACCACGTCATTAAGTCGTTTTATCACCATATAGGGTCCTTCCCAGGCTGACTGCAGTTTCGGGGACAAGCCTTTCTTTCGAAGTGGATTGTACAATAGGACCAGATCACCTTCTTCAAAACCTTTTGAATTTGCCGCTTGATCGAACCGGTCCTTCATCTTATTGCTCATCAGATGCGTATGCTGTCTTACCATTAGGTGCAATTCATTCATTTCTTCCTTTAAGGCAGAACAATAATCTCCATCATTTCTTACAGCTGTAGGATTCGTTCCAAACTTAAGATCAGCGGGGAGTCGCAGATCAGATCCGAAAATAATCTTTGCTGGCGTGTAACCAGTTGTCTCGTGCTTCGCTGAACGATACGCCAGCAGGAACATCTGGATGCACTTGTCCCAATTCCGTTGATCTTTATCAACGATTTTCCGCAGATGTTCTTCGAGCGTTCGGTTGAATCTCTCCACCATTCCATCTGATTGTGGATGTAACGCTGTCGTCCGTGTCTTGTGGATGCCCAATAATGTACAGACTTCTTGGAAAATGGAAGATTCGAAATTCCTGCCTTGATCTGAGTGTAATTCGACGGGCACTCCGAACCTTGTTATCCAATTTTCTACAAACGCTTCGGCTACTGTCTTCGCTTCCTGGTTTGGTAAGGCATATACTTCTGGCCATTTACTGAAATAGTCCATGACAACCAGTAGATATTTGTTTCCGGCCGTACTGGTTGGGAACGGACCTGCAACATCCATTGCGACTCTTTCAAATGGCGATCCCACGTTGTACTGTTGTAGCCTACCGCGACTTTTGGCTTTAGGACCTTTAGCTGCCATGCACTCTACGCAATTACTTATCCATTCTGCTATGGAATCTCGACAACCGATCCAGTAGAACCGTTGTTTAATCTTCTCTATAGTTTTTGTAATTCCAAGGTGCCCTCCACTAGGTCCATTGTGATATTCTTTCAATACTTTTGGGATCATGGACTTCGGTACTATGATCAGCAGACGAGACTGTTTGCCATCTTCGCTTTCCCAGGTACGATGAAGGTATCCATTAACGAGGTTTATGCTGTTCCATTGGGCCCAATATGCTTTTGCAGTTGGACTCTCGCTACTTATTTGTTCCTTTGGTGGTCGTACCCCATTTTCTTTGGCCATTATCAGCTTTGCAAGATCAGGGTCCTCCAGCTGATTGATTCTGATGCGGTGAGGAGTCCAATCATCTTCAGGTTCTATATTCAGTGATCGCACGTCGATTATACCTTCTTTTCCTTCTGATTTGGAGCAATGTTTAAATTCCAGTGGACAAGGGCGATGTGATAATGCATCCGCATTTTTGTGGTGAATCCTCTTTCGATGTTCTGTTGGTTGTTTCCATTTTGATGGGTTTACTTTTATCTTGCAATTTCGGGCAAAGTGACCCGCTTTTCCACAGTTGAAACATCTGCCTGTTGTATTTACTCGCTGTGCAGCAATTGTCTTCAGAGTCTTCAATATTTCCTCCATCAGCGCCGGTTGTTCCATTTCAACCCTTTGTACTTTGGGTGCTGGTTTACTTAGTAGGGAAGCTGTTTCCTGTGTGAGGGCGTGCGAAACCGTTTCAGCAAACGTTCTTTTTGGCAATGCATATGTGGCGCGTTTGGTGTCCACATCACGAATTCCATTTATGAAACATTGAATTTTTACCCTCTCAATGTAATCCACAGGTGCATCTGCATTTGCCAAATGAGCCAGTCGTTCGATTTCAGTTGCGAACTCTTGCAATGACTCGTTCATCTTCTGACCCCTATTTTGCAGTTCGATCTGGTATATTTGTTTCCGGTGCTCACTACCATATCGTCTTTCTATCGCACTCATCAATGCCTCATAGTTGTCCCGTTCACAGTCTGGAATAGTCTGAAGGATTTCTGCTGCCGGTCCTTTCAATGATACAAACAAGGACGCCACTTTGTCCGCTGCATTCCAGTTATTGGCCGTTGCTGTCTTTTCAAACTGAAGTTTGAAAATTTGAAATGGAATACTTCCATCGAATGTGGGTGCCTTCAATCTTTGATTATTTGTTGATGGTGCAGGGCCATGTAGTTGCAGTTCTCGCACACGATTACTTAATTGCAGAACTTCTGATTTTAAATTTTCTTCGCCATTTTTTAAAGTGCTTAATTCGTCTTCAAATTTTGAAAATTTCTCTTGCACTTGTTTTTGTAGTTGTGTAGTATTTTCCGTAATCTGTTGTGTAAGGCGAGACTCTAACTGTGATGTATTTTCAGCTATTTGCGTTATTTGCTGTGCCAGACGATTTTCTGTTTGCACTACATTTTCAGCTATTTGCTGTGCCAGACGATTTTCTGTTTGCACTGCATTTTCTGCTATTTGCTTAATAGCCACTAACAGCATGTTCGTGTCTACGCTTGATGATGTTCGTTGTTCTTCTACTTTTTCTTCTACCTTTGTAGAAGTTTCTGGGCCATCAAATTCGAATTCGTCGACATTAATTCCATCCGCTTCCATTGCTTCACGTAATCGTGCCTGCAGATCCGCCTTTTGCCCGCTTATCGGCAAATTACGCCCCTCCAGTTCCTTTTTTAATTGCTGAATTCTCAATTCTCCGAATTTAACCATTTTGAATTTGGATTATTTGACAATCCCACTTCTGACACCAATTGTTACGAATTTACTGCTTGCTAGTTTACTTTGTTAGGTTCGTATCTCTGGATTGACAAATAAAATCAACACTGTTTAATTTAATTCAACAACTCTTTATTTCACAACTCGTCTACACTATAGCAGTTTACTCTTAGCACTGATTGATTACGTTGGCGCTGCCACGGCTTATATAGCCACGCACTTCTCGCTAGATGCCGATGTGTCCTTCTAGAATATTGCGTCTAGAAACCACCAGAACATACTGCTATACGGCGCCAGATGTAGCTATTGCTTCGACAAACAAACAGCCGCGGCGCCAGATGTCTACAATAAGACAAATGCTATTCCATATACCTACAGCTATTGTTCATAATAATGGATGCATATAGCAATACAAATACAACTTAATACTACTTTTGTAACATTATTTTCGTTATCAGTTTGTTACCTATAATATGTAAACATGTTAGCAAGAACAAGCAGTAACAAGATTATCTGTTACCCGTTTGTTACTTCTAGCAAATTCAATTCTTCTAAATGAAACTTAGTTTTTTTATTACTTCGTTTTATTTAATAGTAAAATCAAAATAATCAAATATTTACATAAACTAATAATTTGCCTATTATTATTACATTCGGCAGAAAAAAAAAAATACAAATTAAGTTCATTTCAGTATAAAAATTAGAATTCTAAAAATTCATATTTATAAATGTAAAATTAGAAACTTCAACTTAAAACTAGTATGTACAACTTAGAACTAATATATACAACTTAAAACTAATTTGTGCAACTTAAAACTAATTTGTACAACTTAAAACTACTATTTACAACTTAAAACTAATGTGTAAAACTTAGAACTAATATTTACAACTTAAAACAAATATGTATAAGTAATAATAAGAAAACTTATATTAATTTTTCCTTAAGTTTATGCTTTTTTTGCTTAAAACGATTGTGACTTAAGGCCACAAATCTCCGGAGCTCCCCACAGATAGTGTTTTTATCCTTGTCAGGAAATATATCTAAAATGAAACGGTATAAGTTAAGGCATTCAAATATATATCAGTAAAAAAACCTATCAAAAACCATCCCTACGACCTTTAACTTTAGTAGGGATCCCTTCTCCTTGCGCCCCTCTAAATTGTAGTGGTACATTACATCGTCTGAAAACATACCACGCAGTACGCCGTCCACACTGCCTTTTGCGCCCTTTGACTTCAATATTAGCCGCATCTGTAAAAAAAATACAGTAAATTATATTACAATCGCATAACATTTAAAAACGAAATATTTACCATAGCATCCGTGCTCTCCTTTTGTGAATGTTTGTTTTCCACGAAGCGCACGTGCTCTTCCGATGACATGGGCAGTTTCGAAGCGAGCTCCACGTAATACTCGTCCTCCAAGTCACCGGTGATGCGGCTAATTGAATGATGCGTCTTTGCCGCTATGACGCGGCATTCGCACAATAATTTGCTTTGTGCCTGCACCTCGGCCTTTTCTGGCATCTATAGAATTAAAATATAAAAATTATCTTCCGTTTTAATTTGGTAATGTAATACTGCGTTACTTACTTTATCTGTTAGGGACTTTTCAATGGCAGTGAGTCGGGTCTCAATGGCATCGAGCTTCTGGATCACATCTGAAAAACATAAATGTATTTTTTTAAAGCAAAAATTTATATATTCATACGTTATACCTGCATGGCCGCCAGACGATGGTGACGGTACCACAATTTTTGATGGTCCTACTGTAGGAGCACTAACCAGATTATAAGATATTTTTTTGAACACTTTATCTGTAAAAAAAATATTATTAGAAAATGCAAAATATTTACGTTCAATACAACCTCTATGGTGCTCAACGGTTGTGAGCATTCCACTTCTGAATCCGTCGCTTCCACCAGGTCATCGAAATTCATTCTATGAAAAATCATAAAAAAGTTGATGAATGAGTGGAACTAAAAGAATTTTATCATCTATAGGTATGGAAAATTTTAATTTATAAATTGAAATGTTAGTCCTTTATGTTAATAATATTTAGTTTAGTAGTTTATAGCGACAAATATATGTTTGATAAAGATTTTTGATTTGTAAATACTTACAAATAGTATATTACAGGAGGAAAATATATTTCAGAAGTGTATTTTTAAAAGAGAATATCTACATTATAATTAATTTTTCTAAAATGAGAAAACATTTAAGGTTTTTTTACTTGCGAAATATCTTCTTGAGATCAACATCCAAGTAAAGAAGTTGTGTATTTCAGAACTAAGGACAAGACTGCATAATTAGTTTAAAAAAATTAAATGTAAATATTATCTTTTGTAAAGACACTCCTCATTAGCTTGAAGTAAGCTTGAAAAACTAGAACGTACGAGACCACTATTATTTAAATTTAATTTTTAAAATCTTGCTTCGGAGCAGAAATGCGTATTTGTATATTCGAACTATGTTCACTTTTATTCATTATGAAACACTAATGTTGTTTTTATTTTAAACAATTTTAGATATTCTGCATACAAAGAGATATCTTGGACGAACAAATGAACATTTTTAGTTATAGAGGAGGTTCTCCAGTTCAAGAATATATATAGTTATTCTCGTGGTAATATTCGAAATATTTACGTTTAAAGCTGAAAATTACCACTATTTGAAGAGATTATTTTTCGATTTTAAATTAATTTTATAGCGGGATTCTGTAACCAGTCTCTAGCTTTAGTCTCAAAATATTGACTCAAATTTGAGACCCGATACAGAGATAAAGAGATGTTCAACTCCTCTCTCACTGGAAGTGAGAGAGCAATTGTTAAACGTCAAAACCTACTGAACTTTGACAGCTAATCGAGTTCAGTAGGTTTTGACGTTTATCAATTGGAAACGGGCGATGGCCAGATTGAAATCTTACCAAAAAAATATGTAAACTTATACTATGTTCAGACCGAAAATTTCAAAGATTAGATTACATTTAAGCATTTCATAATCCAAAAGTGTTCTTACTGCCATTAGTGATTTATAAATTAGATGTTTTTGACATTCAGCCATAAACATCAAAGTATTTATCAAAGGAAAACATTGTAATGTCGTACCTTGTTATAAAAATTGTCTTCTTTTTTATAAATTAATTCTGCTCAATGGAAATTATTTGTGAATGGTTTGATTCTAATCACTTAGCAATGAAACGTTTGCTATATGAACATGTAGCACTAAAAATGTGTAGGCTATCTGGAGCAAATTCAACAAGGTCTATTTGGATAAAGGCAACTACATACATATGTACATAAATATTGGTATTATAACTTCGTTTAATTATAATGTGTATATAATTCAGTCTCTTCGCCAAACATTTTGGGAAGTCGACTGCCAGGTGAATTCAGATGCATTTTTTAAACACAACTTCCGTATGAAGCGCAATTCTTTCATTAAATTGTCTATTATGTTGAAAGGCTTGGAGAAGAAAAACACTAACTACCGGAAAGCAATTCAATTAGAGAAACGCATTGCTATTACTTTATATGCTCTTGGCTCTTCTGCAGAATACCGAACAATTGGAAATCTGTTCGGAATTGGTAAAAGCACTGTCTGCTCCATTCTAATTGATTTCTGTCATGAAGTCTGGCGATGTTTGTTTGATGAAACCGTACCCGTTTTCTGTAAACCAATCTTTGCATAAAAAAAAATTCAACTATGTACTCTCGAAATGCCGAAGAGTGGTGGAGAATGCTTTCGGTCGTTTAAAGGGAAGGTTTAGACGGGTTGGAAAAGGCTTGGATAACCACATAGCCAACACGAAAATTGTCATAAAAACGTGCTGCGTTTTGCATAAATTTTTGAATGAAGAAAATGATGAAATTAATGAAAAGTGGATTGCTGCACAACAAATCGAAAACGAATCTCGGCAGTTGCCAGAAGACGTCTCTAACATTTGTGGAAATTTCAACCCAAGAGCAGAGGAAATAAGACAAGCGTTCGGTGAGTTATTACATTCAACTTTGAAATATTATTAAATCTCAACCGATCCATACTTACATATCTCATAATTCAATTCCAGTACAAAAAAAAAACAGATATTTATATATTTTATGTATTATACATATATATTTTCAATACATTCATATAATTTCATTTTTCAATCTTCATTTATTTGTATTTCTTAAAACTAAAACTTAAAAAAAAATTTTAAATTCATTTACATATTTAAATTCATTTTCATTTCATTAGTTACCTTATATATTAAACTGAAACTTAAAAAATAAATTTTAAATTCATTAACATATTTAAATTCATTTTCATTTTATTAGTTACCTTATATCTTAAACTAAAACTTAAACAAAAATTTTAAATCTATTTTTGGCGACGAAGGAAGTCGATGAAAGCGTCCTTCACTTCTTTTGAATCGCTTATGTATTCTTGTAGGAGTGAAAGACGCTTTTCATCGGCTTCCTTCATCGCCTTAGTCGCGTTTAATAAATCTTCTTTTATTTCCTCCATTATTGTTGGTTTTTTCTTTTTCAAAGCATCGTTTGACGATGGCCGAGCGCAACCACGCGATGTTGAAGGTCCATCTGTGCTTGAGAGCGGCGACTCCCCTTCTGCATCGGCCTCAACATAAATTGTTTCCATGTCAACTGAAAATAGAAGAAACAAATAAAAGTTCAAAGAAACATTCCATAAAAGTTTTTTATTTTATTATGAATATTTGAATCTACTCCAATGCGCTTAAAACTTACCCATAATGCTATCTTCTACAATTTCGGCGGGACAAAAACTTTTGAATCCGCCGAGTGCTTGGTGAACCGCCTCATAGTACTTCCACTGACTAGGGGAGCCACCCGATGGGCCAATTTTCTGCTTTTCTTGTCTAAAAATCAAAAAAAAATATTTAATTTATATGTTTACCTCATAATTTATTACTTACCTGTATTTGTTTGAAAAATTGTGTAATTTTATTTTAATTTCAATGGACGTATAATCATGTCCAGCCAAAAGCATTATACACGACATCTCCTCATAAATATGGTTATTTTTTCTGTTTGACCGTAGCTCGGGTATTTTTTGTTGCCATACCTCTATTAAGTTGGCCTCGGCAGCCTCACTCCACATAACTCTTTTTTTTTGCGTTGTCTCCATATTTATTTTATTTTGTGCTGTGATTTGTAACCAACCAAAACTGTTTGTTTTATTTTTTTGTGTGTTATCTTTATATTCTGTCAGTTTATAGTGTCAAAATCAGCTTCAATTAAGCAAATTTGACCAACAGATGGCGTAAAATCAGAGTCGCACGGAGAGATTTAGCGTGGATCAGTTTCAAATTATTTCAATGAAGTGATTTGGAAATGTCATTTTTGTATGGCGAAATCTTGATAAATTTTTAAGATTAGTGGGATAATCCATTCAACAGCCGAAATCGTGTGATTAAGTGTCGGTCTGAACATAGTATTAGGGATTTGTTGCATCGTTCAAGACCACTTATAAAAAATTTAAAACAATGAAAATTAAATAAATTTGTAAAATTTAAAGGTTTATGATGAAACGTTTTGTAATTTGAAGCATTATAGTATTATTTTCAATGGAAAATGATTAAAAACATTTAATGATTGAGAGCTAACAAGCTTAAATCCTTTTATTGAGTATTGAAAGGTCAAAAGTCAGTTGTTCTAATATACTTTAAAAAGATTTAAATAGTTTCGCCATATAATAAATAACCACAATTTAGTAATAATTATTCGTACTAAATGTTGGGTGTTGGGTTGATAAATGCCCAAAAATTATTATTTTGTTCAATCTGGCCGTAATGGAAAATGTTATAAAAAACGCTCTCACACTGGAATAAGTTAAATATCCCTTTATTCCTGCCTGATAGTTAGCAGGTCACAAACTAAAAAGCAGAGATAAAGAGATCCCCAACTCTCCTGTCACTGGAAATGTGGGAGCCGCTCACCTACCGAACTTTGACAGTTGACTGGATTGGGTAGGTCTTGACGTTTTGCAATTGGAATGACTGGAACGGCCAGATTGAAATTATACCAAAATATATGTGAACGGAGGAAATTGTTGCCGCCGTTGAAGATCACTAATAAAAATGTAAAACAATGAAAATCAAAGAAAATGCGAAACTTAAATATATTTCATTGAACGTTTTTCAATTTCATGCATAGTAGTATTAATTTTCAGTTACCAATGATTAAAAATATTTAATAATTGAGAACTAATAGGCTTAATTCACCTTTTAAGTATTGAAACATTAAAAGTCAGTTGTTTTTATATACTATAAAATCATAAAAAATAATTTAAATAGTTTCGCCATTTATTAAAAGTCCAATATGTAATAATTTGCAATCGTAATAAATGTTGGGTGTTTTAATTTAAATGCCCAAAAAATCGTATTTTGTTCGATCTGGCCATAATGGAAAATGTTATAAAAAACGTTTATTTTGAGGCGCTCTCACACTGGAATAAGTTGGGCATCCCATTATCCCTGCTAAAAAGAACTCTTGCTGCCATTTTGAATATACTGAATAGAGATCATAATAGATATTAATCGATTGTTAATTTTGTATATTTTGTAAGCAACTCAAAGACGAAAAGGTTAAAAATAAACCAATTTTACATAACTTTCCTAAATATTATGAAACAATGTCAACATATATTTTTATTTTTGTAGATAATTATGGTTTTTGACTATGTTAAAGAAGTTTTAATATTTGTTATCGACATATTTATTTTCATTCAAGTGTAAAAACATCTCTGAATAATGAAATGTAATAGATTCTGAGACTGTCACTTACCGAATAGCAAAATCGTCTCAAGTCTCAAAAATTGTCTCTAACTTAAAATCTTAAATTTAGAGACTTGAGAAAATTGTTTCTAACTTAAAATCTCAAATTTAGAGACTTGAGACTGTATCACAATACAGAATCGCACGGTTACACTTACATTTCGCATTTTTATGTCCACTAACACTTCACTAATTCGTGTGAATTTTTTTTTAATATTAACTTATTGTTCAATTATATTTATTTGACATCAACTAAGGGATTGCATTATTGATTTGAAGAACTTCCTCTATCCTACCATACTCATTTTATTCCCGAAATCCTGGGACGGTATTCTAAATTCTACACAATTATAATTGTAACCGCACAATTCAATTTAGATTTTTAATTTTTTACATTTACATATACTATATGTAGATATTATTACATATTTCACAAAAATTCACTACCTACAAAAACTATTTGAATTAAATATGCACTATTTAACTTTAATAATTTAAAACTTACTTACTTATTTGTTTGTTGTATGCAATAGATTTGAATTTTCCAAATGGTCCAAATGATTTCTGTAATATTAAAATTGTTAATTATACACACAACATTCAATTCACAATGCTTGCCTTTTTCTCCTTCTTAAGCTTTTTCCTTTTCTCTATAATATACGTATATAAAACAAATTAATAATATATATAAAAGAAATTAATTATAAAAATATTAAATAACGAACTTACCTTTTTAAAATCCAAAATAAACTGCGTTTTTCGTTTTCTTCTTCTTGAAAAATTGGGTATTCGTCTTTCCTATTCTAGCAAGTTAACATTACAGTATGTTTAGAATGTCGATAGTTTTTCTCTATCTTACTTGAAAATTCCAGAAAATGTAATAGTGTTAGTGAAGAGCTGTAGATGTTTCTATGTGTTTGTGCAATCTGTTACCTCCGTCTTGCAGGGAATGGTGTAACTAAAAGGGTCCGTACACGACACACATGTGCGTTCGATCTGTATGAAATCGTTTCGCCATACACGACGTACAAATCCACTTTGCGTTCGTTCTTCACACAGAGAACATATGCGACAGGCAAGCGAAAAATTGTTCGTCCGCGATCTTTCCTGTTTGGCGACACGAGAAATATGAGATTTTGTGGGCACACAGCCCCATACACGACATACATGTGCGCATACCGATCATAAAAAATTAAACATTTTCGCGAACATGGATCGGTTTGCGCACAAACCCAAACACGAATGAACCGCAATCGCACACATACCTATCGACCGCACATGTGTGTTTTGTATGGCAACTTTAACACAACTTTCTTTTATAATGATTTAGATGTGAGGTTTTTTTTATTATTTTTATTATTGTGTTTTTTTTTTTTTGAAGAAATTAAATATTCAAATGATTCCAACAAGCATCAATTTTGAACAAATGCATACGATTTGAAATATAGGATTTGTATATGCGAGTCGTATTAAATTTTAACATAAAGCGATGAAATGTATCCTATGTCTTTACCCTGGTTCTTAGCTACCTCCCCTGCCATTTTTATGCAATGGTGTAAAAGGTGAGAAATGAATTAAATTATATTTTAGAAAGCATTAATGAGTACACGTCTTATCTTTTAATTTGTCAGACATTGTTGGTTGTGTAGTCGGCAGGTTCTCTTCTGTAGTGGTTGAAGGATCTGAAATGTCATCAACCGAAGTGGAATTATTATTAATGAAAATTTTATAGAGATTACAGTAGACAAGAAACCAATCGCATCAAAATGGTCACCGCAAAACCTTTACGATCGGTGTGTCTTTTGTAAGGAGATCAGCCATAGTTTTTTTTTTTCCTAATAAATATTTTTACTAATACTAAGTTTTAAAATACAGTTAAGAGCTACCATAATATGTGAACAAATTTTTTGATCACTAAATTTAAAATTTTTCACAGAAACAGTTGTGGAAGAATCGCTTTTTTCGGTCTTCCTTCTGTGTATAACCCCTTAACGCCACATCTCGACAGGCTAAAGCTTATGACATATGTACTAACTGTCAAATCTGTTCCCATTTCCGTTGCCAAATCCGTATGTCAGCAATTGTTATCAACATTATCATTTGCGCAAAGGCGTCGGGTAGCTAGGTTGTAGCTGGTATAGCGCATGTTTTGAGCTCTTGAACCGTTGAATTTTTCATATAGATGAAAAAAGTAAGTGAAAAAAATAATATATAGATTTTTTACCAATATATTTCTTGCATAAAGAAAAATATTTTCATATTTTCAGACTATAATAACTGTAGCACAATTTTTATATACCAATTAATTTAATTTAAACATAAGACGGGGCACCTATCCAGCCAAAAATTTATTGTTTACTAACTGTATTACTGTCCGTATTGCATGTGAAAACTTCATATTGCTTATGGAATACAATATATGGATTACTAATTAGTATGCCATATATTGAAAGCAAAGAACAGCTCAGTTTTCATTTCTATAAAAATTTCGAAGAGGCAACACATTACATTAATACAATGTTCAGACCGACACTTAATCACACGATTTCGGCTGTTAAGTGGTTTATCCTACTAATCTTATAAATTTATCAAAATTTCACCATACAAAAACTGCAGTTCAAAATCACTTGATCGAAGTGATTTGAAAGTGATCCACGCTATATATCTCGATGCGACTCTGATTTTGCGCCTTCTCTTTGTCAGCATTGGAAATCTATTACATTATGACAGCTAATTTAGACTCTATAAAGAGAAAAAAAGTTAAACAATAACATTTTTTTAAAGTAATGAAACAAATTTCTCCTGAAAATCGACTTAACAAATGAAATAATGCGTCCATTATTTCCATTACATGGAAAATATTTAAAATAAGACGACTTTTAGTTCAAAATACTTTATGACAATGTTTTCTTTTGATAAATAATAAGCGATGTGAATTATTGAATGGCAAATACAGATTTTTCATCTTTGCAACGGCAATTTGAAGGGGCTGATTAGTGAAAGGCTTAAATGGTCGGTCTGAACATGGTATAACACATATACCGACGGCAAATTCATTTCGGTAAAAATTACATTTAATAGAACGAGCGAAATGAAATACACCCGATTTACAATTTAATATATCTGCTCCATCGCAGAATTACCGTTGAGGAACCACATAAGAGAAATGGTCCAGTACAATGTACAAACTGCTAAGAGTATGGGCACACGAAAGCATATTGCACTCTACGCAATGTCTGTGTGGTGTGTGGTGATCTACACCCTTCTTCTAAATGTACTCTTAAAAAGAGGATTTCAATAAAAAATGCAGCAATTGTGGAGGAAATCACTCTGCTATCTGTAGAGGTTGCCCCGTATATAAAAATTTGAAATCGAAGTTGTCACAGGGCATTCAAGCACGTCATAATCAAATGTTACAAACACCCCGTAATGAAATTATAGCAACCTCAGAAAAAAGTTCAAATTATATTACTTCTAACAATAATAACACTGTGCAAATGCAACTGCCGTAAAATCCTCCAAATGGAGGTATTGAAACTATGATTATAAATCTTACACAGGGTATGTCTACCTTGCAAAACATGATTCAAGATTTAATAAAATCACAAAATCAAATGCTTCAAAATTTATTAAGTAAAAAATGAGCTTACTAAATATCTGTACATGGAATGCTAACGGTGTTAACCAACATAAATTAGAGATTATCAGATTTCTGTCTGAAAAGAATATTGATGTTATGCTTATATCAGAAACTCATTTAACAAATAAAAATAATTTCAATATTTTGGGATTTAGAGTCTATGTCACAAATCATCCAGATGGAAAAGCGCATGGTGGCTCGGCAGTGTTGATTAGAAATCGGTTAAACCACTATGAACTAGAATAGCATGCTACTTTAGAGTTACAAGCTACAACAATTTCACTCAAAAATCGGTGTTGTGACTTAAACCTTACTGCTATATGCTGTCCACCTCGTTTTAAAATTGCAAAAATCGAATTTAAAGCCTTTTTTGGAACACTAGGTCAAAAATTTCTTGCAGGTGGAGATTACAACGCAAAACATACGTATTGGGGCTCACGTCTTATTAATCCTGTTATAAATAGGCACAATAACCTTGATATAATATCTCCTGGTAAGCCGACATATTGGCCTAATGATCGCAAGAAAATACCAGATTTAATTCATTTTGCTGTTATCAAAAATATAGATAAATCTCTTATAACAGCTGATACATGTACTGATCAATCTTCTGATCACTCTCCTTTAATAATAAAGTTATGTGAACAACCCATATTCGTTAATCCAAAAGTGGGTCTAACTTCTTATAGAACGAATTAGCTAAAATATAAAAAATACGTCAGTAGCCACATTAATATTGAGTACAAAATAAATACAGGAAGAGATATTGTCGAAAGCATAAGAGAAGTCAATGATATAATAACCAGCGCAGCTGTCTTAGCAACACCAAACAAAAGCTATAAGCCGCTTGGTTTCAGAAAAATCTCTAATAGAGTAATAGAAATGATTGTAAATGAAAAAAGGCGTGCAAGACGTGAATGGCAGATAAAACGCTCCCCTAGAGAAATAGAAGTGCTTGTAAATGAAAAAAGGCGTGCAAGACGTGAATGGCAGATAAAACGCTCCCCTTCCACTCAGCTTCAATTAAAATCTACTGTACGTAAATTAAAAGAAGCGCTTAAACGTGAGGAAGAATTGAACACCGAAATGTATATAAAGAAGCTGTGTCCAAATTCAAACAAGCAAAATTCGCTTTGGAAAGCACAAAAATCCATGAAGCCACCAACTGACTCCAAAATGCTTATACAAGACTTAGGTGGAAATTGGGCGCGAAGTGACAAGGGAAAGGCTAATTGCTTTGCAAATCATCTAGAAAAGGTATTTCAACTCAACTCACCAAAGAACAACTTTAAGCTGTCAATCTTACCCAACACAGCTAAAGAGCCGCTCGTGTCTCTTAAGACTTCACCTTCTGAAATTATTGGTATCATCAAAGAACTTAATCCAAAAAATTCGCCATGACATGATAATATTTCCCCAAAAATGCTAATTGAGTTACCAATTATTGCTGTAGAGGTGCTCTCTTTGCTCTTCAATGCAATTCTTAGTTTCGGATACTATCCAATTTCATGGAAAAACTCGCAGATTATCTTGATAGATAAACCTGGGAAAAACTTGATACAGCCGTCTTCATACAGACCAATTAGTCTTCTACCCTGTCTTTCAAAAGTATTTGAAAAGTACGTTCAGCAATATTTCTAGATGTGTCTGGGGTGTGAGAAATTCCAAGTCAGGGTGATGGTACTGGGTCAGTCTAGTAAGACCCTCAAAGGTTTTGGCGTTCGCATGTGTCAGTTTTTTTATCACCTTTTAAATTTTAAATTAAAAAAAAAAAACTGACGCATACGAACGCCAAACTCTTTGAGGGGCTTACTATACTGACCTAGTACCATCACCCTGACTTGGAATCTCTCACCCCCCAGGCAATAATCCCAAAAATATTCCACAGTGTATTTTATTTGGTATATAATATTTACAGTTATTACATAGTAGTCCGAAATTCTTATTTTCTCCAAAAATGCATTTGTAGTAAGAAACATATTTCTCCTTTTTTTTCCAATTAATTTTTTTCATCCATATAAAAATTTAAACAGTTCAAGAGCTTAAAACATGAGCTACTTCAAAGTGGCCATACACGACACACATGTGCGTTCGATCAGTATGTGTGCGACTACGGTTTACTCGAAAGGGGAAAAGCCGAAAGGAAAGATCGCGGACGAATAATTTTCCGCTTACTTATCGCACATGTTCACTGTGTGAAGAACGAACGCAAAATGAATGAAACAATTTCATACAGATCGAATGTATGTACATATGTCCGGTGTATGGCCCCTTTCAGCTCGAAACTACCTATCCAACGCCTTTTCGCAAATAATTGTGTTATGATAACAAATGCCCACATACAGATTTGGCAAAGGCAATGGCAATAGATTGGACAGTTAGTATGCCGTAAATTTTTTCCTGTCCCGATACGTTAGTAAACAAGAGAAGTATTTCGATTTATATATTCCATAACAACAGATCAATTGTCAGCCTATTCATCTAAGAATTCCTTCACTGCGTCATCATCACTTTCAATTTTTAGTGGTGAAGTGTTATTAATTGAAATTCCCCATAAAAATAATTCTTACCTTCAAAGTCCATAATTTCTTCGGCAATTCCATCAATTAAAGAGTTAACTAATTTTCCACTAAATACTGTTTTTCGACATTTTTAAATTTGAAATTTAAAAATTTCAATTTCTTCTTTACCGATCAGATGTGAATTAATGGTTTGCAACATGGTATACAAAGAAACCTCAGAAAGATGTTCACTGTTGATGGTTAACAATTGCAAATGCGCAATTCAGCAACCTCAGATGCACAACAGTCGTAATTGTCCTATAAAAACACACGCTAACATATTACCTTCAGGTTACATATTCCTTAGCAGTAACAAGAATATCTGTTAGCTCGATTTCTTCGATAAGTTAATTAAGTCATTACTTCAAACAAATTCATAGGTTAGCGTATTTATCTCCAATTTCAATTCTTTTTAATGAAATTTCTTTTATAGTTTTTATATTATTTTGCTTTTAATCATAATAAAAATTTACTTAAAATAATTGTTAAAATTCAATAATACCGTATGTGTATACATATAAGAATACATAGCATGTGAGGAATTATCAATTTTGTAAATACGGGTTGTTAGTTGAGACTTTCAAAGTTATTAAGTGGGTATTCTAGTCTAGAAATTTGAAAAAATTTGTTTTTTCATAATTCGATAGTTTTGAAGTTCAAAAACATCTCCCTTAAAGGATTTTTCAAAACTCAAATTATTTTCAAAGCTATAGCCATTTTAGTGACGTGGCAACTGGACCGGTTGAGCGAATATCGTATAACGTAATACTATGTTCAGACCGACACTTAATCACACGATTTCGGTCGTTGAATAGATTATCCCATTAATCTTAAAAATTTATCAAGATTTCGTCATGCAAAAATGACAGTTTCAAATCATTTCAATGAAATGAATCCACGCTAAATCTCTCCGTGCGACTCTGATTTTGCGCAATCTACTTGGCAGCACTGGAAATCTGTTACATTATCACAGCTGATGTGGACACTACAAAGAGAAAAAATTTAAACAAACCTATTTTTTGTTTTAAGCAATGAATATAATTTTACCTGAAAATCGACTTAACAAACGAAAAAATGTATCCATTATTTCTATTATATGGAAAATATAAAAATAAGACGGCTTTTATTTCAAAATACTGTATGACAATCTTTTCTTTTAATAAATATTAAGCGATGTGACTTCATGAATGACAATAATAGCTGTTCTTTGATCTTTCTAACGGCAGTGAGAGCACTTTTG
Source organism: Bactrocera zonata (assembly GCA_037783105.1). Classification (NCBI taxonomy): domain Eukaryota; kingdom Metazoa; phylum Arthropoda; class Insecta; order Diptera; family Tephritidae; genus Bactrocera; species Bactrocera zonata. The sequence continues at coordinate 1,318,237 of JBAWJQ010006683.1, forward strand.
GATTATGAAATGCTTAAATGTAACCTAATCTTGTAAATTTTCGGTATGAACATAGTATAAAACTTTAAGCGCGTTTTTCTCAAAACTCCTTCTTTTGATGCGGTAGCCACAATATCTCAAGTTCTAATCAGTCGATTTATTTGAAATTTGGTATAAACATTCTTAAAATATATCTCTATCACTAGAAGCAAGAAAAAATAAAAATTTGAAATTAAAAAAAATCGACAAAATTTAAAGATTAGCCGCCATTTTATGAATTTTTTTTTTTTAGTTTTGCTGCTTCACGACATAGCGACATTCGTACTCATTAAAAATCTGGCATTGTTTTATTTTTCAGATGACGGCAAGGGTAGAAATCGTGGCGATGAGGACACGGCTTCTTTTTTCCCCCCTTTTCTTCAAGGACGCATTACTCGATGAAAAAAATTTTCTTTTTAATTTATTTTTTGTACACTTCTAAGTTTAATAAACAAATGTTTAAAAAACGGATAGTAAAAGTATCTAGTGCTTCTTTTATATTAATTGTTGAAAAAAGCTCGAAATTCGAGCCTCTAGACTAGAATACCCCCTTAATAGATAACTGTCCTGTCATTTTTAACGTAAATATACATATTATTGCAAGTTATACATAGAACAAAAAAGGCAGGTAATTTTAATCGAATAAAAATAAGTAAGGAGAAGCTCAACGCGAAAGAACTGAAAACGCCCATTTTTTCTTAAGATCGTTCGAAGGCCGCCAACTCAAAAGGGAATTCTATGAGAAAGAACCAAGGACACTCTTATGCTGGACTGAACAGGAGGGAAAACTTTAAAATACCGTTCCAGGATTTCGGAAATAAACTGATTATGGTCAGATAATGAAGATTATCCAAGTCAAGAAAATAGCTGAAGGAAGGTTATACTTTTCGAGATATTTGCGTTTAAAGTTGAAAATTATTACTATTTTAAAAACGTATTTTTACGATTTAAAATTAATTTTACACTTGTCGAGATGCAGAGTTAACAAATAAAAATGCCCGGTTCCTGTCTCTTTTAACCTATTAGGGCGATTCTCTTGCTCTTGCAAAAAACAAACACACGCAGAAAATTATTTGCAATGGCTGTAAAATATGTCAGACCAAAACCCATGTTTATTTTCGTGCAATGACACATAAAAATATAATTGCAACCCTTTTTTAGGTTTCATTTTACATAAAGACATATTTCGCCATTAAACTGTTGAGGAAGGTCAGTCTATATAAATAAAAATGAATCGCCAAAATGTATGTACGCTCATAACTTTCATACGACTGAACCAAATTTGATAATTGTTTTTTTTTAATGTGTTCGTTGTGGATCGGGGAAGGTTTAGAAATAAAAATACCTTATACTTTTTGTAGAAAATCTGTAGAAAACAGATCAATCCGCAGAGTCTTTAGGTAGTGGAACACAGAACAAATAAAGAAAACAATTTGTTGAGGATGTTTTAATTTTACCAGACACACGTGTTTATTGTTCAAGGAACCAAGTAGAAAGAGAGCGAAAAGTAGAAATCAAAAAGTAAGGCCGTTTAATCTAGAAATGACAAATAAATATCGATATTCGATATATATATACATATATACTGTTTTTGCCTTTAATAATGTGATATTTCCACACACCTCCTCAAAAATAGTATATATATATTTTTATAGTTTACTTAAGGTAAGAAAAGTGTCTGTATATGCTATAGTGGGAGTTGTACAATTCCAGTCCAACATTTGTTGCAAGGATTGGGGAAAACCCACAAAAACCCAATCAGACTGTATAAGGTATAAAATTATAATTTACGTTAAACAATTTCATTTCAAATCATAAAAATAAATAAAAAACAAAAAAAAAAACTTAAAGTTGAGACAGCCGCTTGATTTTCAATGAGGTCCATTTCATTCCATTTAATTCCATTTTTCAGTTTATCAAATTCATTTGATCTCGCAGATCACAAAAACGTTGCGCTGGTAATGGTTTAGTTAGCATATCTGCGATTTGTTTACCTGTGGGAATATAAACAATTTCAATTAGATTCTTATCAACTTGTTCTCTTGTAAAATGATATTTTATATCAATGTGCTTTGAACGTTTATGACATGAGGGGTTATTGGCAATACTTATACATCCTTGGTTATCTTCATATAATCTAATTGGATTAATTACTTTTATCTTTAAGCTTACTAATAACGAATTTAGCAACTTGGCTAAGGCCATATCGCTCATTTGCTGCAAGACCGGCATAAGTCAAAAAAATCGATTTGCCAGAAAACGCGTTTAAAGTTTTCAAGTGACTATAACCTTACACGGAAAACAGGAAATATATTCTCTTCTCAAGCGGAGCATATAAGAGGTATTCATATGATTTTTTCTCTCAACATGAAGTATGATATAACGAACAATTCTGCAGCATTAACTCAAAGATCACGTTTTTTGACTTATGCCGGTCTTGCAGCAAATGAGCGATATATTCTGCCTCTGTTGATGATGCTGCTACCAAATTTTGCTTCCTTGTATTCCAACAAATTACATTAGAATCAAACATTTTAAATTTGTACCCAGTAGTACTTTTTCTATCTGATTCACTGCCACCCCAATCTGAATCCACATAGCCGACCAAAAGCTCATTAAAATTTGAGTTTTTCTGAAAAGATAACTTTAAATCAACTGTACTCTTTAGGTACCTTAAAACTTTCTTCAGGCATTGCCAAAGTTCTGTGTTATTCTTTTCACAATAACGACTTAAAAAATTAACGGCTGTACTTAAATCAGGTCTTGTACATAACATAATATACATTAAACATCCAATTACGTTTCGACATGGGGCATCACACTTATCATCTGAGCTAAGAACAATATGATTAAGTTTAGTTGGCAGAGGACAGTTAACAGGATTGCAATTTTCCATATTATATTTTAAAAGTATTGATTTTATATAAGCAGATTGACTAATAGCGGGATTCTGTAACCAGTCTCTAGTCTCTATTTGAGACATTTTGAGACAAAGTATCAATTTGATACTAGTTACTATTCACTAAACAGTCTCTAGCGTTAGTCTCAAAATATTGAGACCTGGTAGTTAGCTGGTCACAAAACTAAAAAGAGCTCTTGCTGCCATTTTCAATGTACTGAATAGAGATCATCATAGATATTAATCGATTGTCGTTTTTTTACATTTTGTAAGCAATTCAAACACGAAAAAGTTAAAAATAAATAAATTTTACATAAATTTCGTAAATATTATGAAACAAAGTCAACATATATTTTTATTTTTATTGATAACTATGTTTTTTGACTATGTTATAGAAAAGTTAATATTTGTTATCGACATATTTATTATCATTCAAGCGTAAAAACATCTCTGAATAAGGAAATGTAATAGATTTTGAGACTGTCACTTACAGAATAGCAAAATCGTCTCAAGTCTCAAAAATTGTCTCTAACTCAAAATCTCAAATTTAGAGACTTGATACTGTCTCACGTTACAGAATCGCACGGTAAGACTTATATGACCCTCACTTTTATCAACTTTTATACCTAAGAAAAATTTAATCTCATTTAAATCAACCATTCTAAATTTGTTCATTAAGTATAATTTAAAATCTTTCATTACTTGTTTATTTTTGGTAGAGATTACTAAATCATCTACATATAAAAGTATATATGTATTAGAGAATATATCCCCTTTGTCAAGAAGATATATACAACGATCTACTGGTGAATTAACAAAGCCTATTTCTGTCAATGCTTTCTCGAATATTTCAAACCAACACTTTGCAGCTTGCTTGAGACCATAAATAGCTTTATGTAGTTTACAAACTTCATTTTCTCTACTTATTAGACCCTCGGGTATTTGCATATAAATTTCTTCTTTTAATATTCCATTCAAAAATGCTGTTTTAACATCCATATGATGTACTAAAAGGTCATATTGATTTGCTATAGACATAATCAATCTAAAACTCGAGATTCTCGCTACAGGTGCAAATGTTTCATTATAATCAACTAAGTATTCTTGCGTAAAACCGCGAGCAACAAGTCTGGCTTTGTATTTTATTGGTTCGCCGAATTCATTTTGTTTGATTGTAAAAACCCATCTACAATCAACTACATTTTTATTTTTAGGCTTTTGTACAATTGACCAAGTCTTATTTAATGAGTGTGAGTCCAGTTCTTCTTTAATAGCTTTCTCCCAATGTGTTCTATCTTTACTGTATTTAACCTCTACAAATTTATTTGGTATGGAATAGATTAAAGATTGAGTATACATTACACAATTATTTATTAAATCTTGATAAGATACTTTTGGTTTATTCTTTATTCGATCACTTTTTCTAATATTTATCTGCGATTCCAATACTTCTTTTTCATACGACTTTTCACTAGACATTTCTGGATCGGCATTCTCAAATTCTACCATATTACTAGGCTGTTTATCTGCTTGATTAGATTTCCCATTATTGTTGAGGACATTTTTATTATCAATATTTGATTGAATACTTTCACCATCTTCATTATTAAGATGCATGTCATCCTCAACCACAGCTCTAGATTTTACCATATTTGTTTCATCAACAACAACATCTCTTGCTGTTGCAAATATTTCTTTTCCAACACACCACACTCTATACCCATTTGGTTCGTACCCCACAAGTATACCTTTCCATGACTTTTCGTCAAACTTTCTTTTTCGTAGTTTAATATGAACATATACTGTGGAACCAAAAACTTTTAAATATTTTAAACTTGGCTTTTTGTTATGCCACATTTCATATGGTGTTTTCAATAAATCTTTAAGTGCATTACTTGGACTTCTATTTATTAAATACGTTGCTGTTAATACAGCTTCACCCCAGAAACTTTTCTGTAGATTGGCTCCTATAACTAAAGCACGAGCTTTTTCAGTTATAGACCTTATCATCCTTTCGGATACACCATTTTGCTGAGGTGTGTGTGGAACTGTTAGATGGTAGCTGATGCCTTTTTCAACACAAAATTCTCACATTTCATTTGATAAATATTCCCTCCCATTATCTATGTACAGATTAACTACTTTCAGATTAAAATGGGCTTCGCTTTTTAAAATAAAATCCCTAAATGCAGTAAAAACATCTGACTTGTAAGTTAACAAATATGTTACACAGTAATGTGTATATTGATCTATAAAAACAACATAGTAATTCTTTTTATTTATTGTTGGAGGTGTTATCGGACCACAGACATCGGAATGTATTACAAATAATGGCCTATTTATGTGATCTTTATTTTTAACCTTTTCAAAACGAAGCCGAGTTTGTTTTCCTTTTATACAGGCTTCGCATAAATCATTAACTGGATTAACATTAGTTAGCAAATTAGTATCTTCAAATAAATTGTGATTTTTAATTTCAAGAAATTTTCCCTGACTTATATGCCCTAACCTCTCATGCCATATGTTATAATTTATTTTACTTGATACAAATGCATTCTTAGGTATTGTAAATCTCACAGAAGGGACATTATCAATAAAATGTGCATCCATTATATTTATTTTATCTTTACTCACAATCACACCTCCTGGATGAAATACAATCGTAAAACCAGCATCTTGCATCTTTTTAACAGAAATAAGGTTTTGTGATGCTGTCTCCGGATCGAAAAACCACCAACCAGATCGATCATGTTGTGATAGACGGAAGGCACGTCTCCAGTGTTTTAGATGTGCGTGCGCTCCGAGGTCCTAACATCGACTCGGATCGCTATATTGTTGCAGCCAAAATTCGCACCCGCCTCTGTGCAGCAAAAAACGCACGCCAACAAACACAAGGAAGGTTCGACGTCGAGAAGCTGCAATCACAACGGACAGCCGAACGATTTTCTACTCGGCTGCACTCCTGCTCTCTGAGAGCACTCGTCAACAACTCGGTATAAGGGAACTGTGGGACGGCATCTCAAACTCCTTACGTACAGCTGCAACCGAAACCATTGGTTTTCGGAAAGTGCAAAAGAACAGCTGGTACGACGAGGAGTGCCGTGTCGCAGCGGAGAGAAAACAGGCTGCCTACCTCGCAACGTTACGATCGACCACAACACGTGCGGGATGGGATAGATACCGAGAGTTGAAGAGGGAAGCAAGACGCATTTGTAGACAGAAAAAGAAAGAGGCCGAAATGCGTGAGTACGAAGAGCTTGATAAGCTGGCCGACAGGGGTAATGCTCGAAAATTCTACGAAAAGATGCGGCGGCTTACAGAAGGTTTCAAGACCGGAGCATACTCTTGTAGAACCCCCGAAGGTTTTTTTTTTTTTTTTTTTTTTTTTATTTCAGTGCCATTGTAACTAGTTAACATAAAATAAACTAACGAACAATTTGTTTTGCTTATTGTATAATACAAAATAGTTAATGGTGCTCTGCGTATAAATTGCAGAGAATCTGGTTACTGTATAAGGTGATACGGTTTTTTGCGCTTAAGCCTTTCTTTCCATTCACTTCGAGTGACAAGAGCCCTGGCTTCAGTGTTCACATGGTCAGAAAGTCTTTCCATATGAGACTTTGCACATTTTTTAATTGATGCAGCAATTGAGTCAATTCCGAGATCGCGTTCAAGATCGTGACTGCGAACATACCAAGGCGCATTGACGGCGCATCTTAAAACTTTGTTTTGAAATCGCTGGATTTGTGCAACAATGCTAGGGCTTGAGCACCCCCAAAGTTGTATCCCATAAGTCCAAACTGGTCTGAACGCCTGCTTGTAGACTAGAATTTTGTTATATGTGGATAATGCAGAGTTTCTACCCAATAGCCAATACAAGTTTCTGAATTTTATTTCTAATTCTTCTTTTTTCTTTTTGACATGTGCACTCCATCTAAGTTTTGTGTCCAGGGTCATGCCTAGGTATTTCACGGTATTATGATGTGGTATTTGCACACCGTTTAAGTACAGAGGCACATATCTAGTATTGTTGTATGCGAAATCAATGTGTACTGATTTAGTCTCGTTTAGTTTTATTCGCCATTTAGCTGTCCATTCAAATATTTTGTTTAAATGTTCCTGCAATCTTGCAATTGATGCAGTTTGTGTTTTGCCAACAGACAGAACCGCAGTGTCATCTGCAAATGTTGCTGTAATACAATTGTCGTCATGTGGTAGATCGCACGTAAAGAGTAGGTAAAGGATGGGTCCTAACACACTACCCTGAGGAACACCAGCCTTTATTTCCTTTAAGTCAGAGTATATATCTCCAAGTTTAATTCGAAAAAAACGGTCCGAAAGGTATGATTTTAAAATATTGTAATATTTTTTTGGTAAAAGCATTTTAATTTTGTTTAGGAGCCCGCCATGACAAACTTTATCAAAGGCTTTAGACACATCGAGAAAAACAGCTGAGCAAACCTCTTTGTCTTCGAAGGCATTTTCAATGACTCGAGTTATTCTATGTACTTGGTCAATAGTGGAGTGATTTTTTCGAAAGCCAAACTGATGCGCTGGCTTCCTCTCTTCAATTATGTTGTTAATACGCACAGCAAGCAGTTTTTCCAATAGTTTTGAGAGTATTGGCAGGAGAGATATGGGCCGATACGAAGTAATTTCATGCGCTGGCTTACCAGGTTTATTGAACATAATCACCTCTGCAGTTTTCCAATAAATGGATACGTGTTGAAGATTTATAGTTGCATTCATTATGGCAGTAATTTTACATATAACGTTGTGAGGAAGCTGTTTTAGTATTTCACTAGTAATAAGATCAAACCCAGGCGATTTTTTAGACTTCAGTTTTTTTATTTCTGCGCATACTTCATCATTAGTTATTGGAGAAATTTCGGTATAATTCTCGTAAGTATGAGTTTCCATTTCTGCTGCATTGGATGTATCATATGGTTTGAAGACACCTTCAAGGTATGCCGAAAAAACATTTGCTTTCTCGATATCGCTCTTGGCCCATGACTGGTCTGCTTTTCTGATTGGACAATGCTGAGTTACGGGTCGTGAAAAATTTTTGTACACTTCCAAAGTGAATAATCATTCCTATGGTCGTTGGATAAATTTTTCAGGTAATAGCTTAGAGTTATATTTTTATATGCCTTTATCTTATTGGTAAGTTTTTTACACAATTTGTTAAAACAACTTTTATCAGATCGAGATCTTGTTTGTTGCCACTTTCGGCGTAATCGACGTTTTTCTGCTACCATTTCTTTAATTTCTTTGGTATACTTATGACCTGCTGTGACGTTTCTTTTAGTTGGTGTACTACTCCAGGCTGCATATTGAATTGCATTTGTCAAATTCATGATTTCATTATCTAGCTCGGAATTACAACTTATTTTTACGTGACTATCAACATTGGATAGCATTTGCTTAAAGTATTCCCAGTCGGTATTTTTATTTGTTAGCGAAAGTGGAGGTTCCTTAATAACAACACTTTCGTGTAGTGTTAAATACACTGGTGAATGATCAGATGTCATATCTAAACCGCTTTCTATGTACATATAATTTGAGGACATATGCTTTGTAATGAAAAAATCAATAAGATCTGGTGTTTTAAGTGGATCTGTTGGCCAATAAGTTGGTGTTCCAGTAGACACGATACTGCAACTAGACAATTGAAGAGCTTTCAATAACTCTCTGCCCTTTGTGGTTATGAGCCTCGAGCCCCAATGAGTATGTTTCGCATTATAATCACCACCCATTATAAATCGGTTTTTATGGCTCTTGATGAGTTCTAGATAGCTATGACATTTTATTTGATGTCTTGGGGGACTGTAAACTGCTGTAAGGGACAAGTTGTTGTCACTATCTATCGTGACCGTTATTGCTTGAAATTCATCTGTAGATATGCTGTTTTCTTCGTGGTGTTTTATGTTGCTTCTTATTATAATAGCAGCTCCTCCGCGTGCACAATTGTTCGGATGTATTGCATGATACATTTCGAAGTTTTTGAATTTAATGTAAGTTTGCTTGCTAAAATGGGTCTCAGAAATTAAGCATACGTCAATTTTTTCAGTATTGAGTATTGTTTCTAGCTCATTTTGGTGTTTAGTAAGGCCGTTTGCGTTCCATAGCATAATTTTTAAGAATTTTGTCATATTTATTTATTTTTTTGTACAGTTTTTTCGAGCTTCTGAAGCCTCTTCTCAAGTGCAATGGTAAACTCATTTTGTTTTGTAATCTTTTCTAAGATTTGTTGAAGAATGCTAGCATCATTTGAACAAGTATTCTCTTTTACAACTTGCGAATAAGTCAGCTCATTTTTTGTTGAAACTCTATTTTCAGCCATTGATTGCCGTATTGCGTTTTTTGGGAGGCTTTTGGTTTCTTTTACATCCGAGCTTTTAGGACGTGGGTCGTTTTTCTTTGAACCAGTTCTTTGGTCACGAATCTTTTGGAGTTCTTTCGCAACTACGCATCCTCTGTAGTTAGCAGGATGAGCCTCACCACAGTTACAACATTTTGGTTGATTGTGATTGGGTTTTTGGCACTCTATGGTCTTATGCTTTCCCGCACACTTCACACATCTTGCTTGCTTACCACAATAGTTTTGGGTATGTCCATATGATTGACACAATTTGCATTGTGGCTCATACTCACATACTTTGACTGCTTTACGGCCTCAATGACAACAACTGAATGCAATATGGTTTTTATTGCATATATGTTATTTATATTTTCTGTTGCATCGAAAGTAAGAAGAAACATATCTAACGGCTCTTTCGTTTTCCACTTCAGTTTGTTGACTGCGTTTACGGCTTTGAATCCCTTCTTATGAAGGTCTGATATGATTGCCTGTGGTTCGTTTGAATGATGTAAATTTTTAACCATTACCTTAATTGGACGAGATTGCTTATTTTCATAAGAAAACCACGGTAAATTCTGTGTAGACAGAGTTTTCGTTAACTTCCTATAATCATCAGAGTCTGATGTATTGATTTTGTATGTATTATTATTTAGAAGCTTAATAGTAAAAGCTTTTTTTGCCTCATCATTCGTAATTTTATATATTTTTTGGTATTCACAGTCACCCGATATCATTATTGGAGGAGGTCGTGAGATTTTCGTTTCTGTTTGGTTTCTTCCGACTTCTCTTATGGTATTTGATGTCGCTGGAACCACGAGCCGAGGAGATAGTTCAGCTTTCCTTTTTTTACTGGGCCTTTTTTTCAAAATCCAATCTGTTTCGCGGGCAAGCTCTTCCTCATCTGTTGCATACAATTCAGCATTTATTTCGTTATGTGTTGGACTTAAATTCTTTGTTTTTAGGTTTTGATTTTCGGCTTTGAGAAACGCTATCTCTTTCTTTAATTCGGCGCATAATTGCTCTATTGTTTCCAACTGCCTGGATTGTTGGTTTATAATTGTTTCATAATGATTTAATTTATTTGCCGTAGTTTCTGGGTTTTCAGGTGTTTTGCCACCTCCAGGTGGAGGCGTTCGGACGTTTTTCATGAGCCAATATTTAGTCAAAATAACTATGTGGCAACTATTAGATAAAACATTTACCAATTTCGATGTATACTTCTAGGCTGATCTAATACAGGTAAAAGCTTAACTATAAATAATGCAAATATAATTGGTTGTTGTATTAGATAAATAAAGCTTATACTAGGTAGTGATTTTTCAGATTTCCTTTTACTGGTCAAAGTCCAATAAGAAAGGGAAAAAAACGATAATAGGCTGCTTTACATCCACTGAAATACTTTTAGCAGGTACAACAGCCCATCCACTCGATCATCTCACCGCACTTCAACTTTCGGGCAATCTACGTAAAATGCACTTCCGTGTAGAAATAAGTTTTTTAATTTAATTGTTGTAAATCTTTAAAATTTTGAATTTATTTAATATTATTTTATCACACTTCAATTCACTTGACTTCGTTCCAGGGTTGCCATGAGCAAGGGTGATCTAGTCACTGATGCCCAAAGCATACTTAAATTATGGAGGGAACACTTCTCCAGCCTGCTGAATGGCAGTGAACGTACAACGCCAGGAGAAGGCGAACCCGATTCCCTAATCGATGATGATGGAGCAGACGTTCCATTGCCCGACCATGAAGAGGTTCGAATAGCAATTGCCCGCCTGAAGAACAACAAAGCGGCAGGGGCCGACGGATTGCCGGCCGAGCTATTCAAACACGGCGGCGAAGAACTGGTAAGGAGCATGCATCAGCTTCTTTGTAAAATATGGTCGGACGAAAGCATGCCCAACGATTGGAATTTAAGTGTGCTATGCCCAATCCATAAAAAAGGAGACCCCACAATCTGCGCCAACTACCGTGGGATTAACCTCCTCAACATCGCATATAAGGTTCTGTCGAGCGTATTGTGTGAAAGATTAAAGCCCACCGTCAACAAACTGATTGGACCTTATCAGTGTGGCTTTAGACCTGGTAAATCAACCACCGACCAGATATTCACCATGCGCCAAATCTTGGAAAAGACCCGTGAAAGGAGAATCGACACACACCACCTCTTCGTCGATTTCAAAGCTGCTTTCGACAGCACGAAAAGGAGCTGCCTCTATGCCGCGATGTCTGAATTTGGTATCCCCGCAAAACTAATACGGCTGTGTAAACTGACGCTGAGCAACACTCAAAGCTCCGTCAGGATCGGGAAGGACCTCTCCGAGCCGTTCGATACCAAACGAGGTTTCAGACAAGGCGACTCTCATTCGTGTGACTTCTTCAACCTTCTTCCGGAGAAAATAATTCGAGTTACAGAACTAAACCGATCAGGTACAATCTTTTATAAAAGTGTACAGCTGTTGGCGTATGCTGATGATATTGATATCATTGGCCTCAACACCCGCGCCGTTAGTTCTGCTTTCTCCAGACTGGATAAGGAAGCAAAAGAAATGGGTCTGGCAGTGAACGAGGGCAAGACGAAATATCTCCTGTCATCAAACAAACAGTCGTCGCACTCGCGACTTGGCACTCACGTCACTGTTGACAGTCATAACTTTGAAGTTGTAGATAATTTCGTCTATCTTGGAACCAGCGTAAACACCACCAACAATGTCAGCCTGGAAATCCAACGCAGGATTACTCTTGCCAACAGGTGCTACTTTGGACTGAGTAGGCAATTGAAAAGTAAAGTCTCTCTCGACGAACAAAAGCCAAACTCTATAAGTCGCTCATAATTCCCGTCCTGCTGTACGGTGCAGAGGCTTGGACGATGACAACAACCGATGAGTCGACCTTAAGAGTTTTCGAGAGAAAAGTTCTGCGAAAGATTTATGGTCCTTTGCGCGTTGGCCACGGCGAATATCGCATTCGATGGAACGATGAGCTGTATGAGATATACGACGACATTGACATAGTTCAGCGAATTAAAAGACAGCGGCTACGCTGGCTAGGTCATGTTGTCCGGATGGATGAAAACACTCCAGCTCTGAAAGTATTCGACGCAGTACCCGCCGCGGGAAGCAGAGGAAGAGGAAGACCTCCACTCCGTTGGAAGGACCAAGTGGAGAAGGACCTGGCTTCGCTTGGAATATCCAATTGGCGCCAAGTAGCGAAGAGAAGAAGCGACTGGCGTGCTGTTGTTGACTCGGCTATAATCGCGTAAGCGGTGCCTACGCCAGTAAAGAAGAAGAAGAAGGTTTTGTGATACATCAGGACAAAATAACACATCAATTAGGGTAACGTTGGTAAAAGTATCGGTTAGCAATTGGTTAGCATTGATCCCTTTTTAGTTGCAAATATAAATTCGTCCGACTTTGCAACAGCGATTTTGATTGGTGATTCAAGATGACAAACGTTTGAGAGTAGATTTTCGTTGTTGGTCAAGTGATCAGATGCACCCGAATCCAATAGGAAAGAAATATGCCCATCACTAATGTTATTATGATGTTTGAGCATAAATGCAAAACCAGATCTCTCTGTCTCTTTTTGCCCTTGAGCCAATTGTGCCTGTTTTTCTTTATTATTCATATTTTCCTTCTCTTTCTTATACTTATAGCAATCCTTCTTTAAGTGCCCTATCTTGCCACAGTAAAAACATTTTTGTTTATTAAATTTGAATTTGGATTTAAATTGGACTTTATCTTGAAACTTATTATTTTTATATTGAAACTGATTATTTTTATTTTGAAAATTGTTCACTTTATTTATTTTATTCACAGCTTGCAATACTTTTAAACTTGTATCTTTAGATTTTTGCTTTAACTTAATTTCATGATCAAGTAATCTATTTTTGACGAAAGCCAAAGTCAAATTCTGTTCTGCGAGTGTTTCGATGGCGGTAATGACGCCGTCATACGAAACAGGTAGAGAAAGCAAAAGATGGCTGACCTTGTCCATGTCATCTAATTTCGCGCCAGATGCAGAAAGTTCCGTTATTAGATCATCAAATATATTAAAATGGATTATCAAATCCATATCGCCTTTTAATTTTAGTGAAAGTAATTGTTTACGGACGGACAACTGTGTAGCCAAACTTTTGCGTTCATATATTGAATCTAAATTATGAAAAATTTCTTTAGCACTGCAATCATTTGTGACAAAACTTAAGAAGGAATCACTTAAATATTCAATAATTGTATTTTTGGCCAATTTCTCTAACTTTTTCCACTCATCACCTTTATCAACAGCATTTTTCTCAGTAACTTCACCACCAGTTTCATCAATTACTTTAATCGAATCATTTTCGCTTAAAAACGCTCTAACTCGAAATTTCCAAATCGCATATTTTTCACCGTCGAACGGCTTTATATTTCTTTTTGATTTTTCCATGATAATAAATGTAAATCACAGGGTATACTTATCTTCGATGGGGATCTGGGCCCATAACCTGTAGAAAATCTGTAGAAAACAGATCAATCCGCAGAGCCTTTAGGTAGTGGAACACAGAACAAATAAAGAAAACAATTTGTTGCGGATGTTTTAATTTTCGCAGACACACGTGTTTATTGTTCAAGGAACCAAGTAGAAAGAGAGCGAAAAGTAGAAATCAAAAAGTAAGGCCGTATAATCTAGAAATGAC